>CM029649.1:16265185-17566435 GCA_017311315.1 Dendrocalamus latiflorus | reverse complement strand
TGTAGGTTTAGGATATGGCAGCTGCAACTGTAAGTCTATTATTATCACTTAGGAGTAACATTGACTTTTTTCTTTTCACTGGATGTGCAGCGATTTATTTTTACTGGAGTTGTAGTGGTTGGTTTTTACTAAATGTGTAGAAACTGATTTTTTGCTAAATATCTACAAATTGACAGGATCTGTTGTTTGCATGTATTTATGTGGCATTTTTTAAATTTACATACTTTGGCCAAAGACCAGTATGGGGTTCTATTTATTATATGTGCACCTTAATTTCTTTATTAAAAGAGATAAATAAACAATTGCAGGCTTTGAAGCAGAAGATGCTGCCACAAGATAAGAATGAATCGAACAACAGCCCGGATCTTACATCAGATATGGATGCTAGGTTCATTGAGTCCATTATATTTGACAAAACACTCTACAGGTATGAAATTCTTTGCAGAAAGACTATTGCCGATATGATTACGAAGCAGGTAGTCCCTTCGTTTTTTTTCTCTCGTTTTGTTGTTCATCCAAATTGTATATCTGGGTCATCCACAATATCTATCTGTTTTTCTTTTGAAAATTCTAACTAGAGTATGATCAATGCATGTGAAATTCGTTGTTTTACTAATCTTGCTCTCCATGGATCACTACCCTGACAGTTCCTTGCATGTATGATTAGGGTGTGAATCTGATCTCTATTATATTGATTTATGCCAAGCGACTACCATTGGTCTCTACTACTTTAGGGTCTTTCCCTCTTTTGTGTGGATTATTTTCGCTTGTTTCTTCTCGAAGGCCAATACGTTATATCTTTGAATTGATCTCCTGGGAAGTGTCGTTTCTTTATGTGGTTAGTCGCTCGGGACAGGTGTTGGACGGCGGATCGGCTTGCAAGGCGTGGTCTCCCCCATCCTCCAAGCTGCCCACATTGTGATCAAGTTGCTGAAAGCATTAACCACCTGCTGCTGTCCTGTGTCTTTGCCCGGGAATTCTGGTTCTCTCTTCTGCGAAATGTTGGGTTGCAGCATCTTTGTCCGCAGCAAAATGAGGAGTCTTTTGATGGCTGGTGGGATAGGATTTCCAAGGAGGTTGTTGATGTTATGCGGAAGGGGCTCAATTCCCTCGTGATCTTGGGCGCCTGGACTTCGTGGAATCACCGCAATAAGCGTGTCTTTGATGGTGCAAATATGTACTCTGATTGTTCGTTTTATTTTTTACAAAATTTATCTTGTTTTGTATTTACCGTAGCGTTAGCACGGGCACACTATACAATATATGAGACGTGAATCTTAATGAATCTGATTGTTCGTTTTATTTTTTACAAATTTTATCTTGTTTTATATTTTACCGTAGCGTTAGCACGGGCACTATACTAGTGAAAAACAAAAGGGCAGCAACAGCACAGAGTGATGGTGCCATCAAAAGAAGTTGCAGGAATCATGGAACGGAGCTTCTCTGTCCCCGCGCTCCCTATCCCCTGTGTTCTCTCGATCTGAACCGCTCACTATTGATCCAACGACCCACATCATAAGTTTTTATATTTTCACCATTTGCCTATTTTCACCTGAAATTTAAAAATAAAACTAGGTTAATCCATCATAAATAATAAAAAATACAAAAATATTTTTTTCTTTATTTTTTATTATTTACGATGGATTAACCTATTTTTATTTTTAAACTTCAGGTGAAAATGGGCAAATGGTAAAAATATAAAAACTTATGATGTGGACCGTTGGATTAGTAGTGAATGGTCCAGATGGAGGGAACACGCAGGGGACAGGGAGCGCGGGGACAGGGAAGCTTCGTTCGGAATCGAACGGAGCTTCCCTGTCCCCTGCGTGTTCTCTCGATCTGAACCGCTCCCTACTGATCCAACGACCCACATCATAAGTTTTATATTTTCACCATTTGCCTATTTTCACCTGAAATTTAAAAATAAAAATAGGTTAATCCATCTTAAATAATAAAAAATACAAAAAAAAATTGTTTCTTTATTTTTTATTATTTACGATGGATTAACCTATTTTTATTTTTAAATTTCAGGTGAAAATGGGCAAATGGTGAAAATATAAAAACTTGTGATGTGGACCGTTGGATTAGTAGCGAATGGTCCAGATGGAGGGAACACGCAGGGGACAGGGAGCGCGGGGACAGGGAAGCTTCGTTCGGAATCGAACGGAGCTTCCCTGTCCCCGCGCTCCCTGTCTCCTGCGTGTTCTTTCGATCTGAACCGCTCGCTACTGATCCAACGACCCATATCATAAGTTTTTATATTTTCACCATTTGCCTATTTTCACCTGAAATTTAAAAATAAAAATAGGTTAATCCATCATAAATAATAAAAAATACAAAAATATTTTTTCCTTTATTTTTTATTATTTATGATGGATTAACCTATTTTTATTTTTAAATTTCAGGTGAAAATGTGCAAATGGTGAAAATATAAAAACTTATGATGTGGACCGTTGGATTAGTAGCGAATGGTCCAGATGGAGGGAACACGCAGGGGACAGGGAGCGCGGGGACAGGGAAGCTTCCCTCTGTAATCTGTCTTCGTCATGGAACGGGGACAGAGGCCAACATCTGTATCAACTAAAATTACAAGCGAGTATCTCTCTCTCCGTAATCTTTGTCGCAAATAGCCAAAATTCAAAAATTTCAGCCAAAAGCAATAAGCAGCAGCCATATCAAACAGAACGCGTGAGCTTTTAATTTTAGTTTTTTAGGTTTATTCTGCTCTTTGAGTTTTTCTGGCTTTTTTTATCTTTCTTTCTCTCCTTATTTCTTTGCATTATCCATGGCCATTAACGTTTCTTTTTCATTTTTTCCTTTTTTTCCCTTTTTTCTCAAAATAAGCTAATAATCGCTATAGTACAATTTCAATCAAAAGTCATAGTCAAAATCTTAAGCCAAAAGCTAGTTAGAGCAGGTCGTATATAGTGGAGTGGGTTCGAATCCACTTATACTTAGGCTTTGGGTAGGTTGCTACAGTAACTAATTTTTAAATGGTACGTTATTTTGAATATGATTTATAGAAAAATTATAGTAGGTACTATACAGAGTTCAAGTATACCGGCCAAAATTATATATAACTATTTTTCTCTACATTGTTTCTTATAAATAGTCAGAATTCAAAAACTATAGATCAAAAGCCAAAGTCTAAAAGAAGCCACCCCATATCCTTGTAAATTTGTAATGGAACGCAAGCTATGTAAATTGTTGAATTACGTGAGCTTGCGACGGTTGTTGATGTTTCCAACTACACCTCACCCCATAAACGAAACCCTATCATGAACGCAACTGTATTTTCAGGCTCCGTAGCCGGAGTGAACTGCTCAGGATAGATTCGGCTTTGGCTTAAAAAGAGGTTCTCTGAAATTTAGAGTATGATTTATTATCATAATACACTTACAGAAATAATAATAAATATATATTTTGAAAGAATTTTGCAAGACAAATCTAATTATATTATTTTCATGTAGTCAATCTATATATTTTAACATATATTAATATCAAAATTTGAAAAAACTATGACTTATATTTGTGGACCGAGAAAGTATTGTACATCAAATAAGGGGGAATCTGAAACGATAATCCTGGCACAAGCCTATTTAGCTGTTAAAAATCGAACAAAGTGCACTAATTAGGAACTAGATAAAGCAGATTGACTATGTCAAGACAACAAAGTATATATTTCTGCACAATTGACCATCTGTAACATCCTGGCCTGATGAAGTACTGTTTTTGATTAACTCATGTTCATCACCCACATCATTCAGTTCCCATCAAAATCATAAACTACAGTTTACTAGCAGAGTACTGAGCAAATAGCTAAATTACTGGAATTGAAATTAAGCATTCTATTAAACGATCCATTTCTTCACCCCAGATGAGGTTCTCATTACGGCAGGAAGCACAGATGCCTTCAGCGGTACTGTAAGAAAAGTAAAATAGTGATCCATTTGTTAGAATGCTGGTGAGCAACAGCAAAGAAAGTCAAAACTTGAGAAGTAATGACACAGCTAACTAAACAATTATCGGTCGGATTTTCAATGACATTCACATAAAGGTTTTATCTACAACGAAAACATTTTCAAATGCAAAAGATATGCTACTACATGACAACAATCATGCATATCATATCACAGCTGAGTGGTTACATTCATTTGTACCAAGAATAACCAGATATCATAGTTCAGAACTCATCCACAATGCAATAGCATACCATCATAATAACACTTGACAGATAAGAAAGCATCAAAGTAATGAGCTAAACCAAAGGAACTACAGATTACATCAATGTGTTCAACAAGCCAACGTGCATTTCTATTTTCCAGCAAAAACGCCGTCAATTGCAAACTTCTATGGCAATTTTTTCCTTTGAAAGTTACTTTGGACCCTGTTTCTTGAATCATTCAAAAACATTAAAGATCGATACAGCCATCCCGCAATTTACAAATAGAACCATGGAACCAGATTACTATTGTACTACCAAAAAGAGTATAATCATTTATTTTCACAGTAGATGGTCTAATGAATATACATTACGAGTATCTACAAGGATATCACGAACATGGCCAGCATTGATCACTGTTCACGGTACAGGATAAAGCTTGTAGTGCATACCTTGATGAAGCCGATATCCTTGGCATGGCTGCGGAAGCACTGACGGCAGCACATCAGCCCGTACTTCCTGATCAGTCCGTGAGGATTCCCGCAGACCCGGCTGCCATTCACAACAAATTATCAAGGCAAGAAATGCTTGTCAAACCAAACACCTTAAACTTTTCGGTAATAGCAGCAAGAAACAGATTTACTATTTGTTCCATAGGCCAAACAGATGAGGGTAGCCCAATAGTCCATATCAAAGCAATTTGTTAAGCTACTTGTTAAATTACAGAGAACCAAGCTGGTCAAGATTTAAGCAAACAACTCAAACACCTTATCAAGACGAATTAGTCCTAATCACACCGAACTAAACCCGCATAGATACCATATCATACATAAACAAACAACACCAATCGACGCAGATCCGAGGACCAAGCCACCAACTAAATCGCCAAGAACAGCGGCGACACGCGCGACCAAACCAAACTCCAGATCCAGCTACGCGTGATCTCACAAGCGAAGTAAGGAGAGGGATGGATCGAGTGGGGTTAGTAGTGGTAGTACCAGACGCGGGAGCCGGGCCCGTAGTTCTTGGGGTGAGAGTTCCAGACGTTGGAGTGCCCCATCGCCGCCGCCTTCGCCTTCCGCCGCCGATGAGAGGTGGGAAACCCTAGGAGCGCGTGGGAGCACGAGGTGGGGTGTCGGCGGCGCGAGGGGAGGGGAGGCTTATATAGGGAGACCGCGCGATAAAACCCTAATGAGAGGGCACCGGTTGAATTGGGCCTAGTGGGCTGTTTCCGGGCCTAATGGGCCATTACTCGGGCCTACCCGTCTCCATTTGGGCCTCAAGTTTATATATTTGTATCCGGCCCGTCTCCAATTTGGGCCTCAGATTTATACGTTGTATCCGTACGATCAAGTTAATTCAACATTAGTATCTTCATATTAATTTATTTTCATCAAGTTGTTAAACTCTCAATCGTATGCTGACATTCCCTTGTCTTGTGTATCTGACCATAATGTCTCTTGCTTTTCATAATCAAGCAGTGCAATTTAAGGTGGTGATCGGTTCGGCTGAAAAGCTCATGGCTTATAGCTGAAAACACTGTAGTGGCTGAAAAAAGCACTGTAGCTGACAGAGACTTATTTAGCATAATTAAATTTAAAAAATTTAAAAATATAAAAAATATGTTAGCCCATTACGTATAATACAAACAAATACGAGAAAAAAAAGAACCGGCAAAAAAGCTCAACAAAAAGCCAAAAGTTCAGAAAAAGACGAAACTTATGAATAGTGAAAAATAAGCCAGAAGCCAGAAGCTGAAGCCGAGTTGATCAGAGGCCTTCCTATGTTGTAGTGCGTGCATAACTGCATATGATTTGGTTGGTGTTACTTACCGTTGTGTATGTATTTTTTGCAATGATCTGTCAGTCTGGTGTTTTTGTCTGTGACTCATACCTAGACGTTCAATCCATTTTAGAACTGCGCCCAGTTTATGAAGTTGCACATCTGTTGAAATTTGGACAGCGGCCCCCTTTTCGGTCACTTGAAGCACTGGATCTGAGCAGTGGACAAAACAGAAGTTTATCATCAAATTCCAAATGATCTGTATTCTGTTAGTGAGTTTTCTTGTGATGATGCTTCAATGAGATTAAGACAGACAGTAATCTACTATGAGGGGTGGCACTTGTCGAACTTCAGTACAATATAAGTCACTGTTATTTTCCTCATTATTTTGGTAGTACATGTTAGTACATTTTAACAATTCAAAGCTTCGTCAGATAGCCCTTGTGGCATAGTTTGTTGTGTTGGGCGTGAAGCAAAATGACAAGTGTAAAAGTATATTCACCTTTGAAGATGATAAAGCAATTATAATTGTCCTGATATTGACATCCAGAAAAGTATTGAACTGCGAATATCTTTGTGAAGATGATAAAGCAATTATAATTGCCTTGATATTGACATCCAGAAAAGTATTGAACTGCTAATATCTTTGGCTCCAGTAACTGGTGTACTTTAGCTTATCCACTAAAAGACATGAAAGTTTAGTTATGTGTCATTTGAGTTTAGGTTCTGAGGTAAAACTTGGCTCATCAATCTCTAACAGAGCATTATTTGTACTTATATATGCAGTATTTAAAGTCAGCTGATAGCTTGTTGTCTATCCCCTAAGGAGCTTGTAGAGGGATCTAAGTGGTAAATGAACGCACAGTATTGCACTCTAGGGAATTAGCTTGAGGAGTTTATTATTTCTAGTTCTTCAAATGTGATCTAGTGCATTGGTTTTAGATTTTGCAGTTTGCGTGACGGCAAATGCGTTATATCGCACTGCTGGGGATCCACTTCTGGAACTTCTAGAACCAACTAGAGCATTTTGTGATAAGCAAGCTAGCTAGGACATTTGATGCATCTGCAGAATAAGCTAACACTAGCAAAGTGATGTGCTTCTGGGAGGATAAAATCTGACATGAAAGCTGTCGCATGGCTAGTTCTTTGAGTTAGTGTGATGCTACCTTTTATTCCTTGGGTTGATGGTGATGTCAATTTGCCAGTTGCCTAACATTGTCTAATCAGATGTTAAAAATATCTGCTCTTTCCTTGTCACTCGCGAGCTTGGCAAGACATGGTGGATGGTCATGCCAAGTGTGCAGCATATGATACATAGCATTTGCCTTAGTTAGCATTCGATACATTATTATTGTTAAACGCTTTGATCATTGTTCTGATCAATCTATGCTATGTACCCCTTTCAGATCTCACTGATATTCCTGGCACCAAACACCAAACTGCTGGTAGCCAATTTGGCTGAACTGATATGCTGAGACGGCACTACTCTAGATTTGCTAACCTCTTTTGTTCTACATCACGTAGAAACATCCTAGTTCTATTCTGATTGTTTTCTGAAACGTATTGTTACATGTTGATGTTGTTGATTCTACAAAAAAAAAGTTCATATATTATTTTTCTTGTCTGGGAATTTTGTTCATAACTAGATAAACCTTTTGGCCAACATTCATGTCCAGTCAGATCTATAAACCATATTAAGGTTACAAATCTGAACTAGAACATAAAGAAAGTTTTAAACTTGTTTAGAGTTCGTTTCCTCGACCCCCCCCCCCAAAAAAAACTTGTTTAGGTTTTTCACACCCTTGGATAAATACTACTCTCTTTAGGCCCCCTTCCAAAGTGCTGTGGTTTTTTGCTGAAATAGCACTATAGCAACTGTTAACTTTTTAAAGATATTTAATTAAACAAAAGTAGGAAAAGTAAAAACACCATTATATCTTCACAAATAATACAAAAAAATCATGTTAAAAAGCTATCGCTGTGTAGAATGGCGCCTCAGTCACACCTTATCTGATCGTGATTGTGGTTGAATTGCGTGACAAGAAACTTCAAAAGCCGTCTGATCATCAAAAATAAAAGGTGTCACTTACTGTTCCTTTTACCTTGCGAGATGAGATAGGGTTAAATTATCTGTTGCTTATGTGGTTGCTGAGATACCACATAATACTTGATCATATAGGACAAGTGTGCATTCAGTAGTTGGTATTGGACTTCGTATTCGACATCTTTGAGGATTGCTAGCTTAGGGCAATTACCAAAAGCATCCAAGTGTTCGGTCAGATGTCCGCATCAAGAACTGCCATTATGCACTGAAGACACCCATTATTAACTGGTGAGTATCCATATCAATGGGATCAGATCCTCAGTTGAACAGGTACGACATGCCTCTCGCCGTCCATGCCATCTGATCAGAATTTGGAGGCTCTATATGGAGGTCGGGCGAGAAATTGGGTTTATTTTGCGTCGTCCTCTTGAAGAAAATTTGAATCTCTCGCCTGTTTCGATTTTATGGTGCTAATTTGAATGGCACGGCGAAGGATATGAACCCATTCCTGAAATTTCACCTTGTTGTGGGGCATATCAGGGTTGATATCATGTCAGCTTCATGCCAGTGCAGAAGAACATATTCAGGTGCCATTTTTAGGCCAAGAAAAAGGTTGTCCATTTCGACTTAGATTTGAACAATCCCCTCCTACCAATGTCTTTTAATTTTAAGCATTCAGAACAGATCCAATGCAATGTGATTGCGTCAGGTTGAGAGAGAGACATCGACAGCTGCAGCGTCAATCATGCATCTAGTGTTTTGCAGTTTTTACTGTCGAAGCTTTGGGAGTATTTGTGCCTATGACAAGTTGGAAAAGTCTAATGTGCTCCCTGGCTACGTGTCAATATGGGTATCCTTCTGTGTGTGACATGTGGATCTCGGTGACATAGGCTGATGGACTTGTAATCACACTGGCCTGCTGGCACACACCATGGAGAGAAGAACGAAACACAAAAAAAATAAAAACATAGGGAATATGCGAGTTCACCCGGCTTCTCCATGTCAGGAAAATCAAATGGCACCTTAGCTGTTAAAACTGCCTGTTAATGTATGAAAAGTCACATGTTGCATCCATGGATGGCGAGTTAGGGTTTTAGAGGTTAGAGTGGGTTGGTTTTTTGGATTTCTTAAGGGGGTAATGGCGGAGCTAGGATTTGATTACGCCCCGGACTCAGTGGTGGAATGATCTACGTTATCTGGGCTGGACCATAAAAATGTTAGTCAAGCTGAACTGAATTTACCTGGATTGTACACTAGATATTTTTTCACACCTTGAACTGAAGTCTACCCTGTCTGAGGTGTGGCTCCGACTGACAGGGGCCAACTCAAGTTATCTTCTTAACAAAAAGTACTTCATGCCATTACTATTTTGTGCAAAGATCTCTTCGTGGCTTATGATGGATAAACATTAAACAAACATGTTTGCACGATCGCGTTGGTGGATGGCTAGATCCATATATAGGTGGTGGATCAGCACGAATTGGCGTACAATGACACCTTTGTTTTATGTCTTTTCACCCCGATCATTGAAGTGGCTCTGTTGAATGATGTTGTTGCCCTAATGGTCCTGGTAATCTGCACTTGCGTAAAGCCACTTTTGTGTTGGGCGTGTTAGGGTTATGCCAGATGTAATATATGATGTCTATGATGAGGTCCATCTTACTTTTAGCCACCGAATACGATTGGTTGGCTGTGGAGAGCCCCAATTACAGTTATGTGTGCTTGTAGGGGCATCTAACAGAGAAAAAAAATGTTATGTATCTATTTGTCTTCTGAAATTACACATGCTCTCTAAAACCGCCAATAATGCTTTACCACTAATATAAGTAACTTTTTTCTTCAGAAATATATGACTTTGAGGAGTAATTTAATATGTAAACATACACTATTTGTTATAAAGGCAGCATTGCTCAATTGGTTGACACATAGCCAGTGGCGGAACCAGGATTTGGTTACGCCCCGGGCTAAATTCTAACAACTAAAAACTAACGTCAATTTATACCCATACCAGTATACCACAACATAACAAAAGTACATCAGAAACGCATCATTGATCCGCTTCATTTTGTATTCACTATTAACTCTATAGCGAATAATTGAAAGTAAGACATCAATAATCATTACTAAACCAACATCAATTTTGGTATCTTTAGTTTCTATAGCAAATGTTCACAAATGTTCAGTTTCAGGGAAAAAAAAGTACTTGACAGGAGTTTAAGAAATATTGAATTACCTGAAAGATCTTTTGAGGTCTAAACCTAGATTTGAAGTAATATTGGTCAGATTACCAACCATCTGAGGTGCAGCAAAGCTAATTTGTATGCAAAGCAAGGTGCACATAATAACATATTCACTATTCAGCTAGTTGAAATGGCATGCATAACCCCTAATTCTCAGCAAGTGAAGGTGACCTAAGAGGTGTGGATGCCTATAATTCCTTTTAAAAATATATGACAATACTATAATTGATGTCCTTAGTTTACTAAAATTTCAGTGACAGTTCAACGACTGTGGTTTGGGGATAAAAACACAAGCAATGTAATGAACACTAAAGGGAACAACTTGAGCAGGCGCAGAGAGCTTAAAGATTAACAAAGTAAAACAACCTGCCGCATTGATATCTATTATCACCAATTCACCATCCAAGACTTTTGTAGAATCACTTAAATGCTTCTTCGATTCTTCCAGTAACTGATGTCGTCGTCTATTTCAAGTTTTCAACAGTAAGATCCAACATTCCCTCATATTGCTCAGAAGTCAAAACTAACATGACACCTTGTGCATTTTATCTAGGAAAGAAAGAGGAACAAAGGTGAAACAATGACAATCAATAGGAATGTAAAAGGTTAATTCACTAGATAATTGGTCTCTGGTAACTGAATCTATAGAAATTACAGATATGTAAGTTGTTATGTGAAGAGAACCTTAGATCGGAGACGGAGGAGGCGAGGGCGGCGGCGGAGGCAGCGAGGAGGAGGCGAGGGCGGCGCCGGGGGCCGCGACGGAGCCGGAGGAGGCGAGGGCGGCGGCGGAGGCCGCGAGGAGGAGGCGGAGCCGGAGAGGGGAGAGCGGCCGCCGGGAGAGAGGGGAGAGCCGCTGCGGGAGGAGAAGGGAGAGCTGTCGTGGGGGGAGAGGGGAGAGCCTCCGCGGGAGGAGAGGGGAGAGGCGCTGCGAGGGGGGAGGGGAGAGCCGCCGCCGCCGTCGGGACACCCGGACACGAGAAGAGCACGAGTGGAGGAGCAGGAGTTGCAGATCGTGGGCGGCTGGGCGCTAGGTTTCCATCATCGTGGGCTGGGCCACTTATTCCGCCTCGGGCTGGGCTATAATGCCTCGGGCTGAGCCATTAAACAGTGTATTTTTCTGATCTATTTAAAAAAATTTTACACTGTTAATTTTGCTGGGCCTCGGGCTATAGCCTACCTAGCCCGAGGCCCAGTTCCGCCCCTTGACATAGCTAGCTAAAACAAAACATCGGGTGTTCGAACCCTGTATGAAGCATTTACATTTTTTCTCTTTAGCTTAATTCTCATTTTTATAATCTCTTGGGCTTCTTTTCATAGAGAAATTTTCTGTATTTCTTCATTTTATCATCTGATTAGCTTTATCCTTATTTTTATGGCTAATTTAAGTTTTCTTGAGCTTCTTTCTATAGAAAATATATGTTTATATATAACAAAAATATTTATCCAAAGGATAATTTTTTAGAGAAATTTTCAACAGTAGTTTGCCAAAATTTGAATATGAAACTTGAAAATTTACCTTTAAGGAAAACCAGCATGTAATAACAACATTTTTGTGGTGTTAGAGTATATCTTAAGTTCGCACTCCCACTAAAAATTCCTGGTTCCGCCCCTGAGTGTAAAGGCATGTACAAACCTCCTATGGTTAAAATGAGTTGAAGATCTTTCATGCATGACTCCTTGGGCATTAATTTAAGTTCTATATGCTTTTTTTTTTGCTGTATAAAAAAAAACCTCAGCCTATACCTGATATTGTGCAGATAGCCAAAAATCTGAAGTGAATCTTTTTACCTGTGAGATTAAAATGTTTAAGATAAACGAAAAGGCCAACAAAATGGGCTAGTTTGGTCTATTGTACGTCTTACTGTGCTAGGGCTCAAACATTACTCGCTGAACACAATCAATATACATGCTGATATCTTCAGCAATGTACAGATAAGAGGTGAGTCATGGATCACGAAAGCTACAGTCTCAACCCAGCTTTTGATAACTACACAATACATTGGAGGCACTGAGAAAAGGCAACCAAAAAAGCCGAAATAATTCAAGCTGCGACAAGGTAAACATTGAGCATATATAAACTGCACGATGGCTTCGTAATAAAGCATTACTTATACTACTAGATATTGCTTTTCGAACCCTAGCTTTCTAAGGCTCTACAGCAAACTGGACCATTCTTTTGACCAAACTTTCTGTGCGACATGTACAATTCCTTCCCTGCCATTTTCCATGCCAATCTTCCTTTACACTTTATGGAAGGGTTCAATAGTTCATGCTGCCATCTGGATCAGCTGGAGTCCTTCTAGCTCTACCCGGTAGATTTCACTTGATGTAAATAGTGTTTGTCCGGAAACCAATACTCGGGATCCAAGTGCACCCTCATCGGAGATCACAGTGTGCTACGCCTTCTAGGCAAGGTTCCAAAAATCGGAACCAGAAGAAATCCCGATCGGTGGCCGGTAACGGTAATCGGGTGGTTACCAAAAAAATCGGTCACAATTTGAAACTCAAAATCTAGATTTTGAGATGTTTTGAAACCGGTAACCAGAAAAATCGGAAAAAACAGGCCAAAATTCGAAAATCAAAAATTGATACCGGCCGGTTTTTTTGGGTTACCGGTCTCCATCGGTAAAAACGGTAACTTAAACCCTGCTTCTAGGCTTCAGATATAAAATTTGCAATTCAATGGAAGCTTGGTGCATTTTCTTGGAATTTAATATAAACATACCGAATAATTTAAAATGGATCCTACAGAATTCCTGTATTCCAAACATACAAGTTTCCACATAGACTTTCCTAGGAAGGCTGCTGAATATTTTCTCTAAAATTCCGATGGCGTTCCTCGGTAACAAACGGGTCCTTCAAATGTGCTAGTGAATCTGTGAGGAACTCAAGGGTGCTTGAATTTTATTTACCTTCTCTCTCCAAATATGCTAGTGAATCTGTGAGGAACTGAAGGGTGCTTGAATTTTCTTTACCTTCTCTCTCCAAATATGCTAGTGAATCTGTGAGGAACTGAATTAAGGGTGCTTGAATTTTCTTCACCTTCTCTCTCCAAATATGCTAGTGAGTTTGTGAGGAACTGAATTATTTGGTTGAAGGGATGGGGTGGGATGGGATGGGATGGTTCCTTTGATCAAGCCTATTTGTGTGTTTGGTTGGAGGGATGAGGTGGGATGGAATGGTCCAAAGTGGGATGAGCCCGTGCAAATTTAGAAAATATTCTTCTTAGATGCTGGACCATGTGGTTCCACTTTTTTTGTAGAACTATCTCATCACATCCCCATCTCATCCCATCCTATCCCTCCAACCAAACACATCCTAAGGGTGCTTGAATTTTCTTCACCTTCTCTCTCCAAATATGCTAGTGAGTTTGTGAGGAACTGAAGGGTGCTTGAATTTTCTTTACCTTCTCTCTCTCCCCTAAGGATTGGTAGGTACCATACACCATTGGAGTGACCAATGACGATGCGTGCAAATAAATGCAAGCCCCGATCCATTGCAGCGTCGCCCCACCAGGGATGAGGCGATGCGCCTTCTCAACCCGGCAAGGCGTGCTTCCTTGTCTGGGGGGCCTCTCTCTCTCATCCCTCAAGGAAGGAGAGGCCTCAAAAGAAAATATTCTTCCTTGATGTATGGTATATCAAGTGGCCTCCACATGTGTTTCACTTGGAAGCATTCTCCGTTTTTAAACTTAGGAATATTCACCACCTTTACAGAAACAAAATGAGAAGCTCAATGACTCTTATCAACTCTTTAATTAGGATATATACAATGGTATAAATAACTGATGTCTATAATATCTTCTATGTCATCTATAGGCGACACTAAAGACAGCTCATACAATAGCTTGTCTTTTTGTATATCTCTATAAACAGTTTCTCTATGACATAATGTGTCTCGACTGTTGCATAAAAGACAACATAATTCTTTATACTCTCTTTCTCCTTCATATCATTTTATGTCCTACATTGTAAAGTTTATAAATAGCGCACATCACACCATTGTACATAATCTTAGTAAAATTATAGTTATCGGTGGGTAGAAATTAACCGCGCAATCACTCAATGGAGAAGTTACGTGATCAAAACAAAAAAATCCACCAATAAACCTACCTAATATGTAGCTAACGGGACTCAAAATTGTGGTCATTAGAGCATCTCCAAGAGATACTCTATATGGCTCTTAATATTTAAATTTTAGAGTTGAAGGGTAAGAAGTAGCTCCAACAGATTCCCAAATAGACTCCCAAAAATAGAACACACCCAAAAAATAGGCTCTCGCTCTCTACTTATAGAGGATGATCTAGGCTCCCAATACTGTTTTTCTGGTTTAGGGTATCTGTTGGAGGGAAAGATTATTTTGGGACCTTATATCGTGGTTAGGATCTGTAAAAAGAGATTTAGGGTGTGAATTTATTGGGTATCTCTTGGAGATGCTCTTAGTCACAAGACACATTTGCCATACTAGTTGAACTAGCCATCGATTGGCAGTCACTCGGGGTTTAAGCTGGTTGATTAGAGAAATTCTTGAAGGCAAAATAATTTTTATTCTAATTGTTTTGCTTAATTGGTTAAAAGGATATACTCATGTGAAAACAATAAGGTGGAGGCAGTAGTTCTGAAATTAAACTTTGCGAAAGTTCTTGATAATATTAAGCATATACAATATGGTCCTAGAAATCAGTTGACATATATAGAGGTTTTGCAGCAAGATGAATTTATTGGGCTAAACTAGTACCTTTTTTTAAAAAAAAACTCTACAACTAGTACCTAGATTAATTATTTGAAGAAGTGGTGTACCTGAAAACGATTAAGAAAAGTGCTTTTCACGAGCCTGCGAAAGGAAACTGTACGTAAGATCCAGAGCAATTTAATAGTGTAGGGCCGGGGTTGATCGATCTGCACCGTAGTACTTGAAATCGTAGATCCACAGGTGTAAACTTGGGTGTTGATATGGACCAACGATTATTGTATAAATTATGGCCACGGAACAAGTAATGATGATAAGCTTTATGTCCTTGTTCAGTGTTAAATGAAATCTTACAATATATCCTAGGTTTATTGCACAAGGTGATAGTGAAAATAATAAGCATCTATAACTTTCAGCTCTCATTAATTTCAGTTGAGCCTTTGACATGTAGTCATTTGAACATTCAATCATGCGAGCAGTATGCAGGTTGAGTTCTTTTTTATTTATGATTTATGTTACAGTAACTAGCTTTCAAATGGTGCGCTTTTAAGACGAGGTTAACAACAAAATTGTAGTAAAAATGTACTGAGTTTAGCTGCACCGGCCAAAATCGCATACAACTATTTTCCTCTATGTACTGCATCTCGCGAACAATCCGAATTCAAAAACTTAAGCCATATGTCATAGCTTAAAAGAACCCATCCATTTCCTCCAAAATCAACTTATCAACAGGCTTATTGAAATATTAAAATGCACATAACAATGAAATGAAGGGCCTGTTTGGAACAGAGGAATTTCACAGGAATTTTGCAGGAATTTTACAGGAAACAGTTCAATTCCCGCAGGAATCGGGAAAAATTCCCGCATTCCAAACAGGGCCTTAACAGAGACACAGGCATGCATGGACCCATGCGCAATCCCCTCTGATTGCAAGTAAGAGAATATTATTGGCCGGGAGATAGGTTGGATCTAGAGATTTTGGTTTCTTTTGTCAAGCACAGGGAGGGAGACCCTGACATGACACCTTAGGGGCTGATGTGATGACATGACACAATCATAGACCGGCTCTTATGTTGGGTGCATAACTCCAATGTGCATAGTACACAAGGCACAGCATCCTTTGGTGTTTGTAGGATCTATTATTTTTTTCTGAAGCTTATGATTTTTTAACTGTGGTTTATGGTTTTTAGACTGTTTGTATAAGAGATTATAGAGTAACAGAAACTCACGTATGATTTTTGCCGATATAAATAAAGTCGATACAGTATGTACTACAATTAACTAATAGACTCTATTTTAAAAAGATACTTCATTTAAAAGCTAGTTACTGTTGAAAAGTCAAAAAATAGCTTTTATAAGTTAAAAAGAATATATCCGTATTCTAGAACGACTGTGCTTAATTTTGAGAAAAAAAATAATTTGCGCAAACTGTGTGTATGAACTGACACTGACATATTGGCCCTGATGACATTGACACGTGGGTCCTGCTGAATTGCACCGATTGGATTGGGCGTGCATGCTTGTCAATCCTAGCGCCACATGACACGGTTCATATGTGAACCTTTCCATGTAGTAAAATCACCTAAATATAAAAGAGAATTTGGTATATGTTTTCGGGCTTTTCGATTTTTGCCATTTTTTATTTGGTTTTGTGTCATTAGAAATCGCAAACTTCTTTTAAAAATACCACCGGTGACTCAACTTTTTTTTTTCAAAATACCATAAATGCCCGAACCATTTTCTTCTCCTCTCTCGGATTCTTCCTATGACTCATTTCCTTCTCTCTCCTTTCTATTTTGCAACCCAATCTTTTTTTCTCATGTGGCAGCAGCAACTAATAAAATGCAATTTTGTAAATTAGAAAGGGCATAATGGTCATTTTGGCTTGGTCAAAGGGCTTTGACCTTATCAAAGTGGTATTTTGTAAAAATTTTACAATTCCGATGGCACAAAATCGATAAGGCAAAAAAAAGTAATGGCGAAAAACCAAAAACCCCAGAACATGAGTTGCGTAGACCGAATTTTCTCGAATATAGATTCACTCAAAAAAATTGATACAGAAAACGACACGAAAAGAATAATGCGTACGTATCACTGTAACATGCATGGTAATGAGGTACAATGTACACTGCATAAATGTATAGTACACGAGGTATGCAGCATCTCTACGAATAAATTTGGTACCTTTCTGGGAAAGTACGTACATTAGTATATTTTGTGAGTTTTGTGTACGTAGTATGGTGAACTATACTGTGTACAGCTGAGGGTAATCTAGTTAATGAGAGCAATCAGATCAACGTACCGAGAGTAGGGGAAAAAATAGAGCTATATAAATGAAAACTTCTAGCCAGTATGCTACGAATCTTACGTCATCCACTGCATGAGCTTAGGGTCTATTTGGGAGAGCTCCACCACTGAAAACGTGGATCTGGAGCAGCAGTTCCACCATGGAGCAGCTCCACCGTGGATCTGAGATCCCACCATGGAGTGTTTGGCTTGTACAGCAGCTTCAGATCCACGAAATTGAGATTTTGATGGGGATGTGATGTGTAACCAGTGGCATTGGTGGGTAATTACCACCCAACTCCACGGTGGAGCACCCCTTGAGGAGCTCCATAGAATCCATGGATCTGGCCCTCAGATCCAGGATTTTGGTGGATCCAGATTTCGCGGAGCTGGAGCGTTTGGGTAAAATTTCGTGGAGTGGAGATGTTTTTCGTGGATCTGGAGCTGGTAGACCTCTCCCAAACAGGCCCTTAAGCTTTAGCTTGTGGCTTTTATTTTTTGCTTGTGACTTATTTAATCCAAAAACCACTTAAAATATATTCGTTTCTAATTTTTGACTTATGTTAGTGTTTTAGGCTTTTTTTCTCTTATTTATTTGCATTGTCCATGACGATATAACAATTTTTCTCAATTTTTTCTTATTTGTTAGATTTTTTATAGTAGCAAATGTTGGATAGATTTGTTCATAATTATGAGATGACTACGCAAAAGATTTTACTTGGCTAATTATGTCTTCTTTTTTTTTGAGACGTCTAATTAAAGTAAACATTATCACGCGTGTTCAGCTGTCTGCCTTATTTGAGGGCTGTCTGCAATTCCATTTTTTGTGACGTTTTTTTTTGTATAACTTAGACCCATCCAAGCATGTCAAAATTTTGCTACAGAAATTAGTTCATTTTATTTGGCTAGCTAGCTGAATCTTACTTATCTCACGAACTAGTTAATTACAGCATGATTTTTTTGTGGTCAATTGTCAAATATCTTCAATCAATTTCCTGTTTTTTTTTCCCTTTCAAGTATTGAGCTCGATGCACTTTCGAGGACGTTTTTTTTTCAGATATCCAATTTCTTTCAAATGAAAATTTATCTAAAGGAATAACTCTGGGTGATAGGCAGTCCTATGCACAGTTAGATTTCACAAGGACCTCTCCGACAATGAGTACTTAAGACAAATTTTATTCGCTCGCAGTCTATCTGATACTCGAAGTACAAGAAGTTCTTTTTTAAAAATCCAATTAAATTTACACACTTCATATAAATTCACTATCCCCATTCCATGCAGTTCTTAAAATGAGGACTTCTTAGCAAGATACTAGCTTGAAGTTAAACAATCTTGTCGAAACTTCTTTAATTTGTTCATGAACTAGGTGAAACCGTAACTCTTTCTCTCTGTAAACTACCAGGGATAAGGGATCATGGAATACAACAATAATAATAACAACAACAAATCTTTTTATTCCAAACAAGTTAGGTAGACCAGAAATGAAACATTCTTAAGATCAAAGAGTTGAGAGTTTTGAAATAAAAACCTACAATGCTAAAACCCTATACATCCTACTATCTGAACCGAGAGCCTAAAACACCGTCCCTAACTTTCTTATGGTTCCGGCATGTTGATCGCTAACTTTCATGCGCTCATATCCAAACTAATTCTTTAGATACATTTCAATTCCTCAAATCTCTTTTAACTGCTTCCTCCCACATCAGTCTTGGTTGACCTTTGCCGCTTCTTACGTTTTCAGTACACCTTAAAATTCCACTACGTACCGGTGCCTCAGGAGACCTTCGTTAGAGATGTTCAAACCATCTCAAGCGATGTTGGATAAGCTTCTCTTCAATTGGTGCTACCCCCACCCTATCATGTATATTATCATTGCGGATGCGATCCTGCCTTGTATGACCACAGATCCACCGCAGCATCCTCATCTCTACTACACTCATTTCTGTATACGTTGTCTTTTAGTGGCCCAACATTCTGTTCCATATAGCATCACGGGTCTGATCACCGTCCTATAGAATTTACCCTTTAACTTTTGAGAGACTTTTTTCACACAAGACACTAGATGCTTGGTGCCATGTCACCCACCCCGCTCTTATCATGTGGCTCACGTCTTCATCAATCCCACCGTTCCACTGTAGCATTGATCCCAAATAACAAAAAGTGTACTTCTTAGGCACTACTTGTCTGTCCAATCTAGCATCTCCATCATCTGTCCTAACACCACTGAAATCACACCTCATATATTCAGTTTTAGTCCTACTAAATCTAAAACCCTTCAATTTTAAGATATTCCTCCACAACTCAAGCTTCCTATCACTACCTACCATATTCTCATCAACCAGCACCACATCATTAGTGAAAAGCATATACCAAGGAATATATCCTTGTATGTTCCATGTGACCTCGTCAATCACTAGGGCAAAAATGTATGGGCTCAACGCTGACCATTGGTGCAGCCCTATTTTAATAGGAAAGTCATTAGTAACACTACCACATATTCTGACATTAGTCATAGTATTTTCGTACATGTTCTTAATTAGGGTAATATATTTTGTTGATACTTTTTTTCTTTTGGATCAAGTAATACAACTAAAAAAATAAAGGATGGGGATTCCAATAATACAGGAAAAAAATTTGTCGCCATCATAAACAACCAAGCACCAAACTATTACTGATATGCTTTAGAGATAATTATGAGGATGATTGTATCACTTCTATATTTATGATTTTTTGAATAATATGTTATTTTATTTCTTTAATAAATATATTTCGTATTGATCCACAAGTGTGTGACTTGCTCATAGAACTCTTTTATTCATATTTTGATGTTATTCTAAATTATTCTTGATCTTATATCATTATATAGGACAATTATGATTTATAAATCACCACGTATATTGATTGATGATCATGTTTCATAAAAAATGGATATGGGAATATTAAATCAATAATATAGACACATGTTAGAGAACATGGTGTTAGATTAACCTATCAAGAGATACTATAGAAAGTATTTTATCATTAAGTATCATTAGTTGGTCTTATACATAGTATATATAGGATTCTTAGATCTGAGATCATCATAGTTTTCTACATGTGAAGTAGTTTACTTAGGAATTGCCAAACACTACTTTATAACTGCGTGGTCATAAAATTAGCTTTCAGATTTATTATAAAACATTTGGATGAATGTGAGCGATCAAGATGAAATTTGCCCCTCCTATATAACGGGAGAGAGATATTTATGGCTCCTCAATATGGTTGAATTAAGAAAGTGTGTAACCTTGCCGAATATGGTTGATGAGCCAATCACAATTGAGTAATATACTAGGTTTGAGTGAAGGATCGAGCTATCATAGCATGGCACGTTTCTCGCCTTAAATTCGATTTGATATCGTGAGGCAAATAGATCGGTACATGAGTACTATATAAGTTTGTCTGATATGATCTTTATGTATATTTAGGAGTCAATATATTATGTTAGGGACCGCTAATGACTTGTGAACTGGAGAGGAGTTTTTGGGCCATAGTCAAATATATATGAATCTATAGGGTCACACACTTAACATGTTAGACTACATCAGTTCTGATTGAATCCGTTACTAATGGGTTTAGTGAACTTCACACCTTGTTGGGCTCTTAACGTAAGGCTCTACCGATAGACTATATTAAAAGAGGCGTGGGGCTGGGGGATGGCTAGCCACCAACTCTCATAAGCCATATTGTGCATGCTGGTACTAGCACACCATCACACGGCGTTCTTCCCTGGATGTATGGACTTCCGTAGAAACGTTGTTGTGATTGTGGTATTAATCAGGATGATCGCAAAGAGGAGACAGTTGGCTCGTAGAAATTGACTATTTCCACTATACCCACGCGCGCTACGTTGAGCCAGACTTCTTCAACTCTTTTTCCGTTGCACTGCGCGTCTAGTAATAACGATCAATGATCTCTTACATTGTTTATTAATTTATGTAGTAGAATTTTTTTTAATTTATGCTAGTGTAGCCTATCCCGTCTTCCACCACCACCAACATCATGCCTCAGCTTAACCAGAGCCCAAGTCTACAAGCATCTACAAAATCCAGCTAATCCTTTGGGAGAGGTGACAGGGACCAGCACCTGATGGCAATGAGATGGACAATGACAGGGCTGACACCATGGTCTGGAGCTAATCATGCAGTGTTGGATTTTCATACCCTGACTTGTCCAAATCCCTGGGGATGAATACAAATCCCCAATGAGAATGAATAGTTGCTTGCACTGCAGGCCTCACAAATCTGAGGAGCAGAGGGGTGTGTACATGGGGGGCCAGCACATGTTATTGTTGCCAACTACTCCACATAACTCACTATCCAATCACATTGCACAATCTTGAGCTGCATATAAGCCAACCGAAGATCCAACTTCAATTCTGAATCTGATCAGGATTCACTGCTGGATTCAAATCAATTGAAATCTTCATTCACTGTTTTACAGTAAGAAAATACTTCACCTGGTAAAAACTGATAAGTTTTTTGTGCTTTCATTCCTTCCGTTGTCGCAATTGGTAGGGCGCCTTTATTATACACTTTTTTTTTCATGTGATGCTAAGGTAGATGTTCTGACTTTGAGTGGCAGTAATATATGTATGTATATTAGTTGTGACAAATGGTGATGATAATCTTAACCCAACGCACATGCGAGTATGAGATCTAAA
This sequence comes from Dendrocalamus latiflorus, assembly GCA_017311315.1. Lineage (NCBI taxonomy): Eukaryota > Viridiplantae > Streptophyta > Magnoliopsida > Poales > Poaceae > Dendrocalamus > Dendrocalamus latiflorus. The sequence goes on along the minus strand of CM029649.1, from coordinate 17,544,529 downwards.
CATGGCATGCCTAGTTGTCTGTTCAGGGATCCTACTGATGTATTGATCCACAAAAACATTCAAAACCAACAAAGCTACACAACCCCATGGAGAGCACCAACAACTGAATAAACTACAGATAAACAAACCATGCATATTATATAACATGAACAGATCAGCACACTTACACTATAAACATATGGATTTGAGCTATATGATGACAAAAATCTTGCGCGATGTAGCATCGGAGGGGGTGCATAAGATTTTTGTGCTGCAAATGAGAATATAATAGCTGGGGCTTCTTATCTTGGTCCTATCCTTTTCTTGGCACTACATAGGAGCATCTTTGGCACCTTTGTCATACATGAACTCCATTGGCCTAAGTGACTTGGATTTGTTTGGCATGCGCACAAGGCCCCACCATGACAGTAAAACTAATGACAGGGCAGTATCTTAAATCCCCTCCCTCCTCCCCTGCCTCACCAGATTTGATACATCCCAACCTGTTGCTTCTGAGCAGAACCAAAGTTTTGGCCTTGGCCTAGTAGCAACCAGCAGGAGATATTGTGAGAGCAAGAGGAGAGTGCCTTCTTCAGAGGAATTCAGCAATTGGCATCCTTAGTAGAGGTGAGCACAAGGCTCTTGATCTTCCTTACTCTTGTCTTCAAAGAACTGCACTTCTGCTTTCATGAAGCATGATAACATTTCTGAAAGTTCACAAATCACATTTCTCGTTCTTTGATTGTTATATCACTCTTTCGTAATTTCATGTGCAAGGAGCTGTTCCTCAGCCTTTAAGAAGTGCAATGGGATGTTTCAGTTTGCAAAGAAACTGTAGTTGTTCTTCCTCTTGTTTCTTCTGGAATTCTGTGATATTTTCAGAATTGCCTTCTGTAATGAACTCTTTAGTAGTTTTCTTAAAAACCACCATGACATGCATGCATCAAAATAACAATAGAATAAGAAAAACACATGCAAAATTATGACATATATAATTCTGTCTGCAAGAATTAACAATTGCTACAGTTTAAGGATGTAAAATTTGTAGGCTTTATTTTGGGCATGAAGGTGTGCGAGAATTTCTGTCTGTTGAGTCACACTGTTACAGTGAAAGAGAGCATAGAATTTGGTTACTTGGAGAAAGTACAGACAGCAAAACCCAAATATTTATGGAATTCCAGTACAATAAGAACCATAATTAACTGTGCAGCCATGAAAACCCAATCTTTCAGATCAGACCTAAAAATGCATCTTAAATGGTTGTATTCAAATATCCTAGTTTGTTCTATTGTCCAACAAACATTTAAAGTCAGCCTGCATGCTATCTGCATTATTTCTCCAAATTTTGAGCAATTCTTCAGAAGGAAAATGACAGTTTTTTGGTATCTTATCGAGACATCTCACCAAAAAATAGCCTCCTCCCAATTATTTTTCCTATTGCAAACCACTGCACTTGCTAGTGTGCACGCACACAGACAAATGATTGATGTGTTAGGTTACGTCACATACAACCATAACACTTATGCTTTCATAGGATACTCATTTACGTAACTATGCAACTTAAATGCCTCATTGTATCACCTACTTGACTTAATTGCAAAGCTGGATACTCCCATTTGAGAACAAGAAACTTCTCCAAAGAAGAACAATGATTCAGATTTTCAGAAGCTTCACTTGAAAGGTGTCAACACTTGACACCAGAAAATGTCCGCATCACAGGCTGAAAAAGATAGAGAATTCACAGGAACCAGAAACACACAACCAGCACTTACAAAAGCTTCAATAATTGCAATGCAGATAAAGTATCTCATATCCATTGCCCCCAGTTGCAACAGCAGCCATTGGTACTCACTTGTCATGTGAGAGGCAGGCACACTGTTCAGGACAGCGAGCTGAAGCTTTGTGCGGATTGGTAAGAGATGGAGAAAGAACACGTCAAGATGGCCATCCTGAGGCAAGAACAGACATTCAGACAACAGGTAAACCAAGTAACCAACAATGCCTGTTTAGAGATACTTTCATCTTCTACGTTTGCTGAAAGTGTTCAATGATATGTTCTTCTTCGTCGAAGCAGGTTCATGAGCTGCATCACTTGTACCGGGTCCAGAAGCAACTGATGATGGAGATGCAGGTTGTTGAGATGAACCGAGCTCAGGCAAGCGGGGATACTCAAACCAAACCGATGGTGGAGATAGATCGTCCGCAATGGTACAGTAATTCAGGTGAGAAGAGGGCCCCTTTCGTCGAAGACTTCGACCTGGAGCTGACACTAGCAACTGGGGCTGGTAGGAGGAAGCAAGAGAAGCCATCCAACTCAGACTCCGGAGCAACAGTATTATCGTCAAATTCAGCTGAGTCGGAGCCAGGGCGGCAGTTACCTGAATCCAATGTAACCCTAAGGTTTCAGAATGAGAGCAAGAGGCATAATGATCAGCTCATGCAGTCTCCTTGGCTCTACCAATGTTTAAGTCTGAAGATGGCATGATTACTTAGCTAGGGTGGCTTGAATGTTCCAAAGCTCAAACAATAGCACAGGCATTGTTATATGTATATCAAACACTAATTCGTTGCAACTGGAGAAATGAGCTCAGAACAAAGTAACCATATGAGAGAGAAATATACAAGAATGAAGAATCTGAATAGAACATATCAAATAACCAACGTAAAATGCTACTCAAATTCTAGGCAATGTTAATGAAACGTGAAAGCATTCTTTTGGACATAAAAGAAAGAATTTACAGAAATATTCGTCAACAAAATCTGTATTGTATGTAAAGATCTTCAAGCATAAACCTTGTCTGGTCCCCCCTATCTTGAACAAAAGAACAAATTCACCTAACAGCTCCATAATGGGTACAGAGAATTTGGTAAAAATTGCTTGCTTCTGAGCCGCAGAGTGAGAAACCTTGGAAAAGATAGAAGAAATGCCTAGTATCATTCTATCAACCAGACAAAAAAGGCTTCAGCCAAAAACGTAGGCAAGCAGAAGCCACGTGGACACTATACCCTACTAAAAACGAAAGACGCATAGGAAGCCGTTCATCTCTGTTTAAATGAGCTAGTAGTGCTATTATCGGCCGCATCATAGTTCCAGGTAATGTCTACGAAGACTGCCTTGCAGAAATAACTGACAGATAACTCAGTAGTCATTCAGCGCTATGACTACGAGCTCATGGCCACCTCCACATCTGCTTTCTTTAAGCTGGTCATGTATGTTATGTAGATGTTCCAAAGAAACGAGAAGGAATTGCTCACCAGCGGCTGGGGAAAAAAAACTTCAGATCAGAACTGCTGTCAAAACAAGCTTTGAGCTCAAATTGGAAGGATATGTTGGGAACTTAATGTTACCTGTAAATTAACGGGGATAAACTTGAAAGTAATAAAGTCACAAAGTGGCCAATATATGAGCCCACTTTTGATGGTTGGAATTAAATCCCTCTTCAATCTTGCAATGATCTCAGGGATGGTCTCACCTATGAATCATATCAAAAAAGCAATTAGAGCACACAGGAGTTTGCCTACCACAAAAGTTTTAACAAGAAAGGTTTCTGTTTGGTAAAGTTGGTGGGGAATGTGTACTGCATGTAAGCTTATCTGAACATTACTTCTCCCATCATGCTCTACAGTGTATAGTGGGCATAAATGTTTACTACATGCAAACCTTATCCTGAATTGGTAGTGCTGTGGTCCATGATGCACAGGTCATAGACTTTACCAAAACTCACTTGAAATGACTAATCCAAAAAGTAAAATCTACAATGAGCTGTGTAGTAAGGAGATTTTTATCACATAAAAGCATCTCAGAAATAAGAAAAAACATAAAATTATGTTTTTTTGGGTGTGCGTGTGTAGGTGGGGTGGGGTGGGGTGGGATGGTTGTAGAAACACATGAACTCAAAATATTAACATCAGAATGTTAGTGAAGGAATGTTACCAAGGGAATATCAGCCTTTGGGTTTTATTTGTTTACTATGTTGGCTGGCTGTCAAACTAAGTTCACATGGCTAAGGACCAAAAAGAATCAATACAGGCACCACAGCAAGGACAGACTGCAGTTTTTATGTAGCAGCATCAGTACACTTATTTGACGTAACTAAAAGGCACGGAACAATGAGTTATGACATCATAGATGGCAACATAAACAAGGAACATTAAAATTGAACGGTCTATCTTGTAGTAACTTATTTTCCAGAAAAATCCATGCGTAACTTGACAAATTTACCTGCAATTGACATGGTTGGTCAAAAACAACCAAATTGTAATCGCAGGAATCCCAGCTCTAACAAATCCTCAAAGCCATGTCACTTATGTAACAGACTGAACGTACAAATGGTAAATTGCGACTTTTTATAGTATGGTGGATTTTTGCATTCAATTTTACAGTGGGTCTGATGCAATGTCCTCAGCTTTTTTACAGATCTCAATCTCATGCATTTAGGTAAATATATTTCCGTATGGAATTTATGGTCTTCGGCTTACTGAGAGGGATAAGTTCATGTAAGCCACCCAAGGTCTCAAAAAGGTCTTAGCTAGAGCATAATCTAATGAAAGCTGTCTGAGATTCTTTCCACAGGGACCTAGAAGAGAAGCTTTGGATGAATGTAGTGGAGATCAACGAAACCTTGATGCACATTGGATAGCAAGACATACAATGGCCAGTGTGAAATTGAAATTTAAACATAAGTATAGCATACCAGTGTATGAAAGTGGGTATATTTGGTCATAAAAAGTTATCTCTTCAAATTTCAGAATGACTCTGGCACGATAAAGCAAACAACATAAAATGGTCTTAAAATTCTGCAGGTTAGAAATTTGAAGCTTTAGTCACCTGTTCACCAACCATTTACCTCAACTAATCAGGTTAAATATAACAACAAAAATGCATGCCCTCATGGTCATATCCCATTCACCTCATAGTGAAATACAAAAAGGGTCCATGTTCGAAAGAAATGCAAGCCAGCTTTCGCATGAATATATTGTTTTCATTTAAACAATGCAAACAGAACAATTAAAGCTAACATGTGCAAAGTTGATCATTTCTACCCAAGTCATTAAGGTTGTGTTTGGTTTAGGGACAAGGTGGGATGGGATGGTCCTGTCTCTGGTTTTGGGATGGGATGATCCCATTTTTTGTTTGGTTGGGGGGATAGAGTCATCCCTGTTTTTTGTTTGGTTGGAAGGATAAAGTTAGATGGAATGATCTCATCCTTTGTTTGGATGGAAGGATGAAGGTGGGATATGTGTGGCATTTGAGTTTTTTTTTAAAAAAAATTGAAGGCTATTGTCGATATGTTTCTACACATAAGCCTTTGAGTTTTTTTTAAAATTTTTTAAAACAAAACAGTACTTAAAAAACAAAGAGGTGGGATGACTCTATCCCATGTGGGATGACTCCGTCCCATGAAAAAAAGAGGATTGCCTGGTCCCGGATCTACAAGGAATATTCCTAGTGGGATGTCCTTGACTCTGCTTGTCTCCCATCCAAACACCTACTAATAGTTGCACCTTACAAAAAACATATAATTAGAACAGTCACTGCATCAGTGGTGTACTATTGTAATGCTGGACCACTTTTGTAACAAGATTACTAGACACACACACCCACGCTCACGCCCCCACGCGCCCGCACGCGCACACGCACGCGCGCACACACACACATATAAAATTACTATTCTGCCACAGGTGCAGAATGCGTGCCGAAAAGTTACTGTCGTGCGTGAGTGAAGTTACCATATATAGAGTTACTGTCAGTTGTGTATACATGTAAAGTTACTATCAGTTGTTAACTCTCCATATGTTTGATGGTAACTTCACTCACATACGACAATAACTTTCCAGCGCGAACAGTATGCGCAGGCGCAGAATAGCGTAGCCGTGTGTGTAATAAAACCGGTTCAGGGCACGATGCTATTTTACCCCACCGACCATTTCAACACTGAGGTAAAACCTCAAATTATAGCATTCCGAACTCATGGGATGGGCCGGGTGATATATATATGAAAAATGATTATGTACTCCTGAGAATACGTACTCCCACTTCTTATATACCACTTAAATGATATTGTTATATCTTTTTATTTTTTTGAGTATACTCTAATAATAATTATAAGATACTCTAAAGTGAGTTCCATGAAAAAATCATCAAAATCCATTTTTTATAGCATAATTTATGTATATACTCTTTTTATATATGAAAAATAGTATATAGCAAAAATAAAGTACCTTGATAAAAAAAATTTCAACCAAATCGTATTGGAGTCAAGGTTCTAAATACCGACGGTAACCGGCCGATTACCGCCGGTAACCAGTTTTACCGGTACCGACCGGGAGAAAAAAAACCACCGGTTTTTTATTTAATTCAAATTTAAATTTTTGAATGTAAAAATTAGTTTTTCTAATGATATTTATATTGTTTAACACTAATAGAATGTATGAGGAAGATGCATGCACCTCCCGTGCTTGACTTCATAATTTTTGCCATGAATGTATTAGGAATTTTTAAAGTTTGAATGTAAAAGTTAAGTTTCCCTAATGATATTTACATTGTTTAACACTAATGGAATGTATTAAGAAGATACATCATGTATGTACCTACCATGCTTGACTTTATGCTTTTTGCCATAAATGTATTAGGAATTTCCAAATTTTGAATGTAAAAATTAGTTTCTCTAATGATGTTTACATTGTTTAACACTAATAGAATATTAGGAAGATCCATGCATCTCTCATGCTTGACTTCACACTTTTTGTCATGAATGTGTTAGGAATTTCCAATTTCAAATTTGAAAAACCGGTTTTTAGCGGTTTTTCTCCGGTTTTTTGGGCGGTTACTGGCCGGTTTTTCCGGTTACCGATTTCAAATTCAAATTTTAACGCGTGAAATTCGATTGGTTTTTTTCCAGTTACCAGCCTGTTTTCTGGTTATCGGCCGGTAACCGGTACCGACCCCCTAGCGGGATTTACTCTAATAGCGGTATTTTGAACCTTGATTGGAGTATCTTATAATTAGTAATAAATAAGTATAACACATTTATTTGAGTGGCATATTAGTAGTGAGTGGGAGTACGGTATATACATGTATATGTATATATATGTACATATATACATGTATATGTATATATATGAATATATATATCACGTCTCTAAAGTTTTTTCATTTCTTTTCTTTGAAGAGGACAAGGAGTCTTTAGAATTTGGAAAAGTTACTACTGCATCTCAATCCCATATCCCATATGTTTAGCATTTTCCTACAATAAGTTAAACACAAGAAAAAGAATTACTACAAAATATAGCAGGTTCATCACGCTGTTATGGCCTGTACTCAATTAATTGTTTATATATCAACATTATCAAGTAGAGTAATGATCAGCATATGAAGCAGCATAGTTGGAGTTAAAAGGGCAACATTATCAAGATAACGTTAAAGAAATGAGTCCCAACAAATGATTTGCACACGCACAAAACAAGTGCATTAACACCCAAAAGAAAAGGACAGAAAGCATTTCGAACTAAGTATGTTTATAGAGAGGCATATGAGCATGATACCTTGTAATCCTGCATTGTATGAGAAGAAAACTGAATTCATAATTGGTCCATAAACTGCTTGCCCTATAAACATCTTCTTGAAGGTGTTCACTACATCCTTTTTGGGGAACACTTTTGAGACAAAGTTGAACCAAATATGCAGGGAAGGTCCTGAGATCAGCAGCCCATAACTAGCCATACGCAGGGTTCTAATTAGATCAAGTGAATCCTCAGGTCCAAGTGTGATCATCTGACGAGACAACAACAAAAACAAAAGAAATCATATGAGAAGCAACATCTGTAGGAAGATAGGATTGGGGGCAATTGACCACACTCTCAATGGGAGAGGGGCACCTGTATTTATAGGGCAGCTGCTGCTGCTATATATGGTAGTTTACGAATACAAGGATGCTATCTATGAATATGGTATGCAATCTCCTATTGCCTGATATATGCAATCTCCTATTGCCTAATATATCCAGGCTATTAATATACAATCTCCTATTGCCTAATACCCGCCCGCAGCCGAAGCGGGAGGTCCGCGGACGCATAGGCTGGTTCTGAAGTCTGTAAACAGTGACGTTGGGAGCCCTTTTGTCATGATGTCGGCAAACTGGTGGGACGAGGGAACATGAAGGACCCGAATCTTGCCCAGGGCCACCTTCTCACGCACGAAGTGAATGTCGATCTCGATGTGTTTCGTGCGCTTGTGGTGGACCGGATTGGCCGTCATGTAGACGGCGCTGACGTTGTCGCAGAAGACCACCGTAGCCTGGGGCAGCTGAATATGGAGCTCCTGAAGGACTTGTCGCAGCCAACAGCACTCGGCCACAACGTGGGCCACGGCGCGATATTCTGCCTCAGCGCTAGAGCGGGATACCGTGGCCTGGCGTTTGGAGGACCAGGAGACCAGGTTGTCACCGAGATAGACACAGAACCCAGAGGTGGATCGCCTGGAGTCAGGGCAGCCGGCCCAGTCGGCGTCGGAGTATGCTGTCAGCATCTGAATGGGGCCGGCGCTGATGTGAAGACCGGAGGACAGCGTGCCCTTCACATAGCGCAGAATGCGCTTGATTAGCGTGCGATGGGGCTCCCTTGGGGCGTGCATGAAGAGGCACACCTGCTGAACTGCGTAGGCCAGATCAGGACGCGTCAGGGTCAGGTACTGGAGAGCCCCTGCTAGGCTCCTGTACTCTGAGCTGTCCTTGTCTGACAGTTTGTCGCCGTCGTGGGCGGAGAGCTTGGCCTGAGTGTCAACAGGTGTTGTCGTAGGATGACACTCAGCCATGCCCGCCCGTTGGAGGAGATCAACAGCGTACTGTCGCTGCGACAGGAAGAGGCCGTCGGAGGAGCGGGTGACGGCGACGCCGAGGAAGTGGTGAAGAGCACCCAGGTCGGTCATGGCGAACTCGGACTGGAGTCGGGCCATGAGTTGGTGCAGAAGAGTGGAAGTCGAGGCGGTGAGGATGATGTCGTCGACGTAGAGTAGCAGGTAGGCGAGACTCGTCCCCTCTTTGAGAACAAAGAGGGACGTGTCGGAAGTGGAGGCGACGAAGCCGAGCTGGCGAAGGAAGGTCGCGAACCGCTGGTACCAAGCTCGCGGCGCCTGCTTCAGTCCGTACAGGGACTTCTGCAGGAGGCAGACGTGATCTGCGGCGGCAGGGTCGACGAAGCCCTGTGGCTGCTGGCAGTAGACCGTCTCGTTGAGGTGGCCGTGAAGAAAGGCGTTCTTCACGTCCAGCTGGTGGATTGGCCAGGCGCGGGAGGCGGCGATGCTGAGAACGGTCCGAATGGTGGCCTGTTTGACCACCGGACTGAAGGTCTCGTCGTAGTCGATGCCGTCCCGTTGAGAGAAGCCGCGGACCACCCAGCGGGCCTTGTGACGAGCGAGGGACCCATCGGCGTGGAACTTGTGCCGGAAAGTCCACTTGCCTGTCACAACGTTCGCGCCAGGAGGACGTGGAACCAGGCGCCAGGTGGCGTTGGTGAGGAGTGCCTGGTATTCGTCCATCATGGCAGCCCGCCAGTTTGCGTCGGCCAGGGCGCTGCGGTAGTTTGCTGGTAGGGGCGATGGTGAGGGCGAGGAGGTGGCAGCGAGCCCCTCGTAGTTCACGCGCGGGAGGGCGCCCGCCCTGGTGCGCGTGAGTGGCGGAGACGGGGGTGCTGCCGCGGACGCAGCCGGAGGCGCCGGTGCTGCGGGGTCGGCTGATGGCGCAGGTGCTGGCGGGGGTCGTCGACTGTAGAACCGTGGGAACGGAACCACAGTAGGGCCAGGCGGGGGCACGTGACCACGCCCGCCCGGTGGTGGAGGAGCCGAGCTGGGGCTGGGGGGCACAGGGCCGCGCCCCCCAGGTAGTAGAAGGGTCGGCTCTGGCTCGTCGTCGGGGGGCGGCTGCGCAGCGTCCGAGGTGGACGGGGCAGCCGCGATCGTCGAGGAGGGGCCTCCACCTGCAGGAACAGTAGAGCAAGGCACCGAAACCGAATCGTGGTCTAGGAGGAAATCCAGGGAGCGAGGGAGCGTGCAGGTGGTGGAAAAGGGAAAAACAGTCTCATCGAACACGACGTGGCGAGAGATGATGATGCGTTGGGTTGTTGGGTTAAGGCACCGATAGCCCTTATGAGAGGATGGGTAGCCGAGGAAGATGCATGCTGCGGAGCGAGGTGCGAGCTTGTGTGGGGAGGTAGCCTGTAGGTTTGGGTAGCATAGGCACCCAAAGACGCGAAGGTGGCTGTAGGTGGGTGGCTGGCCGTGAAGGCGAGTGAAGGGAACTTCATGTGCTATGGAGGAGGAGGGGCGCCTGTTGAGTAAGTAGCAGGCGGCGGCGAGGGCCTCGGCCCAGTATGTGGGTGGCATGGAAGCATGGAGCAGCATGGTGCGGATGGAGTTGTTGAGGGTGCGGATGATGCGTTCCGCCTTGCCGTTTTGGGAGGAAGTGTATGGGCAGGAGAGACGGAGAAGTGTTCCTCGGGCAGCGAAGAAGGTGGTGTTGGCTGTGTTGACAAATTCGGTGCCGTTGTCGGTTTGGAAGCATTTGACGGGGAGGTTGAATTGGGTTTGTGCAAGAGCTGTGAGTTGGACTAGGTGTTGGTGGACCTCGGATTTGCGTCGAAGAGGAAAGACCCAACAGTAGTGACTGTAATCATCCAAGCAGACTAGATAGTATGAGAGACCAGATATACTAGGGATGGGAGAGGTCCAAACATCACAGTGAATTATTTCAAATGGTGCATGAGTACAAGACTGAGAGGCACTGAAGGGTAGACGCGTGTGCTTGCCTAACTGACATGAATGGCAAGGGGAGCGGTCTACTTTATTACAGGAAACAACGTTTATTTTGTGTAGATGTTCTAGTGCGGCAGGGGCTGGATGGCCGAGACGCTGGTGCCACAGGGTCGACGAGGCGGCCAGGAGAGCATGTGAGGAGGCGCCGGCGGTCGGGGGGATGGCAGGAATGGTGTAGAGGTCGCTGGTGCTATTGCAGCGATGAATCACGCGTCCCGTCTGGGTATCCTTAACAGAAAAGCCAAGAGCGTCAAATTCGAGTGAGCAGTGATTTTCACGGGTGAATTGACGAACGGATAAAAGATTGCGAACGAGGGAAGGGGCGACGAGAATGTTGTTGAGGGAGAAGTTTGCTGTGGTGGTGGGTAGGATGGAGTGACCTCTAGACGTGACCGGAATGCTGGTGCCATTGCCTACTGTTATGGAGGAGGTGGAGGGAGGTAGGCGCTGGAGGAGCATACCGTCGGAGGACGTCATGTGGGACGAAGCGCCGGAGTCAACGACCCACGAGGGGCTGCCCTGGACAGCCATGTTCTGCAGGGCAGCAATGAGGCCGGCCGAGTCCCATGCCGGTCCGCCGGTGTTGGTGGAGGAGGCCTGGACGGGGGCGAACACCGTGTGCGCCTGAGGAGGGGCGCCGAGCACCCCCTGTTGGCGTGGGGGCTGCCATGGGTGGCTGCCACCGCCCTGGTCGCGCTCCCAGGGGGGTACGACGCGTTCGCCGGGGCTGACACGTGCGCCGGTCCAGGGATCAAAACTCCAGGGCTGGCGCTTGCTGTCGCGCCGAGTGTTGTCGCGGCGGCCGCCGTTGCCGCGCTGCTGCTGCTGGCGCGGCTGCCGCTGTTGGCGCGGCTGCTGCTGTTGCTGCTGCTGGGCGTCGGCTGGTGGGGCACTGCCGGGGGCGCTGTTGAAGGCAGCGAAGAGGGCGGAGGCGGCGCGGACCTTGTCCTCGTTCGTGAGACGCAGCTCCTTGAGGAGGAGTTGGTTCCTGGCAACGGTGAATGTGAGAGGCTCCTGGGCGGCGATGTTGTCGGCGACGGATTGGTACTTCTCGTTGAGGCCGCGGAGTAGGTTGAGGACGAGGTTGGGCTCGGTGATGGTCTGCCCGACGTCGTGAAGATTGTCGGCGGCCTCCTTCATGCGCAAGCAGTACTCGTCGATGGAGGAGTCCCCCTGGGTCATCGAGTGGAACTCGTGACTCAGGAAGATGGCGCGGGGCGCCTTGTTGGCCTGGTACAGGGCGGTGATGGCCGTCCAGAGCTGGCCGGCGGTCTGCTGGTTGCCGGTCATGGCGAGGTTGAGAACGGAGTCGGAGACGGTGCTGAAGATCCAGCTGCGGATGCAGAAGTCAGCCTGCACCCATGCGTTGTCGGTGGGTGTAGGGGAGACGACGGCGAGGTGCGAGAGCAGCCCGAATTTGCCGCACATGGCGTGGAAGGCTGTGGACCATTTGGTGTAGTTGGAGGGTCGCAGCTCGAGGGTCATGGGGATGTGGGTTTTCACATTGACCAGAGCGTAGGGGCAGACGGCCGGGTTGGTGGCGTCGACCAAGGCTGGAGAGGTGGCGGCGACCAAGGCTGGAGAGGTGGCGGCCATGGTGGCACGGCTGTTGGGCGGCGCAGCAGGGTGGGCGGCGCTCAGGTAGAGAGCGGCGCAAGTTGGGAAGGGGAGGGAGGGCCAAGATCAGATTGCTCTGATACCATGTAGGAAGATAGGATTGGGGGCAATTGACCACACTCTCAATGGGAGAGGGGCGCCTGTATTTATAGGGCAGCTGCTGCTGCTATATATGGTAGTTTACGAATACAAGGATGCTATCTATGAATATGGTATGCAATCTCCTATTGCCTGATATATGCAATCTCCTATTGCCTAATATATCCAGGCTATTAATATACAATCTCCTATTGCCTAATAACATCCTTTCTTTAAAAAAAAACAAAACAAAAACAGGCTAAATAACAAAAAGTAGCCACAGGTCCCAGCTAAGAGATAATATGAGTCAAATGATGAAACTAGGTTGCAAGGACAAACAACATAATATAAGCCTCCCAATATGCAAAAGTAATCATGTTCCCATTTCATAAAGATAGTTCCAGGAGAACATCTATCTAGTTTAAGCTTGGCCATACAAACTACAAATTGTTCTAACTATATAGTATATACTCCTTGTTGTAACTATATAGTATATGCTCCTTCGTAGCTATGAACAACTGAGCACAAGGAAATTTGTAAATTGTAGATCAGCTTCATCAAAACTCTGCCTGTGTAGTTTTGTACATAGCTTGTCTCAAACTAGGAAAAAGGAGGGGGCTGTGCTAGGCTCAGCGAGCCAACGTAAAAAAAAAGGCGCCTTTTCATGGAATGAATTTCTTTGACCTTGAGAAGGTTTCATTCCTAACCTACCTCGACTTGTTTACGACAAAAAACTTTGTTGTTTTGTTGTTGTTGTTGTAGATCAGCTTTATCACATATTACAATGACTGTCAGCTTGACAGTAGATATGTAATCAAGACAAACTTTTAGAATGATGTACATATGTACCAACTAACAAAGGACATGGGCCATCCATTATTAATGCCATATTTCTTCAGGTAGATTAATGGTACTAAACAACACAAATGATTATGATTAATTAGCACAAACCACAAAGTTAGAAGGGATAACATGCTGGACGATATGGTTTATACAACAAAGCAAGCATTATGTAGATAATCAAGAGTGAGATTCAGATGAAAGATGTTTCTTTATAACCTTTCGCAAACCTTCACAAAATACAGTAAATTGCAGACTAGTTGAATGACTAGTGGCTACATCTTAGGCCAAATGTATCTGCCTGGGGAACTAGCCTACACAAGTTAAGCGCCTGCCATTTTTGTCCATATAACAAACTTATAATATGTTTCTTAACTAGCTTTTTCTATTGTTTTGTCCGGAGCATTATAGAGTGTACAAGTTTTTCTAACCCAGCATGGAAACGCTGAACCCTTGAGGACCACCTATCACCTAGCGGTACTATATTGTTTTAGAACTTCTCATGCATAAATGAACACCAAGCTTATCAAGTGCCTAAGCGGTAAGGCACTGGCAGGAGGCAAGGCATCGCCCCCGCCTTGCCGTTAGTGCCTAAGATGTCCGCCTTAGTGATGGGGTGTCGCTAAAGCATACGTAAGGCGGCATATGGCATCGGCAAGTCTCGAGGCGACGCCTTAGGCATCGGAGGAGACGACGGCCGCAACTAAAACTAAGCGACCCGAGTGCCAGCGACCCAAGGAGGGGAACTAAGAAGTGAGAACCAGAGAGAGAAGAGCGAAGCACCTAGAACCCTAGGCGGCAGTCAAGGGCGCCTCCATCTCGCCGCTCCAGTCTCTCGGCGACGCTCCATCTTGTAGATCCAGTCTTGGTGGCGTGTCCAACCCATCACCGTCGCCCAGCAGGCAGCAAGCTCTCGGCGCCGTGTCGCCCTCTAGCTCCAACCCCATCGCCCAACAGCAGCGCCGGCAAGGTGCCCACCCTCCTCCCCCCTCCTCTCTGCTCTATTTCTGCTCTCTGCGCTATAATGAACCGGGGCGGCACAGCAAAAGTCAGGAGTTGCAGAGGGGAGGAACTTAGAGGAAGTGAGTTGCGGAGGGGCGGAACTGAGAGGAAGTGAGTTGTGGAGGGGTGGCGTCATCGGGCATCAGCAGAAGCAATTGGACTTGCGAAAGTCAGGAGTTGCGGGCGGAGGAACTAAGAGGAAGAGAGATAGCAGGAGTTGCGGAGGAGAGGACCAAGAGGAAGTGAGTAGGGTAGGTGAGACCGTGAGAGTAATGGGGAGGGATAACCACGTTGATTCATATATTGAGAGAGGTGGCAGAAGCAAGAGCATTCATGTGGCTTGTTGCTCGGGAGAGGAGAAGAGAGGAGAGATTGTCAATAAGGTATGTCACTTAATCCGTATTTACTCAATTAATTGAAATACAATTTATATCTATTACATTTATAACAAACTAATAATCTATATGTTGAAACTTGCAAGGGGCCAAGGGGACGGATGCTACATGGGAGAAGAGCAATTGGAATGGGGGATGGGTGCTTCATGGGCTCAAGAATTGACAATAACAAGGTACATATGTAGTGCTAAAATGCTCATTTTATTTTCTGCCCCTTAGCGCCTTAAGATGTGTAAGACATCGCCTCGCCTCACGCCTTACCACTTAAAAGGTGTGAGGAGGGTGGGTCGCTCGCCTCGCCTTACCACCTTAATAACCTTGATGAACACAAACTCACTTGGACTTTAAAACCAAATTAATTATAATAAATGTCTGGTGGACCTCTACCCACTACACAGTTTTAACTCAAAACATGAACCCGTTACCACAATTCAATCCCACAAATTGAATCTGAGGCGTTCAATGGCAAGTTGAATTTTGAGGGAAATAATCACAACGAGATGGACCAAACCTTTGTGTATGGAGCACAGGAAGTCACAACCCACACAGGTACTTCATTTGTACAAGGTTCGTTGTTTTATATTTGTACTGGAGCCAATACAGGTAATTCTCACTAAACAACATTCCAATCATACTGTCAATTACAACAGTCCCTACTGCGAACCAGTTTTACCAGCCAATACTGTCAATTACAACTAAATCCCATTGCGGACCAGTTTACTGCCAAATACCATCAATTACAACATAGTCCCTACTCCCTACTGCAAACCAGTTTACTGGCCAATATGAAGAAACCAAATGGACAAATCCCACATGCTGGCAGCTACATGTTCAGTCAGAATTTCGCTTATTAAAATGCATGATGAAAGTAATTAGGTACCACATTTCCGATTTCTAGCAGGATTTTCAGCCCCATTACTTCCAAGGTTTAGAATTTGAATCAACACCCAACAATCTTATCCTGACATGTTAATACCATTTTCCAGAAATTTACTGCATTGAGATCTACACGTTGTAGAATCGTGTTGCTAATAATAATATAACCGATACCACGCAAAATAGATCCTTTCCTATTCCCCAGGACCCACGTTTCTACAATCAGAACAAAAACGCCACGAAAATCACTACCAACAGCGCTTCCGCGAGGAAAGGGAAAAGGATTGGGTCTTTACGAGTGATCGGGGGATACCGGAAACCCACCTGGGAGGAGAGGTCGGCGACGGTGAAGATGGCGGCGGCCGTGATGCTCTTGGTCAGCACGGGCCGGGCCTCGAGCGACCCGAGGTACCACCCAACCACTCCGGCATCCGTACCAACGGCGCCGCTCCTCATGCTGGGGGGAACGAAGGTGGGGGTAAAGCGCGACGCCGCGGCGGAGGAAGGCGGCGGCGGGAGCGGGCGAGAGGAAGGGGGCTTGGAGGAGAGGAGGTGGGAGCGGACGTGGGACCAGGGAGCGCTTGGGCTGCGGCGGAGCGGGAGGAGGAGGCGACCGCCGGCGTGGAGCGCTCCGGCGGGGGCCATGGCAGCGGCGGGTTTGGTGTTCTTGGCTGCCCTGCGGTTGCGAGAGTGGGGTTTAGAGGGCTTGGGACTTGGGAGAGAAGAAAGGACGGGAAAGCGGCGGGTTGGGACTTATATACCCCCTCGCACAAACGTATGTGTCCCTATACACGTTAGAAGTTTATCAAGAATGACACAAGACCTTTATAGAGGATGAACATATACTTTTTCATTTAACGCGCACACGTGTGTACTCCTAAAATCGATGAACACCAGTGTCAAACATGAGACTTGAATCTAGGTGAACTGGATACACGCTCGCACACCTAGTCATCTGACCACAGGCCTGCTTCCGTTCCTCCAAACTTAGAAACTTCGTTGTGCTTTTTGTTTTTATTTTTGGATCTTCTTTGGTAGCCATGCCACTACTTAGACATAAAACACCCTTTAAAAAGGGAAAAATGATCGCATGCCATCGCCTAGATTGATCATTTAGAATTTGTCACTCTTTCCATTGTAATTGATCATAGGGTTTTTCATTGTAATTGACCATAGGGTTATTTAGATATATGCCACTATAAAGTTTCTGGTTTTGAAATACGCCACTGCAAAATGACGGCTTAGAAATGTACCGATCTAGTCACCATATTTAAAGAAATGCCACTTGCATACAAATTTGTCCCAAATTGGACAATTATGCCCCCTACCATCGTCCTTCTTCAACTGATCTCCTCCGGTTTCCGCTAAGGTTGAGTCATACTCGCCAGTGAACCTTCGAACACCATCCCCATCACTAGCTACCTCACTCGCTACCAATTCACCACCATGTCCTCACAGCGCCACCTCTCTACTTCCATAATTTCTCCACATGGCCACTACTCCCATCTCTCGCTTTGACAACCAATGAGGAGAAGGCGGTGGGTCCAACTCCGTCCGCCACACATAACCTTTGCGGGGCCTAGTCGGCTGCCATCATGTTA
This sequence comes from Dendrocalamus latiflorus, assembly GCA_017311315.1. NCBI lineage: Eukaryota > Viridiplantae > Streptophyta > Magnoliopsida > Poales > Poaceae > Dendrocalamus > Dendrocalamus latiflorus. Next base: position 17,527,334 of record CM029649.1, on the reverse strand, counting down.
TACCACATGTCCTGCCGTTGTGTACCACCACCACCATGCGCCGCTACCAGAGTTCAAAGAGATGGAGAGAGAGAGAGGCACGGTATTTGCCACTGTGGTCTACCCACTGGAGCTCATCCACCGGGGACGTCAAATCTACCACCAACGGGGACTCACTGCGGCCACCACGGGCTCAGATTCGGTGGAAGAGATGGTGGATTCGGCGAACTAGTAGAAGAGGTGGTGGATCCAGCGAACCTTGGATAGTCATGGAGGAGGGGAGTGGGTGTGGGAGGAGGGGAGGATAGTCTCGTCGACAGTTAAATGGGAGGTGAGAAGGTAGAAGACAAGGGTATTTTTGACCAATATATGTGAAATTGTAGGCTAGTGGCATTTATCTAACTATGATGATTCTAGAGTAGCATATTTCTAAGTCGTCTCTTTGTAGTGTTATATTTTAAAATTGAGAACTTTGTAGTAGTATACATACATACATACATGCATGCATGCATACATACATACATACATACATATATCTAAATAGCCCTTGATGACATGACATTCAATCTGTCTTTTTCTCTAGGATTTGCCATTTTTGGCTTGAGTTGACCCTTTTGCCCTTACTCTTCTTCCTCCTCCCAAATTCTTCTCTTCTCCCTTCCCTCCTGACCAAATTCTTCGCTACCGAATCATTGACCACTCCTCTATGGACAACGAAGTTGGGCTGCTGCATCGCTGACGACATCCACATCAAGGCACTCGATCACGACAACGAGCGTACAAGAGCTCATGCAATCCTAGGAACGAACGGAGCACTACTACTTGTAGATTATGTTAGAAATACGTGCAATATTTTAATTCCATATTTTACTAGGAGGCAAATATGGCAAATAACTAGTGATGTATAAATCAATACTAAGAGCTGGCAACACGTTGTACTTCGAACTATACTCAAGAGCATTATATAACAAAGTCGATTGGTTATACGAATAACATATAGTTGGGTTTGATGAAGAACGGGAAGCAGCGTAGGTTCGATGCAGTGCAGAACGTAGATGAAGCAGCAAAGTGAGCGGTCGTTGCGGATGTGCACTACCTAGAAACCTTATTTCCGCCCCATGTAGGTGTCCTCTACGGTAATGGTCTGAAGATCTTGCTCCCCTTCCTTCTAGGTGCATGCTGAGAAGAAAGGCCGGTGATGTTCAACAACTCAACACTTCAACACAGCTTATGAGAGGAGGAAGAAGATGTGGGAGAGGAATGGAGAATTTAGTTGGTGAACCGTGCCATCTCATGCCATGTGTCACATGTTTTAAGGAGTAGCAAGGACTCCACCTTATAAATTATCTTTCCTCCACTTGGCTAAGCAATATGGTACCACACATGCTTTGGAATTACTAAAGGAAATGAGTCTCAACTCATGGGCCAATTCCCAACAATCCCCTACCAATTGCAAAGCAAAAAATAGAAAAGATGACAAAGATTGATATACTGAAGTGCTGTTAATATACCAGTTTTTTGGTGTAAGTCCCATACAAGTTGAGCTTCACCTAGATTAACTAGATTTATCTTCTCAAAGTTAATGAATATACTATGCCTTGAATTCATAGTTTTTTGTGATTAGACTTCATTTGAAATCTCAAATGATACTAGGCTGCTAATGAACCATGAGAAAGATTGAAGTGATCTCAAGGTTAATTAGGTACATAAAGGAAGAAGAGCTCATCAAAGAGGATGGTCGGTTGGTTGGGGTGCATGGCAGTGAGCGTGACAAGCATGGAGGTGGAAAGGGAGTCAATGTCAAAGGTTGGGATGATGCTTTCATAGTGGAGCACGGAGAGGTAGAGGGTGCGGTGGAAGGAGTCATGCTACAACTTGAGGCCTCTGCGAGTGTTGCATGAGAGCCTAAACGGCGGTGTGGTGACAGTCGAGCCTAAAGGAGAAGTGTGGGATGGACTTGCACAACGACGCAATGGTGTCCTACAGGCCCGAGCAGTACATCAGCATGTACATGTACCCCATTACTGTGGCCATGGCCGGGAGGGAGGGAGATGAGGAGAAGTCAATTGCCTATGAGTATGTCGAATGGCCGCTTTATTTTTATTGTTTTTCACTGCTAGTTCTATTAGCCCTTCCGATTGTTAAAGTGTAAAATTGATCATAAGGTCGTAGCTCTGGTAATTAATAATATTAGAGTCTTTTCTTAATTAATCGTGAATATGGCCAATATTTCATCTATGTTTCCACTGCATGCACAAGCATTGTCTTGAACTAGTGCAGAATACACAGAAAGTTCGGATTTGTATATTCGGGTCTCGACAAGTAAATATGAAGGAATATTTAGGGAAATATTCTTCTCTAGAATTGAAGATGGTTAGGCATAGCCGACCGAACAATAATGGTGCTTGATCCTTACTTAATGACCTCTTTTACTATTTTATGTTTATTAAGAGAGTTCCATGAGTTAGTGAGACCTACGGATAGATATGATGTTCTACCCGTGGTAGGTATAATTTTAATTAACCATATTAATCTTATATCTCAAATTGCTAGGAAGCTAAAGACATATTATTATTTTGGGGTTCAATTGCCAATTAACCGAATGATTAATTAACTTAATACATGGGGCCAACTATTTAATTAATTGCTACTATGCATAAAATTTCCCAGATTGCCACTTAGCAAAATTATTACTAAGGACCAATGGTCCATGTGCTATGGGGACAATAAGTTATATTTTAATAGAGTTTTCTCAATGAAGTTGCGCTTTGAATTAAATACTATTGGTATAGTAATTATCTTTAATTACCATTTAACACTACTACAAAACAAGCTATACTGGACGACAGACGGTTCATGTGGAGCCATCTGTGCTTTGATTATTACAGACAGTTCATGGCTAAAACTGTCTCTTAAACTATCACAGACAGTTAGGTTTAAAAGCGATCTGTGATACACACATTATCACATATGGTTTGAATTAGAACCATCTATGAAACTATCACAGACGGTTCGTATAACGAACCGTCTCTAATATGTGCATTATCATAGACAGTTTGTATAACAAACCGTCTTTGATAATGACATGTCACCGATCCGTAGCGTATCCCCCATGATTTCGATCTCACCCACCCATTCTCTCCACATCGAATGGCAGGCACCGAATTCTCCCACCGCTCAGCCCTTATTAATTACTCCCCATCTACCTTTCCACTGGCAGTCACGTGAGTTCATCCACTATATAACTAGCTTCCTGCATCCTTCCCTCGACGACGCCGAACACCGTGAGCTAACGCCTCCGTTGTGACACCACGGTAGACTGCACAACACACTCTTGTCGTAAGTGTGGTAAGAATGTCTTCTACAGTTTCAGCGTCGTGCCACAAAAGTAGCGCTACCACCGCCTCTCCATTGCTGGTGATATCCGGCCGCCATCAGATGCCCTCCCTTTTCTTCCTTGATGGCAGGCGGCGATAGCGCCACCTTTGTGACATTCGTGCCGTGTTAAAGAGTTGGGTTCGTTATCTTGTTATGTTGTAATGGTGGATCCTAATCTTAATGGAAATGGAATGTGTTGTTGTGTTTGCCACTGTATTTGCTTATTTTCAAAGGGCATAGGTAACATTATGTCTTGAGGCTAGCCAAATAATAGATAAATTTTAGGTATAGAATGAACTATCACAGACGGGTTTGTGGTGTAAACCGTCTATGAAGGACTATCACAGACGGTTCTACATACCAACCGTCTATGATACTCGCTAATCACAGATGGTTGCTAACTACAACCGTCTGTGATGTATGAGTGTCACAAACAGTTTTTGGTTTGAGCCGTCTGTAATAGTTTTCTTCACGGATGGTTCTAGTTACAAACCGTCTGTGTTGTCTTTATCACAGACAGCTCACAAACCATCTGTGATAACCTCCGATTATCACTGACACATAAATACAGACGGTTCAGAAAACCATTTGTGATGACAGTTCCAAACCGTCTATGATGACCCTTTTTGTAGTAGTGTAACACTAACACTAGTGCATAACAAGTCATTACAAACGGTTTAAAAACGTCATCACAAATAGTTTCGTAAGCTGTCTAAGTTTATGGGACAATAATAATACGAGGTTATCACAAACAACTTTCGAACCATCTGTGATGTAGACTATCACAGATGGTTTGTAATAGAAATCGTATGCGGAATTTATATATCATAGATGGTTTATGGTTGAAACCATCTATAATAAACCATATATCACAGACGGTTTGTACTACAAACCATCTGTGATAGTTGATGAGTTAATAACTATCTGTGATATTTTTTCTGTTTATAAATCTATTTTTGTTTGTTGGCTAGTCTCAAGAAATGCTAGCCATGCCCTCTAAAACAAGTAGATCAACACAGTATATATACATCCAATTCACATTCATTTCAGAAACAAGAACATCCATTTCACAAAGCAATTAACAGAAATGAAATACAAATACACACATGAACAATTAAGCTCAATCTTTTCCAGTGAAATTCATTCTATATTGTGAAACTCCCCATTTTCTTTTATGATTTTAGACATAAAAAAGTACACATACTATCCTCGAATATATTTGAGGTCGGCCTATTCCAATAGAGTTGTAATGATAGACGAAATATGTCGGTATGAAGATCAATGTTATGCATACATATATAAATTGAAAAGTATGAAATAATTATCGCAAGATTAACAAACCTTAGGATTATTCTTCATGGAACCGATGAGTAGTTGCATGTTGTGGCAAACATAGAATCCACAGGTGTTGTTGCCCGACGGCTGGTGGTGGCACTGTAAAAAAAGAATTTGTTAGTTCGAGAATCCACACGTGTTGAAGTATCACAGATGGTTAAAATAAAAAAACTGTCTGTGATATTTGGTAATATCACAGACGGTTTTTACCTTCACAGACAGTTTTTAGGGCTGACAGTAACATAGATAGTCTCTAAACTAAAACCGTCTGTGATTATATTTAATACAGATGATTTTAGGAAACTGTCTATGATGTGGCATCTAATATTAGGCTTTTGTAGTAGTGTAATTGACTTTGATTTTGGCATTTAACATCCTATTTACCTTTTTTTTAGATTTTTTGGAAAAATGACATGACCATTATCATTTATACAAAATTATATTTTAATACGGTCTTCCATTGATATTTGAGTTTCTAGAATAAATATTGATGACATCATAACTGACCTCCAATTCTACCTGACTTTTCTCCATGGAATATCTTTAATTAAAGTGGGTGCTACTGTGCAAGCAATTTTCTTTATTGACTATTAACTATTTACAAAAGGGCCCTCCTGATATTTGGACATTTACACAAGGTTATATTTTAATAATGTCATGAAGTAGTATTTGAATTTTGAAATAAATATTAGTGGCACACTAATTATTTTCATTATCATTTTTAGCTATGCGAACATATTTCAATGGCACTTTAAATTAACATGTGCATTTTTAAAATATATGTTGGCGGCATGCTAATTATCAACATCTTATATAACATAAATTAGCTTTAGTTAAAATCTGATTATATTTCAAGATGAACCTTCACCCATTTTTTGTATTTCCAATTGAATATTAATTGGCATACTATTTAAACTATTGCCTTAATAAATCAATTATTATTTACAAAATGGGCCTTCATGACTTTTAAAATGTTAATTTATATTTTACATGATTTTAAACTACTGATGATAATTTAACCAGGTTAATTGACTTAATTTGACTTGGGCCCACATGAAAAAAGAAATGGAGATATACAGAGGGAGACAGAAGGAATTCAGAAACAGAGAGGGGCACAACAGGGCCGAACAGGAGAGGGTGGCATCGATTCTAACAGTGGCAGCGACGTTGAGGGGGCGGCGGTGAAGACCAAAATGGGTCATAGGGAGAAGGAGGAGGCTTAGGGAGGTGGTGTCCCAGGTCGGAGTTGAGCAAAGTTGGGTCAGCACGGCGCACGGTGGCCAGGCGTGGGAGGAAGCGAGGCGACGACGAAGGGGATGGAAACAGATATAAGTGGCACATGCATAAGAACAAGTGAGGCATAGGGAACTCACCGGTTGCGATGGCATGGCTGGAGGTTGGCCAAAGCAGTGGGGTGGCAACGGGCCAAAGCAGTGGGGTGGCAACGGACCAAGGCAAAGCGGAGGGGTCACCATGGGCAGCTTGCTGGAGGGGAGGAGGTGGAAATGACATCGGGGATAACTTGAGGGGGGTCACCAAGATGCTCTGATGGTGAGAAATCGGATTGAGGTGCTTCAGAGACGAAATGGTATCACCAGTGGTCGTTTTAGTTGACCCCAAAGAAGATGGCATCGTCGGTGAGTTGCAATGCACATCCTTTCGATTAACCGGGAGGGCGAGAAGAAAATGCCTAGGGACACAAGATGACACGAAAGGAAACAGGAGGGGCTCATTGGGTTGGCCGGACACACGGGGTGGAGGTGGCAGCCGACGCGGGCACAGCGAGCGCTTGAGCTCGATTTGAGCTAGGGGCAAAGAAGTGGCTCGGGCGCACTGTTGTAGGCTAGAGGGGGCAAGCGGGAGGTCTTAGGCACAATTTATAGGAAGGAGGAGAGGAGGTAGGAGACAGGGTCAAGCAGGGGTGAGCGGCACAAGATATCGTGAGCACGGCATGCGAGCGTGGCTTGGTGACAAAACTGCGATTGACAAGGTCACGGTATTGCGTGAGGGTGCAAGGCTCAAGGCACGGTGCATGCCTCGAGGTGGCAGCATTGTCTTGCGTCACTTCTGCCTTGCTTGCACGAGAGAGATGCACGGGAGAGAGAAGGCCTGATGGAAGATAAACAGTGCTTGGCACTTACAGGTGAATGAGGCTTCCCTGTCCCCCACTCCCTATTCCCCTCCCTATGCCCTTAATCTACACCATTCATTGAGGATCCAATGGCCAGTTTTTATTTATATTTTCACCATTTTCCCATCCATCATAAATAATAAAAAAATACAGAAAAAGATAAAAAAAATTTGTGTATTTTTTATTATAATTTTATTACAGAAAAAATAAAATTATAATAAAAAATACAGAAAAAATAAATTTTATTTTTTTCTTTATTTTTTTATTATTTATGATGGATGGGAAAATGGTGAAAATATAAATAAAAACTGGTCATTGGATCCTCAATGAGTGGTGTAGATTGAGGGGATAGGGAGGGGAATAGGGAGTGGGGGACAGGAAAGCTTCATTCCTTACAGGTAGGGTCGGTCTACAGATAAGGAGGGTGATGGCTGGGTTGGCTTGGCCTAGGTTTCGGCCTAGGAGAAGGAAATTTTATTTTTAGGGTTTTGAAATTTTATTTAATATAGTTTGAATTCTAATTCAAATTTTGGAACGGTTTTGTGACTTAAGGGACCTTTAGGAGAATACCTTGACTTGCGCTTACTTGTATTTTTTTATTTTGCAAACCCCCAAATTCGGTTTGAATTTGAATTTAAATTTTTTAGCTTGAGATTTCAATTTGGTTTTAAAATTTGAAACCTAGGAAGGACCTCCACACAGGGATTTTAGGAGATTTTTGGGTAGCACACAAATGCATTTTTGAAATTTGGTTTTATTTAAGCTAAGGGAATTTTATGTTAGAATTTAACTTCAAAGCGAAGCTATCGAAAATTCTCGAATTGCAACAAAAAGTTTTTGAAATTTATGAAATCCATGAAATTTTAAAGTAGACCCAGATTTGGGTTGTTACAGTAAGGTACCTAGTTTAATTTGGTAATGAGAGCATATACATCTCGTTTTTCATGTTTTGAGAGTTGTTGTGGGTTATTTCCTGATTTAATTAACTTTTCCATATTTTAGTCCTTGGAGGCTATCCTTTGTGTACATGTTTTGACCAACCCTCTACGTACTGCTAGAATAAACTAACGTGTCCACTAAACGAAAACCGATTGGAACACAGGAGCAATGATGTGGCCACCTCGATGTTACATTTTTTTTATGGTGGGAATAACTAGCCAGTGCAATCAATCTATGGCTCACAACCTATATGTAACGTATTTAAATCTCAAAAAATCATAATAAAAAATCCACACAAATAGTCCACCCAACCCACCCAACTTATGGTTGGTGAGAATAAAACGCTAGACATCAATAAATCTATGTCTATGTCTCACCGCTAGGCTATCCTATGGTTGACCATGTTACATGTTAGAGTTGTGCAATACATAAACAAATAAATGATTAAAAAAGGATGCACGTCAATATTTCTAGGTATGCATCTAGAGTGATGCACTTCTCTTCTGATCTTGCAAATCTTGCCTTGATAGGCTGGTTTGCTCCAATGGTGGTGGCAAGTTGGGAAAAAAGAACATTCGAAATGCCCAGGCCTGCACCTATTCGTTGTCATGCCTCGCCGTGCAGTTTGCAGAGGCGTTGCTTTGCATGTATTTACCTCTGCTGGCGATGTATTTTTTTATAGCAGACAACCATGGCTTGTGTTTGGAGCTTACGAAGTTTGCTTATGGAAAAAAAACAATATACATGGATGTTTTGATAAATGGAAGCCATCTCAATTTTAGCTGTTTGTTCATCTTTGGGTATCCTTGCAATATTCTAAAAATGACCCTCTTAAGAACCTATACATAATCTACCCTACTTTATAATACACCAAAATTTTCTTTACTAAATCCACCCCCTCAACCACCCCACAGTCATGCCTAATCTAAGTCCACCCAGATTTGTGTACCAAAGTAATTCAACTTCATACAAATGAATGGCCTGGATCTCTCCTCAAACTTTCTTCTCTTACTCATTGAAAGATCTAAAAGATCTAAGGCCAAAATTATGTGGATCATGCACAGCATTGAAGCACATCTACCCTACTCTATAATACACATCCGCCCCTCAGGAACGCCTGATTGCCGTAAATGTCTCGCACCCGCCGCCTTCCCCTCTCCCCTTCCCCTCTCGCGCCCGCCGCCTTCCCCTCTCACGCCTGTGCGCCTCCCTCCGCCCCTCAGGAACGCCGTCGTCGCCGCCTCCTGCCCCTCTCCCCTTCCCCTCTCGCGCCGCCGCCCGCCTCCTTCCCCTCTCCCCTTCCCCTGTCGCGCTGCCGCCCGCCTCCTTCCCCTCTCCCCTTCCGTCTCCCGGCGCCGCCCTCCTCCGCCCCTCAGCACCGCCGCCTCCCTGCATCCCCCTCTCGCGCCCGCCGCCTTCCCCTCTCCCCTTCCCCTCTCACGCCAACGCGCCTCCCTCCGCCCCTCAGGAACGCCGCCGCCTCCTTCCCCTCTCCCCTTCCCCTCTCGCGCCGCCGCCCACCTCCTTCCCCTCTCGCGCCGCCGCCCACCTCCTTCCCCTCTCCCCTTCCCCTCTCCCGGCGCCGCCCTCCTTGTAAGTCTGAATTTCTTCACAATCTCTTGGAAAGGCATATAAGTTAGTCGTTAATCCTTTACATTTTTTACAGGGATATGGCATATGTTGAATTTGACACCGTTGCTAATCTGAAAGAACCTCTTATTGCAAAGGTTAGTTATTAATCCTTGCTTTTTTGTTAAATATGAAGTGTTATGCATACTTATGTTTGTCTCCCTTGAATTCGCTGTTCTACTCTGAGTACAGTGTGTCTATGGTTGGATGTTTGATTGCATTTGTAATATTGTCGGTTGTTTCTACAATCTGAAAAAGCTCGAATAAAGTTATCTATATGATATTACCTTTCCATCTGGCCTATCTAGACTACTGCTAGACATCAGCATGTACAAATGATTGATCTTTCTCTTTTTTGAAAGGAATGTACTAATGATTGTTATTCAGTATATGTGACTGGACATTCTGTGGCTATTAAGTTTGAACATTCTTGGTTTGTTGAGAAGAGATTATAATAGAATTATTACTGCTGATTGCTGAATTGTTGAAAAATCATCTTTGGTTTGATGATTGTCTTCACTGAAAATATAGATAAATCTTTTCTTCTAGGCTGCAGAGAGGCTCCTACTGAGCCATGGAGAACTCAGAACGCAGTATGATTGCTTCAAGAAAAATCCAAATATTTCAGGCAAGAAATCCTGACTTGCTAATTTTCAAACCTTGTTTTATTAGCCTTCCATTCTCTTTATTGTAAATAGCAGATATGTCTCTATTGGAAATATAAGGTATACATTTTTTTAAAGGTAACTTATAAAGGTAACTTGTGCACATCGTTTTTCATGTTCAAGTGATGCTACAAGTTTGCCATGCATGAATTTCTTTTTAATCAAGTAGTACTACTCTTATGGCACTGCTTAATGTTTTGTCATATAATTAGATACAACTTTTGGCTGATCTGAATCTTAAGAAGACACCACAGCTGGTGGAAGTGTTTGATGACAGCAAGGTACATATACTTTTTGTCATTGTGTACAGTTGTATATTAACATATGTTTGATGATTGTCTTCATTGAAAATATAGATAAATCTTTTCTTCTAGGCTGCAGAGAGGCTCCTACTGAACCATGGAGAACTCAGAACGCAGTATGACTGCTTCAAGAAAAATCCAAATATTTCAGGTAAGAAATCTTGACTTGCTAATTTTCAAACCTTGTTTTATTAGCCTTCCATTCTCTTTATTGTAAATAGCAGATATGTCTCTATTGGAAATATAAGGTATACATTTTTTTAAAGGTAATTTTTTTTCTCGAACAACGCAGGAGAACTGCGTGTCATTTCATTAAGAAGAAAACAAAACAGAAAACAGAAATACAAAGGAGGGTCAAGAGTCCATTCCTAGAACAGGGGAGAGAGGCTCCCGGACACCCAACACACCCACAGCACAAGAAAAACCGAGAACACTAAAAGATTAGCGACTGAAGGAGCAGCTCTTGAAGAGCAGAGGCTCCAGCCATACACCAAAAAGAACTTTCAATCGCTACTGCCTGTAAGACCTCTTGGACACTAGGAGAAGCTCCTTCAAACACACATACATTGCGATGCTTCCAGATTTCCCAAGCGACCAGGATAATCAAAGAATTCAGCCCATTTCTCTTCTTTTTATCAAACCCCTTGATTGCTTGGCTCCACCAGTTAGAGAAACGGGTTACTTCCGGCTGAGGAGCAATAGCTAGAAGTCCCAATCTGTTTAGAATCATTGTCCACACCTGACGCGCAAACACACAACTAACAAGGGTGTGTTGGATAGTTTCTTCTGCCTGGTCGCAAAGAGGGCATGAAGCAGGATGAGGCAAACCCCTTTTGGCTAATCTGTCAGCTGTCCAGCAGCGGTTCTTGACTGCCAGCCAAATGAAGAATTTGCATCTAAGAGGTGCCCAGCTTTTCCAAATACGCCTCCAAGGGGCAAATTTAATTGTACCCGTGAAAAAGGAGGTATAGGCAGACTTACTGGTGTAGGAACCTGATTCGGTTAAGCGCCACCGATGTTGATCAGGGGTGTCATGCTGCAGCACCAAGTCATCCACCAGTTCCCACAACTGTAAATATTCAACAAGCACTTGAACTGTCAGAGCACCCCTTATATCAGCCACCCATCTTCTATTTGTTAGAGCTTGTGCCACAGTTCTTTGTTTCAAGGTTCTCTTTGGGATGAGCTTGAACAAATTAGGAGCCCATTCAGCGGCTGTCTTGCCCTGCAACCAACGGTCAGTCCAGAATTTAATTGTTTCACCATTACCCACAATGGAGTCAACCGCGATATCAAACAGAGCTTTAGCATTAAGAGGCACTTTAACAGGCAGGCCCGCCCAAGGGCGAGAGGCATCAGTCTTTTCCAACCAAAGCCAACGAATGCGCAAGGCCCATCCTAGCCGCTCAAAATTGTGGATACCCAGGCCACCAAACTGAATTGGTCGCTGAATGTTCTCCCAAGAGATAAGACAGCTGCCACCATTGGCAATCTCTCGGCCTTTCCATAAGAAACCTCTTCTTTTCTTGTCAATAGCCTTTATAACCCAATTAGGAAGATCCAAAGCAATCATAAGGTAGATAGGAATGGAGGTTAAAACCACTCGAACCATAATGAGACGACCAGCCCGATTCATGAGTGAAGCTTTCCATCCCGGCAGATGGTCTGCCACTTTATCAACTAGTGGTAACAGATCTGCTTTTGTAAGCTTACGAATGGAGAGGGGGAGGCCTAGATAAGAGCAAGGAAAATCCTTGATCACACAGGGCAACAGATCTGAAATAGTGTTCAACTCCTCAGCCCCACATTGAATTGGAGTTACAGAACTCTTGGCCATATTGGTCCGGAGCCCAGTGGCATGGCCAAAAATATCGAGGAGCTGATTGACCACTGAGAGATCCATCCTTGTAGGGCGAAGGAACAGCACCACGTCATCAGCATAGAAGGAGAGTCGGTGTTTTGCTTGCTGGACAGCAATGGGCTGCAGGAAACTTTCTCTATTTGCAAGATTCACTAATGAGTTCAGGACTTCCATTACCAAGATAAAGAGCATAGGAGAAAGAGGATCCCCTTGCCGAAGCCCACGCTGATGAAAAATACTTTCTCCTGGCTCGCCATTGAGCAGAATCTGAGTAGAAGAAGTGGACAGCAGCAGGCTAACAAGATTGCACCACATACGACCAAAACCGAGATGTTGCAAGATCTCAAGTAAGAAGGACCAGGAAACGGAGTCAAAAGCCTTTGAAATATCTAACTTTAGAAGAATATGGGGTTCTTTTCTGCTATGTAAAGCCCTGGCCAGCTGCTGTACCAAAAGAAAATTGTCTTGTATGCTCCTTCCTTTCACAAAAGCACTCTGGTTAATCGACACCAAGTTTGGCAGGTGAGGGGTCAGCCGATTAGCCAACAATTTAGCTACAAGCTTTGCAAAGCTATGAATGAGACTTATTGGCCTGTAATCCTTGACATGGGCAGCATCAATCTTCTTAGGCAGCAAGGTAATGAAAGCTGTGTTGAGGAGTTTAAATTTAAAAACATGTCCTCTCTGTACTGCTAGAAGGGCCCTCATAATATCATCCTTGATAATCCCCCAACAGACCTTATAGAAACGACCAGTGAAACCATCAGGCCCTGGAGCTTTATCCATAGGGAGATCTCTTATAGCTGCCCAAACTTCCTCCTCATAGAAAGCCTCATCCAGAGATGCAAGATCATGGTGTTGAATATCCAGAGCGTGAAGGTCTAGGGTGAAGTCTCTATGTTCAGCAGTTCCAATCAATTCTTCATAGTAATCAAGGACTGCCTGTTGTTTCCCCTCTTGAGAAGTAACAATCTGGTCCCCAACCTGGAGCTTAGTAATAAGGTTCTTCCTTTTTCGGTAACGAGCTTGTTGATGAAAAAAGGAAGTGTTAGCATCACCCTCCCGGAGATAAAGGTAATTTATAAAGGTAACTTGTGCACATCATTTTTCATGTTCAAGTGATGCTACAAGTTTGCCATGCATGAATTTCTTTTTAATCAAGTAGTAGTACTCTTATGGCACTGCTTAATGTTTTGTCATATAATTAGATACAACTTTTGGCTGATCTGAATCTTAAGAAGACACCACAGCTGGTGGAAGTGTTTGATGACAGCAAGGTACATATACTTTTTGTCATTGTGTACAGTTGTATATTAACATATATATGTTTGTATAGAACGTATGGCATTTTATTTTACCTATTATTCTACAGGATATAGATGAAGTGTTGAGCTTATCACCTGAAAAGTTGCTACTTCAGTGGATGAACTATCATCTGAAGAGAGCTGGCTACAAGAAAACTGTTAACAATTTCTCTTCAGATGTTAAGGTTCACACGGAAAATACCCTTGTCTCTTACAGAATTTATTTATAATTCAATATTTGGTCCTCTCCATTTGAAGGGAACCACCTGATTAAAATTTACTAAGTTAGTGTCGCATTAAACAAATATTTGGAAAAGCAACATCTAAACTTTGAAGACATTGTTTGTGGCAATGTCTTATTTAGAAATGGCCCAATCCCTTCAAAATCCTTATACAAATTCAGTACTATTTCATTCATTTTAGAATTATAGGAACATTTTTTTCCTGTACTGCATCCATAAAAAATATATTCTTTTCTTGCTTTATTAGATGATCGAGTACCAATGATCTTTACAAGCTAGGTCTGTACAGGATGGTGAAGCCTATGCTTATCTTATCAAAGCTCTAGCTCCAGAGCATTCCTCTGAAGCTGCATTGGAGACTAAGGATCCTGCTGAAAGGGCAAAAATGGTACTTGAACAAGCAGAGAAGTTGGACTGCAAAAGATACTTGAGCCCAAAGGATATTACTGAGGGCTCTGCCAATCTGAACCTTGCATTTTTTGCACAAATCTTCCAGCATAGGTGAGAATTAATTGTTCTTTGAAGGAATTTTAATAGTTTGTTTTTATTATGGTCTGAGTACTGCAATACATTCAAATAGTTTTAATGATTCTGTGATGTCATTTCGTGTTCACCAAAGTACAGTGCATTTTTATATGCAGAAATGGCTTGACTACTAATACCAAACATATTAAGCTCACACAGACAGCATCACGATATGATGTTGTATTATCTAGAGAAGAAAGAGCCTTCCGAATGTGGATTAACAGCCTTGGAATTGTGACATATGTGAACAATGTGTTTGAACATGTTCGAAATGGGTAAGCTCTCATCAATAAAGGCTGGCAGTATTTATGTGTAATAGATTTGATGAATGATGTAAATGCCTGTGCAGGTGGGTTCTTCTCGAAGTACTTGACAAAGTCTCTCCAGGATCTGTCAACTGGAAGCTAGCAACAAAACCTCCAATTAAAATGCCATTTAGAAAACTGGAGAACTGCAATCAAGTTATAAAAACTGGAGAACTGGCGGGTCTGGTCCGACAGATAAGGTCAGGAGCGGGAAGCCGGAGGGCGGCCACCGCGCCGCCATCAAGGGTGCCCGCGCCGCCCGCGTGCAGCGGAGCAAGGCGGTGAGATTTAAGCACCGTGCACTGTCTTCTAAACTTTTTTTGTGCTTTATTAGTTGGTTATGTTGTGACTGTTTGCTTCGGGTGGTTTGTAAAGCCGGCCAATTTTATGGTTCGAGTGATTGTTTTAGTTAATCTGATTGTCTGAGATTTGATGAAATAAGAATTACATTCATACTATTGTTCGCATCGTATATGGAATTTCTTAGCGATTAGAATTGGTCGGTTGGAATGTCTTAGGATTAGGTTAGCTTGTGTTGAGCTTACAATCACTGGGAAGTCGGGGATTGGGAGAATGGTGAAACCGTTCTATTTTCTGACTATTTTGGAAGCCCGAGTTATGTTGGCTAATGATAAGCATAATTTTCTTCAGTTGAATCTACACTTTACAGTTTTTGACCGAATTAGATATTTAGATTGCTTCAGTTTGTCTGTCTCGTTAAAGCAACTGAAGTGTGTTGAATCTTTTTAGAAAAGGGATGCCATGGAAAATAGAGATAAGGATCACATTTCAGACTCAACATTGCTTTTCTCTAAAATTCAATATTGCTTTATTGTCTGCTCGTGAGATGTCGTTTCTATATCCTTTTTCTGTTGCCCTGAATTATTGCACTCGATTTATGCACGCTGAATACAGTTGTACACTTGATTGAATTTTTGACAACAATGTGCTTGCTGTTATGCGGCTAGAGATAAGCAGCTCTCTTCTTCCTCTTTTTTTTTTCTAAGATGGCATCGATAAACAGTTGTCAATATATGTTCTTATTTCGGATTATATTGGTTAGTCTACAACAAATGCGGGTACTAATTGCAGAGAGTAGTTTCCTTTACCACTCTGTTTTACTGCAGTCTGATTTAAGCAGACACACGATGGTTTTGATGCTTGCCTTTTTTTTTTGCTACGACAGCTGGCTCATTTCACATGGTTTATGTGTGACAGAATGGCATTATGGACCTCAAAGCTATAGAAAAAACGGTTACATATTTTTTTATTCGATATGCCGCTCCAAATTTCTACAAAAAGTAGTTACATGTTGGATGTAGAAAACTTGGGGTTTGGTTGAGATGGTTTACAAATTTCTATCGCTTCTTTGCCTCCAAATTACTATGGCTTAGGTACTTCTTATAATGTTTAGTCTTTGATTGTCCATGAAAAATGCAAATGTCAATGGGGTAGACACAGGGGAGCCTTACAACTGGAGCTAGGGGCTGCAGCTACTCCAGGTTTACCCAAACCTTCTGGCCGAGCATTTGTTTGTGATCAAAATAGCTCAAATAAGAATGAATAGCTATATTCAAAGTGTATTCCGCTCTTTGTAGATTAGTTATTCATTTGACGTAAGGAAAATAGATATTTTCAGGGGTATGTTTAATGGATGTGACAATATGTCTCCATAGTACAGACTATACCATATCATGCGAATATTTGATTGATTATATCATTATAGAGGAAAACTAGGGAATACTATATGCGATAGATAGCATGTTTACGTGATGTTTTTAAAAAATTAGTTTTCATAACCAGTTTAAAAAATGTTGTTTCTGTGATTCAATAATTGTGAGTTTCAGTCTTTATGCTTAGCATTGTTTTGTTTTTGATTGAGTGATTTGCTTTCTGTCAATCAACGCTTTTGATGTTGGTTTTGTTCACAACACATATTGGATCTTCTGACTATACACAGTGCACACCTGGGGGATCTTTAATATTGGCTTTGTTTTCTTTTCCAAATCCACTTTTACTTTGTGATTAACTAAATGTTCAATCAGCTGCACTTGCATTATGTGATGCCTAATGGTGACAGTGAGTCCTTACTGCTAATCTCACTGTTGAGCTCCAGTGTTTGCTTTAGCTAATGTCTTTGGCCCAAATAGATTCTTGCTCTTATTTCATTTTTTACTCATAATATGATTATGGGAAATATAGAAACCACAAATCACAATGGATGCTTGCTTCTCCATTGTGCTATACAAACCAGGATCTTGAGTACCGCCAGGTTTAGTGAATCGTTCGCATTATTCAAACTGCTGCCATCATTCTGCCATATTGCAATGTAATTTTTAGCTACACAAGTACTTGATGAACAGGATGGAAAGTGAATTTAATGCCTACTTAGCATTTGAATTCAAAACATTCGCATAATAACTTTCATGTCTTGTCATTATATTATGTACTTAGGGTGTACATGTGTTTAGCTTGGTAGATATGTACAAAAATTTGGATTCGAGCAATGCTTTTGACGTGGATTCCCCGTGCACGCGAGTTACTTAGGATATCCATGGTTCTGACTTGCTAAACTTGCTTGTCTCTGTTTGCAGAATTTTCCCCAGCTTCCTGAAGATTTCCAGATTCCTGGACTTCCCTACGCGAGTTACCTGGAATTGGCTGCCTCGATTGCTTGTCTCAGATACAGTGTGAAAATGATAATCTTGAGCCGCTACTTGGGGACTGAACCTGAGCTGCAATTTGCTAAGATACTTCTTGGGAGTGCCAGGGTACTTAAGGCCATGCATGGGGTTTATCTCCTGAGTTAAAGAACATGGACCAAATACGTAGCATTGCCTGCCCTATGGATGTTCCGGACCATGGTCTACTCTGTGATATGCTATGGTCAGACCCTGATAAAGAAATTGAAGGGTGGGGTGAGAATGACAGGGGTGTGCCTTACACTTTCGGAGCTGATAAGGTTGCTGAGTTTCTTCAAAAACATGATTTGGATCTAATTTGCAGGGCTCACCAGGTATCCGTACTGATCTTGAAGTACATTTCTCAAGCAAGTAACAACAGTTGTTTCACCTATGAATTTGTTCATCATTTGGCTTAGGGCATATTTCGATGTGATATCTCAATTAATGATGTTTCTACAACAAGTAACTGTTGTATCTAGAATTTTTCAATCCTTGATTAAATGGCTAATAACCATTTCTTGAATTTTTTGAGTTAAAAATGTTCCCGATTTAATTAAAAGCTCTTTATATAAGATGTTCTGATTTTGTTTAATTTAGTGACCTTTTGTAAAGATACCATAACTTTTGGTCTATATTGAGCACATATTTTGTTGAAAGTACAACAGTATATTGTTTCAGAATATTGACATGATAGCAAAATATACTTTTGATTGTTGCAAAAAAAAACTATATAATCTATAATAGGAATAGGAACTACGTGCATGTTCTTATTTAGGGTGAATTTGTCATTAGGTATTGGAGGCAGTAGATGATTTTTGTATTCATCGTGCCATCACTCTTGTGAATTGTTTGATCCATTTATTGTGTGCAGGCCATGGGTTGTAAACTTGGTTAAGACTTACTGTAGACTCAAATTCAATCAAATTGCCTGGTATAATAAGGTCTAATCCATACAGTTATGCTAACTGTCGATCTAAACTAGCTCACACATTGCCGCTTTTCCTCTTCTAGAATAAGCAAATTGAATTATCTTGGTTTACTCCATTGTGTTCTAGGGATTTAACTGAAGCATCTAGAGCACATGTTCTCAGTTGATCTGTGCTATTGTGAATTCTTGTTATCTAGAGCATAGTACGATAAATATGTAAAAATTATTCTCCAGTTCTCTAGACTGTTATTTATTCTTTAGATCGAACTAAATTTATATAATTGGATCATCTGCAGGTATAAGAATGCACTTCGGAAACCAGCTGCTAGATGTGTTTTATTTTCAACTCAAACAAAC
The DNA here is from genome assembly GCA_017311315.1 of Dendrocalamus latiflorus. Lineage (NCBI taxonomy): Eukaryota > Viridiplantae > Streptophyta > Magnoliopsida > Poales > Poaceae > Dendrocalamus > Dendrocalamus latiflorus. The sequence continues at coordinate 17,508,770 of CM029649.1, read as the reverse complement.
ATGTTGGTGCAAGAAATTATCGTGCGGTTGAAACCAATAGTGGAAACTTAACAGCTCTCTGATAACATTGTCAGTTAATTTACTACTTAATTAAACTTGTCAGTGGTATCATTGAACATGTAGAATAGATTCAAATGTACCCACTTTCTATTGGACTGCCCTTTATCCCAACTGTATCCATCGTATATGTTGACTAATTCTGAGAAAGCTATTAAATTCATGAACTCTATGGTTTCAACAAGATAAATGTCTACATATTCTGAGGCCATAGTATTCTCTTCAATTGTGTATTCTTGTATTCAAGTAACGAAGCCATGGTTAAATTTCACAGGAAATACTGATAGTGCTCATTGCTCAAGTACTCCGGCCTTATATAGCAATCACAGGCAAAAATGACCCAGTTTGTCTATTGTTTGCATTCAGAAAACAAATTCAAAAAAGTTTAGTAGGTTAGGACCTTATGAGCTTAGAGAAATTTCATTGTTAGATTGTATGGGCCACTACGGATAGGAGCTATAAAGCTGGACATGCATGTGAAAGAAAAATTATATTTACTATACAATCTACATCCATGTCTCACCATGTTTTAAGATTCCGTTGCAACGCACGGGCACCCTACTAGTTAGAGAAAGGGGACACGGAAAAGCAAGACATCTAGGATTTGAGAGGGAGCCATTTTCATGAAACAATTCATTCAGAGGAGTTCGCAACCAACGCCAACAATTTATTATAGGGAGGTACTCACACTCCCAAAAGAGAGAGGCACATAAGGAACAAGGAGGAGAGAATGAGGAACCAAAAGGAGAGGAACTAAAAGTCTCTATCATGTCCTTAGATTTCTCTCCTACTTCAGCACAACAAGCAAATTGTGACTTTTCTAGCAAATCATTATTTAGCTTTACACATTTGTCATCCAATGCAATCAATTCAGATTTTAGTTTTTCATAATTATTGCATAGTAAGCTAACAGGAGTCTTAGATGCATATTGAGCTATTTTCTTGTTGTGATCACACATGTCTTGAAATTGTTTAGAAACAGACTCAAGTTCAGCAGTTAATTTAAGGCAGTTAGCATAAGAAATAACAGACTCAAGTAAAACAACTTATATTTCAGTAATTTTATAATATGTCTTCTTTAAGTTAATCTTCAAGTTATTACAACTCTCACATGTTTCAGGCAGATCAAGAAGCATAGTATATAAACCTCTAAAAGCATTATTTTTATCCTCACAAGAGATGCAGAATGTAGTCTCAACTCTCATCTACAATTTCATCGCAATCTCTTGTAATCAATTGAGATCCCAGACTTGTCCCGTTGTATAGCAGGCAGCAGAGCATCCTACACCGTAGCCTTCCAGTGAAGCCAAAGCAGAGAACAGAAGAATCGAAAACGATGAGAGCAAGATCAGGAGCTTTATTCCACTGTTAGACCTCTCCTAGTACCACTGACAGCCTGATGCATGCGTGCAATATCTAAAATGTAAAAAAAAACCTCCCTTGTTTTATCTTTCTAACAATGCCATGCTTGCTGTGACTCTTAAAATCAAATCTGGAGTTGCACCGCAGCTATGCATCCTGCAAGGGGGAATCAGATCCCATGCTCTCCATTATTGTGGAAAAGGATTGTCGATGATGCAGATCAGATAGAATGCATGGGGAAAGATGGATCAGATCAAATAGTATGCGGAAATGCTTCCCAGACCGTACTGCACGATATCCAGCAGACAAACATCTCTGCCATGAGTGTTTCTAGCTCAAAATCAGTACAGGAAATCACCGGCAGACATACTATGCCAAATATGAAGACCAATATTCCTATTAGAAAATCCCATGAATTATCCTCATTCTGGTTACAATGAAAATGTCTAGGTTGATCAAAACATCCAAATGCGACCAACGAACTTGCAGGTATGTAATAAAACAACAATTGACGGGACAATGGTAACATTGCTTCTGCAAATTATATGATGCCAGCTATACTAGCCATAAGGACGAGACTTTTCAACAAGCTCTGGCGAAACAATCTTTGGTGCTTCATCCCCTTCAGATTTTTTCTGAAATTCAATGCCCTGAAACTGGACTCTTGAAGTTCGGTACTGACAACCATAAGCATTGCCGAAGCCCCATCCTAGCCCAAGACCAACTCCGCATCCCCCACCTATTAATAAAGCCGAACATTAATTCAATACCAAGTTATTCTAGGCGATGTAGATCAATATAGTAATTGATAAGCTTAGTACCAATGCCCAGGCCAAACACATTCAGAGGCATTCCTGTGGTAGAAAAGCAAAAACAAAAGCATGTTATTTTCTTACAATGAATGGGCATAATGAATAAAAACTCATAACAAGTACTACTTAGGCCATATTCTTTTCAGCTTCTAAAAGCTGCTTTCGGCTTTTCTACAGTAACTAGCTTTTAAACAAAATATTTTTTCAACATAGGGTCTACTAGTTAATTGTAGTACATACTTTGCTGATTTCATTTATATCGGCAAAAACCGCACATGAGTTTCTGTTACTCTGTAATCTCTCGTACAAACAGCCTAAAAGTCACAAGCCGCAGCCAAAAGCCACAAGTCGCAGCCAAAAAGAACAGACCCTTACTAAGGCATGATGGGACATTAGTTTAGAAACATTATACTACAATTAAAAGAGTAGGCCCTTCTTATCTTTCTATGACCTCCAAGACGGAGCGAGTTATGTGAACTCTTAAAGAGCAAAAGTCTGTTCCCAGTAAATTTTGCTTCAAGACAGAAGCCAGTTACAAAAACCCCTATCATCCGGGACTACAGAATGGGCATGATGAATAAAAACTCATAACAAGTACTAGTTACTAAGGCATGATGGGACATAAGTTCAGAAACATTATACTACAATTAAAAGAGTAGGCCCTTCTTATCTTTCTATGACCTCCAAGACGGAGCGAGTTATGTGAACTCTTAAAGAGCGAAAGTCTGTTCCCAGTAAATTTTGCTTCAAGACAGAAGCCAGTTACAAAAACCCCTATCATCCGGGACTACAGAAATTTATCTAACTGTGTGGAGCATATTCTCCATTTATATGGAAAATGTAATTACATAACCGGGACTTGGATCTTTAAGGCAAAAACTTCTCCCTCTTCTTCTTTTTTGTTGTCGTAGTTTTAGTGTTACAGAGCACTATGCAGAGTAAATCCATACGGCGGCACAACCGCACAAATCCTTCTGCATACAATTTTTAAACTCGCTGGTTAACTAAGATATTAATCTTCCTTCTCATCTTCTTATATCAGGTAGACATCAAAAGAAATGCCTACAACTCCAACAAAGCCTAACAGTCTAAGCCTCCTCACCAAAGGAAAAAAAAATCGAAGCAAAGAATGGACGATATCTCACCTCCGAACCCCCACCCGACTCCAAATCCGCACCCGATGCCGAACCCTGCACCGAACCGAACAGAGAGAACAGATCAAGAAAAAAAACCCTAGAACGAAGCGACAACCGGAACAGAGGCAAGATCCGAGTTTTGACGGATCCTATCATCGAGAATCGGGTCGCTCACCGAGCCCAATACCGGGGCCGTTGAAGGTGGTGACCACCATGGGTGGCTTGGCTTCCGCCGGTGAAGCTCTCGGAATTCGGACGGCTGGGGAGGAGAAGCCGAAATGGCAAGCAACCACCAGCCGAGGCAAGACGACGCGCTGACGTAAGCGCTTTAATGGGCCAGGCCGAGCGGGCCCGTGTGGTGGACATTTTGGGCTCGGCCTAGCATCAGGCCTAGTAGCACGCCGGCAGGTGGGCCCTACTATTATCCATTTCCGATTCCTTTCTTTCCCACGGTGATTGATCTTACCGTTGGCTCCCACGAAGCGGATGAGTTTTTTTTCAAACGCGCGTTCTCGCGGCGATCCCGACCGTGCGATCGCTCCGCCTCGCGGATCCGACGGCCCACGCGTGCCCCAACCAGTCTACAGCCCTCCCAAAACCTCGCACCCTCCACCGCCACCACAAACCCTATCCCCAAACCACTCGAAAACCCTACGCTCCCCGGCGATGTCGGCGACGGCGGCATCCGCTCCGGCGAGCTCCTAGCGTGTCCCGTCGCGCTGCGGCGGTGTCGGTGGCGTTTCGGCTGAGGGCGCCGGTGCTGAGCGTTGTGGCGTTGAGGGCGGCGGAGGGGGGGGGGGGGAGGCAAGGGGAAGAAGAGGTCGGCAAGCGGGATCATGAATGCAGCCGAAGCCGATCTCGCCGGAGCTGAGGGAGTTCGTCGGCGGCGCGGAGGAGCTGCCCAGGACGGAGGCGCTCAAGATCATCGTATATGTTCCTATGTCTGTTATTTGGTAATTACAGCGCTTTGGTTGGCAGGATTGTGTCGCCTCGTTGTGATGCCTTTTTTTCTCTCGCGATGAGTTTGTAGGATACTAGCAGGAGGAAGTAATCATATCTGTGGTCAGCACTGTATAATAGATGGGAGAGGGCACGCTCATTTAGGGTTCTGAACTTACGCTTGACAACCTTAATTACAGGTAGGTTATTGACCGGTATCCTAGTCAGGGTTAAATATTTCAGCCGAAATTTAAACAAATTTTGGTTATTTTTTATCAAAATTCAAATGATTTTTGAATGGTTTATCTGAGATTTCGGCTGGAATAAATGAAATTTCGGAATTTCTTTCATTTCGCCGGGCTCCAAATTTTTTTGCAGGACGAATTAATTTTCCCTGATCCTAGTATATCTGTTTGGGAGTGATCTGAGTGTCTGATGCGCATTCGGGTGATGGTGCATTCTGATCTGTATGCAAACCATAGAAACTGGCTGTTCTCCGTCATATGCACATGTATACTGCCAAGGATTAGTGAATGCACAAAGCCATCCAGTACATGAGAAACACCCTTGGTCCACAAGAGGTGTAAAATTTCAAGGCTGCACCTGCAGAAATCCATTTTCATGCCCACACCTACAGTAGAGATAATTAAAGAAATGGCCCCAAATTAGGAGTGTCACACGTTTGGACCATCCCTTGCCCAGCTCAGTTACCAGAGAGCCTGGCAACTGGGCATCTTTCATGTTGCTAGCTCAGTTGCCAGACAGCTTGGTTACCACTTGCCAGACACATGGGCATATGGTACGTTGGCCAGCTCAGCTGTTATGTTTCAAGTGACTGGATCACTCGACCACGCCAATATATTTGTGAATTTTCTGTACCTTCTTTGACTCCTACAGATCCCAGAAAAATGAGGCAGTCATTACCCTGGAATTTCAACTAGTGATGGTAGAATATGGCATATGCGCGCAGTGATGCACAGACGCAGACATGCAGTTTACATAGAGGAGGGAGGGTGGGAGCTTATTTCGATGATTTTTCAAGGAAAAAGCCTCATTATTGTTATAATATTATGAATGGCACCTTAACCTTCTCTATTGATCATGAGGAGTTATATATACACCCATACATGGGCTACATGGGCCATATGGGCCTGCCATATACAGTAGACCACTCTAACTCTATATTACAAATATATACTTTAACAATTATAATTCAAACTTAACTAAAGAGTTGGCTCTCTATCTTAGTGTTGGTATGAATAATTATGCGAACACTACATGAGTACATGACACACACAGCCTGATATTTATAGCTGCATGGACCACAAGCAAAGCTGCAATTGCAAAGGTGCTTTTGTTGGGAACGTGTTCACTGAGCATTCTTTGCTAACAGCTTCTGAATTATAATCTAGCCATCATGATCTTTTCAAATTGTATAGCAAGCATTAAAAGTTTGCGATGAAGTGTCATTTAGTGTTCCTTTAACTACTAGAACTCCCGAAACAATATTGAATTGTGTGTTCTGCTAGACATTTTACTTTATTGTCCCATAAGATGATCACAAACTAGTTATTGATTGTTTCTTCTATATAAGACAGTTTTCTGTTATGTACAATAAGAAGATACTAGTAACTAAGATAGCTGACTGCCATAGCTCTAGTTAATGCATTATGCAGTGCAGCTTTTCCGTAGTACAGAATACCTCAATGGCTTAGCCTTGCAACAATATTTTCTGTTTTCTTGGAACAGACATTTTTCTGATTCTATTTATTTTTGCAGCCAGGATCCAAGTAACAAGATAATAGTCTGCGACGGGAAACTGAAGAAGATATTTGGAGGACGTGATCGTGTTGGGTTTCTTGAAATCTCTGGGCTGCTCAATCCTCAATTCCAGAAATGACAGGATTTATGTAGATCTTGCCTTTTTGTACGCTATGACTGTTGTATCAGTATCTTTAGCTGAACCTGGTATGAAGGGCCCCGGAATGCTGGTTTAAGAATGGTAAACGTGTTCTCTGAACACGCATCTTCATCTAGTATTCGCAGTAAATGGTTTGCTGGCTTTTTGGCTCATCATTAATTATCTGTCCTTGATCATTTATGTTTACATCCTATTCACCTACTATCTTAGACCTGAGTGGTGGATCATCACATTCTTCGTTTGTTATACTCTTTTTAGCCTTGTTTTAGATGATTGCTGAAACCCAAACAATTATCTATGATAACCGGGGCCTACAACAAGGAAAGGTACGGTTCCTTGTCTCTGGCTCACTAATAATTGCACTAGTGAACTGCAGACTAGCAGCGGTGGTCTATGATTTGTCTCCGAAACTGTTCATTTGGCAGGAAGGAATATGGGAGATTTTTTTGTACAAGCCGCTCATTCAGATCAAGCCCAGGGGAAAGAATGTCTTCCTTCAGGTCGACGCGAATCGCATTCTCAAGCTGGTTGATGCCTTTGACTATTTGGTGTAGGCCCCTCCTTGCTCACTCAATTCTGGAGCTGTGGATGGGTAGCAATGCGAGACACCCCATGCAGAGTTACAGGCCGTGCTTGAACAGGTGAGCTGCTTCACATGCTCCAGTGTGTGGCTTCCCATGGCAATGGTACCAGATCCTGCTTACAGAGGGTACGGAGGCTCGTCATTTGTCAAGAGTAAGTGATTATTCTACTTCCCCAGGCTCGTGCACTCAGATAGCAGAATTGTGTAGGAATTTCTTTTGCAAAACCTACATCGGTCCAATTCAGTGAAGAACTGCAACCTGAGCTGATTTAATTTAGCCTGGCTTCCATTCAGAACATGGAGTGATAGTGAGAAGGGAAGCTCAAATGATTAGCACCTGGGTGAATGAATTATGATATTCGTTTTCACTCTACCAACTAAAATTAGTGCGTCGATTGTCAGAGCACATGTCGGTCAATGGTGGTCGCGTAGGGATTGAATAAAGTTGGTGCCACCTTATGATAGCTGTGGCCTTTGAGAAAGACTGGCCACTGGTTCCTATTTAGGGGTGGCTCATTTGGATTTTATTGTGACTTATGGTTTATTTATTTTTTACTGTTTGATATATATATATATATATATATATATATATATATATATATATATATATATATATATATATATATATATATATATATATATATGTATATATGTCTTATTATACTGTAGTGACTTTTTTGCATAATTAAATTTAAAAAATTTAAAAAGAAAAAGCAGATTAGACTATCACGGACAACGTAGAGCAATACAAAAAAAAAAGAAAAAGAAAAAGACAAAAAGCTCTAAAAAAAGCTAAAAAGTTAGAAAAAACGAAATTAAAAAACTAAAAGCCAAAATCTTAATGGAGAAGCCGAAACGAGCATATTGTTGATTTTCTGTTTGGGCTTTTGCAAGGGACGATTCTCCCTCTACAGTGCAGTGCAGGTATTGCTGCAGTCCCATGCAGCTGTACCATCTACACCCTTGCACCCTTGGATCGAAAACTAAGGGCAGAATTGGTTTACAGGGCATCGTGTTTGTGTGGGATTTGTCCGGGGATACAACGTGGACCTGTGAACTAGCTTAGTAGCACTGCGAAATTATGGTCATTTGCCATGGAACATCAAACTGATTGAAAAATGAAGTATCACTGTAGCATAGACATGTGTAGATGATTCATTGTAGCACGTACTATTCGGGTGCTGCTGTAGCAAGCGACTGCAGTGACCACTTGAAGCCATTGGATTCCAGATCATCAAGATCAGATGGTGGAAGGGCGTGGGTGCTTCAGGCTTCTGTGAAGCTGCTGCACCTGATCCTCTTCCTTGCGGATGCATCAAGCATTTTGTAGATCCTCTTTCTAGTTTCTACATTTTTTTTGGCTGGTTTATTTGGCACATTGGCCTTGTTTGGAATATAAGAATTTCACAAGAATTTAACGGGAATTTTACTGGAAACGATTCAATTCCCATAGGAATCATGAAAAATTCCCATGCTCCAAACGAGGAATCATGAAAAAAAAATTTTGTGTTCCAAATGAGGCTTGGAATGTAGGAATTTCATGGTAATTTAGCACAAATTTTATACGAAACGGTTTAATTTTCACAGTATTCCTATGATTCAAATAGCGCTTTAGCTGTGCTTTTTTTTTTATCATAGAGATCGAGACTATCAATGCAAATAGGGAAAATGCATATCATTTATAATACATTTTTTATAATACATTTTTTCTACAACATATGTATAAATTAACCAGTACTTTATAATTTAGCATATGATGTCCTGTCTCTAGGTTTTCTGGGAGGTCGTACTAAAAAGTTGAATTTACATGCGCACATCTCTTGTCCTGTTTATGTACGTGATTTACTGATGACATGTTCAAAATCGTAATAACAACATCGTCAATCTGTAAGTACCAGAGCAAGAGAATGTGCGTGCTAGGTGTCATTAGAAAATTCAGTGATGAATGTACGAAATCTGTAATCAAGAGCTCCTATAGGGACATTGCAACATGAGACATAAGACTCCACAAGTTTTACCTTTTTTTTTCTGTGATTATCAGCACTCTCCAAAGTTGGTATATCGTCCATTAGATCATTTGTCTAATCGACGTGGTTGAGTGGTTTGGGAAAATGCACCTAATTACACTGACCAAGAAAACTACCCCGTCTACATTGGTTTCATGATTTGTCTTTCTGTGCTTCGAACGCACTTTTTTTTTGGAAGCGGTCCAATACTCCATTTCTCAATGAATAATATCTTTTTCTACTCTATGGTACAGTCACTCTTTTTAAGGAAAATAATTATTTATTACTTTAAAAGAAAAAGTTGATGGTGACGATTCATGTGCTCCTCACCTCCTCTTCCCTCACTCAAACAATAAGTGCCAACATGTGGTCCCGATTATTTCCCACACGAGCGCCCAAACATGCTCCCCCTTATTGCCACACCTTCTCTTCTGGCCTGTTGTACTCACTCCGATTATTTCCCACACGAGCGCCCAAACATGCTCCCCCTTATTGCCACACCTTCTCTTCTGGCTTGTTGTACTCACTCCTCCGAATTTGCCGCTGTGTTCCTCAAATTTCACAACAAACTCCCCGTCTCATCCCACAGCTCCCCCTCGCGCAATCCTGCTCTTTCCATTCCGCTGCCACCCCCCAAACATCCTCCTCTTGTTCTCCTCCTCCATCAATTTTTCTCTCTAAATAGGTCATGATTGCCATCCACAAAAGTGCTCTACTCCGCCTCCACCTTCACACGTGAGAGTTGAGATCCACCGCCCCCTTGCTCGCTCTCTGCCGCGTGCTATTCCACCCCATCTCTTGGTTAGCCTCGCTATCAACATAGCCTGCACCTTGTCGCACACGGTATTCCCCGACGAAGTCTATGATCCCCCCACACACACATTCTTAGTTATTGTTGTCCCTCTTGCTATGTGCATGTGGCTTTTGTTTTCAATTTGGCTCTTGAACGGTGTAGTGGCAGCGTATGGGGATAGGAGGTAGTTCGCAAGCTAGGCCTTCGAGGCACTATCACCGACGGGGTGGCAACGGAGTTGGTGGAGGTGCCAATGGCACAGATCAAGGATGGCATAACTGAGTGCGCACTGTTGTGTTAGTTCACTAGGAGCGAGTGTAAGTAGTTAATTCGCCAAAGAGGTTTGCTTCCTTCCAATTCCTTTGCCATCCCTGCAGCCACCTCCCTCTTCGGTCCGGATCTAGCAACCGGCAAGTGTCCTCCTTCCGGATCTGGTGGCCAGTGAGCATCCTCTGTCCGGATCTTGTGGCTGGCATCCTCGATCTGATGACTTTGACCTCCCCTTGCTCGCTAGCCTAGGTTGGGGGAGGCGGCGTGCTACATCGGCAGGAAAGGAAATAGGGGGACTGCCTAGGCCCTACCACCACCAAACCACATCGTTGCCTTCTTATGCCACCAAAGCACATAACTACCACCACTGCTTCTCTAGCACCACCACCAACCTCCAAATCTGCTACATACCTTCCTCCTCTCCTCTCCAAATCCATACCGTACCACAACCTCCGCCACTGACCACACCCATTGACTGGCCGCTCCAGCTCCTCATCGACCCTTGCTCCACCTCCTTCGCATGGCTGATGATGATGACCCCAAAACTAGCAAGCTCCTATCGAGCCTACTCTGGTTGAGCCACCATCACGTGGGCTCGACATCTCAATGTTGATGATAGTTTCCTCCACTATGATATCTCCATCGACATCTTCTTCCTCTTCCTTGGTGACTTAATCTTCTCCAACGTTGGCTTCCTCAACCTCTTCTTCCCCAATTGCCACTACCCTCAATTAGAAAGGAATGTGCCTTTGTGACGCCACCGTCTCTCCTCGCGTCTACACCACTATCGCCCTGTCAACTTCCATTTGACTAGTGATACTCACTAGCACCACAGTGGTTATCATCCTCCATGATGCCGCACTCTCACCCAAAGCTAAGAACACAATGCTGCTATGGTCAGCTCCCTCACTAACCGCCTAGCTTGACTACATAGCACATTTCTTGCAAACCATCTAGCTTAAATGCATGGCGATTGCAAGCAAGGAATGAGCATGAGTGCTCGATGGTTGCCTTTGTCAATATTACAAAAGGTATATCTCTTCTTGCATCTTCCACCACTCCTTCCACTTCTCCTTATCTCCTTATTATATGTAGCTACATGTCGCTAATCCTGTGCCACACTCACCAGAACGATGCCAATGCTATGTGGAAGTTGCTCGAGGAGGACGATAGGTGCATCAACACCCGTGACTACAATAGCCGCACTTCGCTCCATGTCACTGCCCTTTAGGCTGCCACAATGTCGCCAATGCCTCATCACCAACAGCATCGACCTCAACGCCTAGGACCGTTGGCAGAACACGTAAGACATCAGTGCCCAATTCATCCCAATTTTCTCTCAAACCATCCAGATTCCTCTCTATTTCTTAATTAAGATGATGCTTGACTGAATATTAAATTTCTTTTTATTCGCTTTACAAATCTAATGGATTGTTCATATGCAAATTTCTTTAGATGTTAGCTATCAAATAAAATATGCCTGAGAAATGTGTTAAAACTGTATTAGATCTAGTGCAAATCCAATCACCAAGATGATCTTAAGGTACATCACAAAGCAAATTAGTCTGAAATGTTATTCATGTCCTTCTTTGTCAACATGAATTTGTTACTACTTGTTAGAGCTAAATCTTTTCTTTGTGTTGCCTTACCTGTTTTTAGGATTTCACCAAATTTGGCCAATAAGATATGAAGGAAATAATACACTATTTATATTTGTTAATGAACTTCTAATGTCGCTAACTGTTTAAATTACATGTTGCTCTACGTTCAAAAAAATTGCTTGTTGCTTTTTGGCAGTGATATGATCTTATTATGCGTCGTGATGCGTATGAGGTATCCCAAATTGTTATTGGAGTTCATAGGAAGCTATCTTGCTAACATGATCGGGTTGACAACTTGACATGCGACTGCGTATTGTGCTTGCCATCAGTTGTTGCATTCTAGGTAGTGTCTCTTGTGAAGCTAGCCATTGATCCAGACTCCAATCCTTGGGCATATAATAGTTTTGTCACACCCAGATTCCAATAAGTTCCTAACTTCATATGAATCTTCTACTACGAAAAGGCAAGAATCATTCTATTCTATGTAGTTGCAGAGCAAGACATTCTTGATTGTTTGCTAATGTCTGTTCTATTCTTTTGATCTCGGTATGCTAACTTTTCTATTTGGTGGACTTTTAGTTGTTCTGGCTATTTACTTCCTCACTCTTGGCCAATCTAATACCTGATAGCTATTAGAGCATCTACATACTAAATTACTAATTATTTGATTCTTTTTGCTCAATTGACATCTGCTGAATGCCAAGACCCACAGTTTACAATTGTTTGCCATCAAGTTATTGCTTATGTTGAGATAGTCAATTCTGATGTTTATCTTATTCTCGATAAAGCTTTGATGTCGTTTTTTTTGAATCATTCCTATGCATAATTCATATTTCCTTAGTATTCATATTCCGAGGCATTTTTATTTGTAGGCTTTATTTAGATTTGTCTAGTATTCATCTCTATATTTTTCTAACTTTCCCTTCCTTTTGATTGGAGTAATGATTGATCGTGAATAATGAGGGTGGTATGCTAGAATGACTCTCTATATTGTAGTATGTAGAGAGAGGAGGCAGGGAGGTTAAGGCTGAGGACTTACGACGAAGGTTATGATGAAGGAAGGATGGACGCAATAAGGGGTACCTACTACTAAGGATAGATCCCCGAACAATGTTGTGGCTAAGGAGCCAACAACAGGGTGAGACAGTCGTGGAGCTTAATTGTTGATGGCCTATAGAAGGAGCTCAAGATGCACCTTGATCTGGGGTTCGAGATTAGCTACCATGAGATCCCGTTGTTATGCATCATGTTGCCCATGCCCAACCTCCATGAGCAAATGGTTGTCCAACGAACACCACTCACCCTTGAAGGTTGCGACAATGCGTGACAGAGCCATCAGCGGCACTATCGAGCCTTGTCGGATCAATCGAACATCGCCAATTGGAAGATCTGGTAAGCAAGAATAAATTGTTTGACTAGCATTTGTGTGTGTGTGTTCTTGCTGTTAATTGTTCCTAGTCTGTGAAGTGGAAATGCAATCCACAACATATCTTCTCAATCTTACAGAAAAATATCTTCATTCATCTCAATCTTGTGAAAAATATTCATTCTTCATTCATCTCAATCTTGTGAAAATATCTATTCTTGATTCATCTTAATCTTATAGAAGAGTCGGTTATAGATTTCTCTTGATTGAAAAAGGCTATGGCTTTAATCATCAAGAGTAGTTGCAATTGATGATGTGTATATGTGAAGATAGGGGGAAGAACATTGAGCAAAAAGCCAACTTATTAGCAACCAATCAGAATTTGTTTGCATGCAATAACAATATCATATGAGTTAGCTGCATCGTGCATGCATGTCATAGCCTTGTAGGTGGATGCCAACATGGACCATCCAAAAATTAGTTGGGGCGACCTCATGTTTAGTTGGCGGAAACAAAAAGGTTATAAGAAGGAACTTGATAAATAAAACACAAAGGTCGCAATTGAAATTAAGTTGTTTTCAAAGCAATTCGAATGCAATCGAGGCATGTCTATAACATGAAGAACATCCTTTCACTCAAGTAGCATGTTATTTCCCCTTTTGAATTGCTTATTGACAATTGTATTGTATTCGGTTGGATGCGGCGACGACAAGGAGCCATGAACACAATGTATGCTGAGCACGACGACGACGGTGTGCGCGATGAAGGCCACGATGGAGCTTAGTTGGGTGTTGCGATGGAGCCAGGGTGTGGCACAAGCTGAGCCTAGCGGTGGGCGAGGTAGACTCAATGCACTACTATAATATGAACCTTTTTATCCGTAGTTGGTGGTGGTGGTTCATCAGCCCCTCTCGTCACACCCGCGCCAAAAGGTGGGTTTGGACTCTCTTGCACAGTTTTCTCTCCTTATTAGCTTTCCTACAAGCTCAAAACAAACACAGTCATACCCCAACATTTTTCTATCCTCTTTATCAGCTCTCCTAACAAATTCGCAATAAATTACAATATTAATTTGTCATGTGAAGCCACCTCTTCGAATATCGGTGGGGTGGAGTGATGCAATAACGGCATTGCAAGACATGCATGGTGATCAGGCTGAGGGTGCGAAGTAGATCGAGTATGGAGTTGAGGCGGGTCTGGGTTGCGACAATGGAGCCGAAGGCATCGAATACGACAGCGAATGTGTGAACATGTGCCGAGGCAGAGCTCAGCCGAGTGCCACGGCGGAGCCGAGGGCATGGCGTAGATTGAGCTCAGTGATAGCGGTTCAGCATGAATATAGATTTCTTTGTCCGTAGCAAAGTACGAGTATTGAACTAGTAAGTATTAAAAGAATGGCCTAAACTATTAGAAAAAACTCATAAAGGAAATTAATGAGGAAATTACGTAGAAAATCAATCAAATCCCGCTTTCCAATAGAGTCCAAGCACAGGCTGCAGCAGGAGTTGTTGGATCAGCAGGTGGGCACAACACCACATCCTTACCCAATATGGAGCAAGAGCCTCCAATACAGTCTCAAGCAAAAGCAAACCCCTCACAAACATACAAACAGTCGTACCACCCGACACACACCCCCCACTCCAAACCCCTCCAAAAACACTCACAAACCCAAACCAAAAGCTCAAAGCAATCCAACCAAAGAATCCATAGCACCAAACCATCGATCCATAGCACTATTAGCTAACTAGAACCACAAAGAGAGCCAAGCAAGATCAAGATCAAAGCACATTTATGTACATGCGTATGCATATGTAAAAGAGCAAGAGGAGCAGGAGCAAGAGCAGGTTGGCAAGGTGAAGGGCAGCATGGGCAGCGCGACCAAGATCATGAGGATGGCGCTGCACGCCTTCTTCACGCACTACCACCCGGCGGCCTCCGCGGCGGCGCTCCTCGCGCTCCCCTTCTCCGCTGCCGCGCTCCTCTCGCGCTCGCCGGTGTTGCTGGCGCCAGCTCCTTACCTCCTGCCCTCTCTCTCCCGCCGCCTCCGGCGGGTCTTCGTCGCCGCGGGGTTCCCGCCGGCGTCGCAGCTCCTCTTCCTCCTCAACCACAGGCTCTCCCAGTCCATCCTCTCCTTCTTCGCCACCCTGCCCTTCTCCCTCTCCTTCCTGCTCCTCGCCAAGGCCTGCGCCGTGCGCTGCTCCATGCAGGTGCAGCGGCAGAGGCAGCCGGCGCTGACGGTCGGGCCGCTGCTCCGCGCGTGCCACTACCCGGCGATGGCGCGGACGCAGCTCGCCAACTTCGCGGCGCTCCTGTTCGCCAACGCGGCAGTGTTCGCCGCGCTGCTCGCGGCGTTCAACGCCGCCGAGGCGCTGCGGCTGGGCTCCGACGGCAAGGCCGTGCTCGCGCTCTCGGCCGCCGGCGTCATCGTCTACTCCGTCGCGCTCGCCAACGCCGCCGCCGTCTGCAACCTGGCCACCGTCGTCGCGGCCGCCGAGGGCCGGGGCGGCTGCCACGCCCTGCTCAAGGCTCTCCTCCTTGTCCGGGGCGACGCTGCCACCGCCGTCGCCGTGGCCCTGCCGGCCAGCCTGGCCACTGCCGCCGTCGAGGGACTGTTCCAGTTCAGGGTGATGAGGCTGTACACGATCAACGGCAAGCTGAGCTCAGCAATGATTTGCGAAGGGTTCTTGATCGCCTACATCCACTCCATGATTTGTGCTCTTGACACTGTCATCACCTGCATGGTCTACCAGACCTGCAAGGCCAGCCATTCTTGTGATCTGTTGGAGCTGGAAGGGAAAGGGGATTTGACAGCCTGAATTTCTTCAGAACTTTAATTACTAGATATTAGAGCACATCTTATACATGATGGTGATGCTCATTGATAAATTTTGAGTTTTGGTTTTTATCCTTTTTTTAATGATCTTGACAATGGTTAATTTCTGGCTCTGGGGACAGAGATGGTGTTAGTGTTAGGAAGTGCATCAGGTCCATCAGGTGGCTAAGGGGGTCAATCTGTAAATAATTGGAAAACAAGATCTATAAGATTTGGTACCATATGAATGAATAATTTATAATTTGGCACACATTACCTACTTGCTTCAGATAATTGAAGTTGTTTTTTCTGATTAAGGTTGTTTTTGTTGTTTTCTGATGCTGTTCAGATACTTTAAGTAGTATCTTAGCTAGAAGGGCTCAGCTAATTGTTCAAGAAGCAATACTTTTATCTAGATGAAACAATCTGCAGGCTAGCAGCTTTTCGTCATAAATTACCAGCTACATGTTCCAAAATCATGCCATGTTTTGACATTTAAGAAACACATATTTTTGGTCACTCCAATGCCTGCAGCTGGATTATCTGATGGATAAGATCCACATCCTGACATGTCGCCTAAAGTTACCAACAATTTGGCTCAGTTGTAAGATCCTGAGCCCACCATTTCAAGTGCTCCTTTCCTTGATTCCAAAGCAAAGCAGTAGGCATGCATACTGCTACTCCCACTGCTACTACTACTACCTATCAGCATCAACTTGGAGAGGTCACCAGTCTGGCTGACCTGGTGAGTGAGTTGTAAAAATTTCAATGATCTCTACCAGCTTTTTTGTAACTTTCTGGCCTCCAATCGAATCCATACTCTCAGATCTGGGAAATATATATGGTTACACCACTTGCCCCATGCAGATTCCCAGTGCCACAATGCTACAAGAACTTTCTTCCAGTAGAAACATGGACTTTGGGTACCATTGGAGCACAAAAGTTGGACCTGGGGACTAGGTTACATACTAAATGGGTACACCAAAAGTTAGGGCATAGTAAAGTAGCTCTACTTTTGGAATGGCCACATGGGAAATAACTGCAGAAAGGCTTTGCTCTGTGTAACTGTGTTTCACTTCAGTTATGGTCTCTTTAATTAATTTACTAATGAAGTGTGAGAGGAAAGAACAGTGCTTCTAGGACCTCAAATTGCCCCAGATTGCAAGCACTTCAGCTCTACAAAAAAAAAAAAAAGCTGTAAAAGGTGGGCAGGGCATCAGAGTGAATGAATGGTGAAACAGAATGCAATATCTCCACAGAGAAGTGGAATGGGTTTGAAAGGTTCCCAACGGAGGGTTTTCGATTTAAGTGGCGTAAAAAGTGGACAATTTTGGTGCAATTTTACCAAGAACACCAAATTGCAGCACAGACTTCAGCAGTTAAGACTACTCACTGTCATATAAGATGTCAGAAATTCAATTGACATTTGACAGACAAGTTGAGTTTAGAGTTTTTCGGAAGGTCTAACACTGTCTTGGTCAAAATTCCTTTTTTTTAAAAAAAACTTACTCCCAGCTACCCAGACAGATTTTCCACCCAGATTTCATTTTCAAGTGAGGTTCAAATGAGATAGCATAGTAGTGCCATAGCATCTAAAAAATGGACATGGTACTAGTAGAAAATGATGCTATCATACATGAATCCTACTTAGGTGATGTTACCATGTTAGGAGAGAAGCATCTAGCCAAAGCAAACTTTAGCTTCAAGCATGGGTGATAAAGCCAACACCTATGATGAATAAAATAAGTAAAGAAACTGCTTACTATGGGATCAAATGTCCTTATCAAATTTCATTCTGAAATCACCCATGGAGGGTATGACCTAATGTTTCTTCTAAAAGGTTCAAGATCAACCAAACAAACAGTACGTGGGATTCTGAGTAGATGCAGCAACATTAGATAAGGACATTCTGGCTGATCTTGACACTGATGTGCTCCAGGAGATCAAAACAGCAACATTCTTTGGAACATAGGTTATAAAAATATTTCCATAGATTATTACATTTAGGCTAGAAAGAGAGAAAGTGCCAAAGTTGAGAAAAGGGTATTGTGTCAGTATCCAGAGAAGAGCTAGTCTGAAATGAAGTAATAGGTGCCTGTTAAAACACTTTGTCGACTTCAGTTTACAGTAGATGGAGGATGGAGATGAAAGCAAGAATGGCTAAGTGAAACCCAACAGTCACCAACGCTTTTAGTAATTACTGTGTGTGGGGACATGTAGACGTCACCCGTTTGTCGTTGCTCTTTTACCTTCAGTGAAAGTTATCTTCAGTTATTTTTGTTTCATCTTGTATTGAGCTGTAAAACTACAGCCATGACTGGCTTGGAATGGAAGTAAAAATTGGAGTAAAGTTCATTACCGGTCCTTAAACTTTTTATGCTGTGTCATCCCGGTCCATAAACTTTTAAAGTATGTTATCCCGGTCCTTAAACTTTTAAAGTGTGACAATATCCTATGTAGTTGTAGCAGTGAACTTTTTATGCTGTGTCATCCCGGTCCATAGAGTTTCAAAAGAAATTGCCACACTTTAAAAGTTTAAGGACCGGGATGACATACTTTAAAAGTTTATGGACCGGGATAACACAGCATAAAAAGTTTAAGGACCGGTAATGAACTTTACTCTAAAAATTGAGAAAGCACAAGTTAGTGTCACTAGTCTAGTTTAGCGTAGTGTAGAAACCCTAGTTCTTGCTTTCCCCAATTTCTTCAAACCTACCCCTAAATTTATCCTTGAGATCTCTGAACTTGTGTATCCATTTCGGTGTGAGTCTGATTCATGCTACACAGGATCTGACAAAAGGTATCGGAGCATAGCTTGATCCTTGGATTAGAGGTCGAATCAATGAGTGTTGGGTGAAATCGAGTGATTTCCCAGTAAAATCCCTGAGCTCGGTTCAATTTTTCACTCGCTAGGTGTAGTCTCTTCTCAGGACTGGATTTCGAACCCGAACCCTTTGTGTAATACTGCACTAGTCTCAAATCAAAACTAGTACACACAGCTAAATAATGATGATTACATAATCAACAATATTTTGTTACAATAATAGAGAGTACTGGCCTTCGAACCACTTACTACAAATGAGGCTACAAAACCTCACAAAATTACAAACTCGGCGGAAGCAAAAGAAACTCTAACGATAGACCATCAATTCACCATAGGCAATTGATTGGGCAACCTAAAACTCCGAAAAGCCTTCGTCAAATCTACATGCATAGTAGTTGTACACTCCTCCTTCCATGTCTTCATATTCTTCTGAGATTTATTTGAGTGAAGCATGTGAGTACATAAAGTACTCCACAATTTTTGGAAAAAATGCAATTATATGCAGAGCCTAACAAAAGAGGGATAATATGGTTCTTTTGCATAAAACAATATTTTATTTCAATTTCCATTATATATTTTCCAAAGCACCATTTTAACAAATTAATTGCAATATTTGAAACTAGATTAAATTTTCTAGTGAAGGTTCCAACCACCTATACTAGTACACAGGCTTTATCCACCAAGTTTAAGTCTATGGGTTCCATCCACCCGCACTAGCTCTATCTGCTAGGACACACTCCCAAGAGTTCTAACCACTCCCGAGTTCTCAAAACTTTTACTTTGAAACCAAAACCAAATTCTACCATGTGAAAGCGCACTTTGCTAGTCCTTGACCGTGGGCACGGTTATTCGAATAGTTTTATACTCTGCAGATGTCGTACATTTTTATCCATAAGAGATAAGTTATCTTAATAGCCAACATGCTTCCTTAGGCATAAGACCCAGATAATTTATCATAAAGTCTTTACCTCACTCCGATCTCGCTAGACACCACCCGCTGATGTTTCACCGCTGAAGGGTTAAATTCATCGCAGTTAGAAACCCCTCTTGTGCCGTACATGCATATGAGTACAGTAAATCCTTGTACCTCACTGTGAGTAAAACCAGTAAACCTTGGTACCTACTTACCACTGGTAATATCTAAACTAAATTTTTGCAAGTTAATCAACTAGGTCATACCTATTTAGACTTGTGGTTGTACCGTAGTACTCAGTTTGAACAATTATAAGTGTCGTTAGGCCTGGGCAAAATACCCGCTACCCGTTACCCGTACCCGAATTACCCGGACCCGAACCCGAAATACCCGAACCCGAGGTACTCGATCCCAAATTCGGATAGCGGTTCTGATTACCCGAAATTAGTTTGGGTAGTTCGGGTAATATCCCCCGGTACCCGAACTACCTGAATTACCCGAATTGTCTGTAAATTACCCAAATTGTCGGGAAATTGTCTGTAAATTACCCGAATTGTCGGGAAATTAGCTGGTTTTCTGTAAATTCGGGTATATCGGGTATACCCGAACCCGAACCCGAATTATCGGGTACCCGAAATTGCGGGTAGTGTTTTTTTGGGGCTAATATCGGGTAACAGTTTTCATTACCCGAATTTCGAATTACCCGAACTACCCGACCCGAAAAATTCGGGTAACCCGAACGCCCAGGCCTAAGTGTCGTTCCTTAATTGACTAGGACGGTACTTCCACGATACAAGTTCTCATCCTAAATCTGTACCAACCCAATCTTACCATCCACCTAAGTCTAAAAGCATTTTTGTCATTTTATTTTATTTTAAAAACAGCAGCAATACCTATTGCCTTTAAGTTATTTAAATAAAATGATTAAAATATGCGATATCAATTTTCCAACCTAAGGGTTATAATGACTGAATAGCTTCTACCAATCTAAAATTATCAAATAGCATTGTAATCTTAATACTGAGACAAAGGAAACCTAGGGCGACAATGATACAAGGAATTCAACGTCAAACAAGGGCATAACAACAATTGGATTAACTATTATCCTAAAGATAAAAGTTATCATTTTATGTAACATAGTAATGCATTTAAATTTGAAATAGTAAAATGATTTTGGCAAACATAGGTACAAGATGACTGAAGGAGACTTGCCTTCGTGCATGTTGACTGGTCCTTCTTGCTGTGGGTCAAAAAATTCTTCGGCAACGTCAGTTCTACACGTAAAACAGAAATACAAACAAATAAATAAATAAATTCAAATAAAAATATAAAATATATACTTAAGGAAGATTACGATTTATATGAATTTAGAAATTTGAATCACTAGATTCAGAGTTTGGACGATGGAGAATGGATTTTTAGAAGATCGAATGGAATAGAAATTCAAAAAATGCAAAACAAAGGAATATTCCTATAATCTTCTTTCTGGCATTTTGGGAATTTTTCTAGTCTATGACAGGTGGGGTCTGCTTGTCATTGGCTCTAGGAAAAAATCAAAAGCCAGATTTTTAAAAAAATCCTTTTATTCAAAAATACAAAAATATACCCGAATTTTTATTTTTAACAAAAGTAACCTACTGTCGCCCAACCGTTGGGCGATTGGACACTATCGACCAAAGGTGGAGTGACAGGAAGCCAGTTGCCCAACTATTGGGCCACATAAATGCAATAGCCAAACAATAAATATTGTCGACCAACCGTTCGGCGACAACGCCCTCCAGTCGCCTAACCATTCGACAACTGGATGGGCTATATAAGCCGTGTGGCCAAGCAACTGGCTGCCGAACACAAGAATAGAGAGAAGAGAAGAGAAGAGAAGAGATGAAAGAAAAAAGAGGTGAAGAGGAGAGGGAGAAGGAGGAGATTCCCCTATTTCTACGAGGAGCGATTCATCCGTAAGGTAATTTTTTTTATCTTTTAGTCGATATTTTTATAGTAAGTAAATAATTTGTTTAGTGTAAAGAGTAGTATAACTAGCATCCGTAGAAAATTATAGTTAGAGGAAAAATAGTATAATTTCAGTTAGATGGCTGGAAAGAAAAGCAAGAAGAAAGGGGAAAGAAAATAAAAGGGAGGAGAAGCGCACGTATAATTAATTTATTTAGTTACGAATATTAAATGTGAGGATCCCGTGGAATGTTACACTACTGTAAAAAATTTTGGTAGTGATGTTGAAATGTAAAACATTAGTAGACAACATTTATGATTAATTAAGAATGTCATAAATTTGCAGCATCGGCTTGTGTGAGAGCAGATAGGGAGTCGATGCGTATTCAGGCAAATGAATGGGAATGGTGTTGGTGCGAATGAGGAGGGGTTCAGATAGGTAAAGAGGAAGAGAGAGTGGGCCGGTAGTGGGTCAAGACTAATGGGCTGGCCAAGGATAAAATGAATATGTCCTTGTAAATTAAAATGTAGTAAGGCACCATAGCGTAGCGTATTATATGTCCTTATATACAAGTTAAATTTAATCTTACTTTACATTCCATGTTTTTTGTGCGTACATGCTAACTTCAAGTTGTTTTGCAGGTATGGCTCATGACCTTCGCGGATCGGACTGGCCTCTCGACTGCTAGATGAGCACATCGACTGCCTGCATCGCGCATCGTGCCATGTCCCGCATCCTACTAGCGCAGACAACGCGGCTGAGTTGGGGTGATCTGCACGCGGACTCCTTGAATGGCCCGGAGGCTAGACCCACACTGGACAGACAGGTTTGCATCTCAACAGTACTCTCGTCTCGTCTTACGTAGCTCACATGTTGATCTTTTTTTACTTCGTAGGCTTAGTGATGCCAGTCTACTACCTCTAGCCCAGATGGTGCAAGCCACAAAGGAGGACGGTCCAGCAGCAGTGTGGTCATGGACGATGGAGAGGCCTAGGCGGGGACGAAGTGGTCACGACACTTCCCATTCGACCGCTTCCTACTGACATCTCTGGTGGACCAGTGGCGGCCAAAGACGCACACTTTTTACTTCCTATTTAGGGAGATGGCCCCTACTCTGCAAGACATCTCCCTACTGCTTGGCCTCCCAATCGTGGGAGGTGTTACCTTCCCGCTGGAGGCCCTAGCCGGTTGGCGTAAGGACCTGTTGGGCAGGTTTCATGGAGTCCTTCTGCCTGCGGCCACGGAGGGGTGCTACATCTTCCCACCGGAACTGATGCTCGACCCGTCCTTGTGGTGGCTCTCACAGTTCTGGGTACCACTACGCTCTACTTTTCATACTATAGTCTTATTTACTTTTTGGTTGTACTTGGGTCGAGCAAATGGACCCGATCACCGATGAGCACTGGGTGTCGTGACACCTGAATGCCTACTTGTTATGGCTGTTTGGTTGGGTGTTGTTCACTAGCAGCCATGACGACACCGTCAACGTGTGGCTCATCGCTTACGCTAGGGCCATCAGTGACGGGGATGCCCCCAGATCAGCTAGGGTTCGACCGCACTTGCCGCCACCTATCATGGCTTGTGCGATGTGTGCCGCAGGTCAAGGCCAAACTCGGTCCTCGTGGGGTGTCCGCTCCTACTGCAGCTATGGTCATTCAAGCACTATCCAGGCTTTTTGTTGCATCCAGGTTGGAGCCGTACGTGTCGTCAACGTGTTGCTGTGCACGAGGCTCCCGGAGGTTGACATACCGATGCCTAGTTGACACTTCGTACGTCCGCCAGCGCCGTCCCGTCCAGTAGCACACTAGGTGGGAGGGTCAGCGTGGCCATGTCTGGCATGTCAGACACTGTCGTGGCCTGACGAGGCCGGAGGGTTAGCCTAGGCATAGCCCCATACACCACCAGCGCCGAAGTACCTGGGTCCTCTGCAATCCTCCAGCTTCACCACGTTAGGCACGTACGACTTGCCGTACTTCACTTTGAATAGCTTTGCACGCACCATGGCGCTAGCCGAGGGTACATTGCATATCCATTTGTTTTCTCCCATTACTTTACTTAACGAACTAACGATATTTTCACTGCAGGTCTTGCACCCACTAAGAGATTGGGGGCCTCCCCAGGCGACATAGACATGGATGCCTACTTTGCAGACCTGGACCTGCCATCTCAACCCACACCCCCTGAGGTTCTCTCCGGGTCACAGCTCGGGGGTGCACCAGTACCCACACAGCCGCCAGTGCTGTCCACCCCTCAGGCTTTGGGAGCTCGTTAGACAAGGGCTCCCGACCGTCTTTCCCTATTGGTGTCGAGGCCCCGACACCCGGTGCAGAGGAGGAGGCCCAAGCAGGGTCGTACGGGAGGACACTGAGCTAGACTGGCCATGGTGACGAGGGAGGGGGTGTTGGGGGGGCCTAGTCACATCTTAGGAGCATGTGACAATTTTTCTAAAACTTTTATACCTCATTTAGTCTCTGTTTGTAAATAGTAGCCTTTATTAGCATTTAAATTAAGTGTCTAAAAATTTCCTTTGAACAGCACCTTCAAATATTTTTCATAGCTTAATGACATGTTGAACAATACCACTATGAATTTTCATAATTTTTTAAGGTTGTTTGCTATTTTAAATAATTTTCATAATATGAAAAAATGCGCTAGTCTCTAGTCATCCAACCGTTGGGCAACAGGAGGTGCTGTCACCCAGCAGTTGGGCGATAGCACTTGTCGTCCGATAGTTGGGGGACTACATCCTTGTCGCCTAACAGTACAGCTAAGGCCTATGTGTTGCTTGGCCATTGGACGACAAGGTCCAGTTGCACAACGGTTGGGCTACATGGGTTACTTTTGTAAAAAAATAAAAACACAGGTATATTTTTGTATTTTTGAATAAAAAGGATTATTTAAAAAATTCTTAAAAGCCACTCATGACCTATTGTTTGCTAGCCAATGACTCTACCATTGAGTTGTATTATCACATGCGAATGCTACTCAATACAAATTAGTTCAATGAGGCACAAATGCTAAGCTATTGCATAGCTTACATGGCGTCCTGCCATGGCTCAGCCGTGGCCATGCTAGCAGAGGGCTAGGGCGGCTTGGGGACTAGTTAAGCGGGTCCGTAGGGGCCTAAGGAGAGGTTGGACGAAAGCAGCATCGGCCAGTGTGGCCCACGGCGGCTGTAGCACGCTTGGAAGCGACAACCAACATGGTGACGAGGTGACGGTGGGGGCCAGCGATGGATAGAATGAGCATGGGTAGCACCTCAGTGCATGGATCACACCGAATGGGTTTGTTTGGCTAAACGATGGCCAGGGATGGCATGTAATGGTGAGGACGTCTGATATGGTGGTGGCGCATGGTGGTGAAGCTCCTCAGCCAACCATTAGGCGAGCTGAGGAAAGCAATGAATTGATGAGTAAATGAAAAGGAAAGTGATGAATTGATTGCTAGCATAAATTCGAACAGTTTCCAAGTGAAGATGATGAGGGAAAATGGCCCTTGGCTAGTTGGAGACTTAAGCTTGTTGGTCTGGACGTGAGGTAGAAGAAAATGAATAGTAGCCATAGCCTAAAGAATAAAAGGAAGGAAGGAAAGAAGTTAAATGAGAAAGGAAAAAGGAAGTGTGGTGACTTGTCGCCATTCGACTGAAGTGAGCCACACAAGGGGCAACCGTGGGATGGGTTCCCCGGTGGAAATATTTTATTTTTTTTCAAAATTCATATTAGGCTTTAATTAATTCAAGAAAATCCAAATAAAATCACAAAATTTTTAAATAATTAATTGTAATTAATTTTTAAAGAAAACAAAATTTTTGGAATGTTAGAAACCTACCCCCTTAGAAAGAATCTTGTTCTTGATATTCGAACGGACTGGAAATAGGCTAGGAAACTCTGCTCTTAGATCCTCACACTCCCAAGTTGCTTCTGACTCTGAATGGATGCTCCACTGCACTTTACAGAACTTCAGGGTCTTGCTTCTTGTGCAATGCTTAGCTTCATCCAAAATTTGACTGGATACTTTGGATAGGTTAGGTCCTCCTTCAATTCAACTTCTTCTAGTGACATTTGCTCTTCTGGAACTCTCATACACTTGTTCAGCTGAGACACATGGAAGATGTTGTACACAAACTAACAACTACGGTGGAAGCTTCAACTCGTAAGTGACTTCTCTTCTAGCTAGAATAGGAAATGGTCCAATAAATCTGGGAGCAAACTTCCCACTTACTCTAAAATGGTGCATTCCCTTGAGAGGCGAAACTTTCAGATACGCATGATCGCCCAGTGCAAATTCTAACATCCTACGGTGATTGTCTGCATAACGTTTCTGTCTTCTTTGTGCTATTTTCAATTTGTCCTGAATCAAGCGAACTTGCTCTTCGACATTCTTCAACACATTTGAGTCCAAACATTTGTCCTTTTTGGTCTCTTTCCAATACAATGGTGTCCTGCATTTTTTGCCATACAAAGCTTTAAACGGAGACATTTGCAAGATTGATTGATAACTGTTATTGTAGGAGAATTCTGCATAGGGCAAACTTTCCTCCCAACTAGTTTTATTTGCCAAGGCACAAGCTCTCAACATGTCTTCCAATATTTGATTTACTCTTTCTGTTTGACCATCTGTTTGTGGATGATATATTGTACTAAATTTTAGATTTGTGCCCAAAATTCCATGCAGCTTCTACTAAAATCTTGAAGTGAATTGAGATCCTCAATCTGACTTGGTCTTTTTTGGAACTCCATTCAAACACACGATCCTTAACATACATAGCTCTACAGTCTATCTCCAGAGTATGTGGTCTTCACTGGAATGAAATGTATGACCTTTGTTAGACTATCTATAATAACCCAAATTGAATCATACCCTGACTTTGTTCTTGGCAATCCAGTTATGAAATCCATACCAATATCTTTTCATTTCCACTTGGGTATCTGCAAAGATTGCAAAAGTCTAGCAGGTCTCTGGTGTTCAGCTGATGAATTGAATATTTGGATTCATGTGTTTCCTTCAGAATTAACTCCTTTATTTCTTTCTACTCGGGTACAAGAATTCTTTTTCCAAACCAAGGAATATGTTCTTTATCTTCTGAAAATCCAGATGCTTTGCCTTTCTTCATGTTATCTTTGATTTTCTTGACATATTTGTCCTCTTTTTTAGCTGTCTTGATTTGATCCTCTAAGGTTTGTTGCACCTTCAAATTAGCTAGAAATACTTCCTTAACTACTTCCAGAATGACTCACTCAAATTCCTCAAGAAGTGTAGGTTGATTTCCTTGAATCATCATATTATTACAATAGATCTTCCTATTCAAAGCATCAGCTACTACGTTAGCCTTCCCTAGATGACAATGTATTCCAGCATTATAATCCTTTATTAACTCAAGCCATCTTCTTTGTCTCAGGTTGAGATTAGGTTGGATAAATATATACTTTAGACTCTTGTGGCCCATGTAGATCTCACAATGATTACCAATCAAATAATGCCTCAATATTTTCAGAATATGCACAACGGCAGCTAGCTCTAAATCATGGGTTTGATAGCTCTCCTCATGCGGACGCAATTGTCTTGATGCATAAACTACCACTTTTCCTTCTTGCATCAGTATATAGCCAAGACCTTGTGTTGATGTATCATAGAAAACATCAAAATCTTTCCTGATGTCTAGAAGTGTTAGCGCTATATACGAGTTAACCTCTTCTTCAGTTCTTGAAAACTATCCTCACAAGTTTTAGTCCATTCAAACTTTTTTCCTTCTTTAGTAATTGGGTGAGAGGTCTCGCAAGCTGGGAAAAACTGGGTGAGAGTTTATAATGCAAAAGTGTAAATCAAATCAGTTTTGCACAAATAAGGCCTAAAACATCTAGGTTCACATAAGTGCACTAACACCTTAAGCCTTTGTCAAAGTTTGCAATCATAGAGTGACAAGCAATGAATTTAATTCTAGGAATATAAATTACTTGAATGTAAATTGTCGGGACCAGATTTCCAAATATGAACCCTCTGTATATTACCGGGCTAGTCCCATATCAAAGCTAGTGCGCACAGCCAAACAGTGATGATTACATAACCAACAATGCTCTATTATAATAATAAAGAGTACATGCCTTATAGCCACTTTATTACAACTGAGGTTACAAGACCTCTCAAACTAACAAAATACAATGAAAGCAGAAATAAACTTTGATGATGACCCCATCAATACGCCATAGGCAATTGACTGGGAAAGCACAATCTAGTACTCCAGAAAGCCTTCGTCGAATCTACACGTGAAGTAGTTGTAATCTCCTTCTTGACCTTCATAATTCTCTAAGAGTTGTTTTGAGTGTAGCATGTGAGTACATAAAGTACTCTGCATGTCTTGAAAAAAATGCAGTAGATGCATGGCTTAACAAAGAAAGATAATATAATTCTTTTACACAAAGCAGCATTATGTTTCAAATACCATAATAAATTCTCAAAAGTATCAATTTAACAAAGTAATTGCAATAACTGAAACTAAATAAATTCTCTAGTGAAGGTTTCAACCACCAATACTAGTAAACAAGCTATAACTGCGAAGATTCAAGACTATGGGTTCTATCCACCCGCACTAGCTCCACTGCAAGGGGACACTTCCGAGAGTTCCATCCACTCCCGAGTTCCCAAAACATTTACTTTTGAAACCAAAACCGAAAGATCTACCATGTGAAAGCGCACATCGCCCGTCCTTGACCGTGGGCACGGCTATTCGAATAGTTTTACACTCTACAGAGGTTGTACAACTTTACCCACAAGAGATAAATCATCTTAATAGCCAACATGCCTCCTTAGGCATGAGACCGAGATAATGTATCACAAAGCCTTTACCTCACTCCAATCTAGCTAGACACCACCCGTTGAGGTTTCACCGCTGAAGGGTTAATCCACCAAAGTCAGAAGCCACCTCTTGCACCATATGAGTATAGTAAATCTCTGTACCTCACTGTGAGTAAATCAGTAAATCCTTGGTACCCACTTACCACTGGTGATATCTAAACTAAACCTTTGTGAGTTATTCAGCTAGGTCATACCCATATAGACTTGTGGTTGTATGGTAGTGCTCAATTTGGACAATCACAAGCTTCAGTCCTTAATTGACTAGGATGACACATTCACAATACAAGTTCTCATGCTAAATCCACAGCAGCCTAATCTTACCATCCACCCAAGTCTTACAACAACAATACCTATTGCCACTAAATTACTTGAATAAAATATTAAAGCAAGCAATATAAATTTTTCACTCGAAGCGTTATACTGACCGACTAGCTTGTCTAAGCAATTACTACCATTCTGAAATTAACAATATCATAATAATCTCAATACTGAGATAAGGAAAGTCTAGGATGACAAAGATACATGGTTGTCGATGTCAAATGAGGGCATAACAATTATCGGTTTAACTATTATCCTTAAAACAGAAGTTACCATGTTATGTAACATAGCAATGCATTTAAATTTGAAATAATAAAAAGAATTTTGGAAAACATAGGTACAAGATGATCGAAGGGGACTTGACTTCTTTCACGTTGTTTGGACCTTTCGGCTGCGGATCAGACAACTCTTTTGCAACGTCGAGTTCTACATGCAAAAATGAGAAACCCAAATAAATAAACATAAACAAAGTCACAAAAATACAGAATATATATACCGGAAGGATATTTATGACTTTATATGAATTTGGAAATTTGAATGGGTGCAAACAGAGTTAAGATGAAGAAATACGTCTTCCGGAAGTGTTTGCTGTGGTCAGAGGGGTCTGATCTTCAGAGAGTGGTCGGAAGCTACCAAGTGGTCAAAATTCTATGGTAGCGGTCTAAAGTCGAAGGTTAAATATGGTCGAACAGCTCTGCGTGGTCTTGGCCATCGAGTGGTTGAAAAAGCTTACTAGCTGGTCAGAAGGATTAGAGGGGTCGGAGGGATCTAACGGTTCGGAGTAGTCGAAGGAGTCGATCAGCTTGGGTGGTCGAACAGTTGTGATCGGATGGGTGAATGCGGTTGGAAATTTAGACGTGGTTGGAAGGAGTGGTCGAAAAGTTTGAAGTGGCCGAAGTCGGGGGCTGCCGTAGTTGGAGAAATACGAAAAGAGCTGGGGTACCTCGGTGCAACCTTTGGGTGGTCGAAAATTGGAAGCTCTATAGAGTGGTCAGAGTAGTTATAGTGGGCAGATCTGTATGTGGGTGAAACCTATGAGAATTGTTGGACTACCCAGAGTGGTCATAGTCGACGAGGATGTTGTAACCGTCCAGGGTGATCATAACACTAAGTGTGTGGCCAAGAGGCCAGGAGTGGTCGAAGACTATAAAGTGGTTGAAAATGAGGGTGGTCAAGGGATATAAAGTAGTTGAAGGATAGAATGTAGTCGAAGGCGACTGCAGACGTGAGTGACCGTGGTCGAAAGCAGCTATGGTCATGAGCAACTACAGTCGTAAGCGACCATGGTCAAAAGGCCTTAGTGGTTGGATGGTTTTAGCGGTCGGTATGCCGAGAGTGGTCGTAACCGACCAGAGTGGTTGAAGGCTACAAAGTGGTCAGAACTCTGTAGTAGTCGAAAACAACAGGGGTTAGAAACAACAATAGTCGAAGCTACAGACTATAGTGCTTGAAAGCTATAGTTCTTGGAAGTTAAAGAATGGTCAAAACTTAGGAGTGATCATTTTCAACAGGCAAGGGGGTTCATCAGAGATAGCTGAATAGTGGTCGGCGACGGCGAAAGACGGCGGCGACAGAGTGCTTTGGTCAGGGAAAGGCTCCGGCGGCGGTCTTGGACAGTGAAGCGGTCGGCGACTGCGTGGCCGGCAGCCATGGGTGGCTCACGTGGCCGATGGCACATGGGCATGGAATGCGGAGAACTAAGGTCAGCACAAGAATGACTTCAGCATGTGGAACACGTCCTATGCTCGGCTTGGCTGGAGAGCGACCGAGCAAGGCCAATGAGGCATAAGGTGGCCGGAACGGCATGGTTTATGGTGGCAAATCTCCACAGTGACTCATTGAGCAAACGAAAGAATGGAATACATAGAAGAGGTGGAGGTGGTGGTGCAGTACCGGAGGTGATGATTCGACGACGGAAGTTAAAAACGGCTGACAACAAAGAACGTTCCATTCGCGATGATTGGCTGCGAGAAAATTTAAATAAAAATGGTGGATGAGTTACTTGGATGCTAAAACAGTAGATGACATGAGCAAAAGTTAAAAATCTTAACCAGAATGATGAATACCCAAATCAATTGTGATGGCTAATGTTCGGGAAAACGAGAAATTCATCATCGTCGAAGCTCTAAAGGTTATGAGATTTTGAGAGAATGAAAAGGGGTAGAAGAGGTGTTGGTGTGCCAATTTATAGCCTCTCTCATGATTCAAATTGCCAGGAACACAAGAAATTCAAAGCGACGATTTTCGGTTTCAAAAATTGATGGATAAAATGGCAATGAAAGCACTAATGGAATGTGGTAACAAAAGCATTGACTCCGGCGATGAATGCGTGGTCTTGATGGGCTCACATTGCTTTAGACGGATTTGAATTTGGACGCTTCAGTGGAAAGATATGGGAGAAAGAATGAATACTGTTTTTGTTGGTTCAGCTCAAAAAGAAAGAAAAGAAAGGAAGGAGGGAGAAAAGACAAGGAAGAAAGTAGG
The DNA here is from genome assembly GCA_017311315.1 of Dendrocalamus latiflorus. Classification (NCBI taxonomy): domain Eukaryota; kingdom Viridiplantae; phylum Streptophyta; class Magnoliopsida; order Poales; family Poaceae; genus Dendrocalamus; species Dendrocalamus latiflorus. The sequence goes on along the minus strand of CM029649.1, from coordinate 17,477,773 downwards.
CAATCTGGTTGCTCACTTGGTTAGAATTGAGGTTAAGTGAGGCAGTGGCTTGGGCAATGGGTGACCCTCTAGGAACATTTTTTTTTAGAAAATTGAATTTTTAGAATTGGAATTTGAATTTGGGAATTCGGATTAGAATCAGAAATTTGGAATTTTTGCGGGGAATTGAAAATTGGAATTGGAATTTTGAGATTTTCTTCCAGTATTACACAAATAATCCAAGTAAAATTCAAACACTTTTAAATAATTAATTTAAAATTAAATTTTTAAAGAAAGTGAATTTTTGGGGTGTTGCATAAATTGAGTACAAGAAAATAAACTACAATTGACACAGTTTCTCTTTACCTTGGTGTTTGAAGACTTGCAGGTCTTCCCTAATTCATATTGAGGTAAATCCACATAAATTAGACCGGCTCCAGAAAATAAGCCAAACACCTCTATTTTCACTAGTGCTAGCTCTTTCCCCCCTTAAGGTAGGTTAGCTCTAACCTTTACAACACATCGGGCCTTCTCACAAGCTTATTTGAGAAGATCACCAACATGTCACCTCCAACACCGTTTGGGAGTCGGCAATCTCCAAAAGTAACAAGTCATGCCACTTGCTTGACCCTCACCAAGTGCAACGAATGCACAAACTCAAGTGGATACAAAATGCACCTCTAGATGCAATACATACAAATAGAGACACATCTCCTTGCTCATAATGTGCAACACATGCACAATTAAGTGGAGAGTATCATACTAGCTCAACAAAATGGAAATTGGTTCAGCAACCTTCCAACAATGTTTAACAACCTTCTCCTAATCGGCCAAGGGGGTATTTATAACCCCTATCTTAAAAACTAGCTGTGGGACGAAATCAACAGGATGACGGTATTACTTCTCTTCTCACAACGGCTAGACAACTAGCCGTTACAGCCTCGGTGGGTCAAACCGCCCTCACAAGGACTGGTTAGACTACTACACAGGCTAGTCAGACCGCTTGACCAAAACCAGAGAAAAGTGCTCTCTAGACAACTATTACCAGCAGATAATGCCCCAATCGGTCTGACTACGAAGGGCGGTCAGACCACCAGTCGGTCCGACCACTTGTCATGAGCCGATCAAACCGTGGCCAATCAGACCGCCGACACACAGCTAGTTAGACCACCCCGATCATACCACCACACACAGAGCGGAGAGCAGTCATACCATAGGTTAGTCCAACCGCTCACATAGAACTAGTCATACTGCCTCGGTCATACCACCCCACAAAGTATGGTCATACCATCTTGTATTTTTTTAGCAGAGACAAGAGTGCATATACTTCAACAAATTTACAAAACACATGCGCAAATTATAGTACCGTACATACAATGACTAAAACATGATTCGTGAAAAATTGCAAAACATGTTCGTACACTTTAAAATCATGCCACAAGGATTAGAGGATAGACTTGAACTATTTGCAAAACATATTCGCAAACCTAAGTCACATGTTACATGAAACATACATAAGCTTCAAATATTTGCAAAATACATTCTTAAACCTAAGAATCATACCATAAGGAGTAGATACATGGACTTCAACCATTTACAAAACACATTTGTAAACTTTAGTCACGTGATATAAGGATTATACATAAGCTACAACTATTTGCAAAACACATTTGTAAATACTAGCATCATACCATGGAGAGCTAGCGCAAGTGAGATTGAGCTATCAACATATGATGAGACTCAAACTACTAGACATGACCCCTCTTAATAGTATGTCAACCTATACTAGTAATCTGGTCTTTCTCCAAACACCAAGACTAGCAAAAAAACTAGGAACACATCCTTATCCTATACTAATTATACCTTTACCTTAAGCATCATCTTGAAGCTTGATGACAAACATTGTCACTTCAAGTCTGGGTCCTTATCTTGATATTCATCAACCTATGACACATCCTTCACTTGCCCTCCATCAACACATGATAGGTCTTTATTTGACTTGATGATCAACTCATGATCATCTCCTCTTCGGGATCTTTATTTGATGACTATCAACTCATGATGCCATCCTTCATCCTAAATTCTTAACTTGATGACAATCAACTCATGACACCATCCAAAGTCTTCATAATTATAGGACATAACCTATTCATCTATTTACGAACCATATTAGTCCCATAATATAATTATCATTAATTACCAAAATATATCATTAACACATAATGACATACAAATTATTAATTACCAAAATATATCATTAACACATAATGACATACAAATTATTAATTACCAAAATATATCATTAACACATAATGATTATCATTAATTACCAAAATATTAGATTGTTCAATCTCCCTCTTTTTGGTAATTGATGACAACCACAACAATTGTAAATAATTGAATTGAAAGCGACATGAGTATATATAAAGCACACAAGCTTTATATACTCTAGGATATGTTTCAAAGTAAAGATACTTAATATGTGAATAAAAGAGAATGATCAATATGAATGAAACTACAAAATATAGAATAAACTCCCCTTACATATGTGCATACATATATATGAGTTGGAACTACATGCACACATCTAAGTTTGACTTGAAGTGTAGTTCAACCTATATTTTGGATCCAACGAATGCAACAATTGAAGAAATAACAATTAAGCATATGAGAATATAAACCATGCATTCATAAGATCGATAAATCATTTAGGGTAAATAAGTAAAATAGTTTTCCCAATAATAATATTTTACCCGTTTTTAAGTAAGACCAAAATATTTAATATATTTTGCACTAAGAAAAACTCCACCTTACACAAAGTTTATTATTATCATTTCTTTCTTCTCCTTTGATAAACAAAGTTTTCTTCATCTATTTTTGTCATCTCCCCCTTTGACATTTTTGTAACACTTTGCAATTAGTTTTGTCTCCCCTGAATCTTATGTAACTCCAATTTGCAATTGTAGATTCTCTTCCCCTTTACTAATGACCCATTGTAGATTTATCAATTTGCAACTGTAGCTTTCTCTTCCCCTTTCTCATTAAACACCAAAACTTCTTTTCTCTATAATAGGTGTCTTTTGATTCTCTTGTGGTCTTGTCCTTTTCTCTCTTCCATGAAGGTTTACTTAAATATCCATAAGTATGTGTTGCCATGATTTTATTATGGTGTTCCCAAATTAACACATATACCACTTGTATAATCAATATCACTTATGATGACAATTGATATCACTTGTAAAAAATTGAATTCAGACACTTGATCTTCTCTTGAAATCCACTTGTGAGCACCAATTTAAGATATCACTTGGATAATGGAGGTACCACTTGTAGATCACTTATAAGCCACTTGATATCACTTGAGAAATCTTCAAGAATCACCACTTGAAATAAACAACTTAGATACTACCAAACTTATGGGATACCAAACCTAGGAGAGAGCTTGAGTTTGGTAAAAAAAATTGATCAGCATGGAAAGAATTAGATATCACTTGGAAGAAATTAGATGAAGCAAAGACCAAGGTCAAGATGATGAACATGCTACCACTTTAGAGAACACTACAAATATGATCACAATGGCATTTGGAATCAAGGTAAGCACTTGAGGGTAGCTAGCAAGGAAAACAGGGATCAACTTGACTTTGGGGAGCAATAAGAATGGCTGAAAGATTTAGAAATCAACGAATGAGACAACGTCAACCAAATTCCTAGGTTCCGATCAGACTGGTGGTAAAGGTGTGGTCTGACCGCTAGGCATACGTGGTCGAACCAATATGCGACTCTAGTCAGATCGTTGGTTAGGCCTAATTGAACTGCTGGCATTGGGCCGATTTGACCAGGGTGAAACAGAATGCACTCCGAGAATTAAAATTTTGGGGGAAGACATTAGGTATTGATGTAATTTTCTCCAAAAATTTAGCCAAAGAAATTTTGAAACACATTCACAAATACTAGCATCATGTCATGGAGAGCTGTCAACGTATGATGAGATTCAAGCTACTAGACATAGCCTCTCTTAATAATACAACAATCTATACTATCAATCCGGTCTTTCTCCAAACACCAGACTAGAAAAAGATTAGGAATATATCTTTAGCCTATACTAGTTATATCTTTACCTTGAGCGTCCACTTGAAGCTTGATAACGAATATCCTCACTTCAAGCCTAAGTCCTTATCTTGATATGCATCAACCCATGATGCATCATTTACTTGCCCTCCATCAACACATGATAGGTTTTCACTTGACTTGATGTTTAACTTATGATTATCTCCTCTTCAGGATCTTGCCTTGATGACCACCAACATATGATGCCATCCTTCATCCCAAATTCTTGACTTGATAACAATTAACTCATAACGCAATCCAAAGTCTTCATCATCATGGGGCATAACTTATTCATCCAACTCATAAAAAATATTAGTCCTATTATATGATTGTTGTTAATTATCAAAACATATTATTAACACAATAACGGGTCTAGATTCTTTAGCTAGTAAAATTCCTTGAAGCAATCTTGATAATCTAGAAGAATGGTGGCGACTATCCGATATCATGGGAGCTTGGCGGACGGGGAAGGTGATTTTGATGCAAGATCTGAGATTGCAGGACTCAAGGTCGAGATTTAGGAGTTACATGGACTAAAGACCCTAAGGACCAATGTGGATGAAATCAAGAATATGCTGAGAGCTTGGGGAAACCCACCATGGATGGTGTCCAAGACTAAAGATCCAGTCGAAGAAGGAGGCATGGGGAGAATAGAAGGTGAAATACCAGGGGCAAGAGTCCAGCTTCCACTTGTGGACACAACATTAGCACAAGAGAATTCGATACCAGCTGATCATGTGTTCATAGAAAACCTCATTTTTACTGATGCTCCTATGGGCAATATTGTTGTTCTAGTAGATCATGTTGCTATTACCAATTTACTTGAAGGAAATATTGCTGCTAGTGATGGCCCAGGAGGTAGCAGACCACCAGTGAATTTCTTCCTAGAACACAATGCCCGGTGGAACAATACCAACCCAATATACACTAGTTCTGCAAGACCTACAGTGCCAAATACTACACTATCAAGATTGTATCAGGGAGTAGCTGGAATAATTAAGAACTTGGGTTATGCTATAGCACAGTAGTATGGAAACAATGTGAATGCATGGGGACAAACATCGATGCAGTACTAAAGAGGGGATTATGGGCTTCATAATCCCAATGTTTGATGTCTAGAGAAATGCTTATGTGGTGAATGTACCTAGGAGTTCTGTATATGCTAAAGCTATTATCAATGAGCCAAGATTGGAATTCCTTTGTTTTCAGGTGATGATGCTTTGAACTGGTTGAAGCAATGTGAGAAGTTCTTTAAAATCTCTGGTACACCTTGTGATCGATGGGTCAATTTAGCAACAACTCACTTCTAGGGTAGAGCAACTACTTGGCTTAAAAATATTGAGCTTCCTTGGCAAATAGTGACCTGGCCACAATTGTGCTCCATGGTTAGTGATCGATTCTCTGCTACAAGTGCTCATGAAGCTGTGGAGTAGATACAAAACATTAAACAATATGACTCAACTGTCCTTAATTATATGAATAGATTTGAGGTGTGTGGAGTTAGTGAAAAGAGATCACCCCTATTTGCATGAATCATATTTGATGAGTTGTTTCATTGGAGGGCTAAGGGGTGTTATGAATAGCGCTTGTATTCAATATGAGGCCAATGGGCCGGTATATATACACAAAGTACAGGTGGCAAATATGCAAAGAACCCCTCATAACAATGGGGAATAACAAACTATACATATATCTCTAACACCCCCCCTCAAACTCATGGTGGATCAACAACACTGAGTTTGGAGAGGTAGAAGCTGTGCTGTGCTCGAGTCTGGGCCTTCGTGAAGAAATCCACTATTTGAAGCTCTGAAGGCACATACTGAAGAGTAATCACCTGATCATGCACACAAGTCCTCATGAAAGAAGCATCAACACCAATGTGCTTGGTGAGCTCATGCTTCACAGGATCACAAGCAATACTGATAGCACCTGTACTGTCTGACAAGAGAGGGGTCGGTGTAGTGACAGAAACACCAAAATTCTCAAGTAACCACCGTAGCCAAGTAATCTCTGCTGTCAAGAGAGCCATAGCTCGCAACTCAGCCTCTGCACTCGAACGGGACACTGCAGTCTGTTTCTTCGTCTTCCAGGCAATAAGAGAACCACCAAGAAAAACACAGTAAGCAGAGATAGACCGGCGATCAGAGGGATCGCTGGCCCAAGTAGCATCCGAATAGGCCTGAAGCTGTAACGAGCTGGAACGTGGAAAGAAGAGACGGCGAGAGATAGTCCCACGAAGGTATCGCAGAACTCGAAGAAGGTGGCTGTAGTGAACCTGAGTGGGAGCTGAAACAAACTGACTCAGAATATGAACTAGATAAGTGATATCCGGACGAGTAACAGCAAGGTAGACAAGACTCCCAACAAGATGACGATAGCGAGTCGGATCAGAAAGAGGCTCGCCATCAGAGAGTCGGAGGTGAACATTGAGCTCCATGGGAGTCTCAACAGTACGCTGATCAGTGAGAGAGGCGCGATCAAGAAGATCCTGAATATATTTCTCTTGGGACATAAAGAAACCATCTGGAGTGGAAGTAACCTCAATCCCAAGGAAGTAACGAAGAGGACCAAGATCCGACATAAGGAACTGCTCACTAAGACGAGCCTTGACAAAGGCAATGTACTCAGAATCATCTCCCGTAATGATCATATCATCAACATACAGGAGAAGAAGAGTCCGACCACGGGACGAAGTGTGGACAAAGAGCGCAGGATCATGATCACTAGCTGAAAAACCAGCAGCAGTGACCACAGAGGAGAAGCGCTCAAACCAAGCACGAGGGGCTTGCTTAAGGCCATAGAGAGAGCGACGAAGGCGACAGACCATGCCCTCAGGAACAGAATACCCAGGTGGCGGATGCATGTAGATATCCTCACGCAACTCGCCATTAAGAAAGGCATTCTTGACATCAAGCTGAGAAACAAACCAGTGGCGAACAGACGCCACCGAAAGAAGAGTGCGAACAGTGGTCATGTGGGCCACAGGAGCAAAAGTCTCGTCGTAGTCAACACCATGCTCCTGCTGGAAGCCACGAGCAACAAGACGCGCCTTATAGCGCTCAAGAGAGCCATCAGAGCGAGTCTTAATCTTATAGACCCACTTACATGTGATGGGATGAGAATGAGATGGAAAAGAAACAAGATCCCAAGTACCAGTACGCTCGAGGGCAGCAATCTCCTCGGCCATGGCAAGCTGCCACTCAGGGTGAGTAACAGCATCCCGGTAGGAGACAGGCTCACGAGTAGCTGCGCCAGCAAAAGCAAAACGGGCAGGAGGCCGAATCGACTGGCGATCGCGGAGAGCGTAGCGAGGAGAAGATGACCCATCAGGGGAAGATGGAGCATTAGAAGAAGATGGAACATCAGGAGAAGATGGCTCATCTGGAAGATCCTCAATACGAGGTCGACGAGTGTAGAAGATAAGGGGAGAAGGTACTGTAGTGGGAGGAGCCTGCGGAGTCGTAGAAGACGACACAGGCGGCGACAACGGCGGAGAGGCCACAGGGGGAATATGTGGAGACTCAGTGGGACAGGTGGACGAGGGCAAAACAGATATAGGTGTATCTGGAAAGGTCAAGAAAGACAGAGACTCCACAGAGGAAGCCGAAGGAGAGGCAGGACGTGGGTAGAATGGACGAGACTCGTCGAAAGTCACATCCCGAGAAACCCGTATCCGACGACCAACAGGATCCCAGCACCGATAGCCCTTGTGCTCGGCACTGTATCCCAGAAAGACACACTCAACAGACTGAGCGGTCAGTTTGGTGCGTTCTCGAGGGGCGAGGAGAACGTAACAAACGCAGCCAAACAGATGAAGGGTAGAGTAGTCAGGAAGAAGACCACAGAGACGCTCAACAGGGATCGCTCCCTGAAGAGCAGAAGAAGGCTGGATGTTGACGAGATAGGTGGCAGTGGAAACAGCCTCGGCCCAAAAGTGAGGTGGAATAGAGGCGGCGATCATCAGAGCACGAGCCGTCTCAAGGAGGTGACGATGCTTGCGCTCAGCGACACCATTCTGAGCATGAGCACCAGGACAAGAGAACTGAGCGAGAGTGCCCTGCTCAGCAAGGAAGCTGCGCAGGTAACGAGAGAGGTACTCGCCAGCAGAATCAGCACGAAAGACACGAATAGGAGTGGAGAACTGTGTGTGAATCATAGTGGCAAATTTTTTATAGATAGACAAAGCCTCACTACGAGAAGACATGAAATATATCCAAGTATGGCGAGAAAAATCATCTATAAAAATGATATAATATCGATGACCCCCTTTCGAAACGAAGGGAGCCAGACCCCAAACATCTGAATGAACAAGATCAAAAGGGCGCTGAGACACAGACTCACTATGAGGATAAGGAAGCTGGATCTGTTTACCTAACTTACAGCCCTGACAATCTAAAGACACGTCTCCTGAGACAGACCCCAGAAGACCACGACGAACTAAGGACGACAGACGGGATCCACACAGATGGCCAAGACGGTGATGCCACTGCTGGAAAGAGCCGGTAGACGAAGTGGCAGAAGCGGAGAGACTGGCGGCGATGGTGGCAGCGGAAGGAAGGTGAAGCCAGTCAAGCTCCCAGAGACGCTGTGAGTCACGGCGCCGAGGGCCAGAACCAACCAGAGCTCTCGTGTGGCAGTCCTGAACACAACAAGAGTCAGAGTCGAGAATGACCCGATAACCAATGTCAGTAATCTGCCCAGCAGAAAGAAGCTGCAAGGTAAGGCGAGGAACATGAGCAACAGAAGGAACATGAAAAGATGAGTTGCTAAGAGATCCTCGACCAGAGACAGAAAGAGATGTACCATCAGCAGTAAGAACACTGACAGGAGAATCAAGAGGTGTAATAGAAGACAGAGTGGAAGGATCAGGAGTCATGTGAAAAGATGCTCCAGAATCAAGAATCCACGGGGAGGTACCTGACTGTGTAGGAGGTGGTCTCTCAGTGCCCGAAGAGTCAGTAGCAGAACCTGCAGAACCTGTCGAGGGAGAACCTGAAGCGGCAAGTAGGCGTCGAAGTCTGGCTATCTCCTGCTCGGTGAGAGAAGCTGCTGAAGAAGTCGAGGCGGACGTCGTCGTAGAAGCACTAGTGCCAGTAGAAGAACGGCGTGAAAGATGCCGCTTCTTCTTATAGCACTGGGACTCAGTGTGGCCATCCTTGTCGCAGTAGGAACAGTGAGGACGGCCACCTCCAGACGGAGGACGGCCACCACCACCTGTGGTAGCCACTGGAGGAGGCAGTGTAGCAGGCGGACGAGCGGCGAGTACAGAGGGGAGTGGCATCAGACCAGCACCACTCAAACGAGTCTCCTCTGCGCGTATCTCGGTAAGAGCCTCCAGGAGAGTGACACGAGGGTGGCGTGCAAGGAGCTGGGCATGCCTTTGCTCGAACTCAGGACGAAGGCGAGTAAGGAACTCGTAAACCCGCTGAAACTCCAGGTCAGCACGTACATCCAGGCAGCACGGACAGGTACGACAGCCAGCAGTGCGAAGTGAGTCCAACTGACGCCAGACAGCAGAACTCTGAGCGTAAAAAGCGTCAACAGTAGCATCACCCTGCTGCAGAGAGTGCTCCTGGCGGACCACGGACAGGTACAGGGCATCACCAGAGGGCTCGTAGCGCTGACGAAGATGAGTCCACATCTAGAAAGCCGAAGGGAGTCCCACAACCTCAGAAGAAAACTGAGGCTGGACACTGGCGATGAAGACAGCAGCAGCCCGAGCGTCGTCATCATACCACTGAGTGTAGACGGTCAGACGATCCTTGTAGGAATCCAGAGCCTCCTGGTAGGCAGAGGCAGCTTTATCATCAGCTTCATCATCAGCAGCAGCCTTATCGGCTGTCGGGGGCAATGCAACAGGCGTAGGCTCCGTCGGAGGAATAGGGCAAGGCGGGCAGGTGACATCGCCAGAGAGGACGCCCCAGAGACGAAGACCACGCATGTGGATGCGCATGTGAGACACGAAGTCGGTGTAATTAACACCATCAAAGACCACCGGGCAGCGAGGGAGGGAAACGGTGCCCATTGGTAGGCGGCGCTGGACGGCGCGGCGGTTAGAACGACGTTTTTTTTTCGAAACCCTAGAACTTTTTAACGGGCCTCCGGCCCGTTAACACACTAACACACGCAGCTGAGGCGGCGCAGAGGGAGCGGCGACGCGACGGCGGCAGCGGCCGGCGGCGGCGCGGAGCGGAGCGGCCGGCGGCGTCGGGCGGAGGAGCGAGCGGCGCGGAGGGCCGGCGGCGAGGAGAGCGGCCGGCGGCGCAACGGAGACGGCGGCGGCGTCGGGGCCTCGAGCGGAGGAGAGCGGCGACTTGGAGGGAGCGGCTGGCGGCGTCGGCCGGCGCGGAGGGAGCAGCCGGCGGCGTCGGCTGGAGGCGCGACGGCGGCGGCGGCGAGCCGGCGAAAATTCCGGCGGTGGATCCAATCTGGTGGAGACAAGCACGGCCCTAGGTACGGTGTACCCTAGGCTCTGATACCATGTTATGAATAGCGCTTGTATTCAATATGAGGCCAATGGGCCGGTATATATACACAAAGTACAGGTGGCAAATATGCAAAGAACCCCTCATAACAATGGGGAATAACAAACTATACATATATCTCTAACAAGGGGGACATCAAGCATGATGTGTGCTATCAAAAACCTCAAGGCATGGTTGAAGCATATTGGTATGCTAAAACATATGGAAAGGCAGCAAGTGCAAGAGAAAGATATTGGCCAAGACAATTCAACAAAGGGAAGTTTACCACAAGACCAATGGAACACAACAAAACCATTGGATAGAAAGCAATTCCCAGCAAACCTATAGTGGAAAGAGGGAATATGAATGTAGGTGAAAAGATAGAACAAAAGTACTGGTATTGCAAGGAACCACGGAGCAAACAACATAAGTGTAAATTTGGGAGAACCGTTCACATCCTACAGGAAGAAAAAGATGATGAAACAGTGGAGATAAATCAGAACCATGAGGAATGTACAGAAGGAGGCTATAAGATAGCACCTAATGGTCCTTCAAGAGAAGAGACCAATGAACAATTGGTGCTAATTTCCACTAATGCTATGGAGGGCACAACTAGACCTGCAACTTTCTCTCTGATTTTGAACATTAATGGAAAGAGAGCAGTGGCATTGGTAGATAGTGAGAGTACTCACACATTTATGAGCTATGAATTTGGCCTGAAGAGTTATTGTCCTCTTGACAACAACTAAGTCTAGAAAGGTGAAAATAACATAAGGGGGGAGAATTAACAACGGAAGCTATAGTCAAATCTATAAATTATCAATTGCAAGGAGAAAAATTTGATAATTCATTTCAGTTATTGAAACTCCAGAGCTATGATGTTATTCTAAGAGTAGACTAGATTTATGATTATAGTCCTATTGGATTGGACCTGAAACAGAGGGCATTAGCTATAACAAAGAAAGGTCAATTAGTACTTTTCGATATCATACTTTCCCAAAAGACTTCAATGTTGAATCCAAAGAGCTGCAGATAGACAGTGAATCGTAATAACTATTTATCATAGAAAACCAAAGATAAATGTACAAAAGGATTTTTTTCAACTAATCCAAATTATACCCATATCTGTAGTGCATTTCTAGGACCCACAAGTTAGTCTCACAAGAAATAGGAGCATGAACGATGATATAATCGACATGTAGAAACTCAAAACTTTATGTTAACAAGATATTGAATGTAGTGCAATGCAGATATAACAGCTAGAAAGTTAGAAACATAGACGAAAAAAGATAATCTGCCAGGATACCTAAAAACAGAAACAAAGTGCCATAAAAGGTTGAAAGAATCAAAATAGTCCACAATATACCTTTCTTATGTTGATTTCCTCTTTACAAGCATGTACAGAGATACCTGAAAGCATCTGTACATTCACTACTCTTTCCAATCTTAATACAATACACACAAGAACTTGTTGGGGTATAAATTACAAAGCAAACATGTACACGTCTGATCCATCTACAATATCGTAAACATGTATACAGAGCTTCCACCTAGCTGGTATTATATTGCATATGCCTCAAATTAATAACATGCACGAGCTAGAAAGGCTGGTGCTGTATCAGCAATTCCGTGTATCTGTGGGAAACAATGATAACGTTGTATTATTGAACTTAAAGAATTGCAGGCATCCAATATTTGCCTGAAGAAAATCAACCAAATACCAGTGCAACAACTCTGCAACGAGGGTCTCGAGAGTTAATTCGACAGCGCTATTCTTCCCTTTTGAACTGTAAGACCACACTTGGCCTCTGGTTAATGTTGCTGAAGTCTGTTCTTGCAAGTGAAGCTTGATTACTAGATATGCTATTCTGCCCTTTCTGTTGTGAACTGTTCGAAGGAGCCGAATTTACTGCATTTTGGTTGCTGCCCCTACCAACCGGTGGTTCATGGTTATGTTTTCCTTCGTAAGTTGTTATGACAGCCTTGGGGTCCGACGAAGCTCTCTCAATGTGCTTCCTAACGTTGCATCCAGCATATGTGCACTTGTAGTAACTCCTACAGGTAGAGAGACATCATGTAGGTAGCAATGAAACAAGAAAACATGTATGCCGTGGTTTTTTGTAATGCACTGTATCTAAATTAATTGTGGAGCTTGCGCATGGCCAATAAATCAACCAAACCAGGCATTGAGGCATAATGGTTCCAGCAAGCCAATATTAAGTGCAAAAGCAGGTAAATAAATCCACAAAAATGCATATGCTTTGGACATTCAGCGATATCTGTCATATCTGCGGATTCAGTGATAATGTTTCACAATCAAGGGAAAATGTCATTTCTCAGAACTACAGTAATTGAAGAGGATATCTTCTTCTATCCTCTTCATCAAGGAATCACAACTTACACTGCCCTCGCTTTCTGTATCCACCTTTATCTTCCTCTTCCTTTGCCCTCTCAGATTAATTTTGTTGGCTACAGGAATATTTACAATGACATATATCTCATGGACAGTTATCACCAGTCCTTCTGCTATTTTTCGATTAAATGAGAGTCATTTTCTCTGTAGCTACATCATTTTTCTTCATTTTCTTATGCTCCCCTTTAATTCAATTTGACCAATCAACTCCATTTACTTTCAGTTAACTCACATCACCAAATAGTCTAACAGTATACAATGAATTGGCTTGTGACACGGCAATAGGTGGCTGATGTTATAAATACATTGCAAAAAGAATCCATACTTTTAAATATCCAAAATTCCAAACAATAGGGAATAGAAAGTGGGCAATGATCCCACTCCGTGAGATGAGTTCCACAATATACAACATTTCAACCATCCAAAAAGGAAAAACAGTTTGAGATGAGCTCCACATACTCCTGCCAGCGAGAGTTTCCGCTTCTTTTACATTAGGGTTGAGGACTAGCATGGACTTCTAGATGCATATTTGGTAGCTATGAGTGGTGGCTGAGTATGTCCAAAAAGGGATGATGTTCAGCAATCTCGAATTAGTTTTCCATGATAATTCTAATTGGTCTAGCTATGCTATCATGAAAATGACAACTAATTCACAGAAAAGATTAAAAGGTCCTGTTGCAGTTAGTAACAAAAGGCACCTAATATGAATGACAATAGCATGGTTCAGAAGTCTATGATTTAGTATTTATTCAAATCTAAAGGTGGCTGAGGATCCATTCTGATAGTATCTAAATTCTGAATTTTAGATGTGTGTGACAACGCTTCTATACAGGGAAGTTTCTATACAGGAGAGAATGATAGAATCTAGGAGACTCAATAAATCTAAGATCTCATGTGCGATAGACTACTACTAGTTGTTTTTCCCTGCCTATGGCACGTAATACTGATACTGCGTTGCATAATCTGTTGATTGTTTTGACATGCATTCCTATACTCACTTTGGGCATATGCTATAATAGTATGTTGCAATGATTTGTGATACGGTGCCAAGTACCACTACAATTACATCCATGGTGGCCAAGACGAAGGAAGGCCAAAGAGAACAAATTGGAAGCCGAGCGCGAGCGTGGCAAGTCCGCGAGGCGCGAGCATGGTGAGCCTACGACCAAGGCATGCATAGGTCAGGATTCATGGTGGGAGATATTTGGATTTCACATATCTCTTAATTTAGAATCAACATAATATTTACTTGCATTGAGTCTAGTGTTAGAACTTTTCTAGTCATAATTTTTCTAGTCATTCTCTATTCACGTGAGCAATTATATGCATGCACGTCCATTGTGATGCATGCACGGGTGCGACACGTATGTATACGTATGCATGTACATGTGTATGTAGCCATTGTGTACGAATCCGTTTTTCGGTTTGGCTTGAGTTGGTGTGTTAGTCGGTTTGGAGTCCTATGAGTCCTAGTTTGTGTCGTGTGGGCCTTTGTGTGCGTGAGTTAGGGGAGATATAATCCCAGGGCTATGGCCATTGTAAGGGACGTTTTTGCATCGAGTTTTATACAGTAAAAGCCATGTTTGGCGACCAAGTTGTGTGCTTCGAGTTCATGTGAAACCGATCTAGGGTTTCATTGGCTGCTGTGTAATTCTGAGCTATAGCTCTTAGGTTATGCACTGAATTTCCAAGGAAGTTCATCTCTTCAGTTCATGATCTTCACCAAGCACACGGGTTGGAGGATTTTCTATCTGCGGTTTGCATTTGTTTGTCTCTGAATTAGTTGACAACCGCGAGTTCTATACATTCGAGTCATTTGCTGCTGTGTTGGTCCTTGTGTCCTTGAGTTGCTGATTGCTAGCCGTAATATTTTATTTGGTAATCAATATCCTTGGTTCTTACTGCTGTTGGGGCTGCTAGTTGTTGCAGCAGAATACATCTATTACTACTGCATACTTGCTGATTAGTGAATCAAGTTTATTTCCAATTGCTTCCAAGCAACCCGTGATTACCTCTATAGCTGTTGTTACCTAGTAGGGTTCTACATATACGCATCACACATTCCTATTCAGATTATCCAGGCGAGGGCTATTGTATTTGTGATACTATATTGTTACCGTGAAAAATAGGGAAACAACACACATCGACTAGTTAACCTAGTCGGTCCGTACCATCTTGATATTAGAGCGTGGTTGATCACGGTACGAGGTTGCTGAATTTTTTCTTGATGGTGGGTTCTGTGAAGACTGAAGATTGAAGATGGCGAGGTGTTTCATACTCATGCTAAGCCAATCAGGGTAGTGCCCCAATATGCGGCGTTTTTGCTGCTCGAGGTGCGACAAGGGCTTGAAGCGACACGTGACTACTTCTTGGGTTGTCATCAAAAGCTTGAAGGCAAAGTTAATGATTTGGGGGCGCGAATTGACGTGTTGACGGAGGCGATACGAAACCGGCCACCACAATTTCAGCATGCTGAACGGGGTCCTCAATATCCCAAATAGCGTGCACATACGAAGATGATGAACACGAGGATGCCTTTGATGGCGTAGTGGGCTTTGCCCTACAACCACGCCGTGCTCAGGACTACCTGGTAGAGACATGCGTGACAGAGGTGTTGCCCGTGATGGATGTATGTGCGATGGTGTCGGTTTTGCTCAGCGTGTTGCCGTGGATGAGGGTATTGAGCGGGTAAAAATTCTATCCCGTCATTTAGTGGTAAAGCTGAACTGTAGGAGTACTTGGAGTAGAAGATGCGCGTCGAACAAATTTTTGACAGCCATCACTATACTGAGGACAAGAAGATTCGTTTGTTGATAATTGAGTTCACCGGATACGCTCTTGTTTGGTGGAACTAATTGTGTCGTGTAGAAGCTCGTCCGGATAGTTGGGTACAATTGAAAAATATTTTGAGGCGGCGTTTTGTTCCAGCACACTACACTAGAACCTTGTACAACCAGCTACAACAACTACGCCAAGGTACTTCTAGTGTTGATGAATATTATAAAGAGATGGAGATATCAATTATCTGTACAGGGACAGAGGAGCATGATGAGGCTACTATGGCACGTTTCTTTAATAGGTTGAATGAGGATGTGCAAGATAGGGTGGAGATGATCCATTACTATAATATCCAGGACTTGGTGCATCAAGCTGAACGTGCTGAACAACAATTGAAGCGCAAACAAGTCAAGGGTGGGCGTGCCAACACTCAAACAAGCTCATGGAGGCATCCATTACAGCAAGGCGATGATATTGGTTCATACTCCAAAGTGGCGATATCAAGCCGTTTAAATGGGGCTCTTTCAAAGGAGGCAAGAAATGGAGGTTAAGAAGCAACTAAAATTGATTCTAGTTTCTCACTAAATATGGCTATGCTTCAACAAGTTATAGTAGTGATTCTAATAGTGAAAAATCCGACAATTCCAGAAAGGATGTTGTCTATTGTGATATAGAATTGAATGATGTTAATCTTTTGGTCCAGAAGGTGCAAAGTAAAGAAACTGAAACAAAAGGACAGCGGTGGAGTGTTTTCCAAACGGAGTGCAAGATCAAAGGTAAAACATACAAGTTGATCATAATGGAGGGAGTTACACCAATATGATTAGCAAAGATTTGGTGTACACTTTGGGGCTATTCACGTGCAGGCATCCTCAACCACACCACGTGGAGTGGCTACACAACTTTGGGAGGCTAAAGATAACTCACAAGTTGCGAGTTTCGTTTGTTATTGTTGACTATGTTGATAAGGTGGATTGCGATGTAGTTCCAATAGATACATGTGGGTTATTGTTAGGAAAGCTATGGCAATATGATCACAATATTACACATGAGGGCCGATCTAACACATAAACCATTGTACATGGGGAAAGAAGCATGTGTTGAAACCAAAATTGGAGAGTGCTATCTATGTTGATAAAGAAATTTCAGCAAAGAAGAGGACTCTGAAGAATACCCCAAAGCTGATGACTGCTTTGCTTAAAGGGGGAGGGGATGATACAGCGCCAAGTACCACTACCACTACATCCATGGTGGCCAAGACGAAGGAAGGCCAACGAGAACAAATTGGAAGCCGAGAGTGAGCGTGGCAAGTCCGTGAGGCACGAGCGTGGCGAGCCTACAACCAAGGCGTGCGTAGGTCAGGATTCTTGATACGAGATATTTGAATTTCACATATCTCTTAATTTAGAATCAACATAATATTTACATGCATTGAGTCTAGTATTAGAGCTTTTCTAGTCATAGTTTTTCTAGTCATTCTCTATTCACGTGGGCAATTACATGCATGCACGGCCATTGTGATGCATGCACGGGGGTGCAATACGTATGTATACGTATGCATGTACGTGTGTATACGTATGCATGTACGTGTGTATACAGCCGTTATGTATGAGTTCGTTTTTCGGTTTGGCTTGAGTTGGTGTGTTAGTCGGTTTGGAGTGCGTCCTACAAGTCCTAGTTTGTGTCTTGTGGGCCTTTGTGTGCGTGAGTTAGGGGAGATATAATCCCAGGGCTATGGCCATTGTAAGGGATGTTTTTGCATTGAGTTTTATACAGTAAAAGCCATGTTTGGCGACCAAGTTAATTGCTTCGAGTTCTTTTGAAACCGATCTAGGGTTTCATTGGCTGCTGTGTAATTCCAAGCTGTAGCTCTTGGGTTACGCACTGAATTTGCAAGGAAGTTCCTCTCTTCAGTTCATGATCTTCACCAAGCGCACGGGTTGGAGGATTTTCTATCTGCGGTTTGCATCTGTTCATCTCTGAATTAGTTGACAACCGCGAGTTCTACACATTTAGTTGTTTGCTGCTGTGTTGGTGCTTGTCTCCTTGAGTTGCTGATTGCTACTTAATCGATCAAGATCAGTCTAGCCGCGATATTTTTTTTTTCGAAAACGCAGGAGAGCTGCGTTTCATTGCATTAGGGGGATGAAAAAAAGGGGGGTCCCCAACAGGATCCTCACTCATACGGGGACCAAATATGAATGAGGCTTTTACACAGACTCAAGAATCATACACAAAGCGAACAAGCACGACTAGACCTAGACCTTTCTGACCTAGGTTGCAAGCGCAAGTCCTAACCCTTGCAGCTTCTTCGCACCAGCCATGCACCAAAGGTTGTGCTCGTCCTTCAGCTCACTCAAAATCGTGTTAACTGAAGGTGAAGCCCCCTCAAACACACATGCATTCCTATGTTTCCAAATAATCCAGGCGCCGAGCATAATTAGAGTGTTCACTCCTTTTTTGTGCTCCTTTTTAACTCTTCTCATCGTCTTGCGCCACCAATCTGCAAAGCTCCGTACGTTTTGCCGTGGGACTAAATCTGCTAGGTCCAACGGATTGAACAATCTGAACCAAACTTGTCTTGCCACAACACACGTTGATAAGAGATGTTGTATCGTCTCGTCTTCTTGATCGCATAGTGGACATTTATCCGGATGAGAGAGGCCCCTCTTAGCTAACCTATCCGCTGTCCAACATCTATTTCGGATTGCCAACCACAAGAACATTTTGCATTTGGCCGGGGCCCAGGTCTTCCATAATCGACGCCAAGGCTCAAAGGTCACGGCGCCAAAAAAATAAGCTTTATATGCAGATTTAGAAGAATAACATCCACTTGTATCTAGCCTCCAAGTGTGACGATCCTCTTGGTCAGTCAACGCAAAATCCAAGAGGCAGTCCCAAACCCCTATGAATTCTCTAATACCAGTCCAAGACAGGCCTCCTTGAATGTCCCTGGGCCATTCCACGTTGTTGAGAGCTTCAGCCACAGTCCGGCTCTTGTGGATTCTTGGAGAGACACAAGCAAAAACTGTTGGCGCAAGATTTTCAATTGAGCAACCGTGCAGCCAGCGATCAGTCCAAAAAATGTGTTGTTTCCATTCCCTACCTCCGAAGTGACTGCAATGGCAAATAGAGCTATCGAGTTAGGATGCGAGGGAAGCTCAAGGTCAGTCCAAGACCGATCAGCTCTGGTCTTTTTAAACCACTGACATCTGATTTGTAAAGCCCAGGCCATCACCTCCAAGTTGGGAATGCCTAAGCCTCCAAGATCCAACGGTCTCATAACCTTATCCCAAGCCACTAGACAACAACCTCCATTAGCCTTTTCCTTTCCTTGCCAAATGAAACCTCTTCTGACTTTGTCCACCATCTTGAGGAACCACTTCGGAATGCTGATGGCAATTAACAAATAAACCGGCATGGCGGAGATAACAAACCGGACTAACGTGGCACGACCCGCCTTGTTCATAAGAGCTGCCTTCCAACACGGGAGCTTGTCTGCGATTTTCTCAATCCACGGTATAAGATCCCTCTTCCGAAGCTTCTTATTTGATAACGGCAGGCCCAAGTATTTACACGGAAACTCCGAGATCGTACATGGTAAAGTATCTAGAATTGTTGTCAAGGCATCTTCCGCACAGCTGATGGGTATAATATTGCTTTTTTGAAAATTGGTTTGCAGTCCTGAAGCATCCCCAAAAGCCTTGAGAATGTCTCTAGTAATCTACAGCTCTTCTTCAATCGGCTTGATAAACAAAGCAACATCATCAGCATATAAGGATAGTCTTTGTCCAGCCACACGTCGGGATAAAGGTTGCAACAGCCCCTCATTCCCTGCCTTTACAAACAAACTATTAAGCACATCCATCACTAATATAAAGAGCATGGGGGATAAGGGGTCCCCTTGGCGTAGCCCTCGCTGATGCTGCAAGAGTTCTCCCGGTTCTCCATTCACTAAAATTCGAGTTGAGGAGGTTGATAGCAGATTAGACACCAAATTGCACCAAGCCAAGCCAAAACCCAAATACTGCAGCACTTCCAAAATAAACGACCAAGATACCGAGTCAAAAGCTTTTGAGACATCAAGTTTGAGAAAGAGACTAGGCACCTTTTGCCGATGTAATGCTTTAACTGTTTGCTGCACTAGGATGAAGTTGTCATGTATGCATCTTCCACGTATAAAAGCGCTCTGATTTGTAGAAATCAAAGAATCCAAGAAGGGTGCCAAACGATTTGCCAGGATCTTGGTTATCAGCTTAGCGAAGCTATGCACTAAGCTGATGGGGCGAAAGTCCTTTGCCGCCATCGCTTCATCCTTCTTTGGGATCAGCGTGATATAGGCTGCATTTAACAGACCCAGCCCCCTTGCATCACCTTGATGTAAAGTGAAAATTGCCGCCATGAAATCCGCTTTAATCACCTGCCAACATGCCTTGAAAAATCTGCCTGTATAGCCGTCTGGTCCTGGGGCTCTATCAGCCGGCAGCATCTTGATTGTTTCCCAAACTTCCTCCTCCGCGATTGGGTTATCGAGGACTGACAAATCCATTGTGGCCCTATGGAAGAAATGCAGGTCCAAGGACGCAGATCGGTTCGGGGCTGTGCCTAGCAGATTCTCATAAAAATCAAACAATAACTTTTGTTTATCAACTTGAGAAGTTGCCATCCGATCACCATCCATGAGTTTGGGGATATAGTTTTTTCTTTTTCGGAAAGCAGCCTGCTTGTGAAAGAAAGATGTATTTGCATCTCCATCCTTTAGATACCTTACCCGGGAACGAAGTCTTATTTGGTAATCAACATAATTGGTTCTTACTGCTGTTAGGGCTGCTAGTTGTTGCAGCAGAATACATCTATTACTACTGCATACTTGCTGATTAGTGAATCAAGTTCATTTCCTGCTGCTTCCGAGCAACCCGTGATTACCTCTATAGCTGCTTTTACCTAGTAGGGTTCTGCATATACGCATCACATATTCCAATTCAGATTATCCAGTTGAGGGCTATTGTATTTGTGATACTATATTGGTACCGTGAAAGATAGGGAAACAACACGCATCGACTAGTTAACCTAGCCGGTCCGTACCAATCTGCCTTCAGGCAAATTCAAGAAAAATGAGGAAGGAATTTTTCCTAGTAAAATGAGGTTGGAACTTGGAATTCTTTATTTAACGAACCATTCTGATGGTGCATACCTATCCTTTCCAACTCATTTTAGGGGACAAAGGATGCATGGCTTAACACAGATGTTTCTAAGATACATAAAGGAAGCTATGAGACTAAGATTACATTCTTGCGGTATGAAAAGTTTTGCATGTTGGACTGATTCATGAAAATATGGATTATCTGCATCTGATATCGAATGAAAATTTTAAGAGCTTTGTTTGTTGCAATATCTAGCACTTTACAAGAACATTAGAATGGGACCAGAAGATACAGATTTAAAATACTGAAGCCACACATCAAACCACCATATAAGAACAGAGATAGGATTAAATAGACACCAAAAGTGCCAGAATATGTTTTCCCCCGGAACATAGCTTCGGATATACTGTAATGATACTCCCAATTTGGCCAATACCTCTAGGTCCTCTACTGCCATTTTGGGCTCACGAAAAATAAAGAGTAACATATGAAAAATGAGTAAATGACAAAATAGCCGTTCAAAAAAAAATGAAAAATAGGGTAGGACGAGAAAAGGGGGAGCTGGGTGGGTGCAACATGGGTGATGATATATGAACTATATTTGATGCCAGAAAAAAATAATAAAAGAACATTGCAAATGTAAAAAATACCTTGGATGAGGGTTTCCTTTGACCACCTTCTGCCCATACTTGCGCCATCTATAACCATCATCCAAAAGATCGACCTCACTGGTTGTTTGCAAAATAATCTTGGGCTCTGTCAAGGTCTTCTGTGAAGTAATTTGTATATTCCTAAACAACAAAGGAATTAATTTTAAAAGAACAACAATTTAATCAGATAGTGGAGTTCTATTGACAGCTAAAAGTACCTTCTTTTGCTGTCATTCGCTCCGTCATCTACTTCATGTGGCCTTGATTCACCATCATCCATATCATCTCCATCACTTAAACCAGATAATTGCTCAGACATCCCATATATAACTTCCTGATCTCTCTTAGCACCTGACAAACCAGATGTGGTATCATTGGATTGTTCATTTTGCTCGGCTAACAAGGAGCTGCCATCTTTTGCCCGCTTATTTGGTGGACGTTGGTGATTATGTTTGCCTTTGTATATGATCTCAGATATTTGACCATCTTCTGCATGCTCTACCTTTTTCTTGACAGGACAACTGGGATGAGTACATTTGTAGTAGCTCCTTGGGCAATCACTGCCCTTCACCACCTTCTGACCGTATTTCCGCCAGTTATAGCCATCATCAGCAGGCTTATCAAAAGGGGCATTAACTTGATACCTCTCAGATGCCTCAGCGGGTTGAAAGGTTGCATTCTCATTGTACGATGTTGCCATTGTCATCTCTGAAATTCCTGCCATTTTGAGTTCAGAGTTCATATGTTGTAGAGCTTCAGATGATGTTGCAGCTGCTGAGAACGATGGATGTTGAACATGATCGAACATTCTGCGGGGAGAATGGCTTGCTTGGGCTGTGACTTGAGCCAGAGCCTGCTGATGCGACATTCCAAAACCCCCCCTGTAAAAATACATGAATGGTTGTCATCAGTAAAATTTTGATTTACTTTCTTTGTTCAAATCGAAAAAAGATGCTCCAGAAATGAACATTGCTTAGGGAAGAAATATTGAATGTGTTAGACCATGTGACTTGTTCTAGGATATTTTGGTGATGAATAATTGACAATAGTAAATTTGTGATGAATAATTAATGATGTTGCTTACTGTTACTTGAGGTGTATGGCGTGTGTGTGGACTGATGTTGGTCAATTTGAGATGAACTTATACCGAAAAAATGTTCTTTGGTCTTTGGATATGCAGGTTGAGTATGGAGGGAATCATTATCGATGACGAGGTGGACCGGGACTAGGATGGGAGATCCGAGGTTCAGACAGTTAAGAATGTCATGAGATGATCGGGCTCATGCTTGGGGCGCATGGAGATCATAAATGGATGATGCGTGGAAAAACTATCAGAAGTGTGGTCCTGGAGGCTTTAACACGTAACGAGTTAGAAAAGTTAAAATTTTGGAAAACCTGTGTTAGGAAGAGTTTCGGGTCCCTTTGTTGTTAGAATTGGATTAGAACTCGTGGGCTTAGGATAAGCTCAAGTTTTGGGCCCTAAACTATAAATAAACATAGGGTTAGGGGCTAACCTTATAGCTTTTGATATGCTAATTTCGTATTAGAGTTTAAGGGTGTCAGGAGGGCACTTTATAGTCACTATGATTCAGAAATAAAAGATCTATTCGAAGAAATTCCGGCGGCGCGTTTTTCTTCGCGTCATCCTCGTCTTGTCTTGGTTTCCTCGATCACCGTCTCGCACGCAGAAAGAAATCACAGCAGATGGGTTCGTTGTCGCCGAATTCGTCGTTCGGTTCTTTGATTGGAGCATCAAGGCCCACGCTCGCCCACATGGAAGAATTCTGCATCACTAATTGCTAATAGTGTTGCCACGCGCCGGTCGCATGACAACAATCTTTTGGGGTCACAGATCGGCACTTCT
Organism: Dendrocalamus latiflorus; assembly: GCA_017311315.1. NCBI lineage: Eukaryota > Viridiplantae > Streptophyta > Magnoliopsida > Poales > Poaceae > Dendrocalamus > Dendrocalamus latiflorus. The sequence goes on along the minus strand of CM029649.1, from coordinate 17,454,374 downwards.
TCACATACAGGAGTAGGCGAGGTTGCGTCTTTGCATATAGAGCAGAAACGTTGCCTTTTTCACATCAACTGGTCACAACAAGTCAAGAAAGAAAGATTGTAAAAAAAATCCGCTGTGGACTGCAACCATTCACCCCTCTCTCTAATTGCCATCGACGATCCTACGGAATGAAATGTTATAACAGTTGACTATTCCTCACCATCAAACGGTCAATTATGTATCTTGTTGATACCGAATGTACTTAGTTGAGAACTTGTCTTAACAAAAGTTAACTTTCCAACTACGAAACCTCCATATGGCCCTACAGCTCTACCCACCGGCCATTGTGAATATCAAACACAGAAAATTATGAACTATTTTGACAATATAACTGCTCTCCAGAGCAAATAGGCGATTAGTATAACCACCTCAAACTGAGTTACAGGAACCCAAAGGATCCTCAAGTATCAGCAGGTCAAGATCATCAAAAGCAAGAAGCTAATAATACAGTTCCACTGGAAAGTTGTCCGGTAAGTATCAACTTATCATGCCAACTTGTAGTTGTACTTGCATCATGCTGGAGATGGGATAGCACAATTATTGAAACTGGCAAGGCAATGTGCCAAATCACCACTTGACATATCTAAAATATCAACAATCATCACCTCTCTTTGTAGGTTAAGATTCCTTTGCACCACAGATCCCACATACAAATATAGTAAGGTGCCTTTACGCGTTCGGCCAAACCTATGGGGCCGATCAGTACACTAGATGTTCTCACCTCGCTAAAAGCACCAAAGCAACCGTAAAATTATCACCTCCAGAAGTTCCAGATTCCCAATATATCCTACTTCACAAGCTTAACGAACTAATGACATCTACCAAGGTTGAAGTAACAGCCCTCACACAAAGGCAAAGAAATGGAACATGTTTTTGAAATCTAAGAACCTAGTAAACTCCTGTCTTTTACTATCTCATCAAACGCATTAATCTAATGCACTCACTCACAAGATTAACACATGCCAGAAAGAAAAGAGGACCACAAAACAAAAATAAGTAAATAAAACACTCACAAAAATCCAAGAATTCCTCGAAAGAGTGAGGAAGCAAGGCCCAAAAATCCGATCTTTTCACAGAAGCTTTAACCTTTGCAGCAAAAGTGCAAGAATTGAAGGTGTGGTGGATACGTACCATGTCCGGCGAGAAGAGCAGACCGGGGGAATCGAGCAGGCCAGAGGGGCTGAGCCCGGGGGGCACCGTGAACACGGCCGCCGCCCCCGGCCGTGCCGCCACCGACAGCGCCGGCCCGGCCCTCGCGACCCCGCCTCTCCCCCTATCCGCCTCATGCTGCTGCTGCTGGTGCGGAGGCGGGGGAGGCGCGAGGGACCCGATGAGCAGCTGAGTGAAGCTCGTCGCCCCTGCAGAGGATGATGAGGCTCCGGCGCCGGCGGCAACGTCAGCGTCGGAGGCGAAGAGCGCGGAGGCGAGCGTGAGCGGGCCGGGGCTGGCGTCGCCAGCACCGGAGAAGAGCGACTCCGCGGCCGAGCGCGACGGCAGCGCCAGACGCGGGCGCGGCGGCGGCGGCGGGCGCGCGGACATGGTCGCGGGAGCCTAGGGACTAGGAAGAGAGTCGAGAGAGAGGAGAGAGAGAGAAGGGATCTTCTTGCTTCCAGGCGTTGACTTCGTTAGGGGCGTTTTGGTTTGGGCGAGTCTGACTTTCATATTTTTGGCGCCGTCTTATTTGTAGCATATGGTTTCTCTCAGAAAAAATAAATTACAGTTTTTTCGCTATTTTTAGAAGTGATTTATCAAGATAGATTTTTCAAAACGGTTTATAGATTTTTCAAAATAATTTATCGACATTCAGTTCATTCATACAAACATGTTAAAACCAAAAACCATTGATCGTAGCTATAAACCATCGTCGCAGTTGATAAAAACATAGCCTGTTGAGTGGTGAAGGGAAATTAGATTTTTCTTTGCTTTTCTTTTCTATTTTTTTACACGGAGAGAGAAAGAGAGATTTTTCAACTTCTAGTTAAGCGGGAGATCGAGAGATTTTTAGCACTATAACTAGAAGCAGCTTTTTGTGAATTAATATTCATAAGGTTTTTTAAATAATTGGTTTTTAAAATATATAGTTTGTGTTTTTAAGTCAATTGATGCCTTTTAATTCGGTTCTTGGTAGTTTCACTATGCGCCTATTATCGAAGAGGAGTGTGTTGTATTTCCACAAAACTAATTTGTAATAGAGGATAAGATGTCTATTATAGGTTTCTTCCAAAGAGGAGACCTAGACAAATTCAATTACGTAAGCTTCGAAAGCGTCGGCTTCAGAATGATATTAACTTAATTTGAGTTCCTAACCATTCCCAATAGTAAATATCTATGACTCACATGATCACATCACCGAGAAACTATTTTAGACGCTACTATTTCAGTGGATAATATCTCTATGTGTATAAATTACACCATTCCCTATTCCCCTCTCTTCCTCCTCCCACTCTCTCAAAAGTTGGTATGGGCATTGCAATTTCACCCCAATGCAAGTTTTTAGTGTTTTTTGCTGTTTGAATTTTGCGCCTATGCAATAGCATGAGACATTATTTCATTCTCTTTATTCATTAATTTCTCCTCCACCTCACTCTAAGTCATATGTGACACTCCATGGATATTGTTAAGATCAGTCTATTGAGAGTGTTCTTGAATGAACAATGGATGCTTGTAACATGGACAACCGTGCAATAGCCTTAAAACATGCCGACAAGTTGCTAAACCCTAGCTTAGACGCCTAATACTACAGAAACACTTGTCCTAAAGAAAGTAACCCAAAAGTAGCTCCTTTCCCCTTCATTTGTCCAATAGAACTCAAAAAATGATGAATCTAATAAACACTTGCGTTGTTCGCTTGTTTTCCACGTTTTTTTTTGTCAAAAATCCATTAATTAGTCCATATTACCATGATAAGTCCAAGATAAGTCGCATCTCACCGTCGTCATGACACTTGCATCAATCTAGCAAACAGGAGGACGATCCATCAGCTAACCACCAAGAGTCCCCCATTGCATTGAATGAGTCAGTACGCAAGTTTTCCAGCCTGTCTACCTATGTGCAATCAAGGACTAATTGCTGCACCTCGCCATTTCAACAATTAGGATGATGCATGATAGGTAGGCCTGGACGAAAAACTCAACCTCGTTAGCTCGCTCGGCTCGTGACTGGCTCGGCTCGGCTCATTAGGATAACGAGCCGAGCTGAGCCAAGATTTTAGCTCGTTAGCTATAACGAGCCAGCTCGCGAGCCGCTCACGAGCCAAACGAGCTAGCTCGAGCTTGTGGTCATGGACCTAATTTGTACTCTATTGCATAGATAATAGTTGATGGATGAATATATGATGGAGATATGGACCTAATTTGTACTCTATTGCATGTGTATGCATATGCTGCTTGCTGCTAGCATGTATGATGGATGAATATATGTTGTATGACTCACTGGAATGTAAGGTAGTCTTCATTTTACATTTTTTGGTCCTGGCTCACGAGCCAAACGAGCCAACTCGAGCTTTTGGTCGAGCCGAGCCGAGCCAGCTTTTTAGCTCGTTAGTTATAACGAGCTAGCTCGAGTTAGCTCGTTATCCTACCGAGCCGAGCCGAGTCGAACCAGCTCGATATCCAGCCCTAATGATAAGGTAACCTATAATAAGGGATGTGCTGCGAGGTCATCAAGATGATACATATCTTAGTGTTACGGCTCATTGTGTAATTACATCTGGAGATAGTCCCAAAATTAATATGCAACATGTAGAGCGTGAAGCACACGCTCATGACTTTTGGCTGGATAGTTTTTTTCAAGGGTACAATGCAGTCGTATATTCAACATACACTTCACATGCATTGAAGGATATATCATGAATAACCATTGATTGAAGGCTATATATATGGTCTCTAGAACATATGGACAACAGTTGATCAAAGACTACAGGGCTCTCGGGTATGGAGAGATGTTGTGGTGATCATTTGGGCTTTTTTGTGGCTTATGGCTGAAAAGCAGCGTAGCTGGCTGAAAAAAACACTGTAGCAGACAAAGACTTATTTAGCATAATTAAATTTAAAAATTTTAAAAATATAAAAAGATGTTAGCACATTACGTATAATACAAACACATACGGGAAAAAAAGAACCGGCAAAAAAGCTCAACAAAAAGCCAAAAGTTCAGAAAAAAGACGAAATTTATGAATAATGAAAAATAAGCCGAAAGCCAGAAGCTGAAGCCCAAATGATCACAGCCAAACTATTTTATTCTAGTTTGTACGCACGCTGAACTCGAGATGCGAAGGTGGGTGGACTGGAAGCATAAACTGCTGCCCGTCCCAACGGAGCTATGCTGATGTATCACAATTGAAATGGATCGGACCCGGTAAAGACAAAAGGGTTGCACACAGCTTGTTCTTGATTCTTGTAAAAAAAAAGTGATGTTGTCAAATCCAGAGCTACATATTATAATGCTATCTTAATTTTAAAATTAATTTCATATAATACGAAATTATAATGCTAACATTCTTATCGGTCATGGAACAAGATAGAAGAATCAAAACCAACGCTCCTACCACACCATCCGATCACGGCAGAACGCAGCCACCGTGCACAAATGTGGAGCTAGCTAGTTCTTTCGTTTGCTCCTAGCTTGCTACAGCTTAGCTAGGTAGCTACTAGGCTGGGCTGGGCTTCCAAGCTTGTCCTAATCAAGAATCCGCATAGTCTAGCTTGCCGGTTAATTTGACAGCACTAGTAAGATTTAGTAATCGCACAGTTCTTCATAAAAGTTCAGTTGATTTGGATATCCTTAGGATCGGATAGAGGTGCATTTCTCGCCCTCCAACTTGCTCACTCCTTGACTCTTGAGGTTTTTGATCGGTGCGTTTGTGTCGCCCTTGTCCTCAAATATCTCACAGTATATGGTCTTGCTTTGTCATCGTCAACAAATTAAACTAGGTCGACATGCATGTAGCTCCAAGCCTCCAACACTTTTAGCTTCCCCTTTTTCTACAATTTCTTTGTCATTTTCATTTTCCTATACCTATGGTTTTTATTTCCTGCCCATGAAGCCTATGTATGCATAATTGTATGCTCCACTGGTATTTTTTTTTTTACAATTCTTAAGGGCCGAGTTTTGATGTTCCTATAATCAAATCAAGATCAGAGTACAAACTCGCCTCCATCAAATCAAATACAGGCTCAACCTTGGCATTCCATTCCATATATCTAATAACCTACAAGAGATTCATAGTTCCATGCGACTTTTTGCGCAAGAATCTTTTATATATATATTTGAGCTGGAATCCTTTATACTGTAGTATTAATTTATCTCCTTAGTCCTTATTGTCGCTCTCAGCCTCTCACTCTTATGAGAAGTATCTCGCACCCTAAGCCACCCTCAGTACTACACCTTTCAAAAACAAAACAAAGAGCATGTTCCCGTTAGTTCGTAAAAGTTATTTTTCTAATTTACATGATTTTTCTATAGTACATAGCTTTTAAACGAAGTATCTTTTCAACGCAATTCTGCTAGTCGATTATAGCACATAATATAGTGACTTTATTTATACTAATCAAAATCACACACGAGTTTCTTTCAATGTATGACTCTCTATAAGCTATTATTATTCATAAACTAAAATAAAAAATCATTAGTAAAATCCAATACAAACAAGCCCAAAGAGTTCATAGTACCACAAATTTTACGCTTTTTTATGTACTGCTAAAAAAATACTGATCTGTGTCACAAATGAATCTTGATTTTATATAGTAGTGCACTATGCACGAAAAAAATAGAGAGATGCGATTTTCCTTTTACCCCAAGCAGCTAAGCTGATCGGCACTGCCTTTTTTGCCTTCTGTCAGCCAGTTAGCATGTGATGTGGCAGCATGCGCAGAAAGGTGCAGTCTTGAGCATTTTTAAAATCGGTAAACCCATCGATTCTGGATTTTTTTAGCCCCTTGCAAAAACTTATTTGCAGAAATGGCCCTAGTGACTAATTTTTGTGAAAATAGCCCCCTAACGCTACCGGCAGGTGCGGCAAGCACCTGGTGCGGCCAGGGAGCGCGCCAGGAAGAACTGACCCTGCCGAGGAATTTTTGGTCTATCTGGCCCTGGCGGTGATTTCCCAAGCAAGGCCACGGTGGGCGAGTGCAAGTGCAGGGTGATTCCCTAGGCCCGCGTGCACACACACACACATATATATATCGTGAGCCACAAGCAATGTCTCCTGCTAGAATTTTTGAGGAAAAATATCCCGGAATGCTATTTGTAAGAATTTTTAGATATAGGAAATATGGTTGAATAATGATTAGTTCTTTTGTAAAGCCTAGTAATACATTTTACTTGCTTGTGTAATTTTAAACGTTTAGAATTTTTGACTATAATTTATTTATGTGTACTATTATCACGAATTTTGTAATATAGAAAATGAGGTCCAAATATTTTAAAATTTATTTTGAAAGCTGCTTACGCAGTGTACCTAGTTGTGCATTTTTTTGAAATTTTATATGTTATGAAATTATCTCAAAAATTGACGGTTTATGTTTCGAAAATATGGTTTATGTTTCGGAAATTAGGACCTTATGCTTTTGGAAATTAGGGTTTTATGATTTCATGTGACTTGAAATGTAGTAGTTGCATTTCACTAATTTCCTTGGATAGCTATTTAGCAAGTTGTTGTGTGTCTTTGGTGCTCATTTATATGTTGATGTAATAAATTTATTTATATTTAAAATTAATTACAAGTATATTATTCATGGAAAAGTAATGTAAAAATGTTTGAACAAGTTTTTTATGGCCAATGGTCCGTATGCAGGAAATGTGCATTTTTTGGAAATAGTAGTTGAAATCCATAAATAGTAAGTTCAAACTTTCTTCAGTATGGAACCAAGCATGAGCACAGATGACATGGCTTACGCACTAACCTGACGTACCTCCTGGCAATGCCAGTCTCCCTGGCAAGCTCCTGCGAGATACCTCACCTAATGCGGGAGCTTTCTCCAGTGGCCAAGTGGCACAGAAGCCCCATTACGACGCCGGTGCCGTGGTGACCGGCAGTGGCGGAGGACGGGAAAAAAATGAGGTGAGGCGGATCGAAAGCTATACCTGCGCGCCGGTGGCTGCCGCCCGCCCGCCGCCTGCCGCCGGCTACGCCCAGGCCGGTGGCTGCCCCTTTGCGCCCAGCCGCTGGGTCGTCGAAGTTGAGGGCGGCGGCGGAGTCGAAGGAGTCGGAGGCGGCGAGAGGGGCGAGGGGGAGACGGCGGGTGGAGCGGAGGTGGAGGCGGCGAGAGGGGCGAGGGGGAGGCGGCGGGTGGAGCGGAGGTGGAGGAGGCGAGGGGGTGGGGGTTGTTGCAAAAAAATCAAGCCCTGGCTCAAGCCAGGGCTTGCCCTATCGAGTCCTCCGCCGCTGGTGACCGGGTTCTACCTAGGTCGGGTGGCGCGGTAGGAGTCAATTTATTGGACACTGGTTCTTTTGCGTTCGGTAAAAGAGCTAGAATCGTAATTTTATGTCATATGGGTTAATTTTGATAATAAGGTAGCACTATGGACCTAATAAATAAAAAATTCACACAGGTGAAGAAAAGGCAGGAGAAATGTGACAAAACATGATATCATCAACCTCATGCTAGGTGCAGATAATCTATCTCGAAAGGGGATTTGTCAGTGTAGCTATCTCATTGTCAACAGCGTCAGCTTTTGGCTGAATATTTTTCAAAACAAAGATATGCATGCATGTGATTCAACAGTGGCGTGTAAATCCAAGTTGAACATATGGATGGGAAATTTCCTAACAACCTGCTATGTTTATATAAAAATAATTAGGGCTTACATTGTCTTCCAAGATTACGTCACCTAAAAAAATCATGGCTTACATTTTCTTCCACGATTATGTCACCTGCTGCTATTAGTTCCGATGTTGAATCTCCCAAAAATTAAAAACTGGTAAAACCTATGAACTGTCGTTTAGGACACACGATGCCTTCTGTCCAGAAATCAAAAGCCGTTTAAAATATGTTAACTTTTTAACATATTTTTTCTTTGTATTATCATTGAGATATAATGGTGTTTTTTTTTCTATTTTTCTTTAATTGAATAACTACAACCACCATTTCCATCAAAAGCCGACACTTTGGAATAGGGCCTTAAGCTATGCAAAAGCTGACCTGAGAATTAGTTTATTCAGGATAAATAGTCGAACATAAAAAGTACATATTATGCTAGTTGGGCCATAAAAGTAGTTTGGTACATTTGAAATGTGAGAATTTCTAAGGAATACAGAAATTATACTACTTCCTGTAAACATCCCATGTTTTTCAGCGAGAACAAAATCATCATGACCAGAATGCCGGGAGGCATTACGAAATTTTCCCGTCTATAACAATGCTTTTCTTCTCTGAGAATTTTCTTTTTCCTAAAATTCTCATCAAGCAGTGCTTAACGAAGAAAGCAGCACCCAGAATTCACCACGTCGGCAGCAATAATGTCGCGTAACTCTTACGCAAGTGAAGATACGCAACTACGAAAGCAACCCCTGCATAAACAGCAGTAAAAACAAGATGCCGTACAAGAACACACTGACAAGGACAGAAAGCAAACCTTCTGAGAATAATAATCAATCAAACAAACGACACCAAAATTTCAATCGATCCTTTCACATCAGAGTTAACTTTCTTTCCCTGAAGCCTGCAGGTTGCAGCATCTTGTAACTGTCAAAACTCAGAATTTGCACCTGCAGATGCTAACAGCAGTAACAAAAGAACAAAGGCAAGGCTTAAGAGAGTGGCAAGAGAGATTTTTCACAATGGGATTTTCACCTTAAGCACAACCAAACTCCATATTGAAAAGTAACAACACCCAAAGGGTTAATAAACCCTGAGAAAGAGCGATGTTTTAGGATACAGTAACTGAGGAAATGTAGGACGACGAATCGAGGACCCCAGATAAATAAGAGCCTCATCGGGTACAAGTTTTGTGATACAGTTCCGTAATGGTTTTGACTGTGTGTTCTCAGGAAGCCTTGTTTTTAGATACCCAAACCGATCTTAAGTGAAAGCCAGTAGTAAGCCACATGCAAGAAGATACATGGGGCGAGACAGGTTACTTCGGGCCGACGTCCTTCAGCGCACAGATCTGCTCCTCTCCCATGGCAGACATGACGGTCACCACCAGGTCCTTCCCTTCCCCAAAGCCATCCTTGATCTGCACCCACAGATAAATTGATGGTCAGAATGTACGTTTTGAGCTAGAGCATGCAAAGCAGTCATTCAGTTTATATTAGGTGGAAAATCAGATTGGTGGATGTGGTATTCCTTGCTCGAGTGGAGAAAGCAAAAAAGCATGCAACGGTTAGACCTAGGTCAATTTAAATGGCCTAAATAACCAGATACAACAATGGTCAAATCACTCAATTGCAATATTAGATTCACAGCATCATCTTTCTGCACATGACAATAATTTTTCCCAGCCAATCTCAGACAACTAGATAAGAAAACTATAAGCACTCTGCAGAAGTTGCAGAAAACTAGCAGATACAGTTGCAGAAAACCAGATGTGTGGTATGCTATTGCAGGCAAAAAGCAGTCTAAAAGATGCATAAGGTGAACATTGCAAATGCTTGAAAAGAATCATAGGTGACAGAAACAAGGAAGTGCGCTATTGCAAGGTAGATACTAGATAGAATAAAATAGATTCATCCACGAATTGCTTCCTCAATAAGCAGTAAGTCACGAGTAAACAAATGTTGACGAGCTAATCAATCAAGGAGGAGTCGGTAAATCAAAAGTTCTTTTTTAAAAAAAATAAGCTAGACAATTCAGATTCAGTTGATCTCAAGTGAAAGTAAATGAAAAAACCAAAACCTCTCAGCCCGATTCCCAAAAAATAACAACAGCAACAGTCCTTCAAATCAACTTATACAATATGCTGCCAAATCAAACTACATGTGTACCAAGTGCATAGCTTCAAATTTAGTTGACATCTAAAAAAAATTAAATCAAGAAAGTATAAGTTCTCAAATGTTCTTCCTATCCACGCAAGAAGTATGCATGAAACACGCAGTTCATACATACCTGGCTAAGCAGGTTTTCATCAGTTGGGAGCCTCAGATCATCTTTGGTGTTACCATTTTCAGTCAGCAGACTCACCTGCAAGAGATGTTAATTTCTCAAGTGAACACACAATTCCACAAGAGATGAACACGCAATAAGCATTAAGAAAATAATCTAACTTACAAATCCATCCTCAGATATATCAATGAGCTGGTATTCAGTACGATTCACATGAGGAATCTATAAACAAAACATGTTCACATTTTAGTCAATGGAAGAAATATTAACTGGAAAGAGCACTAGAAATGTACTGACATCACAGTTGTGTGAAGATGGCACAATATCTTCAAGCTTCTTGCCAGTGAAGATGTCAATAGCAACGAAGTGGCACTTGGCGTGACCATGCTTCCCAGTCTTAGAGGTTGAGACCTCCACAACCTGCATATTTTTTTAAAATGCATACAATTAGAAATCAATCAGGAAGAACAAGAAAATATCCATCGTCACAAGAATGAGACGTAGAAGAAAGATTTAAAGCTAAATAAATAGAGACCTTTAAATACAAATCTCAAAATGGGATGACTGAAGGTAACTTGTTAACATTGAAGGCAACTAGAGCACAACGAAGAAATTACAGTACTATAGCTAAAAGGACCAATGCAGCATTTCTAGCATTGGTGAATTGATTCTCCAGTGACGAAACTGCAAGGCAGCAAGCAGATACTAAATATACACGCACAAAACCATGGTTATTAAGTCGTCAACTTGTCGTCCGATCGGCTGGTAGTTTCCGGCTGGAATGTTTGACTCAACTTCCTGAGATAGTTGAACGACTTGAAGGACATGTTGTCCAGTTGCGCCTAGTCGTCGTCAATCCTCATGGGCGCTCAACTTTCCTCAGTTTTGATTTGGGCCAGCAACGACGGCAATAAACAATAGTAGTAGTAGTGGCACTCAATTTGATCAGAGGAACACTTTTGTAGCATCAGATCTGATGTGTAGACTAGTAGCTACTATTTGTTGATCTGCATGTTATGATTGATCCCACTAGCAATACACTAGTACAATAAGTTTATTTACATCTTCAATTCAATCTTCATTCTCAAATCTAGGGCATCATGGAGCCCGAGGGAAATATGAACCCACCGTATGATCCAAGGATCCTGCTTGGAAGGCCAAGTCCAAAGACCCGGCATGGAAGTACGGGTTTTGGCTGGACTTGACTAACAAGAATATCGTGCAGTGTTACCCTTTGCGACAAGAGGATGCATGCCAAAGTCAGGAGGTTGAACCAGCATTTACTGGGGGTTTTTGGAGGTGGAAAAATGTTCCAAGACAATAATGACCATCATGAAAAAGATGTATGAGTATCTGAAAAAGAACAAAAGGAACAAACCCGTCGAGCTAGACAATGATGTTGTAGGTGGGGAAGGAGGTGATGACACCGAAGTCCAAGGTGGTTCATTTGCTGATTTCCACAACCACCATTGGTAGTAGTCAGTTTGGAATGTACTTCTGTTTCTAAATAACTCCTTAGTTCATTAGTAGAGCAACTAGCAAGCAGTAGACCTGAGTTTGGGGACTAGTCACGACTAGTCGGTCAACTAGTCGACAAGGTGCACCCTAGGCGACTCGACTCGACTTTACGACTTAATAACCATGCACAAAACATACACGAAAATAAGCATACCAATTCATCCTAGTCTATTTACCTCCCACAGCGAAAATACCAAGTTGCAGACAAGTTTGCAACCTTGCCATTATCCACAGGTGGTCCAACAAACAAAATTATATGGACCAATATACAGCAATTACTACATAAAGATATACACCAGAACATGCATATGCCAACTTGCCATGCCATCCCTTCCTATTTACTTAGCATGTGAAATTGTGAAAGTATCATGTTGCACACAAGTCTACAGCATTGCCACCACATGTGGTGAAACTAATAAAACTTTCATAGGCAACTATGCACACCAGGCAAATCAAGTTATGACCGCTGGCATGTTTGGTCAAAATTACATCACAAGTTAAATAGATAAGTGATGCAACCTATGATATGTTAACTAAAGTCCAAATCCTCCTTCAACAATGTTCATAATGCACATAATCGGTAATTCCTCTTAATATAAACAACCCATAGATGCTCAACCTCAACCCATAGCAGCCGGCAAGGCAAGGCGGGCGGCCGGGGCATGCACCGCAGGGGCGCACTGGCGCAGGCCATAGCAGTGGCTAGCGAAGCAGCCGAGCAAGTATGGTATCTCTTGGTCTGGTTTGTGTCCAGTTTGTTTGTTTTGTTGGCTCATTCTTGATTTATGTGCTAGTCTTAAAATATGCCTAACGTAGACTATCTTTCAATGATACGCCATATTGCCAATGGTTAGATAGATTACCAATAGCCATGTGTGCACATGTAATAACTAACTGGTCCTTGAAGGTAATCAGTAATCACGACAAGAACTTGACCATTTGTATATGACTTAGAAGATGCGGACCAAATCCTGGCGGTTAGCGAGTGGTGGGCGGCAGAGCGGTGATGCAGAACAACAGCAGTGGTGGGGAGAGGCATCCAGCGAGGCGGCGGCGGCGCAGTCTTGCAGTGAGAAGGCGGCTTGGGGCTTAGTCCATGCTGCCATAGCTAAAATTTAGTCCTGGGTCCGCCACTGACCACCCCGACTCCCCAACAACATGCAATATATTAGATTACTTCAACATTATCAGGTAAACTAAGCTCGGCCTACTCAAACTCCAAAGGCCTGTAGTAACAAGATTAGGTGCTGGATCTACCCCAACCTATACTACTAATCTGATGAAGTGCAGACATCAAAACAAACTCAAAGATGAAAAGAACCATATGGCATTAAAACAGAAGAAAATCTGCCAACTTTGCCAACAATTACAACATATCTCATAGCAACATCCACAACTACCTTAGCATTCAACGGCACACATTGAAACAGGAAAAAGAATTTTGCAACACAATCATAACCGCGAAATAGCATCAAGAACAATACCACAACACAAAAAAACAGAAATTTATCCAACGCTGATCCAAACCGCTCCATCGAAGACCGTACAAGCTCGCAGTAAAAAAATTGCACATTTACGGCGAGACGAGCACGCAGATCTAACATGATTAGGGCAAGCAGATCGAAATCTAAACCGACGACAACAGCCGCGCGCATCAATCGAGCGGGTCGCGGACGGATTGGATGGATGGATACCTTGCAGGGGCGATTCTTGATGACGAGGTAGCCGTTCTTGCGGACGGTGCCGGCCTGCTGCGGGTAGGTCTTGGAGGCGCCGGCGTCGGCCTTCGATTCGAAGTGGTGCTCCTCGGAGTCCGACATCTCCTCTCCTCAGATCAGGACACAAAAATTCCCTGAAAATTCGGGAAAAATCAACGAACGAATCGGTAGGGGCGCAGAGAATTGGAAGTTTGAAGCTTTGATCGGAGGGGAGAAGGGTGGGAGAATGGATATGGGTGGGGAGGAAGGGGAGAGGGGGTTAGGGTTTGGGACCTTGAGAGGAGTTGGCGAGCTCGACGGGGAGGCGGCGGCGGCTACGGCGAGGGGGGAGGACGGGAGGGAGTGGCAACGAAGTAGATATATTGGTGTCGGGGCTATTATGCATGTTGATCCTCGGGGTATTGTTGTATTACGTAATATGGCTTGGATTGATACTAAGACCTGCCAAATATGGCGGAGCATGGGCCCGGCTAGGCCCGACACATTTAGGCAAAGTTTGGTTAGTCTAGCTAATTAAATGGGCTATACTGTGATAGTCTATGAGCTTAACCTCAAACCTAGACATGACCCGAGGAGGTCATGGGCCATGTCATGTCGATCCAGGCACGTTAAGCTCAATGGGCCATAGTTGCTCTATTTAGCCTACATGGACATCAATAGCTGGCAGTGGCGGCGTGTCGGACCCTAGGTTTTATTGATCTAAAATCCTCTGTGATTTCACCGCACTATTTCATGGATCAGTAGATAATGCTCATAGGTACATTGCTGCATCATTCCATACACAAAAAATACCATACCATTACATTATCAGAGTTCAAATAGACTGTGTCGGGTCGAGTTTACAATAGGGCTATCAGGCCAAATGTTTACGTTACATAAAGTGCGGAAGCAGAAGTGTATACAAACGTGGTAGGGTACTACCCGCCACAGGCAAGTGACTGAGACAACTTAGGTGCCACCGATATTAGCCAGAAATCTGACTAATGTTGGAACCACCCATAAGTTAGCCTGGTCGGCTAGACTGAGGTGAGAAGCAAGACTACTGAAGCATACCCTAGTTTCCACCATCTTCATCGCCTTCATCGCCCTGGTCCTCATAGTAGACATAGTGCCCTTGGTTTACAGACTCTGAAGGGGGTTTAAGAGCGAGGGTGAGCATAAAGAATCGTGCCCCACGAGCCAATATGCAGAATGTATGTAATTATATATGCAAGACTAAACAAGTGCGGCTCAGGTTATTTTATTTGCTTAAAGAGACATTTGGAATAATCACAATTAAAATTCCTATGACTTAGCATTTTACAAAACATGTTTCAAGGAGTTTGAAATGGTGCAATATTTATAGCGATGTAGGTTCCATCCACCGATTACATGGTTCAATCCACCTATGCTAGCTTTTGATCATTAGGTTACCTCCATCTTATCAACAACTCTGGAGTACGTCTCTCTAGGAAAATTTTCAAAGTCAGGTTTACATCCGCCTAACAGTTTTCTTCCCACCCTTAAAGGTTTTGAAATAGAGCTAACTTGAGGAAGTTCCCATGTCTGCTCTTGACCGTGGACATGACTATTCAAATAGTTTATACTCTGCAGAGATCATACATCTTTACCCACAAGAGACAATCATTCCGATGGGTCTACGTGATTCCTTGGTCGTGCAGATCGAGAGATTATCATAAGGCTTGTACAATATCTCGCCCTATAGCACCTTACCCCTATGGGGTTGCTCCTATAGGTTGTGCGGGATGTCCACCATAGATTAGCGCAGTCAGACTCCACTCTCCACAAACGTTAGCATTGGCAACGTCACCTTTATCCATTGTCCCATTCAATGCGGGAATTTTATTACCCACCTACACAAGACCTCCGTGAGATGATTGAAGGATCTAGTAAATTATTCAACCAAGCTTATATTTTGCCAGCTTTTAGCTGCACTGTTGTACACGGAGAGGTTATCATAGGGTTAAGTCCTTAATTTGTCTGGACGGTGCATACCACAAACCACATATTATCGTGCTCCATCCGCACCAACCACTCTTACAATCCGCCCAGACAGACAAAACAAGTTTTTAGGGTTTTGAGAAGCATAAAATAAGTTATCACAAATTACTAGTCACTTACATCCTGTGACTGTCCCAAACCAGCTTTCATGTTGAGAGAGTGATGATCAGGGCAAGCTAGTGCCCTAGATTCTAGACAAGACCTTTTGCGTGGCATTTAATTTGACTTATAACTATCGAGATTAATAGTATTGCCTAGGGTGACAAGGTTCATGGATATTCAAGTGTCAAGAATGGGGTATTATATTACTAGATCGACAAGCGGGTGCTTAGCTACCTTATGAGTAACATACGTTTGCATATAAAGTAAAGCATACAATTTCAATAATTTAAATGAATATAATTTCACATGAAATATAGGCCCAAATGATCAAAGTATTGACTCGCTTGGATCAAAAGTTTGGGGGTCTTGTGCTGCTTCAATCGGGGGCTCGTTCACCTCTTCGGGCTCTACTCGGAAGAGTGTACCGAAAAAGTAAACACAAGCGAGCAAAAATAAGTAAATGACAAATAAAAATTCAACTAAACTCAAAATTGAACCAAACTAGTACCAATAGGTAGATCTTGATTTTAGAAAAATTTAGAAACAAGTTTCATTAAATTCAGAGTTACGACGAGAGAGAACGAGCTCCTCAAAGTTTTATTCTCAGGAAAATCCAAAAAAACAAAAGACGAGAGAGGGTGTTTCTTTTGACAGGTGGGGCCCAAATTTTTTTTAATAGTTTTTAGATTTATTACTGTTCTGCAACGATTGACATGTGGGCCCACTATCATTAATGTCATTAACTACTAACGGGCGATTAGGACACCCATTAACTGGCTTAATTATGGTGCTAATGAATCGCACAACTACATTTCTTCCCCCACCGTGAGGAAGGCAGAGCCAGCCGGCGGCGAGGGGGGCCACGGTGGTGCGACAGCGTCAGCAAAATGTGCTTCATGGCCTTGCGCGCACCCCTAGGAGAAGCGGAGCTGCCTGATTTGGCTCGACGGCGGCCGACGACGAGCATGGCGGCGGCCGGAATAGGGGAAGGCGCAATCTAGCGACTCGAGGCATTAGCGTTCGATTAATCAGCATGGGAGCTTCTATGGAATGTTATGAACTTACCAAGAGCTTGAGCAACCGTCGAGGTGGAGCCAAGGAAGCTGGCGACGGGATGGCCTTGGCGGCGAGGTGGGTGACAGTGCTGGCTCACCGGAGGGGGGGAGGGAGCTCAGTGAGGCTGGGGTTGGTTTCGTGGTGGCTGGGCAATGCTCTAGGCGCCAGCAATTAGTCTAAGGCACGGCGGTCCACCGAAGGGTCCGAGCGCTAGAGTCGGTGAAGTAGAAGCTCGTCGACGGCCTGTAGGGGGGAGAAAAGCCGATTAGGTGGGGAAGGAGAGGGTAGCATCGAACTCGAAGAGAGACTCAGGGGGTCCTAAAGTCCACCAAGTGGAGCTGGAAGCGGAGACTGCTAGAGAAGAGCCTGCGGCAGAGGAGGCAGCGAGCTCAGGCAGATGGAGGAGGTGAGAGGGGAAATCGAGTGGGAGATAAGGCTCGACATACTCTTATAGGCGGTCGGGGAATGAGGTGGGCGCCGAGGAGCCTCGGGCGGCGGTGTGTCGGTCGTGCGGGTGGCGTCAGCTCTGAGTGGCTACAGCCCAAGGTGCGGTAGTCGAAGCTCTTCCACAATGATGCGGAGAGACAACGAGGACCACGGCTTATTGCGGTGCGAGTGAAGTCATCCCGACGGTGCGTTGCTTGGCTCGGTGGTTGTAGGGGGCGAAGCGGAAAGCGAGGCAAAGGGGACTGTTGTCGGGGCTTGCGGGGCCATGACTGCATAGGTGTGGCAGGGTCGGACCACGGCGGTGCAGCAGGGGCGGGGGAGCCAAGGCGGAGCCTGGTCTGGGTGGGGTGGCAGCCTCGCGAGGGGTCAACGTGAATAGGGGGTAGCACGAGAGACGATGTGGGATGCGATGGGGTGGTAGCGCTGTCCTCCAGCCGAGTGGGGGAGAGGGCGAGTGAACGTGCGGTCAGGGCGTCAGACCCCAGCGACACTAAGCACGCATGAGAGAGGCAGAACCAAGGTGCTGCCATGGCAGGGCACTAAAGATGAGGACGTAGTTGTTGAGGATGAGGCAGTCATCGTCCTCTCTGGTCGTTAGCTGTAGGGGAAAGAGAGAGGAAGAGGGAGAAGGGGGAAATGGTCGGCGACAGGAAGAGGGAGAAGGAGGAGTGGCTGGGGAGAAGAAAAGGGATCTTCTTCTTTTCTCTTTTTTTTGAGTGGCAATAGCAAATTTAGATTTGAAATCTTTGAATTTGGAAGTAGACTTTGAAATTCTTGGGTTAGCACAAAATCTTTCCAACAATGGGATGTTACACGGCGTGACCGATGGCACGGATAAAAGCCAAATCTGATCGACAAGGAAGATGAGGACCGAATCCCATCGATACTGACAATAGAGAGGCTTGTACTTGCTGGCGGCATAGATGAGGACTTCATCATGCCCGCGTGGATGATGCCCAATGTGGCTAAGCGTTGGATATGGCAGGCGACAAAGACTAGGATTAGATCCTGATGACGTCGAAGAGGGTGAGCCCTGGATCTGGCCGATGGTGAGGATGTCAAACTATTTTGGCCGGTGGTGCGTATCGGCATCGATGAAGCATGTCAACACTACGTTGCCATGTCTACCATGCTCATCGAAAGACATCGCCATCACCACAGGCTTCTCCTAGCTTGCTGGCCGTCAGCCACCTTGAAGGTGTTGCCTTGTCACCGGAGGGGAGAGATAAGTTAGCGAGAGGAGGCGGTGAGGAGGGAGGAGATGAGGAGGGGAGAAGGAGACGGCTGGTGGGGATGGTGGGGGCGGTTGGGCACGGAGAAGGGGGAGAGGGATGGTGAAAGCATCTAGGCCCCTAAAAATGTTAGTTTTGGTAATTAATGAATTTATGTGAATATGGGACTAATGTGTGCATTAAGTGTTTGAAAGGATATGTTCAAATAGCAAAGAAAGAGGCTCACAAAATATCCCATGAAGATTCAAGATCTCTAGGGCGACAAGGTAAATAGTTTAGGTATCTATTTTGTTTTACCGGTCTTGGAGTTAGGTTGGAAGACCGGATTATAGGATAGACGCCGTACTATTAAGAGGGATCATTGTGATTGATTGATCATGTTCAAATTGTGCCCTTTGGATCAATTTAGGATCACGCATGCACTTAGAAATTAAAATTAAATCAAATCTGTGCATTGTCAGAAAATCCGGTAGTTCCGGCGTGTATTGGGCGGAACTACCGCAGGTCCGGTAGTACCGGGAGCCCGAGCGGAACGTTTTTTCCAGAGAGCGCCCGGACTAAGACTTAGTCTCTCGGAAAACGGTAGTACCGCGGTTTGACCTGCGGAACTACCGGACTGCCGGTAGTACCGGGCACTCAAGCGGAACTTTATTTCCAGAGAGCGCCCAAACTTTAACTTAGCCTCTCGGAAAACGGAAGTACCGCGGTTTTACCTGCGGAACTACCGCATGTGCGGAAGTTCCGGACGCTCGAGCGGAACGTTTTTTCCAGAGAGCGCCGAGAATAAGACTTAGTCTCGTTGAGATCGGAAGTACCGGGCTTGGGGCGGAACTTCCGGACGTCCGGAAGTACCGCGGTTTTAACGGCGGTAGTACCGCACTCATTGACCAACGGTTACTTCTGACTCTCTGACATAGCCGTTCTGACCGGTCAGCTAGGGTCCGGTAGTACCGCGGTTTTGCCTGCGGTAGTACCGGATTTCCTGATTTTTCAGGATTGTTTATTGTAACGGCTATTTGAGGTGGGTGAGGGTATAAATACACCCCCACCAGAACTAGGAGTTGTTGTTGAACATCCATTGAATACATTTGAGCCTAGAGCAACCTCTCACACCTCATTCACTCTCTTGTGCATTCATTTGAGGTAGTTGACCCAAAATTCAAGTGCATTGCATTCTAGTTGATCCATTGAGCACTTGAGTGAGATCAAGCCGCAGTGGTCTATTCTCTTGGTGCTTGCCGGCACCTAGACGGCTTGGCGGAGTTTCGGTGATCTTCTCAAGAAGATTGTGAGAAGGCCCGGAAGATTGTGAAGGCTTGGAGCTCGCCTACCCGGAGAGGGAAAGGGCATCCAATAGTGATCGAGGTGCTTAGGCTCATTCGTGGAGCCGGTCCGATTCGTTCGGGCTTACCTCAACGTGGACTAGGGGAGACCGGCAAGTCTCCGATCACCACGGTAAAAAGTAATCGTGTCAATTGTGGTTTGCTCTCTTGTGATCATTTTCATTCAAGCAACTCTCTTCATTCATATCAATTGATTGCTTGCTTAGTTAGAGTAGCAATTGTTGTTCTCTCCCTTTCGTTATTGCTCTAGTCGATTACTTGTGCTAGTGTTAGTGTTATCTTGCTCTATCAATCCATCAAGTTTAAAATTGCTAATTAGAATTAGACGAAAATTTTAAAACCTCCTATTCACCCCCCCTCTAGTCGGCCTCCTCGATCTTACAGATGGGCCAACGGAGGAGTGTAAACTTGAAGAGGCCGACTAGAGGGGTGAATAGACATCTTACAGATTTGGTAGATTTTTCTTCAAATGAGTCTTGTTTGAAAACTTGTTTAATTGCAAAAACTTCTTTGGGTTGGTTGTGGCATAGAAGGCTAGGTCATGTGGGAATGATTCAACTTAAAAAGCTTTTTAAGCATGACTTGGTGGTTGGCTTGAAGGATGTAAAGTTTGAGAAAAATCGACTTTGTAGTGCTTGTCAAGCCGGAAAACAAGTCGCTAATTCTCATCCTTCCAAAAGTATCATGTCAACCTCTAGGCCATTAGCGCTCTTACATATGGATTTGTTCGGGCCAACAACCTATAAGAGCATTGGAGGTAATAGCTATTGTTTAGTCATTGTGGATGATTACTCTAGATATACATGGGTCTTCTTCCTAAATGACAAAAGTGAAACCTCCGGGATTTTCAAAAGTTTTTCAAAAAGGGCTCAAAATGAATTTGATTTTAAAATAAAGAAAATTAGGAGTGACAATGGTTCCGAGTTCAAAAATACAAAAGTTGAAGACTTTTGTGATGAACTTGGAATAAAGCACGAACTTTCCACAACCTACACTCCGGAGCAAAATGGAGTTGTAGAGAGGAAAAATCGAACATTAATTGAAATGGCTAGGACAATGCTTGATGAATATGATACTTCCGACAAGTTTTGGGCGGAAGTTATTAACACCGCATGTCATGCCATAAATCGCCTCTACTTACATCGACTCTTGAAAAAGACTTCCTATGAGCTTCTTGTTGGAAGGAGACCGAACATCTCTTATTTTAGAGTATTTGGTTGCAAATGCTATATTCTAAGAAAAGGTGTTCGGCTCTCAAAATTTCAAAGTCGATGTGATGAAGGCTTCCTTTTAGGGTATTCCTCAAATAGTAAAGCCTATAGGGTCTTTAATAAAAATTCGGGTCTAGTGGAAGAATCATGTGATGTTCAATTTGATGAAACTAACGGCTCTCAAGAAGAGCATGAGAACTTGGATGATGTAGGAGATGAAAGTGTTCGCAAGGCAATGGAGAACATGCAAATCGGAGACATCAAGCCAAAAGAGGATCCAACATCACCAAGCTCATCCAGACAAGTGGAACCACCCTCTTCTTCCACAATAAACGATGTTCAAGTTATTGAAGATGAAGAAAAGGATCAACCGCAAAATATGTTCAAGATTCACAATGCAATAGCCAAGGATCATCCAATTGACCAAATATTGGGTGACGTAAGTAAGGGTGTTCAAACTCGCTCTAGAGTAGCTTCATTTTGTGAACACTATTCTTTTGTATCTTCACTTGAACCTAAGCGTGTAGAAGAAGCATTAGATGACCCGGATTGGATAAATGTTATGCATGAAGAGATGAATAACTTTGCTCAAAACGATGTTTGGACATTGGTGGAGAGACCCAAGGAGCACAATGTCATTGGCACAAAATGGGTCTTCCGGAACAAACAAGATGAGAACGGAATTGTGGTAAGAAATAAAGCAAGGTTAGTAGCTCAAGGTTATACTCAAGTCGAGGGCTTAGATTATGATGAGACTTTTGCGCCCGTTGCTAGACTTGAATCAATTAGAATCTTGCTTGCTTTTGCATCATGCTTTGACATTAAATTGTTTCACATGGATGTCAAAAGTGCATTTCTTATTGGTACAATTTCCGAATTAGTATATGTGGAACAACCCCCGGGATTTGAAGATGCTAAATACTCTAATCATGTGTATAGATTGTCAAAGGCACTATATGGTTTAAAGCAAGCTCCTAGAGCTTGGTATGAGCGCCTTCGTAACTTTCTAGTATCAAAAGGCTTTAAAATTGGTAAAGTAGATACAACTCTATTCACAAAAATTATTGGAGATGATTTCTTTGTATGTCAAATATATGTTGATGATATTATATTTGGTTCCACTAATCAAGACTTTTGCAAAGAATTTGGTGAGATGATGTCTAGGGAATTCGAGATGTCGATGATTGGTGAGCTAAGCTACTTCCTTGGACTTCAAATCAAACAACTTAAAGATGGGACGTTTATAAGCCAAACAAAGTATGTGAAGGATCTACTCAAAAGATTCGGAATGGAAGAAGCCAAACCCATCAAAACACTCATGGCAACAAACGGGCATCTAGACCTCAACGAAGAAGGTAAGTCGGTAGATTTAAAGCTTTATAGATCCATGATTGGTAGTTTGCTTTATCTTACCGCATCTAGGCCCGACATTATGTTTAGTGTATGCATGTGTGCACGTTTTCAAGCTTCTCCAAAAGAGTGCCATTTAGTGGCCGTAAAAAGGATTCTAAGATATTTAAAGCATTCCTCAAGCATAGGGCTTTGGTATCCCAAAGGTGCAAAATTTGAATTAATTGGATATTCGGATTCTGATTATGCGGGATGCAAAGTGGATAGAAAAAGCACCTCGGGTAGTTGCCAATTTCTAGGAAGATCTCTAGTGTGTTGGTCATCCAAGAAACAAAATTCCGTAGCACTTTCAACCGCCGAAGCCGAATATTTTTCAGCGGGAAGTTGTTGTGCTCAATTGCTTTGGATGAGGCAAACATTGTTGGATTATGGGATCAATTTTGATAAAATGCCTCTATTATGTGATAATGATAGTGCTATCAAAATATCCAATAATCCCGTTCAACACTCAAGAACCAAGCATATAGATATACGCCACCATTTCTTGAGAGATCATGTGAGCAAGGGAGATATTGAGATTAGCCACATCCGAACCGAAAATCAACTAGCGGACATTTTCACCAAACCATTAGATGAAAGCCGTTTTTGCAAATTGAGGAATGAATTAAATGTCATAGACTACTCAAATGTAGCTTGAAATCTCATTCCATACATTTCTGCTCATTTGTTGTGCTCATATGGACTTTTGTTGGTTTTTCCCCTATTTTGGTCAAGAATTCGTTTAATTTCATAAAAATTAGTTTCAAAATATAGCACTAGCTCAATTGATGCATAATGATCCTGAATGACTTTAGTTGGATGCAAAACTAGGGATCATTTGCAAAATTTCAGGTTCTAAATCTAAAATTCTGAAAAGTTCCAGAAAATCCGGAACTACCGCAGTTCATTGTGCGGTACTTCCGCACCTGACAGAAAAACCGGAACTACCGCAGTGTAATCCGCGGAACTTCCGGAATTTCTGTGACCACGGTACTACCGGCGTGTTACGCGCGGTACTACCGCATTCTGCGGGATTCAGTGCGGTTTCCAAAAATCGCCAACTCCTCCAACCGTTACTCTTTTTCCTTTATCTCTCTCTCTCATCTTCACTCCTCCCAAACCACAGCCGCCTACTCCTCTCTTCTTCCTCTCCTCCACCCTCTCTCTCCCAAGAAACTCTCTCCTCTCCCGATCTTTGAATCCGAGGGGAGTTCTTCGTTTTTGGGCGATTATTTGCACCCCCAGGGTTCTCCTCCTTCGACTTCACAAGGTAAATCGGATCAAAATCTACTTTTTACCTTGTTCTTAGAACCCTAGGTGGAGTTTAGGTTAAAATTGAAATGTAATGATTTCTGCTGAAATTTTCTTGGGCAAAGTAGTTTGATTAGGGTATTAGAATGTTTATACAAACATGCACTGGATTCAATCCCAGAAATACCCCAAAAGATTCAATTTTTGTCATGCCCTAGAAATGTCCAGAAAAACCGGAACTACCGGTCAAAGTGGCCGGAACTTCCGGGGTCCCGGTAGTACCGCATGTTTAATGCCGGAACTACCGGATTTCCCGGAAGTACCGCACTTTTGCCGCCGGTACTACCGTTTTTCCTGAAACAGCAGAAATTCATTACTTTTCAATTTCAAACCTTCTTTCGCTTGCTATACTTCTTACCTCGATTATCCTACTGTGTCTTTGAAGATGCCGAGGATGAAGAATGTGTCGCACAAGTCCTATGGGGGCACAGCTGGTCAATCCTCCTCGACTCCTGCATCTCAGTCAGCGGCGCACAAGGGCAAGGGTCCCGCCTTCGACCCTGAGAGTGACTCAGAGGATTCGCATGAGAGCGAATCTGAGGCCTCGCATGAGAGCGAGGAATATG
The DNA here is from genome assembly GCA_017311315.1 of Dendrocalamus latiflorus. Classification (NCBI taxonomy): domain Eukaryota; kingdom Viridiplantae; phylum Streptophyta; class Magnoliopsida; order Poales; family Poaceae; genus Dendrocalamus; species Dendrocalamus latiflorus. Next base: position 17,430,398 of record CM029649.1, on the reverse strand, counting down.
CAGTCCCAGATGAGGAGATGCCTGAGGCAACAGCAGACCACGAAGTGGACCTCGACAAGATCACTAATGAAGATTATGCCATTCTTCGTCGCCGAAGTCAGTATGTACGCCCTCGAGACTCAATGAACCCCCAATTTCATTCAAAGTTTCAAGATAAGGTGTACCAGGAGATGTATGGTCCAGCTCGAAAATTTGCTGCACATAAGTATGTAGACTGGGATCACTTATCGCAGATCGACAAGTTCAGTGGTGCTTATCAGCTCTTCCAGCGAGCCGATATCCATCAACTTGTTGCATTCAAATGCAACTATATGGACAACATGATCAGACAGTTCTATGCTACCCTGTACGTCTCTCCCAACTTTGAGCATCTGAGTTGGATGACAGGGACCCAGTTCATTGAGTGCACCAGGCACGAGTTTGAGCTAGCACTTGGGACGGAAACCAGTGCATATGAAAAGGTGTTCAGCAAGCGAGCTTTTCCTATTGCTGCATATTCAGAGTATTATGACCAAGCTGCTGAACGGACACTGGGGACGACAAATGGCTTACTTCCTATTCCCAGCCTTGTCAACAGGATCATCAACCACACCATTCTTCCCAAGAGCGGGAATTATGATGCTATTCGTGGCCACGCGTGGAATGTAATTGATTACATTATGCGCGGCCAAAAGTTTGATGTGGTGGATCTTATCATCAGGGGGATCGACGCCAATAAGAATGACAAATAGAAAAGGATTAACTTTGCACCATTCATAATGGCGGTGATCATTAGGAAGACTGGATACCGAGGAGCACTCTGCACCCCGCACAAGCCATACAAGCCGCGTGCAGAGCCTCCTGTTCCTGCTCCTGTTCGCACCCGTGCTCAGGCTCAGGCTCAGCCTCAGCCTCAGCATCAGGCAGCTGCTGATCTTCCTCCCCAGGGCGAGGGCGACGTGTCGCTTTCCCAGATTTACTCTGCCATACTCAGGCTGGAGGAGCGCCAGGATGTCTTGATCTCCACTGTGTCTTCCCTTGGTGATCGCGTATCAGCCTTGGAGAGTGCAGTTCAGCCGCCTTCTCCAGTTCGTTATGGTCGTCGCACTCGTCCTCGTCGCGGGCCTCCTCCTCCTCCTTCTCCCAGTGCAGCTCAGGACTAGCCCCTCTTTTTGGTATTTCGATGCCAAAGGGGGAGAAATAGTTAGGAGAAGAAGTTTTTAAGTCTTATCTATCGCTGTAATAATGTATGGTGAAATGAACCATGTAATGCTTATGGTGTGGTTTAAACTCTGTGGTCTTTTAGTATTTTAATTTCTGATGCTTTGTAATGAACTATGTCTTGTCCTTAATGCAATGCTTGTTTTACTTGTCTATTGCGTATCCTTATGAATGCTATGATGAAATCATGCCTATTAAATTCCTGTAAAATTTGATGCACATGTTTAGGGGGAGCTCTTTCTTATTAGTTCCTAAAATGCCAAAATTCCCCATGTTCTACAAATTGCTAAAAATTCAAAGTCCTTGTGATATACATCTTGCAAATTAGAAGTATATCCAAATCTTAAATTCTTCTCATAAATTGCTCTTGTTGTCATCAATTACCAAAAAGGGGGAGATTGAAAGCATCTAGGCCCCTAAAAATGTTAGTTTTGGTAATTAATGAATTTATGTGAATATGGGACTAATGTGTGCATTAAGTGTTTGAAAGGATATGTTCAAATAGCAAAGAAAGAGGCTCACAAAATATCCCATGAAGATTCAAGATCTCTAGGGCGACAAGGTAAATAGTTTAGGTATCTATTTTGTTTTACCGGTCTTGGAGTTAGGTTGGAAGACCGGATTATAGGATAGACGCCGTACTATTAAGAGGGATCATTGTGATTGATTGATCATGTTCAAATTGTGCCCTTTGGATCAATTTAGGATCACGCATGCACTTAGAAATTAAAATTAAATCAAATCTGTGCATTGTCAGAAAATCCGGTAGTTCCGGCGTGTATTGGGCGGAACTACCGCAGGTCCGGTAGTACCGGGAGCCCGAGCGGAACGTTTTTTCCAGAGAGCGCCCGGACTAAGACTTAGTCTCTCGGAAAACGGTAGTACCGCGGTTTGACCTGCGGAACTACCGGACTGCCGGTAGTGTCGGGCACTCAAGCGGAACTTTATTTCCAGAGAGCGCCCGGACTTTAACTTAGCCTCTCGGAAAACGGAAGTACCGCGGTTTTACCTGCGGAACTACCGCATGTGCGGAAGTTCCGGACGCCCGAGCGGAACGTTTTTTCCAGAGAGCGCCGAGAATAAGACTTAGTCTCGTTGAGATCGGAAGTACCGGGCTTGGGGCGGAACTTCCGGACGTCCGGAAGTACCGCGGTTTTAACGGCGGTAGTACCGCACTCATTGACCAACGGTTACTTCTGACTCTCTGACATAGCCGTTCTGACCGGTCAGCTAGGGTCCGGTAGTACCGCGGTTTTGCCTGCGGTAGTACCGGATTTCCTGATTTTTCAGGATTGTTTATTGTAACGGCTATTTGAGGTGGGTGAGGGTATAAATACACCCCCACCAGAACTAGGAGTTGTTGTTGAACATCCATTGAATACATTTGAGCCTAGAGCAACCTCTCACACCTCATTCACTCTCTTGTGCATTCATTTGAGGTAGTTGACCCAAAATTCAAGTGCATTGCATTCTAGTTGATCCATTGAGCACTTGAGTGAGATCAAGCCGCAGTGGTCTATTCTCTTGGTGCTTGCCGGCACCTAGACGGCTTGGCGGAGTTTCGGTGATCTTCTCAAGAAGATTGTGAGAAGGCCCGGAAGATTGTGAAGGCTTGGAGCTCGCCTACCCGGAGAGGGAAAGGGCATCCAATAGTGATCGAGGTGCTTAGGCTCATTCGTGGAGCCGGTCCGATTCGTTCGGGCTTACCTCAACGTGGACTAGGGGAGACCGGCAAGTCTCCGATCACCACGGTAAAAAGTAATCGTGTCAATTGTGGTTTGCTCTCTTGTGATCATTTTCATTCAAGCAACTCTCTTCATTCATATCAATTGATTGCTTGCTTAGTTAGAGTAGCAATTGTTGTTCTCTCCCTTTCGTTATTGCTCTAGTCGATTACTTGTGCTAGTGTTAGTGTTATCTTGCTCTATCAATCCATCAAGTTTAAAATTGCTAATTAGAATTAGACGAAAATTTTAAAACCTCCTATTCACCCCCCCTCTAGTCGGCCTCCTCGATCTTACAGATGGGCCAACGGAGGAGTGTAAACTTGAAGAGGCCGACTAGAGGGGTGAATAGACATTTTTAAAATTATCTTTGGCTAAATTTGAGTTTATATGCAGAAGCATAAAACAAATTGGTTTTGCACAATTTAGACCTAAATCAACTAATCCCACTAAGTGCATCGACAATCTAAGTCTATGTCAAGGTTTGCAGTCCTAAGGTGACAAACGAGCAATTCAATTCTAGAAATATAAATTGTATAAATATAAATTGAGCACAAGAAAGCAAGCCACAATTGATACTGTATCTTTTTATCATGTTATTCTGAGACTTGTATATCTCCCTTAGTCCACGTTGGGGTAAGCCCAAACAAATTGGATCGACTCCATAAATTAAGTCAAATCCTCAATCCCACTAGTGGTATCTCTTTTTCACTCCTAGTAGGTGAGTTATAACCTTCACAATATGTCGGACCTTCTTGCAAGTTTCTTGAGCAGATCACCGAACCACGATGCCACCACGCTATCTAGAAGTTAGCAACCTTCAAAAGTAACAAGTCAAGACCCTTACTTGACTCTCACCAAGTGCAATACATGCACAACCTCAAGTGAATATTCAATCCGCCTCTAGAAGTAACATATGCAACTAGAGATATCTCTCATTGCTTACAAGGTGCAAAACATACACAATTGAGAGAAACTGCTCAGACTAGCTCAAGAGAATAAAATAGAGTGCCAAAAGATTGTCTCACAACTAGCCAAGGAGGTATTTATAAACCCCACCACAAAAACAAGCTGTTGGAGAAGAAATAAGTAATTTTCAGCTGGAGCAGTAGTATCGTAATTTACACAGTGATAGTATCGTGCTACAATACCAATAGCTATAAACTTTACCATTAAACGCTCAAAATTAGCTGTTACAAAAGGGTGCGGTAGTACTGTCACATAAAGTGCTATCATACTAGCCAAAAGGGACGAGAACAGGTCAACAACATACTCTCTGAAAAAAGCATTAGCCACATAAAGCCCAGTCATACCGAAGACCTCGTTCAGGCCGGTTGGTCATACTGAGAGATAATACTATAGGCAAAAGGGTGATAGTATCAGTTTGGGTGATCATACCATAGGTAAAAGGGTGGTAGTACTAGATCTTAATGTTAGCACAAACGATAATTGGGAAGACGGTTATAACTTTTAACTCTGATGTCGAAATTCAGTGATCTTGGGCCCTATGGAAAGCTTATTCAGAGGGCTACACACCCTACTTGTTTGCATGATCTAAACCATGTTAGATCAATGTAGAAAGCACATGAACTCTAAAGAGTTGCTACCATGCTCCTAGTCCAAGGAACTAGCAACAAGCAATCTTAGACTATGCCAAAGAAATATACACGAACTCCAACAATTTGAAAACCACATTTGTAAACTTAGATCATACCACAAGGAGTCGATACATAGACTTCAACCATTTGCAAAATATATTTGCAAAGTATAGTCACATGCTACAAAGATTAGATGTATGAACCACAACTATTTGCAAAACAAATTCGTAAATAATAGCATCATGCCACAGAGAGGTAGAGCAAGCGGGATTAAGCTATTAATATATCATGAGACTCAAGCTATTAGACAAGACCCCTCTTAATCGTATGGTAATCTACACTAACAATTTGGCCTTCCAACCAAACACTGAAACCGGTAGCAGACTAGGAATACATCCTTAGCCTATGCTAGTTATAACTTTGCCTTACGTATCTACTTAGAGCTTTCACTTAATGACAATAATCTTCTCTCCATGTCCGAGTCCTTGTCTTTGTTCATCAACATATGATGAACTCACTTGATATCGAGATCTTGACTTGGTGACCATCAACATATGATACAACTCGTCATCCTGAATCTTGACTTGATGACCATTAATGCATGATGCCATCTATCATCCTAAATCTTGATGATCATCAACACATGATGCCATCAAAATCTTTATCATTATGGGACTTAACCCATTTCACCAACTCATACAAAATATTTGCCCCACAAACCAGTTGTTGTCAATTATCAAAAGTCACCATTAACATATAATGGCTGGCTTAGATATTTTAATCTTTTCCTTTTTGCTAATTGATGATAATATCAACAAATAATGAGATAATAACTTTATTTTTGAGTATACATCAGGTACACAATAATTGTATACTATAGGATAAGCTTCGCAAGCAATTAACTCATTTGAATGACTATTTGACTTTAAATTAATTACTAGCAAAGTTATATATTCGGTTGTCATTAATCATCCAAAACTTTACATGAACACATAATAGAGGGACTAGATTCTTCAATCTCCCCCTTTTGGTGATTGATGACAATCCGATTGCTAATAATTGAATTTAATTCAATATGAGTACATATAAACTACATAAGTTTTATATACTCAAGGGATATATTTTAAAGTAAAGATCCTCAATATATGAAATAGGAACATGGATCGATACTAGTGAAACCTCAAAATATAGAATGAACTCCCCCTAGATTTGTGTGTGTGTATGGCACAACATACACAATATGGCACAACATGCACAATGTCCAATTTGACACTTTGGTGAAATTCACCCGATATTTTGGTTCCGAGAAATGCAACAAGACATAGAAGCATAATATGAAATGCGTACTATGTCTTTGTCCAAATGAGACTAAATAACATCATTTTCAATAAGCATGTTAGTCTTACATTTAGATTTGTTATTAACCCTTAAAACCAATTTAATGGAGTTTGGACTTATAATCCCCCCTTTTGTGATTGATGACAAATCCATTATCAATAAGAACATTTGGATATTAAAAAACATATGATAGGAATTTAAGCAAATGAAGCATATCCATGCATGTCACTAAGCAATTTGAGTGTTATGCATTTGAGAATGACATGCTTGTGCACACGATACATATAGGAGGCCATGTGTATTAATAAGATGCTCCCCTATAATACATACACCAAATAAGGCAAAATCACAAGAGAATATCAATTTGAAAAACACATTGTTCAATCACCCAAATGTGAGAAATTTGTCATAGCACATAAAAATTCTCCCCTTTTTGGTATTAATCACCAAAAATGCAAAATAACGTTAAGCCAAAATAGTCTTTGCAAAACAATGAGCTTGGCTATGAATTCATCCTAATATGATCATGAAGTGTATGAAATAGATACACATAACCTATTTGAGAGTTTGATTTAATTTTTTTTTAATAAGTGACAAGAATTCCACAAACTCCCTCTTTATGGCCTAAAGAGTAAACAACTTGAAACAAGGTTGTATTTTGAGTTATGCAAGAAAATAACATTTTAAAAACATTTAAATAAGCTCAATCTTGAAATCTCTTTAAATAGTTTTTGAATTTGCAAAAGAGTTCATATAAGGAGTATTTGAGAGCGTCATTAGTTTAAACGAGGAACACATTTAAAAGAGCTCCAAACTTTATGAAAAATTTCAAAGAAGCTAGAAACTATCCCTAGAGACATTTTTTATGAAGACACCAGGGTCAAAATCTCAGCTACTAAAGAGATATTAAAATCACAAAGTTTCAGACAATTGAAAATTTTGGGTTTTCAGATTTTGACATTCCATTTGAGCTTCAAAATATAGCTGAAAACCTGGTTAAAATAATTCCAATAAATCTAATAAAATTTAGCATGAAATATAAACTATAGAGGATCAAATCTTACACTACCAATTTCCTTAAATTATGAACCCATTTGGAGATAAAAAATACAAATCAGCACAAAACCATGTAAAAGTCTGAATTTTCAGCGTGTTGACCAAAGTGAGAAAAATCATAATTTTTTCAAACCATGTTGAAATGCTTTCAAATTTGGTAAAAAAAACTTTGGAGTATAAGAAAGTTTTCCAAGAATAAATTTAAACTACTAATTGTATGTGTTTTTTCAATAGTGAGACGAGCCAAGTCGCGACACATAGAAGACCAATAATATTTGAGAATACACATTAGATGTTTTGTAGCAATGCACAGACATTTCACTAATAAATTTATAAAAGTAAATACTGATAACCGGTCATGAATAAAAACCTAGTTACGTTTGGTGCACCTATAAGTAGACCCGACATATTAAAAAGAGAGTATGATTAATATAACTTGTTGGTACGATCAAAATGGGTTTAACATGAATAAAAACTAGTTATGTTTGGTGCACCTATAAGTAGACCCGACATATATAAAAACAGAGGAGGATTAATATAAGTTGTTGGTACAATGGTCCTAATTGTGTTGTAATCACACTATATGGCATAAGTAACTAGAGCGAAGTCCAAAACTAATCGGCCGGAGCTGAGATGCACCAAGGCGTTCCTCATGAAAGAAAAGAAAGAAATATATGCACCAAAATGATTAAGCCATTGATTCAACGAGTTTATGTTTCTCGCTTCTAATTTTTTTAATTTTACCATATTTTACTTTTGTTTTTTCCATTCTTTCTTTGCATTGTAAGTGATTATATATATATTTAATTTAATCATGCTAAAAATATCAACGGCACTTATAATATACTTTCAGTCGTTACAGTGCAAAAAAGCAAGAACTCCGAGGTTTTAAGCCCAGATGTACACTACCTAAACTCAAGCATGATTACCACCAATTCAAGGGGTGTTTGGTAAAGAAGAGCGGTGCTGATGGGTCGCCGCTCGCAATCACGTGGGGTCGGGGGCAAACGGCCCAAATGCCTGCGGGCGGACTCCACGGCGTGCGATCAAATCCCGCGGAAGGCGCGGGCTTCGCGTCCGCAGGTCGATCCTGGCTGTCGGACGGGGGCCGGCCGCCACGGCGGCGCACGGGAAGAGCTGGCGTTCCGTTCCGTTCTATATTTCTGTGTGTAGCTACAAATCGTGCATCAGCATGGTTCAACATCCCAAGGCCGTACATATGTACAACGAATGTCAGTTCCATTTGACTCTTCTGCTGGCTCGCTTGACTGGCACTCGGCCTAGCGACCATTGATGTGGTTCTTTCGATCGTTACTATTCTATCATTACTATTACTAGTATAGTGTCCGTGCTAACGCCACGGCGGTATTTTAGGGATGCACACGAAATCAACCAAACGAATTTTTGAATGGCCATACATGTTTTGTTCCCTGCTTTCAAAGCCAATTTTTGAATGGTCATATATGTTTTGTTTTTGAATGGCCTTGTTTCCTCACGCGTCACCTTAGAGCTTGTGCTCGCAGGTTCAGCATTCTCCTTGGAGCTTGTATTTGGCTCTGCAACTGATTCTAGCTTCTTTGGTAAAGGAAGAGATGCAGGCAACTGGAAAAAGGAGCAACTGTGGTGTGTCCGACCAATCCTGTCAATATAGCAATCGATATAACTACTTCAAGCAGTTAGAGACTGGAGTACATACTACAATGCTTAGGTATAGTCCTGTGAAAAGGGGAAATTAAATTAATGAGGTTTGCAAACTGCGAAGGAAGATATTCACATTTTGGAAACCTGGTATCCCCACTCACCCATGGCTCAGCATATTCTTTTGGTACTTTTGGATCTGAACCATCTGAATATGCATGGACACGAAGGGTGTTAAGATCCAAAATACAGCAATTTGTACAGTTAAAATAAGTATTCGATATTCTGCATTTCCTTCTAAAAGAGAAAATTTGCAATGTCAGACAACAGACTACGAAAAAAAGTGCATGGCCTTTTCTTTATCCAATTTTCAGAACATATATTAAACTATTTATTGGATGGTTTAGCTAAAAACATAAAACAATGAAGATAAAAATCTTACACCAATACCTGATGAATAACTATTTGTTTAGGATAAGACCTTGCATATGAAGAGTTCCCTTGCCCAAATGCAACTTGTGTACGGATTTCTGCTATGGCAACAGGGTAATACATCATTAGCAATATATTCAAACTAACAGAAAAATGCCAACAATATTAGAAACACCCTTTACATCCATCAACAAGCACACATCTTTGATGGTTCTAATGATCTAATCCATGACTTAAGAAAGGGACAGATTTCTGAATATCTGCTTTGTATATTAGGTACACAACCAGACATGCATATAACCTAGTAAATAAAGATTGTTCATACAAGTACAGGGCCTAAATGGTCAGCTCATTGCCAAATTTAGTTGAGTGGTGAGGAACTAATCGTGCTGTGCATGTTCAATTCACAGTCTCCAAGATTCCTATTTTACATAAAATTGCAGGATGGAATTTTGAAACTTCTTAGGAAGTTCATCTTTGGCAATAACACCTAACTGATGAGCCATTACTAATGGGGGACGTAGGCCCTGAGCATGCTCAAACAATAGGATTTACACATTTACTGGATATGCATGAAGTTTATAAAATATAAAACGCTACAGCAATTAACTACACTAAACCTTTTTCTCGGTCTTAACTCTTCTCGCGAAAGGATCCATGCTCTGCAGAAATGAAACAAGATATTGGAAACACCAATCAAGCCTCAAATGACAGGCAAATAAAGCAACATGAGTCACTGTTCACTTGCACCAGATCATACTAACCAAGAAAATGCACCTTCAAATTTTCAAGAGTGTTCTGAGTTTTTGGATCGGCCATCGATGCCTCAATGTCAACATAAAAGAGGTAGTCAAAGTACCTGGTGCAACCCAGGATCAAATGGGTTAAGAAGAAATAAACTGCACAAGTAGCTCTCATATTTGTGTAGAACTGCAGGAAACCAAATTGAATAAATGTGGGGGTCATACGGTTGTTTATCTAACTGTAAGGGTGTGGAAAAGTTGTCATCAGCTACATGAAGAGGCCTTTTCTTGTGTGGACGGCTTTCTATCTGCACATCCATTCACAAGCAAAACATACTGATAGTGAATTATTACTACAAAACGCATGCAAGTGACAAAGCAAAGTTGTTTGATATACCTTGGTGAGGTTGATTTCCCTCAGTGCAAAAACTGCAAGTGCCTTGAAGAGTTGCCCAGATCCTTCTTCAAGTGAAAAGACTATGCTAGTCTGAAAATCAAACGATTATACAAGTCAACCGGGTTTGTTTTTCCTTTTGGGAGGGAATGAAAAACAGGAAGGACAATGAAAGCCATATATGCACCAAAATGATTAAGCCATTGATTCAACGAGTTTATGTTTCTCGCTTCTAATTTTTTTAATTTTACCATATTTTACTTTTGTTTTTTCCATTCTTTCTTTGCATTGTAAGTGATTATATATATTTTTAATTTAATCATGCTAAAAATATCAACGGCACTTATAATATACTTTCAGTCGTTACAGTGCAAAAAAGCAAGAACTCCGAGGTTTTAAGCCCAGATGTACACTACCTAAACTCAAGCATGATTACCACCAATTCAAGGGGTGTTTGGTAAAGAAGAGCGGTGCTGATGGGTCGCCGCTCGCAATCACGTGGGGTCGGGGGCAAACGGCCCAAATGCCTGCGGGCGGACTCCACGGCGCGCGATCAAATCCCGCGGAAGGCGCGGGCTTCGCGTCCGCAGGTCGATCCTGGCCGTCGGACGGGGGTTGGCCGCCACGGCGGCGCACGGGAAGAGCTGGCGTTCCGTTCCGTTCTATATTTCTGTGTGTAGCTACAAATCGTGCACCAGCATGGTTCAACATCCCAAGGCCGTACATATGTACACCGAATGTCAGTTCCATTTGACTCTTCTGCTGGCTCGCTTGATTGGCACTCGGCCTAGCGACCATTGATGTGGTTCTTTCGATCGTTACTATTCTATCATTACTATTATAAAATAATGAGTTGGTGGTTGTAGGTTTCTTCTCCTCCAATTGCTCTATTCTTAATTTCTCACCACTCTTCACTTTTTAACTGATAAGAGTAGCCATATTTCATAGTATAATTCTCTATATTCAATAAATTTAATTGTGACGCATGAGCAGTGACTAGTTTTAACTAAAATCCATCGACTCTAGCTGATCAAAAAACCCTCTAAGCTGAGTTCCCTCGTCTACCTCAGGTTGGTGAACGGCCAAATGACGAGATATGGTAGTAGACTCGACACCAGCAGTACTACAGATGCTGAAAACAAGACCGCATAGTACTAGTTACAGTACGGATATTAGGATGTCACTAGCATAGACTAGTACAGCTAATAGCTCATGTTCTCCATCGCTGACTCCTGCTTGCAAATCTACTACGCTTGGCTTAGTTAGTCAACTCCAGAGGCCCGATACCAAGAGCTGCAGGCAGCTCGTGCTGATGCTATCTATGTGTAACATCCTGATTTTCAGAGCCTTTTTGAAGCTTTTAAAATAAAATTCACCATTTGAATTTTTCTGGAATTAATCAAAGCTTAATTGGAATTTTCATTAATCAAAAAGATTTAATATGATTAAAATTAAACATTAATATTTGCCAAAAATATTTTATTTGTGTTCCTTGTGTCACAAGGAATTTTCCTGTATTTTCTGGGATTTTTCGGAGTTTATTTGAGCTCAATTTGAAATTTCAAAAAAAAAGAGAGGAGAGAGAATGAACAGTACCCACGCGGTACTGTTCATGCGTCTTCAACCTCCATTGATCTGTTCGTTCTGTGTACAGTTTTCCTTCCTTTTCCTCTCTCTTCATAACTTTCAATCCGGGCATTATTTCAATATCCTCCCAAAAGGAAAGTTGTGCCAAATCACGCAAGGAATCCATCCCAATTGACTTCTTTCTATTTCATTCATCTGTTTGCCTTTTATCTCCTATTTTCCAAATCGGACTCTAAACCGAAATCCGCGAATTGGAGCCGATTTCTACCTCTTCCAAGCCTATAAATAGGACCCCTTGACCCCTCTAAACCCATCCCAAGCCGTGGCAAGTCCCTCAAAGGTCAGGACGCCGTCGGCATCGAGGCCCTTCGGTCCCGAATTTACTCGTCGCGTCTCGAGCTATTCGGTGAGTTTTTCTGTGATCCTTTCGCGTCACATTGTGCCATCATATGTCATCTACCTTCTTGGCAAGCTAATTTGGTTTTGGTGCAGCCAATCTCCCGGAATCGAGTTTTCCCCAATCTAGGTCAAGAGCGCTTCTTGACGTCGATTCGTCGCCTCCGGTAAGCTTTAGCCCTTGCCGTAATTTTTCTTAGACTTGCCTCGTCGCGTTCTACGCCGTGCTCACTTCCGTTTCCCCAAAAAGCCTCCAAAAAGTTTTGCCTCCGAACCTCGCCATGTCCGCCAATGGCATCACGTGTCCCCCATCTACCCGGTGATGTTTTCACCAATCCGTTCGCGTCACTTTGTGCCAAACCATCCCAGGTAGCTACCCTCCAAATGGTTTTAGATTTCGTTCACCGAGCACCAAGATATTAAGTTTTTCCTTTTTCCTTCCCGACGTCGTTCAAACGTCGATTGCGCCGTCTCCAGTGGGTTTCTGACCGAGCCGACAATTTTCCTAGCTTCGCCAAGCCGCGTTCTAGCCCGTGTTCACCCTACGCCTCCATGTCCTATGCCCGAGTTTTATTCCTCCCTCCTACCCATGTCGTTGTAGCCGCCAGTGCCGTCATCGTTCTCCGTTTGGCGTGCCGTCGCTTCCTAGGTGTGCCTTGGTCCCTAGCAACCCATTTTGCTAGTTGGATTCATCTCCCATGTCTCCTCTCGCCAGCGCTAGCCTCCTTTCCAAAAATTGCTCTCGGGTGAACAGTAACATCTGTGAATTTCCAGCATTTTCTCGCCCAGCAAACTTTGGATTGCTTGTTCTCCTTCATCCGAGCTCCGATTAACCCGAATATTTTTCCTAAATTCATCTAAAATTGAGCTCTATCTTTTGGTTCTGGTTTTGCAGTTTTTGGAGTTTATTTGAATTTTATTTGTATTTTTTTTGTTTGTTTTGTCGTTTCGCGCGTAGAATCCGACGTCGCCGAAGAGTTTGTCGAACCGCAGCAAGAGGGACCAACCAGTGCACAAGAAGGCAAGTCTCCTTTGATCATCTTGAACCTATGATTTTAAAATGTTTTAATTATTTTAAATTATGTGCATTGCTATTTACATACAAGATTAGTTCAAATATTAAGGTAATAGTTACCCCAATTTTGTTATGCCCTCAGTTGAAATTGAATGCCATGTACCCTTGTCTCCTTAGGATTTCCTTTGGCTCTTTAATGAGATTATTATATTCAGTTGTGAATATTAGAATGGTAGTACAATGCTTAGCCATGCTATTGAATACCTCATAAATCTTGCAAATGGGAAATTATGATTTATTGTAATACCCTTGTGTTTACAAATTTAGTGGTAATTGGAGTTACCACTGTTGTTTTAAAATAAACTAAAATGTGAAAGTTGGTTTAGATTAGGGTGGATGGTTGGTTTGGTTTGGTGCAGGAAGCACGAGATCTTGTAAAGTGTATGTTCCACCCTAGTCAATTAAGGACCGACGCTTGTGTTTGTCCAGACTGAGCATTAACCGTACAACCACAAGTCTATATGGGTACGACCTAGCTGACTAACTTATGATAGTCTAGTTTAGGTGCCACCAGTGGAAAGTGGGTGCCAGGGATGGACTGGTTATTCACAGTGAGGGACAGGGATTTACTGTACTCATATGGCGCAAGAGGGGGCTTCGGTTCGGGCGGTTAGCCTACCTGCGGTGAAACCTCAGCGGGTGGTATCTAGCTAGATTAGAGTAAGGTAAAGGCTTTGTGATATTTTATCTGGGTCTCATGCCAAAGGAAGCGTGTTGACTTTTAGGATAATTTATCTCTTGTGGGTAAAGTTGTACAACCTCTGCAGAGCGTAAAACTATTCGAATAGCCGTGCCCACGGTCAAGGGCGGGCAAGGAATGCATTCACATGGTAGATTTCTGGTTTTGGTTTTAAAATCAAAGTTTTGTATTCCGAGAGTGGAGGGAACTCTCGGAAGGGTATCCTGGCGGTTGGAGTCAGAGAGGGTGGATGTAACCCGCAGTAAGTAACTTGATCAAATTGGTTAGCTAGTGTTGGTAGATGGAACCTTCACTAGAAAGTTAATGATAGTTCTGCTAAAACATTTACTTTATTAAATGGATGCCTTCGAAAATAATTAGTAGTAATTGAAATTTTAAAATATTGCTTTGTGCAAAAGAACCATATAGCCTTCCTTTGTCAAGCCTTGCATCTATGCATTTTTTCCAAGACTTGCGGAGTACTTTATGTACTCACATGCTACACTCAAAAATAATAACCAGAGGAGTACGAAGCTCAAGAAGGCGACTACGACTTCTTCGCGGGTGGATTTGACGAAGGATTCCAGGAGTTCTAGGTTGCGCTTCCCCAGTCAATTGCCTGTGGCGTATTGATGGGTCTTCACCGAGTTTATCTTTTGCTTCCGCTGTGTTTCGTGTGTGCGAGGTCTTGAAACCTCAATTGTAATAATGAGACCTTTCGGTCTGTACTCTTTAATATTGTAATAAAGCGTTGCTGGTTATGTATTCATTTCTGTTTAACTGTGTGCACTAGCTTTGATCTGGGACTAGTGCAGTAATACACATAGGGTCCGGGTTCGGAAATCCGGGGTCCCGACACTATGTCATGTAGACGATGAAGGATGGAGACAGGTTCAAGACAGGAAAAAACTTAAAAGGCCACGATCACCTGGCCCAGGTCAATTCTGGCCCAAAGACCCAAGTGCAAGCAGATCACGTAACCTTACAGATTGGTTTGTGGCGCGCTCGATGCGGTTTACGTACGGTCCTTCGCAGGGGTATGTTTGGAGCAATTTCGCAAGAATTTAATACGGAACGGCAAAAGTCCGTAGTAACCCTACGGAACGCCTTCTTAAAGAAAAAAAACGAAGACTAATGACTAAATTAACACTGTAACAGATTGAAATTATACTGTAACTGATACTGATTTATTTAGCGTAACTAAATTTAAAAAATTAAAATTGAAAAACAGATTAGCCTATCATGGATAACGCAAACGAATACGGAAAAAAGAACCGGCAAAAAAGCTCAAAAAAGCTAAAAACCAAAAAAAGATAAAATTTATGAATAATAAAATATAAGTCAGAAGTCAGAAACTCAAGTCGAAATGAGCAGAGCGTAAACCTGCCATTCGCTGTATGCCCCCTCGCCGTCCTTGTAGGCCTACCTTTTTATATTAGCTATGACTGATGGTTTTTATCTATAGTTGATGACTTTTTGTTGAAAATAAATAATAGTGGTTAAAAGAAATGGTTTTTAGAAAAAAGAAACGAGTGGTGGGAAAAGTAAGAGAAAGATACATGTATGAGATAAGAGCGAAAGGAGTGCATATGTGAGATAGGAGTAAGAGGAGTGGGTGCGTGATATATCCGTAACTTCTGTTTTATCTGAGCAAGACATAGTAAGAAAAACATTTTGAAAATTCTCACCCTCTAAACAGAAATAAAAAACAGGAGCGTATACCAACCATGGTTCGATTACCGGCGGTTACCGACCGGTAACCGCCGGTAACCGGAATTCCCGGCGGCGAGCGGGATGAGAAAACCGGCCGGGATGCAAATTTGAAATTTTTGAACTTGTAGATGCTTACTAATCAGATTGGAGACATATAGGGTCCATGGGGCTTTTGCTTTTGTTTTTGCTGGTGAACTCTTGATGTTTTGTGCATGTGGGGAGACAAAAGTGAGGCTACAGGACAGCAGCAGCAAGCAGCAGTAGTAACTCGCATTATTGAGGCTTGAGAGCAGCAGGAGGGAGCAGCAGCAGCAGCAGCACGCAGCAGCAGCAACACGCAGCAGCAAGCAACGCAGCAGCAGCAGCAACACGCAGCAGCAGCAGCAAGCACCGGTTTTCCGGTTTTTTCGCCGGTAAAACCGGTAACCGGCCCGGTTACCGGCCGGTTACCGGCCGCCTCCCGCCCCAACAAAAAAAACGTTTGACAAATTTCTTCCGATTTTACACCGGGATTTCCGGTTACCGGGCGGTAACCGGCCGGTTACCGGTACCGCCCGGCGACCAGGATTCTCTCCGGAACCGGTTTTTCCAACCTTGATACCAACACACCCACTCTTATCACAGGTGGAGTGGTCGCGAGTCAAAAATGGCGCGACCCCACCCACCAAACTTGAACGAAGCTTCTTCAAAGCTTCAGCTTCAAGTCTCGCGCGCATACCAAAAGAAAGCCTGAGCTACCTCCGTCTCCCTCCCTTGACCCGATCGCCTCCTACCACCACCACCACATGGTAGAGCCCATTCCTCCCAACATTCCCTTCTAGTATATACATGACTCACCGATCTGATCAACTCTCACACACAAAGCTAGCCAGACCAGTCCAACCAGAAACTAACACGAAGCTGCTTGGGTTTCTTGGCGGAATTCACCTTCGCTTTCCTCTGCTCTGGCCGGGATCCGTGCGCGGCGGAGTGAAGCGGCGCGGCGGCGGGCCGGTGAGTTCTCTGCAGTTCCTCTGCTGCTTCATCTCTTCCGGGGCCGGTGCGTTCTGTATATGGTGGGCGTACGGTCGCTTGGCTGGTTGGTAGATGATCCATGGCGTGGGTTCGCAGAAGTTAAGGATGTGCTTGCAGATCACGTACTCGTTTTTCTATGGGGTAAAGGGGCGATCGCTATCAGGACTTAGTTTCTTGATCTTTGGGGCTTAATTAACTATCTTCTGGTTGGTGATTTGTCGCTGTGCAAAGACAGAGGATGCTCTTCCCGAGTGACACGTCCTTTCTGGTCGATTATGCCAATCAGTGCTGCGTTCCAAGGTCAACCCATTTCTTGTCTTGCAGATTAGTGATCTTCTGCAGCTGCACACGCTCCTCGGCCCGACAGAGCCAAGAACTCCACGGTTAATCCTCTCCAATGGAGGCCATGGCTGGGAAAAGCACCAAATCGGTTGGAAGCAACACGCCGCCTCATCGTGCCGGCGACGCGAAGGCCGTGCCCAGCTACCTCAGACCATCGGCCGGCTCCTGCCACCACGTCTGCAAGTACGGCGGGAAGCACACGTTTGAAGACAGTGACACACACAAGGCACAACGAAGACCTAGACAGAAGCCAGCGGTTTCAGATAGCCAGGAGAGGACGCTCGTCAAGGCGCGGGAGGTGTCCCGGAGGCGTGTCGGAGATTTCAGCAAGCCTGAGAAGGCCGACAGGTCGGTCGTCGACGAGGAGAAGGAAGTGGAGCCTGTGGAGTGGAGGGACATTGTGGCTTATGATGCAGCTCCAGCTCGTGGATCATCTCCACAGCCTGAAGAAATCTTTGCCGAAGTCACAGATTCAGGCGATGGTAAGGAGGAGGATGTGATGAAGGGAAAGAAATCACATGACAAGGCCAAGACCACTGAACAAGAGATTGGCGCCAAGAAGAGAAATGAATCGCTGAACAAGAAGCTGGTCAAGTCCGTCAGATCGAAGCTGACTGGGAAGGCTTCGACGGAACCTCAGGCCAGGAACAAAGCAGCTTCACCTGCTCTCAAGAACACGAACACGGGCAGAGAGAGCTTAAAACCTCGGAAAGCGAAGAAAGCTGCAACACTGCCCGTCGAAAAGAAGGCTGTAGCTCAACAAATAATTCAGGGAGACGAAACTGCTGATGTGAAGGAAAGGAAAACACACCTCCCTCTCGACCAGGAAGAGTATGCTGCTGCTGAATCAAGCAGCAGGCCCATTCCGGTGCACCGAAGGGTAAAGAGCATGAGCATCAGCAGCCGATCAGTGCGCTTTCCATTTGTCCGACAAGCGAGCAAGAATTCTGCCACCTTCAAGCTGCGCTCCAGGAGCAGCAAAGCACCAATTCTGCCGTCTGAAGAAGAGAAGCCAACACGGCTCAGGTTCAGAAAGGGGAGAGTAGCAGGTGAGGAGTCCAGCAGCGGCATTCAGCTCAGGATCAGGAGCATTCGGAGGCGGGGTGTCGGCGTTTCCAGTGGCGCAAACACCGGTTTCGTCGTACCGGCGGTGACGTTGAAGCATCAGAAGACGCTGGAGAAGAAGAGGAGCCAGAGGCTGTACAACAACCTGATCGAGGAGACGGCGAGCAAGCTCGCCAAGACCAGGAAGAGCAGGGTGAAGGCCTTGGTTGGGGCTTTTGAAACTCTCTTCTCCAAGATTGGAAAGTAGGATTCAGCTGGCATAGGTAGTACATTATTACAGAGGTTGCCATAATTTTTTTCTTGTTCTGGGATGAGTGCTTGCTTGGTATATACCCCTGATGGAATTGTAAGTTTTGGCAATTACACTAGGACTGAACAATTTTAGAGCAAAGATCACCGATGTTGAGTTTCAAGACTTTCTCCTTGTTCAATCTATCAGTCAAGAGCTGGAATGGAGACAATGTGCAGAGATGTAGTATTATGTTGATGGAGCCATACATTGATCCTGTTTAAGATAGTGTAAAAAGCCAGTTCAATGTTTATTTTCAGTTCTGTTCAGTGATGGCATTAGTTCATCTTTCAGGGAAACTTTAAGAACCAAATTGAAACATCATGACACGCATCTTATCTGCCTCCAGATTGGCTGTTAGACGCTTGCCTTGCCAAGTGTCACAACCGGTGAAAGTTGCTTGCCTTCGTGTCACAACTGGTCGCGGTCGAATCGGATTTCAAATGCAAATATTATGTCACTGAGCACATGCACAGTTCACGCCATTAAAGATAGCGCTGGTTGGCACCAGATGCTTTCTTCTCCAGTTCTTGCAATGGTTGGTTCTTCTTGTAGAAATGAAGTGATCTCATGCACAAATCAAATGCTATTGTGCTTGCAGTTGTAACTTTTAACCAGCCTGAAATTGCAATCCAGGTAGACATCTATAAATAGCATGGCTGCTAGTAGCTTCGCCATGAACAGACAAAATCTGGTTAAAAGAGAACTGTATGCAGCAGAAACACGACCATTTTCAGCTCATCTTGATAGCGAGGTCCCACTACAACTGAATTTGGCCGAAAATACTACATGTTGTTCCAGTTACAGACAAAGAAGAGCTGAATTAAATACAACAATACCAGGATACAAGGACAAGAGGTCAGTGATTCACAATTGTGTTCCAAACACGGGCGTTTATCGTGTAGTGCTGCATCATTGTCAACCAAATTTAGACAGATGGCATTCGCACTACCCAAAGAGCATGAATGAAATTTAGACAGATGGCATTCGCACACCCAAAGAGCATGAATGAATCTTCTGTCTCTGAAAGCCAGGGTATTGTACTCAATTCTTGGCTCACAGATTCCTCCCAAATTCCAATAGTGTTCGTTTGGCGCCTGCTGTTCAAAGATCTGCACCGCAAGTTTACTTCACAGCATCACAAACATTTCGCAACAAACACAAAGGCAGGCCCCAACACCAGTTTCAGTGCAGGTTATCAGAAGGTTTGAACAACAATAGCATTCCATGTGCCAGTGATAAGATGTGATAGTCAAATACCTGACCACCTGTGACAAGTTGATGGCAAACTCTAGATAGTCCTAGTGTCTACCAGATTTGTATCCTCATCAATAAATAACAATACAGCTGTCATCACAAGACTGCAAAATGGATCGAATATGTGAACAATTAGATTAGGTAACAGAACAAAATTCTTAGCATCAAACTGGCAGGGAATTACAGGTTTGCACGAAAGCTGAACTAAGTTAATACATTCGAAAGCAATTAATCTGCCAATACCAAGTATCAGCAGTTCAGCAAAAACCTAGGACCGCATGCAGCCACCACAATCAGTAACAAGGTAGTTACAATTGGCAGTTGGAGGCAATATGGAAGACAGATCATGAGGCGCTCGCCTCTACAATGCTGAATAGCTTTACGTAGTTAAGCAATAAGCTCATGATTGCTTGCATTATTTGAAAACACGGCGTAAAGGTAACCACATATTTGGACTAACATGACGGACAAAGAGACAGAGGTCATTCCTTCATGCCACCAACATGCATTTCAATTTCAGAATATTTGTTAGACGAGGAAAATCAGCCAACTTATGTAAACATATTCAAAAGAAAGAAATTTCTGTACTTTAACATGGAAGGGATGACACAATTTGCAAGGCTGCATAGCGTCCTAGGACATTTTGGACTAACTGAGAAGCTAGGTTAGAACCATCTTTAGGACTAACAAATGAATGTATTTGCAGAGCACACATATTCTGATAGTATAAAAGATTAATGAATGAATGTAATCTAAAGTCAAACCTGTAGATAGTTATAATAAATAAGCAGAAGTAGAAGGCAAGCTTGATCATCCGGTACTTCTTCTCCCCGTTTATTTGTCGGAATATCTCAGTAACATCTACAAGATGTTTCTGATCCATATACCTGATTAAACACAAAATCATATATTTTTTCTTTCAACTATCATAATATAACATAAACAGAACATGAAGGCACAAGAAATAAGGAATATGAACATAAATATACAAGATAAATGTCTTAATTACGTAGGTAACTTTGTCTATGGCATTAAAATGGAAAATCCAAACATCCATTTTGTTTTGCCCTGCACAAACTTATGACACAAACTAATAGTTGCTAAACCATGAAGGAAATAATCATTTTGGACATACATAGAAGTGCAAGCCTAGCTGAAAAGCTACACTTTTCAACCAGATAAACAACAAAATATCTCGGATATCTTGCAAAAAGAAGTTCGATCATGATCAGAACTAGCTCCAATGCAAAGGCTGCACTTTATCTGAAACTTCAACTTAGCAAATAAGAACACCGATTTTCAGCATCTGGATACTGAGAAGAATACTGAAGTTGAGAGATTCTTGTTCCTCTAGTTCAAAATTCAAATATCCAAAGAAGAATGAGAATTGAATGAACTGAAACCAATTAGCAAGACATCATCATGCTAGACTAAAAGGACAGGCTGGTTGGGCCCTGCTTGTCTGGCAATATGCACATTGCGCAATATGTGTGCTGTCAATTCTGTGTCTTCTTAAATCGCGTTTCAATTCTGATGCATATACTGGATTAAGGGTGGTGTGATTGTATTGGATTGCTGTTTTGTTTCCATCCGTAAATAATGGAAACAGGGGTGTCTTGCCCTTGTTCGAGAGACTTAAATCTATGATCTATGGCATATTATAGCTGTATATGCCCAGCAGTATTCATTAATCAGACCAAGAACATGACAACATTACTTCTTTTCTGGTAATAATGTTCTATTCATCAGATTACTGCCACATGCTAGAACAAAACCAAGAATACGCATAAAATCACTAAGGCCAAGTTTGGAATCTGTGAAGGTTCATTCTGAATCATTGCAAGAAAAACATTATCTAATGGTTCATTTCTAATGAAGAGCGGTGAGAATTAAACAATTCATGTCCACACATAAAGTGCAGGTAGCAGCTACAAAGTTAATGTAATCATATTGCAACAAGTCAACAATAACAAAAAATAACTACCTTTAGGAACTATAAGATCACATCGAGACATACTATGTTCTTTCCATTCATGAACAACTAATCTAAGACATCAAATCCACACAAATAAATATGGCAGCATAGTATTAGTAGCCAATGCCCAATGATGAAAAAGAATTAGTTTGCTAAGTTCATGACTGAAAGCAAGTGATACATACAGTTTCACATGGTAGTATGTTACAGGTGCCATAACTAGAAATGGGAGCCAATGCAGCGTCAAGAGGAAAGAAGCACACAGAACTCCTTGGAGTAAGTATTCTATAACCACCACCGCATTGATGCGAGATGACGAATCATATGGGTTGATATAGTCATACTCCAAATCAGATAAACAAATAAGCTGGTACAAAAACACAAAGAGAAAATCAGTGGAATAAATCAACAGGAAGAGAGGATAACCTATTTTGCAAGAAGCTAAACAGAATGTAAATTTGTTTGTAAATTTCACTCGTACAGATTTGAATCTGTCTATCAATTATGATCAAATCTTAGACTAGAGCAGCAACAAATCTATGATTATTAGACCCAAGTTTGTTCAATACTAGGAATTTGAAGAATGTTGGATGCGGTAATGCATAACACCCAATAATCATTGCAGCAGCCAGGGATAAAAAAATCTTCGGTAACCGCCTGGTTACTGGTCGTACCAGCCTAGACCGGTAAAATAAATACTGGTCTGAAAAGTAGTGATTTCATACTAATTTGAATGAATTGCAAGCTGTATTAGACTGGAAACAGACCGGTAACAGGGTACTGGCCAACCTCCGGTAAATTTTCAAAATCTGGTTTTTTGATCCTTGGCAGCAACACAACACACCATGACCACAGTACATATTTATAAATCGAGATTTAGTGAGCCTAAAGAATCATTGAACAATCATGGTGGTTGCAACCTTGGGGCAGCAAAGCTACAATAATGCATGTGCCACTGTGACCATTCTGGTTTCACACAAACTAAAGGAACAGGCTTGTGGCATATATGATCATGGCCGGGGCGGACCTAGGGCCCGGGCTAGGGGGGTTGTAGCCCAGGTCCTAGCCTAGTAAGTCCAATGGGCCTCAATACCATTGGTCGGCCCATTAGGGTCTAAACCACTGGCTCCCCCCTTCTGTGGCCCCTTGGCCGACCGACGCATTCATGCGGTCACGCCCGTGCGCCTCCTCCCTCCCAACCCTAGCTACCGATTCTGCCGCTGCCAGGTGCCAGTCGCCTCATCTCTGGTGCCCTCCGGATCTCCTGCTCCGCCCCGCCTTCCGCAGCTCCACGCCTTCGTCAGTCTGCTGGGCCCCTTGGCGCACGGCCCCTCCATGGCTACAGCTACGATGCTTCGCCCTCTGGCCTCCAGATCCCGGCTGTCGGCTCCAACCTCTACCCCTTTGTCCTCCACTGGTCCGCCTGCCTCTGGGTCCCGGGCTCCCGACCCCCTCTGCGGCTCTGCCCTCCCTACCCCCGGGTCCTGGGCTCCTAGCCAATTGTAAGCCAAATGCATATCCTACCTCCTTATTTACTTTATTACAGTGTGAGCAAAAGGAGCCATCTCACTATGTATCTGCTTGCAGTGGGTAGTTCATCTTGATCTAGTTCCCTGGGTGTTTAATTCAAATCTTTAAAAAAATATAGATGTTTCATGGAATCTCTTGAATGTGAGAGGGATGCTCTAATTTTGTTCTACATTGATGCAGCAATGTTGATGCCACAATGCTTGCGTGAGTCGCCTTTTTCCTGCCCTAATTTACAATATCTGGAGATCAGCATGGCCGATAGTCAACCGGATAACTGGGTATGCTGAACACTCCTATTGTTAAATCTATCATGCAATGCTATCATTCCATACATTTTTTTCTACTGACACCTTATTGACAAATTCTGTACTATTTCTACTGTTTTACATTGAATGGAAATGCATGGGTTTATGACTAGTATTTAGTACATGCCCATTTGCAGTTGTGCACTGCCAAAACTGTTAACGTTATTGCTTGAAGATGCATACTACTCAAGAGCACTGTTTCATGCTGCAATATTTTGTCTTAATTTGCTGTTTATTGTCACCATACCTGTCATCTCAAAAATATCTGCACCTTGGTTTTGTAGGTAGATATTAAATTACTAAATTAGCATTTCAAGTTGAGTCATCTTTTAACTAACACTTGTTTGTCCACGCAGGGATGAGCTAACTAGGTTAGTTTCAGAGTAGCGATGTCTCTCAGTTCTCAAAGTAGATGGCTGCAGCAGTCTTGGTTTTCTTAATATAAGCTCTCCGGAGAGCCTTTCAACCCTTTGGCTATCAGATCTTTCTTCCGTTTCAAAATCGGTAATTCAACATGCTCCTACAACGCATTTTTCGGCATTTTCAATGCATATAAAGTCATGTTGGAACAAATTACCCATTGGTAGAACTAAAAAAAACTCGACCTGCGGGGGGTAAGACGGCCCCCGGGCATTTCAGCTAAGAGAAGATCCTCTCACGTAGATCGAGAAAACCCCCAAACCCCTGCTCCACCCTTACACAGGGGCACCGTTGCCTGGGTGAGAACGACCAACGACCGGGCCGGGCCTTGACCCATGCTTTGGTGTGGTAGCAGACGAGGGGATTTTTTTACCCCCAGACCTGAAATTCGCCCTGAGGGATTCGAACCCAAAACCTGGGGGGTGCTACTGAGGCGCTCTAACCACTGGGCTAGAGACCCTTTCGCACCCATTGGTAGAACTTAGCGGTATGTTTTGTATTTTTTAATTTACCATTCATATCAATATATGCTACTTTGTCTGTACAGGTTGGTATAATGCTTGATTAAATTTCAATGTAGAAGGTGCTAATATGTACCGAAACTATGACATAAGAAGAAGATTTAGGAGTGGTGGTTTAGGCTCTCTGCTCAGATGTCAAGATACAGACTTAGGGTTTTTGCCTTATATGTTTTATTACAAGACTCTCATTTCTTTGATCTTGAGGAGGTTTCAATCCTAGCCTATTCTAACTTATTTGGGACAAAAGACTTTATTGTTGTTGTTGTAGCCGATGCCAATATAATGTGGAGATCTGTCATGATGGTTTGGTGGAAGGATTCTTCCTTAATTAGGTATTTATCCTACCTAGAATACTTTTTTTACATGTCATTAGACTGTTTCGCTATGATATCAGATGTTATGTCAGTGCTTATGTACTTTTGTTGTGATGTAGTTTAATTGCAACCCTAGAGATGTTTCTATTCTATTATAACTTAGCCCCCCCCCCACCCCCCCTCCCTGGGTTCATTTCTGGGTCCACCACTGGTCATGGGCACCAAGTAGCTTGTGCTAACTTTTCGATTCGAGCGATAACCTGTTTGCAGTAGTGCGGCAACAGCATGTGTTTATCAAGTTACTGAGCCCCATTACCTAGCCCTTACGATCATCAAAGCACATAACAAGTATAATGCTATGTAACACAAAAGACATAAGAGAAAGAAATATCTTTTCATGTAATATGGCAGAAAACAATGAAAATTGCCCAGCACAGAAACTTTGGATGAATTTAACCAAATACCTTGGGCCTTATTCTATCAAGATGAAATATTTTTATAGTTTCAACAGAATCTAGGAGTCACCATAACTCAAATGTAAAAAAAAAAAATCTTGCTCGCAGTTCACCGGACTTACTACTCCCTATCCTACCACATCCTGTTGACCCCTAATTAGGTAAGGAACGACGCCGAGAATTGCACCGTTGACCCAACCCAGCATAAATGTTCTTAAAATCCCCACAAAATTGGCCAGCTGCCGCCCAAATTGGCCAGGAATTTTTGCCGGTTCTGCGCCAGATCTTGACTGAACTCACGGTTCAAGGGTGAAAATTTGAAGGGAACAAGGGGCCGGGCTTGCCTGGTATGCGGTGAGGCCGATGAGGACCATGACGGAGGCGAAGGAGAAGAGCCACAGGATGAGCTCCACAGACATGGCTGCCGCCGCTCCACTCCAAGAAAGTCCGGACTGATCTCCCCTCGGCTCCCGCCTCTGCGCTCAAATCAACCAACCAAACCGGTCAAGATGGACGAGCGCCCAGAACCAGCCCGCCCGACCTCGATGGTGTGGTCGTCGCCGGAGATGGGAGGGGAGGAGGCGGCGGCGGCGAGGTGGGGTTGAGGAGAGGAGATGGATCGTGGATGGACGCGAGTCAGTCAGAGGGGACACTGATGGGTTCAGGACACCCGCGATTCCCAGGAAAGGAAAATTCCATTCTGACTTTTTCGAAACTGAATAATGGCCGGGAGTTTAGACGCAAGCCATGTCCGATTCTGAAAGACAAAGTTTGGCTTTTGGCCCGTTTTTTCCAGGCTTTTAAGTCGATTTTTTACTTCTATTTCTATCACTAATTTTACTCATCGGATCTATTAATCACAGCAAAACGTCATTAATGATAGCCTACGAGGTGATACGATGAAAACACCCCCAAAAGCTTTGACAGATACACCACAGCTACCAACTCTTCTTCACTACCAACTCTTCTTCACTTGATTTTCCTCTAAGGGTCTGATTTTTTCAGCTTTTAAAAAGGATTTTTAGTTTTTGCTATAATAACTAATTTTTAAATAGAGTGTTTTTTCGAAAATAGGGTCTACAAGTTTGTAGTACACACTGTAATAACTTTATTTATATCATCTAAAACCGCACACAAGTTTATGTTACTCCGTATTCTATCTCATAAACAGTTTAAAAGCCATAAGTTGCAGTTAAAAGTCATAAACCATAGCCATAAAAAATAGACCCTAAATTGTGCACTGTGAATACTACGCGTAGTACCTGGGATTTTTAATAAGCAAATCACCTTCTACAAAAATATTGAGCAGATTCTTTTTAGCTTTGACTTATTGATTTTTGGTTCTAGTGCGAATACTTATTTGAACAAAGAATGTCTACAAGCCACTTTAAAAAGATTATGTCAATAACCTGTTTTGAAATGGTAATAAAAAACTGTTCTATTTGTTTAACCATAAACTATAAGTTATAAGCTGTAAAAATTCGGTCATTCTCTGTATAGACTTGTACTTTCGGCAAAAGAAAAGGGCATGCACCTTAATTTCAACATACACCCTCCATTTAACAATAAAAGTTCCATTTCTTGGTAATCATCGTTTCACGCTGTAAGTCTATTGAGTAAATTATAAGAGTATAGTTGTTGCTGGCGTAATATGGTTGTAAAAGAGGTTGAATGGTTGTAGTATAGCATTAATTTTGTAAAAGAGGTTGAATGGTTGTAGTATACCATTCATTAGTGGTATGTACGGTCCAATCTTACTAGGTATTTTCTTAGACACATGCGATCAGCCACAAACTGCCAAATAAAAGGAGAACGAAGATTGACGAATCGAAATCCCTTTGTGAGAAATATCTAATAAGATTGGGCCATACGCACATACCTCTAATCAAAGTGAGAACGATTTTGGCTCTCCAATAACTTAATTACCATTACTTGGCACATGACTACTCATTTTTTAGATAAAGGATATAAAATCCGGCCTCTATATCCACGAGGGATATACACAGCCAACAGATAAACGAGCTCTTAGGCTCAATTCCTCAAAACCTGAGGAGCATAAAACAACAAGAAATAAAGCTTAAGGACTATAAAAAAAGCTAGAAAGACTAAGCTTCATAACTTCTTCTCCGTCCTTATTTTCAACCAAGCCCCTATCCTTTTCCGACCGTGCCCTCTAACCTTCGGTCTACTGTGCGTGAAGAAAGACCTCCGAGGCGACGCCTCCAAGGAGGCGACGAGAGTCGCCGACGCCGCCCGCCTCACCGAGGCAAGATTTTCACCTGGAGATCAGTAAACATGAGGGCTATGGGGCACCATGACAACTCCTCCAGGAAGGAAAATGGCGTCCGAAGGCGTCATCGTTGTCGAGATCGGTAAGATCACCGGTAAGGCTTTCGCCAGCACCTCCACAGCACCCCACGTACTACCCACTCACAAAATAGACCGCCACCAACCCACCGGGGGCCTGCGCGCCTCAAGGCTATGGCATAGCCACCCTTGAACTCTACGACGAGTCGCTCCCTGCAATGTCCGCCACTAAAGAAACCACAAAGCGACGCCTATGCGCCACCACTGAGCAGATCCAGGGAAGAAATCTCCCACGTACGGATCCAAGCACGCCCAGTGAGGAAATCCAGGTGCGGCTGCGATTGTGACTTGCACAACCCACTCAATTCGTTGCCTCGTCCGGCGGGCACCCCTTCTCCTTCCATGACCGCATCATCCGCCCAGCGTCCTCAATCTTCCCTGCCTTACACAGGGACGAGAGCAGGACCGCGTAGATCTTCACACTGGGCACGATCTCTTCTTGAGCATTTCGTCGAACATCTTGAGCGCATCCCCCGACATGCCGCGCTTGCACAGCCCGCCCATGATCACATTGTACGTGACCCTGTTGGGCGCGCAACCGGCGCCATCCATCCGGTTCTACAGCGCCAGACCGAGAGACCGAGGAGGATGACACCGCTGTCGACGAGGACCCTGAGGACGTCCGCCGGCCGCAACACCGGCACATGACTACTCATAAGTAGTGTCTTGAGAAAACACGAACTGAACCCACTCAGCCACGATACCTCACTTCATTTTCATGTGCAGCAGTCGGTACAATCTTTTGTCAGAATTTATCGATCCATTTCATAGCCTTTCCCAGATCACATGTGCCTCACTCGTGGAATACCTTTCAACAATTAAATGTTAAGATATTGTACAAAAATCAAACCAATATATATTAATCCAAATACACTAAGGTCCATTCATATTAGCTTTTGATTTTGGCTTATGAATAGTAGCAGCTTGTAGAAAGAGATACTCGCGTGTAGTTTTAACCGATATACATAAAGTCACTATAATATATACTACAATTGACTAGTATACCCTATCTTAAAAAGACATTCTGTTTAAAAACTATATAATATAGAAAAGCCATTTACTATAAAAAAAACCATCTTTTAGAAGTCAATACAAATATGGCCATGTTGATTCATTGTTTTATGGAATTCTATTATCTTGGTATTCGGTAAGCATCCCGGTTTTCATTTAAGTACTGCAATAACCACCAATAACATTAAATGAATAAAGGTAAAGTCTTAAACAAATTATGAATAACTACATAAAATTAACAGTGCGCTGAAGTACTTTTGAAAAGGAAATTTCATGAACCATTATAATTCTTGCTTTAGCTCGCTACAAATTTTTTCAACTAAGCTTCAATGTGGTTGTGTTAGCCAGTTATTTTTTCAGTTTATTACTCACTTCCCCCCTACAATACAAAGGTAACAATATATAACAATGTTAATAAGATTCGCAAACCTTCTTTCAAGAAAACCATCAAAATACAATAAATTGAAAACTCCAATCACATGTTAACTGAGAAAAGAGAACCCGTCAAAATCTTCCATCTCATGATGATAACCGTGCCATTAATCGCTCTCCAACAACAGATTGATAGGGTTGCATGAGCCTTCAAATTGGACTATACATGCAAGCTAATTTTGTAGCATTAATCGGACGAGCTAGGAGCCCCCCAACACACACATATACTAGTCACCTGCTCATATGTTACAATAAAATTTATTTGATATATAGAGAATCATGCTATGAAAGAGACTACTCTAATCAATTGAAAAGTGGAAGGTGATAAGAAGTTGAGAATAGGGCGGTTGGAGGAGAAAGGACGTACGACTACTAACTTTTTTTATAATAGTAATGAAATTTATTGGATATATAGATAATCATGCTATGGAAGATGGCTACTTTGATCAGTTGAAAAGTGGAGAGTGATGAGAAGTTAAGAATGGGGCGATTTAAAGAGAAAGGACGTACGACCACTAATTTGTTTTTTATAATAGTAATGATATTACTATATATATATATATATATATATATATATATATATATATATATATATATATATATATATATATATATATATATATATATATATATATATATATATATATATATATATATATATATATATATATATATATATTATGCCAGTGAAATTTTGCCCATTAAGCTTGAGATCCTGTATGCATGTATTTCCTTATACAATGCAGATCCAGCAAGCTTGACACCTGCAGCTTGAGATCCTGCACAAAGATTGTTGAAAGCCTTCATCTGCTGATAGTAAAGATCTGGAAATAAAGGATGTGCGTCAGTGACTTCATTTTACAATACTACAAGCTAGAGGGTTACGTCAGCTGCCTCCAAAACCTAAACGCGAGCTCAACAAGCTGTTTGTAACACACATCGCTCTCCCTGGACTGTAGATTTTTGTCGATTGATCTCTTAACAATTGGAACATGCATGCATGATGAGCTGAGCTCTTCTTCAAATTACATTTGAAATAATCAGGGTAGCTAGGAATGGGTCTGTTCAGTTCTTGAAGCATATATCACCATTACAGATAGTGTTATCATAGATGGTTTAAAACTGTTATCATAGACAGTTTTTGAATCGTCTGTATTTATGTATCAGTGATAATAGGTGGTTATCACAGATAGCTTCCAAATTGCTTGTGATAGTTAAAACACAAACCGTTTTTTGAAAAACCGTCTGTGATATTCTGCTATCACAGACAGTTTTTGGTATTAACCGTCTGTGATATCGTGCATATCACAAACAGTTTGTTTTAAAACCGTCTGTGATATCTATATATCATAGACGGTTTGGAACACCAAATCGCATGTGATAACTATTTCAAAAGCTACATTATTTTCTGTTTTTTGGCTAGCAACAGGAAATGCTAGCCATACCCTCTGAAAACAAACAAGAAGATAACATATATATAGCACAGGACAATCATTACACAGATCTCATAAATGAATTAAACAACGCAAGTAGATCATATATATAGTGAATAAAAATCGTTGCACAGATCTCACAAATGAATTAAACAACTGAATGAAGTACAATTGAATGAATTGTTTGACTAAACACAATTGAGATATTACAATTGTATCCAATGTTTCAACATCTAATCACCATTGCCAGAGTGAAACTCTCCAGTGTTGTTTATGACATCCGCTATCAAGAATTGGGAGAGCTTTTCTCGAATTTCGGCGAGTTTGTCAAGATCGATTGCACTTTTGTCGAATTTCATGCACTGTCGCTAGGAGTAGTGTTAAGTTATTAGCATATATGTATATACATATATTGATAAATCACAAAATAATTATTGGCAGGTTGACAAACATTTGGATCATTCGTTTTAGCGTCCATGATTTCCAGCATATGGTGCCAAACATAGAATCCACATATGTTGCCCTGTAGCTGCTGGTGGCACTGTAAAAATAGAATTACATACATAGGTATTGTCAGTTCTAGAGGCATTATAACGAAGTGCGGTATGTATTGTTGTGTTGTAGAGAGTACGGGAAATCGCGTCTTGTGTCACAGTGTGGCGCTGGATTCCTTGTATCTCCCTCCCTGGGGCAACGTAAGCGCTGAACGACCTACGTGATTCCAAAAAGTTAGCCTCGATCATTGCAAAATAAAGAGAAGATTACAATAGAGTTATGTATGGAGGAAATGAGTTTACCTATCAATTGCTTGTTACACACGGGTGAAGTCGTGGTTTCCATTAAGTAAGGAATCAATGTATATTTCCTTACTCCACTTTAGTACAATTACGATCAGAATACAATCACAGGACAGTATGTCAACTTAATATACTCCCAACAATACAATAACAGATTCAACAAATTAGATAGCAAATCGAATTAGCTAACAAGTGAAGTATATATCATGAAGTATTAAAGATCACAAAATAAATTAGCCGGCGTTGGGAGGGAGAGGCGGCCGGCGTCGGGAGGAGAGGCGGCATCGGGAGGGAGAGGCGGCCGGCGTCGGGAGGGAGAGGCGCTGTCAGGAGGAGAGGCGGCATTGCGAGTGAGCAAAACCTAGTAGGGGCGGCAGAGACAGTGTGTGTGAGTGGGGCGTGAGCGCAAATCTAGCAGGGCATATTTATAGAGGAAATAGGAACCGTCTGTGATAATACTATCGCAGACAGTTCCATTATAGAACCATCTGTGATATATGGCATATCACAGACGGTTCTATAATAAAACCGTCTGTGATATATGGCATATCACAGACGGTTCTATAATAAAACCGTCTGTGATAGAATTATCATTGACGGTTTGCTCCGCTAAACCGCCTGTGATAGTTCCCTCTTTTTCAACTAGCCTCAAGAAATGTATGCTAGCCATGCCCTATGAAAAAAGGAAGCATAATCATAAATGGAAGCATAATCCATAATTAGATGCTGAGTTTCTTCATTATGATTACATTGCAATAATTTTTAAATAGGTGCTCGCTGTGTGGGATTATTGATTACACTTGGCTATTTCCTTTTAAATAAAGTCCTTCATGATGATCTACACACATATAACTTGCTTCATTGCCTTGTTCTTCTTTGAGCCTGTTGTTATCTCCAAATGGAGGCAACTCATCAAATTGATTGTACTCTTCCTCATCCATGACATTCTCAACTCTAACAATCCTTCTTTTTCCATGAAAAACTACGTGACGCTACTTATTTGCTGGGTCGGTTATATAAAAAACTTGAACAACTTGCCTCGTGAGTACGAATGGTTCATCTTTGTATCCTATATGCCCGAGGTCCACAGTAGTGACGCTGTACTTGTTGACCTTTACACACCGTGAGAGTTGGACCCAACGGCACCAAAATAGAGAGATCTTGAAAATTATGTAGCCAAGATCCCAAATCTCCTCTACAATCTCGTAGTATGAGCTTGGACTAGCGATACTGATGTGTGCATAAAATGCATCTATGCGAATACCTGATTTCTGCACTGTGCTCTTTTCTATCCTGATCTGTTGTATAAAATGTGTACCTATTAATGTCGTACCCTTGCCATGTCACAATTGTAAATTTTCCCCCTTGCCAACCATTGTAACATTTCACTTGATGACCTCCCAGTCAATCGTACCTTCAACCATCCATTGAACCGACGGTTGTGTTGTCTCGTGATCTAAACCTCTGACTGGCCTGAATTCTCTTGGCGTAGCATGTCCTTATGCTCTTCAGCAGGAGTATGGTTGTGACTATGATGAGACTTTTGTCTCTGTTGCCCATATGACCACTGCTCGCACTCTTCATGTAGTTGCTTTTATTGGCTGGTGGTCTATCTCTCAGCTGGATATTAAGAATAATTATTAAGAATAATTTTCTTAATGGTGTTTTGCATGAGGAGGTCTACATGCAGCCACCACCTAGGCATTCTGTTTCAGATGGGCATGCCCATCGTCTTTGTCATGCTCTTTATAGCCTCAAACAAGCTCGTCGTGCCTGATTTGCACGTTTTACCTCAGTGATTACCGATATCAGTTTCACTATCAATTCCCACAATGCTACTCTTTTTGTCCATGTTTCACCTCAGAGTAGGATATTGCTTCTTCTATATGTGGATGACACACTCGTCACTAGTGATGACTCGTTCATCACATATATGAAGAAGCATCTCAGTGAGCAGTTTCTTATCGTACTTCTTTGGAATTGAGGTCACTTCCATGCCTGAGGGCTACTATCTCTCCTAGCTAAAGTATGTTTAGGATCTTCTTGATCATTTTAGTCTGACTGATACTCGCACTACTGAGACTCCTATGGAGTTATCTCTTCAGCTTTGAGCCACCGATGGTGATTTTCGTGAGGATCTTCCTCGATATTGCCATCTTATTGGGAGTTTAGTGTATCTTATGAGCACTCATCCTGATATTGCTCATTGTTGTGGCTACAGACCAAACAGAGAGAGAGATGGTAGTGGAGAGTGATGGAAATGGGTATGATGGCCTCCCCCCTCCCCATGGTCGGATGTTCTATATATATACATGGGGAGTGCTTTTACAATTATGCCCTTACAGCTGATTATCCCCTTCAGGGGTATTTGTGTCATTACACGTGGCCTATTCTGGGCCTTATAACTTCCTACCAGGCCTGCTGGGTTTAGGGGGGCCACCCCTACGACAGGAGCCTCTCATGGTGAAGGGCTTCACAGGGCCGAAGCCATGTCGCCGAGTCCTTTGGCCCCCTCCGTCCCCGCGGCCTGTGAACTTCTCCAAACTTGACCCGGGGCTACGCTGTGGCCGAAGCAGATGCGTGCTCTTCCGGCCGTCCATGTGGTGAAGCGTGCTTGGCGCGGTGCGGGCCTTGAGGCGTCGTGACCATCAATGTGACGGCGGACTCCCGGCGTTTGGACCTCTGGGGCGCGCGCGCTCCCCCCGCTTGTGCTTCCACCGGTTGGCGTGCCGCCGATTGGCATCCCTCCACGCTGGCGGCTCTTCGCCTGGTGAGGCCGAGTATAAATATGTTGGTGCCGGGGGCCGCTCCCTAGACATCCCTTGCTGTACATCCCGTACCTGTTCATGGTTAACTTCTCATATGTAGGGAAAATTTTGTTCACCTGCGTTTGATGACTGCGTCGACTGGCGTCAATGCCCGCGAGCGCCGGTGAACAAAATACGTCCTATTTGTGGGAATGCTGCACAGCTTGAAGCGGAAATGGCAAGGCCTGACTTGCTCTCGTAGACAGATATGAAGTCATCTATACGCTCTGATCGTGCGAACGAGCATATGCTGGTGTGGTGACGCATATATGTTTACGAGATCATGTCTGCTCTTGCCACAAATTGACCTTTGCATGTTCGAGTTACGGTGGTCATATGTGCTGTTCTCCGTTCTTCAAGCTCGCTCCATCCCTATTCTTCGAATGGGTGGCAGCGGAGGCTGGCGCCGAAGTCGAAGTAGACGCGCGCGCGCTCCGTCCCCTACCCTTCGAACGGGTGGCAGCGAAGCTGGCGCCTAGTCGGAGTAGACGCGCGCGCTCCGTCCCCTACCCTTCGAACGGGTGGCAGCGAAGCTGGCGCCTAGTCGAAGTAGACGCGCGCGCTCCGTCCCCCACCCTTCGAACGGGTGGCGGTGAAGCTGGCGCCGAGTCGAAGTAGACGCACGTACGCTCCGTCCCCTACCCTTCGAATGGGTGGCAGTGAAGCTGGCGCCTAGTCGAAGTAGACGCGCGCGCGCTCCGTCCCCCACCCTTCGAACGGGTGGCGGCGAAGCTGGCGCCTAGTCGAAGTAGACGCGCGCGCGCTCCGTCCCCTACCCTTCGAATGGTTGGCGGCGAAGCTGGCGCCTAGTCGAAGTAGACGCGCGCGCTCCGTCCCCTACCCTTCGAACGGGTGGCAGCGAAACTGGCGCCTAGTCGGAGTAGACGCGCGCGCTCCGTCCCCTACCCTTCGAACGGGTGGCAGCGAAGCTGGCGCCTAGTCGGAGTAGACGCGTGCGCTCCGTCCCCTACCCTTCGATCGGGTGGCGGCGAAGCTGGCGCCTAGTCGGAGTAGACGCGCGCGCTCTGTCCCCTACCCTTCGAACGGGTGGCACCGAAGCTGGCGCCTAGTTGGAGTAGACGCGCGCGCTCCGTACCCTACCCTTCGAACGGGTGGCAGCGAAGCTGGCGCCTAGTCGGAGTAGACGCGCGCACTCCGTACCCTACCCTTCGAACGGGTGGCAGCGAAGCTGGCGCCTAGTCGGAGTAGACGCGCGCGCTCCGTCCCCTACCCTTCGAACAGGTGGCAGCGAAGCTGGCGCCTAGTCGGAGTAGACGCGCGCGCTCCGTCCCCTACCCTTCGAACGGGTGGCAGTGAAGCTGGCGCCTAGTGGAAGTAGACGCGCGCGCTTCGTCCCCTACCCTTCGAACGGGTGGCAGCGAAGCTGGCGCCTAGTCGGAGTAGACGCGCGCGCTCCGTCCCCTACCCTTTGAACGGGTGGCAGCGAAGCTGGCGGCCCTCGCCTCGCGAACACCGCCACGCGTACGGTGACTCGGGATCTTGTGATGCGGTCTTGCGCTGTAGAGGTTCCTGGAATCACGCCGGCCCCCGGCCTGCCAGGGTTAGGTTCCCGTACCGTGCGACCCGACGCGCCCGGGGCACGTGGCGGCCTATGACTGGCGAGCAGCGGGATGTGGACGGTTGCGTGTGCGCGGCCGCTCGCCTCTTCCCTAGGCAAGGGGGACACGGGGCGGGCAGTGAATGGCACGGCGCCAGAGCGGTTGTGATCCCCTGGCCCATTAATGCGCCTTTAACTGCGGCTAGGTAGCGTCGTGCTGTGACGGCCCTTGGCGCTTGTGGTCATGGCCTTCCAGCTTTGGGTATGGGGCATTGCGCTGGACGGGCGCTTGTACGACTGCGGTCGCGCCCCGACGCGGACCTTCGCGACACTTCGCTTTCCGTTACGGGGGATCGTGCGGGGCGGACCTTTACACCGCTGCAGTTGCATCCGGCACGCGGATCGCTGCGACGCTTCGATAGCAGCGGTACGGGCGAGGTGGCTTGAAATAGCCCCCCCTGTAACAGCGCCCCCGCACCTTTACGCCCTTTTTCCTGCCTGCTCCGCCTTCGACATTTTTGCGATATCTTCACCGCTTCGATCTCTCCGTGGGAAGCGATGGCCTCCAGTAGCGAGCGCGGCCAGATGGTTGGTGGCTCTGTCGTTCGCCGGCGGTCCTCGTAGTTAGAGGTGAAATACACGCTCCAAGAGCGCGACCCGGCGGCGGCTGACAAGGAGTGGCTGGTGGCGGAGGAGGAAGGCACGTTCTCCGGCGAGTTAGGCCCCTCGCTCGTGACTGAGGAGACAATCCAAGGGCTACTGCGCGCGGGGAAATTGTCCGAGCGCCAGGAGGTACGATTGCCCGCTGCCGACGAGACGGAACGACATCCCGAGAGGTCGGAGGCGGTCGTGTTCGTTGCCTTTTTCGACGCGGGGCTC
Source organism: Dendrocalamus latiflorus (assembly GCA_017311315.1). Lineage (NCBI taxonomy): Eukaryota > Viridiplantae > Streptophyta > Magnoliopsida > Poales > Poaceae > Dendrocalamus > Dendrocalamus latiflorus. The sequence goes on along the minus strand of CM029649.1, from coordinate 17,394,054 downwards.
CGCATCCCCGCGACGGCGGTCGTGGGCGACGTGCTGCGGACCTTCGGGCTGGAGCTGGCGCAACTGACTCCGAACACCGTGGCCCGGCTCGCGGTGTATAGCTGGGCCGTGCGCTCGGGGGCGTGTTGGCCCAGCGCCTCGTTGTTCGCCTACCTTCACGATGCACGATGCCAGCGCAAGGACCGAAAGGACGGGACGTTGTCGAGCTTCGGTAGCGTCACCTTTGTCCTTCGTCCGTCGTGCAAGAAGCTCTTCCCCGCGAACGCAACTCGCGGGAAGTGGGAGTCTTACTGGATGAAGTGGTGGTTCTACCACCGTGTGGAGAGCGGGAGCGGCCTTGAGTGCACAGGCCGACCGATCGCGTTCAAGCCCTCGCCCGGCCGAACGCTCGATGACGAGGACAAGCGGAGGGTCCAGCGGCTCGTAGGCGTGGCCGCCCGCTTCAATATGCGTGACCTCGCCGAAGAGTTCGTGACGTACGGCGTGGCGCCGCTTGCCCGCGACTGGCGTCTTGCCGCCGAGAGGCGTCGAGACGACAATGTTTTGCCGTGGGTTTGCTTGCTGCCGGCGCCCGGCGATCTCCGTAAGCCTCGCTCGCGTCTCTCCTTTGTTCACGCGGAATGCGTTATATGCTGATGGTCTTCTCCTTTTTTCAGGGATTTCCTTGGAGGAGGCGGAGCAAGCCGCTCGCGTATTCCTGGGGCCGTACACCGGCAGGGAGCATGAGCAGCGCGCGGCTGCTATTGCCGAGGCGGGGCTGGGGCGAATCAACCGCGTGTGCGAGGCTCTGGGCCTTGCCGTGCCGGACCGTGTCGCTCCAGACGACGGTGCAGCGAAGAAGACCCCGTCTCGGAAGAGGGGCCGCGGCGGGGCGCCTGCCGCGCTTGGCGCGGTGGTTGCTGCTGCTGCTAGTGCTTCCGAGGGTGCGGCGGACGCGGACTCGGACTCGGTGAGGTATGCTGATTCCGGTTTGGGCGGCGCAGACGTCGAAGGCGAGGTATCTTCGGCGAGCGTCCCGGACGGCGGGTTTGCCGCGAGCGGCCGAAGGGGGGAAGCCTCACCGCCCGCCGAAGTCACCGAGGCGGCACCCGTGCGGACCGGCGATGTCGAGGTGGAGCTTTCGACCGTGGCCGCTGTGGTGCCGGAGGCGCCTTCCGCGGGGGCGCACGAAGCCGTGCTGCCCTTACCGACAGCAGCAGAAATCGAGGTGCCCCCTGCGACAACTGCCACCATGGAACCTTCGCCCCCGGGCGCGGCAGCCGCGGGGGCTTCGCTAACCGCGGCTGTGGGGGCGGTGTCGCCGCTGGCTGCCCCGGCCAAACGGCCGTGCATGCGGCCGGAGCTCCACCGGACATTGCGGGGATTCGTCGTGGCCACGGGCATCAGAAGCTTGTGGGACGCCAGCGCAAGCGCCGGTGACCCTGCGGCATACGCGCCTTCTGCCCCCCTGGCCACGCCGCCCGCCGCGCGAGGACAGCCGCCGCCATCCCCGAACGCAGAGGCTTCTGCCCGCGGCGGGACCATTCCTTCTGCTACCGAGGGTAAGGTGGCTTAGCTTACTCTGGTGTGTGCTTTTATGCCTGGGGGTGCTCACCCGTATCTCTGTTTGCAGCGTTGCTCATTCCGGAGGGGGAGCACTCGGCGGAACACGGAGCCTCCGAGCACGTAAGCCCCGCTGACTTCGTGCCGCCTCCGGATACGCTGAGGGCGTGGCGCGGGATTGTGAATGACGCGGCCACGAGCGTCAACCCGCAAGTGCTGCAGGCCTATGGTGCGGGACGCCTCGAGGACGCCTTCGAGGTGTCTGGGTGAGGGTAAGTACTCATGCGACAACGCCTGATCTAGCTGAGCTTGCTGAGTCTTCTCCCTCTGCAGACCCTTGTGCTGGGGCAGGCCTTGCAAGCGGTCTATACTCGTGACCGAAGGGCGCTCGAGGATAGACTGCGGGTCGCCGAGGAGGGGCTACGCGAAGCCTCCGGAGCCCGCTCTGCCCAGGACGCCCGCATCCGCTAGCTGGAAGCGGAATGTGCCGAAGCGAGGGCACACGCCGAGGGACTTGTTGCGTCGGCGCAGGAGTCGGCCGCGGCAGTTGCTGAGGAGAAGTTTGCGGCGGAGCGGGACGGGCTCCTGGCGCAGGTCGCCTCGCTAGAGAAGGAAAAAGACGAGCTTGCCTTGACTCTAGCGGAGCGTAACCAGACGCTTGGCGACGCCTCGGTGGTTGCGTGGGACGCCATGCAAGCGCTGGAGAGCCATCTTCAAGGGCTGGTAACCGAGGTGCCGGACCGCGCGTTTGGCCCGGAGGAGTTGTCTCGGACCCTCCGCTGGGTCGGGGATGCCGCCAACGTCGCGCGCGGCGCCGCGACGTCCTTTGGCACCCACTGCGCGTACACTTCGGCCTGCTTGGTGTGCGCGCTCCTCCAGCACCGCGGCTGTACGCACGTCGCCGGGCTGGATGACCCCCAGCTGGAGATACCTGGCGGGGTCGGAGTAATGTCTGGCGCCGTTCGCTCCGCTCGCCGTGCCCTTCTTCGACCGGATCTGGGATTACGTCGGGCCGGAAGCTGCACGGATCGAGCTCCGGAAGTCGCTCTACGGGACGGGGAGCCTTGGCCAATTTTTGGACGGGGTCCCTCGACTCGGCGAGGGCGACGCTGGGCCCTCCGAAGGCGCCGGGAACCCGCAGGTCTGATGTCGCGGTGCCTAGGCGTAGGCGTGCGTTGTACTGTTCCTTGTCTTTGTGAATAAAGTACGCACTTGCTGCATGCATTCTGACTTTCACCTATATCCCGGGCAGCATCCTCGCTGGGGCCGGCTTCTTGTGGCCGACCTTTCAACCCGGCGACGCCTTCGACGCTGGCGAAGGGCCGAAGAGTCGCTGGACTTTTGGGCGAGCCGGCCTTCTTCGAGCGAGGCCCCCGCTTTAGCGCGTGTTAAGGATGAACCCGCGGGATAGCGGCTTAGAGCGGCAGGGATGTTGCCGGACCTTTGTACTTGTGATTTTTCCGGTATGCGGACTTCCTGGTATTTGAGGATATGCGCTGTGTGTTGATGCCACCGTTGGCGAAGTAGCTGCGCCGGGGTGCCTTAGAACGGACAGCCCGTAGACTGGTGTGTGGGGAGGCGGACCTCCGCACTTTGCCGTATTTAGAGTCCGTGGACTAGTGCGTGCGGAGGCGGACCTCGACGCTACGTCTTCCTTTATAGTCCGGAGACTCGCGCGTGCGGAGGCGGACCTCGACGCTACGTCTTATTTAAAGTCCGTGGACTAGTGCGTGCGGAGGCGGACCTCGACGCTACGTCTTCCTTTATAGTCCGGAGACTCGCGCGTGCGGAGGCGGACCTCGACGCTACGTCTTATTTAAAGTCCATGGACTAGTGCGTGCAGAGGCGGACCTCGACGCTACGTCTTCCTTTATAGTCCGGAGACTCGCGCGTGCGGAGGCGGACCTCGACGCTACGTCTTATTTAAAGTCCGTGGACTGGTGCGTGCGGACGCGGACATCGACGCTACGTCTTATTTAAAGTCCGTAGACTGGTGCGTGCGGAGGCGGACCTCGACGCTACGTCTTATTTAAAGTCCGTGGACTGGTGCGCGCGAGGGCGTCCCCCCGGTGCGTCTTTTGTTTATACTCAGGCCCGTCACCTTTGGCTACGGCGAGTGCACACGCGAACATGCGACTTCGATTTATACTCAGTCCCGTACCCTTGGCTACGGCGAGTGCACACGCGAACGTGCGTCTTTGTTTATACTCAGGCCCGTCAGCTTTTGGCTACGGCGAGTGCACACGCGAACGTGCGACTTCGATTTATACTCAGTCCCGTACCCCTGGCTACGGCGAGTGCACACGCGGACGTGCGTCTTTGTTTATACTCAGGCCCGTCACCTTTTGGCTACGGCGAGTGCACACGCGAACGTGCGACTTCGATTTATACTCAGTCCCGTACCCCTGGCTACGGCGAGTGCACACGCGGACGTGCGTCTTTGTTTATACTCAGGCCCGTCACCTTTTGGCTACGGCGAGTGCACACGCGAACGTGCGACTTCGATTTATACTCAGTCCCGTACCCCTGGCTACGGTGAGTGCACACGCGGACGTGCGTCTTTGTTTATACTCAGGCCCGTCACCTTTTGGCTACGGCGAGTGCACACGCGAACGTGCGACTTCGATTTATACTCAGTCCCGTACCCCTGGCTACGGCGAGTGCACACGCGGACGTGCGTCTTTGTTTATACTCAGGCCCGTCACCTTTTGGCTACGGCGAGTGCACACGCGAACGTGCGACTTGGATTTATACTCAGTCCCGTACACCTGGCTACGACGAGTGCACACGCGGACGTGCGTCTTTGTTTATACTCAGGCCCGTCACCTTTTGGCTACGGCGAGTGCACACGCGAACGTGCGACTTCGATTTATACTCAGTCCCGTACCCCTGGCTACGGCGAGTGCACACGCGGACGTGCGTCTTTGTTTATACTCAGGCCCGTCACCTTTTGGCTACGGTGAGTGCACACGCGAACGTGCGACTTCGATTTATACTCAGTCCCGTACCCCTGGCTACGGCGAGTGCACACGCGGACGTGCGTCTTTGTTTATACTCAGGCCCGTCACCTTTTGGCTACAGCGAGTGCACACGCGAACGTGCGACTTCGATTTATACTCAGTCCCGTACCCCTGGCTACGGCGAGTGCACACGCGGACGTGCGTCTTTGTTTATACTCAGGCCCGTCACCTTTTGGCTACGGCGAGTGCACACGCGAACGTGCGACTTCGATTTATACTCAGTCCCGTACCCCTGGCTACGGCGAGTGCACACGCGGACGTGCGTCTTTGTTTATACTCAGGCCTGTCACCTTTTGGCTACGGCGAGTGCACACTCGAACGTGCGACTTCGATTTACACTGCGGGAACGCGCGCGTTGGCTAAGCCTGCGCGCGCCTTCACCGCGTGCTTGCGCGTGATAAAGAAAGATTAGCGACAAACGGCGATCTTCATTACCTCCCCGTTTGCGCGGGTGAGCAACTACAAAGGATAGATATACTAACCGTTTGCCCTTGGTGCGGCCGAAGTCTCTAGTCGCTAGACATCTGCAGGGCCCTGTGAATGGCCCCGCGGACCTCCGCGCGGTGACGCCAGCTCTAGGAGCGCCGTTGGGCTTCGCGACGCAGGCACCTGGTACCCGGCTCGATGCGCCGGGCCATATCCTGGTCGCCTCGGACGGTGATGATGGTCCGGGGACCCGGGATCTTCATGCATAGATAGCCGTGATGTGGTACCGCGCCGAAGGAGTTGAGGATTGGGCGCCCTAATATGGCATTGTAGGGGTACGGGATGTCGACCACGTCGAAGGTGGCATCTTCGACCCGCACATTGTCATCTTGGCCGAAGGAGACTTGAAGGCCTACTTGTCCCAGCGCCCGCAGGGGTTGTCCCCCGAAGCCCTGCAGTGGGATTCCCGAGGGCCCTAGGCGGCTTCGAGGGATCCCCATCTGGTCGAAGGCCACCGCAAACAATACGTTCGCGGAGCTACCGCCGTCCACCAGGGCACGCCCCACGTCGCATCCCGCGATAGTGACCCGGATGACCAGGGGGTCCTGATGAGGGAAGTCCACGCCTTGGGCGTCGCCGGGTGTGAATGTAACCTCGTGCCGTGCCCAGTCCGGGGGTGCTTGCGCTGGGTATGCCGCCACATGATGTAGTCTTCGCGCATAGGCCTTTTGCTGCCGTGCTAAGGCGAACTCCAGCGCAGAGCCTCCGGATATGACGTTAATGATCCTGCGGTGGGTTGCCTCCGGAGCCTGCAGCGACAGGAGGCCCTCCCGAGGCTGCTGTACGTGAGCTTGGATCCGTAAGGTGCCTTCTTGGGGTTGCATCCCTTGCGCCTGTACCTGCATGGGGGCCTCGTACGGGAATTGGACATGGGCTACCGCAGGCGGACGCGTCTCCAGGTTCCTGTCCCTAGCGACGCTATCGCGGAGCGCCGCGATGGAGGTGCAGGTGCGGGTATCATGATTGCCGCGGCCGTGGACTACACACCACAGTCCCCGGTGCTGGTCGTCGTAATCTCCGCGACCTTTATCGTCGCGGCCCCGGCCACGGCCACGCCCGCGGCCACGGCGCCCCCGGCCGCCTCGGCCCGCAGGAGCGCCCTCGTCGGAACCGCCCTCAATGTCGAGGATGTACCGGTTTCGCCTCGACCTCTGCTGGCCGCGCTTGGGCTGATCGGATGACTCCTTATGCGAGGCGTCCCTGCGGTCGGGCGCGTCCCTGGACGACTCCTGCTTACGTTTTCCCTTCGAAGAGCCGTTCTTCGGCGGATCTTCGGCTTTTGCCGAGGCTCTGGCCTGGTTGGTGTCGGAGTCGTCCCCTTGCCTTCGCCGCGCGTCTTCTTCCGCTCTGGCATACTCCTCCATTTTGTCGAAAAGCTTCGCCACCGTCTTGATTGGCTTTCGCGCGTTGTACTCGGCCATCGGGCCCGGACGAAGGCCCTGTATGGCTGCGTTCACGATGGTGGTTTCGTTAACGTCTTTCACTTGGCATCGAATCTTGGCGAAGCGTTTGAAGTAGTCCCGGAGCTTCTCCGAGGGTTTTTGCTTGACAGCAAAGAGTTGGTCCGCGTCGACCCGGTCGACGTAGTTTCCTTGGAAGATGTTGTGGAGGCGGACGCGAAGCTGCTCCCACGCGTAGATGGAGCCCGGCTCTATGGTAAAGAACCAAGAGAGCGCCACTCTTTGTAGCGCGAGGGGGAGTCCCTTTGCCTTCGTGGTGTCGTCTCCGCCCGCGGCTTCGATCGCGGTTTCGTACATGCGCACGAACTCGCGGGGGTCCGTGTCGCCTTTGTACGAGTCGATGGCGCTAGGAAACTTGAAGTCTTCAGGCCATGCCGCCTGCTGCAGCCCCGCCGAAAGCGGGGACTCCGGATCTACGCGCCACAGCGGCACGCGGCTAGACGTGGGGGCTTCGCGACTGTCCGCCCTCTCCGGCGTGGGCTCAGACGCGATTACTGGCGCGGCCTGCTGACTCCGAGCCTCTTGCATATCTCTGACGGCTCCGCGAAGGTCCCCTAGCTCCCGCTGGAACGCGTTGAGGGCCGCCAGCAAGGCACTTTCCACCGCCTGTGCAGGCGGGGTCGCTGGTACTCCTGACGCATGTCAACTCCCGACGGGCGGATCGGCGCGGGGACGACCGCGTCGCGAGGTCCCGAGCTGCCGGTCGCTCCGTCGTGGCTACCTCGAACCGCCCGGTCCGCGCCGCCGGCGAGGGTTGCATTGGGGGCGGTGAGGTCGGCTGTCGTTGCGTCGGCGGGGTCGGCTGTCGCCGCACCCGCGTCGACGTCTTCGACCGCGGGGTCCGTCCCCGCAACGCCGGTGACGGGGGGGGGTCGTCGCGGTGCCGGTGGCGGGGTTGGTTGTCGCGGTGCTGGTGACGGGGTTGGTCGTGGCGGTGCCGGTGACGAGGTTGGTCGTCACCGCGCGAACATCGACGCCTTCAGCCACCGCGCCTGCGTCGCCACCCGCGCCCGTCGCTGCCGATGCCGAAGCCCTGGTACTCATACGACGCTCCGGCCCGGCCGCCTTCTTTCCATTCGCCGCCGCCGAAGGAGCTTTTTTCGGTGCCATCCTTCTTCTTCGGTCTTCAGGCTTGTCCTTATCCTCCCCACGGACGGCGCCAACTGTTGTGGCTACAGACCAAACAGAGAGAGAGATGGTAGTGGAGAGTGATGGAAATGGGTATGATGGCCTCCCCCCTCCCCATGGTCGGATGTTCTATATATATACATGGGGAGTGCTTTTACAATTATGCCCTTACAGCTGATTATCCCCTTCAGGGGTATTTGTGTCATTACACGTGGCCTATTCTGGGCCTTATAACTTCCTACCAGGCCTGCTGGGTTTAGGTGGGGGCCACCCCTACGACACTCATGATGTTCATATCTTGAGTCAATTCATATCTCGTCATACCCACCTTCATTACAATCACCTTCTTCGGGATCTTTGCTACTTGCGTGGGACTATCTCTCGTCGTTTGTTTTTTCCTAGTTCTAACTCACTATAGCTTTAGGCATAGTGAGTTAGAAGACAAAGAAGCAAACTACAGTTTCTCATTCAAGTGCAAAGGCTGAGTTAAGAGCTATGACAGCAGTGACAGTAGAGGTTACTTGGCTGAGGTGGTTACTTGTAAATTTGGAGTGCCTGCGATGGGACCTATGACTCTTTTGTCTGACAGTATATGTGCTATCAGTATTGCCCGTGACCCAGTGAAGCATGAGCTCACCAAGCACATTGGTGTGGATGCTTTATACACTTGCTCACAGCTGCAGGAGGGCGTGCTTGATTTATAGTTTGTGCCCTCAGAGTAACAGATTGTTGACTTCTTCACGAAGCCACAGACTTGGATGCAACATTTGTGTTTTCTCTCCAAACTCAGTATGTGTGTGATCAATCATGAGTTTGAGGGGGGGGGTGTTAGAATAGGCATATTCCTTTGTATTTCCTTATATGTGTATTGCATATTCACTTATAATATTCCCTTGCACTCTCTCTATATATTGTCATTTGGCCTTATGAATATACACACAATACTCATAACACTGACTACATCATATTGTATGATTTGATTATGTGAAACTATCCTATCATCGTCATTCATAAAGGTTCCCATAGTAGCTACTCGTTGAGCTGCACTTTACTCATTTTAACTGGTTGCCATATTTGAGAAAATAAGTAGCCAATATTGTATTACAAATTTCAACTTCCAAATAAAATGGGGTTTTAATGTGTTTAGATATTTGTTCAAAATTTTAATTCTATGTGTAATAGTCTACTTGTAATAGTTATATCAAATAGAAAATAGGTTTTTAATGTGTTTATTAAAAAAGTAATAAGTCTATTTAACCCCAACAATCGTTAATGTAAATTTTCACCATCAACTATCCAAACCGGATCAAATAACTCCTAGTACCCAACCTTGGTTTTGAGTTGATGTTGCGTCCCAGTTAGTCAGGTATTGTCACAAAACATCACATGTGGCTGTCCACATCACCTATATTTGACTATTTCACCCCATTTCCACACCGGGCGGTGTCCTTGAGAGTTCACAACAAAGAGCGCATCCACGACCATCTCATAACTCCCTGACTTTATTTGTTACTTGGATTAGAGAGAGATGAGGCCAAAGGTGGGCGCTAAATACAGAGAGGTTTGAATAAGGGATGCCATGTTGTGTAAGTTGAAATTTGCTGGCATTTTTTCATCAGAAAAATGGCATGGATCCTAGTGAACACATGTTTGCCGATTAGGACACATGTCAGCATAAATCAAGGCAAGCATCGGTCCAGGGGTTGTTTGATCTGGTTTTTGATAGTTGAGGGTGTAATTCGGATGGTCTTGTAGTTGACGGTGAAAATATACTTTTGTGATAGTTGAGAGGGTAAAATGGACTTATTCCTTATAGAAACTCAAGGAAGAGCTAAGGCAATTGTACTCTTAATATATTAGACTTGGTCAATGTTAAGCACTTGACAAATTTGCTTAGACAACCTTTATCTAGTGAGGCAGGATTCAGGTCGAACTATCTGAAGGGCATCAAATAAAAGAATGATGTAGGATTGATGGCAGAGATCCCAGGGGGCTGAATGATCTTTGACTCTTTTTCAACATCTACAAAATCAACCCTCTCTGAATATAAAAGCTTCTTTAGTAAAAAAAAGTCAAATAATCAAAGGAACAAAAGAAGCAACGAACAGGCTAGAACATCAAATGGTTGGTCTAATCACATGCATTACACTGGTCTGACTGCTCATCATTTCAGAATAGAAAAATAGTCCACTACCAAGAAATAAAATAGGCCTAACTTCTAATCTACTCAACTAAATGACTTGAAACTTGAAACATAGCTTCCTCAGGGTCCTATGAACCTATTTCATCAAGAATCAACAAGCTACTCAACAAAGTTTTAACCTTTGCCAAAAAAATAGATTACATCATAACCAAGCAAACCTAGGCAAACACCAAGAACATGCTGTAGGGTTGCCTAGATGGATGGAATCTAGCCTCTAGGTAGGGGTGCAATCGGATCGGATTCGAACGAATATTGCTTAAACCGTATCCTAACCCATATTTTTTCTCCAGATTCGGAGTCGGATACGGTAAGACCGGATACGAATACGAATTCGGAATATTCGGAGTTTCGAATACGATATCATCGGGGTGGATATATATCGGTTACGGATCGGAAGCGGATAATATAAACGGATAACACGGACGTATAAAAAGGAACATTTTCAATAATGTCTTCTCATTAAAATTAAAGAAGACACGGGCCATACTAAGTTACTAACGTCATTCTGAGATCAAGTCAGTCGTTCGCTTGGGCAATCAACTCATAGCATTGCAGTTCAAATGACGTATGGTGTTTGGGCCATGTCACGTATGGTAGAAAGTTCATAGCATTCATGGCCCACAACTCAGAAACTTCACATCGTAACACTTCATAGCATTGCAGTTCAAACACAGAACTTCAACTCGATAGCATCATAGCAGCATGTTTTGCTTACATACTACATAGTACGGGCTGGCATATCAAACCACATGATGACTTAGATACAACTGAAGATTTTTGACTCTTTTAACACATTTGACTAAATTAAACCAGTTAGTTTAACACATTCCATCATGCAGAAAAAGTTCTCTCGGTCAACAAATGCATCAGGTAGTAATCCACCAGCAAAGCCATGGGAACGTGCTGGGACTTCATCTGGTCCAGCGCCTTTTAAGCCCCCATCTGGAGGTAGCACTAGCGATATTGTTGAAGCTTCTGGGACAGCAAAACGCCAAAACCTGGGGAAGTTGTTTCTGCTACAAACTTAATCAAGTTTTAAACAAAAATCTCTCAAAGGACTGTTTCACTGAAAGGACTGTTTCAGAGCAAACTAAGCATATATATTTCGTAAGCCTTCCTCATTCTGAAAGCCCCATTGGCAGCCAGCAGTACTAGTAAGACAACACAGCGCACCAAGAAATCAAGACAGAAAACAAAAGCACCGAAACTGCAAACTAGCAAGTCAAGGTGATAAATTCTATCCAACAGCAAACTAATGCCAAAGCCAAGGTTGATGGTGACGATGGCAGGGAGCCTGTTTGCGCAGCACAAAATGCATTAGTACCTCGGCGAAGGTTGATGCACAGCACAAGGTTGATGTAGGTACTTGCCGGAGTCGAAGGTGGCGGGTGCGAAGGGACCGACTAGCCCAGGGCGTGTGTGCGTGGCGCACCTCGGCGGCGAGGTACTTGAGGACGGCAGCAAGGTAGATGGGGGCGCTGGTGCCGATACGCTGGGAGTAGGGGAGGTAGCGGCCGATGCGGCCGACGGGGAACTGCCGAACTGGAGGCCGGCCTTGACGGAGCGGGAGACGGGCTTGTTCTTCGGGTCACCGCCGCTGCGCCCCGCCACTTCGGCCTTCTTCGGGACCTTCGGCCTAATGGGGAGGATGGGGATCTCCGGAAGTCCGGATCTGGATGGGGAGCCGGAGCAGCCGAGCTGGGGAGGGGATCGGATGGGGATGGGGAGCAGCCGAGAGCCCGAGACGAGACGATAGATCGGATGAGGAGGTTTGGACTGCTGGTCTTGGAGGCCACCGAACCGATTGCCGGTTAGGGTTAACTGCTGCCTTTACTGGGTTCCGGATATCCGTCCGGATATTATCCGAGTATCCGGAAACCGAAGCAATTCGGGTCGGATTTTTTCTATCCCGAATCCGACACGTGATATCCGAATCCGGTATTTGATCTGACCGGATTTTCCATTTTCTTCCCGGTTTCGATACAAGTCGAATTCAATACCAGATCGGTCGGGATTAACCGAACCCATTTGCACCCCTACCTCTAGGAGGTTGGGAACCGGTAAAATCAAGGAGGGAGGAAATTCAAATAAGAAAATCAAGCAAATCAAAAGCACAAGGAGAAAACCTTGGCAAAACTTACTTGGACAAAATTTAGATATTTATTTCACTTGGAGATGAAAGTTTACAACCACTCCATTCTTGGAGGATAGAGCTCCCTCTCCATGGAGCACACACACAAAGTTTCTCTCATGAAAACCTAACCCTAACTATCCTCTACTTGATTTAGCACCTAAGCAACCTCCTATCCATGTTTTTATAGTGGAGGCTTACAAGAAACCCTAATGAACACCTCTAGTTAGATTTCATTCACTTACGTGGGCTAACCTATTAATCCAACACCATATCGAGGTTTACACACACACGTATGCTTTTCAAAGCGGCTCATCCAAAGGGCTCCAATAGCCCAAAACGCCAATCCAATCCATAAAAACATCTTCGTATGCTTTGTCACGCAGCCTGTAGTGCCTAATGACTAGCCATCACATCTTTATGCATTTGAACTCCCCTGAACCGTCTCACTTGCATTAGCCTCATCACTCGGTGCGCTACATGCATTACCTCACCTTATCACAATCCTCGTCTTTTCTATGCTTCACGCTTGAGACACGTAGCCTCACCCGGACTTGTACGACCGCATGGACCTCAACTCCCTACCTAGTCCTAGTCTTGCCGTTGACCGCCACCGCTCTCCAAGCAACCCTGCACATCCAAAGAATAAAGCAATCTAATACCGAGCATAAGTTTCATGGACTCGACTCATTTTAGCCAAATCATGTGTCATGCAACACAACATAACACCTCATGACTCTCAAGCCATGACTTGAACTCAACTCAACTCAGCTCAACTCAAACTCTAACTCTCAGCATGCTGAAACTCCAGGGCCAGTATAAACGCCAACCATAGGTCAGTCAGACCACCCAACACTTCTCAACTTCAGCTTGGTAATAGTGGACCGGTCTAACCACTAGTTAACGCCGGCCTGACCACCATGGTTTGTCCAGTCTGAAATTTTCTCTTTGAACTTTCAATTAAATTCTACCTAAAGAACTCTATTTTTAGTGACACCTAGTGTAAACACATCCCTAAAAATACCTACACAAGTGTTTGGTGTCTAATTTCCAAAAGCCCATATAGCTGGTCTGACCATTCTATAGCCGCCGGTCAGACCGCCCTTCACAAAATCCGAAGAAATGCCTAGGCTTGGTCTGACTGCCATTGCTAGGTCGGTTAAACCAGTTAAAACTAGTCGAGGACTAAAATGGCTGAAGTCCTATCTAGGGGCTACTCGAGACCTAAACCTAACATCCTGGAATCTAGAACTACGACATGAACTAAAACCACCAAAATGTGTCATAGAACCCTTCTACAAAAGAAGGTCTACCTCTAGTTCTAGAAACACTAGTAGCATGAGCTATCCCTGAATGCTCAACAAAGCTCTCCTATAGCAAAACTCTACAATGTAATCATCCTTCTTGCAAAATGTGCAGTGATACTTGACCTTTTAAGGGGTCATATTTGATGAACTAGAAACACCTATGTTGTTAGAAGTGGTGAGGGTAAATCCAGCTGACTTAAACACTATTTTGGCTGGCTTAATAAGGGCAACCTCTATTCTACCACTCTCAACTGCTCTCACAATCTTGAGAGGATGATTGTTGGTATGAGTAAGTTGGTTGAAGCCTACACCTCTATGAGATGGGATAACTTTAGATTGATCTAGGATCATGTTCAAGTTTTTTTTGCTACTAGAGAACTTCTCGAGGGTTTTCTTCAAATAGTCATTCTTATTAGCAAGACTTGAACACTTCTCACAATGCTCATCCCTAGTGGCTCTAGCATACCTCTCGTGAATAACTACCTCTAGCCTCAAAGTCTCATGAGGCACACAAGTAACATCCTTAATCCAGTTCAACTACTTCTCAAATCTAACTATAAAAGCCTCATGCATGTCATCAAGATTATGCCCTATTTAAACACAAAATAAATAAGCAATAGAATTAATTAACTCAATTTTTTTCAAAGCATGAACAGAAGCAAGATTTTCCTTATCACATTTGTCTTGTAAGGTTTTAGTGAGAGCTTCAGTTTCTGTGGTTAGCTCAGGGCAATTTTTATAAGAATATTTATTCCCAAATTGAAACAGTTTTTTAGTTTGAAGAGCTAGTTTCTTTTCAAGTATTTCACACTAAAAGCAAGGTAAAGAAACTCTGGCACTAGCAATATCACTAGCTCCTAAGCAATTAGAACATGGACTAAACTTGATGTCAACAATTTCATCAATAGTATTTTCTAATTGTTCTAGCAAGGATGGCCCAGATGATATCAATTTTACAATTTTAGTATGTAAAGTAAGGCAAGAGCTACAACTGTTATCATCAGGAATAAGAGATCTTAGCCTAGGAATTTTCATGTTCATGAATTTAATTTCAGACTCAGATTTCTTATACTTCTTCATGACATGCCTGAGAGCCTTATCTTGCTTAAGATAACTATCAAACAATTGATCATAGCGAGCAAGAAGCTCATCATAGGAGTAGATCACCTCGATATGCTTGATGTCAAAATCATCCTCATTGTTAGCCATGAAGCACATGCTGGTGAAGTTAACACCCTTCTTCTTCTTCATCTTCAGCTCCTCCTCATCACTACTGGAGTTGATGTCGCTCAAGTCTCAATCTCCAAGAGCTACAAGCATGGTCATGGCTTCCTTCTTGAGCTTGGTCTTGTACTTGTTCTCAAATTGGGGGCTTCTTGAAGCTCTTCTTCTTGGTGTTCTTAGCCTCTGCCTTGTTCTTGAGCTTGGGGCAGAATGCCTTGATATGGTTAGACTCACCACACTCAAAACAAGTGATTATACCACCTCTTTTTTTTCTCCATCACATTTCTGTTGGCTTGATTAAATTTTCTAGAAATAAGGCCTAGTTCTTCCTCTTGGATGCTCATGATCTGCTCATCACTAAAGACTAAAAGATAGAACAACGAAAAGCCAGAAACTCCAGAATAACCAAAAGAAGAATAACCAGAAGAAACATAAACACCAGAAAACACACCCCTCTCAGGATCTGCTACCAAAGCCATAGAGTGAGACTTTGACTTCTTATCCCGAGCAATCTCATAAGTCTTCAACTTAGAGTAAAGGGAATTAAGAGTCAAATCACTGAGCTTGTTACACTTTTGTGGTGTGGTAGCCTTAGAATCCCACACCATAGAGTCAAGAGCACTCAAGATAGCTCTAGCTTTCTTAGAATCAGACAAGTCCATATCCACGAACCTCAAGTGACTCACAATCCTATTGAACATAGCAAATAACTCATCCATAGACTCACTAGGTTTCATCTCAAAGGCATTAAACTCAAGCTTGTAAAAATTCTGGTGTTGTTCCTTGATCTGGAACGAGCCCTTATGATCGGTCTCAAGTGTCCTCCAGATCTCATGCGTAGTAGGAAAATGATAAACTCTATCATACTCATTCCAAACTAAGCCAGGGAAAGGAATGTTTCTTGCCTTGTCATTGTTCTCCACATAATGGGTGTTCCCTGGTGTAATAACCTCAGGCACTTTGAATAGATCTTGAACTATTTTCCAAATTGCTTGACCTTGGCTCTAAGTATAGCATACCATCCTATTCTTCCAATAGGGATAGTCAACCCTATCAAACATAGGAGGCTCACCTGAAAACCTCTTCGATGCCATACTTCAAAGACCGGTGAAGATCTTATAGACAAAGAAGTCACTGGGTTTTGATACCACTTGTAGGATCGATGATGAAGATCAGATGGGGGTAAATGATCTTTGCCTCTTTTTCAACTTCAACAAATCAACCCCCTCATTGAATACAAAAGCTTCTTCACTTCAGTAGCTATAGAGAACTAAGAAGATCATATGCATAGTAGAGACAACCATCAAATAGAAACCAAATAGCCAAGAGAACAAAAGAAGCAACGAATGGGCCAAAACATCAAATGGCTGGTCTGATCGGGTCTGGACAGTCTGATTGCTCGCTATTCTAGAACAAAAAAATGCCTATAGCCAAGAACTCAAATAGGCCTAACTTCTAATCTACTCGACCAAATTACTTGAAACTTCAAACGTAGCTTACTCAAGGTCCTATAAACCTATTTCATCAAGGATCAACAAGTTTTGAGTTTTGCCCAAAACAAGGCAGATTACATCAAAACGGGGCAATCTGAGTTTTGGTTTCCTCGCTATAGCCTTTAGGAGATTCTTCCATCACCCACACATCCTTGGAGACTAGCAAGATCAAGGAGGGAATAAATCCAAATAAAAAACCAAGCAAATCAAAAGCACAAGGAGGAAACTATGGCAAAACTTATTTGGACGAAATTTGGATCTTTATTTCATCTAGAGATGAAAGTTTACAGCCACTCTATTCTTAGAGGATAGAGCTCCCTCTCCATGGAGCACACACATAAAGTTTCTCTCAAGAAATCTTGACCCTAACTCTCCTCTACTTAGCTTAGCACCTAAGCCAACTCCTCTCGATCTTTCTATAGTGGAGGCTTACAAGAAACCTTAACGGGCATCTCTAGTTAGGTTTCATCCACTTACATAGGCTAACCCATTAATCCAACACTATATCAGGTTTTACACACACACATGTGCTTTTCAAAGTGGCTCATCAAAAGGGCTCCAATAGCCCAAAACACCAATCAAATCCATCAAAGCATCTCTGCATGCTTTAACATGCAGCCTGTAGTGCTCAATAACTAGCCATCACATCTTTACGCATTTGAACTCCCCCGAACCGTCTCTACATGCATTTACCTCGTTACTCGGTGCACTACATGCATCACCTCGCCTCATCGCAATCCTCGTCTCTTCTGTGCTTCACGCTTAGGACACACGGCCTTACCCGAACTTACACGACTGCACGGACCTCAGCTCCTCGCCTAGTCTCGGTCTTGTTGTTGACCACCATTGCTCTGCAAGCAACCCTGCATATCTAGAGACAAAGCAATCCGATATTGTGCATAAGTTCTATGCACTTGACTCGCGTTAGCCAAACCATGCAACGCAACACAACACCTCATGACTCCTAAGCCATGACTTGAACTCAATTCAGCTTAACTCAAGCCAGTGGTGGAGCTAGAGCAAAATGGAGGGGGGTGCATCACTTCAAAACGAATGGGCTGGACAGGGCGAGTGAGGGTGTTTTTTGAGCTAGGGGTACACCATATTGGGCCAAGGGGGTGCACAAAGGGTGAATATTTACTAGTAATAACTAAATTTTGTTTCGGAACCGGGTTCCTGGGAACCCCCTCCGGCCCATGTGCATCCGCCCCTGACTCAAGCTCTAACTCTTAGCACGCTGAAACTCCAGGGCCAGTCTAACCGCTAACCACCGGCTGGTCAGACCGCCCAACACTTCTCAACCTCAGCTTGGTAACACGGGACCGGTTTGACCACTAGCCAATGCCAGTCAGACCACTGGCCAATGCCAATCAGACTGTTGGTGGTCTGGCTGCCATGGTTTGGCCGGTCTAACCACTTAATAGCATCAGAAAACACCCTCCCTGGAATTTTGGTTAAAATCTATCTAATTTCAACTCAGAACTCTATTTTTAGTGACACCTAGTGCAAACATATTTCCAAACATGCCTACACAAGTATTCTAATTTCCAAATGCTCATATGACCGGTCTGACCACTCCATAGCTGCTGGTTAAACCACCCTTCACAAAGTTTGAAGAAATGCCCAAGCCCGGTCTGATCGCCATCGCCAGGCCAGTTATACCCGTTAAAATCTGACAACAATTATGAAAACTGAAAAACTTCAAAACTAAGCTCAAACTTCAGCAAACCTTGCAAATCAAAGTCAAATACTCATCAAACCTTGCTAATCAAAGTCAAATACTCATCACAAGCCATGGAGGACCTCCACATAGTCTTACACATGTTATAGCACTTCATGGATCCATAGCGCACTTCAGGAACACAGATTGAAGGCCTTACCAAGATCAATTCGAAACAGAACTTAACAAAAAAATGGCCATGTAGGACACTACTATTACTGTGGTTTAGAGAGTAGAGACAATTCACTGAAATCTTTTTTTTTTTTCATTTTGGCATTTGCGGTGACCTGTCCGATGTTGCACTTTGTCCAATTGCACCAATTTTCACTTTTTGAAGTAACTAAATAGCCTTTTTTTGTCATTAGCTAGCATTTAAATCGGTCGTTCTGTCATGTACAAACTATTAGTTCTACTGAAAAGAGTAGTAGGTACAGAATTATTTATACTTCTGCTGTGAGTAGTCCCACGTCATGGTCATCAAGATTTCGTTTTATATTTCAGGGGAGATAAAAATAAGTGCAGGTTTTGGTTGTGACCCAGATCTGAAGAACTTTATCCTTTGTTTATCCAATGGCATTTGATTTATAATACAAATGTATACATCCTTTAATCCCTGTTCATCTATTGCCGTAACGTGTGAAGTAAATCAGGTCAACATGCTTGGGAGATGGGCGAGAACGAGATTATCTTCGTGAAGCAGTCAATCCATTTCGGACGCAAAAGCACAGCCTGAAATCCTTTCTGGAGTATACATCTAGGTGTTGACCCTCTCCGGCCGTCGAGATGTACGCCGTTGAAGATAAAGGCGGCGCCGCCGTCTTGATGCTGGTGTCCCTCTTCTTCCTGGGCACATGGCCTGCTTTTCTGACGCTCCTTGAGCGTAGAGGCCGGCTGCCTCAGCACACCTACCTTGACTACTCTGTTACAAATCTCCTTGCTGCTGTTGTGATTGCCGTCACATTTGGGCAGATTGGAGGGAGCAGGCCGGGCATGCCAAATTTCTTCACTCAACTCACTCAGGTCAGCCTTTTCCAGATTCCTTTGCTGTCTCGGTGTGATGCATTCTTGCTAACAAGAATGTGTGGGTGATGTTAGAAAACAATGTCAAGTAGTTAATTGATGAGATCGATTCGTCGGCGAGAGATCTGATGATGATATAAGTTGTTGAAGTGGATAGCTGGAAGTTAAGGATTGTCTGAAATTCATAATGGGGCATTGAAGGGTATCGGTTAGCTCAAATTGGGGAAGTCAGGATATAAATTCCTCCAAATCAAGAAGGATTCAGATGTTCCTAAGCTTTACTGATTTACTGGTTCTTGTGACAAATCAAATTTGCTTTACGGCTTTACTAGCTCAAATTTGTCTGAAAATGGTACCTTTCAGTGTCTCTGGAGTCTGGACACACACAATGGGCTTCCGAGTATTCAGTTTTATATTGTGTCATCTTCAGTGTTTTCTTTCCTAATCAGTGCTCCATGATCTATCTAGGATAACTGGCCTTCAATCCTATTTGCAATGGCTGGTGGTCTCACCCTTAGTCTAGGCAATCTTGTCTCACAGTACGCGTGGGCATTTGTCGGTCTGTCAGTGACAAACATCATCTGCTCAAGCCTGACTGTTGTTTTAGGTACTTAATATCTTACATACATACATTCTGAATCTTTTGTCAATCTGAAACTCTGGCTCTTGAACATTGCTGCTGTGGATAACTAATTATATTCTAGGAACAACCATGAACTATTTCCTCGACGGGCGAATGAATAGAGCTGAGGTTCTTTTCACCGGTGTCACGTGCTTTCTCATCGCTGTGTTCCTCGGCTCTGCTGTCCATTCTTCCAATGAGAAGGATAACGAGGAGAAGCTAAGCATGTCAGGAAGCCATTTCAGTACAATCACTGCATTCTTCTCCTTTTCAGCTCTGATTAGAGAAGCATTTTCTTAATGCCAGGAAATACAATCTGTTTGCAGGACATGTAGAGGCATAGAGCTCAGCAGCCACATTTCTGACAAAGGTACGTAGCGTTTAGCCATCTGAAAGATGAACAAACTGCACGGTGCAGATGTTAAGAAACTTGGTGCCATTTTTCAGCAAAGTTACTGCCTGATTCTGAAGCACCAGAGGATGGCGAAGCTGACGATCGCAGTGCTATCAGTGATGCAAAGCCTGGTACTGCAGACTTCATCATTCAGGTCGAGAAGAGGCGATCAATCAAGGTCTCCCACTCTGAAAATAGTGAAGCTTAAACTCAAGCAGCAGAGCAGCCTGCAGTTGTATCTCACATGTACTGTGATGCAGGTGTTTGGTTCCAGCAAGTTGCTAGGCCTGGGCCTGGTGTTCTTCGCCGGCACCTGCTTCTCCCTCTTCTCACCGGCGATCAACCTGGCCACCAACGACCAGTGGCACGTCCTGAAGAAGGGCGTGCCGCACCTGGTGGTCTACACCGCCTTCTTCTACTTCTCCATGTCGTGTTTCGCGCTCGGGGTCTGCCTCAACGTCTGGTTTCTCTACCACCCGATGGCCGGCGTGCCGAGATCGACCATCAGAGCATATGTCAGGGACTGGAAAGGCAGGCATTGGGCCCTTCTGGCAGGGCTGCTCTGTGGGTTGGGGAATGGCTTTCAGTTCATGGGTGGGCAGGCTGCTGGATATGCAGCTGCTGATGCTGTTCAGGTAATCAGTAATCTCAGCTAGCTTCATATCGCTTCTGCAATATGGTATCCGTTGTAGGGGTGATCTTCACCTAAACCCAGCCGGCCCGATGAAGGGTTGTAAAGCCCAAAATGAGATATATATAATGACATAAATACCCTTACAAGGGATACTTAGATGTAAAGATATAATTGTAAAATACCTCCATGTAAATATATATATATGGCTGTCTTGGGCATGCGGAAGCCCCCAAGAGCATTGCTCACATAATATCTCCACTATCATACTCTCGTCTCACTGTTTGGTCTGTAGCTATAACAGTATCTGATTCCATTTTTTTATACAACTTTTGATCAGGCCCTGCCGCTCGTCAGCACATTCTGGGGTGTCGTCCTTTTCGGCGAGTACCGGAGGTCCTCAAGGAAGACGTACCTGTTGCTTGCTGGCATGCTGTCCATGTTCGTTGTCGCTGTCGCAGTTCTCATGGCTTCAGCGGGGCATAGGAAGACATGTGATGTCAGCGCTAAGTTCACGGTAACAAGATTGCAGAAATCCACTCTGTGAAGGTTACAGACACGGCATCAACTGAACACAGTTTAACGGCAGTTGCACCACTCCAAGCATCTCTAGATTTGTTCATCTTTCCGAGCTTAGCAAATATAAGTGAATATCTTCTCGAGTGTCTCCAGGCACAAAACAAAAAGAAAAAAGAAAGAGGGAATATGATCTCTGGATTTGCAACACGACGAGAAGATGGTAAAGAAATCTTCCAATGCTTCAGGCTATCTTGAGTTGTTTCTTCAGCTTGCGGGTAAGCACTAAGCAGCCAATTTTCATCACTCATTTCGTCCTGCAACAAGGTGATTCACAAGCATTAGATGCATATGAGTAAAAGGTTGCTCCATGTCAGATGAATAGCAGCATTGTGTGTGTCTTTACCCGATAGTACTCTTTGAGAACATCCATAGATCTCCTGGAGATTTGGCTGAGCAGCTCGTTGCTCTTAACAAAATTGCGTCCATACGATCGGGACTTCTCCTGAGGGTCGTCCCCAATTATCTGTTGGCGGAGATGAAATTTGTTAGTTTTTTTTTTCCATTTCAATTACTACTCGTACCTTTATGGACAGTACTCCTTTCCTGTCCATTTCCAATACTACTCGTACCTTTATGGACAGTACTCCTTTCCTGGCTGAACAAATCTGATTGCCATTGGATGTTTTGATCGAAGAGATCCTTACAAGGCCATGAACTGTGTCTCCACTTCTATCCTTACTCGGAACACAGACACAAATTGGGGTACCCACCTGTGCCACAATTTTTACGCCCTGTGCAGCTCTAAGCTCCTTGTGATGATTATATACGAGGTGGTGATGATACATTAGTAAGAACACCCAGCGATTATTGTGAATTCAGTATCAAAATTTTAACATTGTGTTGCCACATCCCAACCAAAATTCAAAACCTGAAACGAACAAAGCACGCAATTCTTCAAGAACTTTAAGAACTATAAAAAATGCCAGCAAGAGGACTTAATAATAAGTTCCACCCAAAATTCAGTTAGGAAGGGGGTTACAAGTGCAAGTGTTTATGTGGTGTTCAAACAAAGTCGTATCTCAAATCCTCATTCCTACATGTCTAGGTCTTCAAAATTTAGCCCTACACATAGAACCTAAGAACTAATGCCAACTATATCCATCAGATGACACAACCTGAACACGTACAATCCATAAATGTAACGCCAATTGCAGGTCTGTACAATCTGATGGTTGAAGAACCACGGGTAGGCTACGATAGCATAATTTTAAAAATCTACTGTATAAATAAAGAATCTTTGCTAATAATAGATTATGGAATTACCACTAGACGTGTAGGCTCATAGCGGAAATAAAGTCGATGTAGCGTGTTGGTGCAGTAGTAGTCGTACTAGCCACACGTATTCTCCTCCAACTCCTTCTGATTATCACAAGTTGCGGATCGTTCTAGTACTGAAGCTTCACATCAATATCACTAAGTTATCCACACGTACGGGGTAGGAACACCACGCACTGGAGTGCTAGCACTGGCTGCGTGGTATTAGATGAAGAAGATGTGGTGATTAGGGTTTCGGAAATTCTGAATTCTCTCTATAAAACCCTATACCATCGTCTTTCTACATATAGGCATCCATAATGGGTCTCGAACTTGAGGCCCATTAGGAACTCGTGGCTCACATAAATTTAGATCACCATCCAAATTATATCCTAACCCTTTAAGCGTGCAACCCTACAGATTTACGTATACTTAGACATAACCCGAGTACTCCTACCCATCCACTAATTGGTAGCGACCCCTAGTAAGACATGCCAACCCTGAAGTATACATAAAGGTCATATCAGACGAACCTAAACAAAACTCATAGACATTTCCCTATACCTCACAATATCGGTCAAGCTCAAGGTGAGTAAGTGACATCCTTGTTGGTTAGCTCAACCACTCTTTCTCGATTACGTGACTCGAATTCCCTGACTACAGTTAACTCTTTAACCGTGAGTAGCATAGGCATGCATTTCTGGAATCCAATCACTAAAAAGGCCTAGAGATATCTCTCCCATTGCATGGAGGGGCAAATCCTATCTTGATCGACCATGTCTCGATGCATACATCATGATAAAATTCAAAAGCTACCTTTATAACTATCTAGTTAGGGAGTAGCATGTTTGGCAACCCCTAAGTTAGTCCTTATGCATCTCAAGTACGTGCGACGACCTCAAGTCTTAGCACATAGCATACACATTGTAAATGAGACCAAATGATGACATATAAGGATGCAATGTGCTCGCAGTGTCTCATGGTGGATCGATCCAACCCTATGTTCGCTAATATGTGTCCGTATTATTGGTTTGATATCTCCATATCTATGACCGTGAAATATGATCATCAGCCAATACATATGCTAGTCTATTCATATATGTACTCATATGTTTTCGATTAGGGATCGTTTAAGAATAATCATCGCAGAAATATAGAGTTTCACAATCAAGTCACATACTTGATAATAAATATTAACGATATTATTCAAAGAACAAGATAACATATTATCCAATAAATCATGAACATAACGAAATATAATCATATTTATGATTATCTCTAGGGCATATTTTTAACAATAGTTACAGATAGTATCAGAGCCCATATATGTATGAGGACTAAGATAAGAGGCACCCTGACATCTTGGAGTAAGGGCTTGGGACAGTATTGCATTCACCTCACAAAACTAACGCAAAAAAAATCATAGTTAGTTGATCTTGAGTGCTGCATCTGTTAACTGCAGGTGCTACCTGCACGTGCTCTTACTTTGCAAGAGATTTGGAGTTCCAACTATTGCAAATCATAACTCATAAGTATTAGTAATGCTCAACGTTTGTGTTTATCGTTATAAAAAAATTGCACTTTCGTGGACATTTACATTTATTATTTTCTACTCACAAACATATCCATGTAACATGCAAATCACAACTAAGGGATCTGTTTAATGTATTAGGTTTTAGCGGTTAGGACTTAGGAGTACGAGTGAAGGGTAGGCATGAATAGGACATGTGATTGGCTTTGCTTAAATTGATGCTTATGGTGTCAGCAGCACAGCAGCCCAGTTCAATTAGTTCAATAGGGGGCAACAACCAAGTACTCCTGTAGTTCCAGATAGCACATAAGGGCACCACTGATGAGCAAATTCTAGATGTCCACAAGCAGTTGAATATGCTTCTTCAAATTTTAGAAAGTTTTATTGCTATGACCAGAAAAGTAAATATCAAACCTAGTTCTTTTCGAAAGATGTGCTGGAAACTAAAAACATTGTAATGTCATATGCAATTAACACTACTGCAATAATCAAACACATCTGATAAAACATTCAAATATGCTCTAGCAATAATATGTGTGATGTTCGAACAGAATTGTATCCTAAATCCTTATTCCTAGATGTCTAGATATCTCAACATCTAGCCCTATACATAGAACCTAAGCGGCGATACCAATTGTATCCATCAGGGCAAACAATTTGAACATTTTAGTCCAAAACGTAAAACCAAATGGCAGGTCTGTACCATCTGATGGTTTCAGATGTTATCAGAGCTACGGTTTACGTCTAAGGGCTAAAATATGAGACACCATGACGTCTAGGAGTAATGGTTTGGAATAGAAGTGCATTCCCACCACATAACTATAGCATATATACATGCTTAGATGATCTTGACTCACTGCATTAGTGTTAATTGCTGATGCTAACTACGGTCCTGTTTGTTTAGGCTTAGGTTTTTTTAACTTATAGCTTAAAGCTAGCTTTTTGACTTAATCAGTTTATAAGCACCTACCTTTTAAGCAAAACCAATCACATGTCCTATTTGTTTAGGCTTTTCCTTAGGTTGGCTTATTGTCTTCAATAATGAATGTCCAAAATACACTTTCACAAATGAGCTAAGAAGATATTAAATTCACACATCATCGTTTAAGAATCACACGTGAATATGCAACTGATCATGCATGAACACATAACAAATTCACAAACAACACCTATGGGAATGGGACGACGAGGTTGTTGGGGCTGAGGAAGGATGGCAGCGGTGGGCGCGGGGATGAGGGATGCCGGCGGTGGCGGGCACGGGGAATAGGGATGTAGCGGCGTTAGGGCAGGGGAGGCGGCGTTGGTGGGGGAAGCGGCGGGTTGGGGCAGGGGAGGTGGCATCGGTAGGGGGAGGGGAGGGGTGTGGAGGCGTCGGGAGGCAGCGTCGGGTCATGGAGGCGGCGGCGTTGGGGATGGGGTGGAGAGGGAGGGGAGGCAGTGGCATTGGGGAGAAGAGGGGAGGCAGCGTGGGGCAGGGAGGCGGCGGCGTTGGGGATGGAGAGGGGAGGGAGGGGAGGTGGCGGCGTTGGGGGAAGAGAGGGGAGGCGGCGGTGTTGGAGATGGGAAGGGGAAGGAGGCGAGGCGGCGGCATTAGGGGGAGGAGAGGGGAGGCGACATCGGTGGGGGGGAGGAGAGGGGTGTGGAGGCGGTAGCGTCGGGAGGTAGCGTCGAGGCAGGGAGGTGGTGGTGTTGGGGTGGGGAGGGAGGGGAAAAGAACGGGTGGAAAGGAGGAAGCGAGAGGAAAAAAATGAAAGGATTTGCACTTATATATGAATGGCATTTTGAGGGTAATTTTAACAAGATTTAGTGGTAAATGGTTATTCCATTCCGCAAAAGTAAAAAAAACACCTCTCACTTGGCTTTTGGCTTATAGGCTTAAAATGACTTAAGTTTTTTATAAGCCAGTTAAAAAAGCCACCCCTTTGTTTAGGCTTTGACTTTTAGATTTTAAACCATATGAAAAGCCTAAACAAACAGGGCCTACATGTGCTCTTACGATTTATTAGATTTTCCAATTATGGCTAATAATAACTAATAAGTAATTATAAGGCTCAATATTTCTCTCACTCTATACTCTCTCTCATAAACAGCAAAACCCTATAAGCTATAGCCATAAGCCGTAGCCTAAAAGAATAGACCCGATAGCTGGACTCCATCTAACGTTGCTTATCAAGCCAACAAATATGTGTATTTTAGTAGGAAACATGTGCTCATAGGGTGGTGGATTTACCGTTGGTTTTTACAACTCTAGGCTTGTGATAGGATGGTGTATGTGTGCATAGCATGTGTGTATCATCATCTTAGGTTCCGTTGTAAACAGCGATAACATCTGACTTTCAGAAATAAAAAATAGTTTGAAACATGTTTGGCTTCTTAATGTTGTTTTTTTCTTTTCCTTCTTTTCATTTCTTCTTTTTGCCTTTGTATCGTTTATGGGGATATAACGAAGTTTTTTTCTTTTTTAATTGAATTCCTAAAATACTAACCGCCGCTATAGTGCTACTTCAACTAAAAATCAAAAGCTATAGCACTTTAGAATAGGGCATTAATTAAAAAGAGATTTCTTGCCCTGCTATCGTCCAACCTCTTACATAGAGAAGACAGCCTAGGTGACACTGTTTTACCATGTTTGCAAAGATACCGCTCAAACTTCCCCCTCTAGCCAAGTAGGCAAGTACCCAAAAACTTAAACAATTGACGAAAAGGCAGACATGGCCAGCTCGCATGTTGGACAGGGATGGGCTTCGTATGGGCCATCGTCTGATCATGTCCGAAAGTAAGGGGCCCGATAACTAATAAAATTCAGGACCAGAAACTGCTCAATCTCCAAAAACAACGAACCAGACAGAAAGGTTAAAAGCTGCTTCTTCTAATGAGCTGTTCTTTTTCGGCTTTTCAATAGCTTTTAGCTTCTCTTAGCAATCACTATTCATTAAATTAATAAGCTATAATCTAAAAATTATAAACCACAATTTAAAAGAATGGACCCAACGCTGCTTCAGCACAAGAGAATCAATCCCAGTTGTGATATGGCCCTGTTTGTTTCCACTTAAGATTATTATAATCTAGCTTATAGGTGGGGATTATATAAGCTATCTTATAATAAGCTGGTGGAAAATAAGATGTCAGGTGTTTGGCAGCCTGGATTATCAGAGTTATGGATTGTTGTATTCGAATGTTTAAAGACTACAATGCCTTGGGAGAGAGAGGCACGGGAGTTGGGGGTTGGATGAATGACAAAGGTGGGTAACATTCCTAAAGTTTTATGATCATTAAGATAAAAGGTGGATCTATAAGCTGAAGTAAGCTTCTTTTTGAGCTTATTAGATTACAATAATCTGGGCTATTAGATTATAATAAGTTACCTTATAATCTAGGTTGTTTGTTTCCACTTATAATTTATAAGCTAGATTATAATAATTTTAAGTGGAAACAAACAAGGCCAATATCCCATTCCAAGATCAGGGCATCTTCAAGGTCCTTCAAACACGCTACAGTTTCAGCATTAAGAGCATCAAACAAAACAGGACAGTGTCCAGCAATCCCCCATGCTGTTCCGTATTACAAAGCCCATCCACCTGATCCCGATTGCTGTTGGTAAGCACCACCAATATTTTCGGCTGCGGCTTATGGCTTTTGACTAAAATTTTTGAATTTTAGCTGTTTACGGTACAGATTACGGAGAGACAGATACTCACTTGCGATTTTGGCTGGTATAGATGTTGGGCTTTTAATGTGTAGATCATTTAACTTGTAGATCCCGTCTTGAGAAAATACTCCGTTTGAAAGTTAGGTACTGTAGCAAAAGCCAAAAGCCGTCAGCTTCGGAGGAAAAGAACAGGCCCATCTTCAGATTTTCTCGTGCAGGAGGCTTCCAGCCCCGACTGTGATTTAGGCAGTGGCTTCTTTTCAGCAGCAAAATACCTTGAGAAATTCTTCGCTATACCATCTAATTACAGAGGCCAAATCAGAAGCAGTTCTCCTAGCTCACACACACATTGTCCCGAAAGAAGTGCAGAACTGAGATGGTAGCATCTGTTAGACGGGCATTTACATTCTGTTTTCTCCACGGGCATTTAGCGTGCCCCGAATCGTGACTTTTAAAACTCAAAACGGCTCCGCTTAAAACGGATTAGACTTCTAGTTTTTGACTTATTTTTCATTATTCAACAATTTTGTCTTTTTTCTACTATTTTGGTTTTTTTTAGTTTTTTTGTTGGTTCATTTTTTCCTATATTCGTTTGGGCCAACCTGTTTTTTTCTATTATTAAATTTTTTAAATTTAATTACGTCAAATAAGTCATTATCAGCTATAGTACAATTTCAATAAGCTATAATACTTTTTAACCATAAGTCACTAAAAAACCATTTTGAGCACCCCAAATACCACTCTTTTTCGCCGGAACTTCCCTGTAAATTTGCCATGCATTGTCGGACGCATCTCCGGCAAGATTAGCTAGCTTCATTAAGCGGTGCTCCTTACATTATTGACCATTGGAATACATGGCATCGGATGTCGTCATGCCCGAGTCCAAACGTACAGATAGAGCCGTCGAGGTCGTTCCAAGATTTGAATAATGCTGATGGCGACGGCCTGGTTATGTTAAAGCTCGCTCCAAAATGTGACGACGACACGCAACTGACCCTTATTGTTTTATTATCAGGTGCTACGTGCGCATCGCCCGAAAACTCGTCTACATTCATTACTGCTAAGATAAGGATAGATTATACTATCATAAATTAAAATTTTCTACTACGTAAATGAGAAAGCCATACGAGTAAAATATCATAGATCATTATCACTAGACGTACAGTATAACGGAAGAAAAATTGAAGCAACTCAGTCCTACGTAGTACACGTCTATGTAGTGGAAATAGTCGATCGTCTAACATTCCAATCAGTGTCCTTGGAAGACGATCATCCTTGAGCAGTAGCCGATCCCTACGAACCAACTGTCTCCTTGTGATCGTCCCGATCAGTATCGCAGTCGCAACAGCGTGTCTACCGAAATCCACACGTCCAGGAATGGAATACTGTGCATTGGTGTGCTAGCACCAACACGAGCCTGTGAGAGGTGGCGGATAGGGTTTCAGTGGGTGTATCAATCACACACAACCCTCAGCCCATGTATCCCTTTATATAAAGTCTCCAATTGGATCCATACTAATACGAGTAGAGATCGTATCTTACTCGGGAAGCTTTTGACTGGATTCTTATCCAATACGAGTCGAGATCATATCTCACTCGGAGTCTATTATCCAGATCCTTACTATTCCAACTTATTAAATGTGTGACCAAGTAGATTCATGTACATTTAGTTGTAACTCAAAAAT
Source organism: Dendrocalamus latiflorus (assembly GCA_017311315.1). Taxonomy (NCBI): domain Eukaryota; kingdom Viridiplantae; phylum Streptophyta; class Magnoliopsida; order Poales; family Poaceae; genus Dendrocalamus; species Dendrocalamus latiflorus. The sequence goes on along the minus strand of CM029649.1, from coordinate 17,364,975 downwards.
ACTATTCTGATCACTGGTCGGAATCGGTCTCTAGTAGGACATATTGACCCTCAAACATACACAAAGATCAGTCTAGATGAACCTTATGCAATATGATTTGTAACCAGATCCTAATCACTCACGATCAGCTCATAACTCCTTACGAGCAGGTCATGTATGGTCACAACCAGTTCGCGTCCCCATACAACCAGATCGCATATTAGTTTGTGATATGCCGACCAGCTCACGACCAGTTAGTATCTCCATATGAACGTATCGCATCTGGTCGGATCTATCAACCTGTTTATGTATTCTCCCTTTGCCTCATGATATCCAATCAAAACTCTAGGTGAGAAATGTGTCATTTATGAACTGTTCAATCTTTCCCGATCTAATGATGGATAACTTTATGTGGTCCACTCTTCGACCACTCACAGCATGGCTATGCACTTTTTTTATCTGACCACATTGAGGAGACAAAAGATATCTCTCCTGTTATGATGGAGGGGTAAATCCCAAATCCGTCTGATCACTTTTTTCTGCATGTTTCATAATATACCCAAAAGCTATCTTTATAACTACTTAGTTACGGTGTAGCGTTTGACAACCCTTAAGTGTACTATTATATATGTAGGAAACTATACTGATCTTAGATGTAAGGATTATACATCATCATTGCTTGAGAGGTGGAGGGGTAAATCCCAAATCCGTCTAATCACTTTTTTCTGCATGTTTCATAATATACCCAAAATTTATCTTTACAACTACTTAGTTACGATGTAGCGTTTAACAATCCTTAAGTGTAATAATATATGTAGGAAACTATACTGATCTTAGATGTAAAGATTATATATCATCATTGCTTGAGATCGACCGATAACACATAAAACATAATAATCTCAATAGTGTTTCAAGGTGTGTTAATCCAACACTATGTTCTCTGACATGTGTCCATATTATTGATTTGATATCTCTATATCTATGACCGGTAAAATATGGTCATCAATTAATACATATGTTGGTCTATAAGTCATTGTTGTTCTGACCTGTGATATCCGATCAACGATCCTTTTAAAATGATTTCATATAACAAATAAAGAGTTTCACCAACAAGTCACATATTTGCTAATCTTTATAAATAATAACTCATTTAAGGAATATAATATTATTTATTTAAACGATCATAAGCATTGAAGTGATATAGTAATTTTTATTATTGCCTCTAAAACATATCACTAACAATTGCATGCTTCATGTATGGAAACTAGACTTAGTTTCATCTCCAAATTATACCATAGTGGCTACGTACTTGTACGTATGTGGAGATCGGTGGTTAGACACGAGACAAAGCCAGATTTGGCACTGTTGCGTACGGTACTTACAAAACTAGCCGTATGCGCACTGTATTTGTAAAAATGGCACTTCTGCCGTCCAGTGGGCGGACGACAGTGCCGACAAGGCGACACATGGCGAGGACGCCGGCGATAGGCGCCTGCCGCCCCGCCAATAGACGACAGGCAGCCTGCTACACGGTGGGGGGATGTTAGGCAGGCCTGTCGTTCAGTGAGGGGGCGGCAGGTGATTAAGCCGGCTTAATTACCTGCCCTATTTTTTTATGTTTAATATTTGTTTAAATTTTAAATTATAACAAATGAGCCTAACAAATTACAAAAATTTATGTATGACCTCCTGACACAACGTACCTCATAGTGTAATTTTTGGATAATTTTATCCATTGTGAATGTTGCTAAAAAATTCATACAATTTCGATATTTGTTTGAGTTTTTTACATATAGCAAATGAGCTTCAAAAATTACAAAATTTTATATGAAACCTACTGACATAGTCATAGTTATTGTGTAATTTTTTAAAAATTTTATGTTATCTGAATTTACCACATTTATTGGGGTTAATTTAATCATGAATTGACGAATATTTCATGATTTTTTTACAATTTTATACATTAAGAATACTTGTACAAGTAAAAGTAATTGTAGTAGTAAAGAAATGCATCACACTAGATGCGATATGGCTCACCCATCTGAGCCACTGCTACCTCCTCACCGCATCTGCCTCCCTGTACGTGGCCTTGTCTTCCATTGAGTAGAGTATGTCCCGTGGGGTATGTCAGTCGGTCTGTAGGTTGCGTCTTAGGTCAGAGGAGGTATGGAGACTATTCTATTTGCTTAGTAGCCGGCGGTGATCCAGTTGGCTCAGGTACAGTAGGCTGGGTCTGGTAAGCGTTGATGTCCTCTAGTTAAGGCATGCCAAACTGTGAGCCGCCCACAATAATGTCATGAATAAAGGACTTTAGAAATCTCCCTCATGATGCAAAGGAGCTCTCGCCTGGACCATATGACATGGCAGTGAAGTCGGAGGAGCTCTACCCACCGAAGTGTCCAAACCCTGGGTATGCTGTGAACACTGAGCTCTACCCTGCGTACGCTGCAAGCCCTGGCATCGTGTAGTGATCTCTGGAAGCATCTGGGTGGCCCGTATCATTATCGGTGGACTTGTTGTCACCCCCACGTTGAATTAGAGGCTGCAAGATAAAACACTATTAATCACAATAAATATTCCGGATGTACAATGTGAATCTCATACCTCCCGAATATGCAGTGAAGATGAACAACGGGGAGTGGTAGTTTGTGCAGGTGGTGCGGACGCCAAAAGTGATGCATCTCGACGACGGACCTGTGGCGGGAGAACACTATGATGTTAGTGGAATGCAAGGTCTAATAGGAAAACAAAATGTAGGTTCGTACGTAAGTTACCTCCTCGTTGGTACGGCGCATGGATGATTGGTGGCTAGTACTATGATGCTAGGAAGACTCAATAGATTGCGATGGCCGGTCGGACTCGCTAGGTCACGATGACCTGGCGAGTGAGCATGGTGCCCCCACTGGGTGGCTTATGTGCACGATCAGGCCGACACATGCGTGAAGCACAGACGCTATACTAGTATGAGCTACAATTAGAGACACATCACACTACATTGCATTGTATGAAAGTGACAGAGAAAGTGATACAACTATAGATATTTATGATTTATAGTTCATAGTCATGGAATTGATAAAATTGCTAAATTGATGTCGCTGTTTTATTGTGTGCTTGCTGAGTCTTTAGACTCACCCTTACTTTGTTATTTTTTAGGTGTATTATAAAGGCGACATGCATGGGTGAGAGTAGCATACATATATTCCCACGTGCAACAATAATTCATATATCGCCTCTATATATCATGATCAGACTTTAATGTCAGGCTTTGACAGTTAGCAATAAGATTGTGTCTTATTAGAACTGCTTCATATTGTGTGGCCTATGCCTTTCTGCTTAATAGTGGGTAAATGGTACAGTTTATAGTGGTGGTAGCATTCCAGGCTCAGGGGATGGGCCGGGGTGTTGCACGCATCTTGGACTAACAAGTTGGGCACACTCATTTCTATGTGTTTAAGTGAGTCAACTTTTGCACCTTGGGGTTCTATCATTCTTCGACAACTAAGCCTCGGCCATGCCTATGCAAGTCAAGCTTGGTATTTTTATGCATACCTTCACCTCTCAAAGGCTATGAATCAAGAACTCACTTCATGAGGCACTTCTTTGGGCTAGGTTCTAACTCCATGCCTCCACGTAACTTCGACATCTAGGTGGTAGATGCTTGATTCCATAGCTGTCAGTGACTCCGTGCCCTTTTGTGCGATGATGAACTCCCCGATATGACCTAAAATTGGCCTAGCGGAGCAACGGCCTTTTGATGAAAACCAAGGGAACCAACTTGGGGGTGCATGCATGACCTATCGCTTGAAGTTTATGTGATGACTAAGGTATTTTAAGATGTTGCTAGAGTGCACGGCAGGTTACAAGTGGAATCATTGACTCAAGGCTACGCGTCAATCCCTTTTACAAGTTGGTGCACCGCCCAGGTGGGTGGTTGACGACCACCCGAAACAATGAGGGGCTACTATTGTGGGAGGGTCCCCGTGCTACCTCAGGCCAACGATGACTTCGGCAAGGCAAGGTGCGCTGGAGTATGCCACGACAACTTCGGCATGACATCACACATTAGAGGATCCACCCCAGACATGGCTCAAAGTCCACCCCAGACGAGGTCTGGAGTCCATCCTGGACGAGGTTCGTAGACCATCCTCAGACAAGGTCTGCAAACCAACCCGGATGAGGTCTCCCGGGCGTGGTGGGACCCACTAGGCACGATGGACGAAAGCAACCCTCGATGCGAGCTACGGTCCAAGGGCAGCAATGTAACTTCGGGTGCTTTCCTACTCTCTCTATAAATAGGACCCCTTGTAAATAGGGAGAGAGAGGCCACTTGTAACACACCCATATGCAATACATTATACGGTCGCTTGTGTGTGATTCTCGTTAAGTCCCTCCTTTGGATCCGACTGAGTGTGTTTACAAGTTTACTGTTTGATCTCTTATCGAGGACATACAATAAATGTAGTTGTTGGGATATGGGTAGGCTATACTAGTGCATATTAAAAATTTTCTACCACATAAACTAGGAAGTCATGCGAGTAAAAGATCATAGATCGTTACCACTAAACGCACAATGCAACGGAAGTAGAATTGAAGCGGCCAGTTTAACGAAGCATGCGTCGGTGTAGTGGAAGTAGTCGATTGTCCTCTAGCCAATCGTCTCCTCCTCGCGATCGTCCTGATCTACACCGCAGTCATAGTAGCGCCTCTACCGAGATCCACACATCTAGGGATGGAATGCCGTGCGTCGGTGCGCTAGCACCAGTGCACACGGTAAGGGTTATGAGAGGTAGTGGTTAGGGTTTCGATGGGTATATCTCGCGATCCCTCCCTTAGCCCCCGCATCTCCCTTTATATAGCCTCTAATCGGATCCTTATCCAATATGATCAGATATTGTATCCAAGTCAAAAAGCCTTATGATGGATCTTTATCCAATACAAATCAAGATCGTATCCCACTCAGAATGCCTCTAATCAGATCTAATACGAGTAGAGATTATATACCACTCGGAATCTATCATCCGGACCCTTATTGTTCCGACCCGTTAAGTGTGTGATCCATAGACTAAAAACTCCTTTCTAGTCTATAAGTTGATAAAGGTTCCTAGCAGAACATATCGACTTCCAAATATACATAAAGATCGTATCGAACGAATCTATATATTGCTTACGTACTGATGCTTTGCCTCATGGTACCAGATCGAACTCAAGATGAGAAGCGTGTCATCCTATGATAGCTCGATCATTCACTTGAACCTATAGTGGATTACTTAGTTGTGATTGACTCATCAACTATATTCGGTATGGCCATGCACTTTCTTAGTCTAACCATATTGAGAGGCCTAGAAATATCTCTCCCTTTATATAGGAGGGCCAAGTTACATCTTGATTGCTCACATTTCTCCGTATGTTTCATAGTAAATCCAAAACCTACTTTTATGACCACCTAATTATGGAGTAGTGTTTGGCAATCCTTAAGTAAACTATTGCACATGTAGGAGACTATGACGATATTAGATTTAACGATTCTATATACACTATTTATGAAACCAACTGATGACACTTAAAAATAAATATTTTCACAGTGTCTCATAATGGGTCAATCCAACACTATGTTCTCTAGTATATGTCTACATTATTGATTTGATATACCCATATCTATGATCCGTGAAATATGACTATTAGTCAATATATGTGTTGATCTTTAAATCATAATTGTCTCACATAATGATATAGGATCAGGGATAATTTAAAATAACATCAAAATATAAAATAAAGAATTTCACAAATAAATCACATACTTGTTGTTCAATATAAAAGATATTTATTTAAGATACAAAATATATATTATTGAAAAAAAATTATAAATATAGAAATGACATAATTATTTTCTTGATTGTCTTTTAAGGCATTTTACTACCTGTAGTCTTAACATGGACGGAGCAGGAATATCGTATATTTGGCAGGAGTTATAGTACAGAGTTACAACAGTAAATTGTACAACTTTCAAATCAGTCACTTTCACAATTTTGTATTTAGCAAGTACATTAGAAATTTTTTTTCAATCGACAATAATGGCATATGGCAGCACCGTTTGATTTGCAATTATTTGTCTGCTTTGCAATTATTATATGTTTGTCCATTGAATTAGGCTGTTTCATATTAACTATGATTCATATACTCCACGACAATGGTATATATACGTATGGTCTAGTAACAATACCATGCTATTTCTTCACATTATAGCCATCCGATCGAAAGAAAACAACATTGAGCAAAGTAAAATAGTGAATGATTTATCTTAGTACAAAGCGATGAGAGAGAGAGAGAGATCTGACAAGGAAAAAATTGGTCCTCATACGGGGTGGGCCTAACAGTTCACCTTCTCGTCATCTGTTTGTTAAACTAGGCTCGGTGGGCCCCATGCCAGCCTCTCCCAATCTCCATTCTCCTCATCACATATCCATTGCTCACTGATGATGAAGCTACCAGAAATAATACAAACATTTAGAGAGACACACATATTGCATATATATACACACACTGACAGGGCTCGAGAACTAGCAAGGATTACTCTAATCTGTTCCCTGTTCGATTGGTATGTTGCATCTGACATGCTCTTCCCTTTGACTGAAAAGCTAACTTTTGTATTGCTGTTTCTTCTGTTTTCTTGAGCAATACTGAAGTTGTTGGCTGTTAATGTTTACTTGGGTTTTGATTGGTTTTATCACTATTTCTGCTGTTTCTTGAGCAATTGTTGAGCTGTTAGCTGCTTTGAAGACTGTTACCTCTGCTGAGGTTCTGTTCTTTGACTCAAAAGTGCTTTCTTTCTTTTGGCTTCTTGAGCAATCCTAGAGCTGTGTTCTTGCTTCTTATGCAGAGACATTAACTTGTTTTCTTTGTTCATTAGATCTGTGAAGCACGTAAATATTGTGTTTGAAAAATGAAAATGAATGTGCATTGGCTTCTTTGTTGTTATTACAAAGAACAAGTTGCTTAAGCAAATTTTTTTCCCTTTGAGAGTTGTCCCCTGAACAAATTCTAGAGCTGTCTTTCTATTTTGTTTTGCTCCAAGTGCATCTCGCATGTTGACTTGGGTTATTTATAAAAAAAAGGATGTGCTTTTAGAGAGCTCAGATCTATAGAAGTAATGTTCTTGGATTAAGTTTTCGTCATCTTGCCGTCGTCTTCAAAGTCCCAAGACAGAGATCTAAACTACTTCTTGAACCGTTCCATCTAAATCTGTTCTTTAGCCCTTTGGCTTCATGTCGCAGTATTGGAGATCAGATGTTGTAGATAGAAGTTCGGTTCTTGGATTGAAACAAACTTTTCAGAGTTCACTTTGTGAAGGAAAAGCCTGGTTTGTATGGATTTCTTGAACAATTCCGGACTATACCATTTACCATGTCTGAAAAAATATCATCTCAGTTACTTTTGTCTAAAACTTTTACTGTTTCTGTTGTTTACTGAACAATTCTTGAGCTGTAATCCTGTAACTGTGAATGTATATTTGTCTTTTGCATCTTTCAAAGTTCAGTCCATGGATTCAGCAATACTTTCTTTTCACTTGTCCAGCGGTTTCATGGTTTCTTTGTTAAACGAAAGCAATCAGTTTCAGAGTAGTCTTTCAATCCTTCATAGAAACGTTAACTTCTTTGTTCTTACGTAGTTCATGGGGTTTTGGATCTATTGAACGGCATGTTGCACTTAATTAGCTACATGCAGTGGCTTCTTTGTTAATTATCACAACACAAGCTAATCTAATTCATAAGCTGTCTTCTGAACAACTAAAGATTAGTGTTTTATGATGTGTTAAACAGAGTATATATAGCACTATGAATTTTCCATATATCGATTGAATGCATTTGTTCGTTCTGATAAAGTTCCTTTCTTGAATCAGTTAGTTCTGCCACTCTCTGTCCACGGTTCTCCGTCTCCAACGAGCACGCTGAGATGTATCTGGTGAAGGACATCGGCGGCGCCATTGGCCTGATGACCGCAGCCCTGGTGCTCCTGGGCACCTGGCCGGTCGTCCTCGCCGTGCTAGAGCGCCGAGGGCGCCTGCCGCAGCACACGTACCTCGACTACTCCATTACCAACTTCCTGGCCGCCTTGCTGATCGCCTTCACCTTCGGCCAGATCGGCGACGACACGCCGGAGACGCCTAATTTTCTCACCCAGCTCACTCAGGTCACCAGCCAGCCACTGTACTCAATTATCCAATCATGAAAAGTTGAAATTGTCAATATGTAGGACTGAAACTCAAGCAGTATGTTGACTGAAACTCAAGCACTTGTCAATATGTAGACCTGAAGTTTAACATGTCTGAGTACTTCGGTCTGTCAGCAAGAACTTCAGTTGGTGCATCAGGCTTGTGTTCAGAAATTTTTTTCAGTGCAAATGTTTCAACTGTCAATTGAACAATGCAGGATAACTGGCCTTCGATCATGTTCGCGATGGGAGGCGGTGTCGTCTTCAGCCTCGGAACCCTGGCCACGCAGTACGGCTGGGCATTCGTCGGACTTTCAGTCACCGAGGTCATGGCCTCAAGTCTGAAGGTTGTTATAGGTACATATACTGACAGTCCTATACTCTCCAAATATGGATATGATGTTTGATGCATCAATTTTGCTGCTGCTGTTGTAGCCTGAAATTGTTCAGAATCTGAAGATGATATGACTGAAACTTCTCTTCCAGGAACTACACTGAACTATTTCCTCGACGGTCGGATCAACAAGGCTGAGATTCTTTTCCCTGGCGTCGGATGCTTTCTCATTGCAGCCTGCCTTGGCTCTCTTGTTCACTCTTCCAATGCTGCTGACAACCAGGAGAAGCTATCCAGGTGCATGGTGAACCACAGGAACACTACTGGGTAGTATTCTCTCCTTATTCCTTCCCCATTCACTCGTGGCGAATGATCTTCTGCGTTTCTGCCCAAATGTTACTTCTGGAAATCTGAATAGTTTGAAGATCTAGTATTTTAGCTAATCTGCTTATAATTGGAATATGTACAATTATTGCGAGTTGCGCCGCACGTATTATTCGTGTAGATACCATGACATTGTGCCATTGCAGTAAATTTCATCTGAACAAACAGTATTGACTTCTTCAATTCTCCACAGGAACACTGCAAACGAGGAGCTCACCAAACACCTCCTTGAGAAAGGTACTAGTCAGATCGATGAACCAGCTTTTGTCATTAATCTGAAAATGATCTAGCATAGACAGATCGATGAACTAGCTTTTTTTGTCATTAATCTGAAAATGATCTAGCATAGAGATGTGTCTTGGTCTTTTAATTGACAGAGAAACCAAAGAACCGTGAAGAAGCAAAGCCTGATGTACCACAGGCTACCCAGGCTGTGGAGAAAATAGAGGCCGGGACAGCAGATTTCCTGGTTGAGCTGGAGGGGAAGAGGTCAATTAAAGTAGGTGATTATGCTACTCACACAGATATCAATCAAAGTTAAAATCTAGAATACCGTAATTCAACAGCTGAATTTTAGTGGGGGTAATTAGCATTTCTTCTTCTCCATGAAAAAAATACCTAGTTCTTCCTAGGTATTCTCGTTTTAATCCGGTAATTACAATGCACACAGTATACTTGTATGATCGCACAAATTGACAGTTCATGTATTTCTGCTGCACGATTTGATCAGATTGTCAGTTACTATACAAGCTTCGGCACACATTTTCAGGGGAAAAAAAGACAATTTCTCCTATCAGTCCCAAGAAAACGTGGCGGCGCAACTTTCTTTGCACACAATACGATTAATTTGATCAAGCCATGCTCCAATTTAGTATTCAGACATTCGGTGCATCAGCATTCACAATTCTTGCTCCTGGTAATCACCAATTCGGGCTTTCCTGACACAAAATCTTGTCAACTTCAGGTTCTTGGATCCAACACGTTCCTCGGCCTCGGGATCGTCACCTTCGCGGGCATCTGCTTCTCGCTCTTCTCCCCGGCGTTCAACCTGGCCACCAACGACCAGTGGCACACGCTCAGGGAGGGCGTCCCCCACATGGTGGTCTACACCGCCTTCTTCTACTTCTCCGTCTCGTGCTTCGTGATCGGCATCGGCCTCAACGTCTGGTTCCTCTACCGCCCGATGGTCGGCGTGCCGAAGTCCTGCTTCAGGGCGTACCTGAATGACTGGAAGGGCAGGGACCTAGCGCTGCTCGCGGGCATGGTGTGCGGGCTCGGCAATGCGTTTCAGTTCATGGCCGGGCAGGCTGCGGGGTATGCTGCTGCCGATTCTGTGCAGGTAACCATATCTTCCTCTCATCTTCGCAGATTAACCTGCACTTCTTGAAACAATCGATACATGGCTTGAGACATTGATGATCTCTAGCTAGCTGATCATGAATTGATCATGCAATGACAGGACACTTGATAGTTGCTACATTTCTGAATCCTGAACATGTCTGAACTCTGGACATTTTGATCTCTAGCTACATTGTTGATGCTACTGTTGTCATGTCGATCGATCTGCAGGCGTTGCCGCTGGTGAGCACGTTCTGGGGGATCGTGCTGTTCGGCGAGTACCGGAGATCGTCGCGGAGGACGTACACACTGCTGGGGAGCATGCTCCTCATGTTCGTCGTCGCCATGGTAGTCCTCATGGCGTCGTCGGCACACAGGAAGCCGCTTTGACAGGCTGAGTTCATCTCCTACGCACCCATCCTCATGGCCTGGATCAAGGAGCATCAGAAGCAGAAGCTCCAGTGTTCCTCCTACCTTGGTTGCAATGGCAAGGCATGGCTGTATTAGTTCTGTAATGTAGTTAATAATCCTGACTAAGTCAGGTTTGTGTCAGGTGAACCGGGTTTCAGGTTTAGGTCGTTTTCAGTTTTATGCAGTCAGTTCAGAGTTAGCAGCGAAGTATGCGCATCGTGCGTGAGTTGTCCGACAAAATCGGATCGAAGCTAGGAGATTTATGTTTTCTGTTGAGTCAGTTGTAAAATGGGTTAACCATTGTATTCCTTTTGCATTCAGTGAGATAGATACAGAAAATTGCCCCATCTGTGCGTTCTTCTTCGCTGTTTTCATCTCCCACCGAAAATACTGTTCCACTTCTGAAAATACACAAACCCTGCTGTTTGCTTGTGCGTGTTGATTCCTGGTAGATATCCAACACTTGGTATCAGAGCTACACACGTCCAAGCACCTGCAGAAAGAATCCATGGCCCTCTCTACGCAGCAAGCGAATCGGGAAGGCGGCAGTGTGCCATTTCAGTGCCCAGTGTTAACGGGGGTGAATTACACCTCATGGGCTATTCGGATGGAAGCGTTGATGGACGCTCAGGGCATCTGGGAAGCTGTGGAACCGCAGGCCGGCGTGGCTGCGGATCAAAAGAAGGACAAGGCTGCAAGGGCGTTTATCTTCCAGGCGTTGCCCGAAGACGTTCTACTGCAAGTTGCGAAGAAGAAGACTGCAAAAGAGATTTGGGATGCGTTGAAGACGAGGTACCTGGGTGCAGATCGAGTGCAGAAGGCACGGATCCAAACCTTGCAGAACGAGTTCTAGGCTTTGCAGATGAAAGAAGGAGAGACGGTGGATGATTTCACCGGCAAACTCAGTGCAATGGGCAGTAAGTTCAGCTCTCTCGGTGAACCTCTGAAGGAATCAACCCTAGTCAAGAAAATCCTCGATTCAGTGCCAGATAAGTTCCTTCAATTAGTTGCTTCAATAGAACAATACTTGGATCTTGAGACAATGTTGTTTGAGGAAGCAATTGGAAGATTGAAAGCCTATGAAGAGCGCCTTCGTCTCCGGGCAAATGGAGATGGTCACCTTCTTCTGACTTAGGCAGAATGGGAAGCAAGGCAAAAAGCAAGATTGGTGACTCTTCATCAGGCAACAGAGGCCGTGGAAGTGGGAAACAGGAATGGCGAGGCCGTGGAAGAGGAAGAAGCCAAGGGCGTGGCCGAGGCAGAACTGACCGTGGTGGTTCAAACTCATCTCGCCGAGAAGGAGTAGGTAATACATCATCAGGAAAAGACAAGAGTCATATCAAGTGTTATTCCTGTGAAAATTACGAGCATTATGCCTCTGAATGCCGTAGCGGGAAGCGCAAGGAGGAAGAAGTAAACCTCACATGCACATAGGAGGATCAACCATCCCTTCTGTTGTCGGTTTGCACACAACACCCAGAAGAGGCAGTATTGCTGAATGAAGGTGAACTGCTGTCAGAGAAGTATGCAGCAAAGACCAAGATTGAGGAAGAGACATGGTTTTTGGACAATGGGGCCACAAATCACATGACAGGTCAGAGAAAACATTTTGCAGAACTAGATGAGAGTATAGTTGGCAGAGTTCGATTCGGTGATGGGTCTTCTGTGCCAATTAAGGGGAGAGGTACAGTCTTGTTAGAATGCAGAAATGGCGAGCAGCGTATGATCACGGGAGTCTACTACATTCCTAGTCTACACACAAACATCCTGAGTTTGGGGCAGCTTACTGAGGATGGCTGCAGAATTGTGATGTTCGGTGACTATTTGTGGATGTATGACAGGAAGAACCAGTTACTCACGAAGGTTCAAAAATCAGCTAACAGATTGTACAAAAAGAATCTGCACACGGTAGCTCCAGTATGTTTAGCAATCAGCTTGGATGAAGAATCTTGGTTATGGCACGCAAGGTTAGGGCATCTCAATTTTCAAGCAATGAAGCAAATAGTGTCAAAAGACTTGGTCCGAGGTGTGCCGAAAATAGAGCATCCAACCCAGGTCTGTGAAGGATGCCTTGTGGCCAAGCAGTGCAGATTGCCATTTCCTTTACAAGTTGAGTACAGAGCTAGCAGCCCACTGGAGTTGATACATGCTGACTTGTGTGGACCTATAACCCCACAAACGATTGGAGGAAATCGGTATTTCTTCTTGCTGGTGGATGACTACAGCAGATTTATGTGGGTATACATTCTCAAGACAAAAGATGAAGCCTTTATGGCCATCAAGAAGTTTCAGGCACAGGCAGAGGGAGAATTGCAACTGAAAGTGAAATGTTTGAGGACAGACCGGGGTGGAGAATTTGTGTCTCATAGTTTCAGGGAGTATTGTGAATTGAAGGGGGTTCAGAGACATCTCACCGCGCCATATACACCACAACAAAATGGAGTGGTGGAACGACGCAACTGCACAGTGCTTGCAACCACCAGGAGCTTACTCAAAGCTATGTCACTTCCAGGGAGAATGTGGGGAGAAGCTGTGCGTCACTCGGTCTACATACTGAATAGAGTGCCCACAAAAGCTATGAAAGATGCAACCCCCTATGAAGCACTGAAAGGGAAGAAGCCAAGCCTTGCACACCTCAAGGTTTTCGGTTGTACTGCTTATGCAAAAGTATCGACTGGTCAGTTGAACAGGCTCTCAGATAGGAGCAAGAAAATGGTGTATCTGGGAGTTGAGCCTGGTAGCAAAGCATACAAATTATTCGACCCACAAGACAGCAAGTTAAGTGTGAGTCGAGATGTAGTATTTGATGAAAAGAAGAGATGGAGTTGGGAAGAAATGCAGACAGCAGTCAGCACTGAGGCTGCAGATTGGTCTGAATTCACTGTAGCTGAACCGGCAAGTGAGGAAGTTCAGAGTGGAGAAACAGATGGTCAAGAAGATAATGTTCCAGCAGGTATTGCCGGAGAAAGTAATCTCGGAAGTGGAAATGTGGAAGGAGCAGCGGCAACTCATTCGGCTAACACAACCTTGTCGGACGAAGAGCCAATGACGCCAAATATTTCAGTGTCACCGGAAATACTGCCGTCACCTGGTAATGTGTCAGAGAGTAGCTATATGCCAGATCCTTCTGCATACGACGAAACTCCAGTTAGAGGCTTCAGATCATTGACCGACATCTATGAAGAAACACAAGTGCAAAGCTTAGAGCCCGAGCAGCTACTGCATATTGCCGATGAACCGGTAAGTTTCAGAGAAGCAGTAGGAAGAGAAGAGTGGGAAGAAGCAATGCAGAGCGAAATTAAGTCGATAGTGAAGAACAAGACCTGGAGTTTGACAGAGTTACTGGCAGGGCACAGACCTATTGGATTGAAATGGGTCTTTAAGTAGAAGAAGGATGCAGACGGAAAGGTAGTTAAGCACAAAGCTAGGCTAGTAGCTAGAGGGTTTGTGCAGCAAAAAGGAGTTGATTATGACGAGGTTTTTGCTCCAGTAGCCAGGATGGAAACAGTGAGAACTTTACTTGCTTTGTCAGCTCGAGAGGGTTGGAAGGTTCACCATCTCGATGTTAAAACTGCATTCCTCATTGGAGAGTTAACTGAAGACGTCTATGTGACACAGCCAGAAGGGTTTATTGTAGCAGCAAGGAGCAGATGGTATACAAACTGACAAAGGCTTTATACGGTTTGAAGCAGGCGCCGAGGGCCTGGAATATCCGGCTTGACAAAACACTGGAAAATCTTGGTTTTCAGAAATGCCCTCAAGAGCAGGCAGTGTACAAGCGCCACTCAAGTTGCAATCTTCTCATTGTAGGAGTGTATGTCGATGATCTGCTGGTCACAGGAACGAGTGAAGAAGACATACTGCTATTCAAGAAGCAAATGGAGATGGAGTTTGAAATGAGTGACCTTGGGGTCCTTCATACTACCTCGGAATCCAAGTACTGCAGGATAGCAACGGCATAATTTTGAAACAGGAAGGATATGCCAAGAAGTTGCTACAGAAGGCCGGAATGTGGGAGTGTAATCCTACAAAATATCCGATGGAAGCAAAGCTGAAACTGACAAAAGATGAAGAAGGGTGTTCAGTAGACTCAACTGAATACAGGAGTCTCATTGGAAGTCTACAGTATTTGACTCATACAAGACCTGATATTAGCTTTGCAATGGGTATGGTCATCCGTTATATGGAGTCACCGAAGCAAAGTCATCTCCAAGCAGTGAAGCAAATATTAAGGTATGTCAAAGGAACAATTGGTTTTGGTATTGCATATTGCCGAGGAGGAGATGGAGAAGTTGTGGGCTATAGTGATAGTGATCTTGCGGGTGATTCAGATGAGAGGAAGAGCACCACAGGGTTAGTATTCTATTTCGGAGGAGGTCCTGTAGCCTGGTGTTCACAGAAGCAAAAAACAGTGGCGCTATCCTCTTGTGAGTCGGAGTTTATGGCTGCAACGACCGCTGCTTGTCAAGCAGTATGGTTGAGAAACCTGGTCAGTGAATTGACAGGACAAAAACCGAAAAAGGTAGTGTTAAAAGTGGACAACAAATTTGTTATAACACTCATGAAGAATCTGGTTTTTCACGGAAGGAGCAAGCATGTAGATACCCGGTTCCATTTCATACGGGAATGTGTCGAGCAAGAACTGATTTCAGTAGAGCATGTGAGCAGCGAGAAGCAGCGTGCAGATATCTTGACAAAAGCACTGCCGAGATTGAAGTTTACCGAGATGAGAGAGCTGCTGGGTGTGAAGTAGTTCTCAAGTTAAAGTCAGGATTAGGGGGGAGTGTGTAGTTAATAATCCTGACTAAGTCAGGTTTGTGTCAGGTGAACCGGGTTTCAGGTTTAGGTCGTTTTCAGTTTTATGCAGTCAGTTCAGAGTTAGCAGCGCAATATGCGCATCGTGCGTGAGTTGTCCGACAAAATCGGATCGAAGCTAGGAGATTTATGTTTTCTGTTGAGTCAATTGTAAAATGGGTTAACCATTGTATTCCTTTTGCATTCAGTGAGATAGATACAGAAAATTGCCCCATCTGTGCGTTCTTCTTCGCTGTTTTCATCTCCCACCGAAAATACTGTTCCACTTCTGAAAATACACAAACCCTGCTGTTTGCTTGTGCGTGTTGATTCCTGGTAGATATCCAACATGTAATGAGTAACCATGGGAGAGTATCAATTCAAGCTGTAATTAAACGAGTGTAATATAATTAATCTGCATGGATGGTTTATGATTCAGACACTATCTGAGCATTTTGTATACGTGAAGTTTTTGTGCAGGAAATAATAAATACTAGCTGCATGAGCGCGGCGCACGCCGCGCTAGCTACCGTGTGGACCAAAGTAAAAGAGACGACAATTCGTAGGGAGTTTCATAAAAAAAATCGAGGGCGTGTGCGTAATTTTGGAAAAATCAAAGGACTTTTTCGTAAAAAGCTGAGGACTTGTAAGGACCTGTACGTGAGTAAATAAGGACCTATACGTAATTTCGGAAACCCGCGGGGCGCCATCCAAATTTTTTTAAAAAAAAACTGGGCGCAGGGACCTCTTCGCGAGGAAAAAGGACCTTTACGTAATTTCCGAAAAATAGAAGGGAAATGGGTCTCCCGACCGTACGCAAAAGGACGGCGGCACGCGTCGGGCGGACGGAGCGATGGGGCGACGTGGAGGGGGTGCGCGGGCCGGAACTCTTCCGGCTTTAATACGGTGACGATTTGTGGAATAGCTTAGTGTGAAAGTACAAGGGCACCGCATGTCAGATACAGTACAAATACGGGGATACAACTAAGCTTGGCTGTTGCGTACATTCCGTGGAAAATACAGACTTTATGGCACTTCTTGTACGTTTTAAATCTGTATTTGTAAGAATAGCCATAGTTATGTAACAATTGCAAAAATATCACTTATACCACACGGTGACTAGATGGCAGCGTCATAGAGCTGACATGTGGGCAGCGGTGCCCCGTGGCTATGCGACAGGGGCCTACCACCCGACTACCATGCGGCCGCGTAAAGGCCGCATGGCAACCATGTGGCTCCCTCCATGTCGCCCTTGTGAGCCGGTCAAACCGGTTCGACCACTCTGATCTGGTTCGACCACGGACTGAGGACTTCGACCACATTGGTACAAGACCAGAGTGGTCGACCGGTCTCACCGGCTCACAAAGGCGGCATAGAGGGAGCCGCACGGTGGCCGGGCGACAGGCCCCTGCCGCATGTCCACAGGACACTGCTGCCCACATGTCAGCTTCATGATGTTGCTGCCTGGTCACTGTGTAGCAGAAGTGATATTTTTGTAATAATCGCGTGACTATGGCTTTTATTGCAAATACGGATTCAAAACATGCCGAAAGTGCCAAAAACTCGAAAAATACATGGGTTAAACGTATTATTTGCAAATACCTAAGGGCGTGTACAATAGTCTTTCTTTTAAGATTGTTTCTAAGGCTCCCACCTCACCTAAAAATAGCACTAGAGACAATCTCTTCAACAGTAAATCATTCCTCTAACTATTTTATATATTTTTACCATAACTTCCTGCCTCACACTCTCTCACTGTTTGCATTGGTTTGCAGGCTCAAATCGTCTCTTGTATAAGAGACAACATATTATTTCTCCTCACCTCATCTCTCCTCTACATAGAATTTTACTCATTTAATACAGTTAAGAGACAATTAAGAGACAGCACTAAGATTTTCCGACATAAGTTGATAAATACCTAGGTTTGGCATTCTGGACTTTTTGAAGTCAACATGATGCACCCTTGACTGTGAAATTTTACTACAAAGAAAGCTTATAAAAGAGTAACATTATGAATGGATTTTTTTTTATGTCGAACTTACTCATGGCACTTTGACATGTTTGTTCTAATTATTCACAATTAATGGGTAGAGCTATAATGGAATGCCTGCATGGATTCTGGGACAATACTCTTTCATGAATTATTTATAATATTAAGCTGTTGATCAATATGATATTAGTGGGTGTAAATTAATCAATTTCTACTCATTAATTTTCCATGGATATTAGACCTAGAATTTAGTTGTTTTGAACGTGTAAAATGCATGTTATGATGATTGACCGTGAGAAGATGCCGTTGCTAGTCTTGGGTCGGCACCATGGCCCAGCGAGCTAGCCTGACGTGGCACACATAGTGTCATGCCGTCTCGGTATGGCCTGTTTAGCCACGTAAGGCCCGTTTAGGCATGGTAATGTTTGAAATTTCTAGCCATTTGAAAGCTTAAAATTTTTCAAAAAATTTTAATTTTATGGTTAGAATCCTTTTATGTAAAGTTTAATTTGCATTTTTATGCTATACTTTTTGGATTTTTTTTGTAATTTTTCAAAAATTTCAAGTTGAGATGGGCTATGCAGGCCTATCCCGGGCTGGCCACACATAGCCTGTGACCTCCTCGGGCCATGCCTAGGTCTAGGCTTAGCCCGTGGCTCAACTCAACATGACCTGTTTAGTTAGCTAGGCCAAACAACAGTGCCTAACCGGACCTATACCGAGCCATGACGAGTAGCCCATTTGGACAGGTCTGTCTATCTGTACTCTTCACCGAATGGTTAGCTGCCACTAAAATTCTACGGTTATACCCAGGGAGTCCTTACTCGGCTCTAGACCATAGCGATGAAAATACATTGGCCCTATTCTTTTGGGCTGTGGATGATGGCTTTTAATTGTGACCGATGACTTTTGTCTGTACTTTTAGAGATGACAGAGATACTGACGTGAACGGCGCACACGATTTTGAACTCAGGAAGCTATTTGGAGAATTCATTTCAAGAAGCTGCTCTATTTATTTTAACTTTTGGAAAAATCAAAGGCCAAAAGCCTAAAAGAAGGCCGCCAATTAGGGATGTTGTCAAGGAGCATTTCCTACAGTATTGCATCTAACCATTGGAATCAAACGACCACGTGGCTATTTCCTTGTTTCTTCATCGTCATCATCAAGATTCGTGCAGCTTGTCGCTCCAGTCTTCCGATGGCATAAGCATGAAACTTCACCGCCCACCTCTCCCCACATCATCTAGCATGTAGAGCACGAGGGTCAGCTCCCCACTGTCTTCCTCCGTCGCGTGCACCAACTCCACGTATCCTCCATCGCACATGAGGGATTCGTCGCCACCTTCCTCGAAACCTCGCCACTGACCTCCTCCTCTCGCGCTCCCGCACGCTCATCATCGCCACCGACATCCTCCTTCATGCGCGTGGAGTTCCATAGTTGTTGCATATAACATTCTCAATGAAATGCCTGGCTTGGTTTTTCTTGAAGCTCCATTGATATGTTGGTTTTGTAATTTGTATACACCTTGAATCCCTGATGGGTTGAGAACAATATGCTTATGGTGTTTGTACCAGTTTCTTTGGAAAAGAAAACTCAAGATTTTGTTTTTTGCAAAACACAATCATTTTGCAAGAATTTCACTGGAAAACTGCTCATTTTCACAAATTCAGGAAAACTCCCTGGTTTCAAGCAGTCCATTAAGTTTCATGTACCAATTTAATTGTTATCTTGATAAAACTTGTTCAAAAAAAGTGTACAAAACATGATGCTTTTTAAATGGAACCTACGTCAAACTTGAGTGACACTTAAAACCTTACCGTGGAACATACTTGAAATATAGTGTTATAATTGTTTGAATAACATTGCGACAATATGATATCCTATCGGATTGTTAAGGTATTTCCCTAACTTGATTGTTAAGGTGTTTCAGCAAGTCATGAGCAAGTTTCCAAAAGTTTTAAGATGTCTCAAAAAAATTCAAGTAGGTTTGAGCAAGTCTCAAAAAGTTTAAAGCTGTTTTAGCAAGTTTTAGAAAGTTTCAAGTAGTTTTGAGCGAGTTTTAAGGAAGTTTTAGCATGCTTTAGAAAGTTTCTACTTCCATGCAAGTTACAAAAAGTTTAGTAAGTTTAAAATATTTTAGCAAGTTTTAAGTAGGGTCCAGGAAGTTGCAAGCAAAGGCTCAGAAAGTGTTATAAAGTTTTAGCAAGTTTCTAGAAGTTTCTTGGTTCAAGGTTCAAAATTTCATGAAGGTTTCATAAAAGTTTCATAAAATTTGAACAAGTTCATGTTTCAAGGTCCTAAGTTTCAAGAAGGTTTAAAATAGTTTCATAGTGTTTCAGCTATGAAACAATAGGTTCCTATGGCGAAGCATGATATTTCATATCTGAAATCTAAGCTTGAGCTCTACAGAACCTGAGGCCTCAACCCTCAATGATGAAACTAGATCTATCACATCCTGAAACCTGGCTAAAATTCCTCAACTTTTTTCCATGAAACTTTATATGTGCAGGAAACACATAAATGAATGTAATTTGTTTCAACAAAATGCCTGGATGTTTTGTTCATGAAGTTTTTATTTATACAGTGGCTTTGTATACACTCCAATGGCTTTTGGAATAATGTGGTGAAATGGTCGCGTTGATTTTTGAGCAAAAACAACATTGAGATTCATTTCTGCAAAGAATCTGTTCCCGGTGCATGGTGTGTGGATGGTTGCTAATTCCTCCACATGGTTTATATGAAGGGATTTTTGGTCATAAACAAGGATTGTAATCTGCCTCCTTACAAATGACAAGTAGAAGTAGTTGTTACTTAGCTTTTTGTTGCCACAAATTGACAAGTTCCATGAATTAGATTGATACATCTTGAAGTTTATATGAAATTGTGTAAAACTGTTATTGAAACATCTTTAAACATGGATGATACTTGTTGGGACTTCTATTTGAAACATCATGAAACTTTTTGAAATTACAAGTTTCAGTTTTGGAAACTCATGTAACTTGAAGTTTCATTTTGAAACCTCATATGACTTTCAGTTTCAATTTTTAAACTTCATGAAACTTTAATTGTAAAACTACAAGTGTAACACCCCCAAGATCCACATTACCCTGGGATGCAACTAAAACTGCTCTACAACTATCCAATTTACAAGATAAATTAAACTGGCAACAATTACTAAACCAGATAGTATGAGCGGAAGCATAAACAACTAAGGAATAACAGGATAGTGATGACAATTCAATATTTGGAACATCCTCCAACATTTCAATCTATAACATAGTTCACAAAATTTAACATTATTAAGATAATGTAAACAAAGCTATGCAAAGGTCTAGAATCCTTTCAACTTTATTACAGCATTAAACTAGGATCCAAGTGCATTAGTGTGGTGCCACTCTACCCTTCCCATGCATGCTCAAAGTCCACCTGTAGAGAGGGGGAACAAGGGTGAGATAAAAATCTCAGCAAGCAAACTGTTTAACAGGCTATTTAAACTACAAACAATTATACATCATCATTTATAATTCCATACAACTACAACCACAATTCATGTCTACAATTATTAAACCACCACAACTTCCGTATTCATACCTCTTCAATTCCAGATTTAATTGACATATGCATGCAATCATTCTATCCACGATTAGATGCAAGAGAAAACATTTAGTCTTCTACAATCCACAATAGATTAATCATCAACCTCAAATCACCATCAATGACGGTAAAGCATTTAGCAAATAAATCTTGTTTGACCACTTTAAATCCTCGACCACTACCACTACCAAAAGCAATAAAACATATGTATGTCTTACTTCAATACTTTATTATTTCCCGCATCCACAATTGATATCATCAATTACTACAAGAGAAAAGAATCTCATGCCACCATCACAACCCTTACCATACACAAGGAAGGAATCGCATTCCACGACCACAACCACAATCCTCATACCACAATTAGCTCACATGAGCCAATTCCACATTGCAACTATGAAGTTGAATATTCCACAAAATAACTTCACCACCATATATTGCATATGCATGCAAATGAATCTTTTCACAATGCAATGCATATGAATGCTTTCATGCTATGCAAGATGGTCAAAAATCTCTTTCTCTTCTGCATTTTACCGGTAATGCAAAGTGTGCATCCGTCAATGCACACCCATGCCTGTACCCTCTGGTACAGGGACCAATTGCCCATACTCCTCAAGTATGGGTACCTTTAGCCCGTCACGTCATCAACATGACGGGGACCTCGACGCTTGGTCATCTCGTGACCAAGACTTCAATAAATCAGCATGATGCACAAATGTGAATGTCTTAACAAATAAAGCGTGCATTCACAACATCTATGCATCAGAAATTCTCATGAACTCTTTCACTTGCAATCGACCATAAACAATATCAACATATCATTAACATCATCAAGACCACAAATTCTCATAACATGGGTCAAACATCTACACACCAACAAACATCAACAATCCATGCTACAAAATTTAAACCATCATTATACTTGTTACCATCTCCACAATTAAGATTTCATGCAATCATGGCATAATGTATCAAATTATAATAATAATGTAAACTGAAAGTAGAAGGAATAACAAGTTAAACGGTAGCAACCACAGCTACGTTTACTTGCCTCAATCCGACGAAGCGAAGTAAAATCAAGAGCGCTCAGGGATAAGACCACCTGTCCAAAAGGCATCTCTCAGCACAAAGCCACAGCATACAAGCACGACATAAATAATTAAAGACGTCGCTAGAACCCCGAACCCGCACTAACTTCTCTCCGCTCAACACTTCAGCAAATTACCCTCTGCAGCAGCGCTGCTTAACATTTTTGTAACTTTAAAAATATTGATCCAAATACAGCAAACGATACCTCTCTGGATTCATCACTTAAAAACCTACATTTTTCATGTAGAACACATATTTTATTTTGATCACAGCTAGGTGTAATTTAATGCCCAAAACAGAGGAAGAACTCTGTTCTGGCAGATTGGACAGCGGTATTCAATTGCGTCCCAGAAACAGTACAGGGGTCTAAGAATTCTGAATTTTATACAGAAGCTAGATATCTAAATTATCTACAACTTTTTAAATTACAGCCATGACCATAAAAATCTTTTACTACCTCAAATTCACAGATTACCGTCGGTCTGTATCAATCTGCTCGCCTGACAAACAGCAGTATTCCCGACCCTGTAACTCCCAGATCCCATGGCAGAAAATTCCGAACGAAATATAGGAGATGCGTCTGGAAGTCCTCTACAACTTCCCTTTTGGGAGAGTCCGCAGGAAAATTCGTTTACTAGGTCAAAACCTCGCGAACAGACGCACTGCGCGAATCAATCTACAGGCAGACAGCAACTAATCTCTAATCGGGCAATTAATCTATTTACTACCTTCAAAATCCGTGCCAAGAACCCTAATTATTTCGAAAATCAGAGGGTTTGGGATGGGGAAAAATTACCTAGATGAGGAATCACCCCTCTTCTTCCCTCTTCTTCTCTTCTTCTTCCTTCTCCTCTCCTTCTCCTTCCTTCTTGGCTCCAATGGCAGCAGCACTTGTGGGGGAGGTGGGGGCACCAACCAGGAAGGGGGGCTGCGCCCAAGAGGGTGGGAAAGGGGGTGGAGGCTGGGTGTGGGGAAAAGGGGGAGGAGGGGGGAGCCCTAGGGTTAAGTGGGAGGGGGTGCGGCCACCCCTTGGGCCTCCGGCCCCAAGGTGGGCGGCCCACTCACCAGGCAGCCCACTTAGAGGTTTTTATTTAATTTTTGATTTATTTTATACTGTTCTACAATTTTTACTTTTCCCTTCCCGCGTTTTGCCGAAAAACCGGCGACTCCGCGATTGTTTTAAAATCTTACGCCGTATCGACGATCAGGGTATTACAATAAGCTTCAATTTTGAAACCTCATGAAACTTTAAGTTTCAATTTTGAAACCTCATGCAACTTTTTGAAACTACAATCTTCAGTTTTGAAACTCCCTAAAACACTTTGTAGTAATTGGTTGTTAAGTTAGACTAAAAACAGCACCTATATGCGTGCACGAAACACATTAGGACCAATTTTCTTTCACATCAATTGTGAGTTAGCCATGTAATATATCCCAATTTTCTACAAGAAACATTTCATCCAATTCATCATTACAAACAAAAGAATTGAGTAAAGTTCATTACCCGCCTCGAAGAACTCGGGTCCTCCTTCTACATTTGAACTTCAAGCTCCCACGTCACCTCCCGCTCGGACGGATTCGTCAAGAGGGCCTTCGCATACCTGGTGACTCTCTTCCTCATGTCCAACTCCGACGAGTCCACGACACGCGCCGGTCAATGCCGAGCACCCGCAACTCTTTTGTCGGCCCTGAGCGGCCAACAGATCCTGTCGTTCTCGCAAAATTATCAAGCCACTATCTAATACCATCCACCTTCCTAAAACATTTTCCTCTATTTATTATAATCGGGATAATACATTGTATCCCTTTTAAAGAATTTAACCACAGATTCCACTCATAACATTACTCGAAGTACGAACAATAACTTCGCAAAAGAAACCCAACCAAAAGAGGAATAAAGGATTCCCAAGCAACATACTAGCAAACAATCTTCCTTCAAAGGACCACAATCCAAAACAAAGGATTCACAACAAAACCATTCACACTCTCCAAAAAGACATTTGGAGAATCAACACTGCACAAGTCAAGAGTGAAAATCACTCGACAGACCAAAACAATCATTTTCTTTTCCTAACTGGAAAAGAATACATCACAACATATAACAACTCAATTTGCAGATGACCTCTGCCATAAACACATTATTACAAAGGAGGTTTCAAGACCTCACACACACAGAACATAGCGGAAGCAAAAAGATAAATCCGGCGAAGACCCATCAATACGCCATAGGCAGTTGACTGGGGAAGCGCGACCTAGTACTCCGGGAATCCTTCGTCGAATCCGCAAGCGAAGTAGTCATAGTCTCCCTCTTGAGCTTCATATTCTTCTGAGTTTATTTTAAGTGCAGCATGTGAGTACATAAAGTACTCCGCAAGTCTTGGGAAAAATGCAATAGATGCAGGGCTTAACAAAGGAGGGTTATATGGTTCTTTTGCACAAAGCAATATTTTATTTCAATTACCACTAAATATTTTCGAAGACATCATTTTAACCAATTAATTGTTTTAACTGAAACAAATAAGCATTTTATAGTGAAGGTTCTATTTACCAACACTAGTTAACCAACTCTAACCAATAAAGTTTAAATTAATTAAAACATTTCACAAACATAGGTTCAAAATAATCAAAGGAGACTTGCCTTCTTGTGCACTATTTGGTTCCTCTTGCTGTGGCTCGACAAACTCTTCGGCGACGTCGGATTCTACGCGCTAAAGACAAACAAACAAACAAAGCAAATAAATACAAACAAAATTCAAATAAAATTTAAATGAACTCCAAAAACTTTAAAACCAGAACCAAAAGGTAGAGCGCAAATTTAGATTAATTTAGGAAAAAGAATCGGGTTAATCGGAGTTCGGACGAAGGAGAACGAGCGATCTAAAGTTTGCCGGGGTGAGAAAATGCTGGAAATTAGCAAAAGTTACTGTTCATCCGAGCACTTTTGGAGAGAAGGCTAGCGCCAGCGAGAGGAGGCATGGGAGGTGAATCTAACTAGCAAAATGGGTTGTTAGGGACCTAAGGCACACATAGGAAGCGATGGCACGCTAAACGAAGCACAGTGTCGGCATGGGTGGCTATAACGACATGGGTAGGAGAGAGGAATAAAACTTGGGCATAGGACATGAGGAAGTAGGGTGAGCACGGGCTAGAACGCGGCTTGGCGAAGCTAGAAAACTTGTTGGCTCGGCCAAAGACCCACCGGAGATGTCGCAAACGACGTTTGAACGACATCGGGAAGGAAAAGAAAAACTTAATATCTTGGTGCTCGGTGAACGAAATCTAAAACCATTTGGAGGGTAGCTACCTGGGATGGTCTGGCACAATGTGACGCGAACGGATTGGGGAGAATGCCACCGGATAGATGGGGACACGAGATGCCATTGGCGGCCATGGCGAGGTGTCGAAGGCGAAAATTTGTGGAGGTTTTTTGGGGAAAAGGAAGGAAGCACGGCGTAGAATGCAGTGAGGTCTAAGAAAAATTACGGCAAGGGCTAAAACTTACCAGAGGCGACGAATCGACGTCGAGAAGCGCTCTTGACCTAGATTGGGGAAAACTCGATTCTGGGAGATTGGCTACACCAAAACCAAATTAATTTGGCTAGAAGGTAGATGGGACATGAAGGCACAATGTGATGCGAAAAGATCACGGAAAAACTCACCGGATAGCTTGATGTCGATGGCGTCCTGAGCTTTGAGGGGACTTGGCACGGGTTGGGATGGGTTTAGAGGGGTTAAGGGGTCGTATTTATAGGCTTGGAAGAGATAGAGACCGACTCCAATTCGCAAATTTCGGTTTAGAGTCCGTTTCAGAAAATAGGAGATAAAAGGTAAACGGATGAACGAAACGGAAAGAGGCTAATTGGGATGATTCCTTGCGTGATTTGACACAACTTTTCTTTTGGAAGGACATCGAAATAAGGTCCGGATTGGAAGTTATGAAGATAGAGAAAAACAGAAGGAAACTGTACAGCGCTGGGAAGACGAGTGAACAGTGCCTGCGGTACTGTTCACTCTCTCTCCTCTCTTTTTTTTGAAAATTTAAAATTGAGCTCAAACAAACTCCGAAAAGTCCAAGAAAATACAGAAAATTTTTTGTGACACAAGGAACACAAATAAAATATTTTTGGCAAATATTAATGTTTAATTTTAATTATATTAAATCTTTTTAATTAATGAAAATTCCAATTAAGCTTTGATTAATTCCAGAAAAATTCAAATGGTCAATTTTATTTTAAAAGCTTCAAAAAGGCTCTGAAAATCAGGATGTTACAACAAGTAATGAAAAAGAAATAACCAAACAGATGAGAAGCAACTATAGAAGGTGTGGATGTAGAATATGCATCCTAGAGCCTCAACCAGGGAGAGGATCTTAGTCTTTTTTGGTTGTATAGACACAAAATCGGTGTCAATAGAATACAAAAATGAGTAGAAAAAGTTGTAAGATTTCAGAGTTCCATGCTTTGAAAGCAAGTTTCAAGCCATCCATGGTTTCCCTGCATACAATGACATTTTTTCCAACAAAGGAAAAATATGCAGCTGAAACCTCCTACCTGTAGCAAGTTTCTAGCAAGAATTTTTCTTGCCTACATGCCAGGACAATTAGAAGTCAAGTTGCATGACATAAATTTCTCAGTTTAGGAACCGTGGGCAATCATGGAGTATATGTTAAAAACATAAAACTATCTATCTGGCACAAAAAGTGAAACCCTGTCACAATGCAATGCTACACTACCACACAAAGGGTCATAAAAAATGGTCCTAAACCCTCATCACAGATGATTTTTCAACCATCTGATTTATTGTATCTATGATAATAGATGGTTACCATAGATGGCTCTCAAACCATTTAAGATAAGTCACAACATAGACGGTTTTTCAAAATAACCATCTGTGGTAATTTACAGATGGATCATCTATGATAATTTATAGTTGGTTCTTAATACGAAATATCTGTGATAATTATATATCACAGTTGGTTCTATCCATCGCTACTAACATAAACGATTACGCATATAAAACCATCTATGATAACTGCAACACTGATGAATTCGGGGAACCGTCAGTAGTAGTGCTAGTTATGGAGTGATTAGACAATGGCTATGCAATTTTGCCACTAGCAATTATAACCAAAAATAGCACGCCTATCTAGTAGTGCCCACAACTGATAAATTGAATGTTTCACTGAGCAATACAACAACCATAAACTACAGATTAATCTAGAATTTGATTGAACAACAAAGTGAATTAGGGAACAAAAAATTCCCTAGATAAACAAATTGACTAAATTTCAACAACACAAATCAAGCGAAGGAACAATAAGGATTAGGAGAAATTGATCTGAACAAACTTGCAGTAGCTCTGGCAAGGAGGCCTCACCGTGGAGTAACTGGGAGGCCTAGTCTCGAACCTAGATTTTGCCAATCCAGAATCCTCTATGATTCCACCGTACTATTCTTTTAGATAGTACTTACAAATATATTGCTGAATCATTTCATATATTGTATTATCCATACCATTTATGAATATTACATATCAAAGTTCAAATATTCCATATTGGGTAGAGTTCACACATAGTGTAACAGCCCAGGTGTTTATTTCAATATTTGAGTGAAAACTATTAAATTAAATTAATTTGGTTTAAAATAAAAATAAGTGTTTTGGTGCCTAAATTTTGAATTGCCCTGATTTTCTAT
Organism: Dendrocalamus latiflorus; assembly: GCA_017311315.1. Lineage (NCBI taxonomy): Eukaryota > Viridiplantae > Streptophyta > Magnoliopsida > Poales > Poaceae > Dendrocalamus > Dendrocalamus latiflorus. Next base: position 17,337,157 of record CM029649.1, on the reverse strand, counting down.
TTTAATAAGGCTGGATTTGAAAAGTAATTTGAGTAAAAATATAAATATATTATTAACAAGATGATATTTTGATTTTATATAAAAATCCTAATTCATATTAATTATTTGGATTTATTTGGCTTTTATCTAGATTTTCTGAGTTTTCTAGAGTTTTAAAATCTATTTTGAAAATAAAAACTATTTCATGAATAAAAATATAATACCAAATTAAGTTCAAACTATTTTATATAAGTCCAAAACATCTCCAAGAATTTTTGTGAATTTTTCTGGAATTTTTGAAATTTATTTGGTATTTTTCTGAGCCTTTTTGAATTTTCTCGGGGTTTTCTGAAAATCTAAAATCAAAAATCAAAATTTATTCTCCAGCCCTTTTCTTTCGTGCGATGCGTGGATGGCTAGGATCCATCCACGTCGCCACCGCGCTCCCGTCCCGCCTTCCCCTCGGACCAACGCGTGGACAGTCGAGATCGGCCGCGCACGTGCCCTGGCCCATCTTCCCCATCCGGCCTTCCCTTTCTCCTCTGTGCCTCCCGGCCATCCGATCCTCATCCAGCCACTCCCGCTCTCACCCTCTCCCTTCTCTCTCTGCCACTGGGGCCTACCTGTCAGGTCGTCTTCTTCCCGCGCCCGCCTCCTTCTTCCCCACCGCGCCGCCTCCATGACCATTGCGCCGCTCCGCCCTTCCCGGCCATGCTTCCTTCTCGCGCTTCCCGCACTTCTTGCGCCCGTCGCCCACCTCCCCACTCCCCCACTCGGCCTCATCCGCCCATAACCGTCAGCACCTCCTCAATTTCTCTGGTGAGAAATCCTACCGCGTCGGCCCCCCGACCCTATTTAAACCTCTCACGAACACCGCCACCCCTCACTCAATCCCCCCCACCTCCACTCCCTCTCTCGGGTTCCCCATCGCCCCCGCGCCGTGCTTCCTATCTTCGAGCGCCGCCGCCAACTCCAGTGAGGGATTCCGGTCACCTCAGGCTACCTCGAGCCACGCTACCGCCATCTTCACTTTCGCTGAGACCGTGCGCACCTCCTCCACCCCTCCGTCGAGTCAGGACGCCGCCGCACCAGTGACCCGAGCGCCATCGCCGCCTTCCTCGTCGCCGACCACTCTCCGACCATCCTCGGTAAAATCCGCAAGCACTGTCGCACTCCCCTCACTCTCCCCTCTCTGTTGCGCCCCTCGCTGGCCGCCACCATGCCGCCGTTCACCGGCAGGTCTCGGGTCCCGAGCACCCTCCCAGCTGGCGAGCCACGTCGGCACCCGACTGACATGAACGCCACGTGGCGCCCAGTGGCGTGCCACCACGGCCACATAGGTGCCACCCAGCACCATCGGCCCAGTCAGCAACCACATCTCTCCCTCGGCCCATGTGGCAGACACGTGTCCTGCCACATCAGCACTCAAGCCCACGTGGTAGCCACATGTATTGCCACGTAGCACCCGAGACCCCCCGACCCACGTGGCAGCCACATCAGCGCCACCTGGCTGCCACATCAGCAAATTTGCCCAGTCACCTGCCATGTCGGCACCATATCACCCTCCCTGCCACCTCAGCCATTCCAGTGGTCCATGGACTCGGTCCACGTGAGCTGGGCCCACTGGTCAGTCTCAGTCAACAGGGCTGACGTCATGCTGACAATATAAGTCCGATTTTCCAGTAGAAAAATAATTCAGAAGAAAATAAAATCCCAAGGCTGACGTCATAAATCCATTTTCCTTTAGAAAAATAATTCAAAAAAACCAGCCTTTTTCTTTTTCTTTGATTTTAAACTTCCGAGAGCCCGTTCTCCTTCGTCTTAACTCCGATTGAACCCGTTCAAATTCCTAAATTCATCAAAAATTCCAATCTATCCATTTCTGCCCTCATTTAATTTATTTGAAATTTATTTGAGTTTGGTGGCTTATTTTCACGTGTAGACTGCGATGATTCAGGAGAATTCTTCGACGACGATTCACACCAAACCGCGGAGCAAGGCAAGTCACACTCCTTGATCATATTGAACCCAGTTTGCAAATATAATTATGTTAATTTAAATTATATTGCATGTTTAATTTTATTCAACGTATTTCAATTCAGTTTTAAATTTAGTTATTGCCTACTTGTTAATTCCTCCGTTGACCTTGAATCCCTTGATACCTTGTCACCCTAGAATAAAACTCTAGTTAGTACACTAGTATGGCTAGAGAATTTTTGTTGCAAATGCTTAGACATGCATAAAAATAACTTTAGGTTGGGATAACCTTTTCACATGAAATAATGAGCTTTTAAATGTATTCTTGACTTTAGTGAATCAAAAAGGATTATGGAATATTTCAAAATAAAAATATAAAATCTGGTTTAGACTTACGCTAAAGGTTAGGTGGTGGGTGGAGGGATGCACTGCTGTTCGGAGACACAGTGTTGATTATCGAGCACAGGGGTATGTGGTTTGGGCCTAAGTCTATTAAGGACGGTCTGTGAGCTACTATTGTATAGCCCTAGCGTACTACCACAAGGCTGGTATGGGACAGTCCTTGCTAATTAATTTGTGGGTCCCAACCTGAGTCATGTTATAGGTTGAAAGTGAGTGTGGCGTGTGCCATGAGAAGTCTCACTTGGCTCAAGAGGGGGTCCCGGTCTGGTGGATTCCTTACTAGGGTGAAACTTAGAGTTGGCTTGGCCAGGTTGAAGGCTTGCATTGTAAAGGCCTTGTCATAATCTCCTCGCCGCACATCTAAGGCAGTGTTAATTGCGTGGTAATATGGGATGATCATATCTTGTGGGTAAAGCTGTACAACCAAGAGTATAATGTGGAAGCTTAAACTAATTTGGTTTAGCATAAATAAAATCTAAATCAACTAGGTTCACCTAAGTGCACCAATAACTTAAATCTATATCAAAGATTTGCAATACTTGAAAGATAAATCAATTTAATTCTTTGAATGCAAATTGCTTGAATGTAAATTGAGCATAAGAAAACAAACCACAATTGATACGATTTCTTTTTACCGTGGTGCTCGGAGACTTGCCAGTCTCCTCTAGTCCATGTTGAGGTTAGCCCAAATGAATTAGATCAGCTCCACAAATTAAGCCAATACACCTCAATCCACTAGTGGTAACTCTTTCCTGCTCCGGATAGATACCGTGCACGACATCTCCAACACCGTCTAGGAGTTGGCAAACCCCAGGACTAATAAGTCAAGCCCCTCGCTTGACTCTCACTACGTGAAACGAATGCATAAGCTCAAATAGACACTATGTCTAACTCTAGATGCAACACATGCACTATAGATCACTCTCCTTGCTCACAAGGTACAACACATGCACAATAGAGAGGAGGACCTCATACTAGCTCAAGAGAATAGAAATGGGTCGAGCAACTATGTCTCCAACCGACTATAAGGGGTATTTATACCCCCACACAAGAAAACTAGCCATTGGAACCAAATTCCTGAAAAATAGGGAAATTGAAAGTACCGCCATTATAAGGCCAGTACTTTCGCAACCCTCACAACGGTTAGAAAAACTAGCCGTTACAATTAAAATCAGAAGTTCCGCCATTCGTTCTCCGGTATTTCCGATCATCGGAAGTACCACTCCACACATGCGGAACTACCGCTCTCGCAGGGAGGAGACAACCACCTCACAGGTGTCTCTCTAGAAAAAACATATCGCAGAAAAAATCCAGAACTTTCGAAGTCTGGTAGTACCATGGAACACACGTTAGTACTTCTGCGTCCCGATAGTACCGCTCACACAGAGCCGGTACTTCTGCCAATCGGACGGACCGCTCACATAGAGCTGATCGGACCACTCGCATCCAATAGTACCGCACAACATATGCTGGTATTTTCAATGCCCAATTGTACCGCTCATACAGAGCCGGTACTTCCGACCTCTAGTAGTACTGCTACGTACATAGCGGTAGTTTTGATTTTCCTGACAAGTGCAGATATTTCAACAGATTTTGCAAACTATAGTATCATGCACACAATGATCAAACATGATTCCCAATAAGTTGCAAAACACATTTGCACACTTTTGAAATCATGACACAAATAATAGGTACATGGACTCCTCACATTTGCAAAACACATTTATAAACCTAAGTCACATGCTACAAGGATTATATATGAACTTTAACCATTTGCAAAACACATTCGCAAATATAAACCTCATACCACAAAGAATAGGAAGCATAGATTTCAAACACTGCAAAACACATTTACAATGTATAGTCCTATGTTATAAGGATTCAAACACATGAGCTTCAACTGTTTGCAAAACACATTCGCAAATATAAGCATTATGCCTAAGAGAGCTAGAGCAAGTAAGATTGAACTATCAACATATGATGAGACTCAAGCTACTGGATATGACCCCTCTTAATAGTACAACAACCTATACTAGCAACTCGTCTTCCAACCAAACACCAAAACCGGTAAAAGACTACAAACACATCCTTAGCCCTAACTAGTCATACCTTTGCCTTGAGCGTCCTCTTTAAACTTGATAACATATATCATCATTTTAAGTTCGGGTCATTGTCTTGACATACATCAATACAAGATACATCCACTTCTTGAACTCCATCAACACATGATGGGTCTTCGCTTGACTTGATGATCAACACATGATCATCTCCTCTTAGACATGCATGAACTCATGATGTATCTTCGTCTTGATGGCCTTTAACACATGAAGCCATCTTCCATCTAACTTGATGATCTTCAACACATGAAGTCATCTCAAGTCATCCTCATTTGTGGAACTTAACCTATTCATCTAGCTTATAGAAAAAAGTTAGTCCACAAATCAATTTCCATCAATTACCAAACTTCACCAGTAACATATAATGGAGGGACTAGATTATATAATCTTCCTTTTTTGGTAATTCATGACAATCTCAACAAATAATGAGATAAAGATTGTATTTGCGAGTATACAACATGTACACAACACTTATATACTCTAGTATAAGCTTTAAGCAAAGCTTACTTATCCGGTTGTTATCCAACCATTAACACATAATAGAGAAGTTAGATAACAACCCGATTGCAAATGAGTATATATAAACTACACAAGCTATATATAATCAAACAATGTGTTTCAAAGTAAAAATCCTAAATATGTGTATTAAAGAAAATATGGATCAATACTTATGAAACCTCAAAATATAGAGTGAACTTCCCCTAAATATATGCATACAAGTATGTGTAATGAAAACATATGCACATAGTTATTTTGGACTATTTGTGGAGTTCAATCTATTTTTTGGATTCAAAGAAAGCACTAATATATAAAAATGTGATTTCGAATGCATACCTCTTTGATTTCACCTTTTCATCCAAATGAAACTAAGCAATAATATACTTAAACAAACATATTAGTCCCACATATAGATTTGTCATTTAATCATATATTTAGATGTGAGAAATATAAAAATATTATAAGAAAGATATCGAATACATACCTCAATGATTTCACCTTTTTCATCTATATGAGATTAAGTAATATTATAATCAATAAACAAGGTTAGTCTCACAAATGCATTTGTCATTATCACCAAAACCACATAATAGTATTTGTCATTATCACCAAAATCAACTTAAATGGAGTTCGATCTTTCACTCGCTCACTTGACCGTGTGCTACCAGATGGCACAACGCACATTGGTCGATGCAAATTAGTTAGCCAGTCATACTCATTATACACTTATGATTGTATTGTTTTACATTGGAAGGTCATACAAGATTTGATCCTTAAAGTTATCTAGGTGATTCTACCACAGCCCACACATTCTTGTGCATCCACTGCACCAGCCACTCTTACCGTTTACCCAGATATTTAAGCAAGTTGCGCACTACTAGTTTTCAGGTCTAGGACAACGAAGCGAAATCGTTGCAATAGGGCCAAAATAGATTCAATATGTACCTATTGCAACACATCACTTCCGTTGGCAAGCGTGGCAAGTACTTGCGTGCTTAAAAGATTGTGCAACGGATTGTGGTTTCGTTGCAATACCTATGGTTATTGCCATGCAATGTGTTGTGGCAATTGTTTGTTGTTGCAACGAATGATGTCGTGGCGATATAGGCTATTGCCACAGGTGACTCTGTGGCAATAGCTTCTTTTGCCACGAAGTTTGGGCGTAGCAATAGTATAATTTGCCACGAAAATATTGCGTGGTAATAGTTTCTATTGCCACGCCAATGGTTCGTGGCAATAGACCCTATTGCCACGGAGAGCATTTTGTTGCAACAGGATATATTGCCACGAGAGGCATTTCGTTGCAGCAGGTTTAATTGCCACGGGAGGTGTTTCATTGCAATATGTTTTATTGCCACGGAAGACGTTTTATTGCCATAAAGTTATTGCGACGAAATATATTTTGTGGCAAATAGATCCTATAGCAACGAACATTGTTCATGGCATATAGTGGAATCGCAACATAGTAGCGGCGTTGCAACAGCCTATCACAACGAAATACCAATTTTGCATACAGGTTTATCGCAACGGTAAAATTTGCGGTAGCATATTGAGCATATGATATTTTATTATAATTTGTTGTTGCAAATTAATAATCAAATTAGGAACACGGCTGGATCAAAAACACATATTAATTCAACACATAATAATTTAAAAGTGCCACCACTCATGCAGGAATTACATATCAATCTCCAAACTTAAACTACAAAGTTTGTAACTAATAACAAAAGTACTATCACATCCATTCCATTTGTCCTTGCTTCTTTCCCATGTTGAATTTCCTGACTCGACGACGCCACGACTCTGTTTACTCTGATCAAATTGTTTCATCCTGATAGAACATGAACAATAAAGAGGGAACAATAAATAATAACAGTATGCTATATTTGACATAAGAACAATGACAGATGAAGATTAATCACATTTTCATTTCATACCTGCTGGTCCCTCCTTTTCTTCGAACGAGTTGTAGCAGTATTCTTCAATTGTTGTGGAGGAATGAAGTTTGATGAACCATTATTAACAGCAACATTTTGGAAGAGGCTTCGGTTAAGATTAGAAGCTCGAGTGATGCGAATAGGTGGCCTAGCATCTTTTTGTGTGGTCAAGATGCTTGCTGGGTCATTCTGCAAATGTAAAATTTAGAATAACAAATATTACCATCCTGATGTGTACTACTATTACAATATGTTCAACATGCATGCATCAATTGAAGTTCAGGGAAGGTACACATCAGGAAGTCATCAATAGAATGTACAAAGTCCAAATCCCTTATGGCAGCAAACTATTTGCAAATATTGTTACCTGTTGTAATGTTTCTTCTACATGTTCAGGTGTCTTTTCTGTGGTGTTCAATGTACTATCTGGGTTAGTCTTGTCCAATGTTGTCATGTTTTCATTTTCCTCACTTGGATTAGCCTCGCTTTCCCTTGTGTTCAATATACTTCCCTGGTTAGCCTGCATATGGACCATGAGGAAAAACATTAGGGCCTGTTAGAATGGGTGGCTGCTGCAAGCCATCAACAACAAACAGGCAGCAGCAGCTGCTGCGTATGTACAGATGTATTACCTGTAATGTTGCTTCTCTCTGTTGTGCTAGCAATGAAAGGAACTCTTGCCTAAGTTGTTCTCTTGCATTCCTTTCCTTCTCCAGTTCCTCTTGCATCTCTCGCCTAGTTTCTTCCCTTTCAACAACTTCATTTGCAATTTGTTCCTTTAACATTTGCCCCTCATCTTCGAGCTCATTATTTTTTCGGTGGGCTGCGGCTGCAGCTGAAGCACGGGATTGTTCATCGAGTCTGTCTTTCAATAGTTGGCTTCGTGTGGGATATTTCGCCATGTATCCATGACCATGAGCTTTGCATGATTTGGTACCGGTGCTTTCCTTGTAACTTGACTGAAAAGCAATGTTTTCCTCTTCAACTGTAAGGAAGTCTCTATCTGGCTCTGTTGATAGGTCAGTAATTTTGAAGGCTGCATCATCCTAAGTGTGATAAGAGAAAATAAGAAGTTAAATCAGTTAAGTTTTATACACAAAATTCTGAAAAAATGTACTAAGTCATGAACAAATTAAATTTACTACTCACATAGACATCCCTAGAAGCGTTGTTTGACCATTCCCCGTTCTTCGTGTGGGTAGTCATCCAAAGAGTCAGATCAGTTGGCTCTTGTCCAGTATTTGGGTCTCTCTAAGATGGCAAACATTGTGCCTTGTGAACAATTGATCATTTAAGAAAAGAATCAGATAAATTTAATTTTGCATTACCTGCTCGTAGCTACATTGGGAGAACGGTTTGGATCCCATTACATGCTTGGTCTTCTGTTTTTGACGGTTTTCAGAGTTTTGGCTGCTGACCCTCTGCAAAAAAGTTTACAAGTGCACTCAACAAAGCATTCTTGTCACCATATATGTATTAACAAAAATAAAGTAAGACAACAATGTTCAAATTCTTCGGCTAAGGTTTTTTGCGCAATATTTATGTGCAATAGCTATGAGCAGCAATAGCTAGCTATAGCTACAGGTAAGCCATTTAGTGATTATGCAGTCTTATGCATGAAATCATATGCGTGAGATGAAGCAACGTTATTAGATACGCATGTTTTAACTTGCTAAATATGAGCCCACCGTATTTGTTTCTGGCTTGGTCATGAAACTATTGAAGTTCTTGCTCTTACAAAAGACGTGAACTAATTGTAGGGTCCCAGCCCAGGAGAGCAAGCCTTGTCAACCCCAAGCTCTGCAGCAAGTGATGTGAAGACTGGAGGCGGCCCAACAGAGTCAACATCTACGGGTGTGTCGACCGACAAGAACAGGAACTATGCCTATCCTGGCAGGCACAGTTGCTGCCGTGAGTGCCATGGGTTGGTATTTGTGCTGGAGCTGTGTTTTTGTAAAGTCGAAACCACTGCATGGTGTACTTGTCCTAAGATCTCAACCCTGACTGTACATTCTTGAGTTGCTTCTTGTTAGAGCAAGGGCTTTCCTTGCCACATGTAATAAGTCAGATTGATAATAATAATAATGAGCGTAATGTGGCCTGTGTTCTGAGTTCCGAAGCTTTGAATGTCTGAAAGTAGTTCATGAAATTCCTGTGGTTTTTCATTTCAGTCATTTTCTGATCATCACAGCAAAATTCCAAAATCCCTTTGTGTCGCACTCAAATCATGAAAGTATACAACAATAATATGTTCATTGCCTTGACTTCTGGATTTAATGCTTATCATTATTAAGAAAAAAATATACTTAAGTATATGAGAAATCGAGTGGTTTATTTGCATACGCTCATCCGTAAACATTATTGTAAAGCTTGTGCAACTTTCTTTTGTATGGAATATGTCATCACTCAAACCTCTACGTATTGCTGTATGATTCTGTGCAAATGATTTTCCTACTTTACCTTTGGAAAGAAATAGCAAAATCCCCCAATTATTTGCTAGGGGTAATATGGTCTATTTCCGTCAAATCTCTTCTTTTATGAATCTGGAGCCAACCCACTAGCCAAACGCTTTTCAGAGGTAGCTCCAGATTCTCAGAGAAGTGAATTCTTATAGAATCTGGAGTAGAAGCTGAAAAATGAGAATTTGGAGCTGTGCCAAACAGGCCCTTAATGAAACATGCCCTTGCTCCTAGACGGCTTCTGAGTTCTGACTGTGAGATATCAGATATTTAAATTTATGTCATGTATTTACTAGTTAAATGTCCGTGCGTTGCTACGGATTTTAAAATTTTATCATATTACATGTTCTAAAACTAACGAGTGGTAAAATTTGTTGGAACGTGCATACAAATATGTTCTAATTTTTTTAAATCCGTAGCAACGTACGGGCATTCAGCTAGTAATTAAATAAAATAGTAGTAACTCTGTATCTCTAAATATAATAATTAAAGACCCAATTAAATTAGAGTTCACCTGATAATATTTAATGCGGCTCAATAATTCCTTCCAGTTAAATAATATATTTAACTGAGAAGTGCAAGACATGAGCGTATCCGCGTCATCTGTGGAGGCGGGGCGACTGCTAGGTAGCGGCGTTTGCGCGGCGGCCGCGGATGGTGGAGGGGGGTGACTGCTGGGCGTACGGTGGGAGGTGCCCAAGGTTTTATATGACAAGTGCTTACCATGCTTAGATAAATATAAATTTACAATTATAATTGACAGTGGGGTACAATAGTCTGGTGGTAAACGCTTTGGCCTCCGAGCTAGGAATTTGTTGGTTCGATTCCTCCACACTCCATGGTTTTTGTTTTTGTTTTTTCTATTCTAATTTTTTATTCTCTCCTGTTTTGTCAAGTGAGACCTCCTCAACTGCGTTTTAGTTGTCACTTTTCAATTTTTTTTATCTTCTCTAGAAATTAATAACTATAGATAATATAATTCCTCCACACCAATTCGGCCCTTGCGTTGAGCAGTTAGGCCCACGAAAATAAAGCGTTGTAATAACAGATTATTGCCACAAACAATCATCATATATAGCAACAAATTTATTTTGTGGCAATACAAACTCATTTCATACGCATTGTATAGGAACATTTTGCAACGCAATTGATGACTATGACAACGCAATAAAATTGTGGCAATATTGTCACCCACTCGCAACGAAATTCTATAAGGTGGCAATACCTCCTAACTATTGCAACGAAAATCAATATTATCACAACGCAAGACAACCGTGGCAATAAAGTCATACTACTTGCAACCATTTTCTAAATATTGGCGATAAAGCCACCTTATTACAACGAAGTCAATGACTATCGCAACGCAATATTTTAGAGGCAATATTGTGCACATATCGCCACGATTTTGGCAAAACGTGGCGATAGTACATACCTATTGCAACTAATTTAGTGTCGTTGCGATGCGTTTCGTGGCTAAAGGGTCGGAATCTAGTAGTGTTGAGGGTCTTTGGGAGCATAAATGATTGAGTTCAACATACTAGCCACTTTCCACCAGTGATTGCCTAAACTAAACTTTTATGTTTGACATGATATCAAGGCAAATTAATGCCCCCAAGTATCTAAGCAAGACTAAACATAATGCTTAGATACAGACTTATATCTAGTATGTTTACCATTAATTGTACGGTGATAAGGTTTTATGTCCAAAGTCAAGGAGTGAGAAATAATTAAGCACTTATCTGTAGGGAATTAACTATGAATTAATGTGAATATAATTTGCATAATAAAGTAAAGCATGCAATTTAATACTTTCAAACAAAATAACTTGCATTCAAAATATAGGTGTAATATAATTAAAATATTGACTCACCTTGCTCACTAGCTGACTGGTCTTGAGGATCCTACTTTTGCTCGCTCTACTGCTTTCCTTGGGCTTCGTAGTCCAATTAAACAATTATGTGTAAAATTAAACAATATACACACATAGGCCATGGGGAGAAACCCCAAGCCATTTACTCACATAACTCCCCACTACCATACTCTCTCTCTGTTTGGTCTGTAACCACAACAGTTGGCGCCGTCTGTGGGGAGGACAAGAGCAAGCCTCCAAATCCGAAGGAGGATGGCACCAAAGGAAGCTTCACCATCGGTGGCGAAGAGGAAGAAGGCAGAAGCGGCGAAATCTCACGTCAATACTAGGGCTTCGGCATTAGCAGCTGCAGGTATGGGTGGCGATGCGGGTGTGACGACCGTGAACATCGGTGTTCACGACGCGACGCCTGGCCCCTCCACCACCACCACCCCGACCACCAACCCCGGCGGTGACAACGCAGGCGCGTCCACTTCCCCGGGAGCGGTGAGTGGTTCTGGTGGCGACGCGGGCTTCGTCACCAGCCCCAGGGTCCTCCGCGCCAGCAGTGCAGGCGGATTGGGCGCGCAGGCCGTGGTCGCCGCCGTCCCGGTCGCGCCGCCGAGCATACCGACGGCCCCAACCACGCCCACGGTGGAGACCGCCCTGCTGGCGGCCCTCAGCGCGTTACAGCGAGAGCTGTCAGATCTCCGCGGGGCCGTGCGAGACATACAAGAGGCTCGGAGCCAACGCGCCGCGCCAGCGGTTGCGTCTGAGCCCACCTCAGAAAGGGCGAATAGCCGCGACGCCCTTGCGTCCAGCCGCGTCCCACTATGGCACGTAGATTCGGAGTCCCCGCTCTCCGCGGGCCTGCAGCAAGCGGCATGGCCTGATGACTTCAAGTTCCCGGGCGTCATCGAGGCGTACAAGGGTGACTCCGACCCGTCTCGCCCCCATCTCCATGTTCTCGATCGGCGGCACGTCCAGCGAGCTGAAGGCAATGGTCTCCGATTGGACCTCACATCGAGAGGATGGCGCCACCGCCGTCGCGCCGCTCGGTGATTCTGCAGGCACCGGGCGTTCCGGAACGGGAATTCCCAGAACCTTGCATACCCGGTTAATCCGCCCTTGCTTTGCCAAGGAAGTTGCGGATTCACGGGCCTTGTGTTCCTTCGCCGTGTACGGCCCAAGAACCGCAACCACTGCACGCTCCGCATCTTCTAACCGGCGTACTGCACGCAAAAGCGGAATATCATACCTAAGGGTTTACAACCACCCAGGTGGTACGTGGCCTATGGCAGGGATACTTACAGGGCGCGAAAGGCCTATGGAGCGAAGACACCCCCGGGTGGATGCCGTTCTTGCGGTCGGGCCCCCGCCGCTCGTACTTCCAGTTACAAGAAAGCAGAGATATCCCGTACATGGTGAACTCCTCGGCGAGGTCACGCATGTTGAACCAGAGGGCGATGCCAGCAAGTCTCCGCGCCTGTTGTTCGTCGCCGGGCCGAGGCGTCACATTCGGACAGCGGTTGAATGATATCGGCTCACCCCGGCTTCGGAGGCCGCTCGTGCTCGTCACAAGGTAATAAAACCACCGCCGTGTCCAACCGGACTCCCACTTTTCTCGCGTAGCCAACGCGGGAAACAAGTGCGAGCAATCCATCCTCAGCACAAAGTCCACGCTGCCGAAGTTTGAGTACGCCCCCCCTTTCACTTTGTTCGGTTGGCACCGTGCGTCATGTAGGATAGCGAACAACTCGGCGCTGGGACGGGTACCTTCCGTCCGCATCGCCCAAGTAAAGACGGCCAACCGAACGATCGCGATCAGAGTCAGCTGCGCCAGCTCCAACCCATAGGCTCGCAGCACTTCGTGAACAAAGAATGTCGCTGGGATTCGGAGCCCAGCATCGAAGAACGCCATGAAGACGATCGCCTCCGACTCTCCCGGGTTCGGCTCTGTTTCGTCAGGCCCGGGCAAACGAACCCCGGCACGATCCTCCAGCTTCTTCTCACGAAGAAGGGTTTGGAGAGTCTCCTCCGTGACGCGACTCCGCCCCAGCACACGGGAGCAACGGCTCTTTGACTTCTTCATGGCATCCCAGCGATGGTTGGTTTGCCTTTTGTCACGCGGAACCAGGCGGTACTCCGCCGGTGGTGGCGTCAGGCAGCGCTGGCTCGACGAGGCGCTCTCGCTAAGGCGGCGCGCAGGATCATCAAGGGAGGCACCCCTGTTAGCTGGGAGGTCATCGCGCGCAGCCATTCCTCTCTCCCCACTGCGGCGACGAGCTGGAACGGATGCGAGAGTAGCAGCAGGATGCGCAAGAAAAACGGGAAGGAACGCACAAGCAAGCAAGCAGCCAAGGGGAGTGCTTGCATGCCCACAGTGACGACTTATAAAGCCCCCTGTCTCCCCCGCAAGCAGAAGATCGAACGACAGAATTACAGCGGTTCGGTTACCCACGATCGGGCAGTGCAACCGCTGGCAACCGCGGCAGGCGGCGGTAGGTGGGCGATCAGCGCGTAATGCGCCGATACATTCCTGCCGCGTGGCCACTTTCCCTGGGGAAGAGGCGAACGGCCGTGGTCGTATGACCGCTGGCATCCCACGACACTCCAATCACAGCCTGTCGCGTACCCCCACCCAGTGCAGAGCAGACAGAGCAGCCGCGACAGCCTGCCCCTGACAAGGGCGGCGTGATTCCAGGCGTCATTAAAGCGCACTCCCAGGCCACGCAGCCACCTCTCTGCGCTGGCGCTACATCATGCGGAGCACTTCCCGAGACTCGGCTGCCCGGGGCAGCCGACCAAGTTTGCTTCGCGCCCACAAATATCCGGAGCGCGAAGCATGGCATGCCCGGACCTCGGCCCCGTCGAGGCCTTTGACCTGCCCGGTGCCTTCGGCCTCGAGGCCGCGCAGCTCTGGGAGCGGAAGACACAGCCCTCGCACCACAAGCACGAACGGAAGTGTATCTAGGTCATCGAGGATCACAGGCCGATGGGACGGAGGGGGCCAAAGGGCTCAGCGGCATGGCTTCGGCCCGTGAAGCCCTTCACCATGAGAGGCTCCTGTTGTAGGGGTGGCCCCCACCTAAGCCCAGTAGGCCTGTTAAAAGGATGTAAGGTCCAAAATGGGACATGTGTAATGACATGAGTACCCCTGAGGGGAATGCTCACCTGTAAGGGTATAATTGTAAAAGTACTCACCATTTGGATATATATATATATATATATATATATATATATATATATATATATATATGACATAGGCCATGGGGAGAAACCCCAAGCCATTTACTCACATAACTCCCCACTACCATACTCTCTCTCTGTTTGGTCTGTAACCACAACAAAAACCATCAAAGGCTAGCAGGTGAGGCCTAGCACAGTTTATAGCACATTAAAAAGGGACCCACATGTCAGTGGCTCATGCCCTTTTAACCATTTTTAAAATGTTTTCCTTAATTAAATTGGGCCCACATGTCATAGGGTGTTAACTTAAACTAATGATGAGGCCCACTGTTCAGTGACTGTTTAGCTTAAGTTAATGACCTTACTTAACATAATTAAATTTGGATTTAAACTAAATAGGGAAGCAACAGTGTGCGCGCAGGGGGATAGCATGGCCGACCTCATCGCCAGCGAGGGGTCCAAGCAGTCACCGGTGAGGGCAAAAAAGGAAAGCTGGGACCAAGGTGCACCTAAGGGTGGCAATGGCACCGTTAGAGATGCATAGGAGAGGTGGCGCGACAGTGAGAAGCACGACAGAGGCATAGCCAACATGGCAACTGTGGCACCGATGACACGGTGAGCTAATCGAAGGTACTTAGAACATCATTGAGGCGAGGCAATACTACCTAAGGGGGTTGACGAGGTCCGAGGTGGGCTGAGGAAACACAGCAGCAAGAAGCACAGTGGTAGATAGTTGGAGCATGGCACCAATGATTTAGGGATGGTACTGGTCCAAATCAACGATGGGTTCACCACGAGGGAGTCCCAATGGAGCTCTAGCTGGAAGGAATCGATCGATGAAACTCCTAATCGGCTGATTGCCGAGATAGTTGGAGTTGGAGAAGAAAGTAGCTCCAGTGAGCAACGGGGCAGAAGAGGGCATTGCATGGAGAGCGCAGGAGAGGGGAGCATGAGATGGTTAGGAGGGGCTCGATAGGATAGGCGAGGCATTGCAGTGGCAGTGAGAGGACATGGTGGCTTTAATGGCTGGTGTCATTGTGGGCACAATCGTAGGGAAGTTGACGTGACAGTGCACACGTGACGAGGCGGGCAGGTAAGACATGGCAGCGTGCGTGGTGGGTCAGCTCTGACAATCGATTGTCGAAGCAGGAGGTCAATTCGGTTAGATGGCATGGCAGAGGGCAGCCAGTGTGGCGGTCAGCATCACGACATGCATCAATGTGGTGGTGACAAGGTGCTCATGGTTTGAATGCCCACAAAGGTGGTGGTGCCCTGGTCAAAACTTATGGTGGGGTCTAGTGTGACACGGCCGGTATAGGGCAATGCACAACACGGTCCACTAGGTAACACCTAGGGCAAAGCATGGTACAGCTAGGTTGGCAAGGTTTAGGTGCATGCATGGTGATCAACGCACAGATGTGGTGCAGTCGGGATGGGAAGATCACATGGTGGTGGCATAGCCAGACACGGCGCAAGCACGTCCAGGACACAAATAGAACACACCAGTCGCAATCTAGCGCCAGCTGAGCCAAGCCAAGGGAAAAGGAGAATAGGAAATGGGCCAGGGGCCAAATGGGCCAAGCTCAAAATAGAATTTCCTATTTTCTAGATTTTTCTTATTCAAAATCTGAATTTAAATTTAAACTTCAATTTGATTTTGAATTATGTTTGAATCAAAATTTGAATTTGCATTAAGACTTAGGTTTTCTAAAACACTAATTAAGGCATTTGGATGGCAATTGAATTATAGATTCTCAAATTTTGAAATGAACTCCTAATTGAGTTTTGGTTGGACTTGAATTTGAGAATAGTTCCAAAAATTTGGAAATTTACATTATTGGACTTTTTTTACTTCAACTCTATTTTTCAGTCCAAAAGATTTATTTTAGAATTGAGCTTAGGATTTATTTTAATAACATGCATTATTCAATTTAAATTCTAGTTTCCCATCTAGTTTTCTTTTAACCAAGTTTTACTGCAAATTCTCCTGCTTACTTTCTAGATCATCTTTTTATATTCAAAATTTTAGTTCAATATTGATTCTACCATTTGCATACTCTTTTCTCAATTAATGTTCATATATTGACTTCCAAAAAGAAATTCAATCAAAAGCCAGAAAACACCAAATGCCAAAGAAATGCAAGCAAAAGTTTTAAATTTTATACATTTTTCATACATCAGGTTTTTGGGATGTTACACCCAGCACCAGGGATGGGGGATCAGGGAGGAGAGTTGTCGGGGATGGCGCCATCAGGTAGGAGGAGCAACACGGAGGAGGGCACCCTGCTCACAGTGCTTTCCACGCTGGTCACTGAACTTGCATCGAAAGCCTGAGAGGAGAGAGCAAGTGCAAAGGAAGAATGAGCAATTAGGGATCGCTCATGAGCCAATTGAAAGCCTGCTTTATGATTTATGTTATAGTGACACCATCAAACGGCCATTCCCTATCATGTAATTTTGAAGGGGAATATTTTTCTTCTTTATTTAATATGGTCATGTCCGTGAGAGAAAGTCTAGTTTTATCGACACCTTCTCAACCCCATTTGCTCTGAATTCCCCCAATTTGCAAACTACCTTAGTAAGATTTGTTATGGACTTTTATGTGAAAAAATTCATGGCCCTAACTGAAACGTAGGAAATACGCAGGATTCATATAAGGTACGAGTTGTATAAGTTTCCAGACTTGCACCAACTGATGGGTTTGCACCTAATACACTGCTTACTTCTTTTCTTTGGACCAACTATTTCTACTGTGATCTAATTAATAAATCATATGAGTCGTATATGAGTTGCTTAGTTAATGTGAAGATGGCTATATCAAGGCATTGCCACACCTCAGCCATGCTTAAATCCCCTACATGTTAGATTTTAACTAAGGTAGAGGAGAGAGGGTGAGTGGAGAGAGTAATATCATATCTCATTAAAGGGATAGTGTCTTCCCATGGAATAAGGGGCTAAGACATACCTTGACATGCATTAATTTGAGTAATATTCCTATGTTCAGCAAAGTAGATGTTAAATGCAAGAATTAAATGTTTTTTAGGACAACTTAAGAGATAATGCATTGAAGTGGTTGTGTCTTATACTATGCTCTTAGATATGAGAGTAAAATACATTATGGGTCCCTAAACTTGTCAAGTTGGATCACTTAGGTCGTAAAACTTTAAACTGCATACCCTGAAGGCACGCGCGTAGGCTACGATAGCAGAAAATAAAAAATTTCTACCGCGCACACCAGGACATCATGCTAAGGAGGGATCATAGATCGTTACCACTAGACGCGCAGCGCAGCGGAAGAAGAGTTGGAGAAGCCGATCCAACCACGCGCGTCGAGGTAGTAGTGGAAGTAGCCGATCGTCCCGAACAGATCGTCTCCTCCACGCGATCAACCACACCACGAGCAGATCCAATCTGTAGTTTGTTGATGCCGATCAACGCCGCAACGAGCAGCGCCTCCACCGGTATCCACACGTCCGGGGCTGGAACGCCGATCGCGAGTGTACCAGCACTCGCGAGCGGCTAGGGTTTGGCTCGGGAGGTGGCGGCTAGGGTTTTGCTCGGGAGGAACATATGCATGCCTCCCTCAGCCCCCCACCTCCAAATATATAGACCTCCTCACTTGGGCCTCGTGGACCGAGGCCCAATAGGAGTCTATCCGGATCTCTATCCGAATTGAGCCCACATCCGAATCACATTCGAATTAGTGTTCCAACCCGTTAAGTGTGCGACCCTGTAGGTTCACGTATACTTGGTCGCGACCCGGAAACGCCTTTCTGGTCACCCTGTTAATAGCGGCCTCTAGCAAGACATATTAACCCCAAAGTATACGTAAAGATCATATCGGCTGAACCTGTAATGTTCTCATGTACGAATCCCTTTGCCTCACGATATAGATTAAGCTTAAGGCGAGACCTGTGTCATCCTCTTAATAGCTCAATCACTCTCTCGATTCCGTGATGGATTATAAACTTGTGATTGACTCCTCAATCACATTGGCATGGCCATGCACTTTCATAATCCATTACATCGAGGGGCCCAGAGATATCTCTCCCATAAGGAGGGGCAAATTCTATCTTGATCATTCACATCCCACTACATGTTTCATAGCAAACCCGAAGACTACTTTTATGACTACCCAGTTACGGAGTAGTGGTTAGTAGTCCCAAAATAGGCTACTACGCATGTTGGGAACCATGATGATCTCAAGTCTAACGATTCTACATAAACACTACTTGAGACCAACTAATGACACATGGAATCTCTGCAGTGTCTCATGGCGGGTCTATCCAACATATGTTCACTAACACATATCCATATTATTGATTTGGTATCTCCATACCATGATCCATGAGACATGATCATCAATCAATACATATGCTGATATTTGAATCATATTTGTTCCTCATATGATATATGATCAGAGATCATTTAGAAATAGCAACATTTTGGCATTAAGAGTCTCATGAATAAGTCACATACTCATTGATCAATAATGATAATGTCTATTTCAAGGAACAAAGCAA
The DNA here is from genome assembly GCA_017311315.1 of Dendrocalamus latiflorus. Classification (NCBI taxonomy): domain Eukaryota; kingdom Viridiplantae; phylum Streptophyta; class Magnoliopsida; order Poales; family Poaceae; genus Dendrocalamus; species Dendrocalamus latiflorus. Next base: position 17,318,227 of record CM029649.1, on the reverse strand, counting down.
TGTATCATAAACATAGTATGTGATATATTCAACATCTCCATGTTGCCTCTAGGGCATATCACCAACATACCCATGTACCTAAACTTTAAGTGGGTCACTGTAGGTCTCAAGAATAATTTGTTGGCTTAACCACCGACATGTAGCCTTAATCGATGATAGCATGGCATAGAGGTCATGTGCGGCTCACGTGACTAGCCGAGTGGTCGATAAAATTGGCATTTAACCCCTAGTAGTTGTGATCTTTTGCATTCCCTTACCTTGCGTTCCTCCATGTCAGCATCCATGTTCCCATTATCATTGAATTTGGCTGTCCCCAACCCCTCCACCACCGTCTTCCTCCTCCCCGACGACGATCATCTTCATATATTGTAGAATCCCCATCGTTGTTATCACCGTATCCTCCCATCCCTGACCCCTCCGCCACCACCTTTCTCCTCCCCGGTGGCTGACCCAATTTGAGCTATATAGTGAAAGTTCAACCGTCGGATCCCGCACCTCCAACCGCCAGATATGGAGCACGTCGTCGCCACTGACCAGATGTAAGTTCAAACTCCAATTAGATTGGTTTTGATGATTAATGATAAATCTAAATGTAAGCTTAACTTACTAATAAGAAATCAAAATGTGAGACTAACTCTTTTGTTAAGTATGTCATTGCTGAGCCTCATTTGAATGAAAAGGTGAAAGTCATGGAGGTATGCATTTGATGTCATATTCTTATTTCTTTTTACATTCCTCGGATCCAAAATATAGGTTGAACTCCACCAAAACTCTAACTTGAATATGTGCATCTATTTTTATTACACATTCTTGTATGGACACATTTAGAGGAGTTCACTTTACGTTTTGTGGTTTTATTAGTATTGATATATGTTTCTTTTTCCATATGTATTGCGGATCTCTACTTTGAAACATTCCCTTTGAGTATATAAAACTTGTGTAGTTCATATATACTCATATTGCTTTATATTCAATTATTTGTGTTTGAGACTTACATGTTTATCAAGTGTTTGAAAGGTTTAGTCCTGGATTTTGCTTAACGACTTGGAGATACATGCTAAGGTTGACAAGAAGATCAACATGGCTCAAGACAAAGGTCATGCATACATTTAAATTTGAATTATAAAGCCAACTATGCATTGTTAGGAAAATCGATAGTACCGGTGTCAAATTGGCGGTACTACCGCAGTGCGGTATGATCAGACAGTATGTGCACTAGTATCGCAGCTTGGTAGGATTGAACTTTAGTTGGCGGTATGTAATTTCCAGAAAGGTATGTTTTGGAGCATGTTTGCTCCCTAGAAAAGCAGTAGCACCAGAGTACCATTGGCGGTACTACCACATCATGGTATGACCGCAAATATGATGTGGAACTTATCGCACCTGGTAGTACTAGACCTTAGATGGTGGAAGTATCACGCTTTAAGTTTAAACACTTTTATATTCAATTTATTATGTCATTATTGTTGAGATTATTATCAATTACCAAAAAGGAAAAGATTGAGAAGCTAACCCCTCCATTATGAGTTAATGGTGAGTTTTGGCAATTAATAATAATCGATTTGTTGGACTAACATTTTCTATAATTTGGATGAATAGGTTAGGTCCCATAATGATGAAGACTTTAGATGAATTCATGAGTTGAAGGTTATCAAGAAGAGGATGCATCATGTGTTGATACACATCAAGATTCCGAAGAGGAGGCGATCATACATTTGTCAAGATCCCCAGGAAGAGATGATCATGAGTTGATCATCAAATCAAGATAAGACCCATCATGTGTTGATGGAGGGCACTTGAAGGATGCATTATGGGTTGATTTATATCAAGACAATGACTCGGACTTGAAGTGAAGATGTACGTCATCAAAATTCAAGAGGATGCTCAAGGCAAATGTATAACTAGTTAGGTCTAATAATTTGTTTCTAGTCTTTTATCGAAAAATGTGTTTTGCAAAATGTTGGAGGTCATGCACTATCCCTGGCATGGTCTAAGATTATTTGTTGCTATTTCCATGAAGTTAGACTATGGTAGTGACTCTTTAGATCTCTTATAATTTCTGCATTAATCTAATATATTTGAGATCATACAAATAGATGAGTTGTATAGTTCTCCGAATAATCTTTCCATGGAGTCTAAGATCACTCAATTCTGATATCGAAGTCAAAAGTTATAATCATTTTTTCGAGTATCGCATGTGCTGAAATCTGGAAAATGGTAGTACCACATGTTTTGAGTGGTGCGGTAGTACTACACCAACCTCCAATGGCTAGGTTTTGCATCCAAAATATCCGTTGAATAGTAGGAGCGGTATTACTGCTCTTAGAATGGCGATAGTACCATAAATACTGATTTTTTATGGGTTTGTACTTCCAACAGCTAGTTTTTGTGGTGTGGGCGATAAATACCCCCTTGGTCGGTTGGGAGACAATATTTGGCATTCTATTTCACTCTCTTGAGCCAGTGTGAGCTTCTCCTCTCAATTGTGCATGTATTACACCTTATGTGCAAGGAGAGAGGTCTCTAGTTGCATGTGTTGCATTTAGAGGTGGATTTCGTGTCCACTTGAGCTTGTGAATTCATTGCACATGGTGTTACTCTTAGAGGTTGCTGACTCCCAGACGGCGTTGGAGGTGTCATGCCTGGTGACCTTCTCAAAGAAGCTTGTGAGAAGGCCAGATGTGTTGTGAAGGTTGGAGCACACCTACCCAGAGCGGAAAACAGCTACCACTAGTAGAATTGATGTGTTTGGCTTAATTCGTAGAGTTGGTTTAATTCGTTTGTGCTTACCTCAACATGGACTAGGGGAGACCGACAAGTCTTCGAACACCATGGTAAAAAGAAACAATGTCAATTATGGTTTATTCTTTTGTGCTCAATCTATATTCAAGCAATTTATATTCATAGAATTAAATTGATTGCTTGTCACCCTAGGATTGCAAACCTTTTACGCTGACTTAGATTATTGGTGTGCTTAGGTGAATCTAGTTATATTAGGCCTTATTTGTGCAAATCTGAATTGATTTACACTTCTGTAATATAAACTTGGTTTTAGCCAAAGAAAGTTTAAAACCTCTTATTCACACCCCCCCCCCCTCTTCTACTCGGCCTCCTTGATCTTACAAGTGATATCAAAACTTGGTCTCTTATTTTATTAGGCTTCACCGCCTAGAGAGTAAATGATGATGACTAGTGATATGGTGCACCTCGGTGAGACACCTCTATTTGATGGCACAAATTATGATATTTAAAAAATTCGCATGTCTTGTTATTTTAAGACCATGAGCCCTAAAATTTGTTGGATTGAAGATGTGGGTTTTTTCCTCCAAAGGATCCCCTTGCTCCAATTATTAAGGAAGAGAAATGCTCACATCTCAACGCTCAAGCAACTAACGCTTTATTTAGTGTTTTAAGTACAAAGGTGTTTGATGCCATATGCAATCTCAAGAATGCTCATGAGATATGGACACAAATTCAAGATAATTATGAAAGGTCCACCTCAACTATGGATGATTGCATAGAAGAGTAGATGTCGGGAAGAGAATGCTCAATCTCTAGCTCCGGCAACAAAGAATCCACAAGCCATTCCACATCAACTTATTACTTTATGGCTAAAGGTAATAAAAAGGTAAATAATGATAATAATGATGATGAACCTACTTGTGATGAGTTGATAGATATGCTAGAAGACTCAAATGAGTACCTTGGCAAGGATAAGTAAAAATTTAAAGTCTTGAAGAAAGAATTTCTTAATCTCAAGGATTTTTATGATGAGCTAAAGGAATCTCATGGTACTCTCCTTCTCAAGGATCTCAATAAGTCCAAGTTGGATATAGGCATTACATGTGATTTACTAGATGATATGCCATGTATAGCTCCTAATCCTTGCATTTCATCTAAGGTTAGCATATCGACCTCTTGTGATGACTTGCTTGATATGCCTTATTGCTCTCAATAGATACTTATACTTTCTCTATACTTATTGAGACTGACCTTGTAGAGAAAAACAAATAGCTCAAGGCCCAAATCACCAAGTTGAGAAATGACTTGGAGAACAGCAACAAAGGGAAAGCCTCTCTTGATGATATCTTGAGCAAGCAATGAATCTTGAATGATAAGAGAGGTATTGGTTTCATCTCCAAGAAGGAGAATAGCAAGAAACGGCATAATGCAAGACACACGAAGAAATTTATCAAGTGTCTTGGTTGCAATGAGAATAGTCACTTTGCCTCGGTGTGCCCAAATCAAGTGGATAACAAGTTAAGATCATCAAGAAAGAGGCAAATCGGCAATGAGCAAGATAACAAGACAAGAAGAGGTAGCAAATGCCAAACTTACTACAATTGTCATGAAAAGGGACATTTTAGTAAGGATTATCCCAAAAATATCACTTCTAAGCCTATTATTTATAAAGATCATTATTTGCTTAGAAATGCTAGATATGGTAGGGTGATTGCTAGACGTGTTAGTTCGCCTAAGACTATTACTAGGGTCATTTGGGTGCCCAAATCTATTGTGACTAACCTTCATGGACCCAACCAAGTTTTGGGTGGCAAAATATGCTTAAATGCTTAATAGATACTTGGAGAGGCATTGAAGGTTTAGCTCATTTATGAAGAAGTGAACTCTACTATATGCAAAAATAGAGCCAAGTATGCGGATGATCTAACCACATCAAGCATCAATGCCATCTCGGTAACAAGTATTTACATTGAAGTATCTAGCCTCTAGCCTTGTGTAGGTTGCATTGCATTCATAAAATCATTTAAAAGAAAATTTTTGTGTTGTTGCTCATGTTCAAAACTTCAATATTGTAATCTTGAGCAAAATGGGTAGGTGGCACATTAAGGGTGAGTGCTAAATCATATAATATATATCACATCCCTAGGTGTTCCCAAATTTATTAAGTTCTGGTATTAATTTTTAAAATTGAGTCATTTAGCCAAAAGTTAAAAATTTGAAATTATTAGTATTTTTTTGAAAAACTACTTAGAAAATGTATACAAATGCATTTAAATGGTTTTTCAAAGGTTTTGACTTTAGAAAACTTATTTTAAGTAAAATTAAGTTTCTAACTCAAAACTAGCAATCTAGTATCTTGTTTTGGATTTAAACTAAAAAATTAACCAAAATCAATTCTAAAAGGAATTTGAAAAAATGCTCAATACCAAAAACCTAGAGTTGGCTATTTCAAATATTATTGATATTCAAAGGTTTTCCAAAAGGACAACCAAACAAAAGTTATACAATTTTAAAACTCATCCAAAATCTTAAGTTGACCTAAATGGTCATAATCTAGCACTTAAGTGAGTTTTGCTAATTGAGCCAAAATTATTAACATATATTGACTCATAAGGGTATTTCAAACTCATACATGCAAATGTGTGCTAAAAACACTGTCACATGCTAATTTTGGTAATCTTGAAGAAATTTATTGAAAATAAGCTTATTTTGAAAAATAAAAGCATAATTTGTTAAAAACTATCTTCAAAAGAGTTTTAGCTTTGGCATACAGTTGGAAATGCTCTAAAATGGTTTATGTTTCTTTGTGAAAAACTTTGGAGCAACTTTGGAGCAAATTACAACATGGTTTCTAACTTCTCTTCAAAACTTCAATCCTCAGTGTGCAGTCTGTTGCACCCCGGTACGACCGCTTCTCCTCAATGGTATGACCAGTATCTAGTGGTCTGACTACATCTTTACTGCTGGTCTAACCGGACCAAGAGAGACTTGGTTGATTTATCCAAATTATTGATTGCTAATTCTCTCAGGCATTCTAATTCCTATCATATATTAATTTATATCCAAATATTACCATTAACAATGAATTTGTTATCAATCACCAAAAAGGAAGAGATTGTAAGTTCAAACTCTAATTAGATTGGTTTTGGTGATTAATGATAAATCTAAATGTGAGACTAATTCGATTAATGAAATCTAAATGTGAGCTTAACTCATTAATGATAAATCTAAATGTGAGACTAACTCTTTTGTTGAGTATGTCATTGCTTAGTCTCATTTGAATTAAAAAGTGAAAAATTATAGAGGTATGAGTTCGATGTCATATTGTTATTTCTTGTTGCATTCCTTGGATCCAAAATATAGTTTGAACTCCACCAAAAGTCTAACTTGAATATGTGCATCTATTTTTATTACACATTCTTGTATGAACACATTTAGGGGGAGTTCACTCTATATTTTATGGTTTTACTAGTATTGATCCATGTTTCTTTTTCCACATGTATTGCGAATCTCTACTTTGAAACATGCCCTTTGGGTATATAAAACTTGTGTAGTTCATATATACTCATATTGCTTTATATTCAATTATTTATGTTTGGGACTAACATGTTTATCAAGTGTTTGAAAGGTTGTCCTGAATTTTGCTTGACGACTTGGAGATACATGCTAAGGTTGATAAGAAGATCGACATGGCTCAAGATAAAGGTCATGCATGCATTTGGATTTGAATTCTAAAGTTATTTATGCATTGTCAGGAAAATCAACATACCGGTGAGTAATTGGTGGTACTATCACAATGCGTTATGACCAGACAGTATGTACGGTAGTATTGCACCTCGGTAGGACTGAACTTTAGTTGGCGGTATGTAATTTCCAAAAAGATATGTTTTGGAGCATGTTTGCTCACCGGAAAAGTTGTAGTATCGAAGTACCATTGGCAGTACTATCGCATCACAGTATGACTACAAATATAATGCGTAACTACCACACCCTGGTAGTACCATGACCTTAGATGATGGAAGTACCGTACTTTAAGTATAAATGGTTTTATATTCAATTTATTATGTCATTATTTGTTGAGATTGTTATCAATTACCAAAAAGGGAAAGATTGAGAATCTAGCCCCTCCATTATAAGTTAATGGTGGGTTTTGGCAATTAATAACAATCAATTTGTGAGACTAACATTTTCCATAAGTTGGATGAATAGGTTAGGTCTCGTGATGATGAAGACTTTAGATGGCTCCATGAGTTGAAGGTCATCAAGAAGAGGATGCATCATGTGTTGATGCACATCAAAATTCCGAAGAGGAGGTGATTATATGTTGATCAAGATTCCAAGGAAGAGATGATCATGAATTGATCAGGAAGTCAATTGAAGACCCATCATATGTTGATAGAGGGCACATGAAGGATGCATCATGGGTTGATGCATATTAAGACAATGACTCGAACTTGAAGGTAAGATGTACATCATCAAACTTCAAGAGGATACTCAAGGGAAAGGTATAACTAGCTAGGTCTAAGGATGTGCTCCTAGTATTTTACCAGTATTAGTGTTTGGTTGAAAGACCAGATTGCTAGTATAGGATTATCATACTATTAAGAGGGCCTTATCTAATAACTTTTATCTCATCATGTGTTGATAGCTCTCTATGGCATGATACCATTATTTGCGAATGTGTTTTGCAAATAGCTGAGGCTCGTACATCTAATCCTTGTAATATGTGACTATACTTTGCAAATATGTTTTGCGAATGATTGAAGTCCATACACCTACTCCTTGTGACATGATCTAAGTTTGTAAATGCGTTTTATAAAATATTGGAGGTCGTGCATTATCCCTTGGCATGGTTTAAGATTGTTTGTTGCTATTTTTTTGGAGTTAGACTATAGTAGTGACTCTCAGGATCTCTTATGATTTCTGCATTAATCTAATATATTTGAGATCATGCAAATAGGTGAGTTGTATAGCCCTCTAAATAAGCTTTCCATGAGTCCAGTATCACTCAATTCTGACAATGGAGTCGAAAGTTATGATTGTTTTCTGAGTGTCGCTTGTGCTAAAATCTGGAAAATAGTAGTACCGCATTTTTTGAGTGGTACCACCGCAGTACCGGCGCCTATGAGTGCAGTAGTAGCGCACCAACCTCCAACAGCTAGTTTTTTCATCTTACATAGCCACTGAACAGTAGGAGCGGTAGTAGAGCTCCTACAATAGCGGTAGTACCGTAAATACTGATTTTTTTTAGGGGTTTTTGCTTCGAACAGCTAGTTTTTATGGTGTAGGCTGTAAATACCCCTTGGCCAGTTGGGAGACAATCTTTGGCACTCCATTTCACTCTCTTTAGCTAATGTGAGCTTCTCTCAATTGTGCATGTGTTGTACCTTGTGAGCAAGGAAAGATGTCTCTAGTTACATGTGTTGCATCTAGAGGTGGATTTTGTGTCCACTTGAGCTTGTGAATTCATTGCACGTGGTATTACTCTTGGTGGTTGCCAACTCCTAGATAGCGTTGGAGGTGTTGTGCCTGGTGATCTTCTCAAAGAAGTTTGTGAGAAGGCGTAGCGTGTTGTGAATGTTGGAGCTCACCTACTTGGAGCGGGAAAAGCTGCCACTAGTGGAATTAAGGCGTTTGGCTTAATTCGTGGAGGCGATCCAATTCGTTTGGACTTACCTCAATGTGGATTAGAGGAGACCAGCAAGTCTCCGAACACAACGGTAAAAGGAAACCGTATTAATTGTGGCTTGTTCTCTTGTACTCAATCTACATTCAAGCAATTTACATTCATAGAATTAAATTGATTGCTTGTTACCCTACAATTGCAAATCTTTGACATAGACTTAGGTGAATCTAGTTATTTTAGGCTTTATGTATGCAAAACCGAATTGATTTATACTTCTGCATTATAAACTTGGTTTATCCAAAGGAATTTTAAAACCTCCTTTTCACCCCTTTCTAGTAGGCCTCCTCGATCTTACACCAGATCCAGTCATCTTTCTCGCATGCGACTGCTAACGAGCAAGGAGATCCACTGGATCCGGTCATCGTTGTCAGCGCTCTGGGTCATCGTTGTCAACAGTTTGGAGGCAGTATGTAGGCCGGCGAGGACAAAGACGTGAGGGATGCGGCAGCGACTTGAAATCGTAACGGAGTTAGAGCAGCTGGGGTAGGAGGCAGAGCTGGTGGTATGGGAGGAAGCTCAAGGGGGAAGGCAGGCATGGTGGTGGAGGAGACAGAGAGAGCGAATGGTGGAGACACACGTGACCCCCACGCTACGTTGGCATTGATCATGCCTACACGTCAACGGTCAAGCCAATGAATCATCCTTAGGATTTGCAGTGACCTGCTTAAGCAAGTTTAGGTACATGAATCTGCAGTTTCAAAGTTTTGGAACATAAATAATTCAACACGATAAGTTTAGAGACCTACAATATATTTTACTCCAGATAAATTTAAGATCAAAATATTCAAACGAAAAACAAGCCATACATAACTGTGCATGGACATGCAACCTGTACAATAGGGGCTTGTACACATGTAATGTGTACTCTACATTCCCTCTAACTTGTCCACATCACAAGATACGTCTAGGCAGGAAACAAAGAGAAACGTACAACATACCACTACTGCATGCCTGGCTAGATACATTTGACTTACTTCATAAGTTGACATAAAAAAAACTCAAAAGGGGGGAATAAGTCTCAACAGATGTGACGGCAATTTTCAGTGGAAACTTGACTCAATGATACGCATGTGCAACTTATTAACTTGCTTTCACACTCGTGCTCTGCTCCACAATATTAATGGCACTGCTCAATTGGACTTCAGTTTTTAGTTTTTACTTTCTAGCTTATTAATTTTGTCTTTTACTAGTTTTTTGATTTTTTTTTTTAGCTTTTTTGTCTTTTTTTTTGTATTCCTTTGCATTGTCCTTGACAAGAGAACCTATTTTTTCTAGTTTTAATTTTTTTTAATTTAATTACATCGAAAAAACTTATAGCAACTACAATGCAAAAAAAAACATCAACAGTGCTTAACAGTAAAAAAACCCAAAAGCAAAAGTTTAAACCAACTTGAGCACCACCATACATGAGGAGTCCAACTTGATTTTCTCTTCTTCTTATTTGGGCAATTCTTCGTCATGTGATTTAGAAACTAGGCACCGAATTGGCCGCTGCAATATATTCACTAGTGCAATTCTGATACAACAGATGGCACGGTCTGCTGCAGTATTTTTGTTGTTTGAATTGAGATTGCACTGTGCTCCTCTGCCTTTGTTCGACCCATTTGGCTAGATGGTGTTCCTTAATTTGGTTCTCTGCTTCGTCAGTTGGTGTAACCGACATTTTGTAGAAGATTTCTTGTGCCCGAGCAAATCTAGTGTACTTAAAGCCTTTTGGAACGCAGAAATGTTATAGAAATTATGGAATTGTTTCTCAAAGCTGGTACAAATTTAGTATGAATTTCGAAATTCCTAGGAACTTACTGTTATCCAAACAGATAATTAAAAGCAGATGGGCAATAGAAAACATAGTTCTATGACAAATGCAACACAGCAACAATTGTTTCCACAACAAATTATATATATATATATATATATATATATATATATATATATATATATATATATATATATATATATATATATATATATATATATATATATATATATATATATATATATATATAGGAAAATTACATAAGGCACCTGGGTGACTAGGCACCCACATCAAGAACTGTCCGATACACATGTATGATTGATAATTTTTTTGAGTTTGGGTATGAAAATGTTTTATACCTTTGATATATTTATGGTAAGTGAATTTTGAACTCAGTTCAAACTAGTTTGAACTACTTTTGAGTTCAATATTACAGTGAGTATATACTATAAGAATAGTTCAAACTAATTAAACTGAAGTTGAATTTAATTTTTTTCGGAGTTTGACATCTCAAATATATTTTTTTTATGGGTATATGAAGATACCCACATCAAACGTTGTGAATCTCAAAGCAAATCAACGGGTATTAATATGGGTGCATAGGCACCTGGGTGCATGAAACACTCGTCCTATATATTTATATATATATATATATCCATATATACACATATATATCCATATATACACATATATATATACACACATATATACATATATATACACATATATATATACACATATATATATACACACATATATATATACATATATATACATATACATATATATATATATATATATACATATATATACATATATACATATATATATACATATATATACATATATATATATACATACATATATATATACATACATATATATATATATATACATATATATATATATATACATACATATATATATACATATATATATATAGGAAAAATACCTTTTACTCCCGGGTGTAATTACACCCACCTCTAATATACCACCTAAATAAATTTGAAATACTCATTTATCACTTTAGGTATACTCATATACTAATTATAAGATATTCTAATGTGAACCACACGAAAAAATTGCAAGGGAGTCCATAGTTTTTAGCGTATTTTGTAAATACCTTTATATACGTACATAAAAAGGAGTATGTTGAAAAAAATGTACATACCACCTCTGAAAAATTATTCATACCACCTATATAGTCTTAAATACTCGTATACTACATGTACATACTCCTCGTTACGCGAGATACTCCCTACGTTGTGAGATACGGCATAGGGTGTAATTACACCTGGGTGTAGAAAAGAGGCTTTCTATATATATATATATATATATATATATGTGTGTGTGTGTGTGTGTGTGTGTGTGTGTGTGTGTGTGTGTGTGTGTGTGTGTGTGTGTGTGTGTGTGTGTGTAATAGGTGCCATAGTCGTGGCACCCATTGCTGGACAGCGCAGCTCAAGTGCTCAACCAGCCAAATCCACCTCGGCCACATGAACGTCTATCACAAGATTCCATCAACATATCGAATAAAATCAACCAGGACAAACTGGATGAATATTCTATTCAAACAAGATGGAAAATCTCAAATAAAATACTTTAACTGGCCCAACAGTTTGCATAATTTTACTTGAGAAAAAACTAGAATATTTCAACTGGTCCCATAATTTGCATATTGTTGTACTTAAAAGAGAGAGATATGATTCCAGAGCAAAGAAAGTACGCCGAATTTGTGGCACGCAAAACAACCACATCCGCTCCAGGAAATCAAGAGAGAAAGTGGCAACAAACAGAACCGAAACGCATGGGAATCTTGAGAATTAAGTGAGCAGGAGAATCTGTCCAACGGCGTTCCAACCCGGATCCGGAGTCAAAATATTTTAAGAATCTTTGGACACCTATACTTAAAGAAAGCATCGCCATTTTATTAGTAAAACCAGGACATGATATAATAGTACAAACACCCGATTAATTAATTAATTCCTCGTGTATCAGCTGCAGTAGAAGACATACCAACAACCATAGCTAATCTGAAGAGTGAAAGACAGGCATATCAGTTCTTGAGTTCTTTGAAGGAAGAGAGGGGCTGTTCATCTGGTCCTCTGCATCTCTTAGGTATGTCTGTTCTTGTCCTCCTTCTTTTATCATGTACTTAATTATGATGAACTTTGGCCTGTATATCTGCTGTGATCTGTTCTGTTTCTTTTTATCTTATTTTTACAACATCATTTTATCTTTTCGCATTCACTACGCAAATGTGCCATCGTCGCCGCTGATGTAAATTGGGAATTTTTGGCTGTTTGTTTGTCTTCCTTTTTTTTAGAAGATGTTCTTGGTTGATCATTCACATGGGTTTTCGTTGTGTTCGTTTTGAGTTCTTGGATCCGTGTAGGCCCAGGTCTCTCTTTTCCTTATCTTGCTAAAAAAATGATGGATTCTTTCACGTGGGAGAAAAGGTAATTAAGAGTCAGCAAAACTATTTCTTGGTGGGATCATCACTCTTCTTTCCTAGCTTGCATGCATTGTCTTAATGTTCCTTTTCTTTGACAACATCAGTGAAAGAGAGGTGTTGGATTCTTTATCTCTAGCTAATGAGTACAATTCTCTAATTCCATTATTTTTCATTTATACTTTCTTGGACCAATTCAGTGTCTTAATTTCGCATCTTATCCCTAGTTGGGTGCAAAATCCAAGAGAAAAGCCTTGATTTGCAAATCATTAGAGGTGGAAGGTGCTGCTTTCTATATGTTCAGAAATGTGTGTAGTGTGCACACATGACAAGCTTAGCTATATATTTTTCCATCATTTGTATTGCTTGGAGGAGGAGGGCCAGAGGTCATTGGGACCATTCAATTATTTTCCACTGCTGACGAGTTTGTCAGTTGTCGCTTTCTTCACTTCTTTTTGCTGCATTCTTTTCTTCTTCTCCCGGATCCAACTCCATTGTTGATCTCCATGTGAGCAGGTGCCGCAAACTTGCAATTGCTATGCGAGTCAAACTTGTGCAAATCAAGTTGGACTTTTACCCAATAAGATATTATTGAATTGTTTTTGGGACTCGGTATTTGTCGCTATAAATGGCCATGAACCATGTTCTTGCATGTGCTTCTTCTGTTGTTCCATGCCAAAAGGTACTACTCCTTGATGTTCTTCCTCCTTTCCATGGATGCTTCCTTTCCTTTCCTTCTGTCATCTGTTCATTTGGGAGTTGATTTTCTCGTGCTGCAGTGAAATCTGATCTTGAGGGGATTAAGGGTTTCAAGAACTGGAGTCTTTCGTGTTGAAGTTAGGTCCTCAATAATTGGAGTCTTTTCTGTGGGTATTGGAATGGATTTCTTGATGTTTTCTCTCTTTTTGGTGGTGAATTTATTGCTTCTTATAACAAGTAAGAAGAAAGGAGAAGGTTTGGGGAGGGAGGAATAGGAAATAAAATGGGTTTCTAAGAGGAACTTTGAATTCTTCAGTTTTAGCAAATGTCTGCTTTTAAAAGCTTTGCACAGATCAACTCCAAAATCTTCAGTTTCTTGTTAATTTCAACCCAAATTAATAACTTAAATCTCTTACATGATGAAAATATGTGTTTGTTCCAGGTGCTTGAAGGCCCCTTGCTGAATTCCTTGTTCTCAATCAAAGGCCTCAAGATGTATATCATAGAAGACAAAGGGGGTGCCATTGCTATCATGCTGGCCTCCCTCCTGTTCTTGGGCACCTGGCCTGCAGTCCTCACCCTCTTGGAGCGCCGAGGACGGCTGCCGCAGCACACATACCTTGACTACTCGATAACGAACCTCCTCGCCGCAGTCCTCATTGCACTTACATTTGGTCAGCTTGGGGAGAGCAAGCCCAATATGCCCAATTTCTTCACACAACTCAGTCAGGTTAGCATCTTAGCAAATTTAAGTAAGAACTCCCCAATGAAATTATCGATTGTTCGTCTGTGGTTGGCTGACTCTGAATAAACTTGTAATGAAGGACAACTGGCCTTCAGTGCTGTTTGCAATGGCAGGGGGTGTTGTACTCAGTATTGGGAACCTTTCTACTCAGTATGCTTGGGCATATGTGGGTCTCTCAGTCACTGAGGTTATCAGCTCAAGTATGGTTGTTGTAATTGGTATGTAATCCTCTTTCTGTAAGAGTGCAGCAAGTATTTGGTTGTGCTTTTGATGATACAAATGAAGCACAGCTCATTCTTGATCACATTGCATCTTTATTAAGCTAGCATTATACCCAATGATTAGGTTGGAAATAGTTGTTACAATTAGTTTCTTTTTTTTCCATAATGAAATTGGCTTGGTTTAGAAACTAGATATATTTTTGTAAAAGATGTTCTTGCTTAGGAGGAAATTGTTAACACAATTTGTGTTGAGATGCAAGCGTATCATGCGGTGGTCATCTGGCAGTTTAGGTTTCTTGAGCAAATTGGTCTGTTAATTCCAAATGTCAACCCCAAATGTCAATAATAGCATTAAAGTATAAGTACGACACATGGTTTGCCTCTGAAAGAACATCTTTGGATTAACCGGATAGTGTGTGGGACAAATCTCTCCAATTTATACAAAACTAACTATTGATTCTACTGTAATCCCAATTGTGGAATTCGACGAAATTCTGAGTTGTCTCCCTACTTTTTGGGTATATTATTTCATAAATGGCATATTCTGTCCCTTGTGTTTTCAGGCACAACACTGAATTACTTCCTGGACAACCGCATCAACAGAGCAGAGATTCTTTTCCCTGGAGTGGCATGTTTCCTTGTTGCTGTCATTCTTGGTTCTGCTGTCCATGCCTCCAATGCAGCTGATAATGAAGAGAAACTAAGTGGCTCTAAAAATAGCTATAAACTTGGGTAATTTTTTTTCTTTTCACTTCATTTAACAATTTCACCAGACCAAGCTAGTTCTACTGCATAATTCACCTTTTTTAGATGTACTGCATTATTCACTGGTTAAGCTACTTCTGTTAGAAACTATACCAAACATTAGGTGCCCGTGCCACTTTGCATAAACTTTTTGTATCTTCTATTGATTAATCTGATCAAAATAACGTGTAATTTTACAGCACAAATGGAGGTGTGGAGCCAAGCAAAGAAATCGTAGACAAAGGTGTCATACATGCTACGTGCTTAAATAGCTGTTAGTACTGTTGTTGCATTGCAGATCCTAGTTCTTAAATTTGCCTATTTCAGATGCTCCCGAGGACTTGGAAAATGGAGCTTCTGCAACCAAATATCCTACCAAAGCAGAAGCAGGAACTGCAGAATACCTTATTGAGCTCGAAGAGCGGCGTTCAATTAAGGTAGCTCGTTATTCTATCATTTGATCACCTTCATCATCCTAGTCAAAATCGAAAAACAATACAAAACTACAGATAGCATTTAGTCTATGCTCTGAACATTTTGCTCAGATGATAAATATGCTTATTGCAATGCGCTGGATTACTCTGACAAACTCTCTTTTCTTTGCACAGGTGTTTGGATCAAGCACCTTCATAGGGCTTGGAATAGTGTTCTTCTCAGGCGTCTGCTTCTCGCTCTTCTCCCCGGCGTTCAACCTCGCCACCAACGACCAGTGGCACACCCTGAAAGACAGTGTCCCACACCTGGTGGTCTACACCGCCTTCTTCTACTTCTCCATTTCGTGTTTCGTCGTCGGCATCGGCCTGAACATCCTGTTCCTCTACCGTCCAATGGCTGGTGTGCCGAAGTCATCCTTCAAGGCCTACCTGAATGACTGGAATGGCAGGCAATGGGCTCTTCTTGCCGGCTTCCTCTGCGGTTTCGGCAATGGCTTCCAGTTCATGGGTGGTCAGGCTGCTGGCTATGCTGCCGCTGATGCTGTCCAGGTTTGTTATGACTCTATTCTTATCTTTTTTTTCACGTCAGATGAGAACCAGTATGCCTGCGATCTGTGATTCAAGATGCTACACTAATTACTGAATCTTCAAAAAATAGGTGGCATCAGACACATATAGTTTTACGTTTAGCAGCTTACAATATCTTCAGAGAAGAGATGCAACTTTCTAGACTATGATTCTAACCACTTCAGAGTTGCTGTTGATCAGGCATTGCCACTTGTGAGCACATTCTGGGGCATACTGCTATTCGGGGAGTACCGTAAATCATCCAGGAAGACGTACATTCTGCTTGGGTTCATGCTGTTCATGTTCGTCATGGCGGTCGCAGTGCTCATGGCTTCATCCGGTCACAGGAGCACAAAGTGATGGATGGTCACCTCATCCTTTCATCTGTTCTTTTGTGTTTGCAAGCGCAAACCGCTGTTGCTGTCAGAAGGCAAAGAAATTCAGGCAGCAAGGGCTAGGGCCCTGGTAACCACGCCAGCACAAAGTGAATTCCATTTCATGAAATTCCATTTGAATGGAACTGTACATATAATAACAAAAAAGTTTAGTTGGTGGTTTTTGTATTTCAAGCTAGCGTGTCGAACTATATAAAAGTATTGTGTTATTCTTTCTAAAGATCATTTGCAGAAAGTATAGGAGCTGACGTTTTACCAGAATGTTATGAAAGATCGTTGGAAGGTTATGTTCGAATTTTGAGTCGATGTGAATTGTGAAGCTCAGCTTGGACTTCAGTGTTTGAATATGGCAAATTGGTTTATTTGATCCCGTTTGAACTGCACAAAAACAAAAGGTGGGCACCAGCAACAATAGGCTCAAACGCATACTGGAAAGTGAGAATGCAAAGTGACTTCCGTTCTGAACAAATTGGCATTCCATTCATGGACAGGGTAACAAGCTAAAAAAACAATGATGGGTTGGTACGCCTAAGAGATATCCATTATCGTATCGGTAAAACATAACTTCACATTAAATCATTTGTAGGCAAAACAAGCTATCTGAAGGCACCAAAACGAACAAAATTACAAGAATGACATGTAAATTTAAGAATTTTGTTGTAATAATCAGTTGTTTTTCACTGTACCACAAAGGAATGCAATAAAACACAACACCCCCACACTACCTAAAGAGAAGGGAAGATAAATTGGCTCTGCTACAATGTCAAAATTGGGCTACGAACAGAACACTTTGTCGATGTGCTAATCTAGCAGCATCAACTGGGAGACAAAAAGCTCAAAAAAACCTAATTATTGCCCTTTTAACGATTTTTCTTTCGTGTCTTCAGCATGGCGTGACCGGTTTCTTCCAAGTGATCAAACAACTTGTTCCTGCAACGGAAAGTTATTTGAGCATAACCATAAATGTCTTTCAAATTCCAAGGTATGATAGCGACAGAGAAAGGAAATGGGGGGAACTGAAGGCTGAGCTCAAGTGTACCTTGACTCAAAAGTTCCTCCACACGTTTCACAATCATTACTGGGTGCCTTCGAGACCTCCTGGTACAATGTGGCATAAAACGTTATTATTGAAAATGGATATGTAGAATTTTTTCTACAGTTAATGTGTATTGCCTTAATATTATCCTCATGAAATATATCCAAAATATGTTACAGAACTCCACATGTAGCAGAATCTGGTGTTAAGGTTATCGTACTGCACTAAATCAGTAGCTAGTGAACTGGTATGCATGTAAATTTTCAACATACGGAACTTCTATTAGCATGTTTACTGAAGTTTCCTGGACGTTTACATGATCAATTTCTAAATATAGCACAATGTTAAGGTTATCGTACTGCACTAAATATCAGGAGCTAGTGAACTGGTATGCATGTAAATTTTCAACATACGGAACTTCTGTTAGCAAGTTTACTGAAGTTTCCTAGACGTTTACATGATCAATTTCTAAATATATCAGCACAACCAACTGCCCTTAATCCCAGGTTGTTTCTAACACGCCTTTCAGAGGTTTATCATTAGAATTTACAAGACACAAACCACCACAATAGTGAAAACAAAGGGACTCGACTATCCAAGCTTTATGTGTACGTGCATGCATGTACAAACAACTACAGTCAACAGTGAAAACAAGGGACTCATGACCAAATTTCAAACATAACAAGAATACACATTAAGCTGGAATTGGCACAGCCAATCAAGACCAAGTAAAACAGACATCACAGGGAAGCATAATATGATAATTCACACGTAACCAAGACAAGGTTCTGTCTACCCTCAGTTTACTCCATATCCATTATGTTAACCAAAACACCTAAGCTTGATCATCCTCAACTTTCTTTTCTCAAAAGTGAAAAGCAGAGTAAGATCAATAGCGAACTTGTAATTTTAGAGTAGCACATATGGACTGGATCCACATTTGCATCTGGACAAGTATCACTTAGAAGCATTTTGCGGCCAAATTTTATTTTACAAAAAACAGCAATCCAACATGCGAGGGTGTGTGAAAGAGAAAGAGTCATCTTCAATAATTGGTTACACAAATTATAAATATCATCAGAGTTGTAGAACTTCACAAGGTTTTATTTACTAAGAAAGCAAGCAACTGCAGAAAGGTAGAGCGAACTAATATGCAACACTAGGATTATAGAGCCTAGCTCAATGCCATCAGCACACAATATGCTGGATCACCGTCCACAATTGTCATGAAGGCTATCATTCATTCCCTATTTCGGTATTTCCTAAAATAAGATGTTTGAAGTCCACATAAAGATAAAAAATGGTATGACTGTCACAAGCTTGCTAGAAGCTCATTAAAGTAACTCCCTGAAACAACCCAGGAACTAATAATACGAAACTAGGAGCCTAGGAAATATCATTACCAGTACATTTCAACTCTTTGACACCTAACTCTCCAATGATGTACTCCTCAAAAGTCAAAACATGTAATTATTCAATCTACAATGTGTTCTAAAAAGTAAATCTTAAGAAGCTAAATGTCCCCTCTCTGCACAGCTTTTATATAAGCATTTGGAAAAGTGGTTTGGGAAGTTAGGTGGTTCTTTTAAGCATTTAAGCGGCTGCATATAAAACAGTGCCAACAAGGCAAATAGTTTTTGCTGCTGGACCGAAACAATATGCAGGGTATTAGTCACAACTCACAACAAGCTTGCTGGCATCTACACAAGAAAAGAAATATGGATAACAGGATAAGTCTTAGCTTTACAAGGAACATAGGACTGTAAATGTACCTTTTGCTTCTTTCCCTTTGATTTACTCTTTTGGTCAGAAGAAACAGTTGTTTTCTTTTCTGCACCTTTCTTGTTCTTTTTAGGATTGTCTCCTTTCTGTTGATCTCCTTTTATTGCCGAAGCACTATCATCATTAGAAGAGGATGGACCTTCCATCTTATCATCAGCATCATTTACATCATTATCATGCACAGATTCCTCAGGCCGAACCTCACTCTTCACACCTTGCCCGTTATCAGCATAAGTGCCTTCGTCTTGTCCCTTCTTTGATGCCCGCCTACGGCGTCCTTGTCTTTTAACATTATTAACTTCAGAACTTTTATCATCATTGCTGTCGTCCTCTGCACCACCTAACGAAGCTTCCTCTTGAGAAACCACATAACCACTCTTCTTGTTCTTCCGGCTCAACAGCATTGCCTCCAACACACTCGTCTCATCATATGAACCAACCTCCTGCTCCCCATTATCGAAGTCCTTATCACCATTCTCTTCATCCTGCATTTCCAAACCCTCACCCAACTCTTCAGCCAACTCTTCCGCAGCATCTGAAAAATCACTCCCCTCTGACTCCTGTGCAGGTTTAAAATCGAACCCCACATCAACTTCCTCCCACTCACCTCCAGCCTCCTCCTCGGCCTCTTTTAAAACCTCTTCCTCCTCCTTAAATGCCATCCTCAGTTCAGATACCTTATCCCTATGCTTCTTTGACTGCTCATGGTTCTTCCACTGCTTCTCCGACTTGAACTTCTTATTACACACCACGCAGTACAGTTCTTCCTTCCTCTTTGCCCTCATCTCCTCTTCATCCTCGTCCTCAAACACTCCCTCATCCTCCTCCACCCTTGCCCAGTCGGGGTCCTGGTATGCCATCGCACGCTCCTTCTTCCTCCTCTCCTCCTCCTTCTTCCGCTTCATCTCCTCAGCCTTCTTCTCCTCCTCCTGAGCCTTCTTCTTCAGTGCCATGTCCACCACCCTCTTATCCCTCTTCTTGCAGAACGCAGCCAGCCCTCTGACAGCGTCGTTATACTCCCGGCGTGCCTTGCGCATCGCCTTCTTGTTGTCCTCCTCCATGAGCCTCCTGACCCGGCGGTTCTCTCCACGCGCGGCGTCCCACTCCGCCGCCCACCCGAAGTCCATGACCGTGACGAACCCGAGCCAGTAGTTGTAGAACGCGGTGACCTGGGTGTAGAGGGATTCAAGGTTGCCGATGACCGGTGGCGTGGGGACGGAGTCAGCGGGGACGCCCATGCGGCGGGCGTAGGCGAGCTCCTGCGCGTAGACCTTGTCGAAGACGTCGCCATAGACCTTGTAGAAGCCGCGACCGGAGTCGGAGAAGCCGGAGAAGGCGGAGGAGGAGAAGAAGGCGAAGAGGTCGGGGACGAGGGAGCCGGAGGCGGCGCCGGAGCCGGAGGAGGAGGGGTTGGAGAAGAGGATCTGGGAGCGGTGGGAGTCGTAGTAGGCGCGCTCCTGGGGGTCGGAGAGGACGGAGTGCGCGTGCTGGATCTCCTGGAAGGCAGCGGTGGCGGCAGCGAGGTCGGAGCCCGGGGGCTGCTTGTCGGGGTGGAGGGAGAGCGCGAGGCGGCGGAAGGCGAGCTTGATGTCGGTCGGAGAGCAGTCCCGGGGGAGGCCCAGGACCTCATAGTAGCACCGATTCGGCGCCGTCGCGGACGCCATGGCCGCCGCCGCCGCTCTAGGGTTTCGAGGTGTTTCAGACTCGGGTGGAGGGGGAGGCGTTGCCGTGTAACGGTGGATCTAACCAGCGTTGCCGTAGACTCGTATTCAGTGTTTTTGTAGACTCGGTAGATTGATTTTACACCACTTCGGTGAAACAAGCCGAGTCCAAACTGATCGCTATGTTTTACAAAATATTAGTTTATGATTTATTGTGAAACACGTAAAATAGTCTGTCAAATCTATCCTTAACTACTGGAATTAAGATGAGATAGAATATAACCCATTTTTGACTTTTTTACATAAAACCCTTGTACCTAGCTGCATGTTAAAAAAAACCTTCCTCCCCCAACTTTCTCCAAAGTCTCAACCACTCCTCGTGAGGTGGCGACAGTGAGTCGAGCTACCACATGTGAGCGGTGGAAACGGCATGATGGGCTCGACGTCCGGCAAGTGGAGGAGGGACCGATAGCCGAGTAGAGGAGGCCGACAGCATCACGGCATGCAACTTGTCCAGATGTGGACACCATCACTTCGTCTCATAGTCGGCCTCCTCTAGCGACGGCGAGCGAGCCCATGCGGCCTTTTTGCCCAACGATGTCGAGCGAGTTCATGCGGCCTTCTTCCTTAGAGTTGCGCCCTATGCCAGTGAATCTAATCTATAATACCCCAACCAGTTAGTGTAGTGGTCTATGTGGAGTTATTATGGGATTAGTTCCATATTGCTTGTCTAAAATGAGTTGTAATAGCATATAATGGTTATTGGGTGCAAACGTATCATCTTTGAGTTAACTCTTTTACACAAAACAGGAATAAAAGTGTAAATGGGGGTGCTATATGTGCATGATCTTACCCAACGGTGGGTGGGACATTGATTGAATTTTAGGCCAGAGTATTACAGGTTTTGCACTCAAAGGTGCAACTTTGAGGAGCGACGGCCGGGTGGTTTTTGCAGACCAGTGGCCAACTCAAGAGGAGGAGGAATGGAGGATGGGGATTAGGGTTAGAGATGGGAGGGAATCCAGAGGCCTTAGTGGGTAACTTTTGGGAGTACATAAGTGAGACATGTACCATCTCACCTCAATCCTGCCCATTGAGGGCAATTAGGACAGATCATCTTGCGTGTTGCATGGGTTGCACAATAAGCCTTATTTCAGTGATGTGAGTTTAGGTTTTTTGAGATAATATTTTGCACTAAATGTCTACTAATTGTTTAAAAAAAATACTGAAGTAAAAGAGAGTGTCATTTTGATATGTGTAAAATGGATTTTTTTTTAACTTTGGCTATGGATATCTCTATTAATATTTAGATTTGACATAATCGAAAAGTATTTTTATAATATTATAATTTTACTAGGTTTTATAAAGTATACTATAATTGAAATTAGTGCTTAAAATTGTGTTTTGGAAGAGCTTGTCAATATATAAAACGGCACTCTTCTATGAATAGAGTCTAGAGAGAACATGTTTTGTGTGGATGGAGATAAAACCACAAGTAATCAGAACATGAGGTAGTAACTTTTTCCTATGTCAGAGAGAAAAAGTAGAATGATATCCAATGCACGCCAACTTTTTAGATATCAAATGTACACATCCAAACCAAGGAAAAAAAGAGAAAATAAAGTGCTCACCGGCCGGAGACAGCTTCCTCTCTGTCGTCCCCGGCCGGACACAGCTTCCTCTCTATCGTTCCCGGCCGGAGACAGCTTCCTCTCTGTCGTACCCTTCTTTTCTGATGACAGCATACAGGTGACCGGCGGCGGATATCGAGTTAGGATTAGGGAGTTTGGTTCACCAAGAACATCCATCCAACCATAGCTCCGGGTAGGAACCACGGAGTAATGGTGGGAGGGTGGGGCGAGACAAGCAAACTTATCGACGGGTGGTAGCCTCTATAGCTCATGACTACGGCTTATGGTTTTTACTACGATTTATTTAGTTTAATAAATAGTGATTACTAAAAAGAGTAGAAATAAAAAGTTAGTCAAAAAACTGAAAAGAAAGGAACCTGTATATCCAAACTCCCATTAAGAGCTATATTTACATTAGATGTTCCCTTATAAAATGTTTCGGTACATCAGCTGACTGTTGGTGGTCTACCCGATAAGGCCGGTTTATCATAATGTAAATCCCACTACATGCTCATTGGAATTTTGGCATTTTCCATCTAAAAAGAAAGAAATTTGCATTTGGTTCATATAACTGGAAAATTGCTTCATGCTCCTGGATGATTGCCTAAGAGTGATATGTCAATGTACGAATATTAATTTTGGTATTTATATTCTAGTCGACTGGCAATCTGGCATCGGAGGTAAGCTCAACCAACTTCTAGGCATGGTAATATAGCCTATCCGACTGTAAATTCAAGATTTTTATTTCAAGCACTCTCCTGAGCACTTTGTACACATGCCGTTATGAACGACCAAAACGCTGTCTTCTCTGATCCAAGAAACATTCCAACACCCAAGCATTTGCAAACTTCACTTGTGCTCCTTGCTACTGCAATTGCAGCTTATTTTGTTCTAAAACATCTCTTCCCACTGGAGCTCTCAATCAACCAAACTATAGGATCATCTTGTGTGCAAAATAGCAATTATACAAAAAAGAAGAATTTATTACATGTAAAAATATGAGTGGCGCAAGACCAGCTCTCAACTATTATTTCAGTGATGAGGATTTCCAGGTGCTGTCGAACTTCCGGTGCTGCAAAACATAAGGTAATAGATCCTTAAAAAAACAACTTCTGGAGTTCTTTGACAGAAGCAAACAGTAGGTCCATGAGACAGTATTACCTCGGAGATTGGCATTTTAGTTCGCACTGCCTCAACTTTTGACAAGTCAATATCTGCTACAGCAAATCCTGTGGACAGTCGATCTGTAGCGAAAAACCAAATTATCTAGCAATCAGAAGGATGTGCAAGTGCCCATATTTTGTAACTCTTGTTCCACATATTGTTAGAATACTGCATTTGAAATTTTGAATAAAAGAATAAAACACAAAAAATCAGTATGATGATAGCCGACAACTCTATGTTCCAGGACAAGTATTTCAAAGTAACAAATATTGATAAGGAGTTCAACACGAAGGCACTCTTGATGGTTGTTAAGGAACAAGGTGATGAAACAATCCAATATAATCTTCAAAATCTCAACAGAAAAATCCTAACTTAAGACTGTAACAAAATGAAAAGCCATACCTGGTAGACGAGCTATAACTGCTCCCCATGGGTCAATAATTATAGAATCACCATAGCTTTCTCTTTTCTCATTGTGCTTCCCAGCTTGAGCCGCGGCAATAACCTATAAAAGAATTAAAAGATTTTTTTAGCTTGCCAAACTTCAAAGAAGGCCAAACGAACGAATTTGATATTTCACCGAATTCCAAATAAAGCAAAGGCTTTTGAAATAGCACAGTTCACTTGTCCTGAATTTGCAATCGCATGCATGTATATGGTACATTTCAAATAGATCACCTAGCAATTATTCACTTCCACTGATGTGGTTTGCACATGTGCTCCATGGTGTAAAATTACCCATACAGCAGGTGTTGTATAATTAGTCCAGCATTAACTTTTATATCATCGATCTCATGTTGCCAAGTGACAACTTTATGAAACAACTGAATACTATATGCAAAAGTGAAGGAGCAACTAGAAGGGATATATTTACATACATAACATTGTGTCTCAATCGCACGAGCACGGAGAAGAATTTCCCAGTGTGCCTCCCCAGTTACCTTCGTGAATGCGGATGGCACTAGTAAGACCTGAAAAAATCATTCACACATTAAGACAAGACTGGAAAATATGCAATTTCCCTGAGCATTCCTAAGGAGTATGATAAATAAGAACAAAATATAAGGCAATCTTAAAGCTTATTTACAGTATTGATGTGTTATAGACGTGGGCCTTGGGCCAATCGGGTATTATTAGAAATTAGAGATTGGTTTCCATTTGAGTTAGGGATTAGTTTCCTTGTATTAGAGATATAGTTAGAGATATGATTGGAGTTAGATTCCATCTGTTAGGGGGGAGCCATCTATATAAGAGGGCTATCGCCTGCTATTGTAATCAAGCAGAATAATATCAAAGTCTTCCTCGTCTATAGTCTCCTCTCTCTCCCTACGCCGACGTCATCCGGCCATCTTCTTGGTGGTGTTTACCCGTTATGAACAAAGGTTCATAACAACTTGGTATCAGAGCAGTCGATCCCTTCCCACGACTTCTGCTACCATGGTTTCTAGCGAGAAGGCCAGTTCCGTGAGCGCAATGTTTAAAGCAATCCAGAAGCAGATGGCTGAGATCGCGCAGCAGTATGCCGAGATGGAGTCCCAGATTACAGATCTGACCCGCCTGAGCATCGCCACCAACACCAAGCTTGCAGCACTCGAGTCGGGGAGAGTCTCCTCTTTCTCTGTACCCGGGTTACTTACAACTCCATCTGCCGCCGCCTCCTCCACGCCAAGCACCAACACTTCAGCAGATCTGACACCGGCCGCCACCGAGCCCCTGCGCCTGGGAGCCGCTGCTGTTCACTTCTACCCGCGCCGCCCGTCGCTCTCCGACGTCAGCCACCACCAGGCCGTCCGCGTCGCAGCCGCTACACCGGTCGCATCCACGCAGGTCGCTGCCGGAGTCGCCGTCTCTGGTCGCGGGTCGCCATCGCCGCCCGGATCCATGCAAGGCGCCGCACCTGCAGCCGCTCCTCCGGCTGGCCGCTTCGCCGGCCGCACCGACGGCCACCGCTCCAGATCCGCCGAGCCGTTGCCGCCGCAGCCCCAGATCCGAGTCGTTGTCGCCGCGAGTCCCCCGGGGGGCCGAAGCCGCGCCGCT
This sequence comes from Dendrocalamus latiflorus, assembly GCA_017311315.1. NCBI lineage: Eukaryota > Viridiplantae > Streptophyta > Magnoliopsida > Poales > Poaceae > Dendrocalamus > Dendrocalamus latiflorus. Next base: position 17,292,475 of record CM029649.1, on the reverse strand, counting down.
GTCTCCGGCCGTACCCGTCTCCTCCCGCGCCGCCGCCGTCGCACGGGGCACTTCCGACCGCATCGCAGCCGCCTGACCACTCCGCCTGTCGCCGGTCGCCACTTGTGCCGCCGCCGCCGCCCGGGCCAGATCCGCCGCCGAGAGCGCTGTCGCCCAGGCCGTCGTCGCCGCATCCACTGTCGGGGCCGCTTCCGCCCGGGCCGCCGCTTTTCGCCGTCGACCCCCAGGCCGCTCCGCTGGCCGCCTGGGCCGCCGCTCCGCCACCGCTCCGTCGGCCCCCCGGGCCGCCCGCTCCGCAGGCCGCCGCTCCGCTTGCCGATCCGCCTCCGTCAGATCCGGTCGCCGCCAGATCCGCCGCTTTTCGCCGTCTTCGCCCGCCGCTGCTTCGCCCGAACCGCCGCCGTCTCCGGTCCGCACCGGCCCCGCCCTTCGCCGGCCTCTTCGCCGCCGCCGGCCGCCGTGGGTCGCCCGGAGCCGCCCTCGCCCGAAATCGCAGCCGTCGCCCGAGCCGCCGCTGCAGCCGCTCCACCCGTGCCGCCGCTCCGTCGACCGCCGCCGGCCGCCCGCTCCGCCGGCCGCCTCTACGCCGGCTGCACGCTCCGCCTCTGCTTCCGCGTTGAGGCCTCCGCTTTCGACCGATGCGCTGGGTGTCGGTCGGTTTTAAACCGACTGATTGATTAGTTCAGACCAAAAAAAATCAAAAAATCAAAAAAAAATTAAGAAAAAAAGCATTCGAAAAAAAAATTTTATTTTGCAGGCATTATATACCGAAGGCGCTACACTTCGTCGCCTTGTTCCGTTTGGATTTGGCCGGTCGTCTCCATCCGCTGCAGCAACCGCCACCGTTCGTCGAAGGTTTCCATTGGCCGCCGTCTAGCAGCTCGAGGACGAGCTGCATGTCCGGGAGGGGTGTAGTGTTATAGACGTGGGCCTTGGGCCAATCGGGTATTATTAGGAATTAGAGATTGGTTTCTATTTGAGTTAGAGATTAGTTTCCTTGTATTAGAGATATAGTTAGAGATATGATTGGAGTTAGATTCCATCTGTTAGGGGGGAGCCATCTATATAAGAGGGCTATCGCCTGCTATTGTAATCAAGCAGAATAATATTAAAGTCTTCCTCGTCTATAGTCTCCTCTCTCTCCCTACGCCGACGCCATCCGGCCATCTTCTTGGTGGTGTTTACCCGTTATGAACTAAGGTTCATAACAGATGGCATACACAACCCACCTGTGCTTGATGCTTAAAACGCAAACATTGATAAAGTTCTGGAAATCTCAAATCATAGCAAACAGTAAGTCCCAGTCGTCCAAAAGGGCTATCCACCGCAACAACAGTATCACCTGATAAATGAGTAAACACATTATTAAAAATCACATATAAGAAGTCAATTACAACTCAATATAATAACAGCAGGTACTATTACAGTAGTATCTCCAATCACTTTTGCAGTAAAGTTAATTTATATTTGGCTTGCCACAAGAAGAAAAGCTTCCATATAGCAACTTTGTTGGTTGCACGTGCAACACAGTGTATAAATTTCCTCATAAAGTACAATCTGTAACTTACGCCTAATGACCCAAACAACTATAATGTCTACTGGAAAGATCATTTTATAGAGAAGCATGAGGTAGCCTTCCATCTTATGCTCATACAAAGATCCTGTCGAGTGTCATTTGCATATCATTTGGATGGTTGGCAGAAGATATGGATTGGTCTGAAAGGAGCACATGAATTCAATATTTATCTAATACTTAGCTTTAGAGGGCAGAAAATACTAACATAATTGATTTTCAAAAAAATATTAACATAATCAGAGATCTACAAAAAATAGCCTTCCAGAAACTACACTAGAAGACATTAAGAAAAGTGTTAATGAGTTAGAAATTACAAATTAATTTTAATGTGAGACTAAATTTATATGACACACTTACACACATCCAATATACAAGATTTCAAAAACAAAAATCCAACCGATAAAGTGGTTTTTTAGAACCAACTCTACCAGAGTTACATATATTGCAATTAACAGATAAAACTCAGCAAGGCAAATTAAAAGATTGGGAAATATATCAGCACCTGCTGTTGTGAAACGACTTTCCTTGTACACCATATTTCCAGGTACATCCACATCAAACCTTCAGCATAACAATGTCAAGGTGAGCATTCAAGCTTATTAACTTACAATGTTGCGAATGTACCACAACAAGAAATAAAAAAAGAAAAAGGAAGAAAGAAGCAACAGTCATGTTATGTGCTTGGATAGGGGAAGGATAGCTGGGGTAGGGATGGAAGAAAGTAGCAACAGATAGATGAGAAACAGCAAGACGGCAGAGAGGAAGGAGACGTACAGGGAGAGGGAGACTTAGAGATATAAGTTCTGGTTATTCATTGCTTAATGTTTGATTATGCTGCCGATGCCCTTAAGTAGAGTCGGCCCTAACAAACTCATCTAACCAACCAACTAATTATATGATCTGATAAGATAAAGCTACCTTAAAGGAATAGCAATCTGCTGAAATGAAGGAACTAACAAATGATACAAGATGATCTAATGCACCTAATACTGCTGCGCCAAATGCTGTTGTTGCTGTTTTGAGGCCATGACATTTCTCCCTTCCTCAAAAGACAGCTCGTCCTCGAGCTATAATTCAGGTAGGATTGTGCAACAACTGGTACCTCTTCTCAGAATCCCTAGCTAGACTCATGGCCACCTATGGGTCCTGCCGGCTTCTGCAATTCCACATTGATGTGGATGAGGTCTGACAGCCCCGCCGTGATGAAAGCATTTAGGCCCATAAAAATGGTTTTGGTAATTAATGAATTTATGTGAATATGAAACTAATATGTTTATTGAGTGTTTAAAAGGTTTAGTCCATAAAATAATGATGAGACGCATACTAAGGGTCAACATGAAGATCAAAGTGGCTTAAGACAAATCTATATGTAGACTAGGATCTTTTTTTCATTCCTACTGGTCTTAGGAGAAAAAGTGAAAGACAAGATTGTAGAATAAATACCATACTATTAAGAGGGATCATGGCTAGTAACTTGATAATATATTCTTGTGTCATTTGGATCAATTTATGATCATCATTCTCTTAAAACTAAAATTGATAGCCAATCTGTGCTCTGTCTGGCTGTTTGCCGTTAGCCGACCCGAGTGCAAACGGCGGTACTTCCGCTTTCCAGAAGTTCCGTCAAATCGAGCGAAACATTTTTTTCCAGAGAGCACCCCCGGAGTCACTTTGTCCCTACGGCAAACGGAAGCACCGGAGTTTCAACGGCGGAACTACTGTAGAGAGGTAGTACCGCAATCTTAAACGGTACTTCCGGAGCACGGAAGCTCCGAAAATTCGGACAGAACGTTTTTTTCCAGAGAGCGCCAACTCTTGGCCTCGAAGCAAACGGAAGTACCGCGCCGAAATTTTGGAACTTCCGAATATCAGAACTACCGAGATTACAACGGCAGTAGTTCCGCACCGACTTCCAACGGCTAGTTCAGAAACTTTGAAATAGCCGTTACTGCTGTGTCAGTACAGGTGCAGTAGTACCAGCCAATGAACGGTGTTACTTCTGCTTGCCCTAATTTTTTCAAGAATTGCCCTATAACTGCTAGTTTTGGTTTGTGAGGGTATAAATACTCTTCCACCTGCTCAAGGATAGAAAGAAGAGACTTCATTGAACACCCTTAAGCATTGAGCATTCACTCCACACCTCAATTACACATTGTGCATTCATTTGAGGTGGATGAGCTAAAACAAGTGCATCTCATCTCTAGATTGATCCTTTGGCACTTGATTGCCATCAAGCGAAACTGTGATTTTTTACTCTTGGTGCTTGCCGGCACCTGGATGGCTTAGCGGGAGATTGCGCAGTGACTTCTTCAAGAAGATTGTGAAGAAACCTGGCACCGACTTGTAAGTGGTTTGGTATCCACCATCTTCGGAGTGGAGGAAGGACAACCATTAGTGGATTGAGGAATGATGCTTAATTAGTAGAGCCAATCCAAGTCACTTAGGCTTTCCTCAACGTGGATTAGTGGAAACCAGCAAGTTTCCGATCACCACGGTAAAACATCGTGTGTAAATTGGTTATTTCTTTGTCTTTTCTTTCAGCTTTTGTATTTCTAGTATATTGTGTTTGTCATATATATTTGTGCTAAAGCTATTCTTGTACAGGTTTGTGCTTGTGATGCCTTAGACATACTAGAATTGTATAGGTTTCAATTGCTTTAAAATCCTGCTATACTAAAATTGTGGTAATTGTTTTAGATGGCAAGATATTTTTTAACCTCCTATTCACACCTTCTCTAGTCGGTTATCCTTGATCCTACACGTGAACAGTTACACTTGTTGTCGCGAAGGATGTCTGCTCTGTCACGACAGAGCAATGCCAGGAATATCTCCTGGTACTCCTCCACTGTTCCCCTCATGTGTAGGTCAGCGAGCTCTCCCAGCGGGTTGTTTTGCATTGGAGGTCCAAAGCAAGATGCACACAGTCCTTGAAGCGTGGCCATGTCAGCACGCCTTCATCGTGTTCCAGCCGGTAGTACCACTATTGAGTCACCCCCTTCATGTGGCACGACACCAGCCAAACATTCTCCTTCATGGTGCGATGGCCATGAAAGAACTGTTTGCAGCAATTGAAACACCCCAGAAGATCCTCCTTTCCATCATAGATGGGAAACTCCAGCTTGTGAAAGCATGGAACCTGGACAGCTTCAACACCTTGTCCTGGTGCTTGTGGCTGGTGCCCTGGTTGCACAAGGGCCATCTCCCCAGCTGGCGCCAGTGTGGAGGGCAGCCACAGAGGCAGCCCCTTGGAGCCACGAGTTCCACAGCCGGAACATGCACTGGTAGGGGTAGAAGCCCTGTCGATGATGAGCCGCTGGCCCCGTTGGATGTTTGGCCAACAAGTGCACCTCGGGGCATCTTCTCGAGGGCTGCAATTTGCGAAACTACCTCATTGTGCATTGCCTCCATTGCCACTTGATCTGCTCTGCCTCAGCATTCACCATGGATGGATCATCGTGGTGGAGTACCGGTTCCCTCCTCTAGGACGGTGATCCTTGCTGCTTATGCTGCTAGCTTAGCATTCACATCAGCTGCTTCCAGCGCAGCGATGTGCGCCTCCTGCATCACCACCTGAGTCATCATCTCGGCGCACCAGGCACCCATCTGTGCCGCTTGCTCGTCTTGCTTCTGCACGATCTTGGCAACCATGGCCATGATCTCATCTTGTCCAACACCGGAAGCCATGGCAAGTGGCTCTGATACCAAGTTGTTATGTGCTTTGGATAGGGGAAGGATAGTGGGGGTAGGGATGGAAGAAAATAGCAACAGAAAGATGGGAAACAGCAAGAAGGCAGAGAGGGAGGTGACATACAGGGAGAGGGAGACAGAGAGATATAAGTTCTGGTTATTCATTGCTTAATGTTTGATCATGCTGCCGATGCCCTTAAGTAGAGTTGTCCCCAACAAACTCAACTAACTAACCAACTAATGATATGATCTGATAAGATAAAGTTAACTTAAAGGAATAGCAATCTGCTGAAACCAAGGAACTAACAAATGATACGAAATGATCTAATGCACCTAATACCGCTGCGCCTAATGCTGTTGTTGCTGGTTCGAGGCTTATCCTTGGACCATACGGCTGGCTGGCCGGTCATAACAAGTCATCTTGTTACCAAAAGTTCATCATTTATACAGAAGTCCATAAATATAATTATGTGGCTCTGTGCTATGCTATGATGCTCAGAAATCTATTAACATCCATGGCAGGCTACAATGTAATCATGGTAAATGTTTCTCTTATTGGAAAGTGACAATTATAAGCAACCTAAATGCACAGCATCATTTGCCCTTACAGATGTAATTTGAAAACCTACTGTTTAAAATTCTATGACGGCCATAAAATAGGCATCCAAAATGAAATGTTCGCAAATATTTCTGAAAGCAAGTTTCTCCCAAGAGCTGTTAAAGAAGCACGTACAAATGTATTTTTCGATATGAGCTCCTAACTTTTCCCAAATCATCGATTAATACATGAGTATTGTACTGGTGCGAATCATCAGGCCCCTTTTCTTGAAACCCTCCAAGGGATAACCACATGCTTGATTCACTGCAGAATGAAGGTATGATAAGTCAAGGACTCAAGGTGCTAATTCACTAATAAAAAAATCCTTAAAATCACAAGGGATATTTGTGTCGAGACATAGTTAAAGGAAAATGAAGGGGCATTAAATACATTTGCATTATTATCTATAAGCTAAAAGATATTTGTATGCTCACAGATCACAGAAGGACAAAAGTGCAAATCACATACCGAACTTACAGTTAGAAGATTCATTTGTAAGGTAGAGAATTCAAGTTACACAATGCAAAACACTAAATGCCTAAATATAAGACTTGATAGCATATAAATGCTAGTAGTTGAATTAGATTGGGGAATCAAACGATACAGTCAATACAAATGAAAAGGCACTGCTGTGAAATGGCAAAAAGAAATTCAGCAAATGCGTTCTTACTGACTTTGCAAGTGAGCAATATCTCTGCATTATCGGGCCATCTAATGGTTCAGCTATCTTAACAGACTCGCCATCCTTGGATCCAATGAACGAGAAAACCTCAGGGAAGCAAAGAAACTTGACTCCAGCCGCAGCTGCTTCCTAAAAAAGATGATCCCACGTTAGTCTACTCAGCATTATCTAACAATAAAGTAGGCAAAAATACAAGGAACAACATAGAAGTATCTAAAAAAGTAGTATAAAACCAATGAAGATCGATGTATTTGAATGATACAGTAAGGCTTTCAAGATACTAAGATGAGTATACAGTTCAGTTTTGAAAATTTTACTTAATTCTGCTTAATTCATCAATCCGCACATCCCACACGAGCATATCAAACGCAGCATTTCTTCCTTTTTCTAGTTTTCTTTGAGACAAATATTTCTCCAATTCCATAATCATAACACATTGCTGGGTCACTACAACATATTTGCATCATTAAACCTATTCCTAATCGGTGGGTTAATTATAAATCTCGCAGCAATTAGAAATAACAAGAAGCCACTTCCAACTCGCAGCAGTTGACCACACCCGCGCTCGCAACGACACGGCGATCCATCCGACCTGCAGGTCAGGGTGGAAGCTCGCGGTCTAGGATTAGGGTTAGGGGGGAGGGGCAGGGGCAGGGGAGCGCTTGCCTTGGTGAGGCGGGAGCAGGTGGCGTAGTTGGCCTCGAGGTCGCCCACGGAGGTCATCTGCACCACGCCCACCCTCGCCGGCGACGCCGAAGAGACGGAGGAGGAAGCCATGGCGCGGCGGAGGAGCGGGGCGACGCGGGACCTCGCGGCGGCGGCGATCGGGAGCGAGGCTGCGAAGGAGGCCAAGGCCATGCGAGGTGGGGACTGGGGGGAAGAAGACAGGGACTCCTCTTGGTACACTGTGCGGGTGCGCGTAGCGGTGCCCGTCTGGCGTATTACACGTGTCAGAATTTTGACCGTTAGATCGGGACAGCCGATGCTATTCCTCGCCGTTGGATTTTATAACCCGCTTGCCGCTTACCACCGAGCCTATGGAACATCTGCTTGTTCTCAGCCGTCCAATATAGTTATTCCAATGGTTCTTATGATCTTGACACCTTCGATGCCTCTGAATGATGTGTAGAGACGGTGCTGAGCGAAATAGGCAGAGAATTAATTTCGTTCGAACAGTTACAATGTCGAAACTTTTCTCTGTATTACAACGCCAAACATTTTCGTTGTCCCGCATGCCCACCGAGTTTATTCAGTCGAGTTCCTACTTTCCCAGCCGAGCTTCACCACCTCAGCTCTGCTACAAGCGACAGCTGCGCACTAGAGAACTCCACAAGGAGCCCCTTGACGTCACCAGATCACGGCAGAATGCTGATGGAGCTCATCATCGCTCCCGGCGATGGCAAGAATGAGGAAGCGAAGGTTGCGATAGAGGTACTCACCTCATCCTTTTTTTTTTCTTTTTTTCCATGAATCATGTCATTTTCTCCAAGGAAAACGAAATACAGATCGATCATTCTGTGTCTTCTAAATTAGTTGATTACCTATTCATAAAACACTGAGCATTTAGCTAATTGATTTGGGACTTGATTTATTTTGTAGGGATTAGTGGGGCCGGAAGCAGCTGCCCCTCCTCACACTGAATCCAACAATACAACTGTTGTCCTGGATGAGCCAGCAAACGCTCTACTGGTGGCTGAGGTACACCGCCATGTGCAATAGCTATGGCTACCACTGCTAGCCTTGCTCACAACCCGTAGCGATTTAGATGGTGCCCGGCAAGTTCACGGCTCGTTGCCTATCCAAGTACCTTCTTAATTTGGCTAGGTTTTAACTCATCTGCATTCAAGCAACACAATAAATAATGTAATTCCTCCTTTTTCTCTATGACTAAAAAACAAAGTAAGTCATATATGCTGTATTAGGCATCAATTGCACCTATTTTGTCCCTGCAAATTAATAACTAGCTAAGGCTCTTCCTTATATGTCATGAATACCTTCTCTTTCTCACAAGAAATGATGTCTTACGGTTATACCATGTATGTTCTATATACATTGGGGGCAGATCCAATTAACAAATTTTTGAGGAACATGCAAAAGAATTGCACGTCATTTCATTAAGAGAAGCGAAAGGTACATTCACTATGAAGCCTAGTGTTTTGAGAACGGAGAAAAAGAAAGTAGGAAGAACTTGAGAAAAAGAGAGAAATTAGGGCTACGAAAAGAAAATTATGCCTGTCATTAGAGGGTCAGATGTATATCCACCCCCGCCCAGCGCCAACAAATTATCTCTTGCTTTAGTTTGTTCAGGAGAGCTTCAATAGTCGTCTTTCTTTTATCGAAGAGTCGGCCGTTGCGTTCACGCCAAATCGTCCAAAGAAAGAGGATCACAATTGAGTCAAAATTTTTCCTTTGAACCTTGGGCACCTGTTTGCACAATGAGGTCCACCAGTCTAGCAATCGGGTATGTCCTACTGGATGTGGGCGAGGTTTGCTAAGGAGACATGAGAACTGTGTCCAGACTTGGCAAACCCAAGGGCAAAAGAGAAGGAGATGATCAATTAGTTCTGGGTTTAGTTCACAAAGTGGGCAAAGAGTGTGTGACAACACACCACATCTGACTAGGTGATATGCAGTCCAGCAATGATCTTGAATAGCCAACCAAGCAAAGAACTTGCATTTTAGTAGAGCCTTGCATTTCCAAATTAGCTTGTGAGCTACAAAGCAAATCCCACCAAGGAAAAGAGCATTGTAAGCAGACTTAGTGGAGTACCCTTTGGAAGGATTTAATTTCCAAATAATCTAATCTTCTATGTGGGGTTGGGTAGGAACTGAGGCGACCTTGTGCCAAAGAGTTAGGAATTTGGTGATCGCTTGCACTATCATGGCTCCCTGAATTCCTTGGATCCAAGAATTTAGTAGGCAACCTTGTGCAACCATGGTGATTCTCTTGGTATTTCTATGGACCAGTTTACATATGGACAGCACTATGTCCTCTGCCGATTGCCCTCCCCCCAATCCAATTATTGAGCCAGAATAGAGTTCGGTTGTCGTCTCTGATTTGAACCTTTATCATGGCCTTGAACGTTGCATTGATGGTCGGCTCATGAGAAACTTGTAGGTTTGCCCATGCGCGCGATTGGTCTATTTTTCCCACATAACCAATGTAGACGTAATGCATAGCCCATTATCTTAAGGTCAAGAATTCCCAGCCCACCAAGTGTTAAAGGTAGTGTCCTCCTTTGACGACTTCCGATCCCTTTGTAAGATCAAGGAGGCTGGCTAGAGGGGGTGAATAGGCAGTTTAAAAATCTTTCTTTTCTATCAAATATTTGGCTAAACCAAGTATATAATGTGGAATCTTAACTCAATTTGGTTTTACACAAATAAAGCCTAAATGTACTAGGTTCACTTAAGTGCACCAACAATCTAAGTCTATGTCAAAGTTTGCAATCTTAGGATATCAAGTAATCAATTTAATTCTATGAATGTAAATTGCTTAAAAGTAAATTTAGCACAAGAGAACAAATCACAATTGACATGATTCCATTTACTGTGGTGTTCGGAAACTTGATGGTCTCCCCTAGTCTATATTGAGGTAAGCCCAAATAAATTGGATTGACTCCACGAATTAAGCTAAATACCTTAACCCACTAGTGGTAACTCTTTTCTACTTCGGGTAGGTGAGCTCCAACCTTCACAATTTATTGGGTCTTCTCACAACCTTCTTTCATAGAATCACCGCGCACGACGCCTCCAACGCCATCTAGGAGTTGGCAATCTCTAAGAGTAATAAGTCAAACCCTACTTCTGACCACATGCAACGAATGCACAAACTCAAGTGGATACTAAATCCACCTCTAGATGCAACACATGCAATCTAGAGCCCTTCTCCTTACTCACAAGGTGCAACACATGCACAATTGAGAGGAGAAGCTCATACTAGCTAAAGAGAGTATCAAAAGATTATCTCCCAACCGGCCAAGGGGGTATATATAGCCCACACCAAAAAAACTAGCCGTTGGAAACAAAACCCCTGAAAATTAGGAATTCTGGCAGTACCGCCGTTATAAGTCCGGTACTATCGCTCCCATTGCAACGGTTAGAAAACTAGCCATTATTCAACAAAATTGGCAGTTCTGCCATACAAAGTCCGGTCCGGTCCTACCATTCTACGGTAGTACCACTCCATACATGTGAAACTACCGTTCTCACCAGGGAGAAGACTCCTACAAAGGTGTCTCTTTAGAAAAATATACCGCTACACAAGCGGTCATTCCACAATTCGGTAGTACTGCTCACACAAAGCCGGTAGTACCGCTCGCCGGTCAGACTGCTCAGATAGAGCCGAAAATACTGATCGTTGACCCCACTGGTCCTCGACCATGTTGTTTGGTACAACCACATAGGTTACTGACCACGCCGATCTTCGACCATGTTGGTTTCAATCACCCAAGTTTCAACCACGTCGACTATGTCGATCTTTGACTACGTTAATCTTCAATCACACAGATCTCCGACCACAACATCGATCTTCGACCGTGCTATTTTGATCACGTCGGTTCGACCACACTAGTTCGATCATGTTAATCTTCGACCACACAGGTTATCGACCACGTCAATTAGATCACACTAGTTGGACCACGCTGGTTCGACCACAAAGGTCTTCAACCACATTGGTTCGACCACTCTAGCCTTCGACTACATAGTTCTTCGACCACCTTGGTTTGACCACACTGGTCTCCGACCACGTTGATTCGACCACTCTGGTCTTCAACGACATAGGTCTTCGACCACACTGGTCTCCGATCACATTGGTTCAACCACTCTGGCCTTTCGACCACCAACGAAAGTGGTAGTCTATGATCACAACACTAGTAGTTTCGCCCAGCGGTAGTACCGCTTGACACACTGCGGTAGTTTCGATTTTCTTGAGAAGTGCATATACTTCAACAGATTTCACAAAACATATTTGCAAATTATAGTATCGTGCACACAAAGATTATATATGAGCTTCAACTATTTGCAAAACACATTTGCAAATGTAAACCTCATACCACAAGGAGTAGGAAACATGAACTTCAAATACTTGTAAAACATATTTACAATGTATAATTTCATGTTACAAGGATTCAATACATAAGCCACAACTATTTGTAAAATACATTTACAAATATAAACATCATACTATAGAGAGCTAGAGCAAATGAGGTCGAGCTATCAACACATGATGAGACTCAAGCTACTAGACAAGATCACTCTTAATAGTACGATAATCTATACTAGAAATCTGGTCTTCCAACCAAACAACAAGACCAGTAAAAGACTAGGAACACATCCTTAACCCTAGCTAGTCACACCTTTGCTTTGAGTCATTGTCTTGATATGAATCAACCCATGATGCGTCCTTTACTTGAACTCCATCAACATATGATGGGTCTTCACTTGACTTAATAATCAACTCATGATCATCTGCTCTTGGAAATGCATCAACTTATTGTTTGATGAGTTTTTGTACAAATATTTTTAAGTTAAAGCAAGTACTGAGGTGTATGTTGGGAAAGAAGCTTCTATATGTGCACATGCTATCCAAGATTCAAATTACTTAAGTCCGGGTCATGAAACGACAAGTGAGCTGGTCCCCAAGTTGTTGGTACACGATCGACACATCGCGACTCATATGGCTACGAGTCCAGGGCCGACCACCGACTAGGAAACATATGTACCAAGATCATCCCAAGTTCGTGGGTCATTGACCACGTTGTGTCAACCGTGTTGTTGTGATGATCGTGTTGATACGACCACATTTTGTGACCACGTGTGTCGAGCACGTTCTCCGATCTACGCCACATTTTGTCGACTAGCCATTACGACTACGTTGTGTCGATCAGGCCAATACTATCACATTTTGACCACGCCTTCAATCACATGGGGTGTCAAGCACAGTCTTCAATCACGTTGTATTGACTGCACTATATCGACTGGCTGTTACAACCACGTCATATCAACTACACCGTGTTGACTGGTTATTACGACCATGTTGTGTCAACCATTGCTCTGACCACAGCACCTCCCTATTGGTCTTTCGATCACGGTGCTATAAGCTCACGAGTACCGTGACGCCACACCTCATACGACCATGTTTCGATTAGTTGCGATGCCATGCCTCACACGACCTCATGATTCGACCAATTGCAGGGTGTATGGCTGAGTTATGGCAACCTATGCACTGGGATGGAAAGCAAAGATTGATTCTAGGTGTATCGTCGTCACGATGGAAAGATGATTGCACCATGTCCTCATCCGATGGAAATAATTCTTAACAAATTTCTTGATATGGAAAGCAGAGTTCTGGAAGGTAACTAATCTGTAGTTGATCAGGAATCTTATCTCAATTTAAATGACATAATTGGCACCACATGGGAGCCGCGCACAAGGCCTACAGCCCTTGCCCGTGCTTATAAAAGGGGAAGCACATTCACTCATCAGGACGAAGGACGGAGGATGCACGAAGGGGCAGATGGAGCTAAACAGAGGAGGTGAATAGAGGGTGGTAGTAGCGGGACGGTTGCCAACACCTACGGTTGTTACTGGTGATGCCATCGAGGAAGTGCTTTGGAGCTCATCGTTGGGCAGTCTATTGCCACAACGACGGGCTGGCAAGATCGTCGTCATTGCATCAGGTTGACGTCCTCCTTACGTGGCACACGCCTCGGCCAACCCATACGGCCGCAATGATCCACCACGTACCAAGTTGTACCACTCGTACCACTGATCTGATGTTAGCAGGGTGAGGTAGATGGCACTCCTCGTAAGTCCCTCTCGTTGCCCAAGACAAGCGATTTCCAAGTGTGATTTCTCCTTGTACTGGACTTGTCCCAATCACCGGTTGAGCTTGGTTGCCTACAACCACCTTCGATATTCAAGACTTCTTCGACCGCCTTCGGGGCACAGGCGCTTTTGACAACCTTCGGGGCACAGACATTTGCGATCGCTTTCAACACCTGGGGCCATTGACCGCCCACAGTACTCGAGCATCATCAGTGCTCAGACATCCTCGACCATTTGCTACACTCAGGCGCCATCAACGGCCCACAACACTTGGTCGCTATCGGCTGCCTATGTAATCAGGCATCGTCGTCCTCCTCAGGCACTGTCAACCGCTCACCGTACTTGGTCGCTTACGACTGCTAGTGATACTCAGTCATTTACGACCAGACGATGTATCGAGATGCCTCCCAATCGGTTGTCGAAGTTAAACACCTCCGACCGCTTGTTGAAGATGAAGACCTCCGACCTGTCATCGAAGTTGAGCGCCCCCAATCGATTGTCAAAGTTGAACACCTCTGATTGCCTTCAATACTCGGTCGCTTACGACCGCTTGCCGTACTCGAGCATCATCGATCATCTTTCTCTAAGCTATTGTTGAGGACAGAGACCTCTGACCGATTATCGAAGTTGAACACCTTTGACCGCTACTCAAACTCAGACAACTCTAGTCACTTCACGAAGTCGGACATCTCCGACCGCTGCTCAAACACGAGTGCCTCCGACTGCTTGTCAAAGATGGGCATCTCTAACCACTGCTCAAACACGAGCGTCTCTGATGACTTCTTGAACTTGGACGCCTCTGATTGCTTGCCGCACACTAGCACCTTCGACCACTTGTCAAAGACAGGCACCTTTGACCATCTTCAATACTCAGTCGCTTACGACCGCTTACCGTACTCGAGCGTCGTCGATCGTCTTTCATACTCGGACATTCACGGCAGCCTTTGGCACTCTTACGCCTCGGACTGCTTGTCATAATTGGACATCCCCGAATGACTTCAATACTTGGTCATCCACCACCGCTCATTATGCTCGAGTGTCTCCGAACACCTTGGACACTTAGACGTCCTTAACTGATTCTCAAGCTCAAGTGCCTTTGACTGCATACCGCACGTGAGTGCCTTCGACAGCTTATCAAACATGTACACTTTCGTCCACCTTCAACACTCGGCCGCCTACAACAGCGTGTCGTGCTCGAGCGTCGTCAAGAGTCCTTCATACTTGGACGTGCATGAACATCTTCGACACTTGTAAGCCTCTGATCGCTCATCGTACTTAGGCCTCGTCGACTGCATTTGACACTCAGATGTTCCTAACTGCTCATCGCACTTGAGCATCACCAATCATCTTTGGTATTTGGTACTCTAGCTACTGGTTACAAGCAAGGTCGATGACTACCTCCAACCACTGTTATGACTAGTGGTCGATGGCTTCTGACTGTTGGCTATGGGCGATGGTCGATGGCTCTCGACCTACGACCACGAGCAATGGTCGATAGCTATAGTAATTTTATGAGTACCCCTTTCGACCACAGGGCTGTAGTACGTTTACGAGTACTCCCCTATGACTAGGCTCTATAAGTGCCCCGTTCGACTCAGTGTGCTACAGTACTTCTATGAGTACGCCCTACGACCATAGCGATACCGTGATGTTCAACCATGATGTTGCAGGTACTTTTACGGCCACGGTAATACAATGATGGTCGACCTATCTTATGACCATGATCGATAGCTCCAGTACTCCAACGAGTACTCCTCTCGACTAGTGTGCTACAGTACATTTACGAGTACTCCTTAGACCACGATCGATGGTCGATAGCTCCAATACTCCAACGAGTACCCCCATCGACCATAGTGCTACGCGGTCTTCGACCGGTGTGCTACAATACATTCTTGATCGGTGTGCTCCTGTACTCCCCAGACATAATCTTTAGCCAGTGTGCTACCATACTTTTACGAGCATGCTTTTAGCATGGGTGCTATGGTGATTACGCCCGTGTGGTACAGTACTCCTTTGAGTACGACTACGAGCATGGTGCTACCGACTCTCTTTGGCTGGGGTGCTACACTGTTTCTATGACTTCAAGTTCGACCAAGAACCATATCCGATGGGTTTCGACCATGGTGCTAGAGCACTCTATGAGTGCTTCGTTCGGCTATGATACTACAATACTCCAACAGGTACCTGTTCGGCGACGACGTTACAATACTCCAATGAGTATGTTGTTTGACCATGCTACTATAGTATTTCTATGACTTCGACTTCGACCGTCGTGGGTTTCAACTACTGTGGCTTTCGACCACGGATATCTTCCGATAGGTTTCCACCAGTATGAGTTTTGACCACGGAAGATCTTCCGATGGGCTCAACCATGGTGGCTTTGACGATGGACATCTGCCGATGGGTTCAACCACGATGGCTTTTGACCATGGACATATTCCGATGGGTTTCGACTATGATGAGTTTTGACCATAGACATCTACCGATGGGTTTGACCATGATGACTTTCGACCACGGACATATTCCGATGGGTTTCGACCACGATTGGTTTTCGACCACGTAATCTTTCGATGGGCTTCAACCATAGTGGCTTTCGACCATGGACATCTGCCGATGGGTTCGGCCACGATGGTTTTTCAACCACAGACATCTTTCGTCGACCATGGTAGCTTTCGACCACGGACATCTACCGATGGGTTTTGACCGTGGGCATCTTCCGATGGGCTTCGACCATGGACATCTACCGATGGGTTCGACCATGATGGTTTTTCGCTTCCGATGGGCTTCGACCATGGACATCTGCCGATGGGTTCGACCATGATGGTTTTTCGACCACGGACATCTTTCGATAGGTTTTGACCACTATGGCTTTCGACCACGGACATCTGCTGATGGGTTCGACCATAGTGACTTTCGACTATGGACATCTTTCAATGGGTTTCGACCACTTTGGCTTTCGTCCACTGACATCTTCTGATGGGTTTCGTGGTGGGACCTTATATTTTTTAATATACTCTTTTTAATAAATATAAATCCTTAAGGTTTTGTCATTTCTAATCTAGGTCACGTCCTACAGTCAAATTGGCTCTGATACCATCTCTGTCGAGACCCCGGATTTCTGAATCCGGACTCTCTGTGTATTACATCACTAGTCCCAGATCAAAGCTAGTGCACACAGTCAAACAGTGATGATTACATAACCAACAACGCTTATTACAATAATAGAGAGTACTGACCGAAAGGTCTCTTTATTACAACTGAGGTTCCAAGACCTCACGCACTCACAAAACACAACGGAAGCAAAAGTAAATCCGGTGAAGACCCATCAATACGCCACAGGCAATTGACTGGGGAAACGCGGCCTAGAACTCTGGAAAGCCTTCGTCGAATCCACACGCAAAGTAGTCGTAATCTCCATCTTGAGCTTCATATTCCTCTGAGTTTGATTTTGAGTGCAGCATGTGAGTACATAAAGTACTCTGCAAGTCTTGGAAAAAATGCAGTAGATGCAAGGCTTACAAAGGAGGGTTATATGGTTCTTTTGCACAAAGTAATATTTTATTTCAAATACTATTAAATATTTTTGAAGGCATTAATTTAACAAAGTAATTATTTTAACTGAAACTAATAAACATTTTATAGTGAAGATTCCATCCACCAACACTAGTTAACCAGCTCTAACCGCTAAAGTTTAAAACTACGAGTTCCTTCCACCCACTCCGGCTCCAACCGCCAGGATACCTTTCCGAGAGTTCCCACCACTCTCGAGATATCAAAAGCTTTGTTATTAAAACCAAAAAACACAAAGATCTACCATGTGAATGCATTCCTTGCCCGCCCTTGACCGTGGGTACGACTATTCGAATAGTTTGACACTCTGCAGAGGATGTACAACTTTACCCCCAAGAGATAAATTATCGTAATAGTCAACATGCTTCCTTTGGCATGAGACCCAGATAAAATATCACAAAGCTTTTACCACACTCTAGTCTAGGTAGACACCACCCGCTGAGGTTTCACCGCTGAAGGGTTAAATCCACCCAGTCAGAAGCCACTCTTGTGCCATATGAGTACAGTAAAACTCTGTCCCTCACTGTGAATAACCAGTAAATCCCTAGCACCCACTTTCCACTGGTGGTACCTAAACTAGGCTATCGTAAGTTAGTCAGCAAGGTCATACCCATATAGACTTGGGGTTGCACGATAATGCTCAGTCTGGACAATCACAAGAGTCGGTCCTTAATCGACTAGGGCGGAACATACACTTTACAAAATCTCGTGCTAAACCACACTAATCCAATCTAACCATCCGCCCTGGTCTAAAACAATTTTCACATTTTTATTTTATTTTAAAAGAAGAGTGACAACACCAATCGCCACTAATCTCCGAATACAAAGGCTAATTTAATGAAATGTAATTTCCCATTCCAAGGTTACAAAAGTTAAATAGCATGACTAAGCAATTTACTACCGTTCTAATATTTATCAAAGGTTTATAATACTCTCATTATTGAGACAAAGGAAATCCTAAGGTTACAAAGGTACATGACATTCAACTTCAATCGAGGGCATATCAATAATTGGTTTTAACTAATACGCTAAGCCAAAAACTAGTGTTCTATGTAAATAGCAATGCACATAACTTTAAACTAATCAAAAGCATTTCTCAAACATAGGTGCAACATGTTCAAAGGAGACTTGCCTTCTTGCACGCTGTCTGGATCTTCCTGCTGCGGAGCGGAGAAGTCTTCGGCGACGACGGGTTCTACGCGCAAAAAGACAGAACAAACAAAATAAATAAATACACATAAATTCAAAAATTCAAAAAGAGCTTATATTTGGATAGTTTATGATTTTAGAAAAATTTAGAAATTTGAACGGGTCAAATCGGAGTTAAAATGAGAAAGTTATGGCTTTCAAAAGTTTAATTAGAAGAAAAAGAAAAAGACATATTTGTTGATTTATTTTTGTACTGAAAAAGGCTATTTATGACGTCAGCAATTTTCGAATTTCAAATTTCGGACATGTGGGCCCGGTCTACCGTGGACCGGGTCCACGCACCGCAGGCCTTGCCAAGGTGGCACTCACGGCCGACGTGGCCCCACGCGGCGCACACGCGGAGGCCACGCGGGCGCGGGCCAGCCAACATGGCCCAAGCCGGTATGGGGCGCACGGGCGGCGCGCTCGCCGGCGCACAGGCGCCCGACGGCGGTTGGCGAAGGGCGACGGGGACAGAGGAGGCGGCGGCGGGGCAGCTCCTACCGGCGGCGGTGCTCTGGATGACCGGAGGCAGCCGGCGAGAGGAGAGAAGGCGGCGGTGGCGCTCGGGGTGGCGGACTCCGGTGGCGAGGGGGCTTGGGCGAGTGGCGGAGGGCGGTCGCCGGCGCACGGGGAAGGCGCGAAATGGACGGCTTCGGCGGCAATTGCTCGCCGGAGCACCTTCGGGTGGTGGGGAAAGAGAGCTCGGCGCGGGGTGTTCGGGCGCGGAGAGGAAGGGGAAAAAGGCTTCGGCTCATGGGGAAAGCAAATGGAGGGGTGGCCGGCTCGGGGAAGGGCTTTTATAGGTGGCAGGAAAGGAAAACGACGGCCGGTTGAGTTCGCCGGAGATAAAGGCCGAGGCGGGGTGTAAGTGGCGGTTACCGGTGATTAAAAGAGGGGAAACGGCCGGCGTTAAAGAGGGGTGAAGAGGGGCATTCAAACGCGAGTTCGCTTAGGAGTAAAAGAAGGAGAAACCGACGCATTTAAAAGCTTGGGAGGTCTTCAATGGTGGCGGCTGGAGGTTGAAGATGAGGGGAGGAAGAAGAAGCTCATGACAAGTGGGGCCCACCCGTTAGTGAGAGAAAGAGAAAATAAAGGGGTACGGGTCGTCGGATTGATGACATGTGGCCAGGGAGAGATCTCGGCCGTTTAGATGAGGTGAAGGGGTACGTTATGGTGGACGGCCGAGATTAAATCACGGGATGAGATGGATTTAATCAGGGTGCGACACGTGTCAGCCCAAGGTTAAATTGATTTTAATTTTTGGATTAGCTTTTCAGAAAATACTAGAAACATTATAATTGCTAAGAAAATAGTAAATAATGTCTAAAAAGTCCAAAAAATTCATAGAATATTCCTGGAGCTATTTTAGACTTAGGAAAAATATTTTTAATTTCAAATTTGTCTTTAATAATTTTTATAAAATATTTAAAATACATTTTCTTGCTTTAGATTTTGAAATAAAATTAAGATAAATCCAAATAAAGTTCAAATAATTACTTTGAAATTAATTTTTTTCAGAAAGTGAATTTTTGGGATGTTACGTTTCGACCACGATGGCTTTCGACCATGGATGCCTGCTAATGGTTTTTGACCACGACCTCTTCGACCAACAACTACATTCCAATTGCTGATGGCTTGCGGCTTTCGACTGCCAACTACGTTCGATCATTGAGGGTTTTGAGCTTTCGACCTTTGACTACTTATGATTGCCAATGGCTTCCAATTTTCGACCACCGACTATGTTCAATTGCTGAGGGTTTCTGGCTTTTGACTATCGACTATGATGGTTCCCAACCTTTGATTACTGACTAATCCGATAGCTTCTGATGGTTCCTGGCTTTCAACTATCAGCCACTCCTGAGTACCGATGGCTTTCTGGCTTTCGAGGGATCTTCCCCAGCGATCACTTTCGACCGCATTGGTACTAGATTGGGGCGTTCTGCTCTGTTAAAACCCTACCGTCTGAATTAAGTACATCTACTACACTAATTCTACTGCTATTATCATCAGAATAGTCATGCTCGATGTGAATCATGCACACTTTTAGCTACCTTTAATTTTATGTGTCATTTGATACTGACGAGATCGAGCGGCATAGGCGAGTGTGGCCAATTCAAGGGCTACGTTATCAACGGCCCCATAGACTGACGAAGCTATGGATAATGTCAACGCCCACATTTATACCAATCATTCATCACATGCATGGAGAACATGAAGTAAAGACTGAAGATGACGACCAATGCGCAGCTTAATCGGAGATATTCTGTGAGTTTACCCCGTGGATGTAATTAACTAGGAGCCTCCTGAGGCCCTGGAAACCAAGACACCACATCGTCTATGTTAGATTTGCTACACAAAGCTGGCTACGGAGCACATATATATAAAGGAAACTTGCGGTTTTGTTCTTCTTAAATGAATGAATAAATACATGTTTTCCCTACTTTTATTGTGTTTATCTATTTTGTGTACTTTAGTTCACTAGCACGCCCGCACCTTATACCCCAGGGTAAGAAATCCACAAGCGATTTCTCGTGTCAAACACTTATGATGCATCTTCTTCTTGATGGCATTTAACTCATGAAGGCATCTTCCATCTCGTATCTTGACATGATGGTCTTCAACACATGAAATCATTCTAATTCATCCTCATTTGTAGAACCTAACATATTCATTCAACTCATGAAAAATGTTAATCCACAAATCAATTGCCATCAAATACCAAAACTTCACCATTAACTCATCGTAGAGGGTCTAGATTCTACAATCTTGCTTTCGGTAATTCAAGACAATTTCAATAAATAATGAGATAGAAAATGATTTTCGAGTATACAACATGTACACAATAATTGTATACTCTAGAATAAACTTCTTAAGCAATTAACTCATTTGAATGTGGGTGTTTATCTTTAAGATTAATTGCTAGCAAAACTTACACATCCGATTATCATTAACAATCCAACTATTGACACATAATGGAGGAACTAGATGATAACCCGATTATGAGTATATATGAACTACATAAGCTATATATATACTCAAGGATATGTTTCAAAGTAAAGATCCTTAATATTTGGAAGAAGAAACATGGATCAATACTAATAAAACCACAAAACAAAGAGTGAACTCCCTCTAAATGTGTGCATACAAGAATATATAATAAAGACATATGCATATATTCAAGTTTGACTATTTATGTAGTACAATCTATATTTTAGATCTAAGGAATGCACTAAGTTATAATAATGTGATGTCGAATGCATATCTTTATGATTTTTACCTTTTCATCCAAATGAGACTGAGAGATATTATAATCAACAAACACATTAGTATCACAATGACATTTGTGATTTATCACATCTAAGTAAGACTAAGCAATATCATAACTTATAAACAAATCAGTCTCACAATTGCATTTATCATTATCACCAAAATCAACTTAATGGAGTTTAAACTTACAATCTCTTGTTTTTTGGTGATTGATGACAAATCCATTAACTATAATAGTATTTGGATGAAAATGAACATGTGATAGAAAATTAAACTAAGGTGAAATCACTATGTGACAAGTCTGAATAGTTTAATTTTCTTTTTGACAAATTATTCTTCTCTTATATACTATTCTCCCCCTTTGGCACTTTTCAAATTTAACTCCCCATTTGGCATTATTCAAATTTAAATTTAATTTTAACAAGACTATTATACATAATTCTCTCTCTTTTGGCATTGATCACCAAAAAGCAAGGAAGAGGGTTAAGCCAAAATGGAGTATTTAACACAATGAGCTTGATAATTAATCTATCTTAAATTTGATCATAAAGAGTATAAAAATAGATATATAATTTAGAGAAGATACTTGAAACACATTAAAATAGATGTACTTTTGTGACCTCCTTGAAGGATTTGACATTTCAATTGAAGTTATAGATTTTCAGACTTCGACATGTTGATGGAGTTTCAAAAGCTAGCTAAAAACTAACTTATAAATGTCCAATAAATCTGAGAAAATTTATCAATATATATCAACAATAGATGATCAAAAGCCATAATTGTAACTTCCTCAGATTATGAGCCCACTTAAAGACAAAAAATCACAAATCTATTTAAAACCATGCAAAACTCTAAATTTTCAGCATTTGAGCAAAGAGAGAAAAGGACATAACCTTTTTCAATTCAAAATAAAACAAATGAGAATGAAACACATTCATTCATAAGATCCATAAAATATTTTTCGGCAAATAGGTAAAATAGTTTTTCCAATATTTATAGTTTACCCTATTGTTTAACTAAGCCCAAAATACTATATACGTTTTTCACAAAGAAAAACTCCCCCTTACACAAGGTTACTCTTGCATTTTTTTCCTCCTTTGATACACAAAGGATTCTCCTCTTTCTTGTTTTTCTTCTCTTTTCATATCTCTTTCATTTTATTTAAACTTTCTCTCCTTATGTCATCTAACACCAAGAATTAATGATCTCTTTATTTCTCCAAAACAGGTGTTTTTAACCTTTTGTGGTTCTTTTGTCCTTTTCATAAAAGTATTCATCACTTTGATATTTATACTACTTGTAATGATATTATATACCACTTGTGAAAATACACCATTTGTAAAAATAAATGTTACCAAGTATAATTAATTTCAATTGTAAAAACTTGATACCACTTATGAGCTTGAACGATATCAAATATAAATAAATCCATTTGTAAAAACTTGATGCCACTTGAGAGCATACATGATACCAAGTGTGATTGGTTCTATTTATAAATCTTGATACCACTGGTATGATCGACTTGTATCCCACAAGGTCAATTTGGGCACTTGATCTTCTCTGGAAGAAATGAAATCCACTTGTTAATACCAAATTAAATTCTTTTTGAATAAACAAGGTATCACTTGTAGATCACTTATAAACCACTTGAAATAACCTAGAGAGATCTCCAATGATTTTTTACTTAATGTTATTCGAAGGGATACCACTTGTAGGAAGATACCATTTGAAATACCACTTGTAAGAAGAGGATGATATTATATAGGTGAGATATCCCTTGAAAGAGTGGATACTATAAAAGAGAGATACTATATGAGAGAGCTTGGTTAAGAAAAGGTTTTGCTCAGCAAGAGAAGAAAATGATATCACTTGAAATAAAAAGATGATATCACTTGTAAAGACGGAGATAAAACTCATGCCAAGGTCAAGATGATCAAAAGTCTACCACTCTTAGAGAGAATGCCATGTTATGATAAAAGCATCACAATATGATCAAAATGGCATATAGAGTCAAAAGATACTTAAGGGTAACTAGTAAGGATAATAAGGATCAACTTGACTTTGAGAAGCAAAAAAGAGTGGCTGGGGAAAAAGGAAACTAATAAATTTTGAATCAAATTAGCCATTTTCTAGAAAAATCGATCATATCGCCGTTACGGAAATGGTCAGACCGCTTTGCGGTAGTACTATTATGCACACTACGGTAGTACCGCTCTGAAACAAAAGGCATGCAAAGATTTGGAATTTTGAGTAGAGGATAGATATAATGTTGTAACTTACTCTAAAGCTTTTCACAAAGAAACATAAACCACTTGTGGAGTACTTCTAACTATATGCCAAGATTAAAAAATTCTTTTAAATATAGTTTTTAACAAATTAAACTTTTATATTTCAAAAACAAACTAATTTTCAATAAAGTCTTCAAGATTGCAAAAATGAGCATTAGAGGGTATATAAGCATCCAATTTCATGTATGAGTTGTAAAAACCCTTGTGAGCCAATATAAGTCTATAACTTTGGTTCAAATGGCAAAGCTCACATAAGTGCTAAATTGTGACCACTTAGGTCAACTTAAGATTTTGAATGAAATTTAAAAACCAAATAACTTTTGATTGATTGGCCTTTTAGAAAACTTTTGAATACCAACAATGTTTAAAATGGAATACTTTTTCAAAATCCTTTTAGGATTGATTTTGGCCAATTTTTGAGTTTAAAGTCAAAACAAAATACTAGATATCTATTTTTTGGTTAGAAACTCAATTTTAGTTAACATAAGTTTTTCTAAAACTAAAATCTTTAGAAAACTTTTGAAATGCATTTGTATATATTTTTTAACAGGTCTTTGAAAGATATACTAATAATTTCAAAATTTTGACTTTTGGCTAAATGGCTCAATTTTGAAAATCAATACTAACACTTAATTAATTTTGGTGCACTTAGAGATGTGATAACTCATAATGGTGGGTCTAGATTATTCAACTGTGTATTTTCTACGGAGTGTTGATCTCGTGCATAAGCTTATTGCCAATCTTTGACTATTAAAAGTATTTTCACCATCTCACTCGTCAAATTTGTTCTTCTCTCATCTAATATTCTTCTAGAAAGACTAAAAACAGTCGAAAGAAGCCATCGAGATTGGAATAGTTAACATATCCCGTGCTAATATGAATAGCACCATATATGTTATCTTGTGCTCGTGCCACCATTGCAAAATGTTGAAGTCCTTGCGGCACGGCACCATATCGCTGTCCAGATATGCGAATAGCTCTCCAATCCTATGGTGGTTTTGTCTTGCTTCAGTGATTGATGTCGTAGAGGATTCTGTACCCCAGATCTTGCCCCCATGTATTTTTCTTCTTACCTATGGTGGGTGGTAGTGGAGGTCATTACAAGCGAATTCCTTGAAACTTTAGCTCATACTTTTGATAAACATCAGCCAATTTAGTACAAACATTTGAAAAATAGGTAGAATAATATATCCCTGTAGCATCACTGATGAGGACATCCTTTCCATGCATACAACCATGCCGACTCCACATCAAACTGAAACTATGATACAAGGACCAATGACTAGAGCGCGAGCACGTCAACTTAACCATCAGGTGAATGCGTTCCTAAGTTTGCATACAAATGTTTCAAAGAATGGAATACTACTTAATTCTTGTGATGATTTAATTGTCCTTAGGAACCATGGGGAAGAACCACATGAGCTCAAGTATAGAAGTGGAACCATCAAGCGCAAACCAAGTCCTGTTCACGAGTTTGACTCGGATTCGGCCTTGTTGACAGCGTCTACTTCAAATGGCCATAAATTTTGATCCAGAAGGGTTCTCGGGGCCCATGTGTACTCGTTGGAAAGCTCTTGAAGTATACTTTCATATGGATCCGGCCTCACCTCCAAATTCCATTCGAGTCGGTCAGAAACTGCAAAATAAGTCACATCACTTTTCCAGTCAGAGTCAAAGTGGGCCTTGGGCCTTGTAATTCGAGTCCTATTCGGCTTCCTTGTGTTTTGGCCGACCCTCCACCTTCCGTGTCCCTTAAATAGGCAGCCGCACCCTCTTCTAGGGTTTGGGTTTTGCTTAGACTAAGTTAGCTTTTGCTACTTTGCCTTGTACTCGCGCGTGTCGGCTAGACCGCCCGAATACTTGTCTTCGGAACCCCACCGTTTTTCTGTTTTCGATTGAATCTTACATCGTTATTTGCAATTGAGTTGCTGTTCATCTTGTTCTTGATTGTTCTTCGATTGCTTGCAGGAACAAGAACCCTCGTGGTTAGGTTGATCGCGCGGCGACAAGGTCACGAACAATCTCTGGAGTTGGTGTATCGATCGCTAAGGCGCAACGTCCTTGGATGGTTGTAGTCGGGTCGACAACGTCATCTCCTTCCCCAATCGAATCTACCACTCTCATCGAAAGATCGGGACCCCTAGTGCTATCAATCACTCAAAAGTTGGAGAACATTACCGAATCCTCTAAGTTTAGCTCTGGGATTTAACATAAATGCAAAAGCATATAAATATGATAGTGGCGGAACTAGGCCTCGGGCTACCTAGGCTGTAGCCCGAGGCCTGGCAATAAAAGTCCATGCAAAATTCATGAAAAATCACAAAAAAAATAGAGTTAGCCCAAGAGTAAGCTCAAGAGTAGCTGCCCCAGCCTGGGGCTTAGGCTGATTCCGCCCTGAAAGCATCTAGGCCCCTAAAAATGTTAGTTTTGGTAATTAATGAATTTATGTGAATATGGGACTAATGTGTGCATTAAGTGTTTGAAAGGATAAGTTCAAATGGCAAAGAAAGAGGCTCACAAAATTTCCCATGAAGATTCAAGATCTCTAGGGCGACAAGGTAAATAGTTTAGGTATCTATTTTGTTTTACCGGTCTTGGAGTTAGGTTGGAAGACCGGATTATAGGATAGACGCCGTACTATTAAGAGGGATCATGGTGATTGCTTGATCATGTTCAAATGTGCCCTTTGGATCAATTTAGGATCATGCATGCACTTAGAAATTAAAATTAAACCAAATCTGTGCATTGTCAGAAAATCCGGTAGTTCCGGTGTGTATTGCGCGGAACTACCGCAAGTCCGGTAGTACCGGGTGCCCAGGCGGAACGTTTTTTCCAGAGAGCGCCCGGACTCAGACTTAGCCTCTCGGAAAACGGAAGTACCGCGGGTTGACCTGCGGAACTACCGGATGGCCGGTAGTACCGGGCACCCGAGCGGAACTTTAATTCCAGAGAGCGCCCGGAATTTAACTTAGCCTCTCTGAAAACGGAAGTACCGCGGTTTTACCTGCGGAACTACCGCATGTGCGGAAGTTCCGGATACCTGTGCGGAACGTTATTTCCAGAGAGCGCCGAGAATAAGACTTAGACTCGTTGAGATCGGAAGTACCGGGTCTTGGAGCGGAACTTCCGGACGTCCGGAAGTACCGCGTCTTTAACGGCGGTAGTACCGCACTCATTGACCAACGGTTACTTCTGACTCTCTGACATAGCCGTTCTGACCGGTCAGTTAGAGTCCGGTAGTACCGCGGTTTTGCCTGCGGTAGTACCGGATTTCCTGAATTTTCAGGATTGTTTATTGTAACGGCTATTTGAGGTTGGTGAGGGTATAAATACACCCCCACCAGAACTTGGACAGGTTGTTGAACATCCATTGAATACATTTGAGCCTAGTGCAACCTCTCACACCTCATTCACTCACTTGTGCATTCATTTGAGGTAGTTGACCCAAAATTCAAGTGCATTGCATTCTAGTTGATCCATTGAGCACTTGGGTGAGATCAAGCCGCAGTGGTCTATTCTCTTGGTGCTTGCCGGCACCTAGACGGCTTGGCGGAGTTTCGGTGATCTTCTCAAGAAGATTGTGAGAAGGCCTGGAAGATTGTGAAGGCTTGGAGCTCGCCTACCCGGAGAGGGAAAGGGCATCCAATAGTGATCGAGGTGTTTAGGCTCATTCGTGGAGCCGGTCCGATTCGTTCGGGCTTACCTCAACGTGGACTAGGGGAGACCGGCAAGTCTCCGATCACCACGGTAAAAAGTAATCGTGTCAATTGTGGTTTGCTCTCTTGTGATCATTTTCATTCAAGCAACGCTCTTCATTTATATCATTTGATTGCTTGCTTAGTTAGAGTAGCAATTGTTGTTCTCTACCATTCGTTATTGCTCTTAGTCGATTACTTGTGCTAGTGTTAGTGTTATCTTGCTCTATCAATCCATCAAGTTTAAAATTGCTAATTAGAATTAGACGAAAATTTTAAAACCTCCTATTCACCCCCCCTCTAGTCGGCCTCCTCGATCTTACACGCCCCTAAATATGGAATATCTTTTCAATATTTTAAATATTTAGTTTTCATAGCACTGACAGTCTTAACACTATTTCATTTTCATTAGTATGCAAGTGAGTAGTAATTTCAAGAATATGATGTGCAATTAAATGACATTTCAGATAATACATACCAGATAATGCAATAGTGGAATCATGAAAACAAATCAAAAATGATAGTAACTTTTCAGGAACAAATCAATGTTGATCTTATAGGGTAAAAGGTTCTTAAGTGTAATATCCCAAAATTTGCCTTCGTTAAAAATTTAATTCCAAATTAATTATTTAAAATTGTTTGGATTTTATTTAGATTTTATGTGTAATTCTGGAAAAAAATATTAAAATTCCAATTTCAATCCAAATTTCTGAATTCAAAATCAAATTCCAAAAACTCAAATTCAAATATAAAAATCCAAATGTCTAGAAAAATGTACGTTTTATTTTTCTGGGTCCAACATATTTTTCTTGGTCTATCTTTTCTTTTCTTTTCCATCCTGTCCTTTTTCTCTTTTTCCTTTTTCCCTTCATTTCTTTCTCTCTCTTACTCAATACTGTTCATCTGCGGCTACTGTTACCTTCCCGAACCGATTAGTAGCGGACTGAGCAGAAATAGAGAGCATGGCACCTCCTTTTCTCCCCAAGCCAACTCTTCAACTAAGCATTATCTCAACGTCGTGCCAAAATAAAAGTACTCCAAATCACACAAGGAATCTATTCCTTCTAGTTCTTTCGCATTTCATTCATCCATTTGCCTTTTATCTCATCCATTCCCAAACCGACTCAAACCCAAATCATATGAATTTGAGTCTATTTCTATCTCTTTTGAGCCCTTATATATGACTCCATGACCCCTCTCAACCCTTTCCAATCTTCGTAAAGCCCCCTCAAACCCTGGAACACTGCCACAACCAAGAGCTCGACATTCCCAACATTGCTCGTCACTCCAACTCACGTTCTGAGCACTCCGGTGATGTTCTTTAAATTCCTTTTGTGTCACTTTGTGTTATTGAGTATCTTGCGTCGTCATGTGAAGTTAATTTGATTTTTGTGCAGCTGTTTAATGAGAATCGAGTTTTTTTTCCAAAATCGATCTCCTATGTCCTCTGTCGTTGATTCGTCACCTCCAGTGGGCCAAAACCTAATTATTTACTACAACATGATCACTATCATCTACTCTACATATTCCATACCTTGGTTCCCTATTTGTATCACCGAGGAAGTCCTGCACCGGAGCACCCCCTTTGTTTCTATGGACATCGCCGTGGCTAGCCCAATCCGTCCATCCCTTGCCCAAACCGATCACATCATCTTGTTCTTTGGGTCGAGGCCATGCCCTACATGTGCTTAATTTCCTTTGCTAACCCACGCCGCCTGTCGTTCTTGGTTCCATCACCACCGTCGTGGATCCCGCTAATTAGAGTTGTCGTCGGTTGACCGTCCTCCGACGATTCGCGAACCCATTTTGCCCTTTGGTTGTGTCACGTTGGCGACCCCTTGCCGGCAAGCTGCCATGGCTAGAGAAGCCGCCACGAATGCCCAGTGTGCTGGTCTTTGTTATCCAGAGATAGCTCTCTGTTAGTTCTTCAATTGAGTTTGCCTTAAGTCAATGACGAGTGGGCCCCATAAGTCATACTCTCCAAAATTCAAAAAAATCCAGCAAAAAGAAGATGCTGAGGAATATTCCCTCATTTTCTAATTTCAGGATTGTCTTTTCCAATCAATCTTTTGATCGCTCGTTCTCCGTCATCCTAACTTTGAATCCAATGATTAGTGTTTCTAAATTCATATAAAATCCTAATCTTCCTTCCAATATAGATTTTATATTTTTGTGCTTGTATTTGTATTTATTTATATTTCTCGTTTTGCGTGTAGAACCTTATGTCATCGAAAAAGTTTCCGACTAGCAAGAAGAGACCATAGCCACAGGAGGCAAGTCTTTCTTGACCATGTTGATCCAAGTTTTATCAAAATTATTTATTATTTTAAATTTACACGTATTGCTATTTCACATAAAATGATAACTTGTCTTAAAGTCGTTAGTTATTCTGACATTGTTACACCCTCATTTGATGTTGATATCCCTGTACCTTTGTCACCTTAGGTTCCCTTTGTCTTACTATTGAGATTATAATATTATTTGATAATTCTAGAAATGGTAGAACTGCTTAAACAAGCTACTTGATCATTATAACCCCATGGGTGGAAAATTATTATCATATGCCTTAATCATTTCATTCTAGTATCCTTGTGGCAATAGGTATTGCTGTTGTTTTTGAAGAAAAATAAAATGATAAAAATAACTTAGACTTGGGTGGATGGTAAGTTTGGGTTGGTGCAGATTAAGCACGAGAACTTCTAGCGTGAAAGTACCATCCTAGTCAATTAAGAACTGACGCTTGTTATTGTCCAAATTGAGCACCACCGTACAACTACAAATCTAAATGGGTATGACCTTGCAAACTAATTTGCAACAGCTTGGCTCATATTCTGCTAGATGGCTAAATATAGGGTGTTAGACAGTGGTATTGCCACACAACATAAGAGGGGGCTTCTGACTTAGGTAGATTGAACCCATTCAGCGATGAAACCTTAGTGGATGAATTCTTGTTATGTTGGAGCATTGTAAAGGCTTTGTCGTGATCTCTCCGCCACACATCCAAGGAAGTGTGATAACACGTGGCAATATGAGATGGTCATATCTTATGGGTAAAATTGTATAACCTCTGTAGAGTGTAAAACTATTGAAATAGCCGTGCTCACGGTCAAGGGTGGGCAATGTGCACTTTCACATGGTAGATTTATGGTTTTATTTTTAAATGAGCTTTTGGGAATCTAGGAGTGGTTAGTGTGAACATCTATAGCGCCAGTCAGGTAGATAGAACCAGATTTATTGAACCTTGGTGGTTAGAGCCTTAATACTAGTGTTGGCAGCTAGAACCTTCACTGGAAATTATCTAGTTTTAGTTATTGCAATAAATTTGTTAAATTGATGCTTTGGAAATCTATAATGGTAATTGAAATAAAATGCTGATTTGTGCAAAATAACCATATTATCCTTCCTTTGTTAAGCCTTGTATATAATTATAATTTTTTCCAATACCTGCGAAGTACTCTATGTACTCACCTTGCAATCTACATATCATCTTAGGGGAGTATGAAGACACGGAAGGATAATTCGACTACTTCGTGTGTAGATTTGATGAAGGCTTTCTGGAGGTGTAGGTTGCGTTTCTCCAGTCAATTGCCTTTGGAGTTTATTTTAATTATTTTCGCTTTGAGTTTGTATTTTCAGTGAGGTTTTGTAGCCTCTTTGGTACTAAGTGGCCTTAATGTCGATACTCTATTACTGTAATAAATTGTCTTTGGTTATATAATCATCACTATTTGATTGTGCGCATTACCTTTGATCTGGGACTAGTGAGGTAATACATAAAGGGCTCAAATTTAGAAATCCAATCTCAACACTAAGTATCATGGAAGTAGAGTTTCACCTTACCGGCACGTACAAAACAAACTTTCTTGGACATACATTCATTGCAATGCAAAAGTTCTTATATGTTATTATTCGTTGGTTAGAATTATTTAGAAAAGATATTGCATCATGAAAAGCTCTAATATGCGGATCCAACATATTTAAACCACATTTAACTTAAGATTAATAATATAACATGCATATCGTCGATTTAGCAAGAAGAATTCGGAGTATGTACTAAATAATAGAGTGAGAATATCTGTTGCCCTAGGGTTTGCGGTGGCACTATCTAAAGTTATTACAAAAATTTTATTACTATGAGCAAAATCTTCCATAACTTTGATAATACACTCTGCGATATTCTCACACGTATGTGTTACATTAATTATTTTGAACCCTATAATTCTTTTTTCCAATTCCAAGTTGCTGCTAACATAATAAGCAACTACACTATGGTAATCCTCTCTAGCCCGATCATTCCATATGTCCGAGATCAAAGCCATCAAAAATGTGTAAATATTGAAGAGTTCTTTTAATTTAGCATGATGGTTATTATAGTATTTAACTAGATTTTTGGTTGTCTGTCTAGAAACTATAGAAAATTTAAGATTATGCGCAGTCCTAATATACTTTTCAAACGCAGTGAACTCACCAAAGTTTAAAGCTACATCTTGCAAAGTAATTGAGTGACAAAGAGATTCTTGAGCTACATCGGGACTGTATTCCCATTTACGTATCGATCTGTTGAGGTTGTACTGCTGCTGCGTCTACCTCATGTCTACTCCTTGTTCTGCTTTACATCTTGCGGCATGTTTGAACAAGTGCTCCTTTCCACCTGAAGACTTTACAGATAATTCATGACTGTATATTTTACAAACAACAAATCTTACCTAGACTCCATTTTTGTCTTGTTTGAATTTGTTATCAAAATTGGTCCAAACTTTTGATGTACTAGACTTGGATGTTTTTGCTTCAGTGCTTGCAGATGTAGAGACACTTGTAGAGCCTGATGATGGTATTGGTTGCTCTCTCATTTGAAGTTGAGATGCAAGATTCTCGAAGGATGCTAGGTCTTTTGGTGAAATTCCGAAATCATTAATAGCAAAATTTTCATAATTTTCAATTGCCATCGAGAAAACTGCATGTTGAAAATTACATTATTATTTATTTCACCTTAGTAAAAAAATAAGCGCAACAAAAATATGCGAAAATTAGTATTGTTACCTATTTCCTGACTGCAGCCGAATTTTGAAAATTTAAATATTTGGCAAAAATATTTCAAATTTGCCATATTATCACAAAGTGGACCTAAAGTTTTGTATCAAAATGAAGAGAACAAAATTGAGGGTTGGATGGTGGATGAATGATGGGTTGGGAGATTGTTTCCTATCTATAGAAAAATTCGAGATTTTTATAATTATTGTGAAATTTTTAAAGCTTCCCAATGACTATTAAATTAAAAAAATCAATGTTACTGTGCCTAAACCATGCCTAAATGGTCTAAACGGGTTGTGCCCATACCGTGTCATGTGCCCGAGCACGCCACTGTGCGTGCCGTTCCGACACGACCCGCTGGCTGCAGTGCTGATCCAAACATGGCACGGCCAATCTCGGTCGTGGGTCATACTATGCCTGCGTTGTGCCAACAGCACTGTGCTTCAGGTTGGTCCGGCCGTCACGGCCAGGTCTAGGAAAAATGCTGTCAAGAATCCCTTGCAGTTTTTTTCTTTTAGGGAGTAGAAACACGAACTTGTAGCTACACGAGTATACGACACATTCCAAATTGTAAGGAAGAAGGTAAGACTGAATAGTTGAAAAATTACACCACAATACCCTACGGTCCTTTTAAAAATATTGTAAGGTGAATCGCATGGGGGATCTTCGGTGTGGTAGATTGACACTACTCGCATGGTGCCACTGTGCCACAAGTATTGAAATGGAAGCATTCCAACTATAACTGCAAACTTTGTGATAATCATATGTATTCGATTGCAGATTGATTGTGCCCAGATTCATCACAACTGGAAGAGAATCTGCAAAGCGATGAAAAATTCTCATCGTCACCTCAACAGAGTAGCTTGCATAATGTTCCGTTATTTTAAAGATCTGTAGGCAGTGGACAACTATCAAGAAAATAAACATAGACCGAAACTAACAATTGCAAATTGTTCTGGAATCTGATCTGATCTGATCTGGAAAATCATTCACCTCACACTTTTCCAGGGTTCATTACTAGAGACACACAAAAGGAGGCGTGAAGGGCGCAGACTAGCCCCTCTTGTTGGCGTAGTTGTCGGGCTCGTCGTCCTTGAAGAGGTCGCCCATGAGATCATCATTCTTGCCGCTTTCAAAGTTGTCTCCAGGGGCACCACTAGAGAAGTCATCACCGCCAGTGGAACCTCCAACAGCACCAAAGTTTCCAGCAGGGTTTCCACCGAATCCACTGTCACCACCAGCAGTAAAGTTCTTGCCACCTCCACCAGCAAAGTTGCTTCCAGAGAAGGCGTCATTGCCCCCAGATCCTTCTGCAACTCCATAACCGCCGCCGCCGCTGCCACCATAGCCTCCACCCTGGTTGCCATAACTGCCACCATACCCGCCACCACCGCCACCATAACCGCCTCCTCCATAGCCACCACCACTGCCATAGCCACCACCTCCATAACCACCACCACCACTACGGAAGCCACTCGTCCTCTCGGTGGCATAGTTAACCCGTATGTTCCGTCCGTGGAGATCCTGGCACCAGTAAGGAATAGAATAAGTTGCTGGATAACATAAGATACATACAATTTGAAATTTAAGAGAGATTGATCGCCGCATGTTCTTGGAACTAGAAATCCAATGGTAAACTTGATTCAAGTGCAGCTGACCAGAACATCAATGTTATATTGCAGAGCAAATAATAAGCTCAATGATGGCTCTTGACATCACTCCAATTCTTTCACCCACTAGCAGTATAAATTGAAGCGTCACATTATATACAGGCTGCTAGGGCATCAAGACTAGCAGAATTCAAGCAAAATATCACCGTACTAAGGACAATATCATCTGTGAAGGTTGAATGACATGGTTTTCAATGCTTGGATCACATGCCAGTCTTGACATCCCACATGAGTCAGATTGCAGTGATTAGTGATATACCTACAGGCCTTACTCTTTGATAAACAGTACAGACTTCTATAAACACGGAAGACACTGACATTTTACAAGCAATCACCATGAATTTGACCACCATAAATCTAGTATACCTTCTATTCTAATAGAATGCAAACAAGTTAAAAAGCTAAGTTTGGAAGAAATTGTTTGGATGATGGAGATATGGGTGGATTTAGATTAAAATACTATTCCTAGCCCAATCCTCCTCACCCAAACAGGAAGTTATTACCAGCATCATAAAGCATAATAACCAGAAAGCAGATAAAAATCATCCCGATTATGAATTTACCTTTCCATCCAAGGCTGTGATGGCAGCTGCAGCCTCTTCACTTGATGTGTAAGTTATAAAACCAAAACCTCTAGACCTCCCAGTTTCACGATCTTGGATAATCCTAGCTGGACAGAGCAAAAGCACATGATGTTAACCAAACAGTAGTGACAAGATGAGTGCAGTGAAAAATGAAGGACAACATACCTTCAATGACTTGACCATAATTGGCAAAAGCATCTCTGAGACTGTGGTCATCTGTGCTGTAGGAAATGCCTACAACAATGATTTGCAGGTGTCAGAGAATTGTATAGCAACAGAACAACTGATTTCTGAACAGATGATCAAAGATAAAAATTATA
Organism: Dendrocalamus latiflorus; assembly: GCA_017311315.1. Taxonomy (NCBI): domain Eukaryota; kingdom Viridiplantae; phylum Streptophyta; class Magnoliopsida; order Poales; family Poaceae; genus Dendrocalamus; species Dendrocalamus latiflorus. The sequence goes on along the minus strand of CM029649.1, from coordinate 17,257,488 downwards.
AGTAGGCCCGGACCTCCAACAAAGAGCTTTGAGGATGACATGCATCTGATTGTTTGATAGAAAGTTGGATTCGAGCTCGTTGCTTTCTTGAGCAGACCACCAAGCTTATTAGCCAACGCCATCGTTCCAAACTGCAATGAGAAGAGATGGCGAAACACAGAAACAGGTAAATATATAACCATGAATCAAACAAGACAGCTGATGGTTCCAGGTAATGCTGTCCTAAGTCAAAGACCAAATAAGTCCTCATCATGTACGCGAGAAAGAAACAACAGCACGAAGAAATGAAACACCAACAAAATGAATTATTAGAATCCGTTTTTTTTGCGTCAGTTATCACGCATCGCTAATTCTGACTGCTGTTCGGTCAGTTGTACAGTTTACACGAGAAACGAATGCCTGTCATCTAACAGTTTTACACAAGAATGATGGAACAATTTACACAAAAAAAATCACTTGCAGGTTAAATATTCAAAGGGAATTGAAGACACAAGCTGAACCTGGAGCATATTTTCAACGCTAAACATGAGAAAAGCAGCCATACGATACCGTCATCACCAATTGACACAGAGCTTGACTGTTAACAGAAAATCAATCAATACCATTCCTTACGGCGAAACATGAAGATCAAAGGAAAACAAAACGCGCAAGGTGTACAGCTAAAATAATCACCTCCAGAGGAAAAAAAAACCAAATCTTTAGCAGCAAAACATGATCTTAGCACGAATTCAAAACTCCAGACATACCAACCAAAACCTCGCATGGATCACACCCCGGGTCACACAAACCCTGCCTGCGCGCACGCGACTTGCTGAGATCACCAATTCACCATGCGACCTCTCCCAACCACCTCCACATCCAGCCTAAACCATAAACCCCCACCCCTCACACGAACCACCGAAACCTAAATGGACAGATAGCCTCTACTCTACAAGAAACAGCACAGAGCTCAAACCCTAGCCCACCCCACTCCCCACCGAGAAAAGAAAGACCAAAAGCACCACCGCGCGAGACGAACCCCGCGAACCATTCCACGCGAGAGATCAGATCAAAGGTTAGAAGAAAAAAAATAGCAGCTAGGGTTTAAGGGCGCACCGGAGGAGGAGGGGTTTAGGAGGAGGGGAGGCGGCGGCGGCGAGCGAGTGGTGCGAGCGGCGGTGCGGAGCGGAGCGGAGCGACGAGAGATATAGCGTTCGGGGGAGCGATCCCGGCCGTTGGATGGGAATGGCGCGGCCGTTGGATGGACGCTTTGACATCTCAACGGGTTACGGGGTGGGTGTGCGTAGCTGGCATGACAGGTGGGACCTAGTTTGGTGGTCCCGCGTGTCAGTGGGAGGTGTGCAACGGCCTCGTGATGTGTCCCCATAGTGGCCCGTTGGTGCGGAGGAAAGCGCTCGTGCGTAATATTTGAGGAGTACAGGTATCAAATCGCAAAAAGAGAAGGGGAGATTCCCTTCTTAATTTCGTCTCCTTCCTTTTTTTTTCCTCTTTTCCTTTGCATTATTTATGAAGATATAACAATATTTTTATTTTCTTTATTTTCTCTAACTAAATGACTCAAAAAAGATAACGTCTGCTATAGTGAAATTTCAACCAAAAGCTAACAACCGGAAACCAAAAGCTGCTAAAAAAACCGGAATAAATAGGGCTTAAGGTAGCCAAACACATTCGAGATCACCAATGACGATGGTGCAGAAGGAGAAGTCCGCCATCGCGACCGCCCTCGCCTCTGCAGCAGTGGTCCCCATCCTCCTCCTCGTCTCCATCGGACGCTGGTGGTGGGTGCGGGGGCGGCCTCGGGCGAGCGGTGGCGGGCAGCGATCGGGAACCTAGGGGAACTTGGCGCCAACGTGGAGTCACTGCAGAAGTTTTTGGTGTGCAAGGCTGTTTTTGCCGATGAAGACATCTTCTCCAAGGCCTCCCTCACTGCCAACCAAGCCCACACCATCAAGATACTTCTTACTTCGACACTACTTCCAACTCCCAACCCTCTCCTCCCATCCATGCCTCGGCTACAGGGTCTTGGATCATGTGTTCGCCTTCTCTAGTGTGGATTCAATCTAGCAAGCATAGGATGCATAATTGTTGCTCGTGGGCAAGAGGGATCTTGAGTTGGGCTAATTTGATGGTTCAATCAATTTAGCTTGTGATTCTTTGGCATGGTTTTGACGGGAAAATTGCAATTATAGGACAGCAAACAATGCGCTTCGCAATTATAGGACTTCAAACATCGACTTCGTTAAAATGACCCTTGAAACGTTGGCTTCTTGTTTTTCATGACATTTGGTGTATTAAGTCTCTTTTCTCATCTAAATACATGTATTTGTTACCCAAAGTGACCCTTTTGCCCTTCAGCCATTACGTATCGTTGATAATTTAACGAAGTCATGAAAAAGGGCACAACAAATATACGTAATGGCTGAAGGGCAAAAGGGTCACTTTGGGTAACAAATACATGTATTTAGATGAGAAAAGAGACATAATACACCAAATGTCATGAAAAACAAGAAGCCAACGTTTCAAGGGTCATTTTAACGAAGTCGATGTTTGGAGTCCTATAATTGCGAAGCGCATTGTTTGCTGTCCTATAATTGCAATTTTCTCGGTTTTGACAGAGCTAGGCAAAATTGGTGCCAACTCCTGTCAAACAGAATTGATTAATCATTCGTGTAGTGTAATGTCAACTTTGATTGGTAAAGTATATGCAAAAGATAGTATTCGGTATTGCATTATCGTGGTTGGGATGTCTCAATTTTTTTCACTATTTTGGAGGCATGTCAGTCATGTGGCGGAAGATTTGATACAATCTAGAGTGTTTACATAGTTTATTATGGGTGATTGCCTTGTTCGAATACAATAATAACTTAATAAGATGAGTTTTATGTGGAATTCCATGTAAAGATAAATGGGTATCCAAAGGAAGTTCATACTTTACTTCTAAGTTTTTATTTTTTTCAACATTGTTGCTTATATGCTATTGGTCCTGTGGGGTGGTGTACTTCAAATTATTTGGATAAAGCTTAAGGGCTTGTTTGGGAGGCCCATTCCCAGTTGGGATCCACATGGATGGGCTAGAAATTTGAACTAAAATCCAAGCGCATCCACATGGATGGACCAGGATTTGGGCCAAACCAAACAACGCCTAAGGCATGTTTGTATTTACAAGCTTAAGCTGGGTTGCCCCAACTATGACAATGAATTGATCGAGTTACAAGCATCTTTAAAGAGGCTCAACACATGGATGCCAATTAGTTTCGATGTAAATCACGCTTGCTTGTCTATAGTTAATATAAAGGTTAGGAAGGTGCTTCTATACTTTTCTCAATAGTGATTTGCGTAATTTTTAAAGCACGATGAATGATAGATAAATATTACTTATCCCTTCATGTGCTTTGAGATTAGTATTACTCTTGTTAGAGAAGAAAGCATATAAGCACTCCTCCCGCTCAACAAGCTGTGGAGTTATGTGCAAAAGAAGTCACGAAGGAGTTAGAGAACACTGCAAGTATGTACTCTCTTGTTGCCACACTAAACTTTGACTCATTAAGTGTGTTCCTGAACTGAATACCATCTTGGCTAATATTCTATCTTGTAGAATTGTTCAAGTTGCATATGGAAGAGTTGCGGGCAAAACATGAGGAGATTGCATAGAAAGATAGTGATATAAAGGTGTTAGAGGCAATAATACAGACCCTGAGTAACAAAGATGTTGGTGAATCCAACGAATAATTACCATACGGTGGGAGAATTAGGTTTTCCATTGAGGATTTCATGTTCAAGTATCTTTGATGTATTTCTCATTTTTCTTGTAAGCCCTTTAGTAGTCAGATGATCGTAAATTGTTTCAACACGATTGAACATCCTAAGAGCTTTAAGATGAACATTTGTAATGATATGTTTTCCTCCTGTTATTATACCTATGCATAATTGTCCATCTGTCAACGCTAACAAGCCCTTAATTCCTCCACCTAACCTAAAATTATAACTGTAGAACCTCCACAGCTGCTAGAGGGGGTCTAGTGGAACCTAAGAAGCAGGTGATCTTATTTGCTTGCAACAGCTAACCTTTACCAAGAAGATGATGCAATCCCTCCCTAAGTGATTCTCGCACATCGTCTCTATAGTGAATTATAGTTTCTGTGCACTATTGCACACTATTTGTGAGACCATGTGATGGTCATGCATGTTGTTGATGATGAATAATTGATATTTGATTTTTATTGAAATTTGTTTTTATGAAAGTTCTAGTCGATGCGCTTCTGTGGGTGAGTTTTCAAGATGGTAAAACAACCACGTTTGGTAGTCAACGGTCCGAACAACTTTGTTCGATTAGCAGTCTTCGACCACGTTGACAACAACCACATTCGACTTCGACCACGTTAAGCTTCGACCATGGCAATCCGACCTTGGTATTTTGACCTCATCATTTTTAGACCATGACATTTTGATTACAGAACATCGTCTATGGTAGAATGACCATACCTGGTCGAAGATGGTAAGTTACAGTACTTTTCGATGGTCGTAGCTACAATGTCGATACTCGTGAACTTTTCTGGTCGATAATCGTTACTCGACACGCGTAGACTTTACTGATGGTATTTGATAGTCATAAATTTTACTGGTCGATAGTCGTAGAATTCACTGGTTAGTGGTCTTAGACTTGTGGGTAGTCATAGACTTTGTGATCAAAAGTCGAAGACTTTGTGCTCCAATATCGTAGGCTTCACGGTCTGTACTCATAGACTTCATGGTCAGTATGAGTTCTTTAATTCTTCCTATCTCCGAATACCTCGAGTACTCGTGTTTGGTCAACGATATGACTGGCTAGGGCAGATGGTCATAGTACTCAGTAGTTAAAAGGACTCGGTACTTGATAGTCATGGTTTCTGCGATCGTGGTCAGCGATCGGTTGTTGAAGATTTGTGGTTGGTGCTTTGGTACTATAGTCTGTGCGGTACTTGGTGATCAATGGTTCAACGAATGGTTGGAGATCAATAGTCATGGACTAGTCGATATTTGGTACTTGGTACTCAGTGGCTCTGTGGTCGGTAGCGATGCGGATGATTTCCTGAGTGTTTTGAGCAGAGTGATGGTAATTTCTGAGTACTTGTTGTTTTCGAGTACTCGTTGAACTAGCGGTCATAATAAGTGCTCTGAGGCTATTTTCTGGATAGCGATAAAAGGTGTGGCCGTGGATGACTTGGTTGGTGCTCATGAATGGTTTGTGATGTGACCACACCACAAACACATATGACCATAGCGTCCAATATCAAGATTGAACTTAAGGTAAATTTGTTTCTTCAGCTTCAACGTATTTTAAATAAGAATATGATCCTACCTAATGATGAAAAAATATATTTTTGTAGCACAACATCACTTTTGCACCAATTTGAGCAATAGTTCAAGTTGGACACATTTTGGAACCAATTCGGCCTCCAGATCAATTCGGATTCAGCCTGACTGGCCCAACTTCAAATGTACATAACTTTCACATACAAAGTCCGTTTGAGGTCTATGAGTCTTTGTTGAAAAGAGTTCTCGTCCTCTTTTCAACAGATCTAACCTCACCTCCAAATTCTTTCTGTGTGCACTATAATCATCAAAAGAAGGTGCTACATCACTTATTTAAGCCAAATTGGGCCTTGTAATGCTTGGGCCCAAGGGAAAGGCGCCCTCGCTCTTGGCCCATACTATTCACGACCGTACTGTTCACGTGAACAATATCATAAAGTATCACCCCTTATTTCTTAGTTTTGCATGGCTTTCCCTCTCCTATTTAAGGAGGATGCACCCTTCTAGTTTTCTTGGATTTCGTTTGCTTTGTTTTTTCATTGTGAAAACTCTTATTCTTCGCTTGTGCCAACTAGACCAACCGTAAAGAACCTTTGCGGAATCCCACCTTTTTGAACTCAATGTATACCTTTGCAATTCAGATTGGTTGTTATCTTGTTCTTGCGTGTTCTCGATTGCATGTAGAAATAGACCTTCATGGTCAGGTTAACCGTGTTCTTGACACTGTTGATAATGACTTGTAGTGTGGTTTAACGATTGCTTGATGGTCTGGTCATGGTAGGTTAGAAGCCTGCATCGTCAAAGTCGTTCTCGTCCAAATCGAAGTTATCATCTTATCAGAAGATCGGGACCCCATTGCTTTATCAGGTGTATCAGAGTTTCAGTTGACCGGTAGGAATTTTTTGTATCTCTAGTTAGTAAATTGGTTTTTATTTCCCATAGTCTAGAAAAATTGCCTTACAAAAAGAGTTAATTTCCGCTGTCCAAACGACGTTGTGCTTTTCAATCTGTTAGTTTTGGTTTGCTAAATTGAATTTGTGTTAGTTTTAGCTTTGTCTAGTTGTTAGTCATATCCTTGATTCCATAAAAATCCGAACAAGAGAAATTTTCCCCACCCCAACCCTAATTCCAATTCAACTGATTTTTCCTTTCTCTGCAGCTGCCATAAAAAAAGCCATAACTTTTGATTCCATGATCCTTTTTTAGTGAGACCACTACCATTAGATTAATAACTTCATTAAAATTTTCTGCAGTGAAAATTGACCTAAAATTCCAGTTTGAATCTGCAATAGTCTGAACTAGTGATTTTTGTGCGCATTTTTCAGTCGGTTTCCAGAACTTGGCCTCAAAACAAAAGTTCTAAAAAAGCCATCAGAAAATGGAGAAAAATGAATCATTTAAAAAAATGGAAATTGAAAAGAAGTTACGGCCAAAATACCAACGTACTGTCCAGTGGACAGAAATCTTCAGTTTTGGGTCAATTCTTGTGTTGTTCAATTCCAGATTGCGTTCGGTTGAATTATCTTGTATTTACCACTCCTATACATTGCCATACACTTTTTGTAGCCGTCTTACATCCTTGGTTGATCAGCAACATAGGCTAAGAGCTAGATATAAACTATAATTCAATTCTGTGTAATTTCTGAAATTAACTGATTGTTCTCCGTTGCTATATATCGAGCCTTCCAAGCTACATCTTATACTAACTGAGCAGATCATGTTGATCCGTCCCTTGCAATCGCTTTACTCATCACTTGAGTCAAGTTTATCACGAACCAGCCATCAGTTGCACCACCTATTTGCATTGGTAAGAACTTACCAGAGTTTGGTAAGAGCTTGAGTGTAAGCGACTTTAAGCCTCCGGATCCTAGTAGTTGATAGGAAAATATTCTTGTGATTTGTTTCTTTATTTTCTATTAGCCATGGAAGGTTCATGGGATGATTACAAGATAGGTCCACAACTTCTTCAAGCCATTGAACGGGAGCTTAAGAAAATTTGCGAGGAAGATGTAAGCTCTAGACAAGCTTCTTCACCATGGGAGGTATATGATCGTGATAGTACGTCTGATAAACTAAAATCACTTTGCCATCTTTTACTGGCAAATTTGATCTTCATGCCTATATTGACTGGGAGGTAGTACTAGATAAAGAATTTGAATGTTATGATTGGTTTGATAGGCAAAAGATTAGAGCTGCCAATAGTGTTTTTATTGATGATGTAATACTTTGGTGAAAGTGTTTTGGTAGGCATGGTTAAGTGCCTCAAACCTAGAATGCATTAAAAAAACTTATGAGAAATGAATTCATTCCTAAAAACTATGTTGATTATTTGTTAACTAGATTATAATGTTTAAAACAACGAAGTAGAGCTGTAAGAGAATATTTTCATGAATTAAAAACTAGTTTATTGCATTGTGGCTTAGAGGAACATGCTGAAGCTACAAAGAATAGATTGTTACGTGAGCTTAATAAAGAAATTTGGGACCTTCTTATTCACGAAGAATATAATTCTCTCCTTCATTTGTTTATACTTGCCTGTAAGATTGAAAGTCAGATTGAAAAGAAATTGAGAGTACTTGATGATAAGAAATATGAGAACAAACCCGTGTTTGTGCCTTTTTCTGTGACTAACAACTTACAAGTAATTGAGAACCATGCCGAAGAGAAGCATGAGCTGATTGAACCACTGACTCCATTGGTTGAGAATGAAGATGAGGAGATGGATGCACTTACATCATCTGAGGAGAGACAAAAGGTAAAGGACATAGTGCTATCATCACTCACGGTGAGTATGCTTCTGAGGGACTACAATTATCCACTGTTCATGCTATTTTAGAGCAGAACTTAGTGGAAAACGATTTTGACATGCACTGTTTCAAGTAGAGAATTCAGACTGCATTGACTTGAGTACACCATATCATAAAATAAATAAATTGCTTGCTATTTTGAGTGATTCATGTGATGAATTAATTACATACAATGATCATGTGGCTTTGGTTAGATATAAAGAAGTTTTGACTAGAATTTCTCATGGTAATTCATTATGTTACATCATGTTGGATCTACCTATAAAATTGTTTGATGCTATAGAGAAAGTTTCTGAACTCACATGTTCAAAATCCTTGTTTAGTGCCTACACCCCTGGGTATAAGTTTAATTTGATTGGAGATTATGTTGCAAAAAATCAATTTCTTGTATATCGAATATGCATAACTTGTGATCACATGGATGAATTGAAGCTTGCTATTTTGGACAATAATTCTTGTGTGCTGAATTTTGTTCAATATGAGAGGAAAGTAAAATTTAGTATTCATCCAATATCTATGTGTTCATCTCTTTTTGCACCATCTAGTGTGAACAATCTGATTACATATAATGAATTATGGAAGACCTTACAAATCTCTTCACCCGTGCAAGATGAATTTGCTATTGCTCGACTGAAATATGATTATATGGCTGAACTTTGCTTGATTCCAAAAGTTGTAGCTCTGCCCATATGTTCCACCACTGCAAGTTTACAACTTCAAATATTTGAATTGCATAAATACTTCAGTTACATTTGCTAAACTAGTTACAATAATTACTATGTGAGAAACTTTGATTTGCTCATTAACATATATGATTACTCTTGGGTTAATAATACGATGAGCTTTTATGATCACTGCTATTTTATAACATTAATTATGCAATAATGAAGAACTATTAAAATGGATGATATATACATATACCATGCATACACCTTAACTTGTTTGTTACTATACTTTCAACTTATCAAAAGCCGAGGATGGCTTTATTTTCAAGAAGGGGAGGATGATGAGAACATGTACCATATGGATACAACCATATTTGCTATGCTTGTTGTTCCAATTATAAGAGTTCCTACGCATCACTTAAATTATCATATGAGTTCTTTTCAAACAGGTTTCACTTTGTTTGATAAAGAATTTATGAGATTACATAATGAGAGTCCATTGCGTTTGTTGTCATGTACCAAGATTTATGATCAAGATCATGTAATATGTGAGGCTACACATCTGTTAAAACCAAGGATGGTTTTCGGTCAAGAAGGGAATGATGATGTGACCACGCCACAAACACATACGACCATAGCGCCCAAAATCAAGATTGAACTAAAGGTGGATTCATTTCTTTAGCTTCAACATATTTTAAATGAGAATATGATGCTAACTAATGATAAAAATATATATTTTTATATCACAACGTCGCTTTTGCACCAATTTAAGCATGAGTTCAAGTTGGACATGTTTTGGAATCCAATTCGGCCTCAGATCAATTTGGATTCAACCTAATAGGCCCAACTTCAAATGTGTATAACTTTCACATACGGAGTCTGTTTGAGGTTTATGAGTACTTGTTGGAAAGCTTTTCTCGTCCTCTTTCCAACGGATCTAGCCTTATCTCCAAATTCCTTCTGTGCGCACTATAATCATCAAAGAAGATACCACATCACCTATTTAGGCCAAATTGAGCCTTGTAATGCTTAGGCTCAAGGGGAAGGTGCCCCCTCTCTTGGCCTATACTATTCACAGGCGTACTGTTCACGTGAACAATACCATCCTTTATTTCTTAGTTTTACGTGGCTTTTGCTCCCTATTTAAGGAGGCTGCACCCTTCTAGTTTTATTGGATTTTGTTTGCTTAGTTTTTTCATTGTGAAAACTCTTGTTCTTCACTTGTATCAACTATACCAATCGTAAAGAACCTCTGCGGAATCCCACCTTTTTGAACTCAATTTATACCTTTGCAATTCAGATTGCTTGTTATCTTGTTCTTGCGTGTTCTCGATTGCATGCAGGAATAGACCTTCGTGGTCAGGTCAATCTTGTTTTTGGCACGGTTGATAACAACTTGGAGTGTGGTTTAGCGATTACTTGGTGTTCTAGTTATGGCCGTTCGAAGCCTGCATCGTCAAAGTCGTTTTTTTCCAAATCAAAGTTATTATCCTATCGTAAGATCGGGACCCCATTGCCTCATCAGTTTGGTTCTTGTCTATGGATAGACAATGGTATGCTTTGAGTGTGTGTTCGGATGCCGGTCAAGTTATGAAAAACTTGTGCCGGAAAAATATTCTTTCATCTTTGCATGTGTAGGTTGGCGTGGAGACGATCATGGTCGGTGACGAGAATGATCAGGACTGGGATGGGAAAGTCTGAGGTCTAGGCAATCGTGGATGTCATGCGATGTGGTCGGGCTCACGCTGGAGCACGTGGAGATCAAAGATGGTGATTCGTGATGAAGCTACGGGCGGTGCGGTCCAGAAGGCTTCGACATGAGCGATGATGGTGCATGATGAAGATACAGGAGGTGCTGTGATAGTGGTTTTGTCACGTGTTGGGTTAGGAGTTATGTATGGAGTCCGTAATTGAGAAGATTAAGAAAGTTACGGATAGAGTCAGTAACATAGAAGAGATAGATATTTGAATAAAACCTGTGTTAAGAAGTGTTTCGGGTCTCTTGATTTGAGGAAGAGATAGAGTTTTGTGTTCATGTTTAAGACGGACATGATTTAGACATTAGCTTATAAAAGCAGGGGAGGCTAATGGTTAATATATGGCTTTTGAGGAAGTTTTTAGTGTAGTTATGGTAGGGTTTTCGTCGAGAAGGTTTTTAGGGTAGTTGTAAGAGCACTTTGCAACTCTATGGAGATCCTGGAATAAAGATAAGTTTTGAATCAATCTGGTTCTTGTTTTGCTTGTAGATTAGTTGTGATTGCAGATATTGTAGATCTTATGACAACGTTCAAAGCAATCAGACGAGCAATCATACATAGCGATCGGGTATGCGGTTGTAAGTTGAGCGATTGATTAAGTGGTTCGGTTTCGAGTGGTCGAAATCTTCCCTGACTGCTGAAAGACTCCATAAAAGCGGCGACAATCATTCATCCTCTCTGATTACTGTCTTCGATCCTACAATATTTTTCACTGTGCTTCTTTGACTTAGCTACTTCACGTCAAAGGGCGCGGTTTCAGATAGGAGCGGGAGTGTAGAACCCTTGATTGATATCTCCCCTCCTCTTAAGCATATGAGCATTTCATGCATCCAAGAGCTAAGGATACCGTGCGGAGGATGCAGCGGATACGCGGAACAAGGAATTTGCGTACATTAATTTCTAGAATTTTCTTATATAATACATGTATGATCTTCCTCGTTCCCCTAACAGACAATTACTTAGGGGAAAATTGCACATATACCCCATAGTTAGTAGGCACTTGTAGATTTGCCCCACACTTGAGTGACCTTGTAATTTTGCCCCATACTTGACATGCCCCCTTATTATTTTGCCCCATTGCCCATTTAGGCCCCGTTTGGCACAGCTCAGCTTCACTAGTGAAGCTGTTTTTTTAGATTCAGCTTCACGAGCAGCTTCACCGGTGAAGCTAAAGCTGTGTTTAGAAAACTGTTTGGCAAAACAGCTTCACCAACAGCTTCATGCATGGCTGAGAGAGGTCAATTGTCCAAGATGCCCCTGTCTACCTGACTTGTTCTAACATTTGGAGTTGTATATTTGTATATGGTCATATGAATTAAAAAATAATATATTTGAATGAGTATGAATTAAAAAATTAAAATAATAAAAAATTAAAAAATTAAAATACGTGAACGGGAGAGAGCGGTGCGTACGCGAAAGAAAAAAGTGAACGGGATTTTTGTGAACTGAGCGGTGTGTACGCCTGAGGGAGAGAGTGGCAAATACGTGTAAATTTTTGTGAACTCGAGGGGCATTCGCTTCCTTGGAATATGGGCATGAGGGAGAGAGCTGTGAAAAGCTACTTTTTTCAGCTTCACCTCTCCCTATTCCTTTGTGAGAGCACAAAAAAAGGAGCTTCATGGGTGAAGCTATTTGCAAAAAGGTTGTTTGGCAAAAAACAGCTCACAACAGCTCATGAAGCTGTTGGTGAAGCTGTGCCAAACAGGACCTTAGCTGCTATTTTAATTTCGTTTTTCATTTTTTGGGGCAGGAAATGACAGATCTACCCTTTTAACACATTTTCCCTAAACCCTTCCCATCGCCTGGTAGATCGAGCATTGTAACACATTTTCCCTACCTTCCAATCGCCGCGCCGCCGCACCTGGAGGGCAAAGACGAGCGGCTGGGGGCGGCTCCAGCGCGCCACTGCTCTGAGCTGGTCCTCCTCCTCACGCGTGCCAGATTTCCAAGCACATGTATTAAAGGGTAGATCTGTCATTTTCTGCCCCAAAAAATAAAAAACGAAATTAAAATAGCAGCTAAATGGGCAATAGGGCAAAATAATAAGGGGGCATGTCAAGTATGGGGTAAAATTACAAGACCACTCAAGTGTAGGGCAAATCTACAAATACCTACTAACTATAAGGTACGTGTACAATTTTCCCATTACTTAGTTGGTAGAACGTAACTCTGGATTCTAGCCAGAAAATCAACATCACGCACTGATCACCAATCGCCATGGAGGGCATCTGCACAACCTCTGTTCCTTGATTTTTTTTTAAAAAAAACCTATATTTCCATCGTGTGAGTTTGTCAGAATGGACATTTGATTTCCAATGAACCCATGGTCTTGAGCGCAAAATTTCCTCCCCACTAAAATATAAACGCCGAGAGGAGCGGAGCAACCCTCCTCCCTCTCTCCTGTGGCTCTGGGCAGCGAACAGTGGTTGTGGGATCGGCCACCTCCTCCTGGATCCGGAGAGAAAAGGTGCGTGATTTCCCTAATCTCGCCGCGGCTCCGTCCGATCCCGATTCCCGTTCCCTCGGCAGTCGTTTCGAGCTCCTATTCGAGCGGTTTGGTGGAGCTTTCTCCCAAGATTCTTGGTGCAGAGTTCCGCTCCATTTCCCCCAAATTAGGACGAACTTATGCTGTGTTTTAGGGGATTAAGTCGCGGTTTGGGTTCTTGCTGTTGCGGATTTGAACGAATGGGGGTACATTCTGCGGGGGTTTGTGGTTTCTGGAATGTGTCGGTGTGCAAGTCTGGCTCGATTTTGTCGCCTCCTGCTTATGATCTGGCCTCTCGTTGTGCGGATTCAGGTTTTAATGTGAAGATTTTGGTGATTCAAGGCTTTGATTATGGTTGTTTTTCCCGTTCTGTTGTGGCTTAATGGGCCGTGTGATTTGGAGCATCTGCTGGGCATAATATCATGCTGTGTGTTTAAATCTTTCTTGGAATTGCTGTTGTTGTGATGTAGCACTGTTTAGTCTGTTTTTGTTCTCCGCGTTGCTGCGATTTCATCTCTCTCTGTTGTGAAATGAAGATTTGGTGCAGAGATTTGCTTAATTTTGTCCTGAATCGAGGTGTTTGTTGTTGTTGTTTTTGCGAAAGTAGGATCTTGGGAAGGTTTTAGCTTGTCAGCGCAAATCACGTCGCTGGTTTAGGTAGCAGCAGCGCGGAATGTATGTTTCAGCAATGTCTTTTGCTCAATTGGCTTTGAATGTATCACTACAGATAGAAAATTTTTATAATGTGATCATGTGATGTTTGCTGCTACCGTCCATGACAATGACTCACCAAAAGGATGTTGAGGTGGATGCATCGGTAGGCTGTACCAAACCAAGTTGATCTGCGTTGCTAGAATATTTTTAGGTGGAATGTGGCTCCACATAAGAATAAAGACATATGTGCAACAAATCCTGTGAGCTAGGTTGCGTGGACACTAGTACGATACAATATTGATATTTTGGATATATATAGGAAATGAAAAACATTAACTGGTTGTTTGTTGTAAGTAGTTCAACAACCTTTTTTGTTTTAAGAGAGCAAGAAAATAATCAAACTGCAGATAAACTACAGTTCAACAACTTTTTTTGTTTTAATAGAGCAAGAAAATAATCAAACTGCAGATAAACTGCAGTTTCCCTTTTACAGATTATCTCAGAACAATGTGACTTGTGCCATTTATGTTGGAAAAAGCAACAGTGTTAAAAATTGGTGATAGACCAGTAGTCAAATGCTCCTGTAATATGTGCTAGTGCTTGACTACTTATGTGCCTAATTGTTGGTATGCTGTGCAAAAAAGTGTTGGTGCAACCCAACTCATGAGCTTATGAACTGACATATTAGATGCCAACAACTGAAAATCCTTCTTTTGTGAAGGGTTTGTAGCAAAGTTGTAAATTCCATTCCGGTACTGGCCGGAATGTGCCATACCAGCACCCAAAAACACAGAAGCCTCAATTCCGTACCGGCCTCAATACCTGGCAATACTAGCCAATTCTGGGCATTCCAGGCGGAATTACCCATTTCATGAATTCTGGTACCGGCCCGGTGGCGTGTGCCGCGTGCCCCGTGCACGGCTGCATGTGCGTGAAGGCCTAGTAGCCAGCCCAAGCATGAAGTTAGTAAGTGCCGCATGAAGGCCCAGCAGCGTGCATGGCTGCATGTGCGTGCATGACGTGCGCGTGTATGAAGTAAGCCTGCCCAGCAGCAGTTGGCAAAAGTGATAGTTGTGTGATAAATGATAAATCTGAAGTATGCTTTGCCAATTTTTATCTATGTGTTTTAGGTATGTTTTCAGTTCACTTTCTTCGTAATTAAATGGATTAAACTATGCGTCATTTTTATCCTATGGTTGTGTATTTGAACTTTTGAAGTGAGATTATGTATGTATGCATGCATGCTACACATAAAGATAGAAAATATAATTTATACAGCTGTATTACAACACACTTCTGATGGATATATTTTACAGTGGGTATGCTAGAATTAAAGTTTTACAGAGGTGGGGATTGGAGCTCTCGAAGACTCTGAGGCTTTGTGTTGCTCTCTTCAAATCGTCGATGCCCTTCTTCTGCGGAGTGCCCCTCTTTATATAGCAGCGGGATGTGTCCTCTTAATTAAGCCTAGGGTCTTAGAGTAGGCCTTTCTGGCATGCACTCTATCTTCTAAGCACCTTTTCCTTTTTTTTATTGAATACTTCTGGCAAGATTCTTCAGCAGGCTTCACTCCTTTCATCATGAGTGACACATATAATTGGCGGACTTTCTTTCCTGTGCTGAGGACTCATGCCTTGTCCTTTCTGAATATTTGCGCATATTGAGCTATTTGAACTGTCCTTTAGTATATTTTATCAATTGATGCCTATATCAGACAATCCTAAATTTATAGAACCTAAACCATTATATGTGGTGTTCGAAAGCAAATTGCCAGGAATATACTTATCATTTGAAGAAATAATAGCTCAAAAAATAGACTCCAAACTGGCTGGAGGAATATCTTGGAAAAAATATATGTAAATATAGATGAAGCTTTAACGCAAGCTAGAAAAATACTAGAAATAAAGTATTATATGGAACCAACAGCAAAAGAATACATTCAGAAGTTTAAAAAAGCAAAAAATAAAAAAACTCCAGTAGCATCATCCTCAACGAATATAAAGGAAGAAGGAACTCAAAACAAACCTACCTATAAAGAATGCTTAATAAAAGGAGTAGACCCATTAGATGGATCATATATAGATTGGAAAATAGATGAAAAATTCGAATCCATAACTCCTCAATGGAAAAATAATATAAAGGAAGAAGTTTTAAAAGAATTAAGAATAGAAATAAATAACAAGTTTAAAGCCATGAAAAAAAGAATATGATGAAAAATTTGAAATATCGTTATCTGACGATAACATAATGGATATTGCCGGTCATGGGTAAAATATGAAATAAAAAGGTATGATGAATCAACATACCTACAAATTGAAAGAATCCTAAAAAGGTAAAGGAATATCTAAAGGTATCTCTATAAAAGATGCTAATATTGATAGAATACTATCAATTATTGAGGCGCAGAAGATAAAATATACTAAAGGACAGTTCAAAT
This sequence comes from Dendrocalamus latiflorus, assembly GCA_017311315.1. NCBI lineage: Eukaryota > Viridiplantae > Streptophyta > Magnoliopsida > Poales > Poaceae > Dendrocalamus > Dendrocalamus latiflorus. Next base: position 17,241,391 of record CM029649.1, on the reverse strand, counting down.
AGCTCAATATGCGCGGATATTCAGAAAGGACAAGTCATGCGTCCTCAGCACAGGAAAGAAAGTCCGCCAATTATATGTGCCACTCATGATGAAAGGAGTGAAGTCTGCTGAAGAATCTTAGCAGAAGTATTCAATAAAAAGAAAGGAAAAAGTGCTTAGAAGATAGAGTGTATGCCAGAAAGGCCTACTCTAAGGCCCTAGGCTTAATTAAGAGGACACATCCCGTTGCTATATAAAGAGGGGCACTCCGCAGAAGAAGGGCATCGAGGAATTGAAGAGAGCAACACAAAGCCTCAGAGTCTTCGAGAGCTTCAATCTCCACCTCTGTAAAACTTTAGTTCTAGCATATCTACTGTAAAATATATCCATTAGAAGTGTGTTGTAATACAGCTGTGTAAGGTATATTTTCTGTCTTTGTGTGTAGTAACTTTCGGGGTTCCCGAAAGGGAAAACCATATGTAAGCTAGTTTGTGGAAATGAAGTAGTTCTTCTTCAGTTCCTTGGTAGTTCTAAGTCTGATCATATGGAACAAGGTTTTATGTTAGGGATCTTATAGGAGAAAACTCTCTGGCAACTCTCCGCAGAGCCTGAGGTTAGCTAAGAAGAATGTTGAGGTCTTAGAGAAGTGTTCCCTTTGGGTGGAACTGCCTGGGGAGACGATAAAAAATTGTCTCATATGATCTTGACTTTGATTTTCAAGAAAAGGTTTAGCTACTCCTGAAGCAAAATTAGTGAGAAGTATAGTGAGTACCGAGTTGGATTTTTACAGCACTAAAAGCACTTCGGCTGTCTTGTTGGTTTTACCAACTCGTAAGATCCTGAAAAATTACTGTTCAAAATTAATCATCATCATCGTAAAAGAAACATCCATTTCAGTGAATAGTAATCAGAATAGTAACTAAATAGTATACCCACTATCATAGTGCACGAATACTATTCACAAGTGGAATATTACTATTCAAATTGAATTTGAATAGTAACCAGAATTTTATCATCCGGAACGAAACACCAGTATGGGCCGGTCCTGGTGCATTCCATGCCAAGAGGCAAACCGGAATGGCCTCCGGAATGGAATTTACAACTATGGTTTGTAGGGCCAAGTGAACTTAGCACCAATGAGACTTTTTTGTTATTTTAATGGTGTATGCTATTTTTGTAATTCTTTTGGGACACGTGAGCTTTTTTGGCCCTTTGAGGATAACACTATTCTTATCTGAAACTGATTTGGCAGAGTACTTGACCTTTGAACTACCATAAGATGGGTCGTGGTGTTAGCAGTGGCGGTGGTCAGAGTTCCTTGGGCTACCTTTTTGGTGGCGATGAACCTCCAAAGTCAGCTGAGAAGCCTAAGCCAGTTCAAAAGCCAACTCCTCCGTCCTCTGCAGAGAAGCTCAAAGAGATCCCAGCTGGTATTCAAAGTAGTAAAGCAAACAATTACTACAGATCTGAAGGCCAGAACTGTGGAAATTTCCTAACGGTAGTATCCATTTCTCATGAATATTTCAGTTATGCTTTTTTGGATCAGCAATTGAGTACAAATGGAACAAGAAAAGCTCTTTACTTTCTCTCAATTCATAATTTGTTCTTAGCTTATGACCCAAAATATTCAGTAAGATTTCTTCCATTAAGTACACCATTTAGCCTATGATTGAAGTGTTATTTGCAAGTGCATTTTGTATTTACATGTATATGAAACATGGCCAGATTGGATAATTCTCTATTAACCCCATCTTTTCTTGTTATTTGATGTTTTGGCCATTTTTCTCTGGTAGATGAAATTCCAGTAAATCATCGACAGTTGTACAGAACTTTTTGTGTTATTTGATGTTTTGGCCATTTTTCTCTGGTAGATGAAATTCCAGTAAATCACCGACAGTTATACAGAACTTCCGTGTTATTTTATGTTTTGGCCATTAATAATTACAGCATCTGTATAATTGGAACATTTTGCCATGAAATCCTACTATACCAATAACACCAGAGAGAATCATCTCAGTTATTATGCACTGAGGACTGGTAGTTGATCAATAGTTCAACTTCTGGGGTTAAACATATTGTTCTATTTTTGCAGTAGCTCAGTAGTTTCAAATTCTGTCCATGTAAATTTACTGTCTCATGCTGTCTTGCAATACATCTACTGAGTTGTCTGTCTTTTCAGAAATTCGGGTGACTATTCCCTGAATTCATTTAACTCCTGAACTGTCCATGCTCTGTTACTCAGATATCAAATAGATGCTGAGATACCTTATCCATGACATCCAACCTCAAATAAGTCTCTGTATGCATTTTAGGGGGTGTTCATACTCAAATAAGTCTCTGTACGCATTAAGGGGGTGTTCATATTGGCTGCGGCTGATGACTTTTAGCTGAAAATAAATAATAGTGGCTTAAAAAAGTAGCTTTTAGACGCGAGACTAGAGCGAGAGGAGTGAGCTGCGTGATGCGCCCGTGACTCCTTAGCTTATCTTCTGGCTTTTAAAGCGAATACGAATATCCCCTTAGTCAAACAGGCTGTTTGTTAGTTTGAGGCCAAGAATGCACAAAAGATTTTACAGAGAAAGTTATAAAAAGTTCCCACGTACGAAATACTTATGCACTTTATGCTGAAATTTGCTATTGCATGGTGCCACAGAACCGTCCTTCCACGAAGGTGCAAGGTCCTCCAGGCGGTGATTCTCAACTGAATTATCTTTTCAGCGGCAGCGAGGATGGCAAGTGATGCTCATCCGCTGTTGAATTGGCCATGAGGTTGGATGAAAGGTTCCTGCTCTAAAAAAAACTGTATCCCATGTGTGATTATCGGAAGGACCTGCTCATGGTATGTTACAGGGATTGCTGGTATGTGTGTATGCGTGCGCCGTGTGTTCGTGTATGCGTGTGTTGATCAGCAGCTACTTGTGCTTAGAGCTGACTTTTATCTCTGGTCGTCTATCAGTTGATGGAATTGGTCTTTATGTTGACATTATTGTGGATGATGCTTTATTGTACAAATCTGTTCAAGTTGTGTCGTACCCGCTGATTGGACATGATTGTTATCTAATGCTCTCAATTGTTGTAGTAAGAAATGTTTCTGTTCTTGGCTGCTGCTTTATGATGTATTTTCTACAGGTCCCAAGCTTTGTATGGCTTGTGAAGTCGGTCGTTTCTATATTGCTGAAGTGGTAGATGAGTCAACTTCGCGTCAACTTCGCCAATATTGAGAAACGGAGTCTACGGCCCTGATATTTTGAGCTTTTGGCTTGGACGGTTTTTTTAAAACGGTTTTTCCAAATGGTTTACTGAGTCTAAAACCGTGGGAGCCGATGTACTAAAACGTGTGTGCCATTTGTCTCAGTGTAGATAAAAATTATCAGCTGAAGTCTAAAAGAATGAGATCATGATAACTGAATATGCATATTTTCCTAACCTAGAACAGGGTTCAAATATCATGATCACCTAGATAGGGGTGGGAAACAGTAACAGATAATCCGTTTTACTCGATATTTGTATATGAGAAAACACGATTATGGTAAGTAAATTCCATATTCGAGAATATTTGTATCCATATTTAAGAATATTTGTATTTGTATTCGAGACTATTCAATTTGCATTCGATACGTTTTCTATGCTTATCATTGGTAACCGGTGAAAAATCAGCAAAACCGTTAGAAATTTGTTCTATCGAGATTTGTTACAGAAGTTATAGGAGGATATTTGTATTCGATCGAATTAAGTACATATTCAATTCAAATTCATGTTAATTATGATATTCGATTCGTATTCAAGAATATTCGAATTTATATTCATATTTATTTTAAAAATATAAATTTGTATTTGTATTTAAGACTATTTGATGATATTCGGTCCATTTCTATCCTACAACTAGATTGTCTGCGTTATCTAATAGATTTAACCTTTCGTGCTGGCCATCATTTTATCTCACTCCTATTTGTGAAATGAGGCGATGCTTTGCCGGCATATATAGCTGGAGGTTAGGCACTTAGGCCCCTACTCGTTTTGGAAGTAACCATCGTTTGTTGCTGCCTTCGTAACAACTTGCATTTGGTAGCAGAGATTGCCGAAAAGACGGCACAATGCCAGCACCATGGGGACAGCAATATTGTTCATGCGTCACCATATGCAAAACCTTTGTTTGGCCCATCTTGGCAGATGGTTCACATGAAGAACACGAAAAACCTCTCCTTTTTTTGTACTTGTTTCTAAAATTTAGGCTTAGTTTTGATCCTGACTGTATTGACTTATACTTCTAACTTATACTTAGTAAAATCAAAAATCAATACGAACATTCAGTTTCTCGAAACGGCTTCTCCACTTCTCTTACTACCGCTTCGCTCCGGAGATAAGGTAGGGATAAGGGTGCATCATGCACCTCACTCCTCTCGCCCCTATCACGTGCACTATCTCTCCTTACTTTTTTCACCGTTCGCTCTCTCATTCTAAAAGTCACTTCTTTCAACCACTACTATTTATTTTCAACCATAAGCCACAGCCAAAAGCCATCAACAAAAGAAAATATGAACGCCCCCTTCTATCTGGATTGTTTCACAGCTGCAGAATAGCCTGGCTCATGTTAGTTACTTATATTGCCTATGTATTGCAATTTTGATGGCATGTTATCCTTACACCTATGGCATGCCACATTTGTTGTGTTTGTTGAAGTGGAACTATGTAGGTAACTACTAAGAATAGTGCAATTCAGAGTAACATGTTTGAACCAAATTCTAATAGAAACACACATCAAAAGGAAATGTGACACTAAGAGTAGCTTTTTAATTGAAGTATTTTGGTATATCGACCAACTGGCAACCAACTTTTAAAGACATAACAGAAGTATTTGACTAGAATTGGCAAAGATTCCGTATAGGGGGTGCAAATAGTACGGATTAACCCCGACCGATCTGATACCAAATCCAGTCGGTACTGAGTGTGGGAAGGTAATTTAATATCCGATACCAAATCCGATCGGTTTTGGATAGTTGTTGTCGGATATGGTAGCAAAAACGGGAAAGATAAAATCTGACCAAATAGCGTCGGTAAATTGGATACTACCCGGTTGTTTCCGGATATGGTAGCGAAAACGGGAAAGATAAAATCCAACCAAATAGCGTCGATAAACAGTAAACTGGACACTATCCGGTTGGATATCCGACAAGTAAGTTAGTACCCCAATCGACCATCAATCACTATTGACATCAACCGACTTAGATTTTACCTAAATCCTAATCTAACTCTAGAGTCCAGTCACTCTACCTAGTCACCACCAATCCTCCCCGCTTATGTTGAACTTGCATATGAATTTATCGGTTTTCAAACTTATGCATGAATTTATCATTTTTTAAACTTATATGTGAATTTATCGCTTACGATGAACTTGTGTTGTATCGGCTATCGTACTTAGGTAATCTAGATGAATTTATTGCTAGTTGAAAGCTTGAATTGATGGTTGCATGATTCAGTGTATACTTCTTCATGTATGCACATACTATCCGCCTATATTATCCGTTTTGATCTGAAACCGTTATGTATCCGTTCCGATGGTACCATATCCAAAACTCTAAATACTCCGAATTCTCATTTGTATCCGGCCTTATCATATCCAACTCTGAGAAAAAATATGGATTATGATACAATATGAATAATGTCCGTCCAAATTTAACCTGATTGCACCCCTAATTCCATATAATTCGCTTTCTATTTGCTTATGCAACACATCACACGACAATAAATACCAAACTGATCATAAGAAAAGCTGGACTTTACGTTTTTCAAGTTTCAACGCAAAGCAAGCATGTAGCAATTCCTTTTATTAGATACACAGGAAAAATTATGTAACTTTACCCCTCCACCTAGAGATGCTTTCGCATAGAGCGAAAGTTAAGGACCAATTTGTGCATTAACCCAATCAAATGCCGCGGACCAAGAGGTTTGTTGGTCTTCCATCTTTCCCGCAGAATCAAAACCTTTGCTTTTCCATAAAAAGTGAGAGTAGCTCCAAACAGAGTTTTTCATCGAACTGTTCACATAAGTAGCAATGTACCTTTTTTTTCTTTCAAAAATGGCCCTCGGACACCCGTTTTTGCAAAAATGGCTCCCTCCCCGAGCTAGAAAGCCGCGGAAGGTGATAGGTGTCACCTGCTACACCCCCTAGCTCGGCATGCCCGTGGTAGCATGGTCGAGCACGATAGGAGCTCGATAGCTGGTGCTACCGAGCTCCCCTTGCTCGACAAGAACCCTACCTCAATAGGTAGGTGGGTGACCGACTAGGGGGTCATGATGTGATGCGCTCGACAATGATTTTTATGGCTTTCGGCTAGGCTTGGCATTGCCCCGTGCACCCCCATGGGCCTGTCAATTGGTAATGCCTTCCTACATGCATAAAATGGCTCGCATCCCTCTCGCTATCTCATATGAAGCTGTATAGTTGACTATCTTCCCGACCAAGCGGGAGAGAGCTGATGGAGAGGAAAGAGATAGAGTAAATGAGAGTTTGAATTACTTTTGAAGGTGGTTTTACTTGATTTAGGGGATTTCACAATTTGAATTGGTGTGGTTGCGGTAAAGACCTTGACCAAGAGGTATGTTTCATTTGCCTGCAAGAAATGCGCTTAATATGTCATCAACATTTTGTTAACTTAACGGTGGTTTGGTTATATAGAATACGCTGTGTAACTATGTTTAGATGACATATGTATTTAGTTTGTGCGGATGATATTTTGTAATTACCCATATTAGTGATGTACTAGTGCCAATAAGAATGATTCTTTGTTAATAGCTAATCTTTTTTTAACTGTTATGTGTACCCCATTATTATTTGTACACTGTTATTATTTGTACCTTATTTGAACTTTATTTATAATCTTAGCGATGTATTATTTGTACGTTATTATTGTTTGTACACTGTTATTATTTGTAACTTTTTTGGAAATAATGTTAAAAAAGTCGCGCTGTTATTTGTACACTTATCACCACCATTTGCAAATTTGGTATGCACATATACGTGTTGTTTGGTGCCATTGCTAATAATGCAGAAAATATCTATGTACCTTTATTTTTAGCACATGGCCGTAGTCATAATTGATAGCTCAGCTATGTACATATGGATGATTATTTTGTATTAGGTTTAGTTGTATTTAGCATGTCTAAAATAAATGCATTTCATCAGCATTGGTGGTAGGTACTTGCTGTCGGATATGGAATACTTGTTCATGTTCTACGGGGAAGGACTCGTACAGGATGGGTTGTACGGGGCAGACCTTCAACATTGTGAAAGGACCTTAATCTAAGCTCCGGAATTTAAGGACATGGGTCTCCCTGAGCTCAAGAGATGCGTGTAAAGTGCATTTGATAGGGAGGTTGGCAGGAAGAAGCTCGTCATCGAGGCAGTGATAGCCATGGTGGTTGGAGATTCGAGTGAGTGTTTCTAAGAGCTGAAGATGGTAGTTGCCAATATGGCCTGGTGACAATATGTGGACAATATGCACGATATATGGGAGGCCAATAGTGTATATGCAGTTTATGGAGAGGGCTGAGGCGTCGAGCAGGGGTGAGGACGGCGGATGTTGAGGTGTGGAAATGATGCAGTTGGTTGGTGGTGGCGGTGTGGAGCATAATGTTGGTGGGGATGGTGGCGGTAAAGTGGAACCTGGTGGTGCTAGCCATGGTGGTGGTGCGGCAGAAGATGGTGTTGGTCATAATGATAGGTAGCTATTGAGGTTGGCTCATGACTTTGAGCCAACAGAAGGTGCAGTGTGCATTAGCTGCCTTGAATATTTAGATGGCCTATCAGATGAAAGCCATTCTAGCGAGGAGGAGGATGCCGACATAGACAATAGTGGAGACGAGGCCAGTGTAGGTGTTGGCGGGGGTGGTGCATCTGGTGGTATTGTGCGTACGGATGTTGAGTGCGTCTCCTCAAGATTGAATGCTATTGTGTTGACCTCCTATAGTTCTGTCATCCAAAAAATGGGTTGGAATGGTCCTTCAATGAAGACACTCTACTCAAAAGGCAACACTTATCCAACAAGGGTGCCACGTAGCAAGCCATTGCAAGATATACCGTCCACATAAGCCACACATATCGAGTGCACATGTCGAACCCCGACACGTATATGGTGAAGTGTGCTGATGGCTCTTGTCCTAAGAAGGTCCGTGTGCAGAGATTTAGAGGCTGTGCAACGGACTTCTGAATAATAGTGGTCAAGGACCACACCTATGAGCTCGTAGAGTCGTTGCACGTGCACCTTAATGTGACCTTGTCACTCATTGCCAGCTTGATAAGTCACCTTGTAGTTACAAACATCATAGTTTCGCTGAAATTGTTGATGGCCGATACCATGAACCTGGTTGGTTTCCCAGCGAGCTATGGCAAGGTGTGATGGCTGAGGAGGAAGGTTATACATGGGTTGTAAAGCACGTACGAGGATGCCTATGACTTTGTGCCAAGAACGCCGCATCACATTGCCGAAGCTAATCCCGGGACATATGTAAACAAGATAGAGAGGGTGCACTCAACGAAGGGCCCCTATTGTTTCATTATTGATCATGTTTTGGGCATTTTGTTAAGCGGTTGAGGGGTTCAAGTACTATCGTCCAGTACTCATAATGGACGGCATGTTCCTCTCTAGCAGGTACAACGGCACAATGTTGACGTCGGTAGCAGCCGACACAAATGATTAGCTACTCCCAATAGCCATGTAATTGTGAAGAATGAGAACATTGATAGTTGACTGTAGTTTATAGCCAATATGAAACAAGTAGTAGTCCAAGACCAGCCCATCATCTACCTTATCACAGACTGCAACATTGGGCTGCTATCGGCGCTGAGCACCATGTAGCAAGAGACTCAATCACCCTTTCAATGGAATAACATAAGGATCCGCTAGTGCATGAGGCATCGGACGGCAAACTTCCACACCTGTTTCTACAACAAGGAATTGATGAAGAAGTTCAAACAATTGTGCATGCAAAACCAGAGGCACAAGTTCAACGTAATATTGCGAGAGCTTGACGAGGAGACCTCCAGGCATGTGAGGGAGTCACAAGGAGAAGAATTGGCCACAACATAGGCTGCTCCCATAGCAATGGATGAGTTCACCCGATGGATCAATTTGCAAGCCTTGGACGTAGAGAAATGGTCCTTGCTTCATGATACTGATGGTGCAATGTACGAGATTATGATCAACAACATGTTCGAGGTGTACAATGGTGTATCAAAGGGTGTGTAGTCCCTGCTGATCCCTGCAAATGTGGACGAGAGTTGGAACTGCACCGTTGGCTATTTTGTTAATAGAGCCATTATTTTGAAGAAGCACCTGGATGAAAGGAGGAAACTCTCATAAGTCATGTAGGTGTACATGGAGTAGAAAATGGTGAAGACTCATTGGCATGTCGCTCTGGACATGGATGAGGTGAGGAAGAATTCAAGATCCATTTGAGGGAGAAATATGTCATGGGCTATGCCAGATGCAATCACAAGCATGCATGCACTATTAGCGAAGTCATGACCTGCATGTGCAAAAAGCCAATCCTGTTTTACACTCCTTGGTTCTATGTCCACACCGCATGCACTGCGTGGTGGTAGTCCTTTGTACATTATATTTCGGAGTACTACGATATCCACCATTTGTACCAGGCCTAGAGCGTTGAGTTCAACTCCTACGGGATGGACATGCATTACATGGACCTTTGCTTGGAGAAGTGAAGTGGGTGCCAAATGACGCACTGAAGTAGCCTGGGTATGGAAGACGTCAGTTCCACCGCATCTGCATTGATATGGAATATAGTCAACGTGGCCAACAGTAAAGGACATGTAAGTGCAGGCTATGCAAGACAGTGGGCTGCTCCATGAGGAACTTCCTAAATAGGCCCACTTTGTCGGTCGCCCCGTAGACCTAGTGATTTATAGCACCTGTACCTGTGTACTCGTTCATTCTTTATAAGGCTGGCATTTCTTGCAATGTAACTCTCAATGAATTAATGTTTGACAATACAAAGTATGTGCGTTTTAAATTAAGTTGACAATACAAAGTATGTGCGTTTTAAATTAAGTACCTGTGTACTCGTTCATTCTTTATAAGGCTGGCATTTTTTGCAATGTAACCCTCAATGAATTAATGTTTGACAATACAAAGTATGTGCGTTTTAAATTAAGTTTAGTCCTAATGTTATCACATTCTTTTTTGTTACTTTCAATGCGAATTTTGTATAAACACTGATACTACAGATACTCAAACATCCTTTTCTGTATTACAGGGAATCACACTATGCCAACAGAAGTATGGCGGATAGGGTTGGAAGATCAAGGCGTGGGAGGGGACGACGGGCACGGGCTGGGTTTTGAGGTCGTGACCCTTACCTCGAAGATATGAGTATCTATGGTCCCCTTGACCCTGACCCCCAAGCCCAAATATACCACTCGAAACCAGGGAGTCATACACCTAAGAAATCCCCTCCGCGACTACCCACACATCCTTGAGCCTTAGCCATAATGCAAGCACAACTTCAATGTGGTGGTGCAGGTTTGTGATGACCACGTGCACTTAGGACATCGATTTTTTTGTTGCCTCTATTCATGGTAAGTGATTCGTTACCTACGTATACTTGCACACATGGAACACTTGTACTAATCTTGTCTTGCTTGTAGATAGTGGATTGCAAGTTCACTGAATTGGTAGATCCATCATATCCAATACCCGCCTAGGTTTATATGCACAAACTACACATCTATCTAGAAGCGTTGCGTGAGGAGCTCCAGACCGAGAGGGCCAACAACGACGAGCTCCATAGATAGAAGATCAGGGAGAGGAATAATGAGGAGGTCATGCACCTTGACAGCGACTACCACCCACATTATTGCTATGCCAACTCGAACTGCAATTATGTCTACCACTACCGTGACAACTAGCCACATCCACACCGCATGTATGATCGCCATTCCATGTGAGTGCTGTACGATTCCACATTTTCGCCCTAGGGTTGTTGTAATTCGCACCTCCATTATGAAGTGCTATGTCAGGCTACGTATGGTTCATTCTAATAATTTTTTCAATAATGTATCCGCACTTAAAAGATGAAGTTGGTGGAGTCAATTCATTGACCCGTTCAAACCCCCTGTTGCACCTCTCTAAATATAGTTATAACAAAACCAAATGTTTAGTGAGTCCGTGCTAGTTAACCGGGTAAACAACTACCGGAGGCTATGTATTGGAGGCTAGACAAAGGGCAGTAGAGTAGGAGGAGCTGTCAAGCCAGGGGCTTGGTAGGACTACTAGCCAGGGGTGTCTGGTAGCCCTACTTGTCACGTTGCGCACCAACGTGCTACCAACTGCCTTCGCTCCTACCGTGCTCAGCCATGTTGCTGTGAGTGCCCTAGCCTGCTAAGCTAGAGGGACATGGTAGGTGATAGGTGTCATCTGCTGCATCTTCCGAACTCAAGGAGGGACTGTTTTTTTTTGCGAAAAATGCTAGAGCGCTACTTCTATGAACAGTTCCTTTCCGTGTGGTTCTCCATCTAATGGCCACGATACTATGCATGCGGTCACATCCCAGCTACACAACCTGGGGAATCTCGAATGTTCCTCTGACCCATAGAGCCCACCTCGTGTACGCGTCGTATCGCCCACCACCGTGGGACAATGCCGCGTTCGTGAGGATGCTACCCACCACGCCCCACTACCGCGTGTACCTGTGCATGTGGGTCCCCATGCAACAGAGGAGCCAGGCAATGACTTATTGCCACACGTCCTGCTTGCTCCATCCAGCCAGTGGGATCACGACAGCGTCCCTACCCACTAGGTTTCTACGGGCCTGTTCAGAAACGGCTTATAGGGCAACTTCTGGCTTCAGCTTCAGCCCAAATAAGCCAGAAGTTACAGTGAACGGAAGAACTTCTGTGGGGGGGGGGGAGGGTAAAAAAGTCACTAATATGTGAGGCCCTCCATCCCGAACCACAGAGCTTGCTTCCCACCTCGCCTCTATCCAGATCGGGTGTCCACCGGTTGACCCCGCTCTAGATCCGACTTTCGCCATCCCCGACCACCCCTCGCCTCCCCCGTGCTCCTCGAGATCCTCTGTCTGCCACTACCAACCCCCCGCGTAGATCTGACGACCGCCATCCCCCTCCTGCCCCTTGTCCCCCTGTAGATTCGGCGACCGCCATCCCCCTTCCCCTGTAGATCTGGCAACCACCATCCCCCTCCCTCTCCCTTCCCCCTGCAGATTCGGCGACCGCCATCCCCCCGTAGATTCGGGGGTCGTCATCCCCCCCGTAGATTCGGCGACCGCCATCCTCCTCCCTTGTCCACCCTGCATATTCGGTAACCGCCATCCCCTCCCCTGTCCACCCTGCATATTTGGTAACCGCCATCCCCCACCCTTCTCCGGTAGATCTGGTGTCCGCCATTCCCACCCCCTCCATACAGATCCGACGACCGCCATCCCCCACGTAGATTCAGCGACCGCCATTCCCTACCCTCCCCTGTCCCCTGCAGATCTGGCAACCGCCATCTCCCACCCTCCCCAGCCACCCCCGACAGATCTGGTGGTTGCCATTCCCACCCCTCCTGCAGATCCGGTGACCACCATCCCCCTCGCGCAAATTCAGCGACCGCCATTCCCCACCCTCCCCCGTCCCCCTACAGATGCAGCAACCGCCATCCCCCACCCTCCCCATCACCCCCTGGTAGATCCGGTGGCCGCCATTCCCACCCTTCTCCTTGCAGATCCGGCGACCGTCATCCCTCACCCTCCCCCGCCACCCCCCGTACCCCCTACGCCTGCCTCCCCCATTGTCCCCCTTTGTGTGTGATGTGGGCCGGTGTGCCCTAGTCATCCCCCACAGTAGGTCCCCGGCCCTGGCTTCCCTCTCCCAGCCGACGTCGGTGTCGGTGGCCGTGCCTCCACCGACGATTGCTGACTCATCATCCTTTGCCTTGACGTTCGACACCACCTCTCCTGTACATTCCGAGTTGGCATCAAATGCGCCGTCCTCCCCTTGTCTTGCGCAATCATCCCCTCGCTAGCTTTCTGCTCCTTCGATGCCGTGTGGAGGCAAGAGCCCGGCCGAACACCCCGTCGAGCTCTCGGTGTGCTGCAAAGTGCACGTCTTCAACCTCCTATTGCTGGTGCCTAAGGTAATTGTAATAAAATAAACTCAACTCCAACAATTTCCTGACAATATGACTCTGGGTTCGAACATGTAACCCAGCTTGGAGGGTTTGATTATTTGTTGCATGTACTTTCCTAGTGTCTATATTGAACGATTGAACAATTTTCTGATATGTTGTCGCCTTGTCGGGGCCAATTGTGAGCTGCGTAAGGGTAGTTTGTGTCTGGTCATGCTCATGTTATTCGCCTTTGCTTGCCTCATGCTCGCAGATGGCCAAGGGGTAGACTTTTAAGGATAACACTAGCAATGCTAGCTGGGATGCCGCCGCCCATATTGCTATGCTAGAAATATGCCATGAGGAGTTCAAGGCACAGAACACGACAGGGGGCTGCCTAAACAGGCATGGGTACACCACTCTGGGGAAGAAATTCAAGGAACGGACCAGCCGCGACTACACCAGAAAACAAATTCAAGAATCACTGGGACTCACTTAAGAAGGAGTACTACATTTTGAAGACCTTGATGTTGAATGCGACCGTCTTGGGAATGAATGTAGCCACCGGCTCAATCGATGCAATGGGCGCATGGTTCGAGGAACAAAACATGCAAAACCATGTGTTGGATTGTGTATACGCCATGGCACAAGACTACATTAAACCGATTGATCCGTCATTCAGCACAATGCATGGCAAGTTGATAGAACATAGATTTTATCCTCAATTTGCAGGAGCTATCGGGGCCATCGACAGTACCCACATCCCCGTCGTAGTGCCTGCTGCGTAGCGTGTAATGCACACCAACCGGCATGGGGACCCCAGCCAGAATGTATTGGCCATGTATGACTTCGACATGTGGTTCACATTTGTGGTTGCAGGATGGCCTAGGTGCGCCCACGACACACGCATCCTACTAGACACACTGAACGGTTACGACCACATGTTTCCACATCCTCCCCTAGGTATAATGCACAATCCCCTGCATGCAGTTCAACATTCCTAACTTTAACGTACGTACGTATGTCTAACTTGGCCCATTTTTCCATTGTAGGGAAGTATTACTTGGTGGACTCGGGCTATCCTAACAGGATAGGTTTCCTAGCCCCGTTCCGGAACAGTCGGTACTATGTCGCCGACTTTGCCCGTGGCGGTCGGCCACAGGGCTGCAACGAACTTTTCAACTACCTTCACGCATCTTTGCGCAACGTCATTAAGCGTGCGTTCGGCGTGTGGAAGAACAAATGGCGTATTCTAGAACGAATCCCTAGTTTCGACCACGCCATGCAGAGGAAGATAATTATTGCCACCATGGTGTTGCATAACTTCCTACTTGGCAGTGGGCAGGGCGATATGGATCACGCAAACACCCCCGTTGGCTCAGATCATGGCTCCTTTCGGGTTCATGCCACTGAAGACACGAGTGATTTACAAATGAATAAGGTACACGAGGCAATTGTGCCGCCCGAATATGCTTGTACGCTCCCCCACATGTACAACTACGTATGCCCACACGGCTATGTACACCGTGGTAGTAGGTTAGCTTGTACGCACACTTGTAACATCATATGATTACTATTCCCCCGCAATGGATGTCAATATCACAAGCTCATAGTTTACTATCCCGTTCATTTCGAACGTTATTGCGGTGGCCTTGTGCAAAGGGAACAACTCTGTTGACAAAGCTCTTGTTTTCCTTTCGTGCGTACATTTTTTTCATATTTATTTTATCATTCCGGCGTATTACAGCTTATTCAGCAAAAAGTGAAAAGCCAACAGCTATAAAGAACAGAACCGCTTCTGCACTAGCCGTTACTATTTATCAGTCGTAACCAAAAGCCAAAAAATACAGTCAAAAGTCACCAACTAAAATCTAAAAGAACAGGCCTTACAAATAGGCCACTACGTTTTAGGCCCCGGCCAAGCTCGTCACAGTTGCCAAAAAAAGCATAAGCAGGCTAGCCGAGCTGTGTGACTCCGGTGGCCAGCGGGCGATGGCCAGCAGGCTAGCCGAGCTGCGACGGATCGATCGCGAACAACGTGAGCCTTCAAGAAAGGCGCACGGGATCGCCGTGCTCTGCGACGTCGACGTCGCGCTCGTCGTCTTCTCCGCCAAGGGCAAGCTCCATGAGTACTCCACGCACAGCAGGTGCGCAAATACAGTAAAAACTTTGTATACACAAACGATGCACTTCTTTTTTCTTTCGTTTCTTAAGACGGAATGGACATGAGCTCGATCTGCCAACATCATCATATAAATAAAAGAAAGTAAGGAAAGGAAAGGAGCTCGAGCGCTCGTAGAACAGACAAGCGCCAGCTGACGAGCAAAGCCTTGGCGCAGAACGACGGCAACTGAGTGACTACCCAAAAGCCTCGTAAAACTACTGTTTAAATACCTATTTCTCGACTCCAATACTCTTCTTAAGATCCTCCCATTCCTTTTCATACATAAGTTCCCCCCTACATTCACTTTTTCTTTCCCATATTTGCTAGTGCATGCGAGATAATGCCATACTACTTTTGCTGGCTAGTGGCAGCAGTACAAGCCAATAATTTGGAGGGTGGCAATAGTGGCCACCTTTTGCCTTATTTCCTGATATGGAACTATTATACTGTACATAAGGTACACTATTTTGGTACATGCCTGGAGAAGCTATCGTATGTATGGCCCTCTAGCAAAATTTGTTTGTAACTCTGGCACATGTACGTACAACGAAATTACAAATCTAGTCTTATTCATAACCACAATAGTAGTGACAAGCGATACGTATCACCTACCGCGCTGTCCCACCGTGGGAGGAAGTTCTCACTCACAGGAGAGAAAGGAGGGCCCTTGTTTTGTTCATCTGTTTTTTTACAATGTTTTGTTCATCTGTTAGTAAGCTTTTAAACATGTTCCATAGCCTGCTAATAGACTACACGATTTAATTCACTTTTCAGGTGATCAATGCCCTAGCGCAAGCACCACATATCCTTCTGGTGCAACCTTCATGCAGTTCGCAACAAAGGTATCTACCAACGACAATCAGGTTGCTAAAGCTGCAATGATGACTGCTGAAGGTGCCATGAATTTCATGAGATGTACAATATCTGGAGACCCTGGCTCCTTATCAACTTGAAATCTTCATTCTTCATATATGAAGAATTGATGATTTTGTTACTTGTCATGATCTTGGAAGTCTGGCCGTAAACTTGGTTGAAACTGAAAGGCATATTGCATTTCCATTGATCTACCGCCTCATCGAGTTAGCATTGCTACTACCGGTGATGACAGCATCGGTGGAAAGAGCCTTCTCGGCTATGAATATTATCAAGACCGATTTGCGTAATAAGATATTTGATGATTGGCTTAATGACTTGATGGTGTGCTATATCGAGCGAGAGATATTCAAAGGACTTGACCGTGAAAAAAAAAATCAAGAAACGATTTCAAGACATGAAAACTCGAAGAATGAAAATGCCTCATTCTCCTAGACGTACTTAGTTATTTTCTGGTATAATTTTTGTCTTCTTTTTTATTGCATCTTTTATATTCTATTATCGAGTTGTGACAATTGACAGGTTGTTTCTTTTACAGCTCATCTATAATTGTGGATTAAGCTTCATTTAGTGAGGTATTTTTCATTGTCCTTCCGTTATCAACATATGTTAACATGTGAATTGTAGTTGTTTTTTCTATTTCGTATCACATACTTTTATTAGTGTGATTGCAACATAGTTTGATCATGGATTGTTTTGCTTTTGGGTACTACTGTTTATTTCACGCTTCTGACTTCAGCCTGTCTAGTTTTTTCCTGGGTCCGCCACTGGACTTCGCTCTATCTAGATTTTTTTCCTAGATCCGCCACTGGCACATGCTGACACGTACTTTTCCTTTCTTTGTAGGTCGACCAATTTTTTTTACTTTTGTTGACTATATACGAATTGGACGTTTTGTGCCTCTACATTATGTTCATTGTTTGTGTGCGTATGCATATGTGATGAGAACTAAAATCACAAGGCAGATGTTCTAAGAAAAGTCTATTTTTAATCCTTAAACTCCAGTGGAACTTTAATTTTCACCTAAACTTAAAAACTGATTACTTTTTATCTCTAACTTTTAAATCTGGATAAATAACCCTGTTAAAAAGTAAGGTAATATTTTGATTCCAAGTTTTATTAGGAGACAAAAACAATAAACTAATGATGCAAAACTCACAACTAACAGTAGGCTACTCATCATACTTCAGAATATACTCAAGAAAGAATATAGTAACCAAGTCGAACGTGCGCGCAAACGACTTACTTGTTAGCCTGATGAAGAATAGGATGCCGCGCAGGATTGACGCAGTGCAGTGAGCGGTCGCGCAGATGCGCTGCCCAGAAACCTTATTGTCGCCCCGTGCAGGTACTCTCTGCGGCAACGGTTCGGAGATAGCCGCTCTCACTCCTTCTAGGTGCACGCCGGGAAGAAAGGTCGACAAGGTTCAGACAGCACAGTACTCGAGCACAAAATCGCAGAGAAGGAAAAATTGGAGGCAGTGGGATTATACTCTACACTCTGGACGTCTCCAGGCATATATAGACAGACTGATAACTGACATGATTAAAATAGCCATTTACCCACTGGTAACTGACACATTCAACCAGCCATTTATCCACTAGTAACTGTCTGTCATCAAAACCCCAGTAAAGCCTCAAATTCAAACGTTTGAATCTCATTCAAACACACACACACACACAGTGGTGCAAAATTTAGCCAAAAATAAAGATGGACTTGGTCTGCCAAGTGGCGCGCCACGTCACGGCACAGTCGCGCGTCGCAAGTCACAAGTCACGCGATTTTCACGCGAAAATACACGAATACGCGCGCGTGTGCGTGCGCGTGTGTGTGACTAGACAGAACCCTCCTCATACCATCTCTTTCCATATTCAAGGAGTGGGGAGGACTCCACCTTATAAATCGGACTTCTTCACCCTGCCTTGCAATATGATACTAAACCATGCATGCTTTGGAATTAAGGAAATATGCCATAATTAAATGGGCCAATTTCTAACAACCCCCCACCAATTCCAAAGCAACAAGTAAACATATGACAAAGATATTGTGCTGAAGTACTGTTAATATACCAGTCTTTTAGTGTAAGTCCCGTACGGGTTGAACTTGCACCTAGAATGACAAGATTCATCTTCTCACATTTGATGAATGGACTATGCTTTGAATTCACAGCTTTTCATGATCAGATTTAACTTGAAATCTCAACTAGTACTAGGCTGCCAATGAACCACGCCTAAACGGAGCGTTATATGGTCATGCTCCCTTATCTGCTCATGAGCTTTCTAGAGAATGCCCCGTTCTCGTGAACTGCGACCACACAGTTAAGCTTAAGTAGGTGTATTCTTTCTAGGTATCCTGCGGGCTAATACCTTTTCCTTATTTGGACAACATAATACATTAAGGCTTCATGCCAACCTTCCATACAGTCGAAAGTACATTGTTTATTAGGACATGGGTACAATAAATATGTACTCTCTTGTTACAACATCAATTTGTTTTTCCCATTGCCTAAGTCACGGGATCTCCGATCAAGAAGGTATGGGTTGCCATTGTGATGTAACTTAAATGGGCCTCATTCCCATGTCCATAGATGCAACGGAAATCGCTTTCCGTGCCAACCCCTTTGTAAAAGGGTCTGCTAGATTTTTCTCAGTGTGAATATAGTTCACAGCAATCACTCCGGAGTTTCTCAGTTTTCTGACAGATTTAAGCCTACGCTTCACATGTCTAGAGGACTTCATATTATCCTTTGTACTTGTGACTTGGCCAACACTGTTTGATTATCACAGCATATCAGGATTGCCGGTATTGGTTTCTCAACCAATGGCAAGTCCAAAAGAAGCTCTCTTAGCCATTCAGCCTCAACTGTGGCTGTATCAAGTGCTACAAGTTCTGCTTCCATGGTTGACCTCGTCAATATGGTCTGTTTGCAAGACCTCCATGAAACTGCAGCACCAGCTAAAGTGAATACATAACCACTTGTAGCTTTGATCTCATCCGCATCAGAGATCCAATTAGAGTCACTGTATCCTTCTAAAACAGAAGGGTGTCCAGTATAATGTATTCCAAAAGATGTTGTGCCTCTCAAGTAGCGCAACACTCTTTCAAGTGCCTCTCAGTGATCATCTCCTAGGTTAGACATAAACCGACTTAATTTGCTCACAGCAAATGAAATGTCAGGTCTTGTGGCACCAGCTAAATACATAAGTGACCCAATAATTTGTGAATATCTTAATTGATCTTTTCCTAACCCCTGGTTCTTTTGAAGCTTAATGCTCGCATCATAGGGTGTTGGTGAAACTTTACAGTTTTCAAAACCAAACCGGCTTAATATTTTCTCAGCATAATGGGATTGATTCAAAGTAATCCCATGCTTGCTTTTGATCAATTTAATATTCAGAATGACATCTGCCTCTCCCAAGTCTTTCATATCAAAACACCGAGATAAGAAATATTTGACCTCGTCAATTACGGCATTGTTTGTTTTAAACATAAGTATGCCATCTACATACAGACATAAGATAACTCCTTGACCCCCACCATAATGATAATACACACATTTATCAGCTTCATTCACAACAAAGCCAGCAGATGTCAAAGTTTTGTCAAACATTTCGTGCCATTATTTTGGTGCTTGTTTTAGGCCATACAAAGATTTCAATAATCTGCATACTTTATTTTCCTGTCCAGAAATCACAAAACTATCCGGTTGATCCATATAGATTTCTTCCCCCAACTCTCCATTAAGGAAAGCTGTCTTCACGTCCATTTGATGAACATGTAGACCATACGAAGATGCTAACGCAAGGAGCACTCTGATGGTAGTTAGTCTGGCGACAGGAGAATGGGTATCAAAGAAATCTTCTCTCTCTCTCTGGGTATAACCCTTGGCCACAAGCCTTGCCACTTCTCAATTGTTCCATCAGGCCTTAGTTTCTTTTTAAAGATCCACTTACATCCTACAGGTTTACACCCGATAGGACGATCTGTGATCTCCCAAGTCCCATTAGCCACGATAGAGTCCATCTCGCTATGGACTGCCTCTTTCCAATACTCAGCATCAGGAGATGCATAAGCCTCCGAAAGAGTCTTTGGCACATCATCCACGAGGTATACAATAAAGTCGTCACCAAAGGTTTTCTCAACCCTTTGTCTCTTGCTCCTGCGAGGAGGTTCTACGACTAGATTGTTATCCTCCTTAGGGATATCACAAATTGGTTCAGAAATGGTGGGAAGTTCAGAAGTTTGATTATTCTCACTTTCAATATTATCAGTTTGAACATTCTCTGTTCGTGAAGTACTGCATACTGTTCTCATAGGAAAGATTTTCTCAAAGAATGAAACATCTCTAGACTCCATTATTGTATTAACAATAATCTCAGGAGTTTCAGATTTAACTACTAAAAATCTATAGGCCGTGCTATTTTGAGCATATCCTAGAAAAATACAATCGACTGTTTTTGGTCCAAGTTTTCTCTTTTTCTGCAATGGTGTATTGACTTTTGCCAAACACCCCCCAAGTTCGCAGAAAATTAACATTAGGTTTCCTCCCCTTCTATCCCTCATACGGAGTAATCTCACTCTTTTTAGTGATTACTCTGTTTAGGACGAAAGTTGCTGTTAAAATAGTTTCCCCCCACCATGCCTTAGGCATAAAGCTAAGCTTGGCAACTCCTTCATTACTTTTTGCACTACACCACAACCACCGCAACCCTTTCCTCCTCTCTGGCCAAGCCATGTCGCAATCACCAACATCGAATTCTTTGCCAGTGAGCCCAAATCCTATTCCTCACTACTGCCTCCTATCTAATCCATTTAATTGTGTCCTTAGTAACTCCTCAACACCCCGAAGCTATCCCCAGCTTTTCGTCAAGCCTCGCTGCCCCTAGCTCTTCGTTGCCATGCAACATCTCTCCACCGCCCATGGTCACCGTCACCAGAGCTCCTGGGGCCATCCCGAGCTAAGCCGTCACTGCTGCCAAACTCCC
Source organism: Dendrocalamus latiflorus (assembly GCA_017311315.1). Taxonomy (NCBI): domain Eukaryota; kingdom Viridiplantae; phylum Streptophyta; class Magnoliopsida; order Poales; family Poaceae; genus Dendrocalamus; species Dendrocalamus latiflorus. Next base: position 17,220,268 of record CM029649.1, on the reverse strand, counting down.
TTTACCTCCTAGATGCTCGAGCCATCCTCAATTTGGCCAAAGCCTCATCGCGGCTCCACCATGTGTGTGTGTGCCCAAAATGGGTTGCTCGTGTTAAGTTAGCACTCGCTGCTATAAGTTTAAGCTCTATTAAATGGTTTTAGTGATTAATGACAAACCTAAATGTGAGAATGACTCGTTTGTTGGGTATGATATTGTTTAGTCTCATTTAGATGAAAAGGTAAAAACCATGGAAGTATGCATTTGACATCATATTTCTATGTCTTGTTGCATTCCTCATATCCAAAACATAGGATTGAACTCCACCAAAAGTCTAACTTGAATATGTGCATATGTTTTTATTACATATCCTTTTATGCACATATTTAGGGGGAGTTCACTATATATTTTGAGGTTCCATTAGTATTGATCCTTGTTCTTCATCCACACATATTGAAGATCTTTAATTTGAAATGTATGCTTGAGTATATAAACTTTGTGTAGTTCATATAAACTCATGTTGATTTAAACTCAATTATTTGTAATTGGGCTGTCATGAATTACCATAAAGGCAGAAGATTGAAGAATCTAGTTCCTTCATTATGTGTTAATGGTGGGATGATTAATAACAATCAGATGTGTAGCATTGCAAACAATTAATTTAAAGTCAAACACTCCTATTCAAATGAGTTAATTGCTTTGAAAGCTTATTCTAGAGTATAGAATTAGTGTGTACATGGTGTATACTCGCAAATCAACTTATTATCTCATTATTTATTGAGATTGTCATCAATTACAAAAAAGAAAAGATTGAAGAATCTAGTCCCTCCATTATGAGTTAATGGCAAGTTTTGGTAATTAATGACAATCAATTTGTGGGACTAATGTTTTCCATGAGTTGGTGAAATAGTTAGGTCCCATGATGAGGATGACTTGGGAAGGTGTCATGAGTTGATCGTCATCAAGTCAAGGTTCAAGAAGAGGATGTATTATGTGTTGATGCACATCAAGATCTCAAAGAGAAGATGATCATGAGTTGATCACCAAGTCAAGAGAAGACCCATCATGTGTTGATAGAGGGTAAATGAAGGATGTATCATGTATTGATGCATGTCAAGACAATGACCCATACTTGAAATGCAGATGTGCATCATCAAGCTTCAACAGGATGCTAAAGGCAAAAGTATAACCAACTACTAGCTAGGGCTAAGGATGTGTTCGTAGTCTTTTAGCAGTCTTAGTGTTTGGTTGGAAGACCAATTTGCTAGTATAGAATTACTGTACTATTAAGAGATGTTTTGTCTAGTAGTTTGAGTCTTATTATGTATTGATATCTCAATCCCACTTGCGCTAACTCTCCATAGCATGATGCTATTATTTATGAATGTGTTTTGCAAATAGTTGTAGCTCATGCATCTCCCCATGTAGCATGCGACTATAATTTACAAATATGTTTTACAAATATTTGAAGTCCATGTACCTACTCCTTGTGGCATGATGTAAATTTGCAAATGTGTTTTATAAATTGTTGGAGTTCATATATTTTCTCTTGGCATGCTCTAAAATTGTTTGTTGCTATTTCCTTGAACTTAGACCATGGTAGTGACTCTTTAGAGTTCTTATGATTTATGCATTTGTCTAAATTTTTTAGATCATGCAAATAAGTAAATTATGTAGCCCTCTGAATAACCTTTCTATATAGTTCAAGATCACTCAATTATGACATCAGAGTCAAAAGTTATGGCCATTTTTCTAAGTATCATATGTGGCAAAATTTAGGGTCGGTATTACCACCCTTATACCTACGGTATGACTGCCCAGGCCGGTACTACCACACATTTGCCTATGGAACTACCACCTAGTATGACCGGTCGGTCTAACCAGGGTCTCCGGCATAACCGGGCTTTGTATGATGGTTGTTTTTTAGATAGCATGTTTTTGAGCTTTTCTCATCACTTTAGATCGGTATGACCGCACTTTGTGTGGCGGTACTACCGCACCGTGTGTAACGGTAGTTTTGAGTGATTAATGCTAAAGTTTATAGCCGTTGGCACTGTAGCATGGTAGTACCACCATGTAAATAGCGGTACTACTGCTCGTATTGATTTTTGCTAATTTCATCTCTAACAACTAGTTTTTGTGGTGGGGGCTATAAATATCCCATTGGACGATTGGGATACAATTTTTTGGCACTCAATTTTGTTCTCTTGAGTTAATGTGAGCTTCTCCTCTCAATTATGCATGTATTGCACCTTGTGAAAAAGGAGAAAGGTATCTAATTGCATGCGTTGTATCTAGAGGTGGATCGAGTATCCACTTAAATTTGTGCATGTGTTGCACTTGACGAGAGTCAGGTAAGGGGCTTGGCTTGTTACTCTTGAAGATTGTGGACTTCTAGACAGTGTTGGAGGCGTCATATCTGGTGATCTCTTGAAAGAAGATTATGAAGAGGCCTAGTGTGTTGTGAAGGTTGGAGCTCATTTACTCGAAGGGGAAAGAGCTACCACTAGTGGAATTGAGATTTTTGGCTTCATTCGTGCAGCCAGTTTAATTCGTTTGGGCTTAGCTTAACGTGAACTAGGAGTCTAGGAGCGACTGGCAAGTCTTCGAACATCACGGTAAAATAAAACCATGTCATTGTGGTTTGCTTTCTTATGCTCAATTTATATTCAAGCATTTTATATTCCTAGAATTAAATTAATTGCTTGTTATTCTATGATTGAAAACCTTGACATAGACTTAGGGTATTAGTGCACTTAGGTGAAACTAGTTGATTTAGGTATTATTTGTGTAAAACTAATTTGAGTTACGTTTTTGCGTTATAAACTTAGTTTTAGTCAAAGAGAATTTTAAAAGCGACTACTCACACCCCTCTTGTCGGCCTCCTCGACCTTACAGCCGCATCTTTGCTCATCACCATCTACCGTTGTCGTTGCCAAATTTTGTGCTACCACCATTTCCCCTGTCTTGGAGGCCATGAGAGCAAGCTCTAGCTCACTTTGGAATGAGCTGAGCTCCGAGCTCTTTGGGATGCCAAGGTAGGCTAGCAAAGCCACCCCAAGCCACTCCTTATCCTAATCAGCCAACTGGACCAGCCCATACTGTATAGTACACTGTTTGACCATATCGAATATCTACAGGGAGACCACTATCCTAGTGTTTCAGGATGGCCCGCGGGAAAGGGATGAGATAGAAGCTGGGCTAGTAATGCCACTTGCCATTCTTCACAACAGTATGTCTACTCAATGTCGGGCCACGATTTCTGCACTGGCCAGTGGATTCCCGATGAAAGTTGAATGGTCATGAGCCTACTGGGTAGAAGCTAGAACGAGCATAGCAGTGAAAGACCTTGTTATCTCAACTCAATTGTAGGCTAACATGTTGCGTATCTAATGTATGACATTATGAGTTTAGGATATCTTGTTGGTAAAACTGGGTAACTCTGTAGAGTATAACATATAGTATTCGAATACACTGTGCTTCTGGTCAATGAAGCTATGTTTAATAGGTGAATCCAATAATAAGGCATAAGTATGATTTGAAGGATTTTAAGATGATGAGTGAATTGGTTAAATACACTTTTCTCTTAATAGAATATTGTTTTGTATTTCAAGCCCAAAGATCTTACAAATAAACATGCATTTATACCCGTATTAATGGAACCCCATACCATGTTTTATTGAAATCCTGGCAAATACTTAAGTAGATATTTTCACGTGACTTGTTGAATATGATTGTACTCATGCTTGCTTAATCATCACCACAAGAAGTATGGGAAGACACCGAGGAGCCTTTTGAGGGAGATTTTGATAACTCCTTAGAAAGTGACAACTACTGGTTTTAGATCTCGTCTATGCTCAGGCATGCCTGTTGTTTATTTGAAAGATCTTTTATATTATAATATAAACTTTAGGCTTGGATGCCTTAGTATTGTAAAACTCGACTACTAAGCCATATTCTTTTGTAATAAAAGCTTGACATTTATAATTTAAACATGAATATGTTTGCTGCACACTCTTCTATAGTACACAACACTCCACAATCGATCATCCTAGGAAATTACAGGGAAATCCAATAGTCACATGCAACATCAAGGTTGAGATTGATCTTGCATAGTAGAACAGCTATACATTTAATGTCCAGTGATGCTTAATAAAGAAACACCTCTTATGCCATCTAGAGCTAATTAATATACCTGGTCCTATTTGCTAATCGACATTATTGAGTGCTGGTACAACCCGTACCTATTGAACAATCGATCTGCAGTAGGATTCAATTTACGGAGATTTTCTTTCTATTCAATTTTTTACGTGAAGATTGAGCTGATAAGTAGAACCAGACCTACAACGGCACCGCTAAGACAAAATACTCTTCCCCTTGAACCCCAAGTTTACTCTCCCCCGTGAACCCCAAGTTTACCTGGATGGAAATCGAGTATGGGACCTGCATCTGCATGGGACAACAAGAAGTTTCAACAGCTGAGGTGTGAAGTGACATGATGCATGATTCTTGCAAGCCATCATCCTTTCTTTGCCTTCTGGCATGTGAAGTGACATGATGTACTTCAGATCCACTGCTAACAAATTGGTACATGCTCTTTGCCGACAACCCTCAGTAAGTATGCCGTGGAAATTCTTACCATTTTAATTTTTGTGATCTAGAAATAGGCAAATAGTGGTTAAACAGACTAAAGTCTGTTTTGATAGGATGAAGCTTTTGTCTTTTAGTTGAAATAGAATAAGTAATGGTTGTTAGATTTTAGCTGAAATATAATAGTAATAATTGAAATAAGTAGTTTCTAAAAAAATTAGAAAAGATTTTTAGAGGACACAAACACAGAGAAAAAAAATTAGAAAAGGATTTTTAGAAGATGCAGACACAGAAAAGCGACAGTAGCCAACCGATAGTTTCAGAAGCAACATGTAAAGGCCGCTTTTTAAAGACCGAAACCGATTTGACACTCCTAAATCAGTTTCTTTGTTAATTGAAAGCTTCCCCTCCAACATTTCCATGAGACAACATAATACTATGTCAGACGGTACCAAAGAAGGGGCCCCATGTACTGTCAAATCACAAAAAGTAGAAGATTCACCGCAGCAAACAGCTGCAAGCGAAGACCACTGCTGCCACAGAGATGCATATGCTGGACTTTTTGGCACGTTTAGCTGCTTTTTGTGGTCTAATTACAGTATTAGCTATTTTTTGAGGCATAATTGTAGTTGCACGATAATATCAAAAATCACACTTTTGCCATTTAGCCACCGTGCGATGGATCCTGAGGAGCCAACACGTCAGAGAAATACATAGTGACTATGCGGCCATGAGCTGACTGCCACACAGCCACCGTATGGCAGGTGATTACTGCCGCCTGGCCACCATGTGACCGAGCTAACTGCCGCACGACCACCGTATGGCAGGTGATTAGGCCTGGCCATTAATTAGTTTAAGCCACATGTTTAGCACAAAAAATTACCTGCCGCACAGTGGTCGTGTAACAGAGATTTGGCACTCTGCGGCCCAAGCGGACCCGAAATGTTTTTTTTTTGTGTTTTTTGTTACTTTTTGGCACATGCAAACAACGCTAATGGGCCAAAGGCCCTACCTTTGTTCTGTAAAGAAATGCCCATGCCATACATGACGAGGGAACAAACCATCAAAAACGAGGTACCATCACGTCTGCCTCCTGCACGCATTTTCTTCTGTAATTATCGGCGTATTGTTAGCGAGCACTATGCTCCTGCCCTTGCTATAAATTGCGAGCTCTCTCGTAGTCTTCTCTCGCAGTCTCTCTCGCAGTCGCTCTCGTAGTCGTGCTGTAGCAGTCATATTAGCAGGTAATTGCTGTGTAACACACACACACACACACACACACACATATATATATATATATATGTTGTATATTCATTTATTTCATCGCAATTTTTAATTTACAGTATTGTGCTGTCATTACCAATCTTCGTATTAATTTTTTGTTTATTTCTTCTGTTGCAAGGTATGTCTGTGCTAGAGCTTCTGGAAGACTTCTACGATTGGAACATATACAAACATACATACACACACATATATACGTACATATATGTACACACACACACACACACACACACACACACACACACACACACACACACACACACACATATATATATATATATATATATATATATATATATATATATATATATATATATATATATATATATATATATATATATACACATATATAAATTCATATGTACATACACATATACATACATACATACATACATACATACATACATACATACATACATACATACATACATACATACATACATTTCAATTTGTAGTATTTTATTATCATTATAAATTTTCGCACTAATATTTCATCTATCCCATTTGTTGCAAGGTATGTATTTGCCGGAACTTCTGGAAAAGTTCTACGATGAGAACCATCGGTGACAGATGTAGATCGTGGGTGATAGAGATGGCCCTCTGGCCCTAAAGCTCTAGGGAGGGAGGGATAATTGGGAGCTGGACGATTACTATGTCCTAACCCTCCGAGCCACAGGGTTGTTGTTCTTGGCGAGGCTGGTCTCCATCAGACGCTAATTCATCATGGACGGCACTTTGTCCTCAGCACTTGTGGACAGGTGGAGGCCCAAGACGCACACCTTCCACTCTCGGAGGGGTGAGACGACGGTCACTCTCCAGGACGTCTCGTTCTTGACCGGTCTCCCTCTTCGGGTGAGGCATTTGTTCCAGCACCTCCACCAACGGACTGGAGGGACAAGCTAGCATACCAGTTCGGCTTGGTTGTCCCAGAGGATGCTTGTGGCATCTCATGCACTTAGCTGAGGCGTTCAGTTAGCGCCTGCAGGATGCACTGGAGGAGGTCATCAGGACGCACCTCATCGTATACCTTCTTCAGCGCTTTGGTTGGAGCATGTTTCTAACCACACAGGGTGATATTTGCTACCCGACTTCATCCGTAAGACACTTGCAACCTCTTATCGTTTCATTGTGAAATTTGTACCACTCGTTAATGAACATATTTTGTATGTCACATTAGTTGGAGTGGGCGTAGCACATTGCAAGCATGTCTGAAACTGCCATCAGCAACCCAGATACACACCGGTCTTTCAGAAAATAATTAAAAACCTGAGCTACGGTCGTTCAATAGAGCACACCGTGTGTATCGGGCACCCAATGGGGGCACCGTGCTCATCCACCAGGTCATCGTGACCTAGCAAATCTGGCCAGCCATCGTGACCTAGCAAGTTTGGCTGATGTTATAGTACTACCCGTTGTTCATCCACCATCGACGAGGAGGTAAGTTACGAGAAAATCTACATTTTGTTTTCTTGTTATGCCTTATGTTCCGCTAACATCATAGCATTCTCCCGCCGTAGGTCTATTGTCGAGATGCATCACTTTTACTCTCTACACCCCCTACACAGACTACCCCTCCCCGTCAATCATCTTCGCTGCACATTCGGGAGGTACGAGATTCATATATAGTCTACATCCAGAATATTTATTTTTACTAACATCGTTCCATCTTGCAGCCTCCAAGTCAACATGAGGGTGATGGCCAGTCCACCGATGAGGATACGGACCTTCCGGCTACTTCTAGGGAGCAGTACACAGCGCCAGGGTTCAGAGCGTACACAGGATAGAGCTCAGCATTCGGACCGTACATAGGGTCTAGAGCGTATGTAGGGTCTGGAGCGTACGTAGGGTAGAGCTCCTTCAGCTTCACTAGCACATCATACAATGAATGACAGAGCTTGTCTGCACGACCAGGATTTCTAGAGTCCCTCGTTCAGGAATTCATCTCTGGTGGCCCCCAGTTTGGCATGTCTTAGCAGGAGCACATCGACGCTTACCAGACCCAGACTGCTCTAACTCAGCCTACTGGTGTGCCGCCGGCCACTCAACAGAGTGAATGGTCTTTGCACCTCCTCTGATCTGACATGAACACTCCAGACTGGCTATCCTATCCCACGAGGCGTGCTAGACGAAAGACAAGGTCGCGCCCATGGACGCAGATGCAGCAAGGAGGCAATAGCGGCTCATATATCATATCACGTGTCACAACACTTTTTGTACTGCTATATATGTATAATTTTTATAATAGAAAATCCTGCAAAAATTACACAATCAAGTTCGCTGCGTAAGGATCTTTCAAAAAAAATTTCTGCTCATTTACTAAATTAAAAATGCCTATATATAGTTTATTAAATGATTTTTAAGTAAATTTAGAAAAGATAACATTACAAATAAATTACATAATGATTTATGCTGCATTGGGAGTCAGATGTTACATGGCGGCGTGAACGCTCCAATGATATAATTCTAAATACACGCAGAGAATTCCGTTAACATAAGCTACAATCACAGAAATCAGATGAAGCATTTCCATATCGGAATATATATTGATAATATCTAGAAATGCACATAAGATTTACAATCAAGCGGAAAACTGACTACCCGTAAAATCAACCACATAAAAGATCGACATGTATAACAAACAAAGCACTGTAAATGTCATTTCGGCTGCGTTTTAAGTATCCAGTATGCAACCAAACTCGTGCATCCGAATTCGCTTACAGTTCACATACCCTTGGTGACCTAACCTGCTAGAACAGATAGACCCACGATCCATCCGCAGTTCCGTACTCATCCCAAGCGACACGGACAACTTAGGGTTCTCAGCGGCCCCACCCAAGCTGCCCCAAGATCACAGTACACCTTAGGCCTTGTTTGGATCCCTTGACTAATTTTTAGTCACCTAAAATTTAAGTCTAGTCCATCCAAACAGGTGAACTAATACCTGGACTAATTTTTAGTTCATCCCCAACTAGCTATTAGTTCATTAGTTGGCAAATGTGGACTAATTGTGGACTAAAAGGTGGTACCAAACAGCAAAAGACGAAAATACGCCCGCTACCCTTTCTCCACTACTCCACATGCAACACACTAACAAATATAGGGGTATAAATGTCTTTGCCCATGAAAGTCACCACCTTTTAGTCCATGTATCCAAACAGCACTTGACTAATTTTTAGTCACCTAAAGTTTAGTCACCTAATTTTTAGTCCATCAACTAGTGAACTAATAATTAGTTCTAGGCGATCCAAACAGGCCCTTAGTATCGAGCCACGCTTAAATTTAGGCAAACAACGAGAATACCTATGCAGCCTATAGACGACCGCAGCTCTGCCATTTGCCCAAATTAACGTGGGATTCCGGCAACCGCCGGAGCATATCGAGCGGAATCTCAATCTATGAGACCGCGAGGCCAAGCCCACCTGCGATCCGCCCACGGGCACTAACAGCTAGCACACTAGATTGGATAAACCCCACGATCCGCGCCCTTCAGGGGAGAAACGGGAGTGGCAACTGTTAGATTAATTGGGCTTGGTCCATTATTAATTTAGCAATTAATCAAATGAAATTTCTAAACCCACATGGAAAAACTGCTTAGTCCCATATGGAGAGTTGAATGGGAGTTACACCACTTTAAAAGGTGGAACGTGGTAACTCCCTTGTGGAATTGGAGAGAGCCAATACACGCGCGCGCTCGCTCGCTCGCCGCGCCGCGCCGTGCCGTGCGCAGGCGTGTCACTGACTCGCAGTAACGGTGCAGTTACTAGTGGATTATGGCTGGCGGTTACTTTCGAGTAATGGCTGCAGTTACTGGTCTCTTCGTTTTTGCTGTTACAAGCTCTCCTCTCCATACCAAAGTGATACGAAAAGAACAGTATTTTGTCTCTCTCTGTTTTGTTGCTGCTCTCTGCAATCTCCGGTCCAGAACCTTGCGCGCACAAGTTTCTGGGCGAGTAGGCCTCCGGAACTTCGTCCGTTTGTATACCTGCACAGGTAGGCGGGCGATCAAGTTTTTGGGGAGCGCATCGGCGCGACTACTCAATCTGCGACGTCTACTTCCTGGTGGTGAATCGTTCGCGGGACTGCACTACGAACATCTTCCTGCATCAAACTTCGTCCTGCATCACGCCTTGATCGACTACATCGAATAGGCCATCATGTCGACTGATGGTAACGGTGCCTCCGGTGTTTCCGGCACTGGCCCCGCCCGAGGGTACAAATTGAAAACTATTCTGGTGTATTTGTTTCTGTGCGCTCTGAATATGTTAATAGATGTTTCTGTTAGCTTGTTCGTTAGCAAATATGAATACATCGTTAATAGATCACTCATGCATGTTTATGTCATGTTTTATATGCTGAATTTCTGGATTAAAATATGCCGAAAATTGACTACATATTCAACAATCCAAAAACTTGATAGGTCTTTTTCGGTAGTTGGCTTTGCTGCGTCGCTTAAGCCACACCCTCCGTTTGATGGTTCAAATTTTAAGAGATGGTGTGCACGCGCAATCCTGTGGTTTACTGCCATGGAATGTTTTCATGTTCCACAAGGCAAGCCCGCTGAGCCTCTGTCTGATGAGGATGAACGCAAGTTCAATGCAGCGGATAACTTGTTTCGAGGTGCACTTGTCAACATACTGGCGGACAACATTGTGGATGTGTACATGCATTTGCCTACGGGCAGAGAGATGTGGAATGCACTTGAGGCCTAGTTCGGAGTTTCCGATGCTGGTAGTGAGCTGTATGTCATGGAGCAGTTCTATGACTACAAGATGGTCGATGACCGTTCTGTAGTAGAGCAAGCTCATGAGATTCAGGCGCTGGCAAAGGAGCTTGAGAACAATAAGTGCGAGTTACCGGACAAGTTTGCGGCTGGCGGTATTATCGCCAAGTTACCACCTTCTTAGTCGGATTTTGCTACCTCTCTAAAGCACAAGAGGCAGGAGTTCAGTGTTACTGATCTCATTGGCACTCTTGGTGTTGAAGAGAAGGCGAGGGCAAAAGATACTCGTGGCAAGAAAGTTGCTGCTGAGGGAGGTTCTAGCGCCAATTTGGTGCAGAAGAAGAATCCTCAGGCTTTCCACAACAAGAAGAAAAATAAGCCTTTTGTCAAGCCCAAGGCTACTACTGAGTTTAAGAAGAAAGGCACAGGAAAGGGCGGCTGCTTTGTGTGCGGTGATTCTGGCCATTGGGCTAAGGATTGTCCAGATCGCAAGGATAAGCAGAAGAAGTCTGCCAACATGGTTATTAGTGACGCTGGAGGAACATCGGGGTACGGTAATTATTTACCTACAGTTCTTTCTGTTTGTCAATCACCTGAGTGGTGGGTTGACACTAGTGCTAATATTCATGTTTGTGCTGATATTTCCTTATTTTCATCTTATCAGGTCGGTCGAGGTTGCTCCTTGTTGATTGGGAACAGGTCGCATGCAGCTGTTCATGGTGTTGGTACGGTCGATCTGAAGTTTACTTCGGGAAAGACCGTGCAGCTGAAGAACGTGCAGCATGTCCCCTCCATAAAGAAAAATCTCGTCAGCGGATCTCTACTGTGTAGAGATGGTTTTAGGCTTGCATTTGAGTCCAATAAATGTGTCGTGTCTAAGTATGGAACATTTGTTGGTAAAGGCTATGAGAACGGAGGTTTGTTCCGTTTTTCTTTGATGGATTCCTGTAATAAAGTTGTGAACCATGTGTGTAACGATGATGATGAGTCTAATATTTGGCATTCACGACTTTGTCATGTTAATTTTGGGTGTGTGACGCGCTTAGCTAATATGAGTTTAATCCCGAAATTCACTTTGGTCAAAGGTTCTAAGTGCCATGCGTGTGTTCAATCGAAACAACCTTGCAAGTCTCACAAGGCAGCAAAAGAGGCGAGGAATTTGGCACCGTTAGAACTCATTCATTCTGATTTATGCGAGATGAATGGCGTGTTGACTAAAGGTGGAAAGAAATATTTCATGACGCTTATAGATGATTGCACTAGATTTTGCTACGTGTACTTATTAAAAACAAAATATGAAGCGTTCGATTACTTTAAGATCTATAAAGCTGAGGTAGAAAACCAACTTGAGAGGAAAATCAAGCGGGTAAGGTCTGATCGTGGGGGAGAGTATTTTTCAAATGAGTTTACTTTATTCTGCGAGGAACATGGAATTATTCATGAGAGGACGCCTCTCTATTCTCCCGAATCAAACGGGGTTGCCGAAAGAAAGAATCGCACTCTAACTGATTTGGTTAACGCCAAGTTAGACACCGCGGGACTTTCTAAGGAATGGTGGGGTGAGGCTATATTGACCGCGTGTCATGTCCTGAATAGAGTTTCTACAAAGAACAAAGAAGTAACACCATTCGAGGAATGGGAAAAGAAGAAGTTGACTCTCTCATACTTGCGCACCTGGGGATGTTTGGCCAAAGTTAACGTGCCAATTGTCAAGAAGCGCAAACTTGGACCAAAAACCGTAGATTGTGTACTTCTTGGTTATGCTATGCACAGCGTGGGTTATAGGTTCTTAATTATAAAAACTGGAGTACCTGACATGCGTGTTGGTACAATCATAGAGTCCAGAGATGCTACATTTTTTGAGAATGAATTTCCTATGAAATGTGATGTATCTAGCTCATGTAGTCAAGAACCTATAATTTCCCTTGATTCTTTTATACTGATAGAACATGTTGAGGAAACGTCTATGGAAAATCCTGAGGAGGATAACAATGAAGTTACTCGAAAGAGTAAGAGACAAAGGACTGCAAAGTCTTTTGGTGATGATTTCATTGTATACCTTGTGGATGACACTCCAAGAACCATTGAAGAGGCATATTCTTCTCCTGACGCTGACTATTGGAAGGAAGCAGTACGGAGTGAGATGGACTCTATTATGTCTAATGGAATTTGGGAAGTCGTTGACCGTCCTTATGGGTGTAAACCTGTAGGATGTAAATGAGTTTTCAAGAAAAGGCTTAGGCTTGATGGTACAATTGAAAAGTACAAGGCAAGACTTGTGGCCAAGGGTTATACCCAGAAAGAAGGTGAGAACTTCTTTGATACTTATTCACCTGTTGCCCGATTGACCACAATTCGAGTACTACTTGCCCTGGCTGCCTCTCATGGTCTGCTCGTTCATCAAATGGACGTTAAGACAACTTTCCTAAATGGAGAGTTGGAGGAGGAGATTTATATGGATCAGCCAGACGGGTTTGTGGTAGAAGGACAAGAAGGAAAGGTGTGCAAGTTGTTAAAGTCTTTGTATGGCCTAAAGCAAGCACCTAAGCAATGGCATGAGAAGTTCGACAGAACTTTGACATCTGCTGGCTTTGTTGTGAATGAAGCCGACAGATGTGTGTACTATCGCTATGGTGGGGGAGAAGGAGTGATCTTGTGCTTGTATGTTGATGACATACTGATGTTTGGAACAAACCTCAATATGATTGAGGAGGTCAAGGATTTTCTATCCAAGAGCTTTGAGATGAAAGATTTGGGAGTGGCTGATGTGATTCTTAACATTAAGCTACTGAGAGGAGGTGATGGTGGGGTTACACTTGTGCAATCTCACTATGTAGAGAAGATCTTGAGTCGCTTTGGTTATAGTGACTGCAAGCCTGCTCCTACTCCTTATGATCCTAGTGTGTTACTGCGGAAAAACCGAAGAATAACAAGAGATCAATTGAGATACTCTCAGATCATTGGCTCATTGATGTATTTAGCTAGTGCTACGAGGCCTGACATCTCGTTTGTTGTGAGCAAGCTAAGCCGGTTTGTTTCAAATCCGGGAGATGATCATTGGCGTGCTCTTGAGAGAGTAATGCGCTATCTAAAGGCAACCGTGAGCTATGGAATTCACTATGCTGGGTACCCAAAGGTACTGGAGGGCTACAGTGATTCAAACTGGATCTCTGATGCTGATGAGATAAAAGCCACGAGTGGATATGTGTTCACACTTGGAGGTGGTGCTGTTTCCTGGAAGTCTTGCAAGCAGACCATCTTAACGAGGTCAACAATGGAAGCAGAACTCACAGCATTAGATACCGCTACTGTTGAGGCTGAGTGGCTTCGTGAACTCCTTATGGATTTGCCGATGGTTGAAAAACCGATACCGGCTATCCTGATGAACTGTGATAATCAGACTGTAATTTTCAAGGTGAACAGTTCTAAGGACAACATGAAGTCATCTAGGCATGTTAAGAGGCGGTTCAAGTCTGTCAGAAAGCTGAAAAACTCCGGAGTGATAGCGCTGGACTATGTCCAGACAGTTAAGAATCTGGCCGACCAATTTACAAAGGGTTTATCACGTAATGTGATAGATAGTGCATCGAGTGAGATGGGCCTGAGACCCACATGAGTCATACCACAGTGGTAACCTGTTCTACGTGATCGGAGATCCCGTGAAGTAGGATGGTGAAACAAGCTGTTGGTTGACTGGGAGGAGAGACCCTTACAGGGCTCATTTCTTCAATGATGCGCTTCTCTCCTATTCTGTATGGCAGGTTGGTTTTTACCTTAATGTGATCCGAGTGGCTTATTTAGAGCAGAGATGTCGGCCTACAGGACATCTTAGAAGGAACACACCTATATGAGTTCGACTGCTGGTCACAGTCTATGAGATTTGGGTGATCTCTAGATCATGAATAGGCATGGAGTATGACTTATACGCTCCAACCAGAGGGGATGCTTTAGGCAGCCTAGTACTAGTAAAGGAATTGGGTAAAGCTTGTTCGCACAAAACTGTCAATTCAAGGCATAGTCCATTGTTCAGTTGTGGATGAGTATAACTCCTTTCCTAGGTGGATGTTCAACTTAACAGTCTCCATCGAAACACTGATATATCAAACAACAGCAGAACTGAGAGCATTTCTTGTGTGCCTTGAAATTTGGTGGGGATTGTTAGATTAATTGGGCTTGGTCCATTATTAATTTAGCAATTAATCAAATGAAATTCCTAGGCCCACATGGGAAAACTGTTTAGTCCCATATGGAGAGTTGAATGGGAGTTACACCACTTTAAAAGGTGGAACGTGGTAACTCCCTTGTGGAATTGGAGAGAGCCAATACACGCGCGCTCGCTCGCTCACCTCGCCACGCCACGCCACGCCGAGCCGTGCCGTGCCGTGCCGTGCGGTGCGGTGCGTGTGCGTGTGCGTGTGCGTGCGTGTGTGCGCGCGCGCAGGCGTGTCGGGTGCGGGCGCGTTTTTCTTTATCTATTCGAAAATCGAAACGCACTGACTCACAGTAAATAGTATTAACGAATGGCTGGCAGTAACGGTGCAGTTACTAGTGGATTATGGCTGGCGGTTACTTTCGAGTAATGGCTGCAGTTACTGGTCTCTTCGTTATTGCTGTTACAAAAGAACAGAGCATAAGAAAGCTCTCCTCTCCATACCAAAGGGATACGAAAAGAACAGTATTCTGTCTCTCTCTATTTTGTTGCTGCTCTCTGCAATCTCCGGTCCAGAATCTTGCGTGCACAAGTTTCTGGGCGAGTAGGCCTCCGGAACTTCGTCCGTTTGTGTACCTGCACAGGTAGGCGGGCGATCAAGTTTTTGGGGAGCGCATCGGCGCGACTACTCAATCTGCGACGTCTACTTCCTGGTGGTGAATCGTTCGCGGGACTGCACTACGAACATCTTCCTGCATCAAACTTCGTCCTGCATCACGCCTTGATCGACTACATCGAATAGGCCATCATGTCGACTGATGGTAACGGCGCCTCCGGTGTTTCCGGCACTGGCCCCGCCCGAGGGTACAAATTGAAAACTATTCTGGTGTATTTGTTTCTGTGCGCTATGAATATGTTAATAGATGTTTCTGTTAGCTTGTTCGTTAGCAAATATGAATACATCGTTGATAGATCACTCATGCATGTTTATGTCATGTTTTATATGCTGAATTTCTGGATTAAAATATGCCGAAAATTAACTACATATTCAACAGCAACCTAGGCAACCAACTGCGGGGGACAAAAGAAGCCCACGAGCGCGGCCACGGCGGGTCACTGCTCGTTCGGTCTGAACGGGTAGAGAGGTGGATGTGGGACAGAACGGGGGGCGGAGGTGGAGGCGATGCTAACCATGGCTGGGCGACTGCGGCGAAGACGGAGGGGGGTTGAGAGATCCAACATGGCAGAGAGGTGGGCTTGCAGACTGAGGTGAGATGTGTTATGAAACTTAGATAGGTTACAGCGTGGGCAAATACCGAAGTTATTTTTAGTAGGTTTAGAGTATAAATAGAGAGATCATTGTACCATGTAAACATATCTGAATTAATAAAGACTACGTTCTGATATTCTCTCTTATTTGGTATCTCTTGTGATCGATCTATTTCGTTCTTGGTGATCGTCTGCATGGATTGCATTGCCGTTTATCTATTCTACATCGATTTTACAACACGTTATCAGCACAAAACGCTCTACAAGATACACGGTATGCAAACCACGAACCAATCTATTGCTCATTGTTGTTCTTATGTCGATCTAGATTGATTCTTTGTTCTCTAGTAATGCCATGTTTAGATCAATCTTGTGTTAATTGCTCCTAGCAGTAGATCATCTGCAATTTGTGTTTTAGATCTAGAATCCAGTAGATTGATCATCTTGTTTCTAGATCGGTTTTGCTAGATGGATTAGAAATCGTAATCTCGTATAGTTTTGGCTCTGTAATCATCGCAAAGTAAAATTCGCCACTGAGGCTCTACCGCTAGTGGTAGCTCTTTCCCGCTCCAGGTAGGTGAGCTCCAACCTTCACAACTTCGTCGGGTCTTCTCACAACCTTCTTTGAGAAGATCACCGCGCACGACGCCTCCCACGCCATCCAGGAGTTGGCAAACTCCAAGAGTAACAAGTTGACGACTCTCACTTGAACGAATCTAGGATCGCAGCTCAACGGACATAAAGTCCACCACCAAGTGCAACACATGCACTAGGTTTACACTCTTCTAACTCTCTAAGTGCAACACATGCACAAAAGGTGAAGAAGACTTGCTCTTAGCTCAAGGAATGAGAGAATAGCACCAGCAACCTCCCCTCAACAGCCCTTGAGGGGGTATTTATACACCTCCCTCAAAAACTAGCCGTTGGAGGAGAGAGAGAGAGAGAGCAAACATCAGCACAGGGGCCGGAAGTACCGCAGTTAAACTGCCGGTAGTTCCGCCCTCCCAACGGCTATAAAAACTAGCCGTTGGGCTAGAAAAATGGTTAGACCGCCACACAAAAACCGGTCAAACCGCCGGGACCGGTCAGACCGCCCACACAGGGCCGGTCAGACCGCCCTCGAAAAATCATCCAAGGTCGCTCTCTGGAAAAAAGCTACCGGGCGAAACACGGTAGTACCGCTGGCCGGTCAGACCACCGTTACTGGGCCGGTCAGACCGCCAGGACTATGCCGGTCAGACCGCCGGTATGGGGCCGGTCTGACCGCCCACTTCAGCCCGATCTGACTGCCACCTTTGAAGACAGTTTTTGAATATTATATTACAATGCATATTCCTCAGCCATCTTGCACACAAAGCATTGCAAGATATAGAAATATACATTTACAACATAATTGATTTCCAATAGATCATAGAATGTTTCCTCAAATATATTTTGGAATCAAATCACCGGAAACGACATGGACTTAACCAAATGCGAATTTGCCATATCAAACTTAAGTCACATGTAGCAATAATATTTACATGAGCTACAATCATTTGAGAGACACATCTCAAATATTAGCATCATGCCTCAAGGAGGGGAAATAACATGGACTTCGACATGTTGCAAAACACATTCGCAAACATTAAGTCACATATCACAAAGGACTTATGCATGAGCTACAAGCATTTTCAAAACACATTCGAAAATATTAGCATCATGAAATAGAGAGTGAGCTAGAGCAATAAAGCGAGCTATCAACACTTGTTACGTTCAAGCTACTAGTCGCGACCCCTCTTAATAGTACGGCATCTTATACTAGCAACCCAATCTTCCAACCAAACACCAAGATCAGTAAAAGACTAGGAACACATCCTTAGTCCTAGCTAGTCATACCTTTACCTTGCGCATCCACTTGAAACTTGATAACGTATGTTTCAACTTCAACTTTGGGTCGTGACTTTTCAGCACATTTGAAGTCTTTACAAAGCTTAAGAACAATCAACCGCATGAACTCATCTTAAATCATCCATCACTGTGAGACATCCTGTTCATTCGTCTCAACGAAAATATTAGTCCCACAATTCGATTGTCATTAATTACCAAAACACGTTATTAACGCGCATAATGACGGGCCTAGATTCTTCACCGCCGTCCCGCATCGAATGCTATTGCTGCTTAGCTCCTCCAACCGCCATTGCCCCTCCTAGCCGACCATCGCCTCAGAGCACCACGCTGCCTCCAGGTCTGAGGCCACTGGCCGGATCCGCCAACACCGCCTCGAAGCGCGGCGGGCGTAAAGCCATGGCACATGTTCGGCCACTAGCTGCCGGTGCTCAAGGACACCGACCCATCGGCCTTCTCCGGCTCGAAGCCGCTAGCGTCGTGCCAGCCGTCTGCACCCGTGCCTACTCGATCGCCGTGCAGCGCTGCTAATCGCTGCCGTGACTACCCGACCAGCCTCCGCCCATAGCTACCCCCCACAGCTACCCACCAGCCACATGTGCCACCGATACCACCGCTCTCGCTATTAGCCTGTATAGTTTCGGTAAATTAAAATTTTCCGCTGAGAATATGAATATGACTATAAACTTGATCCTGCAATTTATCAAATTTACAATTAAGTCCACTAGACCAATTTTCTCCCTAGAAAATTTATTTCCTAGATTATTTAAGCTTCATGATTATCTAGTTAGCTTGTGGTATTATTGTTTTATGTTTTTGGAATTATTTTTTTTGGTATATTATTTCTGCTTATTTAGTAATTTTGAAAATTGCTTATTAATTAGCAGAAAATTGTTAAAATTGCTAGAAAATTCCTAAATAATGTCTACTGAATAGATAAAATCCACATCTTACTAATTTAGCAATATCCATGCCATTTACCTGTAGTAAATTTAGAATTATGCATGAATGATGTAGGAAATATCTGACATTACTAAGAAGGAGTTTGCTGAGCTCACCATGGACGGTAGCAACACCTTACATGGGCCATGGATGCTAAGATCAGCTTAATGGCTAGATCACTCGGCGTCGCCATAACCCAACCTGCTGTTGGGGCTCCTGCCATTCTTAATGCCGCCAAATGTGCCACACTACATTTCTTGAGGCACCACATCCACCTAGACTTGAAGTCTAAGTACATACTAAAAGAGGACCCGCTGGCACTATGAAACTCCCTAAAGGAGAGGTATGACTAGCAAAGATCCATCATGCTGCCTGAAGCACTCGTGTGAGTGGACCAACATCAGGTTCCAGGATTTCCAGAAGGTGTCAGCATACAACTCTGCCATTCATAAGCTTGTTGCCAAGCTTAGGTTCTGTAACCAGAAGATCACATATGCTAAGATGATAGAAAAGACTTTGAGTACCTTCCACCCTGCTCATAGGACACTTAGCAGCAGTATCGTCAGGCCAAGTACAAAAAGTACTCGAAGCTGATTACCACTCTTCTCGGGGCAGAGAAGAATGATAAGTTATTGATGAAGAATTATCAGACTCGTCCCACTAGGTCACAGCCACTGCCAGAAGCTCATGCTAATTCCAAGAGGACCAGTGGTAGCCAGGACCGCGGAAAAGGACCCATGCAGAGGGGTGGACAGTGGAAGAAACTGAATGTATAGAAGGGAAATGGCAAGCCCCACTGGATGGGGCAAGGGAGAGGTAAGCAATAGAAGCTAGACTCAAGTAGCAAGAAGACCTACCCTCATGCGCCTTACTACAGGTGTGGTTGTATGGACCATTGGTCTCGTAATTGCCGCACCCCAAAGCATCTGGTAGATCTCTACGAAGAGTTAGTTGCCAAGGGAAAGAAGGTGCCAGTGAAGAAGGTTGCATAGTCACACTTTGTTGATCAGCCTGATACTGATAAGAGGGATGCCCCGAGTACAGTGATTGAGCTCGACACTACAGCAGGGGGTGATCACATGGAGGTTGACACATATGGCGACTTGTAGTAGGCCATAGTCAGTTTTCCCTGGGCAACTGCAGATGCATAGTTTCCTTAAGTTTGCTTTATCAATTTAGGTTATTCTTGAAGAATAGTGGATTGTTCATGCTCTTATGAAGCATTCATTGTTTAGGATTTAAACATTATTTCTTAATGAATAAATGAGTTGCCTATTATTTTATAGCTTTATTCCTATTGAATTATTATTTGATTATATTATGCTCTATATAGAACAACTCATTAAATCCAATGGTAGGGGAAGAGATTTGTCTGGTAGACAATGGAACCACCAACTCGATACTAAGGGATACCAAGTATTTCCATACGTTAACAAAGAAAATGGGAAATGTCATGACCATCACTGAAAGTGATGCTCTAATTGTTGGCACTGGAAGAGCCACAATTATTCTCCCTATGGGTACCCGAATAGTAATTGATGATGCTCTCTTGTATCCCGAATCAAACATATCCTATTAAGTTTCAAGGATATTCGCTTGAATGATATCCGTGTCGAGACAGAAAATGAGGGTGGTATAGAATACCTCCTGTTGACCAAATCTGACAGCGATCAGAAGCGAGTGGTCGAAAAACTTCCCTCTCTCATCTAGGTTATATTATACCCACATAAAACCTAAAGAATATGTTGTAATGAAGAAAGAGTATAAAGCCTTGGAGCCCTTTAAGATTTGGCACAATTGGTTAGGGCATCCTGGTGTAGGAATGATGAGAAAAATAATAAGCAACTATATTGGCCATAGCTTAAAGTTTCTATCCTTTCCTAAACCTGAAGATTTCTTGTGCCCAGCCTGTACCAAAGGAATCCTCATCACTAGACCCTCTTACCTGAAAGTAGAGGCGAAATCACCTATTTTCCTGGAGAGAATACAAGGTGATATCTGTGGACCTATTCAAACCCTGTCGGGCCCTTTAGATATTTTATAGTGGTATTAAATGCTTCTACTAGATGGTCCCATGTATGCCTGCTATCTACTAGGAACCACGCCTTTGCTAAATTAATAGCTCAAATTATTAGGTTGAGAGCCAACTTTCTAGATGAAAGAATTAAGTCCATTAGAATGGACAATGACGACGAGTTCACCTCTAAGGCATTTAATGACTATTGTTTAGCTTTAGGCATTAAGGTAGAGCACTCTGTACCATATGTCCACACTCAGAATGGCCTTGTAGAGTCATTCATTAAAAGAATTAAGCTAATTGCTAGACCACTATTGAAGAATAGTAGGCTCCCCACCAGCTGTTGAGGTCATGCAGTGTTGCATGCAGCAATACTAATAAACTTAAAACCAACTGCATATCACTAGGTTTCCCCTTCAACTAGTGCGTGGGAAAGAACCAATTATTTCCCATCTACGCAAATTTGGCTATGCTATATACGTGCCAATTTCACCACCACAATGTACAACCATGAGCCCCCACCAGAAGTTGGGAGTATATGTTGGCTTTGAGTCCCTGTCGATTATTAAATATCTTGAGCCTACTATGGGAGACATGTTTACAACCCATCATGCCTATTGCATCTTTGATGAAGATAATTCCTTGACATTAAAAGTAACTTACTGATGAAAAATGCCGAGAAATAGATTGGAATGCCTCAGGCATTCGGCCTTGGATCCACGCACTACAAAAACTGAACTAGAAGTTTAGAGAATAGTAAACCTACATCAAACAGCAAATAATTTGCCAGATGCCTTCACTGATCAAAAGGGAGTAACAAAGTATTATATACCAGCAGTAAATTCTTCGAAGAGAGTAGAAGTGCCCTAGAAGGATACTTGAACCATTCCAACCCCCATGTGAAGAAGAGGGGGAGAGCACTGGAGAATGAGGCCTCAATTTCGTGGAGATGTCCACAGAACAAGAAACTAAATGAAAATAAGAAAACTTCTGAGTTAGTAGAAGAGACTCAACTCGACGTTGAGAAAATCCCTAAAGAGAATGATCCTGAAGATAGTAACCCTAGTACTATTGCATGTGCACAGTCTAATATTGGGATTTCAGAACAACCAAACTCCATTGTTGTGGGAAATCACGAGGAGCTGGATGAAAAAAAATGAAGAAATGTCCACTAATTTTGTTGAGTCAGGAGAACTATATAAGAGAAAGACTACAATTGTCGACATCCATTTTGCCTCAAAAATTGCTAGAAACCTTGAACCGGATCTAGAGCCAAAGTCCTTAGCTAAATGCCAGAAGAATTCAGACTAGGGCAAGCGGAAGAGCGGAAGGAAGCAATTGAGGCAGAATTACTCTCGCTAAATAAAAGAAAAGTGTTTGGCCCGCTAACCCGAACACCGCCCAAGGTATTCCCTGTAGGATGCAAATGGGTTTTCGTCTAGAAGAGAAATGAAAATAATGAGGTGGACAAAGCGAGACTTGTAGCATAAGGGTTCACACAGAGACCTAGCATTGATTATAATGAAACTTATTCTCCTATCATGAGTGGGACAACATTCCGATATTTAATATCAATGGCAGTGGGTATGAATTTAAGTATGCAGTTAATGGATGTAGTGACCGCATACATATATATATATATATATATATATATATATATATATATACACACACACACACACACACATATACATACATACATACATACATACATACATACATGGGTTCACTGGATTCGGATATTTATATGAAGTCCCAGAAGGAGTAAAGATTCTAGATCAAAATAAATTGAATCGAACTATGTACAACGTCAAGTTGGAAAGGTCGTTGTACAGATTAAAAAAATACAAAAGAATGTGGTACAACCAGTTTAGTGACTTTCTCCTAAAGAAATGATACACTAATAGTGAAGACTGTCTTTGTGTGTTCATAAAAAAAAATCCTAGAATGGATTCTATATTATTTCAATATATGTTGATGATCTAAATATCATCAGAATGACAGATGACATAAAAGAAGCAAATTCCTATCTTGTTAAATAGTTTGAAATGAAGGATTTGGTCGAACTAAATTCTGCTTAGGTTTGCAGCTAAAGCACCTCCCTAGAGGAATTTTAGTACACCAATCCTCTTATACCAAGAAGTTTTTAGAGAAGCTTAACATGGATAAGTCATATCCAGTGAAAACCCCGATTATCGTTCGATACGTAGAAGCGAATAAATACCCTTTTAGACCAAGGATGAAAAATAAGAAAATTCTTGGACCAGAAGTTCCATACTTAAGTGCCATTGGGGCACTAATGTACCTGGCTAACCTGTCAAAACCCAGATTTTATAATCCGGAATCCTCTGTGATTCCACCGCACTATTCCCTAGATCAGTAGATAGTGCTCACAGATACAGTAATGGACACCAAAATACATATCATGCGGAAGCATAAATATAATAATAGACTTACTCATGGGCCGATCAGGCTGAAATCATTAAATTGCAGCAGCGGAAGAACGAAGCACACAGGTGGGACCCTTAGGACATGCCCACAGGCAGCCGACTGGGGGTTCGCGACCTAGCCATTGATATCTTCATCTTCTTTGCCATCATGACCAATAGTATTGATGAAGCGTAGTGATCTGATTCCTGATTCTGGATTTGTTGTGAGAGCGAGTGTGAGTACAAACCACCGTGCTCCGCGAGCCAATACACAGGATGCAAGTAAATAGTATGCATGGCTTATCAAAGGAGAGGCTCGGGTTATTTTATTTACCATAAATCGCTTTTAGTAGCATTATTATTATTTAGTCATAGTGTCATTGTTTCTACCTAAAACTCCACACAGCTATTGCCATAACTGACTTAATCCATCGAAGATACACTTTCTTTATTGATTGCTGTCTAAGACTCCAAACAGCGAGTGTAATCATTTATTTAATCCACCGATCAAACAATTCCTGTTACATTGTCTAAACATTCTATTGATCACATCGGGGTTACTAACTCCCATATGAATGTAAATTTTTCCACCAATTTATGGACCCGATCTTGAGTTCACTATTTACCAATTTCTTTATTCTAGATCCACCAATCTCTTGTGTATTCTAAATTCCTAACAATTCAATCTTGTGGTTGCTAATCATCAACTCTTCATTTCTAAATTCTAATGATTATCCAGCATAATTGCTTTTAAATCCACCGAAATCATTCGTATTGGGACTTTCTAACAATTCAATCCTTTCTGTTATTGATCCAAAATCATAATTTGCTCTTCCAATAATCAATCTAACTTTCCATTATCTATTTCTAACTAATTCACTAGTTACCTCCACCAAGAATATCAATGATCAAGTCTACGATTCACTGGTATACATCCACCAAGATTATCATTGATCAAGATTATACTTCAATAAGTGTTATCATTCCTCCAATATTCCCAAAAATTCAATTCATCCATCTAGTATTTGATCAAATCCTATTAATCCCATTATCGCCAACATCTTCTAAGAATTTATATTAGTTATCAGTGTTGTAATCCGGTAATTACCTTTGCACTCCCTAATTCTCCAAAAATCATTTAAATCATCTATCTATTATATATATTCATTTGGGCTCCACCAATTCATTTCTACCAGAATCCACACTATCGTTTCCTTTTCATGACCGATATGAATCCACTCACATCTTTATGCGTTTACCCCAAACAGCTATCTTCTTTTCTTACGACTCTATTTATTCTTCCTGACATTTTACTTTGTGAGAAGTATCATCATTATTTAAAAATATAATACATAGAAAGTTCCTGAGACCTAGCAGTTTTAAACAAAAACATAATGTGTAAGAAAATGCATTAATAATAGCGATCCAGAGTCCATCCATCGTTACATGGCATCTACACCATATGCTAGACCTTCAGCGTTATAGCCGCTTATATTATCACTGGGATGACACCCAGGGCAACTCAAAACAGGGCTTTTCACTGCCCTCTACTTTTCCATTCCCGTCTATAAAGTTTTTGAAATAGAACTATATCTGGTTAAGTTCCTATGTCTACCCTTAACCATGGGCACGGCTATTCGAATAGTTTTGACTCTGCAGAGTTTGTACACTTTCACCACAAGAGACAATCAACCCGTTGCCCCACACGATTCCTTAGTCATGTGGTTGAGCAGACCATCACAATGACTTTTCAAAGTATCTAGTCCATTTTGTCATCTCACCCTATGGGCCGCTCCCACTTGCGGTGGGTCCCATACGTTGCATAGGATATTCACCACGGTCACTAGCGCTATTTGGGCTCCACTCCCCACAACGCTAGTACGACTGGGAAACTTCACCTTCCACTCGGTGTCCCTTTAGGCTTCCCCTTGCCCTTGCATATCCACTCCTATTCACTACCGGTGAGATGAGTCTGGGGGTTTCGATAAATTTACTTAGCCAAGTTGTATTTTACAGACATGTGGTTGTACGGTTTTACACAAGATATCATGACAAGATTCGGTTCTTAGAATTACCTGGACGGTTCTACCATATTCCATAATATGTGCTTCCTTTGCACCATATACTAGCCCCCAAACCATCCGCCCAGATATTTTAGCAAGCTGAGGTTTTTGGGAGCATAAAATAGTAATATCAAATATACCAGTCATTTCCACCATGACTTCCCAAATCCGTTTCTCATGATTAAAAATGATAATTATGCTTGGGGAAGGTGTGCATCGGGTGTGCCCAGAGGAGAAAGCTCACTGGCAGCAGCAAATTCAAGGCAGCAAAGGTAGGCAGTCGGAGTTGAGGAAGATGAGTTCGATCTCTGCGCATGGTAGAGAAAACTCAAAATTACTAGAGACGAAATGGTAGATTGGGATATGGAACACGATGTGACGTGAATGAATTTGCAAGAAACTCATTAGTGCGATGAGTCACATGAAGTCAATGTTTCTTCGCTGCAACATGCGCCTTCGTCCCATGTTTCACCCAAATTGGGGGAGGAACACAGTGACAAGTGGCTCTAGCTGATGATGTGGCAGGCAATGTAGCAAAAAACCACCCAAGATACCTGCTAAGGGAGACACAAATTGTATAGTTTTGACATTTTAAGAATGCATTCTAACTTATTTTGCAAATGAGAGCTGAACACTAAATGAGAGTAAGAGTTAAGGGACCAAATATATACTTAATTCTTTTAGAATTGATGAGATGTTTTTTTTATTAGAGGAAAGACATGCACCGTATTCATACACATGTTAGTTCGTTCTCTAAATACAAGTCTAAAAATATAGAGTCATAGATAAATCCACAACCTCATAAAATTTCTACTTAAACACATCTATATATGTAAAAATAGACAGAGATTTAATCTTTTAGCGTAGTCGTTTTAACCCACAACTCGACTGCCCACCAGGCTACCACCACAGGGTGGTCCCCGGACTGACGAGATGTTCACAAACTTAGTTCACGTCCTTTCGTTCTGATCTTTTCCGTGGTGTTAGGTTGGTTTACCCGTCGGGCAACGAATGAAAAACACGAGAGGATAGGCGTAGTGTTGCCAGAATAGTGCTGATTTCTTGCGTTTTTGCTAATCAGATTTGGCACAAAATCCTTGCTGTTCCGGGGCTCACCATCCTGACGCTGGTGTCGGAACTTGGCACTTGAAGATTGGCGGCTGGCGGCATGGAAAGAGCGCGATGAACAGGGTCTTCAGCTCCATCTCCTCCGACGTTAACCTCCTGGCCAACTCCGTTCTTCAAGAAGCGGCGCTCTGGCACCTAGCTGAGCTTTGCCCGGGCTGATTTCTGCTCCATGCCCTTAGATGCTTGTAGGTTGTTTTTGTTCATGTATGATCCATTGTTTTGTTTCCTGGCGTTGTGTGCTTTGGCTGGATTCCGAGTCCAAGCCCGAGTCCATTGTTTTTAGAGTACTGCTATACAATATTCGACTGTTTTTTAGGACAAAAACAGTCAGATTGATCTGGGGCGTTAGATCTCCATCCAACGGATCCACCCATACAAGCCCCCCTCCAAAAAAATGATCTAAGGCGTTGGATCTCCATCTAACGGCTCAAAATATGA
Organism: Dendrocalamus latiflorus; assembly: GCA_017311315.1. Classification (NCBI taxonomy): domain Eukaryota; kingdom Viridiplantae; phylum Streptophyta; class Magnoliopsida; order Poales; family Poaceae; genus Dendrocalamus; species Dendrocalamus latiflorus. The sequence goes on along the minus strand of CM029649.1, from coordinate 17,193,375 downwards.
CTGTTTTTGTCCTCAAAAATAGTCGAATGTTGTATAGACTGTATGATCCATTCAAATTGTAGTTGATTTTTTTTATGATAGTTTGATTGTAGGTATGTGCTGATTATATATATAAATTAGTAAAGCATGTGATTCAAATTTGTTCAAAATTTTAGAATCAAATATATTTTTTCAAACGTATACATTTTATTTGAATTATTATAGATAAATATATACCTTAAAACTGATATTTAAAAAAATACACCCGAATTGGGGTTGAATTCACGCATTTAAAATCCTAGTGTCCAGACACCATGGTGCCCCATTTCAGCGTCCTATATGTATGTATATATGTATGTATGTAATCTCTTTTCTACTTCCGGAAGTACTTACTCTCTATATCACAACGTAGGAAATATCTCGCATAACAAATGGTATGTACATGTAGTATATGAGTATATAAGGCTATTTAGGTGGTATGTACATTTGTGTAGACATATTATTTTTTTATATGCTTATATGAAGATATTTGCAAAATACACTAAAAATAATAGACTCCCTTGCAATTTTTTTCATATAGTTCACATTAGAATATCTTATAATTAGTATATAAATATACATAAAGTGATAAATAAGTATGTCAAATTTATTTAGATGGTATATTATGGATGGGAGTAACTGTTTATATACACACACGAAAAAGAAGGGCCGTGCACGCCTACATTTTCCCCCTTGGATCAAAATATGTACACGCGTGTTATTTCTTCTATAATAATATGCAGAAAGAAAGCACAAGCACAAGAAAAGCTCCAACAAGGCTTCCACAGAAGAACCACAAAAGAAAATTGAGCTCTTAAAAAAAATGGCCTTGAACGACATGTAGGCCAGTACAACCTACTCCCTTTCCCTGATCGAAGCTTTGAAGCAGTCTAGAGAAATATTTTTTCAAGTTCACCAAACCTTTGGTAAATTCATGCCTTGATGCCGAGGTTTGAGCACTTGATGGAGCCCCTTGCAATGTCAATCTCAATCAGGTTGTCCTCCTCGCTGATCTCCGACAATATGTCCATGAATTCCCTCTTCTCAAGCACCAAATCCGGCAAGAACTCGGCGAGGAGGTCCTGCTTCTTCCATGCACATTGCTCCCCTTGCCCCACATAGTGCCCATCAACAAGGGAGATCTCAATAAGGCTCTCGTCGTCGTCGTCTTCAGACATCGAGCCCTCCTCATTGCACTCTTCGCTCACCGGGCAATCTGAAGACTCCAATAGGCTTCCTGTCAAATCCTCCGGCGCATCATGGGCCACCTCATCTTGTGGCACAGTCTTCTTCTCTTGATGAAGAGCCTCCTCCATGGAAGGGAGAGGCTTAGCTTTGTGGCTGCTGGCTTTGATCAATTGCCTGAGGTTGCAGAAGAGCGAGGAGAGGCAAGTGGATATAACCAGCACCAGCAATGCGAGAGAGGAGGATGTGGAGAAAGTTGAAGAAGAACACATACTGTAAAGGCTACATGAAATGAGTAGGAGTGTGAGTTGTATGACCATTTGGGAGCTGGGAAGCATCAAGAATTGCTCACAGGGTCAAGAGCTTTAGTGGACCAAATGATGCAGTGATGCTAAAGAAGGAAGAAGCCATGATGAGACAAGCATGAAAGAGGGAAGAATTGCTGCTCCCTCACTTCCTTTACAACAACAAACCTGCACAGGGAAAGCAAAGGTTGTGTGCTTCTCTATCAAATGGATTTGTGAATTGACACAGAGGAAAAGGAGAGGAGTAGGGCTCAACATGCTCAATGCATCTGCAGAAATATTTTATCTGAAACTGATGGATGTAAAGGTAATTGCAACAGTTAATGCTTAGAAAACCAGTGACGTAGGCAGCCTAAAACTGTAGGGTCAATTGACCCCACAGGGTTTAGATCCTGGCTACGCCAAGAAAACTGAAACGTTTTGGTGAACTGTTACCAGTGCACACTGTCCTTTGTAGCACTATGATAAGGTAACTGTTGTCTTTGCATCATGGTCAGAGTTCTTAAGTGCTGCATGGCAGCAATATTTAAGGTGTGGTCCATGGCACTGCCTACAGGGTGACAACATGTAAGGCAGGGTTTTGGGCTCCAAGGAGCTTAGAAATAAGAGGATGCCATGTGCATGGAGTAAATTAAAGTTTAACACATGGGCTTCACCAAGCTATTCATTAATCTATTTGACTCTCTCTTACCCTTATCAAAAGCAGCATTTTACTTTGTTCATGGAAGGTGAAACTGTAATGAAATTTCTCCCCTTTTCCCAGCCCTCTTTCCCTCGGCAGTTAAAGGTGCCCAAATCTCATGATCTGGAACTCCATTCCTCTTTTTACTCTAGAGAACAATCTCTGAAAACATTATTAATACAGTAACTTGACAATTTCTAACACCACAATATTTTTCTAGTGACTGATTACTATACACAAAATTTGCTGCCAGAACTACATGTCCTGATATCGCGGTATGGTCAAGTGTAGACAAGAAAGTAGAACTGTAATATGCTTTTATTCTCTAATAGTTCTAGTCCTTTGACTAATCATTCGTGCATAGGATCAAATCTAAGTTTGGAATCCTATGATATCGACAAACATTAACTCCATTTCTTCTTGAGTTGTATCAAGCAATGGTAAGAGCAAATACAATAATGCTGACTAGGTCGCCTCTAGCGAAATCCACGTCAACACAATCCTATGTGGAAGAGAGACAAGAGGAGAGAGAGGCAAGCTGCCCCTTATATAAGAGGTGACCTCTAGCACATCATACGAGGAGAGAGACAAACTACCCCTCATGCAAGAGGTGACCCCTGATATATTTATGCAAGTATTAAATGTTTGAGTGCTTTAGTAGAGGTAATCTCTACTCAACTTATTGTATTAGCTACCTCCACATGAGCCACGTGTACTCTTTTTACTTATTTGGCTAGTCCTAAAGGTGGCAACCACCTCTTCTATTAAACTTGCTCTAACTAGGCCTGTAGATAAGGTAAAGAAACAAGATTAGACAACACATCAATGCACCTGAGCCAATAGATCTACTTTGGAATGCTCCTCCTTAATTACCTCAATCTAATCTTTTATAAAGCCCTAGCTAGTAGTATTATATCTACAGTGTCAGAGAGCTGGGTTACAAAGTAGCAGATCAGACAAGTATGTAAGATCAAAAAACACATCTCTCACCGAAAACATAAACTTTGAATTCAAACACTTGCATCCAGTAGCTTCCCAAGGCTACTCCAAAAGCCTATCTGTTACCAGGATGGATGTAGAACTAGGAACAATAATATATGCTAATGTATAGACTATTATATGTAACCAGGAAAGTGGCCTGCGTGCTTGCGCGGGCATCTTCTGCAATGAATTTGGTTTTTGGAAAATAGTTTGTTGCAAGAGTCCATATGTGGTATTTTAATATTATTTATTATAAGAGGAAAAACTACTAATTTTGTTTTGTAATATTTGTGACATGTAACTATTTTTTCCCCAAAATACGTGCATTGCAAAATAGTAATATTTTCACGAACATCATCCTTATTGTATTTTTAAAAGGCTTGGCATTGGAAAACTCCATTTGGCTCTTTGTCATTGTGAGGCATAATTTCCCATAATGCTCCTATTAACTTTACGTATAAACCGCACTTTTTTCATCCTTAACGTGGTTATGTATTCACTTTAGCTGGTGCTGTAATTTTATGGAGGTCTTACAAACAGACCATATTGACGAGGTTAACTATGGAAGCAGAACTAGTAGCACTTGATATAGTCACAGTTGAGGCTGAATGGCTGAGAGAGTTTCTATTGGACTTGCCATTAGTTGAGAAACTAATACCTGCAATCCTGATGTACTGTGATAAACAAACAGTGTTGGCCAAAGTCACAAGTACAAAGGATAATATTAAGTCCTCTAGACATGTGAAGCGTAGGCTTAAATCTGTCAGAAAACTGAGAAACTCCGGAGTGATTACTGTGAACTATATTCATACTGAGAAAAATCTAGCAGACCCTGTTACAAAGGGGTTAGCACGGAAAACGATTTCCATTGCATCTATCGACATGGGAATGAGGCCCATTTAAGTTACATCACAATGGTAACCCATACCTATCGGAGATCCCGTGACTTAGGCAATGGGAAAAACAAATTGATGTTGTAACAAGAGAGTACATATTTATTGTACCCATGTCCTAATAAATAATGTACTTTCAAATGTATGGAAGGTTGGCATAAAGTCTTAATGTATTTTGTTGTCCAAATAAGAAAAATGTATTAGCCTGCAGGATACCTAGAAAGAATACACCTACTTGAGCTTAACTGTGTGGTCGCAGTTCACGAGAACAGGCATTCTCTAGAAAGCTCATGAGCAGATAAGGGAGCATGACCATATAACGCTCTGTTTAGGCGTGGTTCATTGGTAGCCTAGTACCAGTTGAGATTTCAAGTGAAATCTGATCACGAAAAGCTGTGAATTCAAGGCATAGTCCATTCATCAGCTAGCTGTAAGAAGATGAATCTTGTCATTCTATGTGCAAGTTCAACCCGTACGGGACTTACACTAAAAGACTAGTATATTAACAGTACTTCAGCATGATATCTTTGTCATCTGTTTACTTCTTGCTTTGGAATTGGTGGAAGATTGTTAGAAATTAGCCCATTTCTTTATGGCCCATTTCCTTAATTCCAAAGCATGCATGATTTAGTACCATATTGCTAAGGAAAGGTGATGAAGACCAATTTATAAGGTGGAGTCCTCACCACTCCTTGAATATGGATAAAGATGGTATGAGGAGGGTTCTGTCTAGTCACACACGCGCGCACGCATGCACGCGTGTATTCGCGTATTTTCGCGTGAAAATCGCATGACTTGTGACTTGGGACGCGCGACCATGTCGTGACGTGGCGCGCCACTTGGCAGACCAAGTCCATCTTTATTTTTTTTGCTGAACCCTGCACCTCACTCTTTCTGTTTGAATGAGATTTAAACTTTTGAATTTGAGGCTTAATTGGGTTTTGATGACAGACAGTTACCAGTGGGTAAATCATTGGTTAAATACTATCAGTTACCAGTGAATTATTGAGCAGTGAGCAGTTACCAGTGAATTATTTCAGTTCAATGGGGGCAGTTACTAGAGAGTAATTTGCATATCTTTATATACCTGGAGACGTCCAAGGTATAGAGGTTAGAATCTCTCACTGCCAGCATCTCTTACTTCTGCCAACTTGTGCTGTTGTATTGCGCCATCTGGACTTTGCCAACCTTTCTTCTCGGCGTGCACCTGGAAGGAGGGAGAGCGGTTATCTCCGAACCATTGCCGCAGAGAGTACCTGCACGGGGCGGCAATAAGGTTTCTGAGCAGCGCATTTGCGCGACCGCTCCTGCACTGCGTCATCTACGTTCTGCACTGCGTCAAGCCTGCGCGGCTTCCTGTTCTTCTTCGCGCTAACAAGTAAGTCGTTCACGTGCATGTACGACTTTGTTACTATATTTTTCTTTGAGTATTTTCTGAAGTATGATAAGTAGTCTGCTGTTAGTAGTAAGTTTTGCATCACTAGTTTATTGTATTTGTCTCCTCATAAAATTTAGAATTAAAATATTGCCCACATTTGTAACACCTTCATCTATTGTGAGTGACCTTGATCCAATCTTCACAAGTATTTTTTTCTGGCGGAGTTCAGTCACATTTAAGTTTGGCTTTTTATCCACAGTTTGATGGTCAATATGAGGTGGTTAATCGCATTATTGTCACGTATTTAAGGTGCTTATGTGGTGATCGGCTGAAGCAATGGGTACAATGGCTACCTTGGGCTGAATATTGTTACAATTCTTCATATCAAATAGCCCTTTGCACTACACCTTTTCGTGTTGTCTATGGACACAATCTACCAGCCTTGCTACTCGTCTAGCTACCGTTGAACAACAGATGATGAATTGTGATGAATTTTTAGCTGAAATACATGAAAGGCTGCTGCAAGCACAAACCTTCGTGAAGGCTCAACATGATAACCATCATCGTGATGTTGAGTTTGAGGTGGGTCAGTAGGTTTGGTTGCGTTTGCATCACCGTTCGGCTTCATCTCTCACTGGGCGGGTTGCCTCCAAACTGGCTCCTAAATTCTATGTGTTGTAGGGTGGCCCCCACCTAAGCCCAACCGGCCTGCTAGAGGAATGTAAAGCCCGGAATAGGCCATGTGTAATGACATAAGTGCCCCTAAAGGGGATACTCGGATGTAAGGGTGTAATTGTAAAAGCACTCCCCATGTATATATATATATATATATATATATATATATATATATATATATATATATATATATATATATATATATATATATATATATATATATATATATATATATATATATATGGAAGACATGACATAGGGAAGACCCAAGCCATTAATCATCACTCTCTCCCAACTCTCCACTACCACATCTCTCTCTGTTTGGTCTGTAACCACAACAGTTGGCGCCGTCCGTGGGGAGGACAGGAGCAAACCTGAAGTCCGAAGAAGGATGGCACCGAAAAAAGCTTCGTCGGCGGCGGCGAAGGGAAAGAAGGCGGCTGGGTCGGAGCATCGCATGGGTACCAGGGCTTCGGCATCGGCTGTTGCGGGCGCGAGCGCCGACGCAGGCGCGGTGGTCGAGGACGTCGACGCTCACGCTGCGACGACCGACCCCACCACCGGCGCTGCGACGGCCAACCCCGCCAAAGGCGCTGCGACGACCGACCCCGCCACCGGCGCTGCGACGGCCAACCCCGCCAATGGCGCTGCGACGACCGACCCTGCCGGCGTGACAGCAACCAACCTCGCCGCCCTCGCCGCAACGCTCGCCGGTAGCGCGGACCGGGCGGTTGGAGGTAGCCACAACGGAGCGACCGGCAGCTCGGGAGCTCGCGAGGCGATCGTACCCGTGCCGACCCGTCCGTTGGGCGCGCCGGCGGCCCCGCCCGCGCAGGCGGTGGAAAGCGCCCTGCTGGCGGCCCTCAAAGCGTTCCAGCAGGAGCTAGGGGATCTTCGTGGAGCTGTCCGAGACATACAAGAGGCTCGGAGCCAACAGGCCGCGCCAGTGGTCGCCTCAGAGCCCACGCCGGAAAGGGCGGACAGCCGCGACGCCCCCACATCCAACCGCGTGCCGCTGCAATGCGTCGATCCAGAGTCCCCGCTTTCAGCAGGGCTACAGCAGGCGGCGTGGCCCGAAGACTTCAAATTCCCCAGTGTCATCGAGCCCTATAAAGGCGACACGGACCCCCGCGAGTTCGTGCGCGTGTACGAAACCGCAATCGAGGCCGCGGGCGGCGATGACACCACAAAGGCGAAGGGACTCCCTCTCACGTTGCAAGGAGTGGCGCTTTCCTGGTTTTTTACCATAGAGCCAAACTCCATCTACGCGTGGGAGCAGATCCGCGACCGCCTTCACAACAACTTTCAAGGAAATTATGTTGAGCGGGTGGACGTGGACCAGCTCTTCGCCGTGAAGCAGAAACCTTCGGAGAAGCTCCGGGACTATTTCAAACGCTTCGCGAAGATACGTTGTCAAGTCAAAGACGTTAACGAAACCACCGTTGTCAATGCAGCTATACAGGGCCTTCGCCCGAGCCCGATGGCCGAGTATAACGCACGGAAGCCGATCAAGACAGTGACGAAGCTATTTGACAAAATGGAGGAATACGCCAGGGCGGAAGAGGACGCACGGCGACGACTCCGACACCAATCAGGCTGGTGCCTCGGCGAAAACCGAAGATCCGCCGAAAAACGGTCCTTCGAAGGGGAAACGTAAGCAGGAGTCGTCCAAGGACGCGCCTGAGCGCAAGGATGCCCCGCACAAGGAGCCGTCCGATGGGCCCAAGCACGGCCAGCAGAAGTCGCGGCGAGGTCGGTACGTCCTCGACATCGAAGCCGGTTCCGAAGAAAGCGCTCCCACGGGTCGGGGCGGTCGGGGGCGCCGAGGCCGGGGACGCGGCCGTGGCCGGGGCCACGACGATAGAGGCCGTGGAGATTACGACGACCAGCACCATGGGCTGTGGTGCGAAGTCCACGGTCGCGGCACCCACGACACGCGCACGTGCACCTCTATCGCGGCGCTCTGCCAGAGCATCACCAGGGACAGGAACCTAGAAGTACGCCCGCCCGTGGTGGCCCACGTACAGCACCCATACGAAGCCCCCATGCACATCCAGGCACAAGGGACGCAGCCCCACGAGGGTCCTCTGCGGATTCAGGCCCACGTGCAGCAGCCTCAAGAGGGCCTCCTGCAGCTACAGGCTCTGGAGGCCGCCCACCGTAGGGTTATCAATGTCATCTCCGGAGGCTCCTCGCTGGAGTTCACCTCGGCACGACAGCGGAAGGCCTACGTACGGAGGCTACACCACGTGGCGGCATACCCAGCGCAGACACCGCCGGACTGGGCACAGCACGAGGTCACGTTCACCCCCGCCGACGCCCAAGGCGTGGAGCTTCCTCACCACGACCCTCTGGTCGTCCGGGTCGTTGTAGCGGGCTGCGACGTGGTACGTGCCCTAGTTGATGGCGACAGCTCCGCGAACATTCTGTTCGCGGCAGCCTTCGACCAGATGGGGATCCCCCGAAGCCGCCTCGGCCCATCGGGAGTCCCGTTGCAAGGCTTCGGAGGACAACCTCTACGGGCGCTCGGCCAAATATGCCTGTAGGTCTCCTTCGGCCAGGGCGACAATGAAAGGGTCGAGGACGCTACATTCGACGTCGTCGACCTCCCATACCCTTACAATGTCATATTGGGGCGTCCAATCCTTAACTCCTTCGGGGCGATACCGCATCACGGCTATTTATGCATGAAGCTCCCGGGGCCGCGGGCCATCATTACCGTTCGTGAAGACCAGGACATGGCCCGGCGCATCGAGCACGGCACCAGATATCCCCGTCGCGGCGGCCAACGGCACACTTAGAATCGGCACCACAGCGCGGGGACCCACGGCGTCATCCGGGGACGGCTCGGCAAGCCCTACAGCTAGCGCAACCACTAGAGGCTCCGGCCGCGCCAGAGACAAGTGGTTAGTACCTCCGCCATATGTAATCGCTTACCCGCGCTAACGGGAATGTAATAAAGTTCCGTTTGTCGCCAACCTGTTATCATTGTGCAAAAATACGCGGCGAGAGCGCGCGGAGGCTTCGCCTACGCGCGTACTCCCGAGGTATAAACCAAAGACGCACGTTTGCGTGTGCACTCTCCGTATCCAGGGGTACGGGTATGAGTATAAACCAAAGACGCACGTTCGCGTGTGCACTCTCCGTAGCCAGGGGTACGGGTATGAGTATAAACCAAAGACGCACGTTCGTGTGTGCACTCTCCGTAACCAGGGGTACGGGTATGAGTATAAACCAATGACGCACGCTCGCATGTGCACTCTCCGTATCCAGGGGTACGGGTATGAGTATAAACCAAAGACGCACGTTCGCGTGTGCACTCTCCGTAGCCAGGGGTACGGGTATGAGTATAAACCAAAGACGCATGTTCGCGTGTGCACTCTCCATAGCCAGGGGCACGGGTATGAGTATAAACCAAAGACGCACGTTCGCATGTGCACTCTCCGTCGAACACACAGGTATGAGTATAAACCAAAGACGCACGTTCTCGTGTGCACTCTCCGTAGCCAGGGGTACGGGTATGAGTATAAACCAAAGACGCATGTTCGCGTGTGCACTCTCCGTAGCCAGGGGCACGGGTATGAGTATAAACCGAAGACGCACGTTCGCGTGTGCACTCTCCGTAGCCAGGGGCACGGGTATGAGTATAAACCAAAGACGCACGTTCACATGTGCACTCTCCGTAGCCAGGGGTACGGGTATGAGTATAAACCAAAGACGCATATTCGCGTGTGCACTCTCCGTAGCCAGGGGCACGGGTATGAGTATAAACCGAAGACGCACGTTCGCGTGTGCACTCTCCGTAGCCAGGGGTACGGGTGTGAGTATAAACCGAAGACGCACGTTCGCGTGTGCACTCTCCGTAGCCAGGGGTACGGATATGAGTATAAACCAAAGACGCATATTCGCGTGTGCACTCTCCGTAGCCAGGGGCATGGGTATGAGTATAAACCGAAGACGCACGTTCGCGTGTGCACTCTCCATAGCCAGGGGTACGGGTATGAGTATAAACCGAAGACGCACGTTCGCGTGTGCACTCTCCGTAGCCAGGGGTACGGGTATGAGTATAAACCAAAGACGTATGTTCGCGTGTGCACTCTCTGTAGCCAGGGGTACGGGTATGAGTATAAACCAAAGACGCATGTTCGCGTGTGCACTCTCCGTAGCCAGGGGCACGGGTATGAGTATAAACCGAAGATGCACGTTCGCGTGTGCACTCTCCGTCGAACACACGGGCATGAGTATAAACAAAGACGTGCGGGGGGACGCCTCGGCACGCACTCTACGGAGTATAAATAAGACACGGATGTCCTCCCTGCGCACTCTACGGAGTATAAACAAGACGCGAATCCCGCGCATGCCACGGACGTCGTCTGTGCGCATACTCCCCGGAGTATAAATAAGACGTGGATGCCAATCCCACGCACTCTACAGAGTATAAATAAGACGCGGATGTTCTCCCTGCGCACTCTACGGAGTATAAACAAGACGCGAATCCCGCGCATGCCACGGGCATCGTCTGTGCGCATACTCCCCGGAGTATAAATAAGACGTGGACGTCGATCCCACGCACTCTACGGAGTATAAATAAGACGCGGGTGTTCTCCCTGCGCACTCTACGGAGTATAAACCAAACGCGAATCCCGCGCATGCCACGGACGTCGTCTGTGCGCATACTCCCCGGAGCATAAATAAGACGTGGACGCCGATCCCACGCACGCTACAGAGAATAAGACGCGGATGCTGTCTCTGCGCTAGGCAAGATGCAAGAGCGGCGCGAACCTTGCGTGGATGTCAATCGCGCACCGCCTCAGAGTGTCGACGCTCGTCTTCGCACACCACGGGAAGTGTACGCAAGGCGCACTATGGAAACCGATTCCGAGAGCCGCAAGAAGTACCGACGTAGCGCACCAGAGGCTGGCCCCAGCAAGGGCGCGCACACGGAGTACACGGCGTGCCAAGAGGCTACCCCCACCTGGGGATAGGGGGACGGACGCGCCAGTCTACGGACTTTAAAACAGGCCGTGGTGCGGAGGTCCGCCTCCGCACGAGCCAGTCTACGAACTTTAAAACAGGCCGTGGTGCGGAGGTCCGCCTTCGCACGCGCCAGTCTACGGACTTTAAACAGGTCGTGGTACGGAGGTCTGCCTTCGCACGCGCCAGTCTACGGACTTTAAACAGGTCGTGGTGCGGAGGTCCGCCTTCGCACGCGCCAGTCTACGGACTTTAAACAGGTCGTGGTGCGGAGGTCCGCCTTCGCACGCGCCAGTCTACAGACGTTAAACAGGTCGTGGTGCGGAGGTCCGCCTTCGCATGCGCCAGCCTACGGACTTTAAACAGGTCGTGGTGCGGAGGTCCGCCTTCGCACGCGCCAATCTACGGACTTTAAATAGGTCGTGGTGCGGAGGTCCGCCTTCGCACACGCTAGCTCTACGGAGTAACCAATACACTTATATATTGGAAAAATTTTACAAGTACAGAGGCCCGTCAATTGTCCTTAGCACGCGCTAAGGACGGGGTTCCGCCGGAAGAAGATCGGCCCGCCCAAAAGTTTAGTGACTCTTCGGCCCTTTGCCAGCGTCGAAGGCACCGCCGGGTCGCAAGGTCGGACGCAAGTAGTCGGCTTCAGCGAGGAAGCTGCCCAGGACACAGGTGAAAGTCAGAATTTGTAAAGCAAGCGTGTACTTCATTTACAAAAAAGGAGGGAGCATTACAACGCACGCCCATGCCTAGCCACCTCGGTGTCACACCTGCGGGTTCCCGGCGCTTTCGGAGGCCTCAGCGCCACCCTCGTCGCGCCACAGGACCCCGTCCAGAAATTGGCTGAGGCTCCCCTCTCCATAAAGTGACTTCTGGAGCTCGACCCGCGCGGCAGCCACCCCGACGTAATCCCAGATCCGCTCGTGGAAGTACTTGATGGCGCGACGGCGGCGCGGACGGCGCCGGACATCACTCCAGCCCCGCCAGGCATCTCCAGCTGAGGGTCCTCCAGCCCAGCGACGTGCGTGCAACCGCGGTGCCGCAGGAGCGCGCACACCAGGCATGACGATACGTATGCACAATGGTTGCCGAAGGACGTCGCGGCGCCGCGCGCGATGTCGGCGGCATCTCTGATCCAGCGGAGGGTCCGAGACAGCTCCTCCGGGCCAAAGGTGCGGTCCGGCACCTTAGCCACAAGCCCTTGGAGATGGCTCTCCAGCGCTTGCATGGCATCCCATGCAATCACCGAGGCTTCGCCGAGCGCCTGGTCACGCTCCGCTAGAGTTAAGGCAAGTTCGCCTTTTTCCTTCTCTAGTGAGGCGACCTGTTGCAGAAGGTCGTCCCGCTCCGCCGCAAACTCCCGCTGCGCCGCCTCCGTGGCTGACTCCCGCGCCGACGCAGCAAGCCCCTCGGCGTGCGCCTTCGCCTCAGCGCACTCTGCTTCCAGCTGGCGGACACGGGCATCCTGGGTAGAACGGGCTCCCATGGCTTCGCGTAGCTCCTCCTCGGCGACCCGCAGCCTATCCTCAAGCGCCCTTTGGGCACGAACATAGGCCGCTTGCAAGGCCTGCCCCAGCACAAGTGTCTGCACAATACGAAGGCTTAGCAAGCTCAGCAGAGCCACGCATTGTCATACAAGAAAATGTTTACCCTCACTCCCGACACCTCTAAGGCGTCCCCGAGACGTCCCGCCTCATAGGCCTGCAGCGCTTGCTGACCGACGCTGGCAGCCGCGTCATCCACAATCCCGCGCCACGCCCTTAGCGTCTCCGGCGGAGGCACGAAGTCCGCTGGGCTCGGGCGCACGGTAGTCGTCCCACCGGCGGAAGGACCCCCATGTTGCACCGTGGGCTCCTCCTCCGGAATAAGCGACGCTGCAGACGGGCGCAGCTGAGCACCGCGAGATGCAACGAAGAATGTAGGGTAAGCCAAGCCACCTTACCCTCAGTAGCGGACGGAGGGCTTCGGGGGCCCGCCCCTAGTCCCAGGCGGGGTAGCGGCGGCGTAAGTCCCCGCGGAAGGCGTGGTCCCGCAAGGAACAGAAGCCTCCGCATTCGGGGCCGGCGTCGACCGTTCCGGCACGACGGACGGCGCGGCCTGAGGGGCAGAGGGGGCGTGCACCACGGGGGCTTCGGCATACGCATCGGAGTCCCACAGACTCCCGATGCCCGTCGCCACGACGAATCCTCTCGACGTCTGATGGAGCTCTGGCCGCAGACACGGCCGCTTAGCCGGAGCAGGTGACAACAGCACTGCTCCAGCAGCCGCTGGCGGAGAGGCCCCCGCGGCTGCAGCACCCGGGGGCGAAGACCCCGCCGTGGCAGCCTCCGCGGAGGGCACCTCGGTTTCAGCCGCCGCTATCGTGAAGACCCAGCTCCGTGCGCGCCCACGAAGGGCGTCTCCGGCATCATAGCGGCCACGGCCGAAGGCTCCACCTCAGCACCGCCGGTCCGCACGGATCCTGTCTCGACGACCGCCGCGGGTGACGAGACTTCCCCTCTCCGGCTGCTCGTCGCGAGCCTGCCGTCCAGGGCACCCGCCGAAGATCCTTCGCCCCCGGTGTCCGCGCCATCCAAGCCCGAGTCGGCGTACCTCGCCGAATCCGACTCCGCGTCTGCCGCGCCCTCGGGAGCGCTGGCAGCAGTAGTGGCAGCCGCTACACCAAGCGCGGCAGACGCTCCGCCTCGGCCCCTCTTGCGAGACGGCGCCTTCCTCCTCGTTGCGCCGTCTTGATGTTGCGGGGCCGGATCAGCGCGGTCCGGCACGGCAAGGCCCAGGGCCTCGCACACATGGTTTATCCGCCCCAGCCCCGCCTCGGCAGTAGCGGACGCGTGCTGCTCGTGCTCCCTGCCAGTATACGGTCCGAGGAATACGCGCGCGACCCACTCCGCATCCTCCAAGCGAATCTCTAAAGCAACGCACGAGATAAGATCAAAATGTAACGCACTCTGCGTGAACAAAGGGGAGATACGGTCAAGGCTTACGAGGACCGGAGGGCGCCGGCAGCGAGCAAACCCACGGCAGAACATTATCGTCTCGACGCTTCTCGGCGGCGAGGCGCCAGTCGCGGGCGAGCGACGCCACGCCGTACATCGTGTTCTCTTTGGCGAGGTCGCGCATGTTAAGGCGGGCGACCACGCCTACGAGCCGTCGGGCCCTCCGCCTGTCCTCGTCGTCGAGTATCCGGCCGGGCGAGGTCTTGAACGCAATCGGCCGGCCCGTACACTCGAGGCCGCTCCCGCTCGCCACACAGTGGTAGAACCACCGTTTGATCCAGTGCGACTCCCACTTCCCGCGAGTGGAGTTCGCAGGGAAGAGCTTACCACAAGTCGACCGAAGAATAAAGGTGACGCTGCCGAAACTCGACAGCGTCCCGTCCTTCCGATCCTTGGGCTGGCATCGTGCCTCGTGCAGGTAGGCAAATAACGAAGCACTGGGCCAGCACGCTCCCGAGCGCAAGGCCCAGCTGTACACCGCCAGCCGGGCCACGGCGTTCAGGTGCAGTTGCGCCAGCTCCAGCCCGAAGGTCCGCAGCACGTCGCCCACGATCGCCACCGCCAGGATGCGGAGCTCTGCGTCGAAGAAGGCGACGAATACGACCGCCTCCGACTCCTCGGGGCGTGGTTCCGTCTCGGCGGCGGCGGGTAATCGCACCGCCTGGTGCTCAGACAGCTTCCCCGCGCGCAGTAGCGCCTGGATCGTCTTCTCGGTCACGAGCGAGGGGCCCAACTCGCCGGAAAACGAGCCTTCCTTCTCCGCCGTCAGCCACCACTTGTCTGCCACCGTCGGGTCGCGTTCGCTGAGCGAGTATTTCACCTCTAGCGGTGAAGACCGCCGGCGGATGCCGCAGGCACCAGCCGCCTGGCTACGCTTGCCACCAGATGCCATCGCTTCTCGCAAAAGGAGTATAGCGGCGAGAATACTACGGGAGTATAGAAGGCGATGCAAGCGAGAAGGGGCGTAGAACTGTGGGGGCGCGGATACGAGGGCTATTTCAAGCCACCTCGCCCCGATGCCGAAACGTCGCGACGGTCTGCGTGCTGGATGCAACCGCAGTCGTACAAAGGCCCGTCCTGCACAATCCCCCATAACCGAAGACGGAGAGGCGCGACCACGACGGTAAGGACCGTCAGAACACGACGCTCCAGTGGCCTCCCGCCGCGTGGCAACCCCCACACGAGATAGCTGGACCACATGAGGCCAGGTGTCGGCACGGCTCCAGCCGCCATTAAAAACGCACTAACGGACCACGGGATCATAACAGCTTCGAAGCTGCGCCATCCCTCGCCCGCCCCGTGTCCCCTTCCCTAGGTAAGGGGCGAACAGCTGCGATCACGCAACCGCTCCCATCCCGCCGCGCACCAGTCATAAGCCGCCGCATGCCCTACACGCGCCAAGGCAAGTTGCACGATATGACAACACAGCCCTGGCAAACCGGGGGCCGGCGCGATTCCAGGAACCTTTACAGCACATTACCGCATCGTGAGATCGCAATCACCGCAGGCGTGGCGTCGTTCGCGGTGCGAAGCTTCCACTCAGACCACTGCGCGCGTCTACTTCGGCTAGGCGCCAGCTCCGCTGCCACCCGTTCGAAGGGTAGGGGACGGAGCGCGCGCGTCTACTGTGCCTAGGCGCCAGCTCCGCTGCCACCCGTCCGAAGGGTAGGGGACGGAGCGCGCGCGTCTACTCTGCCTAGGCGCCAGCTCCGCTGCCACGCGTTCGAAGGGTAGGGGACGGAGCGCGCGCATCTACTTCGGCTAGGCGCCAGCTCCGCTGCCACCCGTTCGAAGGGTATGGGACGAAGCGCGCACGTCTACTTCGGCTAGGCGACAGCTCCGCTGCCACCCGTTCGAAGGGTAGGGGACGGAGCGCGCACGTCTACTTCGGCTAGGCGCCAGCTCCGCTGCCACCCGTTCGAAGGGTAGGGGACGGAGCGCGCGCGTCTACTTCGGCTAGGCGCCAGCTCCGCTACCACCCGTTCGAAGGGTAGGGGACAGAGCGCGCGCATCTACTTCGGTTAGGCGCCAGCTCCGCTGCCACCCGTTCGAAGGCTAGGGGACGGAGCGCGCGCGTCTACTTCGGCTAGGCGCCAGCTCCGCTGCCACCCGTTCGAAGGGTGGGGGACGGAGCGCGCGCGTCTACTTTGGCTAGGCGCCAGCTCCACTGCCACCCGTTCGAAGGGTGGGGGACGGAGCGCGCGCGTCTACTTCGGTTACGCGCCAGCTCCGCTGCCACCCGTTCGAAGGGTGGGGGACGGAGAGCGTGCGTCTACTTCGGTTACGCGCCAGCTCCACTGCCACCCGTTCGAAGGGTAGGGGACGGAGCGCGCTCGTCTACTTTGCCTAGGCGCCAGCTCCGCTGCCACCCGTTCGAAGGGTAGGGGACGGAGCGCGCGCGTCTACTTCGGCTAGGCGCCAGCGGCGCGCCAGCTCCGCTGCCGCCCATTCGAAGGGTAGGGGACGGAGCGCACGCGTCTACTTTGGTTAGGCGCCAGCTCCGCGGCCACCCGTTCGAAGCGTAGGGGACGGAGCACGCGCGCATCTATTCCGGCTCGGCGCCAGCTCCGTCGCGTCGACTTCGGTAGCTTAAGATGGGCGGGTCCCCACCTTACCGGGGAAAACTGCCACCCGCCTCAGCCCTGCGCCGAAGCATAACGCCAAGCCGCCGCGAGCCAGCAACCACGCTGACAGCCTCGATGGGAGCTCTGCCTCCGGGGGGCAGCGCAGGCCGCCACTTCGGCACCAAAGCCTACGCGGCAGCCTCATGGCCTAAACCAGCGGGGATCCAAGCGCTTGGCTTTTCTGTATTTTGGAAGCGCAGGGGCCGATTTGCGGCAGGTTTTGACAGGTTCTCATAGGCAGATAAGCTTCAGTACATCAACATTCCCTGATGATAGCGCCAGTTGGCATAGTCAGCGAACGCAGATGAACTCAAGCATATCTGTCTACGAGAACAGGTCAAACCTTGCCATCTTCATACAAGAACACGACGCGCGCGTAGGAGACCGTCTTTACGGTCGCCACACTAGCCTGGCCGCGGTCGCGGCTTCAGCCTGGACCTTGACTTCGAGGAGCCGACCCGCCCGCACGAACTCGCCCGTTGGCACCTCCCATACTTGGCAAAAAACGAAGTACATCAACATCCCTCAAGCCGCGTAGCGTCACTAGGCAATGTGGATGCACTGAAGGGGCCCATTTTAGGGGGGCAGCCTCTATCCGAGGGCACGATGCAGGAACAACGCCGCACCAGCGCCATATATATATACCCCATCAGCGGAGAAGCCAACCGGCGGAAGCTCAATCGGCAGGAGTCCAACCGGCGGAAGTCCGTCGCCGCATGAAATGGCCGCGACGCCTCAAGACCTGCACCGCGCCGAACACACTTCACCACGTGGACGGCCAGAAGAAGGAGCGTCGCAGCGCGTCCGCTATCGCTCGACGCATGTACGGCGACTCAGGGGCCCGCTACGCCTACCTACGCCGGAGGATCGCCTCCGACTCGGCCCGGGCAACCCCGACCCCGCCACAGCAGGACTCGGGGGATGGCGTGGACTTCGCCATGTCGCTCCGCGCCACTGCCTCGCGATAGCGCGAACACTACACCTCGACGAACGTCGTCAAAGCTCACAGGCCGCAGGGACGGAGGGGGCCAAAGGGCTTGGCAACATGGCTTCGACCCGTGAAGCCCTTCACCATGAGAGGCTCCTGTTGTAGGGGTGGCCCCCACCTAAGCCCAGCCGGCCTGCTAGAGGAATGTAAAGCCCGGAATAGGCCATGTGTAATGACATAAGTGCCCCTAAAGGGGATACTCGGATGTAAGGGTGTAATTGTAAAAGCACTCCCCATGTATGTATATATGGAAGACAGGCCATGGGGAAGACCCAAGCCATTAATCATCACTCTCTCCCAACTCTCCACTACCACATCTCTCTCTGTTTGGTCTGTAACCACAACACTATGGACCTTTTCAAATCATCCAGCGAGTTGGTTCTCTGGCATATCCTCTTCAGCTTCCTCCACATGCAAAGATTCATGATGTTTTTCATGTGGCATTGCTTAAAATTTTCCATGGAGATCCTCCAGTTGAGATACCATCCTTACCGGATATTCTTCATGGCCAGGCTCTTCCCAAGCCCTTGCTGGTACAACGTGCTTGTCTAAATTGTGGTTGTTGGGAGGTGTTGGCGCAATGGAAGGATTAACCACAATCCGAAGCTTCATGGATTCTTCTTGCAAAATTTAAAGAGAAATATCCTGATTTTTAGCTCGAGAATGAGCTGTTTCAGTGAAAGAGGGGAAATGTTGTAAACTCTTTTTGAGGAAAGTTCTATACTAGGAGAGTGCCAGAGGGCGAGCACGATTCTTCTCGTTATCCCTTTCGCTCCAATCCCAATTCACGCTTTGATCTTCTTCCTCCTCTCACAGCATACTGAAAACCACCACAAAAGCCAACCCATAACAGGAGTAATCATGCAACCTCCTACTTGGTGGTGAAGTTCAAGCACATCTAACTAACATGATCCCTTGTATTAAAAAGAATAAACGGTCCACACTGATTAGGCCCTGTTTGGATCAGTTTCAGATTCTTAAAAACCAGCTATTACTTCTAGTTTTTAAAAGCTGGTTTCTAAGCAAAAACTAATGGGGTGTTTGGATCCCCTAGTTTTTAAAAGCTGGTTTCATTTATGATTGGTGCTAATAGACTATTATACCCTTACATTTATGATTGGAAGCGTCTGCGCGTGGTCTTTAATGAGGGTAAATAGGTATTTGTGCAAAAAAAACTGGCAAAAGCTGAGTATCAACAGCTTCTTGGTTTTTAAGAATCTGGGTAGGTAGATTTTAAAAACTGCCCCAAAAACTGGTCTGTTTGGATCCCACCTAGTTTCCAAAAGCCAGATTCTTAAAATCTGGGTGGATCCAAACAGGCCCTTAGTGGGTGCTGTAAAAGAGCTCTAAAATTATCCTGGTGGTTTACCCTTGGATAGTTTTGCTCTGTTTTCAGAAACTTGTTTCTTTTCTGTTAGACAGGAAAGTAGAGGTAACAAAAAAGACAATGAAACTTTTGCTGTTATCAGATAGAATTTTGAAGTAATGGAGGATGCTAAGTGAAATTTGAATATTTCAGATCGCCCAATGGCAAATACAGTGTGTAGATCAAGTCTGACTGTCTGTGTACCATCAGTTCTTGCTTATAAATAAGAGGAGCCACAAAGTACGGAATAGTGGACTCGTGGAAGAAATGTCTATTACTATATCTGCCCAGCAGTTAATTGTTTAGCTAATCATAATCGTGACAAATTTTATATTTGAGCTGTCTTTTGAATATTTGATATACTTATATACGCGTACACAGATTGTAATTGATTTGTCATCAGTAGCCTAATATTCATATTCATTCTTGGATGTGCAAGTTGCAGTCAATTGTTATCGGGACTATGTTATTGTCTTTGTCATCTCGTAACATGCCTAAAATAGCCTTCTGTCCGCTTGTATCAACTGAAAGAGGTTTTTTTTTTCAGCATTAGGCGACAATGGGTAGCTGGCAGAATGATGCATCAAAACTCAAAAGCCAACCGCCATGAATGTAAGGTCATACAAGCTCTCATTATTACTGAACTTTCTGCGGAAAACGAAAAGGCGTTTTTCTCTCACTAATGCTAGACCTTCTGTTTGTTCATTATTACTGAACTTTCTGCGGAAAACGAAAAGGCGCTTTTCTCTCACTTAGAGCAAGTTTAATAGTATAGATAGCTGTTACCTCCAATATATTTTCATGTCATCAAAAGGTAAGATGCAGCCAACTCATACAATAAGCTGGCTATAAGGGCAGTCCCAATGGTGTATTGATGATGGTTTCTATCCTCATTAAATGACTTGCCACGTAAGTAAAATGCTGACATGGCAACGTAATTAATGATGAAAGAGAGCACAAATCCTAGAAACGGTTTCCTCATGAAGAAATCAAGTCTTCACTCCACCCAATGCACCAAAAAACTATGAAATCGCCATTGGGAAGAAACCACCAGTTTCTAGGGGGCTCGTGGCACACTCTCATTGGAGGAAGAAGATAGAGTTGGGAGAGAGAAAGAGAAAATAATTATTACTCGAAGACACCTCCACTGTGGAAGATAGTTTCTATAGATGATTTCTTGTGCTATGGAAATCGTGTCAGTTTCTTCCATTGGGACTGCCCTAAGTTGTCTCTACAAGAGCTCTCAATCATTTAATACATACATGGGTATTGGTCATTTAATACATGCATGGGTATAACAGTTAGTTCTATTGGTACATGTATGGATAACGTCTCTTTTCCTGTGCTATAGTCTGACTCTTGCATGGGAGTCGGCTTGGCTCTCTCTCCTTTTCTCTCCCCTCCACATAGGACTATGCTGACATGGATTCCCTTATAGCTAGCACAGCCAGCCTTATTAAACTTGCTCTAATGCTAGACCTTCTGTACAAACAGAAAGGGACATTTCATAGAGGCATTAATCATTCGCAGTCCATGAACTCGAGCGAAAGGCGCCAAACCACAAATCTCGACAAATAATCCAATCATTCTTGCAGTCCATAAGCACAGAAGGCCTAATCCTATTGTCTAGCCGATCCTATCTTCTTCCATTTGTTCTTTCCATCTGTGGGCCCTTTTTTTTGTTTGAAACAATGTGGGTCCTAAAATTAATAGGCTTTTCAAACATATCCTTGAAGTGGACATCTTAAAGTTGTCTAGACTTGATTCATCCTTATCTTACTGGTAGTCTGTCCCTTGGTGCTCAAATTATGTTGCCTTGACTTGATTCATCCTTCTATTGTAAGTGCTATCTTTTAGTGCTTAGATTATGTTGTATAGATTTGATTCATCCTACTATATTAGCTAACTGTCTTTTCGGTGCTCAAATTGCATTGTTTATCATTTCTTTCAAGTCTGATGGGTATTATATGACAGTAGAAATCACAAGCACTTCATTTCTAACAACCACAGGAGAGACAATTTATTCCTAATTTCAGCTGTACGATGTTGCTAGCTCGTCAGAATATTTGTCAGCTTCTCTGAAAAAATGTTGAGCAGTTGATATTTTGGTGCAGAAACGGATTCAAGTGCAAATTCAAAAACAGTACAAGGCAATCGCCTGCATGCTTTCCTTAAAGCAGAACTGCACAAGTTCTAATCATCATTTTTTTCCCATTCCATTAGCTTTTTCTTTGGAAGCTATTATGGTATCTGTAAGAGTAAATAACTCAAGCGCAACAGTACTTCCTTACCCCTTTCTTTTCAAGATGGAAAAGTTAGCATTGCGCTTCCGCTATTATCAACATCACATGACCTAAAAGAGAGTAATTCAATTCAAACATCCCATCAACTAAAGTGTTGTGTACTCTTTTGTTGGCAAGACATATCAGCGGCGGCATCAGACTCGCAACCAGGCACAAGGCCTGTTATTTTGTGCTTCAGCTTATAGCTACGATTTATTAGTTTAATAAATAGTGATTACTGAGAAAAACCAAGAACCATTGAGAAATCAAAAAGAACAAGACCAATATTGGCAGCTAGGTGCACGCCAGCAGCAGGAGTTGTACACGGAAGGCATTAGATAAGTGAGGAAGTTAATTCCCTTACGGAATCCGTAGCAGTTTAATTAATTAGATAATATCTCCTTAAGAGATCGGTTTAGAATCCAATTGTTAGGATCATGTCTCTATGTAAGAGGCCTCTCTGTAGAATTAAGCAAGCCTTTCCTAAATTTCTCTCGTTGTTCAGAGCCTTGTCGCTGGCGGGGAACGAGCCCTGCAGCGTGCACAAGGGCGAGCGCGGCTCACCCTCTTTTTTTTTTAAGGGAACGTGCAAAAGAATTGCACGTCTTTGTATTAAGGAGTGAAGATAACAGTATAGTGCAGATATCTTACAATCAAAAGAAACAAGAGCATACTAGTTGAAAGAAACAAGAAGGGGGCTGAGCAGTGAGCACCCAACCCAGCTGACTTAGGGATAACAAGCATCAACACGCTGCCAGAGGCAGGCAAAACGGACTAGCGGGTTTGGGAAGCTCTCTCGGGCAGTGACCCTACGCCGGTTCGGCGCCAACATGATGCCTCGTCAAGGATCATGGTCATGATAGTGGCGATGTCCCTTTCTGAGGCGTTGAAGATACGGGTGTTTCGTTCCTTCCAGATCATCTGAGAGAAAAGGAGGATTAACGAATCAAATCCTTTTATGAGAGTCTTTGGTAAACTCTTTCACCAAGCCGTCCATCCATCCATGAATTTAGCATTTGAGGAGGCAGGCACTACCTAGAAGTTGAATAGGGTCAAGAGTTGTGTCCAAGCTTGTTTCACCAATTGACAATTCATGAGAAGGTGTTCGATAGTTTCCTGATGCTGCTTGCAGAACCCACATATTGGACTGACTGACAGCCCACGGCGCGCGAGACGATCGGCCGTCCAATAGCGATTGTTTGAGGCTAGCCACATGAAGAGTTTACATTTCAACAGCACCATATTCTTCCAAATCTAGTTATGACCAGGGAAACGAATTCCCCCGATGAAGAACACATTGTTCGTGGTATGGTTTAGGATTATATTTGATTGTATGTATTACCCTCTTGAGACTCCATTGTAACGCACAGTCACCTTACTAGTACTGTAGAAGCTAGACCACATAGCAATTTCTATTTATTAATTTTTAGTGTTTCCTAAAATTCTTAAACTCAACGTAATGCTAGCAAATAGAAACTTGGTAATCTAAACATAGAGTTTGAATGTTGTAACACCGTAATATGTTCTTGACTCACAGCTAGTACAAGACAAAACTGTAAACACTAGTTGTTATTGCAAAAAAAAAGTGTGATAGGACAAGATCATAAAAGCATTTTCGATTCTTTTATTGCCAAAAAGTGTCTTATTGCAAAAAAATTTTGTGATGGGCGAGTAGCATGAGTTGTGTTGTAATTCAGATTTTTTTATGTGTCCGGGCAATGTGTTGTCCCTGATCAACTCGGCTTCGGCTTCTGGCTTATTTTTCACTATTCATAAGTTTCGTCTTTTTCTGAACTTTTGGCTTTTTGTTGAGCTTTTTTGCCGGTTCTTTTTTTCTCGTATTTGTTTGTATTATATGTAATGGGCTAACATATTTTTTATATTTTTAATTTTTTTAAATTTAATTATGCTAAATAAGCTTCTGTCAGCTACAGTGCTTTTTTCAGCCAGCTACAGTGTTTTCAGCCATAAGCCATGAGGCTTTCAGCCGAACCGATCACCACCGTAATTCATCTTTTCTTTGAGAGAGAGAAATGTTGTAGTTCTTTTTTTAGAGAAGTGTTGTAGCTTAGCTTTTCCTTTTCGTTTCTGGAGAGGAGAAGCGTCCCTGTTCTTTTTATTTTTTATTTTTTACT
Organism: Dendrocalamus latiflorus; assembly: GCA_017311315.1. Classification (NCBI taxonomy): domain Eukaryota; kingdom Viridiplantae; phylum Streptophyta; class Magnoliopsida; order Poales; family Poaceae; genus Dendrocalamus; species Dendrocalamus latiflorus. The sequence goes on along the minus strand of CM029649.1, from coordinate 17,169,887 downwards.
TTAAATTTAGTTTCTCTAAAATTTAAAATAAATAAAATAACTTTTTCAAACGGTTTCTCAAAGTGGCATCTTTAAATGGCTTCTCAACCCGGAAACTAAGTGTGCTATTGACGTCTTCATCATCCACTTTTATCTCAAAAAATATAGGTAAAAGCCATCTGACACAGCAAAATGCCCTCACTTCCCAAAACGATTTCTTTCTTTTCTTTCTTTTTTTTTTTGAGGGAAAAGCGTTGCAATCCGGTTCTTCGTCGAGAAAGCAAAGGATTACGACCGGCGTACGCACAAGCCCATATAACCGAAGCCCAGAAGGCGCCACCAGCCCAGCCCACACCGCCTCCGCCGCTTCCTCCTCTCCACGACACGAGCCGGCGAGTCCGGCTTCGACCAGCCTCCGACTCCGACCCGAGATCCCGCGCCCATGGCGGTCGGCATCGCGCTCCTCCTCGACCTCGCCGCCCGCGCGCCCCGCGCCGCCTCCTCCGTCCACTCCTACGCCGCCTTCTCCGCCGCCGCCGCCGCCCTCTCCGCCTCCGGCGTCCCCCTCTCCGCGCGCCACCTCTTCGGGTTCGTCCCCCCTTCCCATCCCCTCCCATCGTTATCTCTTACTAGGGCTTTTGCCTCCTCCTGTTGTTTCCCGTGTCGCGGTCGTGGTGATCGACGTATTGCGCGGGAGGTTTTTGCTAGGGTTTGGTTGCGGCTTCGCGGTTTAGCTCGCTGGGTTTCGGTGGTGCCGGTTTGGTCGGTGCTCCACGGATCGAGGGAGGAAACAGGAACCTACTGTAGTGTGGTTTGCTTCGATCCTCGATGGATTGCGGGAGCGGTCCTTGTAGATATCATACGGGATTGGTTTGCTCTCGTGATTGTTCATCTGCGCGCTTCCGGGGCGTGGTGCGGTGGATTGTCTTTGCTGCGCTTGTGGGTTTTACATGTTGGATTTGCCCCTAGGATCAAACACGCCCGAGCACATGGACACAACTTACACACGCAAGTGAGAACAAACACTGAGACACGAAGAGAAATTTTGCCAACGCGAACTCAACCTTCATCACTTTTCTCTTATCTCTTTTATACTACTGCCCTCTTCACTCAACAGCCAATGCATCAACATGGCTTAAATAGATATAACTGGCCGCACATGCAAGTTACTTATCCACTACAGCCACACGACTCAGAACAACTGACTACCTGAGATCCGGTTTTACCAGCCTCTCCTTCCTTTCACGATCTGCGCACACTGCGCTAACTGAAGACTAACCGACTCCTTTTACAACCTCAATTCCTCTTACGACTACCGATCTGTTACTGTAGCTTTCGACTACCGACAGGTTCACTGTAGCTTTTGACCTGTTCACTGTAGATTACGACCGGTTCATTGTAGCTCCGACTACTTTACTTCGACCATGGCGCCTCAACCATGGCGCCACGACCACGGCATCACGACCACGGAACTTCGACCACAACGCCACGGCCAAAGCACCATGACCACGGCACTTTGACCGCTTATTCACGGTGGACTACATTTTTGACTTCCCTACTAACAAGCATCAAGGTTAACTCTAATGTTCTTTCCCGTAATCTTGATGTATTGGCTCACAAGTCGAAGTACGATCTCTTGACGCGTCTCCAAGGAGTTTTGCTGCCTTGTTGACCATGCCGCCGGTGACACAACTTGCCGGCGTCTTTCACATCTTCACCGCCGGTGACACATCTCGCTGACGACTTCGACCACTTCCTCAGCTCGAATTGTCTTTTGCCGTGACACATATTGACGGCGACGGAGACTCTCATCAGAGCTTACACACGGGTACTTGGACACAACTATAAGAACTCACACACATGCATCATGCAGCACATGAGTACTTGGACACAACTACAGGAACTCACACACACATGCATCATGCACTGACTTACCTACATGCACGACTATGACACAAATATGCACACATATGTAACACACCTACGTGCTCAAACAGATAAATGATACGTGCAACACTCTTAATGTGCCATACAACTCAAAATGCAATCGTGCACTATCTCTCACACGCACACTTCGACGATGCTGCCGCCGCTTTAGACATCGCCGTGTTCGCGACGTCATACACCATGATGATACTGATGGTGGAAGAACATCGTTCACCGTCGACACCGCTGGCGCCTTGCAGCCTACCTGTGCCACTCTAAGCCACCGCTACTCCCCACATCGAGCTGCATTGACATGCTACTGATTGGTGAGCCATCATTGGGAAGTATCTCCACACTTTGCACCTCGCTCTAATACCAAATGTTGGATTTGCCCCTAGGATCAAACACATGCGAGCACGTGGACACAACTTACACACGCAAGCGAGAACAAACACAGAGACACGGAGAGAAACTTTGCCAACGTGAACTCAACTTGTGTCGCTTTTCTCTTCTCTCTTTTATACGACTACTCTCTTCACTCAACAGATTACATGACTTAAATAGATACAACCGGTTGCACATGCAGGCCACTCACCCACTACAGCCACACGACTCGGATTCTAACAACTGACTACCTGAGATCCGGTTTTATCGGCCTCACCTTCCACAACCTACAGAGCTAACTGAAGACTACTCGACTCCTTCTATGACCTCGATTCCTCTTACGACTTACCGACCGATTACTGTAGCTTACGACTATCGACTTGTTACTGTAGTTTTCGACTACCAACCGGTTCCCTGTAGCTCCAACTACTTCACTTCGACTCCGGCACCTCGACCACGGCGCCATGGCCACGGCCACGGCACGACGACCACGGCGCCACGGCCACGACACGATGACCATGGCACTTCGACCACAGTGCCACGACCACGGCACTTCGACCACTTATTCACGGCGGACTACATTTTCGACTTTCCTACTAACAAGCATCAAGATTAACTCTAACATTACATGCGTTTGTGAACGCACCTGAGGAAGGTATTTGATGGAAAGAGACCGGGATAAATGGTTGGTTACCAGCGCTTTCGTGGCCGTTGGTGCGCGGTGTAGGAGAAAGTTGGATGGCTGAAGCTAGTAAAGTATGTGCTTGCGGCATTGGATGGACTAGATGGTCTTTTAAGTCTTGCTGCTCATTGCATGGGTTTTATTGCTACGCTGGTAGTCGTGATTTGTGAGGTCATGTTGGTTTGTTTTCTTTTGTGTTTGGTTTGGTCGAGGTATCTGGTGCATTATGTTACTTATGTATAACTGAAACTGTGAGGTTTTCGTGATTTCTATTGATGTATTGGTGCCTAGGTGGCATTGGCTCTGAATGTGAAATTTGGGAAAATTTTCATTATACTATCATTCGGACTTTGTGCTTTGTCCCTCTCCTTTGATGTTATCACTTCGCAATCTTCACAATTGTAGTATAGAACTTCTCTCGCATGATGTTGGTAGCTGAAATAAAACATATTTAAGCAGTAATGGACATGTGGATTTCCACTATCCTCATCCATCTAACGATGCTAAAAAAAATTGCGATGGTATTACATATTATGCAAACGGTGATCAAGTTTTTCTGGTAGCATTGTTCGCTTACTAGTACAAGTAATGCACTTATACAAACAAATGAATGATAATAAGATTTCTTCACTACCAATTGTAGATGCACATTTACCCATTACTATGGATGCTGTTTGCTGAAGTTTCAAGTTGCATGTAGTTTTTCATTTGCTTACTTACATTTTAATTCTATTGACCTAATACGCTAATACTGGTAAATTATGCTTTCTTGCTTCAGTTTTCCAGAGTTTCCTATTGCTTATTGTGATGCTGGTGCAACTGCTGGATTGAATGATGCTCCTGATCTTGTTAATGATCTTAATAACAAGATACATGACTCCATCCAATACCCAATAAAGGAATACCCTTTGGAGCTGAAGCCGCTTTTTTCTGCCTTTGGGTATAAAAATTTTGGTTTGACAACTCTGAGGTCCTTTTTATTGTACTATTTGCCGCTTTTGGAGCCTCGTCCGCACTCTGATGACGACGACGACGATTTGCTTCAAGGTGCTCCAGTGAAGAAGCCTGTTGACCTGGTTACTCCCTTCCAGAATTCAGTGAAGCAAATCATCCGTGAGGTACTTATCTCTTCACTGATACTTTTAGTAAAATAGTGCGATCAGTTCTAGCAGTCTATCATAAACTGGCTACTATGCCTCCAATAGCATGTAGTATTGTTTAGATGTTGAAAACTACCATTTTTCACAAAAAAAAATTCGGTGGTAAGAGGAGTGATCAGACTGCTTGGTTAGTGTGATTGATCGGATTTAGATGTTGAAAACTACCACTTTTCACAAAAAAATCTGTAGTAAGAGGAGTGATCAGACTGCTTGGTTAGTGTGATTGATCAGATACAATAAGTTCTAGCTTGATATTAGATACTCCCATGTGTTCACCCTAACTTACCTCCATTGTTGCTTTGCGTTTTCCTTTTCACCGAAAACATATTTTGATCTGTACAGGTTTGATGCTTGCTGAGTTTTTCAGTCATTATTGTCTTGATCTTAGCTTTCCAACTGGACTACATTCGAAATAAACATAGATTTGTTCTCTGTATATGTGAACTATAAGTTTGTTCCAAGAATCTGTGTTGTTAGTTGTGTGGAAGCCAAAGCTAGGCCAAACACGTGGGCTTATCCTGTAAGCCTAAGTCCGCTTTGTACTAGAAGCCCCAAATAAAGCTGAAGCCATTAGGTGGGGTTTATGGTGCTTATAACGCTGAAACCTAACCTGGCTTATTGCAGAAGCGCTTGGCCTAAAAGGCCCTTAATATTATTTCTATGCATACTAGAAAGTCATTTGCATTTTATTGTTCTTGTACATTTCAGACTTCTGTTGTAACAACCAGACGAGTAATGGAAAGGATTGCGGTTTGTCATATTTCAAAAAGAACAGCTTGGAAGCTTCTTAAAGGTATAAGGTTTCTCTATTTTTCTCAGATCTTCTATCAACATGTTTGAAAGGGTTGTGGATCCGAGCAGGCCTCTTGATACTCCTATGCAATGCCTCAGGTTGTTGTGCTTATATGGGCCCACCAGTTGGTGACATAGGCATTGTATTAAACCATCATGTATGAGCTTTAACCTGTGTTGCTTCCCTAAGTCCATAACAATAAATCTGGAGAATGGAATGTATTTTTCTGTACAAGACGAAAAATGTTTGGACTACCTGTACACAGTACTTCATTAAGTACATCTTTTTTCCAGTTGACTACTTTGGTGTAGTCAATAGTTTTACCATTGCTCCCCTTCTTATTGATTTCCAAATGGCCTTAAACATGATTTTTCAGTTTTGTTCTGATGATAAGGTACGATACAGATGGCCTAGAGATGTGCCTTATGTTTCTTTAAATGCATAACGCTAAGTGAAATAAACTATTGGACAAGTGAGCTTTTCAGCCCAATTTGGTATTAGAAAGCATTGTGTGCAAACAATTAATGTAGATATTTAGAGATGCTAATATTTCCAACTTCAAATATTCATTCAATGCTCAGCTACAAGGATGAATGGAAACCAATGGCTTTGCCATGTAGAAGAAGGAATATCTAAGTCCAGATCAAAATCAGGAGCATGACCTGTATGATCAATTATAAAATCTGAATGTGATTGTTAATTTGTTATTCCAAATGACTAATTCTGCAAAGATCACAGAGTTATTTTGCCTAGAAAACAATGCATTCCTTGATTAATCATAGCCACGCTATCATATTTTCCATTCCTTTTTCTCTGCACCTTGCTCAGTGTGTCATTGACATGTCTCGTCTTGCTGTTGCTCAAAATAAAAACTATTAGATTCTCAACTCAACTTGACAATTGCTAGTAGGTTTAACATGTGGTTCGAACTTGTAGGCAACAAAAGCACATTTGAACTAAAGAAATTCTTACTGTTATGTTTGTACAATCTTCTTTCTCATGCTTATTTAATGGACTAATCGCTCATAATTTGACAATATTAGTAGCACTCGTGTGAACATAAGTTAAGATAGCATTATAAGTTTTGGCTAAGCTTGGTCTGTTGCTCAAACTTGCTTAACACCTGAGCTTGGCTCAAAGTGCCAGAAAAGTACAGCCTAATGCGGTTTGGCTAGGCTCAATAGAGCGTATCTCTTTGCAGGCTTGTGTTTGCCTCCAAATTTATCTTAGATATGCTAGCTACATTTTCTTTCATGATCACATGATAAGCTTATCGATAAGTTCTATTGTGTTTATTCTGATGCTTCTATGTCTCACCACATTAATCTTACAACTATTTTGTTTTAATTTATTGTGGATTGTGTTATGATTATCACTTTATCAGCTGTCACAATTTGGAGCCTTATCTTGTAATTCTTTTTCTATAGATGCTTCAAAATCATCAAAGAGGAAAGCTGGAAGGGGGATGTCAATTCCAGAATACACATACTGTGTTGCCAGAACAACATTCCGAGGTAAGATTTGCCTGGGATTTCATTTTTCTTTTTGTAGGTTATTGATCATTTTTTCCCTTCAAACAGCACATGCATTGGGAGTAGCTGCTGCTTGGGCTGTGCAATCTATAATTGAGGTTTACAAATGTTTCATCCGTGAGCCTCATAATGATGAGGAATTGTTTGACGATATGAAGAAATTCAGATTGTTTGGGAGAAGGATCTATGGCATAACCATCAAATGTGGTTTTTCGTTGGTTTTTGCTTCAATTGGAGCAGGCCTTGGTGCCCTCGTGCATCCGGTACATGGACAGTGGCTTGGTGAGTTATCACTTCCTGTCTTGCTTTTGAAGGAATTTCGCACAAAACCATAAAGTACTTTCAGATCCAGCATGCTAGCATTGGTAACTCAAACTAAGTTGACAGTGTATTTTCCTATGGCTTGCAGGTTGTACCTTTGGAGATTTCGCAGGACCAATTGTTGCTATCGTTGTTTTCGAGAAGTTCCAGCTACCGCTATGAGGTCAAAAACCAGGTCCTTGGACCATGCGTCCAATCTGCCTGGTTTATGCTCCCTTTGAAGAACATGAAATCTCGTTTTTTGTACACAAGTAGCGCTGCTCTGCCTTCAGTCCGCCCTGTTGGAGATCCCCGTTGTTCTAACCTGAAGCTCACAATTGATGAATAACTAGCTATCACATCTATGCGCATAGTTAATAGCTTATTTTCGAGGCTGCATACCTTCAGGCTTAGTGAGATGTTGATATTATCCGTATGCTGAATTTGCTACTGTTTCTCAGATTTAGAAACACGGATGAATATTTTTTTTTATTCATTGATTTGCTAAACTCTTACAATAAGTACATCGAGCACCACTGTTATGAACTTTTCTTTGTTCATTAATTTGCTCATCTTTTACATTAAGTGCATCACTGTTCTTGTCATGAACGGAATGTTGATGTAACCATAGTAACTATTCAGTGTTCAGCCGTGGTGCACAGTAACGCCACGTTTCCTCCCAAATTGACGAATGAAGTACCAGTGCATTGCAAAAAAGATTGTGCATCTCACGAGCCTGGCTTGAGGCCATCTTTGTTCGCAACTTGATGAAAGACGGTGAATTCGAAGTATAATTAATCCGAGTTTCTGGATGGAATCAGCCAACATCGATGTTTAGCCATGACGTCCAGTGTTACTACTACAGCAGTTTCAAATCCCGTTTTATCGTCGCGATGAAACCTAGGGGACGCGTCAGACATGGATGACTCCAGCAGCAGTATAATGTATTTCCGACGGTTTACTAGTCTTTGCATCTTAAATTAATTTTTTGATAAAACATGTAGGTGATGAAAATATTGACGGATTTATCACAATTGAGATTGATATGGAGGGCATCGAACACCGTTTTGCATACTTGATTATAACAGTTTGCTAGTCTTTACATCTTACTACATAGTTGTGTGGATTGATTTCATACCATTTTAGTATTCATTGAAATGAAACTTGCAACAATAAGAGGTCTTAAGTGATGCTGAGATGGAGGAGGACTTTATGAATTAAATGAAAGAATGATGATATGGAGCAGAGATTAGTTGACAAAATCCTCACTTCGAACATTACCATCCCTTATTGATAGTTATTAAGGGGTCAGATCCTGGTTATTGTTTCTCATGAGACATCATGTTCCAGACATGTTGATATGTGAGGATTAGCCACTATACTATGCTTTGCTGAATACTTCTTATTTTTCGCGGTGAGAATAGCTTGTTAGCTTCGGTTTTCTTTATAATTCCCATTCTATTTCCACGAGTTTGCTAGGTGTGTAATATTATGGATTTTTTTTACCGCTGATTTATTTTATGTTATAGAATTTTTTTGTTCATCCCATACTTCCTGTGTCATGTTTGATTTCACATTCATCATTTCTTGCTCACACGCTGCTTAAATGCAGGGATAAGTTTGACAGTCGAGCAGTGGGAAGCATTTTGCGATTCTGCACCTGCAATAGAAGCTTTTGTTGCCTGTATCAAATCTAAAGGCTACTAGAGTTCCATTGAACCAGGGGCGGAGGGCCCGATAGGGCGAGGTCTGACTTGGGCCAGACCTTGGATTTGTGCAGCAGACCCCCATATACCCCTCTATTCAATAGACAATAGCTCAATAACGTAAACCCTAGTCTCACCTGGCTCTCTGCGCGGCGGCGGCGGAACTGGGGTCTGTGGGAGCGGCGGGCGGCGGGAGGCGGGCGGCGGGCGGCGGGCGGTGGGCGGCGGGAGGTCGGAGGCGGGAGGCGGGCGCAGGGAGGCGGGAGGCGGGCGGGAGGCGGGCGGGCGCAGGCCGCACTGCCGCAGCCGGGCGCAGGCGGGCGGGCGATCTGCTCTGCGCCTCTACCTCTAACAGATGCTTATTGTGATTCTTGTGATTCTTCAATTTTTAGAGATACTTTTCAATGTCTTACATTATTAAATATCTTTGCACTTGGATTATTATTGATGGGTCTGATTAGTATTATAGCTTGAATGGTATTGTTTTCGATCCGCCCCACCTCATTTTTTTCCCGTCCTCCACCACTGCATTGAACTTTTGTAAAACTTCTTTCTTAGTCAAGCTGCCTACTGTTGTCATATTGTGCGTTGGGTAGACAACTGAGAATATATTTGCTAACAAGTTACCCACCGCTCTGGACCTATGGTGGACACAAGTTCCCTTGTGCTACCATATGATATCTCGTGTTGTCAGTTTTCCTTTTGCTAACAAGTTTTATTCATTTTGGATATATAGTTTAAGGAATATTTATGTTATGATAAACATCCATAATTATATTCGTTTCGATTAGTACTCTCCTCATCTCTAATTCATGGCTCCGTCCCTACCGAGCACGGAGATTTTCAGTCAGATAACATATACCGTATCATGTCATGCCAATCTTGAAAGAAAGAAAAAAAGGAAACGAACTTAAATCCATCACGAAAAAGTGCACAAACTCACTCCATGAAAATACGAAAGACAATAAATGTCCCAAAAAGATCACATATACTGCAACCGTCTTGTGCAGCGCCGCCGCCGCCGCCCCATCCACGGTCGCCGCATCCAACTTGACCATACCCAAGACCATCGCCCTGTCCAAACCCACCGTTCGCACGGTGACAGACGCAGCATGTGCGCTCTCCAACGCAGTGATCGAAGCATCTCACGCCACGGTGGCCGTGCCCGTTCCACCGGCTTGGCCGGACGAGCACCGGCGTTGTACCATCTGGACAAAACCAGATGTCTTCTAACGCGTTTCAAATGTCTTATGACTTCTAAAAATTAGAAAGTAGAAGCCGAAATTGGTTGGAGCAGAGCCTAAAGAAAAGTTCTCTTTAAGGGTACAAGGGTAACAAAATATCTCTCGTCGAAAAAAATCAGGGTAACAATAACATGTCATGATATCCTATGATGCATTTTTTTTATCTTGTTTCAGAGGTCGAGATTTATACCAATCAATCTAAACCTAGATTTTCCTCGCAGCTAGCTGTAGTGATGTCTAAATGGGGGGCACGGCCCAGCACGACACGGATCCGTTACGACATGGCCCACTTGGTCCGCCAACCTAAACGGGTTGTGCTGTGCTGGCCCGTAGATTGAGCCATCGACCTAAGCATGGCTCATAGAGCTAGCGGGCCATACCGGGCCAGCACGAGCCCATTTAAATCGATGGGCCAAAGAGGCCTGTTTAGCCCATTTCGGTTTGAAAATTCTAAGAGATGTAATAATTCAAAGAAATGTGTAGAATTCAAAAAATACAAAATAAATTATAAAAATATAATCATGAGCTTTATTATGTTTAAATGGCTGCCTCGCTAAAAACTTTTTCAAGTAAAAACTCAATTTGAGAAAACATTGGCAAAGAAAAAAAGTACAGCCTTTAACTCTGCAGTATATTAAAAAAAAAGGAGAAATGGTGCAAAGCATGATGAGGATATCCCCGACACTAGTGCATCGTCCATCTCTTAAAGTGTAAGAGATGTTAGTTATGATTTGCAAATGGGTCCAATGACATAACCTAGAACCAAATTACTTAACCAACAACTGAATTTGTTTCTTAATGAGTTTACTTGTGATTTAAATGAGAATTAGCTACTACATAATGCAAATACTTTATATGTTTTCAAGAATGACAAGATAAAAGCATTTGAAATCGAGAGGGAGGTGAGAGAGGTCGGGACCAATACAAGCAAGGAAGAGCATAGAGTTCCTGTGCTAATAAGTCAAGAAAAGCTACCAAGTATTAAGCATGAAGGAGAGAAACCGGCCGAGTGCATGGAAGCAAGAAGAGTTGTGCAACTGAGAGGAGAAGAAAGGAAGCATGCATGGAAAAAAAGGAAGAAAAGGATAAAGAAAAGGGGATAAGCCCAAGTTTTGGATATGATTTTCATGCCCAATTAGGATTTTTCTTAGGCCCAACCAAAATCAAAATCGGAATCAACTCACAACTCAATTCGGATTCAATTCGAGACAACCCATGGGACCCGTAATAAAACGGCCATAACTTTCACAAACAGAGTCCGATTCAGGTACTTTTGTGCTTGTTGAAAAGCATATTTAAGGCCCACACAATAGATATGGTGCCAGGATCAGGAACCTTGTGGTCGCATTGCTATGACTAAAATAATGTGATGACTGTAAATTTTGATTTTCTTTTTGTGTGAGTTTTAGTCCAATACATATAGGGATGAGTTGGAGTCAGTTTTGATACTTTCTAGTTGACCCTAGGGGTCATATAAACTCATATATTTGTGCCTTCTGGCTTAGGCCACGTTTAATCAAAGAAATAGTATATTGCTTCATTGCTTGTTCTAGGGTTTGCGCACAGCCATCATGCTGATTAGAATTGGGCATTATCTATCCTTTGGTTCTTACTTTTCTTTTGGTAATTGTAGGATCAAGTCTTCCACTTTCTCGTGGTTGGATGGAAGAAACATCAAACATGTGGTTGGGTAAGTTCATATGTCGCATGTCATTGCATGGCAGCGGTTGGCCACACTAGACTCATCAGGTTGTACGAGTTATCCAAGGTCCTATGTCAAGAAGATCGGGCACCCCCATCATCTTAGTATCAGAGCACCGGGTTGACTTGATAGGATTACTTATCCCTAGTTTAGATTGTTTTACTTGTTGTTCTTTATTCCTTAAGTCCATAAATAAAAAATTGCAACACAAAAAATTCTAAACCCTAGTCTTAATCTATTATTTCTTATGAATTTTGTTAGGTTTTAATCCATTGGAATTATTGTTTAGTTTCTAATCATCTTGATCCATTGCGTAGCTTATTCCTTATTTCTATCCTAAAACCAAAAATCACAAAATCATATTCTGTTCCCAAATCAATTTTTATCAAATTTGAGTTCAATTGGTGCATTATGTTCGAACTCCAATTGAGGCATTCTTTAATTTGTTGGAAAGCTTACAACAGGGCCAAAAACTTTGCTATTTTGGGCAAGTCCAATTTGGTTTACTCCATGGTGTTTTCTGCTCAATAGGTTTCCGCACCTGTAGGTTAGGATTTCAAATCCGATTCTAATTCTGAGTTTATCACATATTCGAATATGTGTGGAGTGCTAGACAGAAGTCAAGTTTGAGACTATAAATTCTAAGCCCAACTATCTTTTGGAGTAGTTCTCTAATAATCTTAACTAGTTGTCTATTCCTTGTTCTTGTTGAAGTTTGTTGCGTTTTGTGCTTTGCTTATATCTTGCCGTGCAAAGAATTCAATATTTTAAGCTTCACTTATATCCTTCCAGAACCATATCTTCCTTTGCAAAAACTTTGCTCCTGTTGAGACTAACTATTTGATATTGCTTTTGAGCTGCTCATATCTAGTTTTGTGCACAAATTTGGAAGCAATCTTGTTCAGGTGTTTGTTGTTTTTGTTGGCCGCATAAAAGAAAGAGCAAAAGAAAGCAAGAAGCAAAGAGTGCCAAATAAAAAGAAGTGAAAAATAGAAATAAAAGAAAAAATAAAAGTGGTCAAAAGTGTGTATAATATTACACCATTGTTTCTAAATTTCAGATTGTGCATTAGTGTTGAATTTCAGCAATATTGTGCCCTATCTATCAATTTGAGTAATTAGATAGCATCTTTTCATAACTTATGCAATAAAAACTAGCTATTATTCACTTATATTTTCAGATTAGCTTATTCCTTTGATTTCATCAAGTTACATAATCCTTGTGTGTGAGTTGTTGTCCTAAACACGTCTTATATCTTTTTAGATCAGCAACTAGGCATTAAATTCTAGTTTAGCTTGCTACCTAGCTTTAAAATGACTAGAATTTCAGAATGTATAGGCTATATACTTTACATACTAAGCTCCACAAATAATTGTTGTTTGTGTAATTACTCGACTATGAATTCACATAACCATCACCTTGTGCAACACTCGCTACCTACGTGCAAGGTAATCCTCAATTTCAGAGAAGGGTGAGTAAGAACTTCTATGGTAAGAGAAGGTGAGGTTGTGAGTGTTCATATTTATTCCACATATTCTTGTTATTTTTGTTTGCTACTAATCATGGCAGATTACGAGTTTTTGGAACTTCCTTTCTACATAAGTAATAATCTAGAGGAGTATCTTGAGTGGGAAGGATAAATGGAGAATATAATTCGATTTCATAAGCTTCCCACTGCTCAAGAGGTGATGCGAGCCACTATGAAATTTGAAGATTATGCTTATAATTGGTAGCAACAACTATTTGAAAGTGACTTATTAAATCTTGACTAGATTTGAAGATGGTCATCAGAAGCGAGTTTATATCATCCTATTATGAGCAGAAACTACTTCGCAATATGGAGAGCATTACACAAGGGAGTAAAGCTATCCAAGATTACTATATAGAGCTGAAATGCGCAATGCATCATACTGGCATTGTAAGTTCAAGCTCTATTAAATTGGTTTTAGTGATAATTATAATACAATTATAAGACTAATGTGTTTATTAACTATGATATTGTGTAGGATCGTACGGCGCTATCAGAGGGGATGAATGATCGCCTGTATGGCGCTATCAGAGGGGGATGAATGATCACCTCCGCTTCGTCAAATCTCTACATAGTCGATGATGAAGTTGACCGCTCGAATGAACACTCATTGCATAGCTTCACTCGCAGTTGTATGCTTCGTCCAAACAGTAATCACTAGAACTCACAAACCAGATTGATTCAAGATTTTCTCTATTGCTGAGTTTACTTGTAGTTACAAAGTGCCCTCATAAGCACCCCTAAAAACCCTAGCACACATACACATCACAAAAGCCACACTAAAATCATTAGCCTACCTCTGCTTTTATATGCTAGTGCCCTACATCGTGTTCAACTCAAATACGAACACATAATCTTATCTCTTCCTCAAATCAAGGGATCTGAAACCCTTTCTAACACAGGTTTTTATAAAATTCTATCTCTTCCTAGTTATGGACTCCATCCACAACTTCTAATCCAACACATGACGAAGCCTCCAAGAACACACCTCCTATAGCTCCATCTTGTATCATCAACTTCTGTGTCCAAGCCTCTAGGACCGCACCGCCTGTAGCTTCTACGCATATCATCACCTTTGATCTCCATGTACTCCAGCATTAGCCTGACCACCTTGCGTGACATCGTCAGCTGTATGGACCTCAGATCTCCCTATCCTAGTTCTGGTCCTCCTCGTCGCCGACCATGATCGTCTTCAAGCTCACATGCACATGCAAAGACCAAAGAAATATTTTTCTGGCATAAGTTCTTCACAACTTAACCATCATCAGCATACACACTCAAAACACACCTTTAACCATCCATCATCATCAACCGGGTCAACCATGACTACTCACATCATCGCTCTCCAGAAATCAATCTAAAATCACTCATTACAATCGCTAAAACCAACACTTTCCAAAACTCATTCTCAAACAACACATTACGACCACTAGCTCAATGAGTACTCAAAAACCACAAGAACTTAGGAAATACCATCGCTCCGCTCAAAACACTTAGGAATAACATCATCACTACCGACTAGAGAACCAACGAGTGCCGACAACCAAGTATTGATCACATACCGCAAGTTTCAAACAAACAATCGCAACACCCACGACCACTGATCTTCGACCATCGAGTACCGAGCCCTTCCGACTACCGAGTACCATGACCACCTGACCGCCATACACCAGCCAGTAATCCCACTGGCTTCACACAAGTACTCGAAGTACTCAAAGATTACAATAAGTAAAGCACTCGCATCGACAATGAAGTCTACGAGTACCGTTCCCAATGTCTAAGACCACCGATCAGAAAGATCTACGACTACCGACCAGTGAAATCTATGACTACCGATCAGTAAAGTCTACGACCATCGATTACAAAGTCTATGACTATTGAGTACCGACCATGAAAGTCTATGACTATTGAGTACCGACCATGAAAGTCTGTGACTATTGAGTACCGACCATGAAAGTCTATGACTATTGAGTACCGACCAAGAAAGTCTATGACCATGAAAAAGTATTGTAGCTACGACCATGAACAAATACCTGAGCAGATGATCTTACGATCATCGACCGATTCCTTGTATCTTATGACCGGTTTCCTGTAGTTTACGACCGATTTCCTATAGCATACCATCATCAACCAAGTAAGGTCGTTTTGTTGTGGTCTACTTACCATGGTCGAAGCAGGACGTGGTTGAAATCCATCATGGTCGGAATGCTGTAGTTGAGTTGTCGTGGTCAAAGCCAGACGTAGTTGAACTCAATCATGGTCGAAGTCTGTCATAGTTGAAATAGCGTGGTCGAACTGACATGGTCATGTCGATCATGGTCGAAACCAGACATGATCGAAGTTGAACGTTGTTGAGGCCGGATGTGGTCGAAGATGTGCCGTAGTTGAAGTACAATAATCGTTCAGCCATGTGATCTTTCGAAGCCACTCGAATGCCGTTCGATGCACCAAAGCTACTTGGACACTATTCGATACACTAAAGCTACTCGGAAACCATTCGATACTCTGCTATTACTCAAAAGTCATCTGATGCCACTTGAAACTGATCGGACTGGCTGATCAAGCCATTGAGAACCTCCCAACTGAGCGAAGCCATTCAGACTGGTCCAAAGTACTCAAAGCTGATCAAAACCACTGAAAGTCAACCAAAAAACACTCGTACATGACCAAAACCACTTGGACTTACAACCTTCAAGTGTGATCGATCGAAACTTTCACAAACACAAATTCTAAAGCGATCCAAATGTCAATTATTCATTATCACTTTTAATCACGACCATCCACATGGTCTAACATATTGGCTAGTCTCATTTGGAAGTGATTAATGACAAATGCAAATGTGAGACTAACTCGTTTGTTAAATTATGATATTGCTTAAGTCTCATTTGGATGAAGGGTCTGTTTGGTTGGGCTTTTGCCAAGTGCTTTTGCTTTCAAACAGTCAAAAGCCAGCCAAAGCGGTGGGAACCCATACATGCTTCTGGGAGAAAGCTGCTTCCTATTCAGTACAAATTTCGCAGCACCTCACCCCCTGCTTCCTCCGGCTGTGGAATCGTCAAGTTGCACGAAATTACCCACCTGCCACTCGTTATGAACGTACCCCTTCGATCTTTTTTCCCATCCCCGTCTATTCCAGCGCCTGGCCTTCTGCACTTCGGAGACGGAGACACACACGGCGCACGCGCTAAAGTTAGCGGCGGCGGCGGCGGCGGCGGCGCTACTCCGGGCTGGCGGCGGCGTACCTCCAGGCCGCGTGCTGCCCCACGACGCTCGGAGCCGCGTCGTCCCTCTCCGCGCCGAGCCTCGCCGCCCTGCCCCAGGCCGTTCGCCGCACGTCGTCGCGCGGAGCCGCGGTGCCCCTCGCCGAGCCGAGAGCCAGGGTCGACGCACCCCGACATCGCCACCCGCAACTTTTGGCCGCTCGTTGGCTGGACCCAACCGATGGGCACGACGGTCGAGTCCGCCGGCCAGATCACCGGCGCGAGCCCGCTGTTCGACGCGATCCTGCGTACCAGATGCCGATGCAGTGCAGTCCGTCCTTCGGCGTCCAGAATCCGATGGCCCGCTCCCTGGCGTTGTCCGTGATGTTGACGACCCTGTTGATGTGTCTTTTTTGTGTGTGCAAATGATGTTGTAAAAGAGTCGTAGAAACACATCTCCCCTGGGTTCTTTTTCCCTCTACGAAGCTTTTTTCTGGTGTGCATAAGATGCCGATATAGAGATGATTTAAAGATTTAGTTCATCAAATTCTTTTCCCAATACTTTCATCAAATTCTTTTCCCAATATCACCGCAAAACTTAAAAAAAATTGGCAGCCAGAGCTTTGGATCATATGTTGATGGTGGATGCAAAACTTAAAAAAAATTAATTTTTCCTTTCTAAAATGGTCATTTACATGTGAATCAGTGAACAACACAATATTTTACAATCAATTTGCATATAAATAGTCTTCTAGGAATTCAAGGGCATTACAGACATTTCTTATTAAACCTACAGTTCACAGCTGTTTCAACCAAACGACTTTCAGCTTTCTCACAGCTCAGAGCTCACAGCAGCTTTTTCACAGCTCACAGCCCATAGCAGCTTTTTCACAGCTCACAGCCCAACCAAACAGACCCGAAGAGGTGAAAATTATGGAGGTATGCATTCTACATCATATTCTTACATCTTAGTACATTCCTCAAATCCAAAATATAGATTAAACGCCACCAAAAGTCGAAAATGAATATATGCATATGTTTTAATTATATATTATTGTATGCACACATTTAGGGGGATTTCATTCTATATTTTATGGTTTCATTACTATTGATTCATGTTTATCTTTCCATATATTAAGGATCTTCACGTTCAAACTTGTGTAGTTTATATATACTCATAATTGATTTAAATCAAACCAATTATAATTGGGTTGTCATCTTGTTCATTTATTATGTGTTAATGATAGGATGATTAATGACAACCAGATGTAAAAGCTTTCCTAGCAATTAATCTCAAAAGATAAACACTCATATTCAAATAAGTTAATTGCTTTGAAAGCTTATCCTAGAATATACAATTATTGTGTATATGTTGTATACTTACAAATCAATCTTCTATCTCATCATTTATTGAGATTGTCATGAATTACCAAAAAGGAAAGATTATATAATTTAATCCCTCCATTTATGAGTTAATGGTGAAGTTTTGGTAATTAATAGCAATTAATTTATGGACTAATATTTTTCATGAGTTGGATGAATAGGTTAGGTTTCACAAATGAGAATGGCTTCATGTGTTTAAGATCACAAACAAGTCCCTTTTTCTTGGAAGACTCGTCCTCGCTTGAGTCGGAGTCGGAATACTCCTCCTCGGAGTCCCACTCACCAATATGGGCTAGCTTCTTGAAGAGCTTCTTCTTGCCATTGTAATTCTTCTTCTTTGATGACTTCTCCTTGTCATCTTTCTTTGTGGGGCATTGAGAGGCGATGTGCCCCTTCTCATCACATTCATAGCAACGAATGTTGCTATACTTCTTGTTGGAGGAGGATTCCCACTTCTTGCCTTTGTCATAACTTGCGCCTCGGCTTGAGCGCCTTCTCATGAACTTGTTCATCCTTCTCACAAGAAGGGCAAGCTCCTCTTCGGAATTCTCTTCTTCATCTTCGGACTCCTCACTTGCCACTGCCTTTGCCTTGAAGGCGGTGATCTTCTTTCCTTTGGAGGTGGATTGCTCCAAGAGTTCCTCCTTGTCCTTCTTGTACAACTCATTGGTAATTAGATTACCCAAGAGTTGTGTTGGCGTCATCCTTGCCAACTCCGGTGAGTTGAGGAAGAGTGTCACCAACATCTCATACTTCTCCGGTAAGGCCCTAAGCATTTTTCTCACAATATCAAGATCGGAAAGGTTAGTTCCAAGGCTCTTGAGCTCATTCACAATGTTGTTTAGCCGTGTGTACATCTCGTTGATGTCCTCATGGGGCAACATTATGAATGTCTCATACTTAATCCTAAGCCGATGCAATTTTGCCTCCTTAACCGTGGATGTCCCTTCGTGTATTTCTGAAAGGGTAGTCCAAATAGCGTGAGCCGTCTCAAGATTTCTCACTCTATTGAATTCATCCGCATTTAAGGCTCCAAAAAGAGCATTCATGGCTTGGGCATCTAAATGAGTGTTACGCCCATCTTGTTCCGTCGGATTCTCGGGATCAAGTGGCGTGACGTAACCATCATTTACGATTTTCCAAATGTTAGAACTCATGGTCTTTAAATAGATTGACATTCTAATTTTCCAATAAGCATAATTAGAGCCATCAAACAAAGATGCCTTTCCTACCGCAATCCCCTCACTGGCCATCCTTTTCTCTCTAGACGGTTAAGTCTATAAATGAGAGACCAAGCTCTAATACCACTTGTAGGATCAAGGATACCGACTAGAGGGGAGTGAATAGGAGGTTTTTAAAATTTTCTTGTTCACTTGATTAATTCTTTACAATTTAAATGACAAGAATGTAAAGCAATTAATCCTATGCAATTCTAATTAACAATATAGCAAACTTAGCTCTAAACAAACAAATGATCACAAGGATGTAAATAAGTAAGAGTTAAGAACAAACGAACACAGCCAATGTTTTACCGTGGTGATCGGAAACTTGCCGGTTTCTCCTAGTCCACGTTGAGGTTAGCCCGGACGAATCGGACCGGCTCCACGAATTGAGCCAAACACCTCGATCACTAATGTAGCTCTTCCCCGCTCCGGGTAGGTGAGCTCCAACCTTCACAAATTGCCGGGTCTTCTCGCAAGCTTCTTGAGAAGATCACCAAGCCAAACTTCGCCCGATCGTCCAAGTGCCGGCAAGTACTAAGAGTAATAGACCTTGGACTTCACTTGAATGCAATTCTTGTGCTAAGTGGATCAACAAATGAAAATCTTGCACTAATTGCAAAACCACCTCAATTTAATGCTCAATGTGAGAAAGTGGGTGGAATGAATGCTCTTGGGCTCAAGGAATATGCAATGAGTCTCTAACCTTAGCCCATGTGCAGTGGTGGGGGTATTTATAGCCTCCACCAATCAAAACTAGCCGTTTGACACAATTTCCAGAAAATATTCTGATCGAGCGGTACTACCGCCCTCAGGGGCCGGTACTACCGCTCCCAAATCTTCGCGCCAGAACGGCTATGTCAGAGCTCTGCAGTGACCGTTGGATTTGGCGGCACGGTACTACCGCTCTCCGGTAGTTCCGCAAAGTCGGCGCGGTACTACCGCTCCAGCCAAACTCCAAAAGGTCCCAAATTTTGGCGCTCTCTGGAAAACTTGATCCGCTCTCGGGCCGGATCTTCCGGA
Source organism: Dendrocalamus latiflorus (assembly GCA_017311315.1). Taxonomy (NCBI): domain Eukaryota; kingdom Viridiplantae; phylum Streptophyta; class Magnoliopsida; order Poales; family Poaceae; genus Dendrocalamus; species Dendrocalamus latiflorus. The sequence goes on along the minus strand of CM029649.1, from coordinate 17,150,125 downwards.
CTCCGGAAGTACCGCTCTGGACAGCAGAACTACCGCACACAACGGTAGTTCCGGCGTTGAAATCGCCGGTACTTCCGCTCCAGGAAAATACAGACTTCATCCGGAGGTGCTCTCTGGAAAAATCAATCCGCTCTCCCTTCGGATCTTCTGGGCTCCGGAAGTACCGCTCCATAATGCGGTACTACCGCTTGGTGCGGTAGTTCCAGCGTTCAAGTGGTCGGTACTTCCGTTTCCGCAAGAGCTCAAGTGCATCCGCGGGTGCTCTCTGGAAAAATTGATCCGCTCAAGAAACGAATCTTCCGCTCGCCGGTACTACCGCATTTGGGCGCGAAACTACCGCTCTCCGGTAGTTCCGACGTTCAAAACTGCGGTACTACCGCCCTTCCAGACAGAGCACAGATTTTGTTTTAAACTGATTTTTGATGGATGCAAGTTTCTAATGTTGATCCATATGGCACAAGAAGTATGTTTTCAAGCTACTTGCCAAGATCCCTCTTGATGGTACGATCATCTATCCTATAATCCGGTCTTCCACCATTCACCTAAGACCGGTAAAATTCAAAAAGGATCCTATGCTAAGTATACCTTTGTCTTGAGCCAATTTGGTCTTCATAGATATCCTTTGGCTTGCATCTTGTTGCTCATATGTAGACTAACCCATAGCATGCTCATAAAACACGTTAGTCCCATATTCACATAATTTCATTAATTACCAAAACTATTTTTTAGGGGCCTAGATGCTTTCAATCTCCCCCTTTTTGGTAATTGATGACAACCCAAGTTGTATGAGAGATAAATATTTTGAATATATCAAATTGTTTGACAACAAATTGTATATTCCATATTGACTTTAAATGAGAGAAGTTCTTTGCAATAATTTTTGAGAAGGTATAAAATGAACTATCTCTATTTTAAAGTCCAAGAGAGGAGATGACTCCCCCTAAACATGTGCATGGATAAACTATGACATTTCATACAAGATGCACAAGACAAAGATGTTACATAAAGAGAAAGTAATTAAACATTTAAGTGACAGATATTAGCATAACCATTTATGACCATAAAGGTTCATTACATCCATAAGTTCAGAAGATAAAACAAGTTCATTACATCCAAGCGACCATTGACCAAACAAGTTCATTACAACCAGAAGCAGTAATAAAAAGAAATAGCCCCATAAGTAAGCCCCATGTCCGTTGGTGGTCGAAGACAAATATGGTTGAAAACCAACATGGTTGAAGACATATGTGGTTGAAAATCAATGTGGTTGAAGATTGATGTGGTGGTTGAAGACCCATGTGATCGAAAATCGACATGATTGAAGATCGACCTGGTGGTCAAAAATCTGTGTGGTCGAAGATCAACTTGGTAGTTGAAGACTTGTGTGGTCAAAGACTGACATGGTCGAAGATTGACATAGTCAACGTGGTCAAACCAACGTGGTCGAACTAGCGTGGTCAAGGACATGTGTTGTCGAGGATCTATGTGGTCGAACCAACGTCGTCGAACTGAAGTGGTTGGACCATCATGATCGAACCGACGTGGTCGGAACCAGCGTAGTCGGAGACTTATGTGGTCGAAACCAACATGATCAAAGACTAGCGTGGACAGAGTCCTGTGTGATCGAAACAGACAACGTGATCGAAGACTAGTATCGTTGACAATCAGTAGTACCGGCTCTATGTGAGAGGTCTGACCGGTTTGCGGTACTACCGGTTGTGTGAGCGATATGACTGGAGCATGGTATGACTGCTTGTATAGTGATACATTTTTTCAGAGAGACACCTTCATGGGAGATTTTTCCTCCCTGGGAAATTGTAGTTCTTCATGTGTGAAGCGGTACTATCACTATGCTAGTTTTCTGATCGTTGCGAGGGGAGCGGTACTACCGAAAATACTATTTTCTATTCCAATGGCTAGTTTCGAGGTGTGAGGTATAAACACTCTCTTATGGCGAGTTGGGGTAAGACTTTGGCACTCCATTTCATTCTCTTGAGCTATTATGAGGTTCCTCTCAATTGTGCATGTGTTACACCTTGTGAGCAAGGGGAAGGGCTCTAGATTGCATGTGTTGCATCTAGAGGTGGATTTTGTATCCACTTGAACTTGTACATTTGTTGCACGTGGTGAGAGTTAAGCAAGGAGTTTGATTTATTACTATTGGAGGTTGCCAACTTCTAGATAGCATTGGAGGCGTCGTGCGCGGCAATCTTCTTAAAAAATGTTGTAAGAATACCTAGCAAGTTGTGAAGGTTAGAGCTCATGTACTCGAAGCAGAAAAGAGCTACCACTAGGAGATTTGAGTTGTTTGGCTTAATTCGTTGAGCCGGTCCAATTCATTTGGGCTTACCTCCATGTAGATTAGAGGAGATCAGTAAGTCTCCAAACACCATGGTAAAAAAGAACCGTGTCTCTGTGGTTTATTTCCTTGTGCTCAATTTAGATTCAAGCAATTTACATTCATAGAATTAAATTGATTGCTTGTCATTCTAGAATTGCAAACCTTGACATAGACTTAGGTTGTTGGTGCACTTAGGTGAACCTAGTTGATTTAGGTCTTATTTGTTCTAAATCAAATTGATTTATGATTCTGCATTATAAACTTAGTTTTAACCAAATAACTAATATAAGAGAAAATTTTAAAACCACCTATTCACCCCCTCTCTAGTCGGCCTCCTTGATCTTACAGGCATCACTAGTGCAATTAAAGAGAATGCATACTTCAAAGGAGGTTTGTATTCTAATATCGTTGTTGCATTTCAACATAAATATTCTAGTAGTGTGTATGATCTTATGAATTGTTCTCTTGAGGAGCAAAAGAAAATTAAGGAAAGTCGTGCATCATAGTTCAATTTAAGCCAACACTTTAGTTTTTATGTATCTACTAGTGTGTCACATGAGAAAAAGACTGAGCATGGGACTTTCCCTTTGGTTGAGGTGATGAGTAGTGTTGCCCTGTCGCTACTCGTAGCATATGAGGATATCATGGTTGATGATAATTGCATCATTTTTGGTCCACGATCTTTGGAGGATGAGATGCATCAAAACCCATGTGACTCTGAGAGCCACATAGCCATATTGAGTGAGGAAGAGAGAAGATTGTACATTGGAGCTTGGCAAGAAGTGGCAGCATGAGCGATATGTCTGGCCTTTCCAAGTTGATCCCATGGAATTAGCTCCAGAGCCTCCAAAGGTCTGCACCAATTCCTATATGAAGTGCTGTTTTTTCTACATACTGATGATTTTTCCTTTTTGAGAAAAATCTACATCCTAATGAATGATATTTACTAAAATTGGGCAATTCTTGTCTATGAGCGAGCTTGTCAGCGTCTTCTGCAAACAGCACATTACCAAGTCCAACAAAATTTTACCTCAAAAAAAATAGGTTCATAGTTCAATGATAGTAATTGAAATGGGGTTAATACTTAAAAGCTTCACAAGTAGTAGATCTTAGGATATGTTTGGGTTTGTTTCTCTGTGCTGTGGAATTAGGTGAGATATGGAGAATCTCTAAAAAAATAGCTGCCTAAGGAACCACATGCTTAATTAGACTGTTACATCTCTTCTTTAGACAGTTTCGATAAGAAATTTTTTGTTTGTTTTTCTTTTAGCAACTAATATTACAAAAGTTCATTCTAAAAAAATCGTTTTAAAAAAAGTTAAATGCATGGAACAGGAAAACTGATCAGAGGTATTTTTGACTGATGGAGCAGGAACCAGAAGATGAGTTCCCAACGAAAATCATTTACCCCATTCAATCCGGCTCCGGCTAAATTCTTAGACCATGGCAATGCCTAAATTTTGACGTTTTATAAATTCATCACCATTATGTAAACAAATATGACACCTTTGACAGAAGATGAATTTATAAATCATTTACCCCATTCAATCCGGCTCCGGCTTTAAGCCAAAATTTAAAATGAACATGTTGACTTCTTAATTTCGATTTTTTAGCCTTTTTTAACTTTTTAGCTTTTTCTTTTTTTTCCTAATTTTTCTTTACATTGTCCATGGAAATTTAATGATATTTTTCTTTAATTAATGACTTAAAAACTAACAACTACTATAATATAATTTTAATTAAAATCCAACCGCCAGAAATCAGAAACTACTAGAAAAAAGGGGATTGAACGGGCCTATAATACCATCGATCACACTCATAGGCATCGTTGCATTGGTGTCAATCTAAGAGCAAGGCTAATAATACAGCCTTCAGCTGGCTGTATGAACACTTACAGCTCACTTATCAGCCCATTCATATAGTAGTTTACAGCCAGCTGAAGGCTGTATGACCCACCCCTTTCTCTCACAAAGTTTCTTGGTTCTTGTGCTTCAGCTGGCTGTAAACTTACAACCCACCTCTCTTCTCTCTCCTCCTCTCTCTCTCTCCTCCACCTCAGCATACAGCCTACTAACAGTCTCTTATTATACTTGCTCTAAAGAGAACACACAGTGCTTATTGTCGTATCAAAAGTCGCAATTTGACTCTTAGCAAACATCAATATTTTAGCCTAAAGTTTAGGCCATATTTAAAACGCAGGACTTTTTTCCTACAGAAAATAATATGTTTCAGGGGAAAAAAAGGAAAACTTCATCCATCCATCTCTATCCATGAGTCATGGCCAGTGGGCCCCACTATAAGACCACTCTGCGCTGTGGTCCCAGGTCCTGGTTACAGCGAAGTCCAGCCAGACTGAAGACTGAACAACGGCAGAGAAGCGGACAGGAGCAGCAGGGCTGAAGGGCAAAAACCCTAGCTGCGCTCGCGCACCCATGGCGATGGCGACGGCGATCTCCAGCCGTGCCGGCGGCGAGACCAGCGCGGTCCTCGCGCCCTCCGCGTCCGCCCTCTCCCCGCCGCTACGGCGAGCCGCCGCCGCCAGCTCCAAGGTCCGCTCCCCAAATCCCCCCATCTCCATTTCCCCAAAACCCTAGGATAAAGAAACCAGGTTTCTTGTGGTGAGATGGCATGTCGGATGATGTGCTCGGTGCGCTTCGTTTCGCCATGAACAATCATTAGCTCTCTTTTTTCTTGGTTGGGGAAGAAGAACAATCAATTAGCTGGCCCCCTATATTTTGTGTAATGGGGAAAGAAAAGAAAAGAAAAGACAATTTTGTTTCACGGTGGGTGTGTGCTCCGGCATTCTCTTGGATTTAGTACTACGGTGTTCCAGTTCCACTCGTCACTTCTTTTTGGAGGGAATTTGTCAATTCTATACAATGTGAATCAAAGTTGGGCATTCGGTGTGCTTCCTTGTTATTTTTTTAGTGCAATGTGTTCTGTGGTCGGTCGTCCATGATAAACTGTTGGAATTTGAATATAGCGCTCTGTGAAAGTTCAGCCACAGGTGAGCTCAAGCTGGTAGAGGTTATTTTTCGAGAATATAATCTTTTTAGGATACGTAGGAGGAGCTGCACATATTTGTTTCTTAAGGAGTACAGGGATTTGAACCCATGATGCATTATCTCTTGCAACCAAGTGCTCTACCACTAGCAAGTGGCATTGGTGAATGTGTCAAAAAAAAAAGGTATAAGCATTGGCCATTGACGACCAGAATACTGAAATATATTTGGATGTACATCGGCACCTGGTAGTAGGTTTTGTAGAGGATGAAAGCCTAGCCTGAGCTGGTAGTGGTAATAGTCTATAAATAAGGAACTTCATATCCAGGATTTGGTGTGTCAGCCTTTTCTTCTAGCAGATCTCAGCCTCAGGTTGCCTTTTGTTGTCTCTCCTGAAATCGGACAGGATTATGACAGTATGTCTCATATTGCATAGCTTGTTCTTATCTGCAAGAGTTTTAGGGAAAGCTCCTGGGGATTTCTTGTTGTCTTAATAGGAATGGTGTTCTCTTAATTGTGGGTTATTTCTACCCCGCTCTTGTGTTGTTCTTGCTCTGGTCCATTGGCTATTTGCTTTTTTGGGATGCGCATTTTTTGAAGCTACCTTTGTTGTGGAAGGCGAAGTCTGCTCACTTGACTAATTATTCAATCATATATGCTCACTTGACTAATTATTCAATCATATATTCATATATGTGATGCATTGTCTATAAACTAATGCACCATTCTGGCACAGCTACTGGCCTTTTATGTGCTCACATATACCCTGATCATCATGTTCATCAAAATTCTCTACTTAGTCTGCTAGAATTTATACTGCTGATGGATTCTGCCAGGTTTGACACTGGTGGCATGTCACTCTTAGAATTTTGACAGTGAAGGTACATGAATTTACTAATATGCTGTTTTTAATACACCAGCTATGCTTGCAGCGATCTGAGGTTGCATGTACCCAGTTGTACTGTTTTGCTCAGCCATGTGTACTGTTATTCATGACCAGAGCAGAATAATCCTGTTCTCCGTTTTGCTCGCCCTTGTGTACAGTTTCCCACCATACTATAGCGGTATAGCCCCTTTGGACTTGTATGTTTCAAGCACATTGAAATTGCTGAGAAGATATGTGATAAATTAGTGAACACTGCTGGTTTGTTTTGAGTGTATTTCAAAGTTTCCCATCCTTGGTTTATATTCCCATTTAAACGCTACTGTTGTATTCATAATGTATTTTTTATGCAATAACATGGTATTAGATATTTGCTTTAGATGTCGAAAAATCTTGTTGGATATCATCTAACAGCTTCTTATATGATCCGGTAGGCACACTTTTGTGCTTTCCCTCGTGGAGGATCTAGCAACCTCATGCTTACACCTAGGCGGCTATGCATTAAGCGTCAAAGCTCACAGAGCCCCACTCAAACTTTTGCTCTTTCAAGGAAGAACTTTTCTCCTATAACTCAAGATGTGGAAGGCTTCCTTCACAATGTCATCAGCATGGGATTTCTTGACCGTCTGAAATTAGCATGGAGGATAATCTTCCCCACACCAACCATAAAGGAGAACTCAAATGCAAATATTGCAAAGCAGAGGCTTAAGATGATACTGTTCTCTGACAGGTGTGAAGTCAGTGATGAAGCAAAGAAAAAGATTGTTGAAAATTTTGTCAAGGCACTGTCAGAATTTGTTGAGATAGAATCACGGGATAATGTCCAGGTGGATATCTTGACTGATGCTGGCCTTGGCACCGTGTATTCTGTGACAGTTCCAGTGCGCCGTGTAAAGCCTGAGTACCAGGAATCTGAAGAGCAGTACAGAGGAAAAATCGTTGGTGTTGACTTCAAGGACACTGGAGAATCATCAGGTAGCGTCGATGTCACCTTCGGTTTCTTCGTGCCCAACAAGAACTACTGATCCCTTGAATTCGTACTATAGTGTGGTCCGCTTTGTTTCCTTCATTGCATCCTGGAACCACTTGGGTGGAACGATAAGTGTTCTCTAGCCTGATGTAAATATCTAGGCCTTTGTTTGATTCTGCATTTCATGTGATTGGATTCCGGAAATTTATTCTGGAGCTGGTGGACAAATGTAGTGCTGGCTTCCCCCAAATTGTTTATTATTATTATTAGGAAATAACATCGTTCCACACTACCGCTGTGTTGCCAACCACATTATAATCTACAATTTTCCAATATGTAATGCGCTTTGATGAAGCATCATAGTCATATTGCAGATACCATGTTGATGTTTGCATTCGAGGTGAACATTTGTACCTTTGTGAACATTCGAGGTGAGGTCAAGCAAATACTAGATTCTTTAGGGGTTTACTCGAATAAGATTCAAACATTGTGTTTGATGAAAATAAACGTTTTGAGGCAATTTCATAATTTAGAAAAGAAACTCAGTAATCAAGTCAGGTTAGCAGACGAGAGATTGAATAGTTACTTGGAAATTCGGACTTCATTACAGGTAGGGAACCATCACCACCAGAAATTTGGCCTAACTGGCTAACCATGCCAAGTTCTTATGCCAATTCTCTCAAAAAAAAACACGCGTCATTTCACTGCTATATTTGATAAGAACACAACTTGGCATTTCAGATGGTTCCTGCCAAAAGCTTGGAGGCTGGTACTGGAAGGCTAACTACTATATGGCCTGGTTCTTTTTGGCCTTTCAGCCGTTTTTATCTTCTCTCATCGATCACTATCCACTAAACTAATAAATTATAAGTCAAAAGCTATAAATCATAGTCCAAAAGAATATACCCTATTACTAATAGAACATGGTAGATGATAGGACATTACACAAAATATTTACAGGGCAACTACATTTTCTCATAACTGCGCAGGGAATTACATTCTATTGCCAAAATACAAAATTAGGTACCCCCAAGCAGGGGATGATACAGAATGCAGTAAAGCTAATCCAATCTTCCGGTTAAATCAAAAGCACGACATATATATACATATAGCTTACTACTTAACTAGACCACACATGCACCAACCCGTGCCTGTTGCCAGTATAGATCTCGTTCCTGTCCTCATCATAGAACAGCGCTGTGATGTCTTCCAGAGCTTCTGGAATGGTGCTCCAGATTGATGACCTCTCAGGTTTACCATTCTTGCGAGGGGCAACGTTGAGGGTGGAATCGTTGGCGGCAATCTTGGCGATGCATTTGCCAGTCATAATGTCGCTCATGTTGATGGATCCAATCGGTGAAGCTGCACATGACAGTTATTTCAAGATAATTTTAAGGGAGGTGTTTTTATATTTTTCTCAGTGATTTGCACGACCTTTAAAACAGAACTAAATGATAGATAGTGATTACTTACTCCTTCGTGTGCTTTGAAATTAGTGTCATTTTTGTTAAGTGAAAAGCATAGAAGCGCTACTTTAATTTTAAACTAGTTATATGAACCAAAAGAGAAATTTTATCACATTTATCACTTCTGGTAAAGGTGGTTAACATTGACAAAACCAGCCTATACCATATTGAACTTTTTGAACCATCCAGTATATGGGCTTGAGCGATGGACAGCAAATAGCGGACTAGTACAACTGGCCAGTAGTATGGACACTCCTACTTTTGAAGGATGGATGCAATTCCACACTATAAATGATAGGGACTAATTATTAAAGAAGTAATCAGGGTAGTACTGCACCTGTACCATCATCAGCCACTGCCTCAGATTTGCAGTACGATATAATCAGATCCTGGTCGCTAGTAATGTAAATATTGTTGGTGCTACAATCTTGATGCCAAAGCAAATGATCTTCAAACGAGGTCACAAGCTCGCCTCGGAAATTCCATACAGCAACTGTTCTGTTTCGGAATGTCAAGAAGAGATTGTTCTCATACAGAAAAATAAAAGCTGATGGGGTCATGAACTTGGTAACACTGACTTCAATCAGTTCAGAACTCCGTACCTTCACAGAGACAAGGAAATTATTAGGCTTGCAAGCAGCAAAGATTATGGAAGAAAATACTATAGCTCATGAACAGTGTCATACATCAAGTATTTGAAGGTTCTCATCTTCTTGCTTGACAAGGAGCTTCTCATTGAACTGCTCGATAAAATCAATTTTCTTGTTGCGGTGCAATAAGTGCTTGAAGGATTTCAGTGGCTTTCCATCTTCAATAGATAATATCTTCAAAGGAACATAACTCGGTGTTCTATCATAAATCAACAGCATGATTCCTGGGCTGAAAACAGAAATAAGAATCCATAATCTGTCATGGCTGAAATGTGAGAAAGAAAAGTACAATTTAGGGAAACAATTGCAAACCTAATCTTTATCTCCTGCACATTGGTATCCGGTATTGAATACAGAAAGGCGTAGTTCTTCAAGTCAAAGACCTTATAGATACTGCAAATAGAAGTATGACCGTTAGATCAATAATGTTGTGAAGAAACACCATGTAGTGCGCTGAACTGTTTAAGAAGGTATACCCATCCTGTGCCGAGTAAGTGAGTACTTTTCCATTTACATCATCAAACTCCACAAAGCCAGGCCATTTCAGAGATTCTGTTTCAAAAAGAGGAAACCCAGCATCTAACTGATTCCTCCTTATATACCTGAAAGAACATGTCAATATGGCAACCATATTAGTTGGGACCAAGAACCTTGGTAAGTTGCAATATTCAGTGAAAACAGCAAAGTTATCCTCAAAATCAATTAAAATGCACTTGCATTACTCATACATAGGACTAATCACATATAACAGTTAATTATATATAGAAAAGGCTAAGCAGTAATAAGAGTGCTTCTTGACAAGACACAAACAAAGCATCATGCAGAATTTAGGGAAAATTCTCATGGCATATGTTCATACTCGATTGGGGTTGTTCTGCACTTCAATGTGCTAAAATGGTCTGAGGCATAAACTGACACGGTAATAAGTGAATCATTGTTCTTGTTGTAGAACAAGCTCCGAATCACTTCATCTGGGCTTAAATTCAAGAAGGATATGCGCTTGTTTGTTACTGCAGGCACAAAAACACCATGCCAGAGGTCAGAGAACATCCATGGTTTTCATCACTTCTCATCAAATGCAGATCACATCTTGTAGAATGTGGAATACTTACCTCGACTAAAAGCAGCGCAAAGCCCAGAATGAGCAAGAGCGAATATGATATCTTTTGCTGCAACAATCTCAATGATTTTGGATCTTTTTTTAAGAAACTGTAGCTTCACAAATAGGTGAGCATTGTGATCATATGTATCAAACTCTTCCTGCATCAAACAAAGAAATACAATGTCAACACTAAACATCATAAAATGGTTCATACCAAAAGGAACAACTAATCCAGCTTTTTTATTTAACTCAGAACACCATACAAGCCAAAGTGCTGTACATACTGGAAAAGCTTGTAGTTCGTAACAAATCATCATATAGACTCTCATTCTACACTGACAACAAAACCTAATTGAAATTCCAACAGCTACATCTGCAACAATATGCCCATCTTCACTCTTCTACTGCAAGCACCACAGTTGAGGAAAAATACAACCACTGACTCAACAAAGACGGAATCAGCACCCAGCACTGTGATTATCATAAATACCATGCATAGGAAATGCCACTGTAAACTTGCGCATCAAAAGAACCACATGAATCATCTCAAATAATTCACAGTTCAAACCCAACCTTTTGCATGTACCAAACAGTTGGATCTAGCTCAAACACATTATGGCTCCAAATCATCAACCCAAAAGCAAAACCAACCTATTCAAAGCAGGCAGCAAAGTGAGCCATCTCAAGCGACTTAAAATGGTCTCAAAATATTCATAACTGTCCAGGCTGAGTTATTGTGCATAGTTGAAAGATTCATTCCAAAACATCTCATGGATTATCATTTTACACCAACGCACTCAAACACAGAACCCCCAAGGTCACTGATTGAATAACTCGTAGCATAACCCCAAAGACCCAATCCTAAAAAATCTCAATTGCTACTCAATTCCAATAGCTACAGGCCCAGCCCCCAACAATTTACCATGCCAAATGGCACGCCCTAAGGCCTAATCCAAGAAACAGAGGCCTCTACACCATCTTACATGCCAAAACCAACAAGTTCGAGCCTAGTTTCGTAATAAAGAACCCTAAGAGCCATCTCGTTTGCCTCAAAACCCGACCTTCTCGCGAGAATTCAACACTTACTGACCCCTCCCAAAACCAAAACTTTCCCCATAACACAACCAAATGCCGCAAGAAAAAGAGCCCCAGGCAAGATTCCCCTTGAATTCCCACAAATTTCGCCTCGAAAGCCAGCCCCAACACCCGAAAACCCTAGCTTCACCGTCCCTCAATCACACGTGACAAGAACGAGCGGCACCCACCGAAACCAAACCCTACCGCTCCCCACCCTACCCTCAAGACTAGACCAGCGAGACGGGCCGTAGCTTTACCTGGAGCTGCATGTTCCGGAACCGCTCCGGCACGGCGTCCGCGGCGCCCCCGCCGCGCGCGGCAAGCTGGCGGCCCCCGATCTCGCGGCGCTGCAGCTTGGCCGCGGAGTTGACGAGGGGGGCCTCCAGCCGGCGCTTCCGCCCTCCCCCCGCGCCCCCGCCGGCCCCGGCTCCGTCCGCGCCGTCGCCGCCCCGCCGCCGCGCCGTCACGCGGAGCCGCACCCGCAGCTGCGATCTCTTCGGCCCGTCCATCCTCCCCTCCCCTCCGCCGCGCGCGCACGCTTGGGCTAGCTAGGGTTTCGAGGAGAAGGCACGCGGGCGCGCTCGTGGTAGGGTTTGGTGCGTGTGGGTGTGGGTGTTTTTGGGTGGGTCCTGTTGTTGTATGACTTGTGTATTTAAATTTTAAGGCCAGTCTCAGAGGAGGTTTCATGTCCCAGTTTCTAATACACCTATATTTTGGAAACAGTGCAGAAGAGTTTCATCCCCATGAAACTCTCTCTACTCCCATGAAACTTTTATCATCTCTCTTCATCAATACAGTGCCATGTCAGCGTATTTAATGCCCATGAAACTCTATGAAACTCTCACTGAGACTGGCCTAACTGGTGAGAGATCGTACTTACAGGAAAAAAATAGTTATATATTAATTTAGCTGATATAATTAAATTCAGTATATTTTTACTATAATTTTTCTGTTGATACTGCTTTAAAAACGTATCATTTAAGAACTAATTACTATAGACAGTGCAAGTATAAGCCAGCTAAAAGTTGAAAAGAACTCAGTATGTGAGTCGGGTTGGTTGACTCGAGGCGGTGAGGCGAGAGGATGAAGGATTTTTAACTATGACGAAGGAATTTTTGTCGTATGAGCTAGAGAAGTAAAATTAAATAGGAAAATCATAGTTTACGGTGTCATGATTATATATTAAGGTTGACCAAGAGGCTCGATGGTGGTGCTTACTAGAAGAATGAAGGAATAAGGGGGTAGATGCATAGATTTGGGAGTAGGAGCAGCTTGATATAGTAAGTTCAACTATAGGCGACACTGACAAGCTCTTGGCTAAGAAGCTTTGATGTAGGTCACTCTGTCATCGGATATGTACACTAGGTCAACGGTAGCTGGTGAGGAGGTGATGAGCCAGCGTGCGGGGTATGAGAAATCCCAAGCCACAAGGGAATTTGTTTTAGCCCTACGGGCCCTCTGCTACTCAAATGCACTATATGGACATTTTTCCCGACGTGGATTGCTCCGGCTTCTCCATGGTGAGTCAGAATTAAACCAAATTCTCAGTTAAGATTGGATCTCTCAAATAGGTCTTTCGTGAAATGACATATACAAACAAGAATTTTTTTCATTGTGATTAGTTGACCTTGCCTACATTTACCTTAGTGTTAGGTGGTGATCATTTGGGCTTATTTTTGGTGGCTTATGGCTGAAAAGCACTAGCTGACAGAGGCTTATTTAGCATAATTAAATTTAAAAAAATTAAAAAATATAAAAAATATGTTAGCCTATTACGTATAATACAAACAAATACGTGAAAAAAGCACAACAAAAAGCCAAAAGTTCAGAAAAAGACGAAATTTATGAATAGTGAAAAATAAACCAGAAGCTAAAACCTAAGTCAAAACCATCACAACCTTATTTAGGGGTGAAAACGGATCGGATAGTTTCCGCCGGATCCGGACGGATACGGATACGGATTGTGTCGGATCGGATTTTTTTCAGATAGTTCTCGGATCGGATACGGATACAGATTTTTTTATCGGATACGGATACGAATACAGTAAGCCTAGTATCCGTCGAATACGGATACGGATTATCCGGATAATACAAAAACGGATATCTGAGGGGAGGGACTTTAATTTTTATTTTTGATTTTTGGATTTCAGAAAAGCCTGGAAAATTCATTTAAGCTCAGAAAAATATGAAATAAACTCCAAAAATTCCAGAAAAATTCACAGAAGTTCCTGGTGACATTTTGGACTTAATAAAAATATTTCCAACTAATGTTGGTATTTAATTTTCATACTTAAAAATACTTTTAAATTTCAAAAGTAGACCTTTAAACTCCAGAAAATCCAGGAAACCAAATAAAAGCCAAATAACTCCAAATAACTAATTTAAAGTAGGTTTTTATAGAAAATCAAAATATCATTTTATTTAATGTCTATTTTTTTGGTTTTCACTTAATTTACTTTTCAAATCAGGCTTTTTCAAAAACAAAAAATCCAGGGCAAAACACAAAAATAAAATTTAGGCAACAAAAATACTTATTTTAATTAATTTTTATTTATTTATTTTTATTTTAATAAAAATCTGGGCTGTTACAACTTGATGGATGAAATGGAGGAATGAAATGTTCTTATGTTTGTTCAAATTGCTATCATGTCATCATGTGTATTCCATGAATTGCACGTTGTTGTTACTTATGTAGTTATGTTATGATCGACTATTGGGTATATTTTCATTGTGGATAAAAAGACTATACTTGTTTAGATTTCATGAATGTTTTGATAAGATGGACTATTTACGTATTCTCATTAATTTTGGATGTATAGTTTAAGAGGTTTCATGTTCCGATAAATATTCGTAACCGTATTCGTTTCGATTCGTATTCGATCCGTATCTGTATTCGATATTATTCGTATTTGTATTCGTATTCGAGTTATCCGTATTCGTATCCGTATCCGAAAAAATATGAAAACAAATATGGTAGAGACATTATCCGTCCGTATCCGATCCGTTTTCACCCCTAGCCTTAATCTACTCACGCTAACTTTACTCTCCCTCGGATTTCCATTTTCCGGTGATCAGGTGAATAAATCAGCTCTCTCTCCCCGAATGACATTTGCAAAAATTAAGGGCCTGTTTGGGACTGCTCCGCTCCAGTTTTTTCAACTCTGCTCCAAACTTATCTAGCCAAACGGGTCTAACTCCAAGAACTCTGCTCCAAGAAAAAGTTGGAGTTGAAGGCCTACTCCACGTTTTTTCTGGAGCTCCTCAAGGGGTACTCCAGAAACTGAAGTTTTGTATCTCCTCATGGAGTTGGGAGAAAATTACCCACCACTGCCATTACTTTTCCTCCGTACCGATTCGTTTCTTTTCCTCTCCTCCCCACCCACCGCGAGGCTTCTGTCCTCCCCACCCACCCGCGCGCACCTCTCCTCCCCACCCAGAGCGGAGACCCGCGCCGCTCCTCTCCTCCCCACCCGCGCCGCCCTCTTCCTCTCCGCCCTCCGCTATCGGCCCCGCGTCCGGAGGCAAGCTGCGGCGGCGGCGGGGGACAGCCTCGTCCTCCTTCCGTGCCTGCGCCAGCGCGGATGACGGGGGCGGCGACGGGCTCCCGTAGATGGTGCTGCACGACTCGCTCGACGCCGCGGGGGTATCAACCGAGCACGCCAGGGCAGCGCGGGAGGGGTTCGCGAGGCAGGTCAGGAGGATCACGCGGGTCAACGCGGAGACCAGCATCGCCATCAGCCGCGGTGCGGACCTCGCGCGCGCCGCGCTCTGTGTCGCGGCTGAGGACGACTTGCTCGTCTCGCACTCCTCCGTCCCACTCCCCGTCGACGCCTTCATCGAACGCCTCGACGACCTCTCCACCGGCTTCCTCTCCACAGGGTACCTCCCGCCCTCCGACGCGCCGCCCGAGGTCTTCCTCGACCACCTCGACCGCTACCTCTACATCCACAAGGTAAATTCTACACTGAAATTCATGTGACCATGTAACATTTTTGGGTAAATATGAACAATTGCATGAGCACATTTTTAGTATGGTTTGGTCTGAGACTCTGCATATGTAATGTCAATTCCTTGATTAAATTCTAGCGAATTTCTGTTCTACCCTCTAATTGTACGATGGATTTGTGTGCTAATATGTAACAAACTTCCATTTCAGGGGTTTCGAAGAGCAAATGGAGCGTCCGATGGGCGCGCATTATATCTTCACTTGGTATGACTGAGTCCGCATTCTCTGCTCTGTATACATGCTCATGTGATTGCCTTATGTGTGGTTCATACATTCTAATGTTGTTTTTGTTGTGTACAATGGTCAGGTTTTGACATGCCGATCAGGATCAGCTGCAAATGCTTTCCTTGATATATTCAGAGATATTGAAGACGCTGAGGCTATTCGGCTTACTGGACTTCGATGTGGAGATCTTCAGTCCCCATGTTTCATTTTTAACTGTCATTATGTGTTTTATCTGCTAAATAGCTGCGCAGGTATCAAGCAAGAATAGTTTTTGAACGTTTGCATGGAATTTACTGCCAATTCATATGACAACACCATAGTGAAAATTTTGGGAAAATATCCTACAATAGGAAATATCTACCTTGCTCTGGTTTGCTGAAGGGAAATCTTTTCATCGAGCTTCTTTACTAGCAGAAAGATTGATAGTGTTTAGGTTGCATATTTAGGAATGAGACTTGAATTGGATTCCTGCTTGGCAGTTTCTATATGCACATTCTAGCACTGTTGTTTCCTAACTCTTATGAGTTATGGTCATTCATTTGAACATCACTCGTGGACATGCATATATTGAATTTTCGGTTCTGTTCCATAGTTGTCTGTACAAGTATCTCATTCAGAAAATAAACAAGGCAGTTTTGTAGGCTAGGCCTTTTCGGCGGTGACTGCATCTGCATTCTTAGCTTCATTCATTGGACACAGTGCAGCTGTCAATAACTTTTTGTCCTCAGGGGCTCGTGTTTCTCCCCTCCATGCTTGAGTCATTATAAGTATTCCAGAGTACAGGTCCATTCTAGGATGGAGTGATCCCTCAATCCAAACACCCCATTAGTTATCATGCTTGTTCTTTCTTCTGTTAAAGGTTGTATTGGAGACCCTGACAGTAACATGGTTGTTGAATTCAGTAACATTTGGGCTTACTTCAATTAATCCTTTTTTCAGATTTTAAAAACTCTGAAGGATACATTGTATTGGAGACCCTGACAGTAACATGGTTGTTGTCAGGCATTATTTGCATTGCATGACACTGGAGTGATGTGAAATTCATTGACAGTGCCATAGAGATGTCTGCTGCTAAAGCTGCTCAACATAGGCTGATGTGTGGAGTATGGACAATTATTTGTATTCGGATGATGGACTTTGTTAATTATCTATCATGCACGTTGCAATTTATGGGACAAAAGGATGGAATTATTTGACCAAAATATTTGTTTTTGGGTTTTCTCGAATAAATTAATTGCGATTATAATATTTTACATCATATTTCAATTGGCAACAAAAAAAATTCAGTTACATATGCTCCGCAGACATCAAAACATACACCAAACATCATTCAGGGGCACATTGGACCTTTCTAAGGGAAACCTCACATTCCTGGAGCTGGAGCTAACTGCGTGCCAAACAGGACCACCTGCTCCAGGAACTCCACAGTGGAGCTGCTCCATGGTGGAGTTGGTGGAGCAGAGCTGGAAAAACTAGAGCAGAGCAGTCCCAAACAGGCCCTAAGGGCCTGTTTGGTAGAGCTCCACCAGCTCCAGATCCACCCAGATTCACCAGATCCACCCAAATCCACCGTGGAGCAGCTCCACTGTGGATCTGGGTTTCATCCAAGTGTTTGGTACAGCTCCAGCTCTGAGTTTGCTCTCCTCTATCTCACTGACACCTGGGCCCACACGTCAGGTTCCCGGCATCGGGCCCACACGTTAGGTTCCACACCTGGGCTCATCCCGGCCGCGAGGGAGACGGGGCCAGCCGGCGGCGGAACGGCCATGGCGGCGCGACGGAACCGACCAAAACGGATTCCAGGGCGTCGGCCGCTCCTTGGGGAGAGAGGAATCGGACGGATTCGTCCGGCAGTGACCGGCGGCGAACCGGGAAGCGGCCGAGACAGGGGAGCAAGGGCGCCGCCGGCTCGGGCCATTGGAGTTCGATTCCTTGACGGAGAAGCATCTACGGGCCTTCTTGAACTCACCTAGAGCGCTAGCTGTGGCCGAGGTGGAGCAGGGCGGGCCGGCGGCGAGAGGGGGCTTGGCGGCGAGGGTGAAGACGGCGGCGGCTCGCTGGGGAGAGCGGCGGGGTCCGGCGAGGTTGGGGACGTGCTCGGGGTGCCCTGGTGGTGCTCCGAGTCCGGGGCGGCGCGGCGGCTGGCCGAGGGCGGGCACGGCGCGCGGCAGAGGAGGAGGTGGAGCGGCGGCTGGGGGGCGGTGAGGCGGCTGGCCGGCCAAGGGGCGGGCGCGGTGGAGGGGGTGGAGACGGCGCGGCGGAGAGGACGGCGCAGCGACGGGAAATAAAAGAACGAACCGTTTTTTTTGTGTGTAATCAGTGGTATGGTGGGTAATTTTCCCCAACTCCACCAACTTGAGTTTGGTGGAGCACCCCTTGAGGTGCTCCATGGATTTGGTGGATCTGGAGTTAGATCCATGGTTTTGGTGGAGCAGATCCACGGTGGAGCTACTGGAGCTAGAACTGTTTGGCTTGGAAAAGTGGATCCGGATCTGTTTTTCGTGAATCTAGAGCTGGTGGAGCTCTCCCAAACATACAGTGGCTCCCCGAACCCCCGATCAATAGGATTGATACCAACGGCCCAGATCGCTCCACACCCTATACGCCCTTCTCTCCTCACTCCTTTGCTCCTCTGGACAACTATCCTTTCCTCTCATGGAGCCCGACGGCGCCCAAAACCCTATCCCTAACCCCGACCCCCCCATCTCCGCTTACTACCAGACGCGCGCCGAGCACCACGCCGTCGTCTCCAGCGACTGGCTCGCGCACGCCGCCGCCGTTGCTTCCCTCCCCTCCCCTCCCGCCGATGCCGACGCCGCCGCCGCTCCTCTCCCCTCCCCAGGGAGCAACGGCGGCGGCGTGATCGAGGAGTTCAACTTCTGGCGCCGCAAGCCCGAGGCCGCGGAGGCGGTGGCCGCCATCATGGCGCTCGCCGCCGTCATCCGCTCCAGCAGGGCCACCACCATGATGGAGCTCGAGATCGAGCTCAAGAAGGCCTCCGACAAGCTCAAGGTCCCTAGCACTGTCCTTCCCCCTGTTCCCTGCTGCTCGCATGTTCTTGTCCCAAATGCCACAGTAGGATATATGTATTATTTGCAATCGACGTGATTTCTTGGGCAGTTCTTGCCTTCTTGGTGCTATTAGCTTAGTATTGCTTTGAACGCTCTAGGCGGTAACAATATTTCAACAACGTTCTGATGAAGGGTATGTAGGTTCTTGGAATAGTTTCCTGCGCTGTAGCTTTGCTCACCTTGAGGAACTTAGTTCAGACCTTCAGCTGTGTTGGTCCTAGTGTTTTAGCGGCATAATCTCACGTTTTCTGGAAGGAATGAATCTGTACTCGAGATGGGTGAAAACTGTTACGCTGAAAAGAAAAGGTTAAAGTGATGTCAGTTTGTGCAAAATAGAGTTCAAATTTTGCTGGGGAACTTATGGAATTGCAGTTTCTAGCGCTTCTTATTGAGCTACTGTGCTCTAAATGCTTCCACTGACTTTGTTGTGTACAGCTGAATATTTGGTCTAGAAAAGCTAAACATTTTTTAAAAAACATTTACAAATACATAAAGGTGGTCATGTTGCGTCTACTTTGTCTCTATGTAACATCTTCTAAATATTCACGGTTACCTGAACCTCAGAGTGGGTAAATGTAATTTCATTGAATCACCAACCTTACTGATTTCAAGTTCGAGTTGCGTGCATATATATGCCTTCACCATAGGTGTTACCTCCTATTTTTTACGGTCTTGCTTTGTTAGTTGCTTCTAGCGACATATTTTCTCAAGTCATATTGGTTTTGAGTTTTGTTTTGATTGATCCTGTGTGATGTGGTATCGGGATTAATTGGTTATGCTGCTTCTGGCTGCTGTGCAATTCTTTATGGCAGCCCTCATGTGGTTTTTGACCAAGGGAATTAACATCAAAAAACTTCTCTATATTTCAGTCCTGGGACGCTACTTCCATTTCTCTGTCTGCTGCTTGTGATTTGTTCATGCGGTTTGTAACGAGAACCTCACATTTGGAGCATGAGAATTTTGATGCAGCAAAATCACGCCTAATTGAGCGAGGAGAAAAATTTGGAGAGATATCCTTAAAGGTATAGGACTCATGATCTAGTTTTTTTAATATGAGAATTTGTGCTAACTTATTTCGTGGAACAATGTTTATGTAGGCTCGTAAGACAATTGCAATGCTCAGCCAGGATTTCATCTCAGATGGATGTACTATCTTGGTACATGGTTATTCCAGAGTGGTATTGGAAGTTTTGAAGCTAGCCGCATCAAATCGCAAACTCTTCCGGGTACTATGCACAGGTAAAGTGATCTAGGCATACTTGCATTACATCTGTATTTTCAGTTGTGATCAAAGATGTAATAACCTTTTCCTACACAAATAGTTTGGCAATGGTGAACATACTGTTCATTGCATGGAAGTGCATTATAATGTGTTCAAACTCAATATTTTGTTGCATCCCAAATCTCAGTAGTCTTTTAGTCATGGTGATGGTGAACTTTATATTCATTGCATGAAAGTGCATTATAATGTGTTCAAACTTCAAACTCAAGATTCTTTTGTATTCCAGTAATACTATCATGATTGTTGGGCGTTATGTAGTTCTTTGTTGCATGAAATATGTACATTATGATGGACATATGCTTTAGCACTTTGCAATTCTATTGCAAATTAATAGTCCTTGTTTTGCTGTTTGCCTCCATGGCCAGCTATCACAATTACACTAGGCAGATGCCCACGCGTTGCTGTGGGACTTTAGTCCCATGCTAACTTGCGTCTATGATTTATTCATAATCAGGTTGAATTGTATGGTTATTTTGATGACGTGGCCATATGGCATTATTTCGATGATGTGGCCATATGGCATTCTTGCTTTTGGGATCAATATGTATAATATGAAGCAGCCGTGTGCCCATCTATTACTCTATTAGTACTTGCAAAGCACACATTAACCCTTGTAATTTTTATTGTTTGTTTATTATTTTATCCAATTGCAGAGGGCAGACCAGACAGAACTGGTTTACGAATGTCAAATGAACTTGCAGCATTAGGCATCCCTGTGAAGGTGCTAATTGATTCAGCTGTTGCTTATTCCATGGATGAAGTTGACATGGTATTTGTTGGTGCTGATGGGGTTGTTGAAAGTGGAGGAATAATCAATATGATGGGCACTTATCAGATAGCTCTTGTGGCTCATAGTATGAATAAACCTGTTTACGTGGCAGCCGAAAGTTACAAGGTACTGCGTGCTATGATACTGTACTTAACAATATTTCTTTGCTCATGTTGTTGATCTGCAAGCTCTTTGGCTACTTTTGGAAATAGAAATAAATAAAATGGTACTTAGAAATGAAATGTCCCCCAAAAAGTCTAATCTTTTTAACAATATTTAAGATCGGCAATAGCTTGAAAGCATGCTCTATGGCGTGTGTTACTTGATATTTGCCATGACCCATGAACCCTTAAATTGGTCAGTCATGCACCCAGGCGGAATAAATTAAGGGAAATAACTTTGGAAATGAATATCGTTTTAAACTCAATGTTATTCACCCATCCACCATACCTTGTGACTGACTAGTTGCACGAGTCATTCATCACAGTTCTCACATGATAGGGATTGAATGATCATTAATCATTATATCCTACCAGGGGTTATTTTATAGCAGCAGATATAAATTCCAGTTATTAGCCTGTTGCATATTGTGTTGATGAAACATTCTAAGTGATGACTACATGAACGATTAGTTCCTGAATGTACAGACAAGTTTATATGTATCATGGTGTATTTTGATTGGCATCCTAACATGAATTTAGGCCATGATGCCCACTTCTTTATATGTATATTTTTGGCCTGCTTACTTTTTGTGTGCAATCAGTCTTTGATGGCATTGCATATGGTTGTGTTACTTCTGTTGTAGTTTGCTCGTCTATATCCCTTGAACCAGAAGGACATGACACCAGCTCGCCGACCAATAGATTTTGGAGTCCCGATACCGGCTGGTGTGGAAGTCGAGACCTCAGCAAGGGACTACACCCCTCCTCAGTATCTCACGCTTCTTCTGACCGATCTTGGCGTTCTGACACCATCTGTTGTGAGCGATGAGCTCATCCAATTGTACCTATGATCGATCACTGCTACGGAGTATGTTGTTCAGATGAGATGTAATGTACTGCAGCTGAATCAAGGGTTTTGCCTGTCATTTTTCACTATGTTGTATTGCCTTTTACGCTACTGATGCAATGTTTGGATGGATTCTTAAAAAGGTTTTGCGAGAGAAGATAATCCAGTTTTTTTCTGAGCATGTTTCTGAAGTATAGCAAATCAGCAATCATTTTGGTGTTGATTGCGAAGGTAGTCATGAGTGACATCTTGCAATTTTTTTCTCTCCTGTCATGGATTTGAGTTTGTTTAAACTGACCCTGTGTGTTTTGAATTTCTTAAGTGGGTCTCTTCATTTTAGCTTCTAGTTTTCTATAGTATCTAACTTTCAAACGAAGTGTTTTTTTTAAAACGAGGTTTACAAATTGATTATAATATATACTATAGCAGTTGATTATATGTAACGACTTCTTTTATATTGGTTAAAATCATACGTAGATTTTTATTACTCTTATTCTCTTACAAACAGTCTAAAAGCAATAAAAAAAAAGACCATTGTAGTACTGTACCTACCTCTGCTTATACGCAATACTGTAAACATCACTTCATGTTGATAAGTCTTATCCTCAATACAATGTGACGTTGGAATACGCAATAAATCTGCACGTGTAAAAATATGATAACGTACGCTGAGAAAACAAGGATCAGCAAAACTGGAACAGCTATAGATATGATCAACCATATGTTCATAGTAGTATGCATATAACTTATTACTCGGAACGACACAATGAGATCGATTGATTGCTTGCTGCAGGTGTTACACTATGGCCAGCCATTAGCAGGTGGTTGCTGTACATAAGGGTCTGCATCAAATCCGAGCATCTGGCACTGAGGATGCAAAGAGCAGACTGGAGATAGATGTCGGAGCATTGGCCTTCGTATCCCGCAACAAGGGAAGAGAGCGCTTTCAGTCCTTAACATCTGTGATGCCTTCGGATGATATCTGAAACCTTGCTTCAGCTTCAGCCAGACAGGGAGAGCTTACTACTTTACAGATTCGCTCCTCCCCTCTTCCCTTGCGAAGGAAAAGCCTGATATGCAACATCAACACATTGAAGAAAATGAGGAATTGAACAGAAGCAGCGGTAGAGATATGTCAGGTTACTCGATAAAGCACCTCGTTGTGGAAGCATGAGCCATGATGTTCCCACCAATGGGTTTGATCTGTGGCCCAGCAAACAATGCAGCGCCATCCACTTGGGCCACCACTTGATTAGTGATTACTACTGCCACTCCAAACTAGATCGAGCAAAAAAAGTAAAAATGTCAAACGAGTATACCAAATATGCATGAGACCATACCAAATATCCATGAGACCAAAATCTTCCTGCCACACTTAGTCAGCTAATCGAGTATCATACAGCATAACAAAGTAGCAGCACTACTATATTCTTCTGTAATTTTGTTCTAATAATGCTTGTACGATCAAATGTAAGAAATAGTATAGAAACACGATTTCATGAATCATGATTCATCAGTGGTCAAAGGAAAAAACTACCTCATCCGCTAACTTCTGAAGGCTCCTGAGAAATTTAGCCAGATGCATTTGCCTTGCTGATAGCTCCCCTCTGCCGGAGAAATCAGTTCTGTATAGGGCTGTGGCACTATCTACAATCATAACAGCAAACCTGCAGAAATAGAGCTCCAGTTCAGCAACACTGGGGAACATTATAGTTCAATAATTTTAATGTTAAGAATTGAGAAATAACCACAAGGTGTCATCAAATCAGGATCTAAGTGGCTTTATAACAGCAGGTAGTACAATAAGTTCCAGCTTATAACTATGGTACCTAATGTCTAGGCATAGTCAATTGCTACAATAGCATTAGCATAACAAAAAATATTTCCACCTTGGACCACTACTTTACTAGGATCGTTATCTAAAGCAAATGTAATATTAACTCTGAAAGATATGTTCTATCATTCTGCACGGTGATGAATTTTAAAAGGTTTTAGTAAGGAAAGTAGCATTTGGTGCCCCAATAAAATTAGCAGCAAAGCACAGACAACAAGGCAACACGTGAGGACAACCTGGACCCCAATATCCCAAGTAATGATAATAAGATGTGTTAGACAACTAGATCATAGGCGCATGGGCTTTTGGCCTGTTATGGCTAATTATAGATTGATTGCTGTTATATTAGGCAAGGAGATCCCACGGTGGTCATGATTCTATAAACCAACCGGGTCCTCCTTGCCTATATATGTAACCCTGCCCTTTGGCCCCTAATCAATCTACAGATTTCCATAGCTTTCATGGTATCAGACGCCTAGGTTAACCTTCCGCTGCCTAGCTCTCGCGCGCCCCTGTGGCTGCGCACCACGCACGCGCGCCTTCTAGGCTGCGCCTCCCTCCCCTGCGGCCATGCCCGGCTCTCTCCCCTCCGCCCCCTCTGCTGCTGACGTCGCTGCCGCACAGGCTGCCGCCGCCGCGCGCGCAGCAGAGCGCAAAGCAGAGGACCTCCGCCACCAGCAGGAGGCCGCTCGGGACGCCGCTCTTCAGCGCGCCCAGGCGGCCGAGCAGGAGGCCGCGGCTGCCGCTCAGGAGCGCGACGCCGCCGCCGCCCGCTCCTGTGACGCGCTGGCCCACGCCGCCCGCGAGCGGGAAGCGGCCGAAGCCGCTGTCCAGCCCCCGGAAGATGACGCCGCCTCCTCTGTCAGCAACGACGGCGGTCAGCCCCTTCGGGACGCCCTCCTGTCTCACGAAGCCGCCGCCATCATCAACCTCCACGCGCAGGCCGTCGGGGTCCAGAACATACTCAGCCTCGTCCCCGCCGTCCTCGACATGGAGTCCAACAACTACTCCCACTGGCGCCACCAGATGCTTCTGGTCCTTGGGAAGTTCTCCCTCCAGCGCCATGTCCTCGCCGATGCCGCTGATCACATCTTCCCCGACTGGGAGCGCATGGACTGTGTCGTCATGACGTGGCTCAACGGCACCATCTCTCCCGATCTTGAGGAGATTGTCCGAGAAGACCACCCCACTGCCCGCTCCATCTGGCTTGCCCTGGAACAGCAGTTCCTTGGCAATCGCGAGCAGCGAGCCCTCTACCTCGACGCCGCCTTTCGCAACTTCGTCCAGGGCGATCTCTCCATCATCGACTACTGCCGCAAGTTCAAGTCCATGGCTGATGCCCTGGGCGACTTGGGGGAGGTCGTCACCGATCGTACACTCGTCCTCAACATCATCCGCGGCCTCAACGAGCGATTCGCCTCCATCGGCATGCATCTTCAGCGTGGGCGTCCGTTCCCCACCTTCCTGGAGGCCCGTACTGACCTCCTCCTTGAGGAGCTCAATCTGGCCCATCGCTCGACGCCTTCGCCCACCGCCCTCGTCGCCTCTGGTGCCGCCGGATCTGCTGGTCTTCATCAGCAACCCAGCAAGCCGGTCGCACCCCCACAGCCGCCTTACAGTGGCTCCTCTGGCACCGGCAGCAACTCCAGGAACTCCGGCAAGGGCGACAAACGTGGCACCCGCAGCGGCAAAGGCAAGGGGCGGCAGTCTGGCACACCCGCCCCTGGTTCAACGCCCTCTGCACAGCACCAGCAGGCTCTGCCCGGTGGCCCGTGGCCCAGCTTCTACAGGCCGTGGTCAGGCTCCATCAGCATGTGGCCTGGGAATCGTCCTCCCCTGGCTCCAATCCCGGCGCCCCGTTCTCCACTGCCAGCCCCTGTACCTCAGCCGCAGGCCTTTGTGGCCGGCGCCCAGGCACAGTGGGCTGCTCCTCCCGGCACCCAGGGGTCGTGGGCTGCTCCTCCCGGCTACTACTACCCCACCACCGGCACGCCGTCCTGGGATGCGCAGGGACTTGCTTCCTCCTTCAACACCGTGTCGCTGACCCCACCTCAGCAACACGATTGGATCTTCGACACCAGCGCCACCTCGCATATGACCTCCGACGCCGGTACACTCTCCTCCACCTCTTCCTCGCGGTATCCTATTCCACCTTCAATTATTGTCGGTAACGGAGCCTTACTGCCCGTCACCTCCTCTGGCACAGCTCATCTTCCCGGTTCTTTATGCCTTAATAATGTCCTTGTTTCACCTGGGCTTATTAAGAATTTAATTTCCGTACGCCAATTCACTTCCGACAATAATTGTTCCGTCGAATTTGACCCCGCTGGTTGTTCTGTGAAGGATCTGCAGTCCCAGAGAGTGATCACCAGGTGCAATAGCTCCGGGCCGTTGTACCCTCTTCGCCCATCTGGCGCACCATCCCTCCCTGCTGCACACCTCGCCACTGCGTCCTCCGCGTCCACCCTATGGCACCGTCGTCTCGGTCATCCTGGATTCGAGACTCTATCCAAACTTATGGCTTGCAATAAAGAAATTAGACAATCTATATGTCATGCTTGTCAACTAGGATGTCATATACGTCTTCCTTTTCCTGTGTCAGCATCCCGTGCCTCATTTATTTTTGATCTTATACACTGTGATTTATGGACCTCGCCAGTTCCTAGTGTATCCGGTTTCAAATATTATTTGGTCCTTCTCGACGATTGCTCTCACTACATGTGGACATTTCCTTTACGGCTCAAGTCTGACACGTTCACCACCCTGTCTAATTTCTTTGCTCTTGTTTCCACACAGTTTGGATGCACCATCAAGTCTGTCCAATGCGACAATGGGCGCGAGTTTGACAACTCCAGCGCCCGCACCTTCTTCCTCACTCAC
Source organism: Dendrocalamus latiflorus (assembly GCA_017311315.1). Lineage (NCBI taxonomy): Eukaryota > Viridiplantae > Streptophyta > Magnoliopsida > Poales > Poaceae > Dendrocalamus > Dendrocalamus latiflorus. The sequence continues at coordinate 17,123,559 of CM029649.1, read as the reverse complement.
GGCACTCACCTTCGTATGTCGTGTCCTTACACGTCCGCTCAGAATGGGAAGGCTGAGCGGGCCATTCGCTCCCTCAACAATGTTGTTCGATCTCTTCTTTTTCAGGCCTGTCTTCCACCTCGCTACTGGGTAGAGGCCCTGAACACCGCCACCATGCTTCTCAACATCTTACCAACCAAGACGCTGCGCTCCCATACGCCACATGAAGCCTTATTTGGCTCTCCTCCAGCGTATGATCACCTGCGCGTCTTCAGTTGTCGCTGCTATCCCAACCTATCTGCCACAGCTGTCCACAAACTCGCTCCGCGCTCCACTTCGTGTGTTTTCCTTGGCTACTCTGCTCATCATAAAGGATACCGCTGCCTTGACACCGACTCCAACAAGATCATCATCTCTCGGCATGTGATCTTCGACGAGTCTTCTTTTCCTTTTGCCGAGCAGCCCACCACACCCTCTCCCTCGGAGTTTGAGTTCTTGGATACCTTCACTAACCCCGCTCCGGTGCCCATAGGCCCGACACGGCTGTTATTACCTGCTGCAGGAACCTCACCGGCTTCTCCGACGCCTCCTGCAGACTCCACGCTGCAGCCACCCGCACTGCCACGTGCGGCAGTGCCCTCTGGCGCCCTTCCTGCGGCGTCTCCAGCTCCCTCGCCCGCACAGCCAAGTGCGGCAGCCTCGACGTCCTCGTCCTCTCCCGCACAGCCACGTGCGGCTGTCCCGCTCCCGCTGCGCCCTGCTATCACCAAGGTGTTTAGCCATCGTCGCCCAGCTCCTTCGGTGCCCTCACCCTCATCGCCGGTCGCTCCTGTACCCCTTCCGAAGGGTGCTATAGCCATTCCCCCGGTGGTCAATCAACATTCCATGACCACCAGGGCGAAATGCGGCATCCGGCTTCCTGCGGTCTACCATACTGCACCATTGTCTCCTGTGCCGAAGACATATCGTGCTGCTCTTGCTGACCCGCAGTGGCGAGCTGCCATGCTGGAGGAGCATGCTGCCCTTCTCCACAACAGCACCTGGGATCTAGTTCCACGCCCCCCCCGGCGCAAATGTGGTCACCAGGAAATGGATCTTCAAACACAAGCTGAAGGCTGATGGCTCATTGGAACGCTATAAAGCTCGCTGGGTTCTTCGCGGCTTCACCCAGCGCCCCGGAGTTGATTTTGCAGAAACCTTCAGCCACGTCGTCAAACCGGCCACTGTACGGACTGTTCTATCTTTGGCTCTCTCTCGCAACTGGCCCGTTCGTCAGCTTGATGTGAAGAATGCGTTCCTACACGGCACTCTTTCTGAGACAGTGTATTGTGTTCAGCCCTCCAGATTTGAGGATTCCAGTCATCCGGACTACGTCTGTCGTCTGAACCGTTCTCTCTACGGTCTCAAGCAGGCGCCTCGGGCATGGTACAGCCGCTTTGCAGCCTACCTGGTCTCTCTCGGGTTTGTGGAAGCCAAGTCTGACACCTCGCTCTTCGTGTTCCGCCGCGGTGCTGACACTATTTACCTGCTGCTCTACGTGGATGACATCGTCCTCACTGCTTCGTCGACTGCGCTCCTCCAGCGTACTGTTTGTGCCCTCCAGCAGGACTTTTCGATGAAGGACTTGGGTGATCTTCATCACTTTCTCGGGATGCAGGTTCAGCGCCGGCCTGATGGTCTCTTTCTCTCGCAGCGACAGTACATGCAGGAGATTCTAGACCGTGCGGGCATGGCTGAGTGTAAGCCCTGCTCCACCCCGATGGATACTTGCTCGAAGGTCTCGGGCCTGGATGGTGCTCCTGTCAGTGACGCCACGGATTTTCGGAGTCTGGCTGGTGCCTTGCAGTACCTCACCTTCACTCGTCCAGACATCTCCTACGCCGTACAGCAGGTCTGCCTCCACATGCATGATCCTCGGGAGCCTCACCTTGCAGCTCTGAAGCGCATCCTGCGGTACATACGTGGTACTCTTCACCTCGGGCTGCTCATTCGACCCTCAGCACAGTTTGATCTGGTGGTTTACTCCGACGCCGACTGGGCCGGCTGTCCTGACACACGCAAGTCCACCTCGGGCTATGCCGTGTTTCTCGGGGATAGCCTCGTCTCCTGGTCCTCCAAGCGCCAGAACACTGTCTCCAGATCCAGCGCCGAAGCCGAGTATCGTGGAGTCGCCAATGCCGTGGCTGAGGCATCCTGGCTGCGCCAACTTCTATGTGAGCTCCACTCCCCACCCAGCAAGGCTACCTTGGTTTATTGCGACAACATCAGCGCCATCTACATGTCTTCCAACCCGGTTCAGCACCAACGCACCAAACACATTGAGATTGATCTTCATTTTGTTCGGGAGCGTGTCACCACTGGTGCTGTCCGTGTTCTTCATGTGCCGACGTCGTCCCAGTATGCCGACATCTTCACCAAGGGTCTGCCATCGACAGTCTTCCAGGAGTTCCGGTCCAGTCTGAACGTTCGTGCAGACGCTCCGACTGCGGGGGGTGTTAGACAGCTAGATCATAGGCGCATGGGCTTTTGGCCTGTTATGGCTAATTATAGATTGATTGCTGTTATATTAGGCAAGGAGATCCCACGGTGGTCATGATTCTATAAACCAACCGGGTCCTCCTTGCCTATATATGTAACCCTGCCCTTTGGCCCCTAATCAATCTACAGATTTCCATAGCTTTCAAGATGGATCACGAATATCTCTTTCTAGTGCCCACCTGGAAACATCGTTGAAATTTCTCTAATTTCCTACTTAGTGTTGATAGCTGCTTACTTATTGGTAAAACTAAGCAACTAGTAACCATTTTAAACATCATTCCCACCTCATTCTAAACACACCTCCCAATCTCCAAGCAAATCCAATGAAGGTAAGTGGGACAAGATAATTAGTTTAAAATCAGGTACTATGTTTTTAGCAATTCACAGTTTCTCACTACTAAATCATATATTTCAGAGAATAGAGACCAAATTATATGATTTAACTCACCTTGTCTCCACCATCATGGAAGCTGCTTCCAGCAAAAGTCTTGATTGATGATCAGTATTATATGCTCTGGCATAAGCTACATTCTCCAGTACATCAGCACCATTCAAGCCAAACCTAAAATTCAGAATTATCTTGTTTAGCAGTTCAATCAACCTCCATATAGTAGAAAAATAAATAATAATTTTAACTGCCACATCACCTATCTGCTATCTGGAGTAGTCTTTGCGGCCTGAATGTGCCCTCTGCATCAATATACAGAGCCTTTCCTTCGCCACCACCTTGGTCCAATGGGAGCTGCACAAATCAGTACCATATTTACCGAGCTTGAAAAGAATTAGATAACAAATGAGAGAAGGGGGAAGTGAAGATAGTTTCCATACAGCCAACACCCAACAGTACATAAATTGATGGTTAAGAAAAAAAATGTAGGAATTCTTTCAATATGGAAACGATGAGATTATTTGAGCATATCATTCTAGAAATTATGCTAGCATTAAGGTAGTAATCATAACTCAAAATTGACATTTCAACAGTATACCTGACATGTGACACAGAGAGTGTGGCACAACTGAGTCTTCCCAGAGCGAAATTCACCATAAATCTCTGTGATAGACCCTGTTTCTACTCCTCCTGTTAAAAATTTAAAACATAATTACATTGTATGTTATTATTTAAATGATATCACAACTGTAACTTTTAGGCAGATAGAAAAGAATGAAAGGCAGAAAAAATTACCCTCTAAGATTTTATCAAGCTCTCTTGATCCAGTTGTAACTTGGATAATCTCGAGCCTCTGTGCATGAAGTTGGCTGGCACTTGTAAATCCCAGTGGAACCAATTTCGAAGCTGCCAGATGTTTGTAAACATTTAGGAAATTTTACATATAGAAAATTTGTTTTTATACAAGAAGTAATGCAAACTATGGTCGCTAATCCCTACAATGGAAGCGCCGAAACACACAATTACTTGCCTGCTTCGACTATCTTATCGACTTTGGCTTCACTAATCCCTTTAATTTGCAAAAGATCTTTCCTTGGAGAGTAAGCTACAGACTCCACTGTGCAGAGACCAGCATCTTTGAGCTTTTTCACATCAAGTGCAGCTATTCCAGATGCCTTCACAGGAAATTTCACAAGAATTTTAGTTATAATTCAGACCAACATCTGGGATTATTTTCTGAGAAGAAGATCCCTCTATTCCCATTAAGAAAACAGACTTCATCCAATTCAACAGCCTACGCATCATGTTCTGCAAAGGAAGGTAACCATGCACCCCATGGCCATAAGAGGAACTTTTTCCTTCAGGAACTAGCAGTCTAGCACTATGAATTTTCGACACCTAGTACAGAAAAAAATAAGTTTCATATAGGAGCTAACAAGGTTCAAAAGAACTGAGATACAATTTCTTAACAGCCTTGGCTGCTGCATACATGTGACTTAGGAGCTAGAAGAATATTTTCGGAGTAGTGCTTCTATGCTTTTTTCTTCAATAAAAGTAGCATTAATCTTAAAGGTGAACATCTATCCACCATTCATCGTGCAATAAAAATTATACAAATCATTTTTGAGGAAAGCATATAAGCACCTCTCATACTTTCGACAATTTGTATTGATTTTCTGCATTACTTGATGAAATTACAACAACAAACAATTGAATCATATGTGCATTTTTCTCTCAGAAAGACTGTATGTGCATCTGTAGTACATACATTTTAGTTGTGATGGATCATAAGAGTTCAAAAAATAAAATACAAGTTCCTCAATTTGCACACAACTTATACAAGAAAGTGGTACATGTGCAACATTTCAGACTTCAAAGAACTGGTGGTGCATGAAAGATGAGGTTACATAAAGCGGGCCAACAAATTAGGGTTCGATGACCAAGGACCCGGCGGAAGCACCAAAATTAGAGGCCGGGGAACATCTCCATTCAGTAAATATTTGTGAAATTCCCGAGCAGCAAATAATCGGGAGCTTGGGGAGTTTGAGGCAAGAATTCTGCATACATACCCGAAAAGGAACTCTAAAACTGGGATAAACACACCTCAATGCGACCCCAAATGGACCGAAATGTGGACTAAATCGTCGAATTCACGCGGTATCGAGGGCAAGAACCTACGGTTTTACGGCCAAGGCCTATCAAATCAAACACAGAAGAAAAAGAAAGAATTGTGAGGCAAAATTGGCGGGAGGCCATCCCATTCCGCCACGAGAAAAGAGCGAATCATCCAAGAAATGCCCGTTCTTGACGCCATTCGCGGGGGCGGATGAGCGGTTCGAGAGAGAGATGGGTACGGATCCAATCGGACCTGGAGCTCCTCGATGGGGAAGGGCCCGGGCTCCCCGGCCGCCGCCTTCTGGTGCGCCGCCGCCGCCGCCGCCATGGGACCCACTTGCAGCGACAGACGCAGAGAGAAAGGAGGTGGGTTTTGGGTTCAAAGCGAACTGGAAGTAGGGGTGAAAACGGATCGGATACGGACGGATAATGCCTCTACTATATTTGTTTTCATATTTTTTTTCGGATACGGATACGAATACGGATAACTCGAATACGAATACAAATACGAATAATATCGAATACAGATACGGATCGGATACGAATCGAAACGAATACGGTTACGAATATTTATCGGAACATGAAAACCTCTTAAACTATACATCCAAAATTAACGAAAATACGTAAATAGTTCATCTTGTCAAAACATTTATGAAATCTAAACAAGCATAGTCTTTTCATCCACAATAAAAATATACCCAATAGTTGATTATAACATAACTTCATAAGTAACAAAAACGTGCAATTCATGGAATACACATGATGACATGATAGCAATTAATTATTTGGAGTTATTTGGCTTTTATTTGGTTTCCTGGATTTTCTGGAGTTTAAAGGTCTACTTTTGAAATTAAAAAGTATTTTTAAGTATGAAAATTAAATACCAATATTAGTTGAAAATATTTTTATTAAGTCCAAAATGTCACCAGGAACTTCTGTGAATTTTCCTGAAATTTTTGGAGTTTATCTCATATTTTTCTAAGCTTAAATGAATTTCCTAGGCTTTTCTGAAATCCAAAAATCAAAAATAAAAATTAAAGTCCCTCCCCTCCCCTCGGATATCCGTTTTCGTATTATCCGGATAATCCGTATCCGTATCCGTATTCGACGGATACTAGGTTTACTGTATTCGTATCCGTATCCGATAAAAAAATCCGTATCCGTATCCGATCCGAGAACTATCCGAAAAAAATCCGATCCGACATAATCCGTATCCGTATCCGTCCGGATCCGACGGAAACTATCCGATCCGTTTTCACCCCTAACTGGAAGGCGCCAAACCTCTTTTTATTGCTGGTCTCCCTTTCCTTCTAGCGGAAGACACCACAGAATTAAGGTTTTTAGAGACATATTTACATCGATATAGTATATATTATAGTATATATTCACCACTGCTCTCGTACGCCTCCCCCTTCCTCTGCAAACTCCCCCTTGCAGCTATGCCCACCACCTATTTGATGAAACACCTCACCACAGTCACCATCACATCTTCACAGACCTCCTCCGCCTCGGCCAATGCCGCACACCTCAACCACCTCTTATCTTCCTGCGCCTTCGCCTTCCCATCCTGCCGGTGCCTCCACAAGCATCAGGGTCCATGGCACGGCACAGGAGTTAGACGTGTTGTATCTCAATCATCATGCACATCACATAAACCGCTAGCCTAGTACTAGCCACCTAGGGTTTCATCAGGTCGGAGGGACTTACGGTCAACGATGAAAGCCATTGAGTTGAAGTCCACGTGCCTGCGTGATGCAGGCGTGAGGCGCGAGTCGGTGATGGTCGAAGAAGGCTCGCAGTCCGGAAGGTCGCCGGCGATGTCCTGCAGTGGCGGCGGGCTTCCCGTTGCTGGCAGTGTGCAGTAGATCAGATCACTTAGGGTTTTGACTCTCACGGGAACCGAACGGAGCCACAAACGTGAGAGGCCGGAACCCCCTTTTATCTTGCGCTGCGCAACGGGGGACCGTAACCAAAGTTGGTTATGTAAGGCTCCTTAATCATCATGCATGATACATCATCCACTAGTCTAGAGCTAGAACACCTAGGCTTAAGGGGTAGAGTGGCTTACGGTCGCCGATGAACGCCATGAGAGCGAAGACCTCGTGCCTGCGTGATGCAGGCGTGGGGACGAGTCGGTGCAGATCCGAGAGCTCGCGGTTCAGGGTCGCCGGCGTCGTCCTGCAGTTGCGGTTGGCGGCCTTCCCGTTGCTTAACAGCGCGCGCTAGATCGGTTTGCTTAGGGTTTGTTCGGGGCTTTGGTTCTCACGGGAACGAACCTCGCACATGAGAAGCCGGTGCCTCAACTTTATATATGGCGCTGTTGCAACGGGGGACCGTAACCAATATGGTTAGCCCCCCCGATCAGGGCGTTAGAAATCAGGGAAACGTGGATTTCCCCATGTTTCCTTTTCTGGCCGTTTTGGCCTTAGATCAAATCCAACATTCTCCCCCTTGATCGTAAGGCTAAACGTCATAAGCCCTCTCTCAATAAAACTTCACACCAAAATAATGCGTCACAACAGTCAATTAAATACCGCTGGACAACAGTACTTATAGTGCTCCATTCCATATCAATCGGATAACATAATACTTCATGGGAGTTGGTTACTTTATATGGTCCTCTTATTCCAGGATCATAGGCTCTCCAATAAACCCATGCCGGCAACATGATCACGAAAAATATTGGGTGGTAAGCCTTTTGTGAGCGGATCCGCAAGCATAAATTTAGTTCCAATATGCTCAACCTTAATTGTTTGATCCTGGACTCTATCTTTCACAACATGATACTTTATGTCAATGTGCTTGGCAGCTGCACTCGACTTGTTGTTACTCGAATAGAAAACTGCGGGTTGATTGTCGCAGTACAAAATGAGTGGTCTAGAAATGCTGTCTACCACTCTCAATCCCGGGATAAAGTTCTTAAGCCATACAGCCTGCCCGGTAGCCTCATAACATGCCACAAATTCAGCCTGCATTGTCGACGATGCAGTAAGTGTTTGCTTTACACTTTTCCATGATATTGCTGCTCCTGCGAGGGTGAAAATGTAACCTGATGTGGACTTCTTTGTGTCTTTACACCCCGCAAAATCAGCATCAGAATAGCCGACAACCTCAAGGTTATCGCATTTTCTGTATGTGAGCATGTGACCTTTAGTGCCTTGCATATAGCGCAGGACTTTCTTAACTGCTTTCCAGTGGTCCGGTCCTGGATTTGACTGATATCTGCCAAGCATCCCGGTAACAAAAGCTAAATCAGGGCGCGTGCATACTTGAGCATACATAATACTTCCGACAGCAGAAGCGTAAGGTATAGCCTTCATCTGATCAGATTCATAGTCATTCTTTGGGCATTGAAATTTCCCAAACTTATCGCCCTTAACAATAGGAGCAGGCGAGGCAGAGCATTTATGCATATTGTATCTCTTTAGTACTCTGTCAATGTATGCCTTTTGTGATAAACCTAATGTTCCTTTGGACCTATCTCGGTGAATTTCAATACCAAGAACATAAGATGCTTCACCGAGATCTTTCATGTCAAAATTGGACGAGAGAAATCTTTTAGTTTCCCGCAGCATGTCCACACTGCTGCTGGCCAATAATATGTCGTCCACATAAAGAATTAAGAAGGTGTAATTACTCCCCTTGAACTTAACATAAGTACAATTATCAACATCATTCTCCTTAAATCCAAATTTCCTTATGACTTCATCAAACTTAAGGTACCATTGCCTAGAAGCTTGTTTCAGGCCATATATGGATTTCCTTAGCTTGCATCCCAAATGTTCCTCGCCTTCCACAACAAAACCTTCCGGTTGTGTCATGTAAACGTCCTCATACAAGTCTCCATTCAGGAATGCAGTTTTAACATCCATTTGGTGCAACTCTAAATCGAAATGTGCTGTGAGCGCCATTATGATTCTAAATGAATCTTTAGTTGAGACAGGAGAAAAGGTTTCATTATAGTCAATGCCTTCTCTTTGTGTAAACCCTTTCGCTACAAGTCTCGCCTTAAACCTTTCGATGTTCCCTTTGGAGTCACGTTTTGTTTTGTAGACCCATTTGCAGCCTACTGTTTTGGCTCCATTAGGAATTTCCACTAAGTCCCATACGCCATTAGCGCCCATAGACTCAATCTCATCTTTCATGGCATCTATCCATTTAGATGAATCCTTATTCTTCATTGCTTCCTTATAAGAGCTAGGATCATCTGCCTTTCCAAGATCATCCTCATTCAAGTAAACCTCATAATCACTTGGGATAGCAGATCTCCTCACTCGTTGTGATCTCCTGACAGGTTCATTAGTAGGCTCATCAGTTTGTTCATTAATTGTCACAGAGGGCTGTGAAAGCTCAACATTAGGTATTGCACTTGTATTTTCAGAGCCCTCAACAGAAGGAGTAGCCACAGAATTAACTGGAGATGCAACAGGGGTTGCAACTACAGGATCAACTATGGGCACAACCACTTGGGGCACAGGAAAATCAGTCTGTCGGATTAGCGGTGAAGCAACATAAATCCGTTTCTCCTCAAGATCAATTTTCCTGGGCTCCAAGTCCCCACTGATGCCATCATTTTCCAAGAACACAGCGTGTCTTGTTTCTACAAATTTTGTGGTACGATCTGGACAATAGAATCGGTACCCTTTAGACCTGTCAGGGTAGCCAATAAAATGACAACTCACAGTCTTGGGATCTAATTTCCCAATGTGTGGGTTAAACACCTTAGCTTCAGCTGCACAACCCCACACATGGAGGTAGTTCAAGCTTGGTTTTCTCCCAGTCCATAATTCATAAGGTGTTTTAGGCACTGATTTACTGGGAACCCGATTGAGTATATGTGCAGCGGTTTTTAATGCTTCCATCCATAACTTTACAGGCAAAGTGGAGTAGCTCAACATACTTCGAACCATGTCCATAAGTGTGCGGTTTCTTCTTTCCGCAACTCCATTTTGCTGGGGATCACCAGGCATTGAATACTGGGCGACTATACCATTTTCTTGTAGAAACCTGGCAAAAGGACCAGGAATCTGCCCATAAGTTGCGTGTCGCCCATAATACTCTCCCCCACGATCCGAGCGCACTACTTTAATCTTTAGACTGTGCTGATTTTCAACTTCAGCCTTAAATATCTTAAATTTATCAAGTGCCTCCGATCTCTCTTTAATAGGATAGATATAGCCATAACGTGAGTAATCATCAGTGAACGTAATGAAAGAATCATAACCATCTACTGATGTCACAGGGAAAGGACCACATATATCAGTATGAATTAATTCCAAAATCCCTGTGCTTCGAGTAGCACCTTTCTTTATTGTCTTTACATACTTGCCTTTGATGCAATCAAGGCAATGATCATCCGAATCACTAAAGTCTAAAGGGTGGAGAATTTCTTCTTTAATGAGACGTTCAATTCTCCCCCTCGAAATGTGGCCCAAACGACAATGCCACAATTTCGACGAAGTCTCATCAATTCGCTTGCGCTTTTTATTCACATCACATACATTCATGGATATAGGAGAATCTTGCAGGGATAACATATAAAGCTTGTCGTGTCGGATGGCACGACCAACATTATCATTATTAAAATAAATCAAACACATTCCGTGTCCAAAATTACAAGAATATCCATCATTATCTAATAATGAAATGGAAATCAAGTTTCTTCTCATCGAGGGAACATAAAGAACATCATTAAGTTTCATTACAAAACCATTATTCAAAACTAAAGAAACCGATCCAATAGCTTGAATTTCGGCTTCCATCCCATTAGCCACTCTAAGGCTTCTTTCCCCTCTGAGACTTCTCAACATATGGAATCCCTGCAAGGAATTCGTAACGTGCACAGTGGCACCAGAATCAATCCACCAAGAATTTATAGGAAAATCAGCATAAAATGCTTCATCAACAAAAGTGATTTCATAAGTACCTTTCTTGGCGAGCCATTTCAGCCATCCAGGACAATCATCTTTGAAATGGTCCTTCGACTGACAAAAATAACATTCACCACTTTTTTTCTGTTCATTTGAGCTCCCACGTCCCGAAGCGTTTTTAGGCGCCTTAGGATGCTGTGGGTGCTGTGGCTTCTGTGGCTTCTGATAAGGGGAGTAGGTTTGCTCCTTCTTTCCCTTTCCTTTGTAGCCACCTCTATTTCTAGAGGGACCAGCCTTATTTGAGGAGCCGACTTGATTCACAAAATCAGTAGCCCCCTCAGCCTTGAGCCTCTCTTCCTCCTGTGAAACATTAGCGATCAACTCGCTCATGGTCCACTTGTCCTTAATGGTGTTGTAGTTCACCTTGAAAGCTTCAAATTGCTTGGGAAGAGACATCATAATGTAATGGACAACAAAACCATCAGAAATAGCCATGTCCATTGTCTTAAGTCGGGCAGCAATATTGATTATTGTCATAATGTGCTCACGAACATTTCCAGTACCATTGTACTTAGTGTTCATGAGCCTGTGCATCAGTGTGGTAGCATAAACTTTAGAGGACCCTTTAAAGTTATCCTCGATGGAGGACAAATAGTCCTTTACCCTTTCCTTTTCAGGGATTGCTCCCCTTATAGCCTCACTGATAGAGTTTTTCATCACAGCAAGTGAAACACGGTTAGACCGCTCCCACTTCTCAGCATTAGCTTTATATTCCTTCATTTTGTCATCATAATTGTCCTCCCCTTCAGTAGGAGCGACAGGCTCATCGAATCTGAACGCGTAGTCCAGATCCAAGAGCTGAAAAGTCGTCATAAGTGTGAACTTCCATTTCTGGAAGTTACTACCATTAAGTGGCTCAATAGCATTAACATGAGCGGAAACAGAAGCAGCTGAAAAAATTATAAAATTTACATTAGCAAAGCGCATAATTAATTTGCATGAAAAATTAACCTCACGTTGGTGTGGTTAACAACATGCTCATAAGAATTTTTCGCATCACCGTTGGGCAGAAGCGAAAAATTTAACATAATTTATCGCATGCAATTACAATTAACGTTGGTCAAAAGTAATAGCATGGCGAAAAGAAAAAAAACATAATTGATTACATGCAATTACAATTAACGTTGGTCAAAGAGTAATAGCATGTAAAACTAAATACAGCCCTCCAGTTGAATTTCCCGTTGGTTCCATTCAATTAGGGGCAGAACATTACGCAGCGGAAAAAGGGCATAATAATTTTCATCAGCTTAGCAACATTATCCGTTAATTATTTCATGAGAGACATCAATTAATCATTAATTAAACATTAGGTATACTATAATACATGAAATATATACTGAAAATAACAATCCATCAGTCTAAAATATACATATACCATAAAACAATTTCATGTATATACTAAAAATACACATGAAATATACACTGAAAAAACATAAGAATGTGCGTTGCTTAGGCCTTTTTTTTCCGGCCCGTGAGCCAGCCATGCGGATCCACTAGCCCATCAATCAGCCAGCTCCACCGGCCCATCAAGCATTTGGCTCCATTGGCCCATCAAAACTTTCACCACCCAGCCCAAACACCCCGCCGGCCCAGCCCGCAGCCCTGCCTTTCATCACGGCCGTCGATCAGATCGAACGGCGCGGAGCGAATTGCGCCCGAACAAAATGCCGCCCCCCAACAAACCCTAACCCTAAAAGGCCATTTGGCCTGGATCATCCGAAAAGCACGGGCGGCGACTCCCAGGGCGATGGCGGCGGCGCCCGCGCGGCTGCTGCGCACACGGCAGCGGCGGCGCCCGAGGTGGCGCGGCAGCGCCGGCCGGCCTGCTCCCGCGGAGTGGCGGCGCTTGGCGACTGCAGCGCACGCGGCGCGCTCGCGCACAGAGGCGGCGGCGGCCCAGCGCTCGGCGGGCGCGGACTCGGGGCGGCCTGCGGACGCGCGACGGTGGCGGCGGGCGGCGCCCGAAAAACAGCGGGGGCTGCGCCACAGCGGCATGCCGGCGACGGCAGCACGGCGGCGGCGCCCGTAAGCCCTCCCCTTTTCATTTTTTTTTGGGTTGATTTGGGGATTCTAGGGTTCGGTATACATCAAAAAATTGGGGATTTCATAAGAGTTTTCATTAGGGTTTTGAATCCCCTCCTTCTAATTTCTAGCCGAACCAGGAACAACATTAGCATTAAGTGACAGCCATAATCCGAACCATAAACGAGCACTAGGGTTCTAGGAAGACTAGTGAGGGCTCTGATACCAAATGTAAGGCTCCTTAATCATCATGCATGATACATCATCCACTAGTCTAGAGCTAGAACACCTAGGCTTAAGGGGTAGAGTGGCTTACGGTCGCCGATGAACGCCATGAGAGCGAAGACCTCGTGCCTGCGTGATGCAGGCGTGGGGACGAGTCGGTGCAGATCCGAGAGCTCGCGGTTCAGGGTCGCCGGCGTCGTCCTGCAGTTGCGGTTGGCGGCCTTCCCGTTGCTTAACAGCGCGCGCTAGATCGGTTTGCTTAGGGTTTGTTCGGGGCTTTGGTTCTCACGGGAACGAACCTCGCACATGAGAAGCCGGTGCCTCAACTTTATATATGGCGCTGTTGCAACGGGGGACCGTAACCAATATGGTTAGCCCCCCCGATCAGGGCGTTAGAAATCAGGGAAACGTGGATTTCCCCATGTTTCCTTTTCTGGCCGTTTTGGCCTTAGATCAAATCCAACAGGTTAGGCACCCCCGATCAGGGCGCGTGAGAAACGGGTAAACGTGGGCATTACCCCACGTCTCCCTCTTTCAACCGTTTGGCCTAGATCAAAATCCAACAAGACGATGATGTTGCTACATAAGGCTTCATGAATGGCGGCCCATTTGTGCTTGGAGGCTTCGTCGGCTCGTCCACACCTTTCATTCCACACGGTTTTGGAGGCCACTGAGCTCCACGGCCAAAATCAAAGCCGCTGTGGCGTAGGTCACGAAGGTACTGGGTGGTGGGAGGCGAGCTAGATGGAGGCATATTAGGGGGCGTTTGGTTCTTGGGTTGGAACCGTTCCATCCCGGACGAGGCATCATCCGCTTGTATTGGTTCGGTGAATGAAACCATTCAATCCCAGATGAGATGGTTCTACTTAGTTGGTTTAGTTGGGAATATTCTGTCCAAATGTTGTATTGCGTTGTCTGACCAAATTGAGTGAACCACATCGTCTCGGACGGGATCATTATATCTAACTTGGTACTACGAACCAAACACCCCCTTAAGCGGCACAATGCTTAAGAGTGCAGAGGGCCATGGCGAGCTTGACAGTGACTACGGCAAATCGGCAATGGTGCCTCCTTCGGCTAGCCAACAATGAGCGGACATGCCGTTGTTCCCTTTTTCTAGCTTTCTCAACACCTATAAACAAGTAACAATTCAACATCTCTAGTGAGTGAATCGGGCACAAAGAAGAAAAGATAATAATAGAGAAGGAAAAGGAGGGAGGAATAAACAGATGGAGCTGCCACCTGGGGCCCATGTGCCTATGTATAATATTTTTCTTCTTCCACTAATTGGGATGACTAGTGATGTGGCCGTCAACATGGCGAAAACCATCCATAAAACCAGTCGAGGGGATGAAAAGTGAATGATTTTAATAATTAGATGATCCAATAGTTTTGAAGTTGAAGGTTGTTTTTCAGACTCGGACAATAGTAAGATTGGAAAATAGTTTCTTTCTATTATTTTTTTATGATTATCATGGGTATTTTGCCTTTTTTTTTCTCAGAAGATTAAGGCAAGAGTAGCTAGTCCGCGAGTAGGGGTGCAATCGGAGTGGATACGGACGGATATCGCTTATCCTATATCCTATTCTATATTTTTTCTCGGAGTCGGAGTCAGACACGGATAGTGTCAGATACCCATTTCTCCATTCTATATCCGTTCCACAAGCTTTTGGACGGTCGGTCGGATGAAAATTATCCGCTTCTTTTACAACCCTATACAGGACATTGGACAGTAAGGGTGCAATAGAGTGAACACAGAGAGATTGATTATCAAGATGTCGAAAGAAGAACACTCAATATTCTCTACCTATTTAGATATGACAATCCACCTATATGTTATCTTATTTCTGAGTGAAGTTACAACAAACTTTCTCGTATCACCTGACATACGAATATATACGGACAGATATCACTCATCCCGTATCCTATTCCGTATTTTTTTCTTGAAGTTGGAGTCAGACATAAATAGTGTTAGATACCTATCTACCCCTTTCATATTCACTTCACGAGTCTTCGGTCGGTCAGACGGAGAGAAATTATCCACTCCATTTATACCTCTATCTATGAGCCCGTGCTAGATTACAATACCACGAGCCATCATATCCATGTTACTACTTCACAACAGAAAATGTTAAAAATAAAAGCAAACCGCAAGCCATTAATCAAACACATCGGGCTGACCTCAAAGTTGAGATCTCCCATCCTATGTCTAGCAAGGATATGAATTTAAGAGGTATTTTATCGGCCTTCTCTCTGTATAGTAAAGCATTATAAACTCTTAAGGCAGTATACAATCAGCTCGGTTCCCTCTGAGCACTACACGTCTACATCCATGCACCAATAAATTACACTCCCTAGGGTAGTACTCCACGTGGGGCACTCTAAGTACTTTTAGCTTTGGACTAAAATTATACTGTAACGATGTTAGCTTTTTCTAAGTTATTCAAATAAATAAGAAAAAATAAAAAACATTATTATATCATCATGGATAATGTAAAAGATCTAGGAAAAAAAGGAAAAGTAAAAAAACCAAAATCAAGAAGTCGACACATTTCAAATGACTTCTAATTTTTGGAAGCTAGAAGCTAGAAGTTGAAGGCTTTTAAGCCGTTTAGAGCAGAGCCATGATAACTAATAAGAGTATTCACAAGATGTGAGCACCTACTTCTTCCTCCTGGATTAGACCCACCAAATACTACATAGAGTTAAATCCTCCAACAACCAATGCCATCTCTCTCCACTCCCTCACTGACTGATGGGCCTATTCCTCTTTTTTTTTTCCTGGATCGAGAGTACATGCCTCGAATCCACAAAAAATTTCGGGACTGTTCTTTTCAATTTATGACTCATGACTTCTCTCAAACAAATAAATAGTATAGTTTCTCCACCAATATTTCGAAACGATTTATCGGAATAGCCTTTTAGAAGCGACTTATCGATTTTCGGTTCGTTCACATGAGTGCTCGCATTACGACCAAAAGTTATATGCCGAACCTATAAGCCACAGCCCAAAAAATATTTCCGAAGATCTCAAAAATGATCTTAGCTTTGGTTTTTTTACTAACGCTGTGCTTGCCCTAAAATTCAAAAGTAGCAAGCTCTTTAACTCACACAAGATAGTGCCCACCGACACTATTTCTAGAGAAGAACTGTAATTTTCAAGCACCATGCACATAAAATGGAACAAGCATATTAGTATGGGGAAAATCCATAACCCCCTACCCACCCAAAAGATCGTTCAGTTGGCTTTTCAATTTGTCACACATATCTCATTTTCGTTTACTTTGTTCCTGTAAGTTAAGGTTAAATATTCATCCAAGACACACATTAACACTATTTATTGTGGAACCCATAGGTCACAGGTTTAAATCTTGGACAGCTAAAGTGGAAAATCTATGCAAATACTGCACCCAACATGTGGTTAGTGAGAATAAAACTCTGATCATCAGCAAGAGACAAGGTACACACCGCGAGGCTATGTTACAGTTGGCAACACTTGCTTTAATTATTTGAGTGATTTTAATACATGCTATCAAATAATTGAAACAAGCATTGAAATCATTGAAAAAAGTATTGCCATAACCCAAACAAGTGATAAAGATAACGTAAACCACAAGACATAGTGTCAGTATATGGTCTGGATGGTATATGAATGGCAACTTGACTTACCGCGGAATGAATTAATCTATACTCCAATCCCCATGTACAATCAAATATCAATTAAATTTCAATCCAGACTATTACCTTAGACATAACCCCTATTCCAAAGTGTTGTAGCTTTTGACTAAAATAGCATTATGGCATCTGTTAGTTTTTTCTGAGTCATTCAACTAAAGGAAAATGAAAAAAAGATAGAAAAATAAAAAGCACCATTATATGAAAAACAAAAAAGAGAATGGATTAAAAAAAGTCACGTAAAGAAACTAACACATTTCAAATAGCTTTTGCCTTCTGAAAGTCAGTAGCCAAAAACCATCTCTATTATTATAAATAAGGATTTGACTACGGACTGCGCGTGCATGCAATAGTCTGATCAAACGCACACCATCCAATTTCTATATATAGCTATGTGCACCACTTCAACACACCAATTTTCACATAGGACTACATGCACCATTGATAGTTAACTTATGTGCTTGCAATGCCATATGGGCCCACTTCTTTGGCTATACGCACCCTCCTCTTTGCACACGAATCCTTGAAGAGAGTAAAAGTCAACATGAATTTAAAAGCAATTGACTATAAATATGCAAAGCAAGTTTGGATAAACATGGAAGCAAGACGAGTGTAATTTTGCAATAAATTTTAAAATAAATTTCGAATCAAATTAGTGCAAATATTAAAAAAAATCAAGATAGTATGTCGAAATAAAATCAACAAAAATTCTAAACCAATTATTATAGATTTAAAGCATGTCAATATAAATTTGGGAGCAGATCGTTAAACTTCAAATGCAAATTTTGTATGAAAATTTCAAATTAGTTTAACTTTAGGAGATGTGTTAGTATAAATTTGAAAGCAAATCGGTATAAATTTGAAAGCAAGTTGTGGCAAACATGGAGGCAATCTGAGCATAATTTGCAAGAAAAAGTATAAATAAAATATAAAATCAAATTTGTGTAACCTCAGTATAACTTTGAAATAAATTTATTATAAATTCAAAAGCAAAGTCGGGATAAAAATGGAAGAAAAAATGAGCTTAGTTTGCTAGCAAAATTACAAATAAAATATAAGAATCCAATTTGTGTAAGTCAGCATAAATTAGAAACAATTGAATATAGGTTTGAAAGTAAGTTAGGATAACACATGGAAGAAAAATGATCATAATTTGCAAGAAAACTATAAATAAAATATAAAAATGAATTTGTGTAAATATGAAGCAAGTCGGGATAATTTTGTTGAAAAAAGTAAAAATCAAACCCAATTATTACAAATTTAGAAGAAGATCAATATAATTTTTGGAATTAAGTATGCTGCATAAAACTTTGGGAGCAAAATTGAGAATAATTTGGGAGCATAATAATTTGAAAGATCAATATAATTGTTCCATTTGTCATTAGAACTAGCGTGCATTATGGGTGTGTGGGTTGGTTGTTCTCTCTAATCATGTATACATAATAATCTGCTATGCAACAAAAGAAAGCTTCACGTTACTCTATGGCCACGCAGACAACTTGGATTGGCTTACTTCAATCCAACTGCTCCTGACATTGTGCAGACGATCACACAAACGTGCGCATGCGCGGAATGAGGGATTGCGTATAAAGAAATAAATTTATTGTTAACAAGACCATTGCATGCTTGGACTAGAGATGCTTTTGCACGGAGAATTGGAGGTCCACTAACCACTTAATCTCTACCACTAATAAACCACCAGTTATATCTTTCCTACAGCTACCCCAACAAATGTCCCTCGCAGTCAAGACCTCTCCTAGATGCACCAAACCAACTGCACCCAGAACCAACAAACCTTTCAAACGAAGGGACGATATCCACTGTAGCCTCTCCTTTCTCTTACTCACTCAAATCCAACGGCCCAGGTTGTTTGGATCATACCTCATCACTCATCGGTCATCCCATCCCGCGCCCACCCCGCGCGCGACTCCCCTCTTTCTCGACGCCCCATCTCCACACGCGCCTCCTTTCCTCTCCCGCACGGCAGGGCAGGGCAGGGCGGCGGCGGCGATCCTCCCCACCACGCGCGCGACTCCTCCCAGGGCAGGGCGCGGCGATCCCCACCCCGCGCGCGACTCCCCCTCTCCCCCGCGCACGACTCCTCCCAGGGCAGGGCGCGGCGATCCCCACCCCGCGCGCGACTCCCCCTCTCCCCCGCGCGCGACTCCTCCCAGGGCAGGGCGCGGCGATCCCCACCCCGCGCGCGACTCCTCCTCTCCTCTCCCCCACGGACGAACCCCAGGGCAGGCCGCGGCGATCCTCGATCATCAGGGCAGGCCACCAGGGCGCGGACTCGGCCACCAGGGCGCCGGCCGCCAGGCGAGGCCGCCGGCCGCCAGGCGAGTCCGCCGGCAATCCAGGCCGGCCGCAGGCGAAGACTCCAGGCCAGGGCGCCAGTCCGCCAGGTCGGACTCGGCCACCAGGGCGCCGGCCACCAGGCGAGGCCGCCGGCCGCCAGGCGAGTCCGCCGGCCGCCAGGCGAGTCCGCCGGCAATCCAGGCCGGCTGCAGGCCGCAGGCGAAGACTCCAGGCCAGGGCGCCAGTCCGCCAGGTCAGTAAATCACGCTAAGTAAATGGAATGTTTTTCTTACTGCAGCGTGTTGCCTGGTGGTTTTTCTTACTGCATTGATGAAATGTGTGATGAATGGATGTAAACATTTCAAATGTTGTATGATTTAAATGCATACCTGAAATGTATATGTACTAAAGTAAAAGTGTAGCAATTTTTCGATATCGTAAAATCCAGTGAGTGTTTGTTTCTAGAGATATATACATCAGTTCATTGGAGTTTAGCTCCAGAATAGCAGAGCAAACTCAAGCAGTGTGGATAATTTATGTATGCACCCATAAAATCTTGAAAATCATGGTATGATTTCAAGAAGAACTATGTGCATCTTGAAAATCTGCCATTTCAAAGTCCATCTTTTGCAATGCCTTTTGTAAGTACTTGTCTGCTTAAGGGCGTATTGTCAATATGTGGCTGCCATTACAAACTATACAAAATTATGCAAATGAAGAAAAACGTACAGAAGTTAGCAAAATAAACTGAACATGAAACAAGAATGGTTTATAAAATGAAAAGGTGTACCATTAGCTCTTTCGTTCTTGGATGCTTCTTTGTAGAAAAAGAACACCTGCATAATAGATTTATTACTTAATGCAAGAGAAAATCTCAAAACATAGCAAGAGTTACTTTACTACAATATTATACCATGAGATGGAAATTTCAGTTTCAATCAAAATGAACGAATGTACCATTCTTCTATCTGTTCTTTACATGTATCTGATACTTGTTTCTCCAAGAGTAGGTCTGTCATGCATGTTTCATAGTGATACTTGTTTCTCCAAGAGCTTGGTTCTTATGTTTTTTGTCTGTTATTCCTGACCTTTTAAGCCCTGAAACTCATTTAGGTACTGATACAACTGGTGATGTAAGACTTCCAGCATCTTTCTGTGGTGTACTCATTTAGCTCTATAATTCTTGTCCACAATGTTCCATCTTTGCAATGGTATATCAACGTGAATACTTTCCTCTTTTGTGGCAGGTTGAATTACAAATATTACGCCTTCTTTGTGAGAGGATTGTTAAAAGAGAAAAGGCAAAGGTAAAGTAGCTGTTTGTGTTTGTGTTATGGTTGGACTTTATGATACTTCACAGCGTAAATTATTGTATATATTTTTACTAGCAAGTGGAACAGATTTCATAATGACATGTTGGTTTTTTATGTCAGGTAGACATGCTCCTCAAATTTGCCAAATGGGTTTTCAATAGCCATTTCCTGTGGTCAACGAATTCAAAATCTAATATAGAGAGAACAGTTATAAGAACTTCAATGGATAATCAAATTTCCAGGCAATAGTTTAACTAAGGCATTACTGTTAGTTTTACTGTCATCTTTGCTACATATATTTGCATTGTACTATACAAAAATGATGAAGTAATTAAATGATCAGTGATGTTACATTAATGATGCAGAGCATTTGTATTGCACTTTATTCTTTAGGTGGTTTGATTTTTTAGCAGTTGGATAGGATGTGAATAGTTACATCCTTTACATGAGAATGTGTTGTTTGCATGAAGGATGCACATGTCATTTTTTTATTCCAAAGCATTATTCTTGTTTGATGTTACATCCATGAAAGCAACAATACATACTTATCTTGCTATTATACAGATATATTTCAGAGTTTTTATATCAATGCCTTGTAATTTCCATTGTTTATAAGCTGAAATGCACAAACATTTCATCATTTCTTCTAGACTTTTAATTCCTAAACCATGTTGATGTGGAGTATATAGCTGGCAGGGCGCGGCGATCCACGATCATCAGGGCAGGCCACCAGGGCGCGGACTCGGCCACCAGGGCGCCGGCCACTTTGAATACCATTCATGTGGAAAAGTTAAATTTCATTGCTCGGTATGAAGTATGTTTTTGGATTAATCTTCGCAATGTTACGCATTCTATTAGTACATAAAGTGAACATGGACGCCATCATCGAGTTGCCTGTATTGCAGTTTAGGTGATCTAACATGGAGGAGAGGCGAGAAAGCCGCGCTGCATTTACCGACATATCAAACATCATCGGTCCGGGTATGTTCATTGCCATCGTACCTGGTAAATTTCTTGAATTGTTTTGCGAGATTGTGACACGCATTGTATATCACAGCAACAGAAACATCACCTGCAGATGAGGAGTTGCTAAAGAGGGAAGAGAGGAATAGAAAACAACGTGAATACCGGGCACGGAAAAGGGCCGAAGAAAGCATTGAACAAAGAGAAGAACGGAATAGAAAGCAACGTGAATACCGTGCAAGGAAAATAGAACTGACAACATCAACGACGCCTCGTCATGGTATTCCTTATCTATTCCTGTATACTATTCTTTGTTTACGCATCAAAAGGAGTAACTCTCTTATATTAGTCATGTTACTGATGTTGGCTATGATGACATTCCAATGAACATTAATATGGAGTGGAAATGGTTTTCAGTTTAGTAGTCTTGGTGCCTTTGTATGAAAACATCAAGTACATTAGTTTACATAAAAGATAATGATCATATTGTGATGAAATGGTTCCACCCCCGACTTCGATTGATTATAAATGTCGTAGGAGGACAATCACCACAAGAGAGTGTTGTTTCTGCCATTTATCAAGCATCAAGACATCATGATGAAGAAAATTATGATCCAAATGAGTCCAGTGACTGGCTACATAGGAATGATGAGTACGTCAGGAGGCAACGACCACCATTGACGCCTTTGCAGACCGAGAGTTCAAACGGCATCGTAATTAATACAGGTCCAATACATCTTACTAAAACATTGTATACATTTCTAGGGGTAGAGATTGAATCTAATTTATAGCACGTGCATCATTATTAATATCTCTTGTGTAAATTGGTGACCAGGTGCCTCTTCAAGCACTGCCAAGCTGCTTAAAAGCCGAAACTGGTACCTGAATATGGATGCGCCAGCCAAGGAAAAATTGCTACAACAGAGACGGGACTATAAGAAGGCGAAAGCAACAGAAAACGAGCAGCGAGCGTGCCCTACTCTTGCCCAAGAAGAAAATGTTGATCCTATGCTTGTGCCACCTGTACAGCCGAGATATGTAGAGCCCAATGACGTCGAGTTTGATAGTGCTTTATTCGAGCCTACAAATCATGATTCTAATGATGAAGGTGGGTTTTACACATTTGTTCACCAATGTAGTTTTTTCTTTGTCGGAATTATGTTAAAAGCATCGTGTTATTTTCAAACGTCATGCAACAGATCGTCTACATGACATAGAAGAAGGATGGGACATAGGAGAGGCTCTCACAAATTTTGAGACCATGCAGTTTCTTGGTGAAGGTAACTCTTGCTTAACTTGTAACCATGTGAAGTGATTACCATATTGACATATTTCTATATATAAACAGAATGTGCATTCCAGTCGTATCGTGTCAATGATGATTGCACCGGCCATGGTGCCGCTGATGATCCTTATGATTTCGTCTACCATAACTTGCCGGAAAGGCACCATGTTTTGAAAAAAGTTCCTGATTGCCGATATTGTCGATCCATGAGATTTGAAGGCGAGCCACCTGGCTTCTATTGTCGAAAGGGAAAGATAAGATTGCATATTAATGATGTACCTGCTGAGTTGAAGAGGTTGTTTACAAGTCAATTGCATAATGATGCAAAATATTTTAGAAAACACATACGGTACTTCAACTCTCACTTCTCCTTCACAAGTCTCGGAGTTACACTGGACCGAAGATACAACACCGCAGCTGGTACTGGCATATATACATTCCGTGTACAGGGTGCAATGTATCATCGTCTGGACCATTTGGTGCCAGGATCAAAAGGGCCACGTCACTTGCAACTCTACTTTTATGATACAGAAGAAGATGATACATTGTCGCATAGAGTGAAAAGGTCTCCTGATCTTGATATAAACCTCATAAGAAATGTGCTCAGGATACTACAAGCAGATAACCCTTATGTACAGACCTTTAATAGAGTTGGCTCTATTCCAAATCTTGATGACTATGTAATTGAGCTCAACACTAATGTGACACCTGACCAGCGAAGGTACAACCTCTTCTCAATTACTGAACATTTTACATTTTTACTTTATACTATAGTGCCCAACAATTTTTAAGTTTTTTTATAACCAACGAAGATACATTCTTATGTTTTTTAAAATTCCTGCATAACATTTTAAGGTATAATGCCCCTACTGCCTCACAAGTTGCTGCCATCTGGACAAATGGAAATGATCCCCAAAGATGTTTTGATAGGAGTGTTATTGTATACCCCAGAGGAGAGAAGATGCGCTATATCAAAGCATATCATGGTTGTTATGACCCATTAGCATATCCTTTATTTTATCCTAGAGGAGAAACTGGATGGAATCAGTTCATGCCGTACAATGACAGTCCCACAAATTCGCCGTCTCCTACCAATGTTGAGCATTCAGTACAAGAACCTACGGGTATATGCCAACACGAACTCAATTTATTAGGGGTGTCCTGGATGTAGATGCAATCCTATTATGAATATATACTAATGTATTTCCATTTTGATGCAGAGGATGGTGAAACAGACAACAACATACAGCAAGGTGATTACATAAGTAGAGTTGTAGAAACAAGTCAATCTACAAGGTTTGTGACAGCAAGAGAATACTATTGCTTTATGATGCAAGTTAGAAAGGGTCTTTTTAACATCTTGTTATTTGGAGGGAGGCTTTTCCAACAATGGGCCGTGGACATGTATATAAAGATCGAGTCCATGAGGCTTGACTGGTATTCTAACCCTGAGAATCAGAAACTCATAAGGGCTGAACTGTACCAAGTGAGTACAATAAAATCTCTTATATATTTCAATGAGTAGAATAAAATCTCTTATATATTTCAATGCACATGGATAATAGCTATTTGACTGATTAAGCAAATATCTTCTTATCTGTGCCATAGGGGTTGACCGATGTAATTTCTGCTGGAGAGACTAGAGCTTCAGAGGTTGGAAAGAGAATTGTTCTGCCCCGTTCTTTTCCGGGTGGTGATCGCGATATGCAGCAAAGATTTCTTAATGCAATGGCTATTGTCCAGCGATTCGGTAAGCCAGATTACTTCATTACAATGACTTGCAACCCGTATTGGGAGGAGGTCACAAGCAATCTTGAACCTGGACAAAAACCCCATGATCGACCGGATCTGGTGTCAAGAGTATACCGAGCCAAATTACGCTCCATCAAGGATTTATTGATAAAGAAGGAATATTTTGGTGAGGTTGCAGCATATGTGCATGTGACTGAGTTTCAGAAGAGGGGCTTGCCACATGAGCACATCCTATTGATTATGAAAAAAGGATGTAAGTTAACAAGCCCAGATGCATATGACAAATACATCTCTGTAGAGATTCCCGACAAGGACAAGTACCCTGTGTTGCATAACCTGGTCATTAAGCATATGCTCCATGGACCATGTGGTGTCTTGAATAGGAAGTGTCCGTGTATGATCGCTGGAGAGTGTCGCTTTCACTATCCTCGGCAATTTTGCCCTGCAACACAACAAGGCAAAGATTCATATCCTTTGTATAGGAGAAAAGATGATGGCCAGCGTGTCAAAATAAGAGGTGCCGAGTTGGACAACAGATGGGTTGTCCCATACAATCCTGGCCTGCTTATGAGATATAACTGTCACATCAACGTTGAAGCATGTTCAAGCATCAAAGCATGTAAGTATTTGTTTAAATATGTATACAAAGGCCACGATTGTGCATCATTCTCTGTCGACCCTGCTAATGGTGAAGCTGGAGTAATCAATGAGATTCGTCAATATAGGGATGCTAGATACATCTCACCGCCGGAAGCTGTGCATAGGATTTTCGGTTTCCACCTTTTCGGGGTCTACCCATCTGTTTTGCAGCTCCAATGTCATCTGCCTAACATGCAGTCTGTTATTATTGATGAGAATAAAAATTTAGAAGAAATAGTGAACAATCCTGCTTCTTGTATGACTACACTGACAGAATTTTTCAAGATTAACCGTGTGGACAGTTTTGCAAGGAAATTATTGTACAGAGAGATGCCAGAATACTACAGGTGGATCAGTGGCAAAAAGGTATGGCAAAGAAGAAAGCAAAGAGGACAGATTGGGCGGATAGTGTATGCAAACCCTGCTGAAGGTGAGAGATATTTTTTGAGAGTGCTTTTAAATCATGTTAGAGGTCCAACCTCATTTGAGGATTTGAAAACCGTGGCAGGCATCATATGCCCTACTTGTAGAGAATCATGCGAGAAGAGAGGACTCATAGAGACAGATGCGACACTTGATGACTGCTTGTGTGAGTCTGCCACTTTTCAGATGCCATATGCTCTCAGAAGGTTATTTGCTACTATTATGGTTTTTTGTGAGGCCACCAAAATTCGTGCACTTTGGGAGAAGCATAAAGAATCAATGTCTGAAGATTACAGCAGAGACCAATGTAACTCAAAAACAGTAGAACAAATGGTGCTTAGAGATATTAGGGATTTGCTCCACTCCATGGGAAAAGATATGAAAAACTACGATCTTCCGGAGCTGAATGATACAGGTAATAATTTGTCACAACATTGTGTAATGATCTTGACCAAAAAAAGCATACTGATATCTAATTTTTTTTTGCGTCAAACAGGTGAATTTTCCAATGACATAATGAGGGAGGTCAGAGAAGAACTTTCGGTGGGGGTCGACCAGGAACATCTGGATATAAAAAGGAGTCTTAACAAGGAGCAACGTGCTGGATTTGATGAGATAATGGATCATGTATTGAATAAAAAAGCCAAGTGTTCTTTGTTGATGGTCCAGGAGGAACAGGAAAGACATTCCTATACAAGGCACTACTTGCTAGAGTGCGTTCTGATGGATTGATAGCCATTGCAACCGCAACCTCTGGTATAGCAGCGTCGATACTGCCTGGAGGACGCACGACACACTCAAGATTCAAAATCCCAATAAAGCTTGCGAGCAATAGCATGTGCAACTTCACAAAGCAAGGTGGGACTGCAGAGTTACTCCGTAGGGCATCTTTGCTAATCTGGGATGAGGTTGCTATGACAAATCGTCAAGCGGTTGAGTGTCTTGATAGGTCGCTGCAAGATATTATAAATTGTGATTTGCCATTTGGGGGAAAGGTCATGGTATTTGGTGGAGATTTTAGACAAGTTCTTCCAGTGGTAACACGTGGGACTAGAGCACAGATAACAGATGCTACATTGCAGAGATCTTATTTGTGGGAAAGTATAAGAAAGATACGATTGACACGTAACATGAGGGCTCAATCTGACCCATGGTTCTCAGATTACCTCCTTAGGATTGGGAATGGAACTGAAGAGACAATTGGCGATGATTATGTTCACTTGCCAGAAGATATTGTGATTGGTTATACAGATACAGAGGATTGTGTAAACAAGCTAATCCAAGATGTGTTCCCATCACTTGAGGACAATGCAAGATCAACATCTTATATAAGCACACGTGCCATTCTTTCTACCAAAAATGAACATGTGGATCAGCTAAATGCAAAGATGATTGACAGGTTTCCAGGTGAGGAAAAAGTTTACCATAGCTTTGACTCTGTCGATGATGAATCAAGAAACAACTACCCTATTGACTTCCTAAACTCTATCACTCCAAATGGTCTCCCACCGCATGTGCTCAAAGTAAAAATCAACTGCCCTGTGATCGTTCTCCGCAATCTTGATCCAAACAATGGATTGTGCAATGGAACAAGGTTAATGGTCAGAGCCTTCCAGGACAACGCAATTGATGCTGAAATTGTTGGTGGGCAGCATGCAGGCAGAAGGGTGTTCCTACCTAGGATTCCAATGTCTCCGTCCGATGATATTTCACTGCCTTTCAAGATGAGAAGGAAACAATTCCCGATTCGCCTAAGTTTTGCAATGACCATAAACAAAGCGCAGGGGCAAACCATCCCAAATGTTGGCATCTACCTTCCAGAACCTGTGTTCTCACATGGACAGCTTTATGTCGCTTTGTCAAGGGGAGTTTCAAGGCAAACAACCAGAATTTTGTCAAGACCAAACAAGGAACTAGATTCTACAGGGAAGAGCACCAAAAATATTGTATATAAAGATGTGTTGAATTGGTGATGAGTGGTCAGTAATATTTCCAAACATGTACAATGCCTTTAATTCCAACCAAATTGAACTTCTTATTAATAAATAAAATATGTCGTTGACCAATCAAGTGTAGTATTGAGTTCTTATTACTATTTGCAGCTTGTGTAGAAACCTGACCATTGCTATAAAGAAAATGCTGCATGTCATTTAGATATGTTTATTTGTCAATAAAGCAGCAGCAATATTTCAGTATTTCCATCGACATTGAAAATTTGGTAGTAATAGAGGTAAGTCAGTGGCATCTCAGGAGTTATAGATTGGACTACCAATATTTACAAGATACCAATGTAGTGGTCAAGTTTAAATTTGAATTTACATGTTCTTGGAATTGTTTGTGCAAACTTAAGAATGTTGTATGTGTTGGAACAATATGATGTTATTTTAAAATCTGCTACAAAACGAATACTCTGGCTAGCATGTATTCCCCATTTCTTGTATTTTTCCTGCAAGAATTGAAATAATATGTAGCGCACTCCTTCCAATCTGAAATCATTTTTGCTTTTTTTTGAGTTGGTGTATGTCCAACTTATGCATTTACCTTTTCTTTGTTGTATAGGCTAATGTAATTCTGAACTCCGATAAACACAATTTTATAATATTCATTTGATGCTTTTTTCCACTTTCAAGCAAACCTCTGTTAAGTAACCTACAGTTTCTCCCTATCTACACATAGCAATATGCTTCAGAATGTAGGGTAGTGGTTTTAATGTTCAGGTAGTGTCATAGCTCTTGAGTGCTGCAGCATTGATTGATGATGAACTGCAATGTAGGTGGTCAGAGAGCATGACCCTTTTGGAAGAGATGTTGAACTTTTCCGCAGGCACTTGTATTCTGGTGGAAAGGGTCTGACGGTGAAAGGTTTGAAAGGTGCACAGCTGGCAGATGGGCTTGTTATGAAAGAAGGGGAATATAAGTTGGTGAAGACAAGATTTAGTGCTTTCTTTGCAACACACCTTGATTCTGTCCTCAAAACTTCAGGAATTAAGAACTTGGTCATCGTTGGTAAGCACTAATATACATCGATTGATAACCTTCAAGAATCTCAGTTTTGTTGTTAATAGGAAATTATACTTATGGATGAATATGGTCATGGTGTTTACTGTTTAGTTTAGATTATAAGTTTAGATGTGGCTAATGTGGTCCACACTGCATAGAGTCTTTGTGATTGATGCAATTCACTTGTATTTGGCAGGGTTATATTGTCGAGGAGAAAATGAAGCAACAATCTGTGAGTGACAAATTGTAATTGCAACCAGACATCAGTCATTGGTATGCCTCCAATATCAACTCCCTCAAATTAAAGTCAAAATGGATATGACACATCTTAAATTGGACAAAGGCGTTAATGGTCCTCTGAATTTAACACAAAGCGAAGGTACTACTCCATATTCTTATCCACTGCATCCATTATTCATGTTTTTTTTGTATTTTTTTATCGAGTAAGCACTTCTTATTTTATATTAACATAAATAAGATGCTAGCTTGGCCCTGGAAGAATGCCTAAGGTCCATATGACCTCACATATAAATGTTTTGTATCGTTCACTTTACAAACATGATATACACAATTTTTATACCAAGAGAAATACTCTTTCTTGGAGTTGGGTCATTAGAGGTGCAGAAATCACAGACATGAATTTTACAGTTTGTATAACCGCCAGTGTGGTTAATAGAAACCTCAATCTGTCATGTAGCATTTACATCGTTACCCAAACATTCTTCCTTAAGATGTATTTGTACTTACTTGCTTACATGTTGCTTTCTCTTGTGTCTAAAAAAATTCTCGCTTTCTCTGTTGTGTCTATTTTTTTTTCTTTATATGTATAATCTCTATTATAAAAATGATGCCTTCTGATTCTCCTAGCTCAGAAACTAATTTGGCCGTGTTATCCACTGCTGCAGCGACTGTTGGCCACTTGAACAAATCACTTCATAGTACATCTGCTAGGTCCAATCTAAATTCTGTACAGAGTTCCAATCAGATGGTGAAAAATCAGGACACAAAGGCAGTGGCAATTCAAGTTGCGACAGGAAACCCTGTTATGGACCATCAGGCTACACCAGGAACAGCATCTGTTCCTTCAAAACCTATTTTTGCCAACCACAATGAAATAGCAAAAAATGTTCAGCACATTCTGCACCAACCTGCTAATCACCCCAGCTGGACTCCACCCTCAACTGAGTACATGCATGCTCGCTTGGACTGCCAAATATGCAAAAATGCTATCACGGATGCAGACAGTTTGCTTGTTTGTGATGCTTGTGAGAGGGGAGCACACATGAAATGCCTTCAGCATCATGGTAATAAAGGTGTTCCTAAAGCTGAGTGGCATTATCCAACATGCCTGGCCCAGAGTAAGGGCAAACCCCTGCCACCAAAATATGGCAAGGTTACAATAACTGTTGTAGCTCCAGAGACTGGTCCACCTGGTGTTGGTGCACAGTGTTCTGATCAGGGAGCAGTAGAAAACACGACTGCAAAGGAAATCAGAAAAAGGTGGCTGCAAATGGAAATCTTATCAAGCCAAAATCCATGCAAGCTGGCAGCACTGTATACAACAGTACTGTATTGGCTCCAAATGCTGCTACTGCTGGTTCACAATCACAATCAACTTCTATCTCCAGACCTGCAAAGGGAAATGTGAATAATGCTGAAACATCTAATGAAAAGCAAGGAAGTGGGCAACCATGCAGTAGTACAGCATTGCATAATGTGAAATCCCCTGATGAACTTCAAAGTAGTGAATTGGCTGCTGGCAGTAGTACTGGAACTCACTCGAAAAATGAGCAGTGGATTAGCTTTGCACTCTCTGGATTCAGCAAATGATACCATGCATGGGCAGCAATCCACAGCAATCAGGTACTGTACATTGCAACTTTAGAATCACCATTCTCTCTTTTGCTACTAGGTGTGTACGGTTGGCTAGATTCGAGAATGACAGGACTATATCCTTCATACCTCCTGATGGATCTTTCGATCTAATGACATACAGGCTTAGCACTCAGGTTTTTCTTCTCACTCTAGCTTTACAACTATGGCCTCTGTTCCAGATATCTGAAATGCCTTGCTGTGCTCTTTTCACGTCTGAATTCAATTGATGCCCTTTAGGTGAAACCTCTTATTTGGGTGGAAGCACAAGTTGAGAAACATTCAAGAAGCCAGATAGAACTAATGGTGAAGTGTAAGCATAGTTGAAATGCTAAATTGTTGTGGCGAGCATAGAACAAGATTATGTAAAAAGAAAAATCAGAGAATATCCGGGATCAAGAGTTATAGTGTTGGGTGGTCAAAACATATTTATTTGCTTATTACAATTTAAATGAGGTAAGTTGTTTCACTTTCTGTTACCTTCCAAAAAATGCTTTATTTTCTGTTCATTAGTTAAATAGTTATATGAAGAATTCAATACAGAGCTGAGGATTGGCATGTGCTTGATACATATAGCTTTTATTTGTTTCAGTTTTACTCACAGGTAATTGTCTCTTTTCTGGTCATGTATTATGGTTCTTTTGAAGTGGATCTGTGCGTCATTTGTTGTCTTCAGTATTCTAATTGTTAAAGCTACTACTAGAATCAAGAAGGTGAAGTTTTTAAAATAAAATTCACCATTTGAATTTTTCTGGAATTAATTAAAGCTTAATTGGAATTATATTAAATTGAAAGGGTTTAATATGAATAATCCAAACATGAACATTTGCCAAAGTTATTTTATTTGAGTTCCTTGTGTCTCAAGGAATTTATTGGAATGTTTCTAGATTTTTATGGATTTATTTAGTATTTTCTAGAGCTCAAAAGGAATTAAATGAATTTCTGAAAAAGAAAAACCCTAAAATTCCTAAACCAGCCAGGTGGGCCGAAACCCACCCAGCTGGCCCAACCCGCCACGGCTCCGCCAGCCCAGCCCAGCGCACCCGCGCCCGTGCCACGCGTCGCGCGCCCGCGCCCCAACCCTCTGCCCGATGGCTGACGCGTGTCGCCATCCCCGCCGCTGCCGCTTCGTCCGCGCGCCATCCCAGCTGCCCGCTTGCCCGTGTCGCTGACAGGTGGGGCCCACCTGTCAGGGCCCTCGTCCCCGAGCGGGACTCTCCTCCCCGTGTCCGGCGCGAACTCGCCGCCGCCTCGCCGTCTTCCGCCCGGACTCCGCGCCCGTGCCGCCTGGGACTCCTCGGGAGCCAGGTATAAAGGGGCCCGACCCCCGGGGGTTCTCGCCGTCCCGAGCCGCCGCCTCCGCCGCCGCTCATCGCCGGAGCCCGCCGCCGCGCGCCGTCGCCGAGCCTCCGTTGACGCCGCCGGGAGCACTCGCCGGTCGCCGCTCGCCGCCCGGTCTTCGTCACCGCCGGTGAACTCCGCCGCCGCCGTCTGCTGCCGCCGGTGAGCCTCGCCAGCCGGGACCGCCGCCCGCTCACCCCGCCGCTCGGTCACCGCCGCCGCACCCCGCGCCAGCGACGCATCGCGCCCCGTGCACGCGCACGTCAGCGCTGACGCCAGCCGCGCCCGACGCTTCGCCTTTCCGTGCGCCCGGACCACCGTGCACCGGCCTCTGCCTGGTGGGGCCTGCATGTCAGCTGTGCACCGTAGACCCCAAGCCGAGTCAGCCGCCACGCAAGCAGCCACATCAGCCCTAGGCTGACGTGTCAGCCACGTCAGCACCCCGAGGTCCCCCCAGGTGCCACGTCATCTACCACGTCAGCATGTCACGTCATCTGCCATGTCAGCCCGCCACGTCAGCCCAGGTGTCCACGCGTCGCCCCGTCAGCAGCCACGTCAACCTAGCCGCTTGCGCCAGAAGCCCGCCGCCCGCACTGTTCCGTACGCCGCGTCCACCGTGGACTCAGCTCCCCGTGCACCCGGTCCACAGCACAGTGCAATTTCCTATTTTCCCCGATTTTCTTTAGATCCAATCTTCCAGAGGCCCGTTCTCCCTCGTCCTAGCTCCGATTGACCCGATTCTTTTTCCTAAATTCATCTAAAATTGAGCTCTATTTTGTGGTTCAGGTTTGAAAGTTTTTGGAGTTCATTTGAATTTTATTTGATTTTATTTTGTATTTTCGATTTGCAGATCAACATGGATGTAGCAGAAGGGCCGATCGAATACGATGCCGAACAAATAGTTGACCTAGAACAAGACGACTACAGGAAGCGTGCTGACGAGAATGTGAAGTCGATAGTATTGAACACACAGATGAAGGCATCATCCCGACATAATAAACCTAAGAAGTCAAACAATGCAAAAGTCCTGCCTCAAGGTGAGTGGTCTTCAATTGTATCTTCTTTACTTATTTTTGGGAATTAATTAATAATAAAAATAATTTCTCTGTAGATTATGAGTGTACAAAAGAAGATGCTGATATAATTGAATACATGAATGCAACACCAGAAAAAAGGGTACTCGTCAACATCGATAATAATTGGGTAAACAGAGATGACATGGATTGTCTTTTCCGTGACGGTGAGCAAGTGAATGGCGCTGTAAGTATGTTTAAGACTATCTTTTGCATTGATTGATGTATACCAAATATCTGGGTTCAATTCTTTACTGTCAAATTAAAATTTTGCAGGTCCTAGGTGCTTATATTCATTGTATCCGGCATGAAGAACACCTACAACATAGAGAAGGTGGAGATGTTTATTTAGAAAATACATTTATTTCCAGCTTGCTAAAACGTGACGGAGATCCTAAGGTGGCATTGAACTATAAAGATGACGTAGATTATACAAGGGTCGAAAAGTATTTACACGCTGATATGGTAAACTTGTCGATGCCATTATTATATATATATATATATATATATATATATATATATATATATATATATATATATATATATATATATATATATATATATATATATATATATATATAAAATATCATGCAGATGTTTATTTTGTTAATTTAAAGATAAGAAAATTTTTAGATAAAACTCTGTTAGTGCAGGTGTTCCTTCCAATTAATATTGAGAAGTTTCACTGGTACCTAGCGGTTGTGAATGCCAAAAAATGTGAGATACATGTCTTGGATTCTTTCGGACGAGAACTATCGGACCGTCGAGATCTCAAAACTACGGTAGGTACTAATGATAATATATAGTTTCATATTGTATTTTAATTCTAATATTCCTTTCTAAATATAAGATGTTTCAGTCACAACAGTTAAGAGGACTGGAAAGAGTAATAAAACTTGCAGCAGACTCTACACAGCTGTACCGAGATAAATGGGTGGATATTAAAGTGGCATCTTGGCCAATTATAGATAAGATCACTGAGAGAATGCAAACAGATGGGTAAAATATCATCTGACTTGTTGTGTATGCCATTGCCTGACTTGCAACGGTATCTATATCACTCACGTTAGTTTTTTTCACTTTTGCACAGGGTAAGTTGTGGTTTATGGATGATCAACTATATGGAGTATTGGACTGGAATTACTCTATCTGACCATGTGACCCAGGTAATTCATAGGGAGATTTCTAAACATAGTCACTTTTTTTGTCTAATATAATCGGTTAATAGATCAGCACTTGCTTATATTTTCAGGATGATATAAGTAAGTTTAGGTTCAAGCTCCCTGCAATCTTGTGGAACTCCACATTAAACACAGCGAGAGGGTACCAGGATGATGAACAAGATAAAGAGGTCAGCGATAATCCAGATGATGTCATAATGATCGATAATCCGGGTGAGGTCACTCAACTGTCATAAATTGCTGCTGGTCCTCAACCATCTGCCAAAATATTCACTGACAGAAAGGAACTATTGTATTGGTTGAGCACATACATCTGGTCGATAGACGATGAAGAGTGTTTAGAGTAAGTATTTTTTGCTAATTAATTGCATATATACTAATATACTAAGAGTGATCAACTAATTCGTTCCTGGTCCTTGTTTTTTTTGTAGCAAAGAATGGGTTCGAAGCACCAGACCATATCCAATTTCTTTAAGTCTCAGAACACTTAGAGATATTTTAGATGCAAATAAACCCATTGATTGTGATTGCTTCAACATGGGTGTTCGGACGGTTGCGTGCAACGAAGCCTTGTTGTGGTTAGATGACAAATTCCACTACATGGACCTCCAGTTCTGTGTAAGTTGATATAATTGTTCCCTTGTTGTGTGTGTGTGTGTATATATATATATTAAACAAATAATTCTAAATTTTGCAAAATGAACAGTCCATATCTCAGTTTGGACGAGATCCGCGGCGGTGTGACAAGCTAGACTTCAAAAAACTCGCAAAATTGCTTGAATGCTGGCCTGACATGGAGTACGATATTTCACATTCCAGCAGTGTAAGATATGTTCTATATACTCCTTTAAAAACTTGTGTTTTATCATTTGTCACTTATAGACTCGGTGTTTGTTTATAGGTTCTACTGCCATACCGTCAAATGGAGCACTACACATTATACATACTAGACATGGGTACCAGAACTGTGTCTATTATGGATCCTCATCCTAAAAATGGAATGTTTAAGGGTTCTGATCCATGCATGCCATATATACACAAATTACATAACATTGCCAATAATTTCAAACTCGCCATGGAATTGGCACATCCTGCGTGGAAAGACGATATTTTTTTTACTGGAGTCGTAAATTCCCAACATGGGTTCCAAAAACTACGGACTGGTAATAACTTATAATATGTTTTATCTTTATTATCAAATATCATTTGATTTATCTATAACAATTAAACACATGCTCTTCTCCAGCAACCTGTCAGGCTTCCTTGTATACAGTTTCATGTGGTCGTGGAATGGTGTAAGATTACCAGTTATCAACACTGTGAGTATATAGTATTCTCTATGTATATTTTGTAGACTACATAGCAAATTAATAAGTTAATTATTATCTGCCATGCACAGCGATCACATTCACTGAGGACGAATTTCTTGGTGGACATTTTGAAGAGCAGTGAAAATGAATGTAAAGACATTATCCCTGGAGAACTCCAAGACCTACTTAAGCAAACCAGAAATTAGATGGTTCAGGCGAGACATAACTTATTATTGCCTTGTTATGCATTATAATTGGCCTAGGCTTGTAATTTCATGACTTGAACTTGCTGGTGATATACATGAGTGTTTTCCAGATTATATACATGGAAGCAAGACGAGTGTAATTTTGCAATAAATTTTAAAATAAATTTCGAATCAAATTAGTGCAAATATTAAAAAAATCAAGATAGTATGTCGAAATAAAATCAACAAAAATTCTAAACCAATTATTATAGATTTAAAGCATGTCAATATAAATTTGGGAGCAGATCGTGAAACTTCAAATGCAAATTTTGTATGAAAATTTCAAATTAGTTTAACTTTAGGAGATGTGTTAGTATAAATTTGAAAGCAAATCGGTATAAATTTGAAAGCAAGTTGTGGCAAACATGGAGGCAATCTGAGCATAATTTGCAAGAAAAATTATAAATAAAATATAAAATCAAATTTGTGTAACCTCAGTATAACTTTGAAATAAATTTATTATAAATTCAAAAGCAAAGTCGGGATAAAAATGGAAGAAAAAATGAGCTTAGTTTGCTAGCAAAATTACAAATAAAATATAAGAATCCAATTTGTGTAAGTCAGCATAAATTAGAAACAATTGAATATAGGTTTGAAAGTAAGTTAGGATAACACATGGAAGAAAAATGATCATAATTTGCAAGAAAACTATAAATAAAATATAAAAATGAATTTGTGTAAATATGAAGCAAGTCGGGATAATTTTGTTGAAAAAAGTAAAAATCAAACCCAATTATTACAAATTTAGAAGAAGATCAATATAATTTTTGGAATTAAGTATGCTGCATAAAACTTTGGGAGCAAAATTGAGAATAATTTGGGAGCATAATAATTTGAAAGATCAATATAATTGTTCCATTTGTCATTAGAACTAGCGTGCATTATGGGTGTGTGGGTTGGTTGTTCTCTCTAATCATGTATACATAATAATCTGCTATGCAACAAAAGAAAGCTTCACGTTACTCTATGGCCACGCAGACAACTTGGATTGGCTTACTTCAATCCAACTGCTCCTGACATTGTGCAGACGATCACACAAACGTGCGCATGCGCGGAATGAGGGATTGCGTATAAAGAAATAAATTTATTGTTAACAGGACCATTGCATGCTTGGACTAGAGATGCTTTTGCACGGAGAATTGGAGGTCCACTAACCACTTAATCAGCAAAGGGCTTCAGTACGTAGAGTACATTTTTGCAAATAACTTTGAAGCAAAATATTTTGGCATAAATATAGGTGATCTACTTTTTGGTACACAAATATATACATGTATTTTCTGCAATTTACTATTGCTCAATAATTGGATTCTATGGTTAGACGTGTCGGTCCCAAATTTGCAATCCACAATTCTCTGTGATTCCACCATACTATTTCTTGGATTAGTAGATAGTGCACACATACACACATATACATATCGCAAAAGTAGAACTAATACAATAGTGGACTTAAACTTGTGTTGATCAGGCTGAAACCTTTAAAAAACAACGGTAGAAATGGAAACATCACGTGGGTGAAACCCTCAGGATATGTCCACAGACAATTAATTGGGGTCATGACCTAGCCTTGGCCTTTTCATCTTTTAGTCTTGTCAACAACTTTAGACGATCGTATGGCTTGTCTTTCTCATTCTTACTTATTGAATGATAGTAATTGAATAACAGTGAGTACAAAGATACTCAATAAGTCACCATACAAAATACAATTATAATATATGCGAGACTAAACAAAGGGTTGCTTGAAGTTATTTTATTTGCAGAAGCCACATTTGAAATAGAATAAGTAGAAAACCTGAGACTTAGCATTTTAATTAAATTATATTTTTAAAGAGTGTAAAAGTATGCAATAATAATAGCAGTGCAGATTGCATCCACTTATTATAGATCATGATTCTATCCACCATATGGTATCTTTGTTACTAGAGTTTTATCTACCCATTATATTCACTGGGTTCTATCCACCCAAGAGAAATCAAAGTTAGGGTTCTCATCTCAATCACTAAGATTTTTTTTGTAAAATAGATACTAACTTGAGTTAGTTTCCATGCTCGCCCTTGACTATGGGTATGGCTGTTCGAATAGTTTTCACTCTGCAGTGGTCATACACTTTACCTACAAGACATGCCCAACTTATTTTGTCGCAACGCCACCTTTGGCGTGAAGCTCAGATTGTCACCATAAGGCCTTTACAATGTATTTTCCCAATATGACTATACCTGTTAAGGTTTTCACCACCATGAGGTTCTATCTACCCCAGTGCCCCTCTCTTGCGCCGCACGGAGGCTTTTGTCCAGCACTCATCTGTGTTTCACCGGATGATGCATCCAGCGTTGGGCCGATGAAAATTAATTGGCCAGGTTGTACCTATTATAGACTTGTGGTTACACTGCTTTATCTTGGGAGGTCCACACAAGATTTAGTTCATAGGATTATCTAGGCGGTTCTGCCACAAATCATACTCTCGTACTCCAACTACACCAATCCCACTTACCATTCGCCCAGGTATGAATCAAGTTTAGAGTTTTGGGGTCCAAAATATCCTTTTAGTTCAAATACCAGTCACTTCCCTCTAGTGGTTGCTCAAACCAAGTTTTCATATTTGAAATGATGTCAGGCAAATTAATGCTCACATGTATCTAGCAAGGCTAAGCATGGTGTTTAGATACAGACTTATCAACTAGTATGTATACCATTAATTTTAGGGTGACAGGTATATATCCAAAGCCAAGGAATGGAATTCACTAGCACCTTTAATTAATAAGGCGTTAACTACTAGTTAGCAGTAATATAATTTGCTTAATAAAATAAGCATGCAATTTAATAGTTTAACACAATATACTTTGCAATATGATAAAAGTGATAACTTGCCTTGCTCAATTTACTGCGGCCTTAGTCTTGCTCAAAACCTTCTCAGTCAATGGTCTTGAAACTCTTTGGTAATTGCCTTGATCTTGATTTCGCTCAATCTATTGCTTCTTCGAGACTCCAAATTCTAGTTACGTGACAAACAACCAAATCTAAATAGATCCAAATAACTCAAAAATTCAAATAAATTTGAATGGACTCAATTAAATTTTATTATAATTAAGTTGGTGACATGAGATAAGGTTTAGTGGGTGCAGGATGTAGATGGGGTTCAAACAAAGTTTGAACAAAGGGGAAATGACATAGAGGAAATATCTCGAGAAGAACATTAAGGAATGATCAAGGAGGATGAATGAATATTTACAGGAATATTCTACTCCAGATTTGAAGGTGGTTAGGCATAACTGACCAGAGGATACTATTGCTTAAACCTAACTTAATGACTTTTTATTATTTTCTTATTTATTAAGGAAGTTCCATGAGTTAGGTAAGACCTACGGACAAATACGAGGATCTATATGGTATACTGGGTAGTATTACCAAATATTATTATCTAAGGATTATGGTGCAGGTTCAACACACGATGTGCATTATTTTAATTTAATGTATTAATCTTAGATTTTACATTTCTGGGAAGTTCATGATGTATTATTATTTGAGGTTTAATTGCCAATTAATAAAAAATTTAATAATGAACTAAAATGTGTGTGTGGGGGGGGGGGGGGGTCATCTATTTGATTAATTTCTATGATGTTTTATATGGAAGGTGCATCTAAGTGGCTGACAGGTTATACCCCTAGTTGGTAATTGGCATCTAACTTTAGTTAGGACACTAAGTACTCATAAACCACAGTTGATAATTAATTAATCCTAGGGTTTACATACTTCTAGACAAAATGTAAAATCTTAATGGAGTTGCATTTTAACATGACTCCCTTTTGAAAGTAGCGCTTTGAATTAAATGTTGTTGATACTCTAATTATCCTTTATTATCATTTAACACTACTTGTCTTTGATTTATGTTCTAATTACATGGCTATGACACCTATTTTACTATGTTGCGAGTTGACAATGTTACAAGGGCACAGAGAGGGAAAAGGGGTGGCAGCATTGGAGAGGTAGAGGGAGGAAAGGGTGGCACACACGAGTAGGAGAGTGGTTAGGGGAGCTCACCAGTGCAGAAGATGAGGGCAGAGGTGAACCGAGGCAAGCTAGCGACGGTGACTTGAGGCAGCGCGGTGAGGCTCACAGTGGTGGCAGTGGTTTTCAGTTGGAATAGAGGAAGACGATGGCGTGGCGAGCTCCTATGCCCGAATCACCAAATTGAATGAGAGGAAACACAATAGGAGGGGTGGAACATGATGTGACGTGAATGGTTTTAAGTGTTGCTCACTGGAATGGCTGGACCGACGAACGAAAGTGGCAGCCGGAGTGACGGGAGTTGGGTGCTACTCGGTTGAGCTGCACGCTGAGGAATGGAAGGAGTGGGCAGAGGTGAGGAGCGAGTAGAGGGGATGGGCGACTTAAATAGCTGGGGCGGGCGGTAGTGGCACTGTGCTCATCGACCAGGTAGTAGTGCATGATATGGGTGCAACGTGGTGAGGAGACGACTATGATAGAAGCAGTTGGCAGCAGCGACGACGTGGGCGATATGACGGGCTTGTGTGGGCACAGGCGTAGGGGTGACACGGGAGTAGGTGTGGGAGCAATTGGCAGCAGGGCATGGATAGGTGTAGGAGCAATTACCAGCAGGGCATGGGTAGGTACGGGAGCAATTGGCAGTAGGGCATGGGCGCATGACATGATGATGCGACGGGTCGCGGCGTGTGCGCTGACACAACTAGCGTGGCACATCATAGTGCAGCGTGAGCACGCACGGTGTGGGCATGACAGACCCAGGTCGGGCATGCTCGTGTGCATGGCACAATGCAAGTAGCGAGGCGACACAGTGCATGGCGCGTGGCAGCATGGCCATAATGCCAGCAATGATGGGGAGGAACCAACATCGACAGAGGCACAAGCGTGGTCGGGCGTGTAGCTAGGCTAGGTTGTGGCCAGAGTAGTAGGGAGGAGAGAGAGGAAGATGAACGACTGTGGCTAGGCCAATTGGACCTGGAGACAGGCTGGGGGAATGGAATAAAAAAAAGGAGAAAAGGGATTGCCAGCCTAGATTGAATTTTTTGTTTTTGTTTTCTTTTTATTTGAATTTGGATTTTGGTTTTGAATTTGAATTTCATTCTTCTCATTGCTTCCAATTGCTCATCCTTTTATTATTATTACTATTTTTTATTTATTGTGTATTACTCCTTGTATTACTTTGCATAACGCAAATTTCAGAAAAGCCCAAGTAAATTCTAGAAAAACCGAATGTGAACAAAATGCATTAAAAAGCTTTAAAAATTTTATATTTTCAAACATCTAATTTTAGAGATGTTACAAGACATCAGATGGTCATATTTGTAATTTTACCTAATCCTAGGGGCATAAGAGAATCCTTCCCCCGGATAGAGACCTGTCCAAACTTGCGGCCCGGCATAGTCCTAGCTTAGCATCGTCTATTTGGCCCTGTTAATTAAATAGGCCATATTGTGCTAGGCGTCGGGCTTAGCCTTAGACCCAAGCGTAGCCTGTGCCTAGCCGCCTAAGCACGCTTAGCTCGATGAGCCGGTATTAGGCCTGTTTAGCCCTTTTCATGCTAAAAAATTTGAAAAATTACAAAAATGTGTAGAATTCAAAAATACAAATTAAAATTTATAAAAAAGATTCTATACCATAAAATTAAAAGATTTTTTTTGAAAATTTCTAACTTCCAACACCTATAAACTGCTTGAAAATTTAAAAATTGAGTTGTCACCATGCCTAAATAGGTTAAACTGGCCATGTTGTGCCTAAACAGAGCACGTCCTTGTCTTGCGCATGCCGTGCTAGACCGGCCTACCGGGCAGCGATGCCGACCCAAGCACGGCACAGCCTATTGGGCTAGGCCGGCATGTCCCTTTTAGCTTATGGGCCATTCCATATCTAGGCTGGACCAATAGTGCTCGGTCAGCCCACCGCATGGTCCATTTAGCCAGTTCTACCTAGGGCTATAAATGGGCTGAGCTCGATAGAAGCTCGGCTTGACAAAGCTCGTCTAGGCTCGGTAAGACATGCTTCATGTTTTCATCAAGAAAAATTCATTCTCACATCACAAGGACAGTTGGACAGGGCAGTCACAAAACATTAGAACAAATTGAATAATGCAGTAGCATCTTTTATATGTAATAATATTCAATAAGAAAATGGAAGTGATCATAACATAACGGGTTTATCTTAGTTCGTAGGATCAATATGACAGAAAGTATATAATAGGAGTACACACGGTAACACAAATGATAGATCACAAGTTCACAATATAATAACCATTAGTACAAGTTCACAACATAATAACCATCAGTCCATGACATCCTAAATTTTTTTAATGGGGCAAGCATGCCTTAAACAGGTAGACAAAAGACATGACATCACATAGGTTCACTTGTACATTCTACTAACTGTTAGCCAAAAGGTGCTTCATCTTCATCCAATAGCCACAAAATGCTTTCACTATTGGCAATGAAAGAAATGTAGTTAGTGGTGCATAAAAATGTGAGATTTCAGAAAATTGAATGTATATATTGCTTATATCTGTAACAAACTAGTATGCATTATAATCAAATACATCAAGAAATTAGTGTTGATGTTCTATTATTCAGGTTTAGCACTTAGCAGTGTCAGTGTGTTATATGCCATACAATGTGTTATCCTAAGTTGTTGAGTGGTGCATGTTCTGTTGCGTGTATGAAATCACCTGGTAAGAGTGTTTTCCTTAGTTCTTGAGTGGTGCATGTTCTGTTGTGTGTATGAGTATATAAAAGCTTCACACTTAATATCCAGAAAATTGATCCTCCCGGTCTAATTGGAAGCATGAGACTTGACTGGTCAATTTGAAATTGATATACTATTCATGGTACAATGTTATGTTGAATGGTGAAATTGAGTCATTTTTTAAAAGAATAAAGCCTTACTCACTAGGCAAATATTTCTGCACAAAATGAATAACAAGGTATACTAATACTCATGGCTGAACATAATTTGATATCACAACAAAGTGCTTGCGCTGTCCAACAATCCAACAATCAACAGGGGAATTAGAGACTGACTTTTGTGCATGTAAGATCCCGTTTGGAATTTACGACATTATTTGCTTCAAAAGAGACTGACCAAACATAAAAGTGCAATGTTTCAAAATGATAAACATCTTTGAGCACCCAATTCTCATTGGTAAAATTACAACACTATGGAGTATTGAGTATTGACCTGAGAATGCTCTCCAATTTATACCTCTTGTAAATAACTACACATGATAATGAATATTATAACCACTTGGCAACTTCATCTAACAGCACAAGACTGACTGAAGTTTTGTTCATCACACTGGGCATCACACTAGGCTGTTAGATGTCATTAAGTCATTAAGCTAACAGATAAGAAAAGCATACCTGATAAAGAAGACATAATCACTAATTGCTACCCACAATTGAAAGTTCTTTCGGAGTATCGATTGATAACAACAGAATGGAATTAGCATCATCCTCTTATGTAAGAACATAATGTAAACAAGGATTAGATCAAGACTTCAATTATTTGGTTTAAAAAATAGCAACATCCATAAACTTACCAAATCCGTTGGTTTGTGGGGGCTTCATCTAATCCAACTAGATGCACACACCAAAGATTGCACTATTGATAGGAGTAAAGAGCAACGATAGTCATCAATCTTCTTAATATCCTTAAAACCCTTCTTCAGTACTTCCTTTTCAAATTCATAGAGCTTCAGGCATTCATTTCTAATAGTGACTCTAGTAGCCTTTTGTATGCAGGATTTAGTGATTTCCGCAAAACATTAAACCACATATACTCCACAATACAGAATGGTAGCTCATGAACAATGATCATTTTGCAAATAAGTTCATCAATTCTTGCATGATCATAATAACCAGGGGCAGCAACATAAGGAGTTTTAGTATCAATGTCACCTTCCTCAGTGCTAAGAAAATTGATGGTCATTTGCTGCTTGCATTTCTGCTGAAGCTTGTAATAATCACATTGCTCAAGATGCCTCTTAAAATGTGATGTAGTACCACTGCTGTTCTTTGTTAGCAAAGCTCCGTATGCCTTGCACTTCAACTTGCTTTTCGTCTCTCCTCTTTTTTTCTTCGATGGAACTTCACATTCCTCAAAGAAATTATATATTGAGGACTTCTTCTTCCTAGTGGGTTTCGTTGGTCCATCCTCTCGACCCTCCACTTGTAGATCTTCTGGTGCTACTGTTGTTGCCATGCCATCTGAGTGCCTTGCTAGTGAATGATTAGATTGCTGTGTTGATTGTGGATTTTGAGACATCTACAATAATTCACATAGTATCATCAACAAAATGCGTGAGTGCAAGAATGAAAAATAAACTTCAGTGATCCTAAATCAACACAAGCAACCTTGGCAGAAAGCTTCAAATCTTCTTGGCACTGGGAGCCGTAGCAAGATGATCAGACTCGACCTTTAGATTGTATTCATAAATCAGAATGTAACTGATGTATATAGTTTTGAATCGAACTTAGCTACAGACCGAAACTTCTTGAGTGTAATATGTAACAACTACAACAAAATGAATAATCCAAAGATTCACAAATTTATAGTTCTTCGCAACAGCAAAAGAAGAGGAGAGGTCAAGGGCATGGTTCGTACTCAGTCTGTCTGCGGTGGTACTTGATGTCGGGGTGGCGGTGGGGAGCCGAGGAGGATCTTCACAGTGGAGGAGGAACACAGAGGAGGAGAGGCGCCAGGCTACTGGTGGGTCGATGCTCGGTGCATTGCCGTGTTCAGTCGCGTGCTTGGCTGCCCGCTTTGTCGCCTCGTCACCTCGAGGGAGAGCATGA
Source organism: Dendrocalamus latiflorus (assembly GCA_017311315.1). Classification (NCBI taxonomy): domain Eukaryota; kingdom Viridiplantae; phylum Streptophyta; class Magnoliopsida; order Poales; family Poaceae; genus Dendrocalamus; species Dendrocalamus latiflorus. The sequence goes on along the minus strand of CM029649.1, from coordinate 17,079,177 downwards.
GTGCACGACAAGGCTAAGGGCAGGAGGTGGAGACCGAACAACCGATAGGGTGGGGGGAGCTATGAGTCGGGATAAGCAATAGGCTGGAGAACAGGGAGTCAGCCTGGGAGAAGCATTCAAGCAAGAGGCGGACGGGCATGGTCATGGTGGATTGGTGGAGTGGCGGTCGGCGGCGTTGGGGGAACGGGATTTGGATTTGGGCATTTGGTGGTGTCGGCATCAGTTGGCAAGAGGGCATTAGGGTTAGAGCAAGAGGCTAGGATCTGGGGACCTGAGGTGGGGAATGTGAAAGCATCTAGGCCCCTAAAATTATTTGTTTTGGTAATGAATGATGTTATTTGATTATGGGACTAATATGCGTGTTGAGTGTTTGTAAAGATTAGTCTCAAAGACAGAGAGAAGAGGTACATAAAAAGAATTCACATGATTCAAAAGGATCCAAGACGGCAAGGTAAATAGTTTAGGGCCTTTTTATTTTTACCGGTCTTAGGAGAAAGGCGGAAGACCGGATTATTGGGTAGATGCCGTACTATTAAGAGGGATCATAGCTAAGTGCTTGATCATATGCAAATTTGCCCCATGGATCAATTTAGGATCATGCATACACTTGGAATTAAAATTGAATTAAAATTTGTGCACTCCCAGAAATTTTGGTAGTACCGGCGTGTAATTTGCGGAACTACCGCATGGGCGGAAGTTCCGATTTACCGAGCGGAACTTTAATTCCAGAGAGCGCCCGGAGTTGGTCTTAGTCTCCTGGAAATCGGAAGTACCGCGGGTTGAACTGCGGAACTACCGCATGGGCGGAAGTTCCGGCTTAACGAGCGGAACTTTATTTCCAGAGAGCAACCTCGTGTCACACTTCGCCTCTTTGAGATCGGAAGTATCGGGGACAAGTCGGAACTTCCGGGAATCCGGAAGTACCGCATTTACAACGGCAGAAGTACCGCATTTAATGTCCAACGGATACTTCTGATCCACTGACATAGCCGTTCTGACCCACCTGCAAAAATCCGGAAGTACCGCACATTGCACTGCGGTAGTTCCGATTTCCCTGATTTTTCAGGATTGTTTATTGCAACGGCTAATTGAGGTTGGTGGGGGTATAAATTCGACCCCACCGGCACAAGGACATGTTGTTGAACCCTCATTGATCACTCTTGAGCATAGAGCAACCTCTCACACCTCACTTTCACACATTTGCATTCAATTGAGGTAATTGAGTGAATTCAAGTGCATTGCATCCGTAGATTGATCCATTTGGCACTTGAGCGTGATCAAGCCCTGCGACGATCTATTCTCTTGGAGTTTGCCGACTCCTAGACGGCTTGGCGGGAAATTCGGTGATCTTCTCAAGAAGATTGTGAGAAGGCCCGAGACGGTTGTGAAGGCTTGGAGCTCGCCTACCCGGAGCGGGAAAGGGCTACCGATAGTGATCGAGGTGCTTAGGCTCAAGTCGTGGAGCCGGTCCGATTCGTTCGGGCTTTCCTCAACGTGGACTAGGGGAGACCGGCAAGTCTCCGATCACCACGGTAAAAAGTAATCGTGTTCTTTGTGGTTTGCTCTTAGAATAATTCTCTTTGTGCTAGTGATCACTTGCGCCATATTATCTTGATTAGTTGTTGCCTTGCTAACTTGCTTTAGACAATTTGTTAAATTATAATTGTTAGCCTAAATTAGAAGAAAAATTTTAAACCGCCTATTCACCCCCCCTCTAGTCGGCCTCCTCGATCTTACAAGTGGTATCAGAGCTTGGTCTCTCATTTATTAGACTTCACCGTCTAGAGAGTAAAGGATGGCTAGTGAGGGAATTGCTATAGGAAAGGCACCTTTGTTTGATGGCTCTAATTATGCCTATTGGAAAATTAGAATGTCAATTTATTTAAAGGCCATGAGTCCTAGCGTTTGGAAAATCGTGAATGAGGGTTACGTTATGCCGCTTGATCCATTGCATTTAACGGAACAAGACGGGCGTAACGCTCATTTAGATGCCCAAGCAATGAATGCTCTCTTTGGAGCCTTAAACGCGGATGAGTTCAATAGAGTGAGCAATCTTGAGACGGCTCATGCTATATGGACTACCCTTTCGGAAATACACGAAGGGACATCTACGGTTAAGGAGGCAAAGTTGCATCGGCTGAGGATTAAATATGAGACATTTACGATGTTGCCCCATGAGGATATCAATGAGATGTACTCACGGCTCAACAATATCGTAAATGAGCTCAAAGGTCTTGGTACTAACCTTTCCGATGTTGACATTGTAAGGAAAATGCTAAGGGCGTTGCCGGAGAAATATGAAATGTTGGTGACTTTATTTCTCAACTCACCCGAGTTGCCAAGAATGACACCAACTCAACTATTGGGCAACCTCATCACAAACGAGCTATACAAGAAGGACAAGGAGGAGCTCTTGGAGCAATCAACCTCCAAAGTGAAGAAGATCACCGCTTTCAAAGCCAAGGCGGTGACAAGTGAGGAATCCGAGGATGATGAAGAGGATTCCGAAGAGGAGTTTGCCCTTCTAGTGAGAAGGATGAACAAGTTCATGAGGAGGCGCTCATTTCGAAGCGCAAGTCATGAAATAGGCAAGAAGTGGCACTCCTCCTCCAAAAACAAGTATAGCAACATCCGTTGCTATGAGTGCGATGAGAAGGGGCATATAGCTTCACAATGCCCCACCAAGAAGGATGACAAAGAAAAATCATCAAAGAAGAAGAGTTACAACGGCAAGAAGAAGCTTTTCAAGAAGCTTCACAAAGATGGCAGGAATGAGGCTCATATTGGTGAATGGGACTCCGATGAGGAGTATTCCGACTCCGACTCAAGCGAGGACGAGTCTCCCAAGAAGAAGGGACTCGTGGGCATCGCCATAAAGGAGACTCCATCACTATTCTCCACTCCTACATGCCTTATGGCTAAAGGAGAAAAGGTAAAATCACTTGATGATGATGAGCCTTCATATGATGACTTGATGGATATGTTAGTTGAATTGAATGAGTTTCTTAGAAAAGAAAAATCAAAGTATAAGGTCTTAAAGAGAGAACACATCTCTCTCAAAGATTCTTATAAGGAGCTAAAGGAAGCTCATGATTTACTTCTCCAAGAAAATCATAAATCTAGTGCTAGCATTGGAGTTACTTGTGATATCTTGAATGAAATGTCTAGTATAGAAATTTCAAAGTCTAGCATATCTACTTGTTGTGATGATTTACTTGACATGCCTTGTTCATCTAGTGTTGACTCTAGAAATGCTTTAAATCTTGTTCATGATGATATGCTTACTAATGAAAACAAAAATTTAAAGGAACAAGTGCTAAAATTGAACAAAAGTTTAAAAAGAGCTTATAAGGGAAAAGAAACCCTTGATAAGTTGCTAAGCACTCAAAGATGCTCTTTCAATAAGGAGGGACTCGGATATGTCCCTAAAAAGGGTAAGAAACCGACATACAAGCCTGCAAGGTTTGTAAAGGAGGATGGTAAGTTTTGCACAAAATGTCGGTGTGTTGGACATGCTCAAAATGATTGCTCTAAGAATAACATGCATTCCATTGGTCTATATGATTCTTGCTATATGCTTTAAAAGTCTAAGAATGGAAACGTGATTGCTCATTTCATTGGCACCTCAATTTTGGGTGCTAAAAAGAAATCCATTTGGGTACCCAAAACCTTGGTTACTAACCTCCAAGGACCCAAACAAACTTGGGTACCTAAAAGAGCTTGATTTTCTTTTGTAGGTGAACTACAAGACCGGTGGAAGGCATTGGGTATTGGATAGTGGATGCACTCAACACATGACCGGAGACCGGAAAATGTTCACCACATTTGAGAGTGGAAGCAACGACAAAATCACATTTGGGGACAATAGCAAAGGAAAGGTGTTAGGCTTGGGTAAAATCGCTATCCCAAATGACCTTTCCATTTCTAATGTGTCTCTAGTTGAAACATTAAATTTCAATTTGCTATCCGTTGCTCAATTATGTGATTTAGGTTTAACTTGCTCATTCTCAAAGGAAAATGTAACAATCTCAAAAGATAATAACAATGAACTTGTTTTTAAAGGTTTTAGATTTGGAAATCTCTATTTGGTAGATTTCACTTCAAATGATTCATGTCTAAAAACTTGTTTAATTGCAAAAACCTCTTTGGGTTGGTTGTGGCATAGAAGACTAGGTCATGTGGGTATGATTCAACTTAAAAAGTTTTTCAAACATGACTTAGTTGTTGGCTTGAAAGATGTGAAGTTTGAGAAAAACCGACTTTGTAGTGCTTGTCAAGCCGGAAAGCAAGTCGCTAATTCTCACCCTTCCAAGAGTATCATGTCAACCTCTAGGCCATTGGAGCTCTTACATATGGATTTGTTTGGGCCAACAACCTACAAGAGCATCGGGGGTAATAGCTATTGTCTAGTCATTGTGGATGATCACTCTAGATATACATGGGTTTTCTTCCTAAATGACAAAAGCGAAACCTTCGAAATTTTCAAAAGCTTTTCAAAAAGGGCCCAAAATGAATTTGATTTTAAAATAAAGAAAATTAGGAGTGATAATGGTTCCGAGTTCAAAAACACTAAAATCGAAGATTTTTGTGATGAACTTGGAATAAAGCACGAACTTTCCACAACCTACACTCCGGAGCAAAATGGAGTTGTAGAACGGAAAAATCGAACATTAATTGAAATGGCTAGAACAATGCTTGATGAATATAATACTTCCGCCAAATTTTGGGCGGAAGCTATTAACACCACTTGTCATGCCATAAATCGCCTTTATTTACATCGTCTTTTGAAAAAGACTTCTTATGAGCTTCTCATTGGAAGAAAACCGAACATTTCCTACTTTAGAGTATTTGGTTGCAAGTGCTACATCTTAAGAAAGGGTGTTCGGCTCTCTAAATTTCAAAGTCGATGTGATGAAGGTTTTCTATTAGGTTATTCTTCAAATAGCAAAGCATATAGAGGTTACAACAAAAATTCGGGTCTAATAGAAGAATCTTGTGATGTTCAATTTGACAAAACTAATGGCTCTCAAGAAGAGCAAGAAAATTTGGATGATGTAGGAAATGAAGGATTGCGCAAGGCTATGGAGAATATGCAAATTGGTGACATCAAGCCTAAGGATGATCTAACATCGCCAAGTTCATCAAAACAAGTAGAGCCTCCCACCTCGTCTACTACAAGTCAATTCCAAATCATTGAAGATGAAGAAAAGGATCAATAACATAACCACATCAAGATTCACAACGCAATTGCCAAGGATCATCCAATAGATCAAATATTGGGTGATGTGAGTAAGGGTGTTCAAACTCGCTCTAGAGTAGCTTCGTTTTGTGAACATTACTTCTTTGTTTCTTCTCTTGAGCCTAAAATTGTAGATGAAGCTCTAGATGACCCGGATTGGGTAAATGTCATGCATGAAGAGTTGAACAATTTTGCTCAAAACGAAGTATGGACCTTGGTGGAAAGACCCGAAGAGCACAATGTCATTGGTACAAAATGGGTATTTCGGAACAAACAAGATGAAAATGGAATAGTGGTAAGAAACAAAGCAAGGTTAGTTGCTCAAGGTTATACTCAAGTCGAGGGTTTGGATTATGATGAAACATTTGCACCCGTAGCTAGACTTGAGTCTATTAGAATCTTGCTTGCATTTGCATCTAGCTTTGATATTAAGTTATTTCAAATGGATGTCAAAAGTGCATTTCTTAATGGAACAATCTCCGAACTTGTATTTGTTGAACAACCTCCGGGGTTTGAAGATTCAAAATACCCTAATCATGTTTACAAGCTTTCTAAGGCATTATATGGTTTAAAACAAGCCCCTAGGGCATGGTATGAACGACTTATAAATTTCCTTGTCTCAAAAGGATTTAAAATTGAAAAAGTAGATACAACTCTATTCACAAAAATCATTGGTGATGATTTCTTTGTATGCCAAATTTATGTTGATGACATTATATTTGGTTTAACTAACAATGATTTTTGCAAAGAATTTGGAGATATGATGTCTAGAGAATTTGAGATGTCCATGATTGGAGAATTGAGTTATTTCCTTGGACTTCAAGTCAAACAACTCAAGGATGGGACTTTCATAAGCCAAACAAAGTATATCAAAGATCTTTTCAAAAAGTTTAGCATGGAAGACGCAAAGCCCATCAAGACACCTATGGCAACCAACGGGCATCTAGACCTCGACGAAGGAGGTAAGTCGGTAGATTTAAAGCTTTATAGATCCATGATTGGTAGTTTGCTTTATCTTACCGCATCTAGGCCCGATATCATGTTTAGCGTATGCATGTGTGCTCGCTTTCAAGCTTCGCCAAAAGAGTGTCATTTAAAGGCCGTAAAAAGAATTTTGAGATATTTAAATAACTCCCAAAACATAGGGCTTTGGTATCCTAAAGGTGCAAAATTTGAATTAATTGGATATTCGGATTCCGATTATGCGGGTTGTAAAGTGGATAGAAAAAGCACCTCGGGAAGTTGTCAATTCTTGGGTAGATCTTTAGTGTCTTGGTCCTCAAAGAAACAAAATTCCGTAGCACTTTCAACCGCCGAAGCCGAATATGTTTCCGCCGGAAGTTGTTGTGCTCAATTGTTATGGATGAGGCAAACCTTGATGGATTATGGGATTAGCTTTGACAAAGTGCCTCTATTGTGTGATAACGAAAGTGCCGTCAAAATATCCAATAATCCAGTCCAACACTCAAGAACCAAGCACATAGACATACGCCACCACTTCTTGAGAGACCATGTTGGAAAGGGGGACATTTGTATTAGCCACATCCGAACTGAAGACCAACTAGCGGACATTTTCACCAAACCCTTAGATGAAAGCCGTTTTTGCAAATTAAGGAGTGAATTGAATGTCATAGATTATTCAAATTTACGGCTCAAATAAATGTGTACTCAATTGGAAGAGCTTGAGAGATTGTGTGCAAAAACGAGTTACAAAGGGGTTTGTTTAAATCAAAAGCCAAAACTATTTGAAAATAATATTTTTGTGATACATAATGCACAATGATCCTTAATGTTTTTATTTGAGTGCAAAAACTAGGGATCATTTGCATATACTCCAGTCCTAAAGTTCAAATCCAGAGAAGTTCCAGAAAACTCGGAACTACCGCAGTTATATCAGCGGTACTTCCGCTCGTTCCAGAAAAATCGGAACTACCGGCGTTATCTGCCTGGTACTTCCGATATTTCTGAAGAAGCGGAACTTCCGGCGTGTTGAGCACGGAACTTCCGTTTTCTGCGGGAGTTAATGCCCGTAACCGCTGTTTCCCAGCCGTTTCTCCTCTTTTCTCTCCCGCATTCAATTGTTTTTGTCTTCCCTCTCTCTCCCTCCCTTTCCTCTCCCAAACCGCAAGTCTCCTTCTTCCTTCCTCTTCCTCTCTCTCTCCCAAGAATCCACCCCTCTCACCATCCTTCAAATCCGAGAGGAGCTCGTCATTCTTGGGTGATCTTCTGCGTTCCCAGGGTTCTCCTCCTCCGATTGATCGAGGTAAACAAGATCAAATCCCTTGTTTTCTCACTTCAAAAACCCTAGGGCTAAAACTTTGGTTAAATTGAAAATGCGATGATTTTTGCTGAAATTTGTTTGAGCAAACTAGTTAGGATGGGTATTATAGTGTTCTTACAAACATGCATTGAATTCCATCCAAGAAATACCCCAAAAAGATTAAAGATTGAACTTGCCCTAAAAACAACCAGAAAAATCGGAACTACCGCTCAAGGAGCGGAACTACCGGGGTCCCGGAAGTTCCGCTGTTTAGCCGTCGGTACTTCCGATTTTCCTGGAACAGCAGCAGTTTCATTCCTTTTCAATTCAAATCAATTCCAATTTCATTCTAGCTCATTCCTTGCTACTTTATTCTATCCTTGAAGATGCCTAGAATGAAGAACATCTCATACAAGGCCTACGCCAGAGATCGTGGCCAATCCTCCTCGGCCACTCCAGCTGCTGGTGAGAGCAGGGACAAGGAGCCCGCATCTGACTCTGAGGAATCCCGTTCTGAGTCAGAAGAGAATGAGGAGTATGAGGCGTCTGAGGAGTCAGATGAGGAGATGCCTGCTGCAGAGGAGCCTCAGATTAACTTGAACCAGATCACAGGGGAAGACTACGCTATTTTGCGTCGTCGCAGCCAGTATGTGCTTCCAAGGAACTCGCAGAACCCAAAGTTCAATACACAGTTCCAGGAGCAGGTGTACACTCAATTGTATGGTCCTGCCAGGAAGTTTGCTCAGCACAAGTACGTGGACTGGGACCACTTGTCACAGGTTGACAAGTTTGATGGAGCATACCAGCTCTTTCGGCGAGCGGGTGTTCATCAACTCGTTGCCTTCCAGTCGAGCTATAATGAGGAGATGATCAGGCAGTTCTACGCCACCTTGTACATCTCTCCCAACTTTGAGCATCTGCAGTGGATGACGGGACAGCAGCCGGTGAGCAGCACCAAACATGATTTTGAGCTAGCCCTGCACACCGAGTCCAGCGCTTATGAGAAAGTCTTCAGCCGGCCAGCTCTGCCCATTGCTGCCTACACTGAGTATTATGACCGGACTGTTGATTTTGTGCCAGGGACGACGATAGGTTTGCTACCTATCCCCAGTCTCGTCAACAGAATCATCAACCACACCATCTTCCCGAAGAGTGGGAACTATGATGCGATTCGCGGCCATGCCTGGAATGTCATTGATTACATCATGCACGGCGAGAAATTTGATGTGGTGGATTTGATCATCCGGGAGATCAATGCCAACAAGAATGATCGTGTGCGGAGGATCAACTACGCACCATACATTATGGCGCTGATCACCAGGCAGACCGGGTACCAGGGAGCACGTGGAACAGTTTGCAAGCCATACAAGCCACGTGCCGAGCCTCCAGTCCCAGCTCCTGCTCGCCCTCGTGCTCAGCCTCAGGCAGCTGCCGATCCTCCTCCACCTCCTCCTCCTCAGCCCCAGGGTGATGGCGATGTTTCCTTGTCCCAAATCTACTCTGCCATCCTGAGGATTGAGGACCGCCAGTCTGAGCTGATCTCCACAGTTGCATCGCTTGGGGATCGTGTTTCTTCCCTAGAGAGCGCCGTGGTCCGTCCCCCTCCCTACTACTCCCGTCGTCGCCGCTCTCCTTCTCCTCGTGCACCTCAGCAGTAGATCTCTCTTTTTGGTACCTTGATGCCAAAGGGGGAGAAATCTAGGAGAAGCAATTGGGAAAGAATAAAATAAACCTTTTATCTATTTTATGCTATGGGTTGTAATGAACTATGTGTGCTATATTATGTGGATGGCATGATGTGATGTAATGGACTATATTTTTGATCATGCTATAAAATGCTTGTGCGTCTATGTGAATTCTGAAAATATTGTGAAATGCTCATATCTCTTGTGCAATAATTTTATCATGGATGCATAGATTTAGGGGGAGTTATCATTGTTTTATTCTCAATAATGCAAATACTCTCTCCATGCTCTTAAATTGCAAGATATTAAAATTATTGTGATATAGATCCTTCAAATAAGAAAGTATATCCACAAAACTCCTTCTCAAAATTGTGTATATTGTCATCAATTACCAAAAAGGGGGAGATTGAAAGCATCTAAGCCCCTAAAATTATTTGTTTTGGTAATTAATGACGTTATTTGATTATGGGACTAATATGCGTGTTGAGTGTTTGTAAAGATTAGTCTCAAAGACAGAGAGAAGAGGTACATAAAAAGAATTCATATGATTCAAAAGGATCCAAGACGGCAAGGTAAATAGTTTAGGGCCTTTTTATTTTTACCGGTCTTAGGAGAAAGGCAGAAGACCGGATTATTGGGTAGATGCCGTACTATTAAGAGGGATCATAGCTAAGTGCTTGATCATATGCAAATTTGCCCCATGGATCAATTTAGGATCATGCATACACTTGGAATTAAAATTGAATTAAAATTTGTGCACTCCCAGAAATTTCGGTAGTACCGGCGTGTAATTTGCGGAACTACCGCATGGGCGGAAGTTCCGGTTTACCGAGCGGAACTTTAATTCCAGAGAGCGCCCGGAGTTGGTCTTAGTCTCCTGGAAATTGGAAGTACCGCGGGTTGAACTGCGGAACTACCGCATGGGCGGAAGTTCCGGCTTAACGAGCGGAACTTTATTTCCAGAGAGCAACCTCGTGTCACACTTCGCCTCTTTGAGATCGGAAGTACTGGGGACAAGTCGGAACTTCCGGGAATCCGGAAGTACCGCATTTACAACGGCAGAAGTACCGCATTTAATGTCCAATGGATACTTCTGATCCACTGACATAGCCGTTCTGACCCACCTGCAGAAATCCGGAAGTACCGCACTTTGCACTGCGGTAGTTCCGATTTCCCTGATTTTTCAGGATTGTTTATTGCAACGGCTAATTGAGGTTGGTGGGGGTATAAATTCGACCCCACCAGCACAAGGACATGTGGTTGAACCCTCATTGATCACTCTTGAGCATAGAGCAACCTCTCACACCTCACTTTCACACATTTGCATTCAATTGAGGTAGTTGAGTGAATTCAAGTGCATTGCATCCGTAGATTGATCCATTTGGCACTTGAGCGTGATCAAGCCCTGCGACGATCTATTCTCTTGGAGTTTGCCGACTCCTAGACGGCTTGGCGGGAAATTCGGTGATCTTTTCAAGAAGATTGTGAGAAGGTCCGAGACGGTTGTGAAGGCTTGGAGCTCGCCTACCCGGAGCGGGAAAGGGCTATCGATAGTGATCGAGGTGCTTAGGCTCAAGTCGTGGAGCCGGTCCGATTCGTTCGGGCTTTCCTCAACGTGGACTAGGGGAGACCGGCAAGTCTCCGATCACCACGGTAAAAAGTAATCGTGTTCTTTGTGGTTTGCTCTTAGGATAATTCTCTTTGTGCTAGTGATCACTTGCGCCATATTATCTTGATTAGTTGTTGCCTTGCTAACTTGCTTTAGACAATTTGTTAAATTGTAATTGTTAGCCTAAATTAGAAGTAAAATTTTAAACCGCCTATTCACCCCCATCTAGTCGGCCTCTTCGATCTTACAGAATGACACGTATCGAATGAGGTGGTCGCTGGTTGGGTGGGTTAGGCTCAGTTGATAAGGTTGAGGTCGGATCTGAGGATTGAGGAATGACCGCATGAGCATTGAATTGAGGTTGAACCGAGTTTGGTCAAACTATTTACGCTTGGCTCGAACAAACTTGTGAGCTTAGAGCATCTCCAATGGTTATAGCTAGCAACTAACTATAAGACTTCCACATCATCTATATAGTACACACTAAAACTAGCATTCTAAAGAACTATCTATAAGGATAGCTATTTGATGCTTACATGTACACACAAAATTTATAGAGGCTGCCTCGTTTGACGTTATAGACTAGTGCTTGAGGAAGAGCTGGCTTGATTTTTTTTGCATACTCTCTTTCCTCCACATAGGATATATACTGATGTGTACATGCATATAACTAGCTGATTCAGACCATTGGAGATGCCTTTATGATAGAGCGCGAGCTCAATTTATTGTAAGCTTAAGCCAAGCTTAAATCAAATATCGACGGAGCCAAGCTTGAGCGGTTCATGAACCTCAGCTTCGCACCCAAACCCGCCAAACCCCCGAACACCACCCAAGAACCGAACCAAGAAGGGGAAGAGGGCGCCGCCGCGATGCAGCAGCCGATGCCAATGCCGTCGCCGGCGATGCCTCCGGCGGCCGGAATCACCACCGAGCAGATTCAAAAGGTGCCTCCTTTGTTCCCCGTTCGTGCGGTTGGTTCGCGTGCCCCCTTTGGTTTGGGGGGGGGGGGGGGGGTTGGTCCATTTGCCGGTCCTGATCGTGAGTTGTTAGGTTCGTACGCGTTCGGCTCGATTAATGGTGGGTTTAGTCTGGTGGGCCAGCGAGGATGAAGATGGTGTTTTTATAGCCGTTCTTGATGTGATTTGACCACCTAGGTTTGAAGTTAGTAATGTGGTGCTCATTGGATGATTGGTATTTTCGTCGACTGATTCGATAAAGGGCGACTCTTTTGGGTATAGTGTTGTGACACTGCTGTAAACTTAGGAAAAATTGTAGATTTGCCCCACTGTTGAGTGGCTTTGCAGATTTACCCCAGTGATGTCTCAATGACATGTGGGTCCAGGACCCACATGTCATTGAGACAACTGGGGCAAATCTGCAAAGTACACTTTTTTAAGTGGGGCAAATCTACAAAAGCCCCGTAAACTTATGGTGATGCTTCTTATTTGATAAGAGACCTGTCTCTGTACTCTTGAGACTATGGTTTACTGGAGAAAATAGAGGAATTGCTATGTTCTGCTATTACAAAGATGTAAACTAGGGGGCGAGGAGTAAACTACTACTCTTGGGACCAGGTTGTGAATGGATCATTGTTTTAAACGGACTTGAATCCTTGCTTGTGGCGTGGCCTTATGTCATATTACCTGCAACACAGCATTCAATTATCCTTGACTGTTCCGTCCTGAACCAAACTGATGTTTTCCCTTTGTTTTTTTGTAGCACTGACCTCTCATAACTTGTACTCATCTGAATGTCATAGCCTGAAAGTTGTTCCTGTGTGGAACATTTACTTGCTTTTGCAAACAGTTAGGTCCTTGTTCTAATATTGAAATCACTTTGGCATTGTGAAAGAAGGTGCCATGGCTCATATACGTAGGCACATCTGTATGGTACTCTTATGGATTATAAGTTCCGTTTGTGTTTTGTGGGTGCGGATTTTGTTAGTTTTACATGGAATTGATATGCAAGTCCTGGTGAACTCCAGTCCTTGACAGGGTTAGCTGAAGTTTAAAACTTATAACTGGGAGACAATTTTATGTTTACATAGCCTTCTTACAGTTACAATAGTAGTAGTAGCAGCAGCAGTTAAACAGTTTCAGTTCTGGCAAACTCACAATCTGACTGAAAAGTGATTTTATTGGAAATATCCTAGTTGAGCCTTATCTTTCAGACTTTCGTACTTCCGGTCTTCGTTATGCCTTCTCTTACAAGGAAAACTTCTTGCTTTGTTAAATTCATTTTGTCTCATTCGTTGATTTTCCAATCTTCAAGTGTCGCTCTTTTCTTTTGTAGTTAGTAACTGAGTTCTGCTACCAGCTGCCATTTGAACGACCAGCATGTTTTATACTGTCTCGCTAGATACAAACATGCTTGATTTTTGCTTAATGCTGGTGATGCATATATTGCTTACTGGCTATGGATAATGATTTGATTTGTTGTACTGCAATATACCCAGATTAGTACAATCAAGTTGCTTTATTTCAGAAAAAATGTAGAGAGCTTCCTTGGGCTAGTCTTTTTGAACTATTGTTCATGTGCTCCAAGTTAGCAAGGGTACTCATGTTTGTGGAGCACACGCAATGGACCAAACATTTTTACTCCAAATAATCTTTAGTTCTTTACATTTAAACTACACTCTGTGGTTCTAGCTTTGTAATATGGGCATTCAAATGATTCAAAATCTTTTTTTGTGGTTTATGATCCTCGTGTTTTCTCGCAAAGCTATAGAATTTCCAATATTGCAATACTTTTGTTTATTTTGTGGTTCATTTGGGTCTTCTGTTTGAATTTACTAATTCTGTGGATGGTCTGTTGCAAATATTCATTTTCCGTTACTGACTTTTTTCCTTTTGCAGTATCTGGATGAAAATAAGCAACTTATTTTGGCTATCTTGGAAAATCAGAACCTGGGAAAGCTGGCAGAATGTGCTCAGTATGTAACTAACTGCAACTTTTATCCTGAAGATTTTACAATTTGACATGATCTTTTATTTGGCTAAATGATGAGCCATCCTGCATGGTGGCACATTTCTGCATTAGTTGAATTTCTAATGAGTAAAATGTGATTATCTTGTTTTTTGTTGTCATCTTCCCCCGATATTAGCTAATTGTATATATTTATTGTTACTGGCATGTCGCATGTCATGTAATAATGAAATTAGCATGTATTAGTTTCTTTGTTGTTTCATGTATTGAATAAATACAAAGCTGAAAACTGCAGTGAGTGATGTATCTGTCCTCATTGATAAAAGCATGATTTACTTGACGTTCACCTTGGTTGCATTGTGTGAAAGATGAGTTACTACCTACAGATGAGTTCTGGTTTTGTAACATCTTGACACATTATACAAAAATATTCTTGGAAGAAGCAACTGCCATATGCAAAGAAACATATATAATCAAGAAAATAAATTTTCATGGCACCAAAAGAAGACAAGAAGTTATATTGAATACTAAATCATACAGACTACAAATAGAGTAATTGCTCAAGAATTCTCACAAAAATCTTTTATTAAAATAAGGCCAAATTTGTACCTAGCATCATGAGATGTCGCAGTATGTGTAAGCCTACCCAAAAGACAAAAACCACCAGAATGGCAACACATAAGCTTGATTGAGGATTTCCCTCAGTTTTATGGGGATGGGGCTATTTATCGGAAGGAGGCATCACTAGACTAGCATCAATTTCATGTTTGATTAAATTTTTATTGTCACAGATTCAAGATGATACAGCAATTACCTAACAAGAATAATGTTATCAACTATAGGTACCATTTCCTGATTACTAAGTAACATGTAGTCCCTGTTTTCTAGTGACATGTCTTAATGTGGATTGTAATGACACACACTACGATCTACAAGGTTTTACTTTGTTATATGGTGTGAACATATATTGGTATACAGCCCCTAACAAATCTAGGTGGGTTCCCACATGACAAAATTATGTAGTGTACAATGTGATAGCACTTTTTAATATTTTGAGGAACATACAAGATGCTGCCATTTTTAGCATTAATGTCTATGTTCTCAGCCAATATATCTTCTGTGCGGGATTTCCATCTCTCATGTCTCCTGTTCCTCAGAAGGATATTGGCAATGCTATGCTAGCATAGTAGCATCCCATGTTGTAATGGGAGTGTATTTTTTCCTTTTTTCTTTTTTAAAAAAAGTATGGCTGCCATTTTTTATGCATTCAGTTTGTTTGTTCTTTTGCCTATAAAACAAAATTGTCAGCATTTATGCACCTATTTGCACTTTGTAATGGCTGAGAGTGGCAGATATCATATTAACATTTAATGAAATGTATGTCAAATCATGTACACTAATTAATATTTCCATAACCGGTTAGACAGTTACTCGCATGTGTTACATTGTGATAATAAATCCAGATCACCCTTCACAAGTTGCCAGAATAAAATTCAAATCATAACAACATCCCAGCCGCAGTAGCTTAATCTACTTGCAGCAGATGATTATTTTCCTCGCAAACAACAACTGCGGTCATGTCAACAAAATGGTTATATATGCCATTTGCAGTAACTAACATCTGAAACTGTCTCACATGCATTTGGCTATTTCAAATTCATGTAAATAAATTAATAGTGTAATATGCTCCCTTTCTGACATATAGTACATCATTCCAAAGTCCTAACTAACTAGACTTTACTCACTTATGTCTTTCTTGGAATTCACATTGTAATCATGTCGGTTTTCGCCTCTAGCACTGCCAAGTACCATTTTGCTGTCAGCACACCCATGTGCAATCTTCGATTGCCAATTTGCTATCGGTGCCATTGCCATGCTTGTCTTTGTCCATGCATCATGTGTGTTGCCTGTGCACCCATGGATAGTGTTACTAACCCATTGTCACTAATTACCTCACATTTTCGCTTTTACAACTATTGGAAGTAATTACCTTCTCTCTATTAATCTATTATTTTGTTAGTTGGGGCATAATATGTGTTAGCTTTTGTAATCTACTTTCCATTACACAGTGCTTGTAGTATATGAATTTAGTAGATAGATGTGATGAACAAGTTTTCATATCCATAAAAATTTGTTTATGTGAATGTGGTTTTCCTTCTGAAATGGTTATGGAGAAATGCATGTAGATTATTGGTAAAATTCTCTTCAATGAAACTTTCAGGTATCAAGCTCAGCTTCAGAAGAACCTCGTGTATTTGGCTGCAATTGCGGATGCCCAACCCCAGACCTCTGTAAGCCACCCTCAGGTTTGTCATTTCCAGACATCTATCCTTATATCCTTTCTTCTGCATGCACTGATGTTATTTCTGCAAATAGATTGTGCCACCTGGTGCATCGCCCGGGGTAGGGCATTACATGTCACAGGTGCCAATGTTCGCTCCAAGGACCCCTCTAACGCCGCAGCAGATGCAGGAGCAGCAACTGCAACAGCAGCAAGCTCAGTTGCTTTCTTTCGCCGGACAAATGGTTGTGAGACCTGGGGTTGTCAACGGCATGCCCCAGCCTCTGCAAGTTGAACTGCCCCGTGCAGCCGATCCCCAGCCAGCAGCAGCAGTAAGCAAGCAAGATGCGGGTGGGGCCACCTCGGAGCCTTCAGGAACTGAGAGCCACAAGAGCACTGGTGCTGATAATGATGGTGGAAGCTACTAGGCTGATAAATCCTAATAAAGTCATGAATTAGCCTTTTAGGTTGCGAAATGCATGTATACTACCACTGAACGAAGAGAGCATCATTCCTGTGCCCTTTAACCATAAGTGGCCGCGATCTTCACCGAATGATGAGTAGTTGGTGCATTTACCTTTGTGTTCTCAGTCTGTAGAACAAAGATTGTTGTAATCTTTGCTGTGTTTGGCTTTCCACTCTGCATTGATGCAGGCTTGTAGCCATTTTATATGGACTAATTTGTCCCAGTTGCTTGTTCTTCGTGATGGTTGTTTGTCAGCTAAGTGGTAGTCTTAATTATGCCATTTTTTAAATTTAATTACGCCAAATAAGCGACCTTTAGCTACAGTAAAATTTCAGTCGCTACAATACAATTTCAGCTATAAGCCACAGCTTTTCAGCCCAACCGAGTGGGGCTAAGAGCATGAGAAGGTGGCTCCAAAACGGAAGGGTTATCTCCCATCAAATGCTTCTCTCCAGCTGTGGTTGCTGCATTGATATTAAGTATCATTTTCTTATTAAGAAAGGTGTTTCCTGATAAAGTGATTGAGGCGTTGAAGCCAGTTATGAATGTAATTATGATACAAACTTTGATGCATGTGAATTGGAAAAGGGATCCAGGTTCTTGGAGCACAGTGACATTATTTCTCAATATTGAAGCTTCATACGAAAATTTTGATCTCGATTTAATAAGTGAGTAAAATGGAGCAGATTGGGTGGTCGAACCCTCTTCACACCTCTGTGAAAGACATGCAAAGGCATGTGCCAAGCGAATCAAATCATATAGATAGCAGGATTTGGCCGCGTTTGGCCGTTAAATTCGTGGAATATAAATACAGAGTTTTGGGACTTTTCAGACGTCTAACTGGTAGTGCTATCAAGGTTATAAATACCGCTACCGGGGTAAATTCCGCCGGGGGGCTGGTACCGGTTACTGGCCGGTAACCGGAAAAACCAACCGGTAACTAGAAAAAACCGGTTCAATTTCATGTGTCAAATTTAAATTTGAAATTGGTAACCGGAAAAACCGGCCGGTAACCGCCCAAAAAGTATGAAGTCAAGCACGGAAGTGCATAGATCTTCCTAATATATTCTATTAGTGTTAAACAATATAAACATCATTAGAGAAACTAACTTTTACATTCAAAATTTGGAAATTCCTAATACATTCATGGCAAAAAGCATGGAAGGTACATGCATCTTCCTAATACATTCCATTAGTGTTAAACAATGTAAATATTATTAGGGAACTAACTTTTACATTCAAAATTTGAAAATTCCTAATACATTCATGGCAAAAAGTATGAAGTCAAGTACGGAAAGTGTATGCATCTTCCTAATACATTCTATTAGTGTTAAAACATGTAAATATCATTAGAGAAACTAATTTTTACATTCAAAAGTTTAAATTTGAATTAAATAAAAAAACTGGTGGTTTTTTCTTCTGATTAGCACCGGTAAAATCGGTTACCGGCGATAACCGAACCGGCCGGTATTTAGAGCCCTGGTTGCTATCATCCGTTGGATGTTGCAGTAGTAGACTAGTAGTAGAGAGAAGCCTTGTCTCCATGGATTTACGTGTCTACCCAGAAGAGAGAGGTTTGTGTACCCTTTGTATGCATGTTGGCTTGGGAGGTATCGGAAATAGACACATATTCAGAAATACATGGTATTGAACACTTTCTAAACCGATACTTGATATGATCTTGTGTTTTTGTACATGTGGTTCACTGATGTCTCCTGTGAATAAATAGCCTCTTAAAGCTGATAAATCCACAATAAGGAGCTAAAAATTGATAGTCAAATGCCTCGGCATTCTAGTGGTTTTCATATTTTGGGTAGGCTTAAATGTACTGCATGGCCTCGTCGATGTGATGTACAAACTTTGGCCCCTTTAGTTTTTTTTGAGCAATCACTATTTGTTGCAAAATTCTTGTGAAAATATCGGTTTGGAACGGTACATTAGTCGTATTATGCTTGCCATCTCTACGCGATACATTGATCCATATTAAACTTACACTTCTGCCTCTATGCATAGAATATCATAAAGGATATAAAACACCGACCAAGTTCCTTATTTTATCATGATTATCCGAAGCTTTGAGAAACTGGGTTAGGAAACTGCTCTGATTTATATGTACTTCACGGAATAGTGGCTTGACATGTAAGTGTCGTAGGGGAGTAGATCTGTTAGAGGAATGTAAGACCCAAAATGGAACATGTGTAATGACATAAGTGCCCCTAAGGGGAATACTCGGATGTAAGGGTATAATTGTAAAAGCACTCCCCATGTGGATATATATACAACACAGGCCACGGGGAGAAACCCTAAGCCATTGCTCACCTAACTCTCCACTACCATACTCTCTCTCTGTTTGGTCTGTAACCACAACAGTTGGCGCCGTCCGTGGGGAGGACAAGAGTAAGCCTCCAGATCCGAAGAAGGATGGCACCAAAGAAAGCTTCATCGTCGGCGATGAAGAAGAAGAAGGTGGGAGCGGCAGAATCTCGTGTCACTACCAGGGCTTTGGCGTCGGCAGTCGCGGGCGTGGGTGGCGATGCGGGTGTGACGGTCGTGAACACCGTTGTTCACAACGCGACGCTCGACCCCGCCACCATCGCCGCGACGCTCGACCCCGCCACCACCGCCACGACGCTCGATCCCGCCACCACCGCTGCGACGCTTGACCGCGCCATCACCGCAGTGGTGCCCGATCCCGTCATCGACCTCGGAGTCCACCACGCCACCATGGCAGGCAGCCCAGGAGTGCAGGCTGTGGCTGCCGCTGTCCCGGCGGGGTGTCCGGATGCACCGGCGGTCCCGGTCACGCCCACGGGGGACAACGCCCTATTGACGGCCCTTGGCACGCTCCGACGAGAGTTGGCGGATCTCCGTGGGGCCGTGCAGGATATGCAAGAGGCTCAGAGCCAGCAGACCCCACCGGCGGTCGTATCGGGGCCCGCGCCGGAGAGGGCGGATAGCCGCGACGCCCTCGCGTCCAGCCGCGTCCCGCTGCGTTGCGTGGACTCGGAGTCTCCGTTTTCTGCAGGTTTGCAGCAGGCGGCGTGGCCGGAGGACTTCAAGTTCCCCAACGCTATCGAGCTGTACAAAGGCGACACGAACCCTCGGGAGTTCGTGCGCGTATACGAGGCTGCTATCGAAGCCGCTGGCGGAGACGACACTACGAAGGCGAAGGGACTTCCCCTCGCGTTGCAGGGAGTAGCGCTTTCTTGGTTTTTCACCATCAAGCCAAACTCCATCTACGCCTGGGAGCAGATCCGCGACCGCCTCTACAACAGCTTCCAAGGAAACTACGTCGAGCGCGTCGACGCGGATCAGCTCTTCGCCGTCAAGCAGAAACCCTCGGAGAAGCTCCGTGACTACTGCAAACGCTTCGCTAAGGTACGCTGCCAGGTCAAGGATGTCAACAAAACAACTATCATCAATGCTGCGATACAAGGTCTTCGCCCCGGGCCGCTTACCGAATACAATGCGCGGAAGCCAGTCAAGTCAGTGGCGAAGCTCTTCGACAAAATGGAAGAGTACGCCCAGGCAAAGGAAGACGCGCGAAGACGCAAGGGCGACGACTCCGACACCACTCAAGCGGAGTTGTCGCAAAAAGGAAGCACGAAGGATGCGAAGCAACCATACAAAAAGGTGTACATGACGCAACACACCAAACCCCGGCATCACTCTTGATCTGCGTCATTTTCTTCGCATCGAGGAACTTTCTCGAGCCACCGGAGGAGGTCCCCCTCTTCACGCAGAGTTTGCCGCAGCGCGATCTTGGCTGCGTCTTCCCCGACATAGCGCTAGATGCGATTATAGAAATTCTGTATGGCTGGCTGCGTGAAGCGGATGGCTCAGACATCACCCCGGCTCGGCCGGCAGATCCAGCTGAGAGTCCGCCAGCTCGCCTACGTGCCCACACCCCCAGGCGCGAAGCAAGGCGAGGGCGAAGGAGGCACCCATGAAGCCGCAGTGATCTCCGAAGGACTTGGCATCGCGGAGAGCGAGGCCCGAGCCCTCTTCGATCTGCCCAAGCATCTTCGTCAGATTTTCAGGGCCATGCATAACTTCTGGTACGTCGACGACAAGGTCCCGGAGGGCCCCTTCCAACGACTCCATCACCCTCCATGCTGCCATGGACGCATTGTCCAGGGCTTCGGTCCTCTCTGCAAGGGATGCGGCGAGTTGGGTCTTCTCCTCCTCCAGCGTGAAGATTTGCTGAAGAAAGGCGGTGCGCTGGACCTCCTCTATGGCGCGTCGCGCCGCCGCCATGGTGTCCTCTGCGTCGGAAGCCATCATCGCCTTTTCTGCCTCCAGTCTGCGGATTTGCTCGTCCTTGGCAGCGTGAGCATCGTCTGCAGCGCTCTCCGCTCGCGAACGCGAGTCTCCTCCAAGGCTTGGCTGAGGGCAAGAGTCTGGGAAAGACCGCGCGAGTTAGAAGGACCTCAGACAGCAGCACAGGCCGTAGACTACTTACCCTTATCTCTGAGGCACCCAACGCGAGCGCCAGAAGGTCTCCCTCGCACGTCGCCAGTGCCGGCACATCCAAGCTGCTGCCGACGCGCTCCGCAGCCTGGTTAAGAACGCGAAGCATCTCCGATCGCGGGATGAAGTCGGAGATGACGGGCCTCGGCCCAGCGGCTCCCGCAGCACCGGACATCCATGCCGCATCCTGCATAGCAAGGCCGGCGACTTCGCGTGTACCTCCGTTGCTCGATCCTTGACCGCGTCCGGGAGACCTCGTCTCGCCTGATGTCGACGACTGAATGTGTGAGCAAATCGGAGAGAGTTCCGCGAAGTCATGAGAGGAAAACGAATCATGCCTACCTTCGACACCCTCTGCCAATGTACGGGAGGGTGCTCGCGCAGCTTCCATACGGGGCATGGGGGCTTCGTCGGCTCGAGGAGCGGCGCCCCCTCCCCTAACCTCGCCGACCCCCTCACAGGGCGCCAAGATCCCAGTGATCGCGCCAGCAACCCCGAATCGCCACCTGGAAGGCGGAGACGACATTACCTGGGGGCGCTTCGCCCTCGGGGACGCGGGCGACCCTTCCTCAACCGCTCCGGTCGCAGGCAGCAGATCCCCCGTGGCCGTCATAGGTGGCAAATCCCCGATGGCCGTCGCAGGCAACAGACCCTCGGTGGTCGTCGTTGGTGGTGCCACCTCATCTCCAGGGCCAACGGCGCCGAGGCCCGTCGCCTCGTCGCCATCTAAACCCTCATTAGGGGCAACGTCCACCCTCGAGCCGGCGGGTTCAGACCCACTGCCGGCCGCACCCCCCGTTTCAGTGATGCCTCCCAGCGGTACGACCGGCGGGCCAGGTGTGGTGGCCTCAGATCGGGCCTTGCGCCGAGGCGGTCGCACCTCCACTTCGTTGTCGCCATCGTGGCAGCTCGGGGCCTTCACCAGTACCGCGCGCTCGGGCACGCTAATCTCCAGGACCTCGCACACCCGGTTTATCCGCCCCTGTTTCGCTGAGGCGGTCGTGGCCTCGCGCAGCTTATGCTCCTTTGCCGTGTATGGCTCGAGGAGCGCAACGACTGCGCGTTCTGCATCTTCTAGCCGGGGCACTACGCACAAAAAATGGAGCATCATCCGTAAGAAATCACGTGATCATGCAAACGTGCGCACATCCAATGGTCGAAGGACTTACAAGGAGCGGAGGGTCTTAGAAGGCAGGACACTGTCGGATGGACGCCGTCCTTCCGGATACTGCCTTGTACCTCGTACTGCCACCGACCGGAGAGCGGCGCTACCCCATACACGGTAAACTCTTCGGCAAGGTCACACATATTGAACCGGCGGGCGATACCGGCAAGCCTCCGCGCCTTCTGCACATCGTCGGCCATCGGCTTCACATCTGGCAAGCTGTTGATAAATATCGGCTGTCCCTGGCATGACAAACCACTCTGGCTCGTCACGAGGTAGTAAAACCACCTGCGCGTCCAGCCGGACTCCCACTTCCCTCGCGCGGCCCACGCAGGGAAGAGCCCCGCACATTGCTTCCTCAACACGAAGTTGACGCTGCCGAAGTTCGATTCCGCTCCCCCCTCGAGTTTCTTCGGCTGGCAGCGCGCATCGTGCAGAATGGCGAACAGGCTCGCACTGGGACGGCGACCCTCTGTTCGAAGTGCCTAAGCAAACATAGCCAGGCGGACTATCGCACTGGGGGTCAGCTACGCCAGCTCTAGCCTGTAAGCCCGCAAGACTTCGCCGACGAAGAGTGTCGAGGGCATCCGCAGTTTGGCATCAAAGAAGGCGACAAAGACAATAGCCTCTATCTCCGCCGGCTGCGGTTCGATCTCGGTGGGGCCGGGTAGGTGAGCCCCGTCCCGTTCCGCGATCTTCCCCTCCCGGACGAGCCTCCGCAGCGTCTCTTCAGTAACGCGGCTTCGCCCCAACACACGGGAGCAGCGGCCTCCCGAGTGCTTCATGGCGTCCCACCGCTTGTTGACGTGTGCTCTCCCTCACACCACCAGCGTGTACTCCCCCGGGAGAGGCGTCAGGTCGTACCGATCGGACGAGGCGCTGCAACTGAGCCGGTGAGCGGGATCGTTGAGATGAGCCATTCCTGGGCGTTAAAACAGCAGGAGCAGGGGTGGGTTGCGCGGGCAGCAGAAGAAAGAGAACAGGCTAGAACGACCAGCGCAAAGGAGCGTCCCCATGCCGATGGCGACGCCTTATAAAGCTGGCTCAAAACCCCCAGCGCAGTGCAACCGCCGGGAGCCCAGCGGTTCGGCTACCCACGATCGGGAAGCGCAACCGCTGGCAACTGGGGCTACGCGCTGGTAGGTAGGCAGACGGCGCATGGCGCGCCCATAGCATCCCGCCACGTGTCTCGCCTTCCTAGGGAAGGGGCGAATGGCCGCGGTCGTGCGACCGCTAACAACCCACGGCGCGCCAATTATAGCCCGCCGCGTGTACACCCCGAGTGGAAAAGCACGTACGACTACAGCAGCCTGCTCCTGCCAGCCCAGGGGTCGGCGCGACTCCAGGAGCCATTAAGGCGCACTACCGGACCGCGGAGCCGCGCTCACCTCGCACCCAGGGAAAGCCATTGACGCGACGTCCGCCTCCGCTCCAACTTCGGCTTCGCCGCTCAAGGAACTCGCGGCCGAGCGTGGCCCGGTCTACCAGGCCGCCCCGCCAACACGGGCACGACTTCGACCTCGACTTCGACTTCGGCCTCGACCCTGACTTTGGCCTCGTCCTCGACTTCGACATCACAATTCAACTTCGCACCCGCCACTGAACGGCTCTACGCACGAGTATGGCTCCACCAACCCGCCCAGCGCTCTACCCTCGCGGCGGGGCAAACACTACACCAAGTAATAAGGCTCCGCCAAACGTTGAGAAACCTCACAGGCCGCAGGAATGGAGGGGGCCAAAGGGCTTGGCAACATGGCTTCGGCCCGTGAAGCTCTTCACCATGAGAGGCTCCTGTCGTAGGGGTGGCCTCCACCTAAGCCCAGCAGGCCTGTTAGAGGAATGTAAGACCCAAAATGAGACATGTGTAATGACATAAGTGCCCCTGAGGGGAATACTCGGATCTAAGGGTATAATTGTAAAAGCACTCCCCATATGGATATATATACAACACAGGCTACGGGGAGAAACCCTAAGCTATTGCTCACCTAACTCTCCACTAACATACTCTCTCTCTTTGTTTGGTCTGTAACCACAACAATAAGATTTATATATCTATTTAATTGTGACGATTTACCACCTAAAGTTCTCAAATCGTGCTTGTGGCACGTACCTGGTGGATTAACTAAACGGCAGTATCAAAATGGGAAGCAAAAATCACTTCTTAACTGTGTTCTCAGGACGGTACAACGTTTTTAAGGGGAGGATTAGCACCCGTACGTACATGAAAATGTTCCCATTATACGTTTCCCGCTGGTGGTGCAACAATAGAAAATAACATGCAACATTGGTAATAAATGCAACATTTTAAAACAACACTAACAACATTGGTAATAAATTTGAAAAATATTAATCTCTTAACAATTTCAAAAGATTAAGAGTTGTGTTAGAGATGAAATTCAACATACGTCTCAGATTTACATGATGATTAGCAACAAAATTAAAAAGCAACATACCAATTTTAGAAGATGGTAACGCAACAAATCAACAACCCTAATGTAGCAAAATAAAATAGTTGCAACAAAATTCACAAAACTACCGCAACATATATTTCAAACAAACATTTCAAACTAGTTCAAAAATCCCAAAAATAATAAAAGAACACAACAAAATGATGCAACAAACAAACAACTCCATTATAACAAAAAGGTACTCTTGTATGACAAATCAATAGAACCACTATAACAAATAACCCATATGCTGCAACATTTGAAAAAGACTCATTGCGACAAAAAACACTTATTGCAACAATTAAGAAGAGTAGTTACAACAAATCAAGTAGGGGCTACAACACACATTGGAGGAAGAGGTTGCAGTGGCCCCGATGAGACCCGTGGCCGCAGGGCTCAGCTGCCCCACTAGCGCTCGTGGAGGCCAAGCTTGGTGGTGGCAGATCTCAAGTAGCCATATAGCAGGGATCGAAGAGGACATGGCTGGCAATGACAGATCTCGGATGGTCATGACGGAACTCGCGGCAGACTTGCCAGTTGCAACGACAGAACTCAGCTAGCCATGGCTCTCCCCCTGCCCCTCCCTCTTCGTCTCGCAGGCTGCCAGCAGCAGCAAAGGAGATAGGAAAGCCATGGTCGTAGTTATACAGCGATGGGGAAGGCGGTGCCCAACTTGGTATTGCGAGGAATCACTGGTGGTAGTGGGTGGCGATCGCCAGCATGATGGGCTCGCCGACGCCAGATTGGGGAGAAATTAGGAGCACTGGGTTGGGGGAAAGAGATTTAGGGGGAGAGATTGATACGTGTGGCGAGAGGAAGAGCAGTGGACAGGGAAAGTGGCTAGCTCGAGTCTAAAGCAGTAGGGAGTTGGTCAAGGGAGTGAGACAAGGCGTCCAATGCCCGTATCGGACGTAGAACACCTAGCAATATCCTTTTTTTAAGCACAAAAAGTTACCAAGAGCTTGGAGGAATAAATAACTTGAAATACAAATGGCTAGTAACTTGCTGCAAAGATTTTTCCACCTCATATAAGTTGGAGAGTAGAGCATTTGATTTAACAAGGATATATAAGGTTTTAAACCTCTCTCGATTTTATATCTCCTTGATGTGTGTGCATGGTAGACTTGAACTTTTATTATGAAACAAAGAGACTAACACAATGTTTTGTGTTTCAACTGTGACAGCAGTTTATGTGGCATAATTTCTTGTAAATTGGATGTTATATCACAGTTGAGGACGGTTGCGATGATCTGGCTAAATTTCCCTATTTGAGCTTCTATTGAGTCAATTTTCTATATATATATATATATATATATATATATATATATATATATATATATATATATATATATATATATATATATATATATATATATATATATATATATATATATATATATATATATATATATATATAACTTCAGTTTAATTAGTTTGAACTATTTTTATGGTATATACTCACTGTAGTTACATTGAACTCAAAAGTAGTTCAAACTAGTTTGAACTGAGTTCAAAACTAACTTACCATAAATATATCAAGGGTATAAAACATTTTCATACCCAAACTCAAAAAAATTATCAATCATACACGTGTATCGGATGTTGGTGCCTAGGCACCATGGTGCATTATGTAATTTTCCTATATATATATATATATATATATATATATATATATATATATATATATATATATATATATATATATATATATATATATATATATATATATATATATATAGTATAAAGGATTTGTTGCATTACAATGAGTACCATCCACATAACTCATGACATAATTTTTGTTCAGAGTACAAGTTCCTATGTGAGCAAAATATAAAACATTAAGGGATCCCCTTAGTATGCCAGCAACCCTCCTTTCTCCTTCCTTCAGTTTAGTCTAGCGTTCCACTGATGTGATCATGCATTTATCTTCTTGATCTACAGATGAAAGTTCGATTAATTTAATATGACACATACGAGAACTAAAATCATATTGGGTTATAGAAAAGACCGTACAAAAGTTGAAGGCCATGCAATAGTAACTCCTTCTATGTCTCCAATAACCTTGTAGCCTTTGTATGGTCGTATCAATGGTTCATCATCTACGATTGCAATACTAACATGCACCATCCAAAATTCTTTGCCTAGCTGAACACCGTCAAGTTTCTGTGTTGGATCACAACTTACTATTGTAGCCAATGCAACAGACTTATTTTGATTTTTCCAGCTCTGTAAGAATACTATGGTGCCAACCTGGTTCACATATATAAGCGTGCAAAAAAAATAAGTACATAATAGATCACACTACTTGCAAGAAATTAAACAATCATACCATCATTGAATTGGCAGTTGACCAATTTGTTGTGCCACGATGATGTTTCTACAAAAGTATATATGGGGATTCTTAGTCTCCAGCTGTAAGAACAACTAAGAAAAGGATATTATTTAGTTTTAAGAGATGTGTCTTATACACTAGAACGTACTATTGCACTAGGCCTTGTTGAGATCTTGTTCTGCAGGAAACAAGTCAAAACAGATAACTTAGTAATGGAAAATAAGCATTTAACAAAAATATCATTGCTAAAACAATATTTACTTGGTAGTGAGATGCTTCGAGATTTGAGGGAGTAGCAAATGTTTCCTTTGCCACAACCTGTAATATGTGCTAGTTTAAATACAACACTTTGCTCAACAATTTGATAAACTTCATAGAACAGAGAGTTATTTACACAGATCACCTTGATTGCATTAGTACACTTGCTTTTATCCAACATAACATCATTGTGGATATGTTTTTCCTGTAATTAAGTAGAAATTACTAATCAATTTGTGGAAAAGGTATGGTCTAGTAGAAATGATCCGCTTACTAAAGATATGATAAAATTTAACCTTCTGTGCAGTAGGAAGCCTGTTGGTATGCAGCACTTTTTTATCTTGGGAATTAGATGTCTTGATCTCCAGTTATATATGCAACACACAATTACAATGGGTGACTTACAACACTATACAGTGGTCATAATTTATAATTTATTTGAATGAAAATAGTAAATTCTCAATAGTAGAAATTATTTAGCATAGTATATAGTGTCATTCAGTACTAGACTGTCTTTGTTCTAGAAAGAAACACATGTCAGGAAAGTTGAAAAGTAGTGGCAATAATGGTATCCAGTAAAATGAACATAATATATTGCTTTGCATCCATGTGTTCAGTTTTGTGTGCAAACCTTATCTTTAGTACAATTATATTTGTACTGTGCCTGCAGATCCTCGTGCTCCACATAATTATCTTGCTCTGCCTATAGTGAATAAGAATAAATTAATATTGTCTTTCACTGACAAAATGGAATCAGACAATTATATTTCATTTTTTGCAGGGAGAATCAAACAATTAAATAATCCCAGAGCCACTGGCTCTATAAATCCCTGAAGTCTGATACTTTTACTTTATTTAACTATTTGCCATAGTTACAACAAGGTACTCACATTTACTCTCTAAAGCAATGAAAATTCCTCAATAAATAAGGTATTTATAAACAAGGTTCTGGATTGGCATCGAGATCCTGGACATCAAAGAAGTACCATTGATAATTGTCTTGTCGTGTATACATCCTCCATGCTCTCATCTCACGGGTTGAACAGGAAAGAACATGCATGAATGGATGATCAGAATGTCACTTTCGGCGCTATGCATGCTCGAATTGCAGCAGCCACTGCACAGACGGCTCGAAGGTTTCCACCGATGGTACGCTTGTTGGGACTTGGTTTGGCCGACCACGTGTAGAGATGCATGCATATGTGTGGTTCGGCGACCTTGCTTGTCCATATGCATGTCAGGTTTGGCTATTGGCCCTGCCCATAGAGGACAAGAAATGATTTCCACGTGCCATTGCTCGCCTGCGTAATTCTTGGTCTCTACAGAGTAGTTGGGAATCCGCCGGATTAAGGGTCAGATTCCTGCACCAGTTTGTGTGATGCCTGCTGCTTTGCCTTGTACAAGTTTTTGGTTCTTGGCAGTGTTTCTTGTTAACCAGATGGGGACTCCCCGTGTTGCCACGGAACATTTGTAAGACTTACAATATTATGTAAGCTTATAAAATGATGTAAACCTAAACATGTAGAATTATAATGGATATATATAAGCTGCAGCAAGGAACTAACACGAAGCATCAATTACAGAGCTTGATTTGATTTATAGGAGACGAAAGGAATGGTTGGTGAGGCGTTGGGTTTGACGGTACATGTAGTGTGGGGATTGATGTCGTGTTGATGGAAACTAATGGATCGATCATGGACCCATGGTGGAGTTTTGATCATGGACCCATGGATTGATTAGGAATGCCAATCCAGAACCTTGTTTATAAATGAACAAAACTGAGATAGGTTATTCATGCCATGTGCCATAACACGTATATAAATAAATAAGGTATTACATAATCAGTTAAGCCTAACGAAAATTCCTCAATTTTTTTTCCAAGTAATCGATCAGGTCAACAAGACAAGCACACCAGATAGCAGTCACGAGAAAAGCATGAAGTAAACACTAATGACTAAAGTTGAAACAAGGATCACAGAAACTTGTCTGAAAGAAAAATCTACAACAGGTGCTTTATGAATAGTTACCTGTAAGCTAAAATTTATTATGGCTGGGGTAGATGAGTCCAGATTTGTGGCTTCATATGAGTGCTCAGCCACCTTCTGTACAGAGGAACCAAAAGAATCTTTAACCAAAAATACCTTACAATGATTAATCACTGAAAAATAATTGTCATTACCTGTTTCTTTGAGCTAACAGCATCTATTATTCTCTGCTCCATAACATTCTGCCTCTGCAAGCGCAAGGCATAGGTCACAGTTAAATGACAGCATAAAATTCTAGTTGAAGCGACAACCATTACTAGCTTTCCAGTGCCGACCATAGTAAAAAAAGCTCTCATCCATATTAGTGTGCATACCTTCTCTGCAAGACTAAGGTATTTGTAATGTGGCTGCAGATCATCATCCTCCACATTGTCACCTTGCCGATTCTGTAGTGAACTAAAACAAATAAATATTTGACATAAATCTGGTATGAAAAATTGCCAATTCAATTGTACCATTGTATCATTTAGTTGTTCATCCATGCTGGAATCTTGACTTTGAGGGTCACTATATACTCGCTGTTGATAGACAAAAGACTATAAATTAGAACCAGCTATTAAAAAAATAAATTTCCAGTAGATTACTATTTTTTTAATATTCCATAGAGGTACATACTTTTCGTTTCGTATTTGGCACATCAGCACAATAGCCATCTTTAGGTGCATAGACAGGATCATCTAAACATCCCTATATCAACGAATCAGAAGTTTAGTGTAGGAAATGCTTAGAATTCAAGTTTTTAAAATTTACCTGTTTGATTTGTTTTTGTTCCAAGGTTCTTGTCTTCTGTTGCAGCTGTAGTATAGTAGCATCTTGATTCCGGAAGGTAGTTCATTCTGTACAGCGCATGAGAAATCATGGAAGGTAGTGAGTACACCGTTTGGCTTTATCAACATATACAAGCGAGCAGTTGTTCTCCAAATGAGCTGAAAATTTCATGCTGGACTCCCACTTGCACCGCTGACACGCCATTGCAATTCGCCGCCATAGTTCATTCTGTACAGAGCATGAGAAATCATGGAAGGTAGTGAGTACACCGTTTGGCTTTATCAACATATACAAGCGAGCAGTTGTTCTCCGAATGAGCTGAAAATTTCACGCTGGACTCCCACCTGCACCGCTGACACGCCATTGCAATTCGCCGCCATAGTTCATTCTGTACAGAGCATGAGAAATCATGGAAGGTAGTGAGTACACCGTTTGGCTTTATCAACATATACAAGCGAGCAGTTGTTCTCCGAATGAGCTGAAAATTTCACGCTGGACTCCCACCTGCACCGCTGACACGCCATTGCATTCGCCGCCATAGTTCATTCTGTACAGCGCATGAGAAATCATGGAAGGTAGTGAGTACACCATTTGGCTGTATCAACATATACAAGCGAGCAGTTGTTCTCCGAATGAGCTGAAAATTTCACGCTGGACTCCCACCTGCACCGCTGACACGCCATTGCAATTCGCCGCCATACAAGGTTACGAAATGTTGATAAAAAAATAATGTCCTACATATACTAACAAATCAATGTGTAGTCTAATGGTAAAGAGGTGTTCAGTTTGTTGAGGGTTGTGGGTTCAAATCTTGAAAGGCATTTTTTTTGTTTTTTAGAAATCGCACCTAAGCTGTGGCGCACCTGTAGCCATTTGATTTCAGTCTTATACCTTCACAGTGTTAATATTTTTGTAGTTTTTTTTTCAATATTTCCTGCCGACAGAGATGATGGGCCTGTTGCCACTGGATTTATGATGGACATATAAACAATTATATTATGAAATCTCAAATTTCAAATGTAATTTCAAATGTCAAGCCTATTCTTTGGGCTGCAAGAACCAAGAAGCCAGTTGCAGGGTCTAATGAATCTTCAGTATACATCATAAGAGGCCACCAATTCTTATGTTAATTTCAGCACCACAACATAATGGTTCGATTCGTAAACCGCATCAAGTAGAAAGCTAGCTCCACTTGTTGTGAGTACAATATTTGTCCACAAACATAGTTGCACGCTGCGAGAAACAACATGAGAATAAAAAAGGAAAAAGGCATGATTCACATTATGCAACTTGTGTTGTATGATCCTGGTTATGAGTTGGAAAATTTACAAACTATAGCTATAAAAATCACTCCATCCATATTCAGTAATTTAGAGCATACAACTGTGCAGAGTCCATTTTCATCATCAAATAAGCAGCAATGTGTAAGACGCTAAAAACAAACTCAACAACAACAAAATGTCCAAAAGGGAAGTAAATGGACCAGTAAAACTTTGCAGAGCAACCTGGAAATCCCATCATGTGTACCCGCATGCAATCAAGCTCTCGTCCGTGCAACATTACCATATCAGAGTTATACAATAACAGACCATATTTTCTGCAGCAGAACATTCAGACTGCCATTAGCTAGATAGCACATGCTATTGTTCACCACATTCTTACATGCAGAAAAATTGCAGAATTTCCTTTCAATCACTCCATCTAGTGAAACCTGACCTTTAACTTTGGCTTCAAGGACTCTATTGCAGCCCGTGCACTGCTGTTTGCAGCTTGCTGAAGCAAAGCATCAGAAAAAACAAGCTTCACAAAAGAGCTTTTCTACATAGCATATCTAACATGTGAAGGCAGAGATATTCATTTTTGGATTAGAAGGATTGTGTGAACACTGAACATCATATTCTGGACCATGACCTGAGTAATACAAACAGTTAAAAAGAAACTTGTCAGCTGTTACAAAATCTTAGTACAACTATACAATATTGAACAGTAGAAAAATCAAACATATCTGACCTTTAATTTTGTTGAGCTATTAATCTTCTTGATCAGAACTTGTACTAGGATCTACATTTGTTCCCTCTACAGTTGTACCCTCTACATCTCTTCTAGTCCATGAATGAGTATTATGTGCATTAGCAAAAAGGTCCCCAAGAGTACTGACATGGTAAGGTTCACATTCTACATCATTCCATTCTTCTCCCATTTCAAATACATCTCTAGGCTTCATCTTCAATGCAACTGACCATCCTGAGTTGTTATGCTCGTCTTCGACATAGAACACTTGGTCAACTTGATTGGCAAATACAAAAGGCTCATGCTCAATCCTGTCACCCTTGTGAATTTGCTGTGAGAAATTCACAAGTGTACAACCAAACTTATCTGTTTGCACTCCCTTTCCTCGAGTGACATCAACCCATTCACATTTAAACAACACCACTGAGAATCTTCCATAATAGTCTAACTCAACTATATTAAGTATCCTTCCATAGTAGGTAATATCTCCAAGGATAGGGTTAGTATCCCCTCCAGAAGAATAACTTGATGTTTTTGCAGTCACAACAACTCCACTATTTTACGTCGCCTTGTCATAACATTTAGCTCTAAATCTGAAACCACGGATGTTAAAGGCTCTGTGTCTTCTTGCTGCATCCAATGGGCCGCGAGCCAACCATCTAATGTCCTCATCGATGCTATCGCTACCATTTTTTTGCTCCAACTGCATGATCTGTATCATCACAAAATATACTTAAGTCAATTTTTCCTATTTTTTTGAAGAAAAAACAAACCATGATACCTACATGTTCTCTGAACCAATTAGGAAACTCTTTATTCTGCATCTTCTCAATTGTTTTCAAAGATAGACGACGTTGACGATTTCTTCTTTTGAGATCAGCGGCATGCTCTCTAAAATGGAAATTAACATGGATTCAGTTTTAAAGAAACATATGTAATATGTTGATAGGTGTTAGTAACACTTACTTCAAGTACGGAATGACAGCTTCACAATTGTATAGTACATATCTATGTGCTTGCAGTTTCTCTAGATCGGTTAAAATGAAACTGGATGGTCTTCCCAATGGTTTTCCTATAGGAGGAAACAATGAGGAATCATGTCCATATAAGTTAGATTCAAGATGATCCTGGTTCTCATCATTCCTTGATGTTTTGTTATGCTTTGTGGAGAAACCTTCCAGGTACCTAGAACAAAACACCACACACTCATCTGCCAAAAATGAATTTGCCATTGAAGCCTCTGGATGAGCTTTATTGCGAACATATGACTTCAGTTTACATAGGTACCTGCAACATATGGAAAAGCATCAATTTAGTAGGTTATATATAATAAATGATCCAAACAATGAACTTGTATTAGTTAGAATCAGTACCTTTCAATGAAGTACATCCATCGATAACAAACTGGTCCACCCATCTTACATTCAGTTGCTAAATGTACTACTAAGTGAACCATAACTGTAAAAAATCCAGGAGGAAATATCATCTCCATTTTGCATAGTGTAACTTTAATTGAGTGTTCCAAACGGTCAAGGTCATCAACACGAAGCACTTTCGAACATATTCCTCGAAAATAAGCAGACAACTCAAATATTACTGCTGTGATATCATCTGGAATAATACCCCTTAGAGCAATGGGCATCAGCTGTTGAAGTAGAACATGGCAGTCATGTGTTTTGAGACCAATAAGTTTTCCTTCAGCACAATTTACAGATTTTGATATGTTTCCAGAGTAGCCATCAGGAACTTTTATGTCTCGAAGCACTTTACAAAATGTTTGTCTCTCACTTTTAGACATAGCAAACCTTGCAGGTGGCAAGTAGAACTTGCCTGAAGGTTTTTCTTGTGGGTGGAGGTCCTCCCTAATGTTCATCTCTTTGAGGTCTTGACGAGCTTGTAAATTATCTTTTGACTTTCCATCTAAACCACATAGTGTACCATAACAATTTTCAAACACATTCTTCTCTATATGCATCACATCAAGATTGTATCGAAGAATATTATGATCCCAGTAAGGCAATGTGAAAAGACTACTTAATGCCTTATAAGTTTTTGACTCCTTGAAATCACCTAAAGCAATGATTTCATCCAAAATTGGACGGTCATAATAAGTTTGAGGCTCTGTTCCAAGCTCCACTGTTCCATCAAATGAATTCCCATCCAAACGAAAAGGATGGTCAAGAGGAAGAAATCGACGATGACCCATAAAACAAGATTTACGACCATGCTTCAGACGTTTGGACCATGCATGTTCACCACAAGGTGGACATGCAAAATTTCCATGAACCATATGAGAAGCAAGCATTCCCAAGCCTGGTAGGTCACTAATGGTCATTAGCACTGCTCCTCTCAAATCAAAAGTTTCGTTTCTTGATGCATCATATGTTGACATACCATTTTCAAATAAATCTTTTAGGTCCTCCAAAAGTGGTTTAAGGAACACATGAATTCTATCCCCAGGACTAGTAGAACCAGGAATTATTAAAGACAACATTAGATAATGCTCTTTCATGCAAAACCATGGAGGTAAGTTATATATTACCAAAACAACTGGCCAACAGCTATATCTAGAACTCAACATCCCATACGGATTAAACCCATCGGTAGCTAAGCCAAATCGAATATTCCGTGCATCTGACTCAATTTGTGGAAACTTTTTATCGAAGTCCGTCCATGCTGGGGAGTCAGCTGGATGTCGTAGCGCACCATCCTTGATGCGCTCTTCATCATGCCATCTTAGGAGAGGTGCTGTTTCTTTGCACATAAACAGTCTTTTTAGCCTCTCTTTAATAGGAAAGTATCTTAATACTTTACTAGGCGTTGCTTTCCTTCTTTGCTTCTTTGTTAGTTTGGTTTCAGGTTCCATACCTTTCCACCTAAAAGCCTTGCACTTTGAGCAAAAATCATCATTTTCCTTGTCTTTCCAAAATAGTTCGCAATCATTTGGGCACGCATGAATATTTTCATAGCCCAAGCCAAATTTGGAAATAATTTTCTTAGCCTCATAAAAATTTTTGGGCAGTTCCTTTCCATTTGGAATAGCCTTCTGCAAAATACCAAGTAGATCACCTAATGATTTATCTGACCATTTGTTCATGGATTTTATATTGAACAAAAGCACAAGTAAAGTTAGTTGCATTAATTCACATCCTGTCCATAAAGGCTTTTTGGAATCTTCAACCAATTTATAGAACTCTTGTGCTTCTAAATTTGGCCCGCTGACAGGTGGATTCGGAAGATTTGCGGCATCTATCATAGGTATGTCTTCATACATGTGATAAAATGCATCATGAAGCAGCTGACTCATGTTATCATGCCTTTCTTCATTCTGAGATTGTGGGTGTTGATCAACGGTGTGCTGCACTGAAGGGTCACTATGAAAATCCCATTCTTCATAATTCTCAAGTATCCCATTGCAGACCAAATGTTCATATATTTCATCCCTGGATAGGAGACTAGTATGCACGCATGTATGACATGGACAATAAATCTTGGTATCTTCGGTCTTATCTTTAAATGCAAATTCAACAAATCCTTCTACACCAGCTATGTACCGAGTAGAATCTTTAGGATAGCCCAAAAGAAGCTTGATGATTTTTAAATCCATTGTGAAACCATAAAAAGCTATTGCTGTATAAATAAATAGCAGCTGTAAGTTCATATTTATTTATCATCATATAAATAGCATAACCACATTATTATTATGATTTGGATCCCTTTAAGTTACATTATCACAACTATTTTGCCTAAGGCAATAAAGATCAGAAAATTATAAAGCAGCTTATTGTAAAAGGTTAACCAAAAGGAAACAAGAGTTCTAGCTTCCAGGGAGGAAGATTGCTATTTCAGTTTCAGTTAGATAATTAGCAGACTGCTCCAGCTAGAGCAGAAAATGAGTCTATCAGAATATGTTATATGGCTGGTCGCACCAGTTTAGCAA
The DNA here is from genome assembly GCA_017311315.1 of Dendrocalamus latiflorus. NCBI lineage: Eukaryota > Viridiplantae > Streptophyta > Magnoliopsida > Poales > Poaceae > Dendrocalamus > Dendrocalamus latiflorus. The sequence goes on along the minus strand of CM029649.1, from coordinate 17,043,277 downwards.
ATCAGAGAAGTACTAAATAAAAAAAAATCCATACATATTGTGGCTCACACATATCTGTGCTAGATATTCTATTGATTTCAATACTGAAAATCTCATATAGCAACTTGAGCGTTACAAACACTATGGTGATAATATGCTGTGACTGAAGGTTAACACTACTGCTTCAGTAAAGCACTAACAGAACAGACTACAGAGTACTCAAGTCAGTGCAGGCACACATGGCGCTAATTGATCGCAACTCATGATTCAGGGTCAAACAACATGATCTCAATGACAAAGATGGTGTGGTTAGCAGGTTGATTGGCTTAAGCAGCTGGGGTCTTCAACCGTGGCGGAACATATATGGTACTCACCAAGCACTTCAAGGAACACATAACGGCATTTATAAATGATAGAGAAGTATATGTGTCAACAGCAGTAGAACAAAAAAATATTGAGAGCAACTAGCAAAAAGAACCAAAACACATGAAAAAGAACTTACAGATATTGCACCAGATGACCAGAAAAGTTCAAATTACCAAGATCTCTGTAAGAGGGGGCATTCCAAGCAAGCAATCAGATGAAGATACTCTTGTAAAAATTTTCAAGCTCATAAACAATACAAGAAGTCATCCGTAGGTTTGTTATAAAAAAACATGTGTGTTATGTCCTCAGTTTTCATATATACATCAACAAGATATGAAATGCGGACTAGTTTTAGTATCTGGGGGGGTTATTATTTGCACTAACTCTGCACACAGATGACTGGCAGAAGAAAATGTCAAAATTGAGGCATACGATGCTCCACCTGCAATCTCAACGAAAATTCATGGACAACTAAAATAGTAGCAATCATTCAAGCACAGTAGCTAATGTTTTCCTAGCTTTTGGACCTTATCATCTTTTTCCATCTAAACATTACAGCTCCACTCTCAATCGTGCAATGTCATGTAGAAAAGGTGCTAAGAAAGTAAAATTACAGGGATCCGACAGGAGGCGGGACATAGATGTCATCGTTGAGGTAGTAGATGGTGTCGTCGACCTTGGCTCCTCGGCGCAGGCGTCGTCCTCCTGCGGCCTCTCCGCATCCTCGGGCTCCTTCTTCTTCTTGCTGGGCGCCTTGCCCGGCTTGGTCACGGGGGGCGCGGCAGAGAAGAGGCGGGGGTGGCGATGCGGGAGATGCGGTGGGGGGACTGGAGGCGGCCGGCGGCGGAGTCGCGGAGAGGTGGCTGGAGGCGTCGCGAGATGGGAGTCGGCACTTGGGAGGGGACTGCGGGATTGGGGATCGCTAGGGTTAGGCCGCGGCGGAGAGGAGGCGGGGCGGGGGGGGGGGGGGGGGCGGCGATGCGGGGGAGAGGATGCGCCAATGCGGTGGGGGCTGGGGGCGGCTGGCGGCGCCGCGGCGGAGTCGCGGAGGCGGCTGGAGGCGTCGCGAAGATGGAAGAGGATGGGACGACGCGCCACAGACAGAGACTACTGCTTGGTTGGTTGTGGTTATATTAGGCTGTTGTGGTTATATAAATAAGTTTATGAGGAGAACAATCACAAAAGACTAGTTGCTTGGTTGGTCAGTGTGGTATGTACATAATGTATTAGTTTTGACAGGTTGCGGGTTCGAAACCTATAAACGAGTATTTTTGTCTGTAATTTAATTAATGATTAAAGAGCAGCACGTGTGTACTATAATTTAATAAATAATGATTAAAGAGCAGCACCTACGTACAAGAGCACCTACTACGCCCTGCAGTATGAGAGCACCTACGCCTGTAGTACGGGATCACCAAGTGTAGCTCGGGGGAATGCTTGCAACAGATAGTAAATGTTGCCACATCATTCCTTGCAACGAATAAATTATGTGTTGCCACATATCCATTGCTAAAGGGGGGTTTATCTTGTAGTGTGATATAGTTTACTATGATATGTGAGAACCCATTCAAGGTCATCTAGATTATCTAGGACTCGCAAAGCTAGAGTAGATCAAGATTTCACTCTTCTGTCTGGTTTTAGTGTAACTCTCCTTGTTTTGAATAAATGTCAGAACTTTAATATTGGTCGTCACGATCCATGATTAGAATAGGCTCCTAGCATCATAGGGAGGGTTTGTGTTAAGTTTCACTATATTTGGATAAGTGGTTTATATGTTAGCTCTTTTCTTGAATCGTATGCAATGTTGTTTGTACTTTTCTTGGCGAGTGGTCAGACCACAAGGATCTGAGTGGTCAGGCCAGCGCAGTCAGTCCGGCCAGTGGTCAGACTGCTTGTTGGCCGACGATCAAACTGGTTGAGACAATGTCTCGAACGATCTTTGTGATATTTGGTTTTTGGCTTTTGTGAGCTCGTAAGTTTCCCTGCTCCAAGTGGCTGCAACTTCTGACTTCCGGCTGTTAGCTTTTGACTGAAACTGCATTGTAGCGGCTGTTAGTTTTTCCTCAGTCATATTGTTATATCTCCAAGGACAATACAATGGAATAAGGGGAAAAAAGAAAAGGCAGAAAAGCCAAAAAAAACCTAAATTAAGAAGGCAGAAGCCGAAGCCACTTGGAGCGGTCCCTGTGTTTCCGCTGCGTAGAGTTGTTACTACCTAGTGAAAAAGTTTTAAAGCGACTCACCTCCTCTGATTCGTCATACCGATCCTAAATAAGCAAAGCTCTAATACCAACTGTTCCTCTCACGAAAGAGAATGGAGTGGAAGCTAGCACTGCTAGTTGCGGGACCTTTCTTTTGGGCTTGTGGCTTGTGACTTTGTCTATAGTAACTAGCTTTCAAATGAAATGTCTTTTTAAGACGGAGTCAATAGGTTGATTGTAGTAGACACTATAGCAACTTCATCTAAATCAGCCAAAAATGCATGCGTATGTCTCTTACTCCGTACTCTCTCTCACGAACAATCAAAAGCCAGAAACCATATCCCAAAAGAACGTGCCTACAAAATTCTGGTCGTGTGGTGAAATAACTGAAGCTGGAACAACATGTTGATAAATTTGGAGGCGTATTGAGGATTAGGAAGCCAAACTCCAACATGGCACTGTGCCACACTTACTTTGTTTTACAAGCAAATATATATGTACATCTCACAACTTATTGTCTAACGACTATTGGTCTAGTGTGGGTTTGGGAGGTCAAATCATTTAGTGTGGGTCTGTTTGTTGGTAACTGCTACTCTTGGCACAACTCATTGCTTACAAGGCTACGAGATTCAAAATTGAGGAACTCCACCGTGAATTTTATAGGCTATATATGTGAAGTGAAGAATAACACGCCAAACTCCTTATCGGCAGGTAATAATCGGCATATATGCCTATTCCTGTTACCTCCCAAACCTACATATCAGAAGTAACTAAATATGTGCAGATTGCATACTACAATTCTATAAAAGTACAAGACTTTTGGGCCTATTGATAATCATGATAATGAAACTACAATTACCTCACATTAGGGGGGTGCAATGCATGCATTACCCCTCCGCGCTGTGTTGCTTTTCAGCAGCAAGCCTAGCAACACCTCACAGACACCTCACAGACAAGAAGTAAAAAGCACATCTAGGTTCAGTTCATTTTCTGCATTTTACCTGTGCAGAAGTATGCAAATCCTGGTACCACCTATGCCTACGTATGTGCAAGATGTTAAAGGTATTACCGAGTGCCAGGGCTCTATTGCCATCCCTACTTCCACTGCACCGATGTGCGCTACATTGAATCGGGTTGTTTCAACTCTTTTTCGATTACGTGTTTGGTGATAACGATCTATAATTTCTTACTAGTAGTGGAAATTTTAATTTATACCAGTGTAGCCTACCCTGTATCCCAACAATACCGTAGTCCCACACTAATTATACGAGTATATCTAGTATTTATCTCTGACTTAACTCGCTGCCTCACTACTCGCTTGCTCTCTCAGTGTTACCTGTAGTTTTCTGCCTTCTCCTTCCTTTCACTTTGTGATCTACATGTATAAATTTTAATTTGTGCCAGTGTAACATCCTGATTTTCAGAGCCTTTTTGAAAATTTTAAAATAAAATTCACCATTTGGATTTTTCTAGAATTAATGCACGCTTAAAATGAATTTTTATTAATTAAAAGGATTTAATATGACTAAAATAAAATGAACATTTGTTGAAAGTATTTGATTTGAGTTCCATGAGTCTCAAGGATTTTTTTTTTGAAATTTTCTATGATTTGTTGATCTGTTTGCTATTTTCTAGAGCTCAAATGAATTTATTTGAATTATTGAAATAGAAAAACCCTCAAAAATCCTAAAATAGTAATGGGGCGAGCCCATTACTATTCACTTCAGCCCATTGAGTCTCAGTCGTTCGATTCCTCTCCTGCCATGTGTCATCAATCCCAGGTGCCGGTTACTGTTCATCTCTATCCCTGTTCCGAACTCCGCCGCCGTTGTCCGCGTCGTCTCCGCCTCGGCATGCATGTCCGTTCGGGTCTCTCGGCCATCTCTGAGCCGGAGTCCTTGGTGTTCGTGCGTAAAAACCACACCGCTGCCCTTGTTTGCGCATCCCGCAGCACCGTCGTCCTTGCCAGCCTCACCGACGCTTCACCATTGACTCGTCTTGCGCCGCCGCCGTAGTCTTCATCTCCAGTAGCCCTGTTTCCGTTGACAAGCACGAATAGCGAAAGCAGTCACTCCGCCGCCCAGCAGCCTTCGACCTTCACCACCGGTGAGTCGCCTCCCAAGCCACCATCCTCTCCCCTCCTCATCGTCACCTGCTAATCACTATATGATGCGTGTCACAACAAGGTCATCCGATTGCCTCAGCAACCATCCCATTAGATCTGTACCGTTACCAAGATCCGATGGTCGAGATCCATCCACGTGGACCATTGATGACCGCTAGATCCTCATGACGTCAGACCGCACCTGCGCCGGCCGATGATTTGCCTTCTCCATGAACTGCACTCGTCATGCATCGAGCCTATGCCATGTCAGACCCACCAGTCAGAGGTCACTGTTCCATGAACCGACTTAGTAAGCAGCCATGCAAGCCCTATGTCGGACCTGGATTTTTCAATCCAGAATCCCCTGTGATGCACCACACTATTCCCTGGATCAGTAAATAGTGTGCACAGGTACATTACTTCATCAACTCATACATTGCATGAACATAACAAACCATAATATTACAGATTAGAGTTTAAAATACACCGCGTCGGGTGATAGTTTACATAAGGGCCGAATAGGCCAAATGTCTACATTACAAAGACAACAGCGGAAGCAAAAGCAGAAGTAAGACCATAATCCACAGGCAAGCGAAACAACATATATCAGCTAGACTTAGCTAATATATGTGCACACAATCTCCCTTAACTCTACTTGTCTAGGACCCAAAATCAAAGAAGTTGTCCTAGTTTCTATCGTTGTTTCCTCCATCCGCGGCAGGGGTATCTTCATATGCGTAGTGGTCTTGGGTTCCGGTTTCTGGTTTTAGTAATGCGAGGGTGAGCACAAATCCACCATGCTCCACGAGCCAATACACAGAATGCAATAAGTAATATGCATGGCTTATCAAGGAAAGGCTTGGGTTTATTTTATTTGCCATCAATTGCTTTTTAGAATAGGTAACATAGAAATTTCCTATGACCTAGCATTTTGGACTTAAAACATAATGTGTAAAAGAATGTATTCATAATAGCAATCCAGATACCATCCACCTTTACATAGCTTCTGCACCATATGCTCACCTTTTAGCATTATAACCGCTTACATTATCACTGGGGCGACACCCAGGGCAACACAAATCAGGGCTTTCCACTGCCCACCACTTTTCAGTACCACCCACAAAGTTTTTAAAATAGAACTATATCTAGTTAGTTCCCATGTCCGCTCTTGATCGTGGGCACGGTTATTCGAATAGTTTTCACTCTGTAGAGTTTGTACACTTTACCCACAAGAGACAATATGCTTGTTGCTCCACACAATTCCTTAGTCATGTGGTTGAGTAGATCATCACAAGGCTATTACAATGCATTTTTCCCAGCAGAGTCACATGTGCTAAGGTTTTACTCCCTTTGGGGTACGACCACCCTTTTAGAGTCCCCTCTTGCACCGTCACATCGGAGGATGTGGCCATCCTCTGCCCGCCTGCAATCACACCGGCGCAAACCATACTGAGTCGATGCAAATTAGTTAGCCTTGCCTATAATTTACCAGCTTGTGGTTGTACTATTGTACACAGGGAGGTCATCACAAGATTCGGTCCTTAGGGTTATCTGAGCGGTTTTACCACAATCCTCACACCGTGCTTCCACTGCACCACGTACCAGCCCCCCGTACCTCCGCCTAGATATTTAAGCAAGTTGGGGTTTTTAGGAGCATAAAATAATTATGTCAAAATACACTAGTCATTTCCACCATGACTTCCCAAAACCAGTTTCTCATGATTTAAAAGTGATGCCTGGGGCACTTTGGTGCCCCGATTACCTAAGCAGTACTAAGCAGTGGCGTATAATTACGGACTTATTTTCAAAAGTTGTACCATTATAATTTTTACTAAGGTGACAAGGCTCAGATATTCAAGTGTTCCAAATGAAAGTAATACTAATAAGTTCAGCAATGGGTACATAACTAGAAGCTGAAAATCAACATACATTTGCACATAAAATAACAACATGCAATTTGATAATTTAAAATGGAATTAATTTGCAGAAAATGTAGGTTCAACATGATCAAAGTATTGACTCACCTTGGTCACAGTTGGCTTGGTCTTGATCATCGAGAGTTGCTTCAGCTTCAGCTTCTTCCTCCTGGGCCTTGTACGCTATTTTTATGTTGCGCGAAAATTTGGATAAAAATTAGTAAACCAAACAAATTCTCAAAAAATTTCAAATGAACTTCAAAAATTATGGTTTTGGTCCCATTGGATAGATATTGAATTTACAAGAATTTAGAAATATGTTTCACTCAATTTGGAGTTAAAATGAATAAGTTATGCCCTTTTGAAGTTCTCAATTTAAATAAATCCGACAAATAATTAAAATCTGACAGGTGGGGCCCACAACAGGATTTTAATTTTTCTTTTATTTTTATTTTTCCTTCTCTATACCTATGATAGGTGGGTCCGGTTACTGTTTTAATTAAAGGGGCATGGCCCACATGTCAGTGAGTGATTTGGACTAACCAACTAGCATTAGCATTAATTACTCATCATTAATTATAATCTAACTGTCTTAACCGATTTTAATCACACAGCTACTGATGACAACGTGGTCGTAGCTCCGAGTGGTCGTAAATGACTTCAGAGTCCTAAGCCCGACTGTGTGGTCGTAAACGACTTTATAGTCGTAAGTCCGACTATGTGGACGTAACGAATACCAGGTACTCGTAGTCATGGGATTGGACTTCAACAAGTTGCATCGTCTTCCTCTGGCCGACGCTCGGCGAGCTCACCGTGGGCGGAGGAGATGGCGGCCAGAGCTGAGCATCCCCAAAATGGGTTGCTCACGCCCATGCCTACCTGTAGGAAAAGCCTCACTGGCCAATTTGGCCGGGGCGTTGGCCGGTGGCGACCGTAGGTGGCGGTGGAACAGGGGAGGGGTGGCTAGCACCAGAGCTCAATTAAGCGAGAGAGGATCATCTAGGCAGGCTCCGGAGTCTACCTCAGGGGTCGGCGCGGCTCGGGAATGGCGGTGGCGAGCTGGCGGCGTGCGACGGCGAGGGGCGGAGGTGGCGCACGGTGAGGGCAAAGTAGAGGCGATGAGAGGTCCGGCCAAGGATGGGGGTGGCTTTGCGTCACTCCAAGGATGCTTTGGCTCGGTTGAATCGACTTGGCATAGTTCTGAGCAGCGGATCCCTCGCCGACCGGGGTTGGGGAAGAAGGGCCTGCCGGCGAACTGTGGGGCACTGGAGGCTAATTGCTTCAGGTGGGAGACAGAATGAAGTGCAGCGAAGCAAACAGGTGTGTGGGTAGGGCTTTATAGCCTCGAAAAAGGCAGCGGCGGTAGATGGGCAATTGGCCGGTTGAGTCCACAGCATGGCAGTGGCGCGGTTATAGTGTTGGTGACGTGACTGCGACCGGTATGGGCGTGACTACACAGTGGTCGTGACAGTGCAGTTGGCGACGCTCTAGTTGAGTTGGATACGACAGGACAGAAAAACTATGTGCGACGCAACAACGGTACTGTTGCAGCCCTCAGCAGGATAGCGTGGTGTTAGGTGACGGCCGGCGGAGCTCGCGAGGCACGGTGACGGTGCAGTTGTTTGTTTATATATATATCCACATCTGTATGCTTATCCATTTATTGCATTTTTCATGAGTTGCTTCATTTCTTGGAACTTCAACCAAAAATTCAAAGGAACACCATTAAAATCCAAATATTGAGAAAATATATTTCAAAATAATTTGAGGGCTACACGTTTCCAAATTCAAATTTTCGGAATGTTACACCCTAATCCTACATGGTCGCCACGTGTTAGTACACATGGATGCCACATCAGCCAACTGAGCCACCAGTGCCACGTCACCCAGCCATGTCAGCGATGTTGTCATAATTAGTATTTCCTTAAAAAAATAATTCCAATAAATTCTATTGTCATTCCAATAAATCCTATTTTCCTTTTTCTTTAGATTAAATTTTTCAACAGCATGTTCTCCTCCGTCCTAGCTCCGATTGACCCGATTCTTTTTCCTAAATTCATATAAAATTGAGCTCTATCTTTTGGTTCTAGTTTTGAAGTTTTTAGAGTTTATTTAGATTTTATTTGTGTCTCGTTCGCTTTCTCTCCCATTAGATAACGTATTCGAATGAGGCGCAAGTGGGGGTGTGAGGCGAAACCCTAGGTGGTGATTGAGCAATTGAGCATTGTAAAGGCCTTGTTGTGATTATATCTAACATGGGGATGGTCACATTGTGTCCGTACAGTTGTACAACCTCTGTAGAGTGTAAAACTATTCAAATAGCCGTGTCCCCGGTTATAGACAATAGTCGGTGATTTCACACGAGGGTTAGGTTTTCATTAAATCTTGGTTAGTTGAGAAGAACGTTTGGCTGGGAAGTGAATGATTAGCTCACTTGTGGTTTATTTAATCATTTGATTCATTAATTATTTATTTATGTCCTTTCCAAAGATACAATGTCAATCTATTTATTGTATTTACTTTAAATTACTGCTTTCTACAAAAATAGCCACTCAGCCATCCTTTGATAAGACTTGCATATTGTATTGCATATTTGTTACAAATGACTTTCTGATTACTCTATGTGCTCACAGCTATATTTATATTTGCTTAGTTGCTGAAGAAGTGCCAGATCAGACAAAGGAATTTGAAGGAGGTTTCATCGACGAATTTGCGGATTAGGACTTCGCTCCCCAGTCGATTGCCTATGGGCATAATGAATGGTTACTACGCTTATTTCTGTTTTTCCGCTGCTATTTCTTAAGCCCTTCAAGCTATTATCTGTAAGCTTGGCCATAAGGTCACAACTCTGATACTTAATAATATTTGAGTCTTTTCTTAGTAACTTGCGATGTGATTGATACTTCATTTATATTTACACTATGTACACTAGTGTGATCCTAGACTAGTGCGGAATACGCAAGAGAGTTCGGATTTGCAGATTTGTCTCTCGATAGCTAGGCTCATTACCTGCCCTGTTTCCCAACAACTAGCAACAGAAGCACGCCACCACGTTGTGCTAGCTACCATGTGGACCGAAGTAAAAGAGCCGACAATTCGTAAGAGGGACTTCTCTAAAAAATAATGGACCCATACGTATTTCTGGAGAAAGTGAAGGGTTTTTCCACATTTCTGGTAATGTACTTGTAGTCCAGTGTTTGCTTGTCTTTGAGTCCTTGTATATATATTTGCTCTTTCAGCTGCTCGATACAATTAGACACTAATTCATCTGTTCCTCGAACATGGTTTCAAAGCAGGTTTGAAAAAACTAGCTCTAAAATCATTTCCGCTTCCACTACCCTCGACAGGAGCAATCTTCGCTACTACGGGGACTAATCTAGATCCTTTAGCATTAAAGAGAAAAGTCAGAGGGCTACAGTGACGCACAGTAAGAGGGCAATAGTGACGTACAGCAAGGATAGGCTGCAAACACTGTAGCGATTTTCTGCTAATTACTATAGCACTCCCACTGTATACACGGCTATAGCAAAATACACTGTAGCATCAGCACTAGGTTGTCTTGTGCCATTATATTATTGCATATGATCTAGTCCTAGGATTGTCAACGGATCGAATAGTGGTCATCTCTTATTCGTATTTGTATTTTTTAAATAAATATGAATATGAGTCTAAATATGCTCGAGTACGAATATGAATAGAATATTATAACAAATATGAATACGGATCGATTACCTACTCAATTCGGTCGAATGTGAATATTCTATAGTATAATGAAGTTTAGCAAATTGACACCGGTTTCATAGTAATATTTATGCCCCTTTTTCTCTAGTTTATCACATAAACATTGATCATGGGTGCTATTTTAATTTGCCACTAATCCTAACTAATTCTAGATATATTGCAAATAAATCGGTTGTAAACATATCGAATTTGGCTAAAAAGAGTGTGCAAAAAGATTCATTGCAGAATGTGCCAAAATAAAAAAAACATGAAATGGCAAATTAGAGTCTGATATATCGTTCACATTTTACTCCCAGTCGCTTGTGGATATACATACATACATACATACATACATACATACATACATACATACATAAGTACGTACGTACATATGTACATACATACATACATATATGGTCCTACCTTTTGTTTACTACTTCTGCTTCTGCTTTTGTATTGTAAATATTTGGCCTAGTCGGCCCTTATATAAATAGTCACCCGATGTGGTATTTTTAAACTCTGATACGCAATATTAATGTCTAGTATGGTTCATGCGATGTATGAAATGATTCAACAATGTATCTGTGAGTGCTAATCACAGAGTACTCTGGATTGTAAAATATAGGTCTGACAAATATTATCTAAGTCTAGATAATATATGTGCACACAATCTCTATCAAAGTCTACCTTAACTAGGATAAAAGACTACAGAAGGTCGTCCTAATTCCCTTCGTCTTCTCCATCAGGACCTGGTGCATCGTTGTAGGTATAGTGATTATGCTTACCTACTTCTGATTTTATTGAACGAGTGTGAGCACAAATCAATGTGCTCCGCGAGCCAATACACGTAATGTAATTTTTATAGATGCATGGCTTATCAAAAGATGGCTTAGGTTATTTTATTTGTCAAATACTCAATTAAGAATTATAATAACTAGGAATTCCTAAGACTTAGCAATTTTAACTAATAACATATTTTCTAAATGTGTGAATGATTTCAATAATATTACCATATGGTATTTTCCAATGTTACAACCGCTCAATATTATCACTGGGATTGATCGCCCAGGGTAACACAAATCAGGGTTTCATCTACCCAACACTTTCCATTATAGCCATAAATTTATTTTGTAAAAACAACTATATCAAAATAAATTCTCATATTTAGAACTACAAAGCCAACGAGCTGACCACCTAAAAAATTATATATAGATCTCAGCTCAATGAGCCGACCACCTAAAAAACTTTATATAGATCTCAACTCAATGAGCCCACCACCTAAAAAACTCCTTTGAAAAGAACCACCAAAATGACCTCACATATCTAGGAGTACAAAGCCAAAAAAACTAATACATCATACCTTCCGCAGTGATATATGAGTCTACAGGTCTTGCTCTAGGAATTGTTCATACATATGACACTGTTATAATATTTTTTTAATTTTAGTCCTCTAGCACCTATTTTTACAAAAAATAGTCTCTTCACTGAACTCAAAAGGCACAGTAGGCGACACATGTCACCTACCGTGCCACTATAGCTCAGCAGGAAAGGAGCAGTGCGGTTGGGCAAGCGAGCACGGCAGACAAATGGGTGTGGCATGGTTGGGGGCGTTGCCGAGCTCAGCTTGCTGAGCCGCCCCTGCGTGGCAAGCTGCTGCTGAGCTGCCCAGCTCGAAAGGCGGGCGCATGGGCATACAGGAACTGGATAGGCGCGCGTGGGAGGAGTGTTGTAACATTCTATTTTTGAAAATCCAGTTATTTGTATTTAAAATTGACCATTTGTAAAAATTTTGGTGTATTTTAAAATTTTTCAACATTTTATTAAAACCATCGCACTAAATTAAAATTTATATAATTAAATTGTATTATTTGAAATGGTTGCATCAAAATTTATTTATTTGGCTTCTTGTTTTTATATGTATTTAAAAATTATATCAGCGTATGTATTAAAAAAACATATTATCATAAAGTCATTTACTATACCGCCCTTTTCTCCCGTTCGACCGACAGGAGACCAAACACTTGTGTGCCTTTTTCTTTTCTCCTTCACTGCTATCCCGAACCAGCAGTCAAAACCCATGTGCCACCTTCCCCATTGTTTATCCAGCACTGCTGCCTTATCACACTCTCCACTCATTCACTCCACTTCCCGAATTTTGGACACAATTGACACAGTAGAGCTTCAAAATTCCAGATATAGCCCCTACACATCAACATTTTTGTTTCTAGCTCCCTCCCGACCGCCAACTTTTTTTGGCGTGACACGTGGTAATCGTGCGGCCGGGGAGCGCACGACACCGAAATCGTGTGGTCCCTGACCGCACGACCACTCTACAAAGGATGATCGTGCGGTCGGGGACCACACAACCATTGTAGATAGCGAGTGGTGCGGTGCCCGACTGCACGACCTGTGTGTACAGTGTTTAAGGTTAGGGTTTACCGATTAGCTGCTGTGCGTGAAATGAGATATAAGGTTTGTTTTTTGTTTTGATTAGGCTGTATTTAGTTGCGTAAATTTTTTGTAATTATAAATATTACGTATATTTACATGTAATTAATTTTGTTTGGAGTCTGTAGCAAATTTATAATATAGAAGAGGAGATGCAAAAAATTATGAAATATATTTTGAAATTTCGTTATGCATTGCAGATGATACATGTAGGAAATATTTTTGTAGATTGTTTTTTTTTCAAAATATTTTAGTACGTTCTTAACGGTACGATCGCCGTGCCTTGTTATAGTGCGGTTAATTTTCGGAAGAATTTTGTAGGGATGATTGAGCCCTAAATAACTCGTACTTACAGAGGTAATTTGTAGTGCAGTGTAATGGTTGATGCGTTCTTGTTTTTTGCACATTGTGAACAGTAAAAATATGTTCGATTCGCAAAAACATTTTGTGATCATGGTACGTTGTTGTAGTGCAAGAAATTTCATGAAAACTTTCATGTGCATGACTAGGATAGGAATGCTTGGTCTGTAGGAAGGAAAGTGATATGGAGCACACAAAGAATTGAATGCAAAAGGATGACGACATTTTATGTTGGTAGTTAAAATAGATTGCATAATAAACTTGGGAATAATACGACGCACGGGATTTGGTTACAACAAACTGAAGTAGACGTATAAAACATATGCGCATTCTTGGCATGGAAATAAATTAGACATTAAGGCGAGTAGTGCGGAATGGCCCAACCTACTGCGTAGACCGGGGCCATTTTCCCTTCCGTGCGAGTTCGGTGTTGAAATCCTCGGATTCCTCTTTGGCCTTGGCCACCATTTCTCATTCTTTTCTCGCACTCCCTCTCACGAGCCTTGCGCTGCCTACGCGTGCTTGCCTCGAGATGAGCTTCTGTCTCCCGACGTATCCGCTCAGTTTGCTCGTCTTGGCGACGCTCCTCCTCGCGGATCTCGTATGCCCTTTTGTCGTTCCACTCCCGATAGTCCAGAGTCCACTGGTCATGTGACCTTGTATGGACATGCTACTACGGGGGCGTCGTTATGGGGGTGTGACCTTGTGGCACGCTCCGCTTGTTTGGCCCTGGCCGCAGCAGCCCTTGCTTGTTACTCACGAACCGCAGCAGACCTTGCTATGTTGCGGGTCTCCTCCCATTGCTTCATCATTTTGTCCCATTGCTTCTTCTGCCTCTTGTCCATCCCAATGTGGAGAAGGAAGGTATGATGTAGTGTTAGTTTGTGTAGTATTCTCTCGTGGATGCATTCCACCTCATTTTATAAGCCAAAGGGTAGGCATGATGTGAATTATTTTTGGTCCCTGTGCAAAGCTGCCCTCTTTTGTCATGTCTCCTGGCAAAGGTACCCTCTTTTGTCATGTCTCTACGCAAAGCTGTCCTCTTTTGTCATGTCGCTGTGCAAAGCTGACTTCTTTTGTCATGTCGCTGCGCAAAGCTGCCCACTTTTGTCATGTCCTGGGTAAAGCTGTCCTCTTTTGTCATGTCACTGCGCAAAGCTGCCCTATTTTGTCATGTCACTGCGCAAAGCTACCCGCTTTTGTCATGTCTCTGGGCAAAGCTGCCCTCTTTTGTCATGTCACTGCGCAGAGCTGCCCACTTTTGTCATGTCTCTGGGCAAAGCTACCCTATTTCATCATGTCACTGTGCAAAGCTGCCCGCTTCTGTCATGTCTCTAGGCAAAGCTGCCAGCTTATGTCATGTCACTGCGCAAAGCTGGCCTCTTTTGTCATGTCACTACGTAAAGCTGACCTCTTTTGTCATGTCACTGCGCAAAACTGTCCGCTTATGTCATGTCTCTAGGAAAAGATGCCCTCTTTCGTCATGTCACAGCACAAAGCTGCCCGCTTTTGTTATGTCTCTGGCCAAATCTACCCTCTTTCGTCATGTCACTGTGCAAAGGTGCCCTCTTTTGTCATGTGGTCACTGTAGTAAGTTCTCTCTTTTGATATAAATATCACGGTTGGGAACCCATGACATTGTAGGCAGAGAACCCTGTAAATTGAACGAAGAAGTACCTTCTCTTTCGTACAGTAACATACCATGGCGGAAGGCGAGGAGCTAGTTGGATGGGGGTCACCGAAGGAAGACCTTCCCTTGGAAAGGAGGGAGAACTTCGGTCCACACTACCGCTTGATACCAGGCCGGCGTGCTCAACCAGCGTGGCCAAAATGCAGACACAATGAGGATGCGGTCGTGCAGGTCTTGGAAGGCCATTTCGATGGCGGACGACGTTTCTTCCGATACCCACACTCTGGGGTACAAATTGCTAATAGTACATTTTTCATTACTGCTTATGGACCCTCCATGTTTACCGTCCTTTCCCGCATATGGCGAAATGCGACTTCTCCCGCTGGATCGACCCTCCTCATCAACTGTATATTGTCAATTACGTGGATACATTATGGGATCGAATATTTGAGTTGGAGGAGCGAATCGAGACTTTCAATGAGGAGAACAACGACCTCCGCCAACAGATGCAAAGCGAGAGGGGCAACGAGGAGGTCGTGAACATAGGAAGCTCGTATGATCCCACATGTTCTTGCGCGTACCCTAGCTGCATATGTGTGTGCCACTACAACGACGGCTAGCCACGTCTGAAGCGGCCCCCTCAGCAATACTCCATGTGGATGCCACGAGGCTCATTTGGCATATAGGCAACGAGGTGTATAGTTGTACCTTCTACTAGTAGGCACACTTTCTATGATATGGACTGGAGAGAGTGATTAAGTTAGTAATGTGTCATATTTTATTTCTTGTGTTCGTTGTTGTGCTGATGGTGTGGCGCTGGGATTGTTGTTTTGATTTATTTTGTTGTGTGTAGTACTTTCTATATTTTATGTACGTGCAATGTATGTGTTGTTTCGTGTTGTCAGTGCGTGACGCCTTCTTATTATATGGTCTCTGTGCGTGAGGCTGCCCCCCCCACTGAGCCAATAAGAGGGAGCCATTCCTCACCTTCTCCCCTGCATTGTTATCCCTCACCTCCTGAATTAGTTGTTCCCAATCTGTGTATTTTTCTTTCATGCTCACTCCACCGAACACGGATATGAGTCAACTTAGCACCTCTTCACCGGCACCCACGGTGATTTGCCCAAAATGCAACACGGTTGTTAGACGTATGACCTCACACACGGCCGCGAATCCTGGGAGGCACTACTACAAGTGCCCCTTTGACTCGGTGAGTAAGATTGTTTTGGGTTCATTCAAATTGTGCAGGTATGTTACAACATGTTCTTCTCATGGGATCGCAGGAAGCCCTCGGCGGTTGCCGATTCTGGGTGTGGGAGGATGAAATGGGCACTAGGACCAACATTGTTCGGCATGAGAGAGTTGTCGTGGGGGTAGGACCCCGTCGAGATGCGGTATCATTTCGATAGACTGGAGTGGAAGATAAATTTAATGTTGTGTGCTATTTTCTTTCTTGTGTTTATTGTTATCGTGAAGTTGTAGTGCTGGAGGTTGTTGTCGTCTATGTTGGTATTGTTTTATGCTATGTTGTATCTTGTGTTTGTTGTTATCGTGTCTTCTCCCGCTGGAGAGTTGATCTATGTATGTGTAATGCAAGCTGTGAACTACAGTGCCCACATGCGTACATACTTATCATATTAGAATGATGCCTTAATTGTAGTTTAAATAATTTCAGAAGCACATTACAGTACGAACATTTTTATTGTCCTAAATGATTGTAGGAAATCATGCGACGTTACAACAGCTGAATTACAAAAACTCATTGTGCATCTCGTCGTCGCCTCCTCGGACGGCGTATGTGATCCTCCGAGAAGGTGAACCTGCTAGGGGAGTGCGGAGCATCTCGAAGGTCGTATTGTGAGGCCTGCGTTCGAGGTGGTGGTGCGTACAACTCTGTGGAGAGTTGCGACGGATGACAGAAAATAGAGCTCAGCCATTCGATCGAGGAGGGGTCTACGTCCTGCTCAGATGGTACAGCTGAATTAGGCCATGGGCAGCGCTGTTTATAATGAGTAGTAATATCAGAAGGCATTTACTTGGGAAGTCTGAAACATAGATGTCCCACCGTGAACTTCGTGGCCCAGTTGCTCTGGGACTCTCTGCAATTTTTGTGTGATGCGATGAGATGGCATTGAAATACATATTTTTTTTGTTTACTACGTTAGTACATACTAGTGCATGTGGCTGTCCGAATGACGATGACGTAGGGAAATCACGCATGTACTCCTGCGCTGTGTAACCTTGGTAGGTCAGCCCAAACCACTCGTGCCGCTCCTGCAGGCTGGATTGAACGCCAGGTCGATGTCTGCAGAGAGCTCCCATCGCCCTGCAGAGAATGTTATGTCCTCTGCCGCCCTCCGTGATGACAATGGTTGTAGCAGGGTGCTATCTTGTCGCAAGTGCTACAAGAAAAAGCTGTGGTGAGAGATAAATGGCAATCGAGTGGATGAACAAACAGTTGGCAAATGTCGTACCGCTGGTCCAAAGCGCATGGAGGACGAGCGAGCGCAACCGGGATGATCGCCGGACTGCGATTGACGTGCTGATGGGAGTGGTGCTGCCTAATGTCCTCTGTGGACGCGTCGTGCATGTACATCATCCCTGTGTTGACTACAGCTAATGGTCTTGATCGCAGACCTTGCGTCATCGTAGATGTTACGCATCGAAGCTAGTAGCCGATCAATGGAGTTGGCCCTCCAACGCTGGAGAGCCTGAGCAGCCTCGTCGTTGATACGATGTAGGCGCTCGTACTGCAGGTAAACAAAGAATGAGTTAAAACGTGTTTGCCTCAAGTCGTCATTCCGGCGCCCTCTTCTTGTTTGCCTCAAGTTAGTACACATATTACACAATTTGTACTAATGACACATTAGTAGATTACGTATAGTTACCGTGCAATGACTTACTTGTGGGCCTTCGCTGCTAGTGGCCGTCCTGGGAGGGGTGGCACGTGCTGGTGGAGGCTAAACTGCCTCATGACTCTCTGCGGGTTGTACGGCTCGACGAAGTGCGAGAAGACGAGGTGGCAGGTCGTCAACCAGTATGTGTGGTCTTGGTGGCACTGAGATGACAACCCGTGGGGGTCGTGTTCTGAATGAACTATGGAGTCCATGGCCACCAGACTATCTCGCCCTCATAAAGAGTCTCGAACTGGTTATGGAACTCTGGGTATACACGCCTCGGTCTCTCCCTGACCCACCGCAGCTGACCATGTGTCCAACACGACCCCATTGTCGGCCCATTAATGGGGTCATCGCCATCAGCCTGATCGTAGAACACCGGGCTGAACTCGTAAGGGTGCACGGCACTCCCAAAGTAAGGCCTCCCAACAGGGAAGTGCTCCCAAGACCACAACTGTAGGAGGACGTAGCACACTACCAAGATCGGCTCGCTGGCCACAGTACGCTGCGAGGCATCACACAAGCCTTGGTACTTAGCGCTAAGGACTGTAGATCCCCAGCTGTACTGCGGCACCTGGTCGGGCCAGGCATCTGCCATGGACTCCGTAAGGTGCACATAGCTAGGGTGAACGGAGTCTCTAGTGGTGGTAGGAAACAAAACCCACCCAAACAAAAACAGGATGTATGCGATGAGGTGCGTCCACACCACCTCCTGAGGAGCATGCACAGGGCAGGTCATGAACTGTCGTAGCCACGAATGTGGCACACCAGACACGTTGTCTGGGATCGGGTGACCGAACCAGACACCTAGGGCGACCTTCTAGTTTGCCGCCTTGGGGGTGGTACTACTGCTGCACCACGGAGGGGTAGACCTGTCAGCATAGACACGTCCTGAAGAGTAACAGTCATCTCGCCCCACCGAAAGTGGAAGGTGTGAGTTTCCGGTCTCCAACGATCCACGAGTGCGAACAGCAACGCCGCATCGAACTGCAACGCATGCGGCACATCCAACATGCGAGCAATGGACAAAAGGCTGGTGTCTCACAGCAATGGGATGTACCGATGGTCTAGAGGCCAGTGCTCTTGGGCACCAGATGACCACGCTGCGCATCGGTGCTGGTTATCCCAATAGGGCTATAGCAACGTGTACGCCATCTCCTGCCGATGAATGAAAATAAGTCAGTACGCAGTGACAAGAGAACATGCAACAGACGTAATTTGCAGCGAATGACAATAAAGTGTGCAACAAATGACAACATAATATGTAGAAAATGTAATTTGCAGCGAATGACAATAAAGTGTGCAACAAATGACAACATAATATGCAACAAACGTAATTTGCAGTGAATGACAACGAAATGTCAAATAAGTCACAACATAATTTCCAACAAATGACTCAAACAAAATGTACACGCAAATATTTCCGTAAGATACATTCAGCATAGGTTAAAGGTTGCAAGATCATGTGCTCGCATACACAAGATGAGCACAATAAAGGCCCTCAGTAGTTAAAAAACTCGGAACCAACAGTCAGCAACGAACAACTATGTGCTTCGTTCTATGGAGCGTTACTTGATGTCGGCCTATTTGGGCACTGCCTAAAGGAATGGCCAACTGTCTTGCATAGTCTGTACTTCAGGCGCCGAACCCGATCCCCACGTTGGCTATCGTCCATGTCATTACGGATGCGATGGCTATGTCATCGCCGAACCAGATAGGAATGTGCCATCCATTGTTAGCACTGGACGGCACCACTAGAACCCTTCTATTGCCTGACGGAAGGCCCAGAACACTCTGTCAAGCACAAAAAAATTCGGCCCTTGCGTACCATGAACCCGCTCCTGCTTGTTAATGTATGTGCCTATGTTTGCTTCTGCAATTTGATGTAGCATTCTTGGGACCAGATCATATGCTTTCTCATACGTCCCGAACATACGCTGCAGGACCTTCTGTTTCGCCCGCCACACCTTCTTGTAGTTGACATCGAACCCCACCATATTCGCTACATCCGCCATGAGAACCTTCGGAGAAATGGACACATCTGCCACCACAAGATGGCTTATCAGCTCCACAACATACGATGATGTCATGTTGCGGTGCCTATGTAGTGGCACCACAAGATCACAAGTGTGATCCTTCAGCACCGTTATTCGGAAGTCCGTGGCAGCTCCCCTGAACCGCTGCGCACGGACCCTGCCAGGATAGGAGCCGTCGATACACTTCACAATGTAGGTGTCAGGGTTGGACCTGTGCACCCGATATGTCCAGCTGATGTTGACAGCATATGTGGTAATAGCTTGCTGCGCAGCACTCTTGTTACGGAAGCACTGCCCTAAAAGGAGTGTGCCCTCATTGAATCCCCACTCTACCTCCTCCGCCTGTGGCAGAACTAGAGATTCCGCTGCGATGTCGTCCAATCTGGACGACACATACGCACCATCCGTGGTTACAACACCACCTAACACACCTCCAGCTATAGATTCCCCTTCTTCGTCCTATCCTGAACTGGCTGTTTCCACCTCCTCCTCCTCCTCCTCCTCGCTTTGCACTTCTTCCACCTGGTTTGCAAGGTACTCGTGACAATCAACACAGGCGGCCCACCACCTCTCCGCACCTTCATTCGCCTGAAAATTCTCCACGCGTCTCCGCAGGTCTCCATCTCCCATTGACACATTGACTCCTTCTCCTTCACCAGCATCTTCATGACCGCCGGAGAGTAATGCAGGCTCTACATCTCCGCCAGCACCACTGAGCCACCCATGGCGGATGATTCTGTCCTCTCCACGAAGTGAACATACACCATTGGCCTGGCATAAATCGCTAAGGCAGGGTTGCACACGACCTCCATGTAGTTGGCCCATGAAGCGTCACTCGTCACCTTTATAAGTTGCCACACTATCTCCCCGGTAGCACCTACCACTGTGGCATACACTGCCTCGATCTGTAATTTGTTCCTTGCGGTGTCTTGATCGAATGTGGAATACACGCATCTCCGTAGCTCAGACAGGCTCATGGTGTTCAGATTGGGTGCCCAGATCACGGTCCGGTCACAATTAGACAGGTCTGCCCTGTATGGCCCGTCGCGTACGAGACCACTTCCGTAGAACACAAACAAGTCCTGGATGTTACCCATGGCGTACCTAACATAAGTCCATACTGAACCCTCTTAGTATATATAACATGCAACAACTGTACCATCATACAGCAGGTACCGCCTACCAGATACAAGCGTAATATTTCCATCTCAATTTCGTTGTTCTACCTATCCCATACAAATATGAATGGTACTTTTGTATTTGTAAATCTAATTTTTAATTCATTTATGGAGTGCCCTAACAAATTCCTATATAAATCAAATTAGTACTGCAATGTACTTATTTTCCCAATTCTCTAATTTACGGATCTTGTTAATTTCTGTGATAAATAAATTACAATTTCTCCAAATTTCTCTCCTAATTAGTATTGTTATTCTTCTACGTAATTCACCAATCCAACTACTCATTTTTCATCATTTTGAACTTATGAATTCCTATGTAAATGAAATAACTAATTTTTTCCCTAATCTTTATTTTAAGGAAGCAAACTCTCACAAACATGCACAGCAAGATCTGTACGCCATACTGTTACTCAATTCAGTGATTTTGGCTACAAGAATAAGCAAACATGAATACAAAAAGTTGTTACGTATAAGGATATAATGCAACAAGTACAATGGGGGACTAGGGAAATTTGTAGGAGCATCAGAGACATGAGACATCAACCTTTTCCTCCTTCGGTTACAAGACTCCAATTCACAACTCCAGGCTCCACAGCATTGAGTAAATTGAGGAAAAATATGCCACTTCAAAGGCTTCTATCCTATAATTAGTACATGTATTTAATGAATAAATCTGAATAGAAATTTCACAAAATAAAAACACAGATTTGTAATTGAAACCATTGTGCATCATACAAGTGAATAAGTAACAGTAGATATGGCCCTTCCGACTAGCAGTGTGCTTGACAATGACATCGTTGAAATGTAGTTACAATCGAGTTAACAATTTTTTTACATTACTGTTCACAATAGCAGTACAAAAATTCTTCACACAAAATATAAAATACAATACAATACAACTACAAACATTTTATCAAAAAATACAATACACTACAACTACAAACATTTTACATTACAGTTCACAACAGCAGTACAAAATTTATTCACATAAAATATAAAATATAATACACTACAACTACAAATATTTTTATCAAAAAATGACATGCAGCAACTCCGTAAAGAACGTTTATGCTAATTATAGGCAAATCAGTACGATAAGATTATAGGCGCATGCAGATGATATTTACCTTTTCTTGAAGCTCACGACGCGATCTACAACCTTCACACTTGTCAAAACTTCTGATTCCAAAAAAATGACTAAAAATCTTGTGCTCGTACTCCTTTCTTCCTTCACTTCCCTCCCTCTCTTGCTCTGCTATTTTGCTACTCTGGCAAAGAAGCTCTACCATGCAAACCCTCAAATGCAGCTGCCTGAACCGTTTTATGTTGCACTCAGCTCACTCATTTGGTGGGGGATGGCCAAACCATGCGCAAAGAGTTGGCGCGTGTGCATGCCATGCAATATAAAAATGAAAGAGCTGCAGAGGCGCATGGCAGCAAGCTAAAAAGCCAGCCAAAGCCACGGACGGAGGGAATCTCGCGTGACGCTTTTGGAAGTTCGATGCGACGTCTACAGTGCATGGAGGGAATCATGCGGTACCCAACCGCACTGTTTGCACTATTCATGCGTGATCGTGCGGTCGGCGACCACACGACTCAGATGAACAATAGTCGTGCGGTCCCCGACCGCACGATCACACTGTGAACAGTGGTTGTGCGGTCCGGTACCGCATGATCTGCCACGCGTCACTCTCCGGTTAATTGTGCGGTTGGCAGGGGGCTAAAAACAGAAATGTTGATGTATAGGGGCTATATCTGGAATTTTTCTGCTCTACAGTGCCAATTGTGTCCAAATTTCCCACTTCCCTATGGTTTTTTCTTTCCCAAACTGAACAGACACTCCTTTCTTTCTCAAGAGCTCAACCAAGTCACCTTCTCTCCTTAAAATCATCACCAAAAACACAAAACACTACTAGATTCCAACCCTTTAGCCACGAAACGCATTGCAACGACACTAAATTAGTTGAAATAGGTATGTACTATTGCAACATTTTGCCAAAATCGTGGCAATATGTGCACAGTATTGCCTCTAAAATATTGCGTTGCGATAGCCATTGAATTCGTTGTAATAAGGTGGCTTTATCGCCACCATTTAGAAAATGGTTGCGAGTAGTATGACTTTATTGCCACGGTTGTCTTGCGTTGTGATAATATTGATTTTCGTTGCAATAGTTAGGAGGTATTGCCACCTTATAGAATTTCGTTGCGAGTGGGTGACAATATTGCCACAATTTTATTGCGTTGTCATAGTCATCAATTGCGTTGCAAAAGGTTCCTATACAATGCGTATGAAATGAGTTTGTTGCTATATATGATGATTCTTCGTGGCAATAATCTGTTATTGCAACGCTTTGTTTTTTGTGGGCCTAACTGCTCAACGCAAGGGCCGAATTGGTGTGGAGGAATTATATTATCTATAGTTATTAATTTCTAGAGGAGATAAAAAAATTGAAAAGTGATAACTAAAACGCAGTTGAGGAGGTCTCACTTGACAAAACAGGAGAGGATATAAAATTAGAATAGAAAAAATAAAAACAAAAACCATGGGGTGTGGAGGATTTCGCTCCGTTGTCCTAGACCTGAAAACTAGTAGTGAAACCAAGCCATGCATGTCATACCATCGTGTTGCTCATCATCCAAGCATTCCATTTTTTGCGGTTAGTTTGTGCATGCACGATCGTTTGAGCGAGTTAGCAAAACAGGAGACACGGCGTGTTGGTTAGCTCATGGCGCGGCTCATCTTGGCTAAGCAGCTGGAGCTAGAGGCGGTGTCGGGGCCAAGGCGACATGGAGAAGCAAGCATTGTAGAGGAGGGCACAGAGGAGGCGCCATGAGCTGCGGCAGCCGACCAGAGGCGAGCAGGGCCGAGGCGGCACGGATGAGGCCACCAACAGCCAGCATGCATGTGCGTGCATGGCCTGCTAGTAGCAGTGCAATGTCGAGTCGGTCGAGGAGCACGCACTGCACGGCATTGAGTTGAGGCGGCGATGCAGAGCTAAGGCACGGATCGGTGGAGTGACGGCGAGAGCGGAGCACGAGTGCGGCGAGGTGAAAGATCAAATTTCGATTAAATTGGTTAATGGGGAGATGAAAGATCAAGACCCGATTAAGTTGGTTTTGGTGTTAATGACAATGCCATTATGAGATCTTGATATTATTGACAAATACTTTTATAATGTTTTGGTGATAATGACAAATGTATATATGAGACTAATATGTTTGTTCAGGTATATTATAGCTTAGTCTCATTTGGATGAAAAGGTGAAATCAAAAAGGTATGCATTCGAAATCACTTTTTCATTTATAAATATATTCCTTAGATCCAAAATATAAATTGAACTCCTCAAATAGTTCAAATGAATATGTGCATATGTCTTTCTTTATATACACTTGTATGCACACATTTAGGGGGAGCGCTCTATATATTTTGGAGTTTCATGAGTATAGATCCATGCTTCTCTTAATATGCATATTTAGGATCTTTACTTGGAATTACATTCTGGAGTATATATAGCTTGTGTAGTTTATATATACTCATGTGCAATCAGATTGTCATCTAACTTCTCCATTGTGTGTTAATGGTTGAATGATTAATGACAACCGGATAAATAAGCTTTGTTTAAAGCTTATCTTAGAGTATACAATTGTCGTGTACAAGGTGTATACTCGCAAATCAACTTCTATATCTCATTATTTGTGGAGGTTGTCATGAATTACCAAAAAGGGAAGATTGTTGAATCTAGTCCCTCCATTATGTGTTAATGGTGAAGTTTGGTAATTGATGACAATTGTTTTGTGGACTAACATTTTTCATGAGTTGGATGAATAGGTTAGGTTCCACAAATGAAAATGACTTGGGATGACTTCATGAGTTGAAGATCATCAAGTCGAGATTGAAAAGAAGATGGCTTCATGTGTTGAAGGTCATCAAGATGAAGAAGATGCATCATGAGTTGATGCATGAGAAGATGATCATGTGTTGATAAAGTCAAGTGAAGACCATGATGTGTTGATGGAGTTGATGAATATCAAGACGATGACTCAAGGCAAAGGTATGACTAGCTAGGGCTAAGGATGTGTTCCTAGTCTTTTACCGGTCTTGGTGTTTGGTTGGAAGACCGGATTGCTAGTATAGGTTGTCGTACTATTAAGAGGGGTCATGTCTAGTAGTTTGAGTCTCATCATGTGTTGATAGCTCAAACCTCACTTGCTCTAGCTCATCTTGACATGAGGCTTGCATCTGCGAATGTGTTTTGCAAATTGTTGAAACTCATGTATTGATTTCTTATAACATGGGACTATGCATTGCAAATGTGTTTTGCAAGTGCTTGAAATCCATGTTTCCATTCTTTGTGATATGAGTCTTATATTTGCAAATGGTTAAAGCTCATATATAATCCTTGTGGCATGTGACTTAGGTTTACGAATGTGTTTTGTAAACATGAGAAGTCCATGTACCTAATCCTTGTAACATGATCTAAGTTTACAAATGTCTTTTCCAAAAGTTGGAGATCATGCATTATCCCTTGGCATGCTCTAAAATTGTTTGTTGCTATTTCCTTTGACATTAGACTATGGTAGTGACTCTTTGAATGTCTTATGATTTCTGCATTGATATAATGTGTTTGAGGTCATGCAAATAGATGGGTTGTATAGCTCTCTGAATAAGCTTTCCATAGAGTCCAAGATCACTCAATTCCGACATCAGAGTCAAAAGTTATGACCGTTTTTCCGAGTATCGACTGTGCTGAAAAACTGAAAACGGAAGTTCCGAAATTTGCACTGCGGTAGTTCCGAAAAAATCGGAAGTACCGGGTGAAAATCGGAACTTCCGATTTTTCGGAAGTTCCAACTTTTGAGCGGAACGTTTTTTCCAGAGAGCGATTTTTTTAATGACTTGGTCTCGAGGAAATCGGAAGTTCCGAAATTTGTACTGCGGTAGTTCCGAAAAAATCAGAAGTTTCAAAATTTGTACTGCGGTAGTTCCGATTTTGGTTCCAACAGCTTTTTTCTGGTCGTTGGCGAGGCAATCGGAGTTTCCGATTTTATAACGGCGGAATTTCCGATTTCCCTGATTTTTCAGGGATTTGACTCCAACGGCTAGTTTTCTTGTGTGGGGTATAAATACCCCCTTGTGGCCGGTTGGAGAGGTTGTTGCTTCATTCATTCATGTGTTCTTGAGCTAGAGTGAGACTCTCCGCTCAATTGTGCATGTATTGCACTTTGTGAGAAGGAAGAGAGGATCTAGAGTGCATGTGTTGCATCTAGAGGCGGACTTTGTGTCCAAGTGAGCTTGTGCATTCGTTGCACGTGGTGAGAGTCAAGTGAGGGACTTAGCTTGTTACTCTTGGAGTTTGCCGACTCCTAAACGGCATGGGAGGCGTCGTGCGCGGTGATCTTCTCAAAAAAGGTTGTGAGAAGACCCGGCGAAATTGTGAAGGTTGAAGCTTACTAACCCGGAGTGGGAAAGAGTTATCACTAGTGATTTGAGGTGGAATGCTTAATTCGTGGAGCCGGACCGATTAGTTCGGGCTTACCTCAACGTGGACTAGGGGAGACCGGCAAGTCTCCGAACACCACGGTAAAAAGAGATTGTGTCATTTGTGGTTTGCTCTCTTGTGCTCAATTTACTTTCAAGCAATTTACATTCATAGACTTAATTTGATTGCTTGTAAACCTAGGATTGCAAACCTTGACCTAGGATAGAATTATTAGTGCACTTAGGCGAACTTGCTTGATTTAGGCGCTATTTGTACTAAACCAACTTGAATTTAGCTTCCGGATTGTATACTTGGTTTAGGCAAATAGAAAAGGTCTTGAATTGCTAATATTAACTTGTAGAAAATTTTTAGACCGCCTGTTCACCCCCTCTAGTCGGCCTCCTCGATCTTACACGAGGTCCATGCGGCGGACGGGGCTGCTTGTGGCGGCTGGTGGGGGCAGTAGGCGTGGCCGGATGAGGCAGCTGGTGGCCAGCACTGCGATGGAGACCGGAGTTGGAGTTGGCGCTGACCGGCGGTGGTGGCCGGCAATGACGGAACCAGGATTTCGTTACGCCCTAGACTCAATGGTAGAATGGACCATGAAAATATTACTATAGGTTAGGCTGAATTTACCTAAACTATATACTAGCTATTTTTCTATACCGTAAACTGAAGCCTACTCTATCTGATGCCTGGTTGCACCCCTGTGGCCGGTGCCGACTGGCAGCAGAAGCAGGTGGCCGAGTTTGGCGCCTTCTGGCTGAGAGGAAGTAGTAGGCAAAATCTCACCGAAATTTCGTGACCCAACAAAAAAAATTAGCTCTCTCTCCATGTTCCCCCGGCCCTCGATCCAGGGATCGAATCCCACCTCGTATGCCTATTTGGGTCCCACACAAGTTCTAACAAATGGAAAACAAAGAAGGGCCAATCGGGAATTGAACACACGACTGCTCACTCATGAAGATAGCCCCACATCACAAGACTAGAGCACAAGTCATAACACATAGAGTTGTTTGTGGTGGTGGTTTATCTGCCCCTCCGAATCCATTTGCATCTTGCTAAAAAATTTCTATACACACGCAAACAAACACATAATAGGATTTCTTAATGCGTGTTAAAGCACACGTTTTCAATTAATTTGTATAGGGAAGTTTTTTCAGAAGCGAGCTAACGAGTCAAGTTAGAGTAAAATTCAAATTAATAAGTATAATTAAAGTAATTTTGAACGACACAAAAAATAGCAGCAGTTGGCCTATTTCTAGGTATCCTTCTCGCCGCAGATGTTGATTTCAGAAGTAGTCCATCATAGCATGCAGCCATCCTTTCCTGGAGGCCAGCCCAAAGATATGAAATGAAGCACAGAATCCTGCCACAAACAAAACGATAGCAATTGAGTCAGTCATAGGCCAAAATATAGATGTCTTTTCTTAAAATTGTATGGAACATGATGAGGAGATCTTGAAGGCCAAGGATGTTGTAGGCCATCATTTCGGAAATTAACTTGTATTGGTACTATATATTCATGAGTAGCACTAGGCATTTCAAAGTGATCATTAGCACTCAGATGTTTTGAGCTTCATTTTAGCAACTTCCTGAATAAGAGAATATATACCCTGGATTGCAACGAAAGAAATATCCCGGTTTCAGTTCCATCATTAGTTGTGTGGTATATATTACTGCTTATGTCAAGGGGAAGCCACTACATATAACGCAACATCCATATCAATTATTCTACCAAAGTTGTTCTCTCTGGGGCAATTAACTGTTCCTCCTTTGCGTTCTTTTTTTTTTGGAACTCAACACCATCTGTTCCTTTGTTTTTTTTCCCTCGAAGCTTTAGACATTTTCTCTCCATCCAAATGTGCCAAAGGATAATAACTGGTGACTGGAGTCCTGGATCTTTATCCTACAAAGATCAAAACATATTGTCATTGATCTTTGTAAAAAAGAAAGAGGTTTTGACAGAAGAGCAAACATTTTCTAGGTAGGATAAGTGGCATATCAAAAATTGGTCAGATGGTGTCATTTTCTGTGATGGTTAGACCACGCATGCCTTAGGGTGAGTCCGAAGACTCAGCAAGCACACGATAAAACAGCGGGATTAGAACAGTAATCATTCAATCCAATATTTATGAGCTGTAACCTAGAATCTCTAGATTTCCTCCATCTCATGTTCGTTTCCTGCAAATGCAATGCGATGCAATACACCTCTTTATGCAGCTTATACCGGTATAGTGGAGTTGCTTCACCCGTCGGTGAAACCCCTTTACATCCATCCCTGGAGCCTGAAGGTGCCTACCGAAGTAGGTCTTAATTTTCCCACCATCATGGGAGGCCTACCGTCGTAGCTCTGTGAGTACAATGCATAATGCTCCTCTGTATGCTGCTTATACCGGTATAGTGGAGTTGCTTCACCCATCGGTGAAACCCCTCTGCCTCCATCCCTGAAGGTGCCTACCGAAGTAGGTTATGATCTTTCCACCGTGTGGGGTGCCTATCATTGTAGGACATTCATGATGCTCATGGTGCCATGCAAACACAACGTTCTTCCAATGTTGACATTCGATCATAAGCATCTCTTATCACAGTATAATCAACAGACAAGCAAGGGTATCATTTCGTGACTCGGCATAAATCATGGCATAAAACAATACCAAGCATTCATCACAATCCACTATTCTACCATGCACTTGCCTGATTGCTTCCATGGACGATGCGTGGAGGAGCGCCAAATCAAAACCTCCACCTGAAAGCATCACCTGAACTCTCAACTCAACATTACAATTCACACAAGCATGCAAATAGCATCCGTTCTACGCGTATAGACAACCGACAACGTCCCTACACGCAAATCCGATACCGACAATCACTCTCATCGGACACCTCTCCAATGCCCCGGTGCACAAACGACCATAATTTAATGGCCATGTGAAACATCCCAAAATAGGGAATGTTCAAAAATTTTGAAGAATTTAAAATTTTATTTGCCTCTTATTAGCATTTGGCGATTTTGCCGAAATTTTATTTGAATTTTCTCAAGTGTTGTGCTAAACAAAATAATAAATGGAAATAATTCTCAAATGCAACGAAGAACCATGATGATAAAAGATACGAATTAGTTTAAATGGGAGTTAAAAATGCTAAGAACCAAAATCTAGAAAATCACATTAAATAAAATAGAAAATAGAGAAATAGAATATTTTGCATCTAGATAATTGAGCCAAGATTTGAATTAAAAGTTGAAAATTTGAAACGCAATTTACCTAAACAAAAGAGAAGCAGTGGCTAAAGGAGTATTAAAAATACACATTTAAATTGTTGAAAAATTAAAAATTAAAATTTTAAAGGTCATGCAAAAGTTACAATCAATAATCATAAATTGTGAAATAGAAATTTAAGTTAAAAATCCAAAACCTTGCTTGAGCCTTTATTCTCTTCTCTCTTTCCCTTTCTCCTTATCTATTACATGTGGGCCCATCCCCCTTTTCATCCCCTCTCTCACGATTCCTCTATGTGCGCGGGCCCTCCCTCTTCTCTCTCCCCCCTTTTCTCTCTCTGGCGCAGCCGGGCCCGCTCCCTCTCTCTTGCTTTTCCCCTGCCGACCGAGCCGGCCTGCTTTTCCTCCTTCTCCCTCCTGTCTCCCCTTTCCTTTCCCTCCGTGCGCCCACGCCTGCTCCCTTCTTCACCCCGTCCTTCCCCTTGCGTCAGCCGGCCCCCACGCTCCCTGCACCTCCGTGGAGCTCGCGTCACCCGGTCCCGTCGCCATCACCGCAAGCTGCATCACCCGGCCCCGCTCACTCTGCGCCCACACCCCCGCGCCCATCCCCTGCTCAGCCATGCCCTGCGCGCACCTGCCCGCCGTCCCGTCGAGCCATGCCGCCCATGCCGCCGCCCCCACAGCGCTCCATGGCACTTCTCCCTCTCCCCATTGCTATAAGAAGCCGCCGGTTTCCCCGCATTTCCCATGGCGCCTCCTCCTCCCCCCCCCCCAATTTCCTCACCGCCGGCCAAGCAAGCCTCCGTCGCCGCCGTTCCTTCCCCAGTGCGCTATAGCTCGATTCCCCGCCTTGGTAGCACCCTGTCGGCGCCCTAAGGTCTCCCCAAGCGCCGGCTGCGCAATCCCTCCGCCCCAGCTCGCCGGCGCCTGAGGCCACCCCGTGTCGGCATGGAGCTCCGCCGCCAGCTCGCCTCCGCCCCCCTCCGGTCGCCTAGCCCACTCAGGTATGTTCCGGGAACATCATCGGCACTCATGCGCCCACCGCCCTCTCCCCTCTCTTTCCCGGCCGCCAGCGCCCCTTCCCACCCAACCTCCGGCCGCCCCGCGCCGTAGCCCGCTCCCCTCGCCACCGCCCCCCGACCAGCGCACCACCTCCCCACAACGCATTTTGGCAGTCGCTGGCACCACCCCGGCCGCCACCCGCCGGCGACACCGTCGGCCAAGCTCCGCCCAAGCCCCCTCTGTTCTTCCTCTGCTTGGCCACAGAAACCATTGATTTCTTCTAAGTTGAATCCCACCCCCATGTTAGTAAGTGACCGCAGCTCAGTTGGTCACCAGCACTCGCCCTGCGCTCCCTCACCGAGAGGTCTCGAGTTCAATCCCCCCTAGCGCATTTCTTTCTTTCTTTCTTTTTATTTCGTTTTTGTTAATTACTTCAATTAAGGAAAAGTTAAGGAAAATTAAGAAATTATTCAAGGAAACTAATAAATTTAGAGAGGGCATAAATAACATTATTTAAGACTTATTATTAAGTTAATCATCCTATATGTCTAATTAATGTGCCTTTATTATGTATTCTAAATCTGAAAATTTATAAAGGAATATTAATAGAAGATGGTTCTTTTGTATAAATGTCCAAATATCACAAGAACCTTAATTAAAATAAAAATAACAATTAAAGTTCATATCAAGGTAAATAGCCAACATGCACTTGCAACGCGAATTAAAATTCAAAACTAAGATTGGTAGGGATGTTAAAAAGGTACCCTCGTAGATATAGACAATCGTCGAAGGTTCCTAAGGTGAATAATATCCAATCAAGGAACATAAATTAAACAAAACATTAAAAGTGTTTAAAGTAGAATGTCCATATAAACTTGAGACCCTCCAAAGCAAAATATATAGATAAATTAATAGTAAAATAAAATAAAATAAAATATGGATGACATGTATGTAGCCGCTAGTAAATATATCGATGCAATTTTTGTATGCGCCATAGACCCTATTAAGAATATAGTCACTATCCTTAACCTATTGCCAATCATGGAATCTTAAATAGTAGCTCTAATTTAGTAAAGATAACGAAATAAAACCATATGTGGCAGGCTCTAGTCGTCATAAATAAATTAAGATTAAATTAGGACAGAAGCTAAGTAAAAGCATAAAATATCAATATCAGTAATTCCCATAGCGTCTCCAGATTAAAAAGTCATATTAATATATAGGTACCAATATATAAATATTCTAAAGTAAACATTTAATTAATAACATAAATAGTTAGGATTGCATAAAATGCCACATATCAAAGTACTAGTGATACGAACTAATTCGATAAGCTAAAAGTCATATGTGCCGTCCTTGGAACCCTTACCTTCAAACCATAGATAAACATTTGACCAATGCGATACCTAATACTCAGCCAAATTCATGTACCTTCCCGTATATCTGTTTTGACTCATGGAACTTCCTTGATAAATGTAATTAAATTAAAAGAAAGTCATCAAGCAAAAGGTCAAGCCTCGCTTTCCCCAATCGGCCATGACTGTCCACCTTCTTTTCCCAAAAGCAGATAATTCCTGTAGGCACATCTTCACTTTTGATCCTTCGTGTTTCTAAAATTTTCCCTCACGGTAAGGCATTCAGATAACTCGTCCTCCTGCTCAAACCCAGCTACCGCTGTGCTTACAACACCCTAACCTGAATTATCCTTCTATTCTCAAATCATAATAAATGCATAATTTAAATAAAATCGGGTATTTAAAGTGGTTGGCTTTATTTGGATCTCTTGAGTTATTTGTTTTATTTGGATTCAGTCGCTTATCGCCTAGTTAGAAACTGGAGTCCCGAAGAATCAATGGGTCAAGCATGATCAAGAGCAAGGTGAAGATAAGGACCGGAAGCTCAAGGCAGTCGCATGAGAAAAGCTTTGAGTAAGCTTAAGACCACGGTAAACCGTGCAAGGCGAGTCAATACTTTGATCATATTGAACCTACATTTTCGCAAATTTATTTTTGTTTAAATTATCAAATTGCATACTATTATTTCATATGCAAATATATGTTTGTTTGAAGATTCTAGTTATATACCCATTAATTGACTTGCTAGTATTATGCCTCCTTTGGAAACATTTGAATATCTGAACTTTGTCACCCTAGCAAAATTATAATGTTATCATTTCAAAAATAAGTCCATAACTATACGCCATGCTTAGTACTGCTTAGATAATCCGGGGCACCAAAAATGCCCCAAAGCATCACTTTGAATCATAAGAAACTGGTTTGGGCAGTCATGGTGGAAATGACTGGTATATTTGGTTATGGATATTTTATGCTCCCAAAAACCTCAAGATGCTTAATTATCTGGGCGGATGGTTCGAGGGTGTGTATGAGTGGTGCAGTGGAAGCACAAAATGGTTAGTGGTAGAACCACCCAGATAACCCTAAGGACCGAATCTTGTGAAGACCTCCTAGTGTATAACAAGTACAACCACAAGCTGGCAAAGTGTAGGCAGGGCTAACTAATTTGCATCGACTTAGTAAGAGTTGCGCCGGTGTGACCACGGGCGGGTAGAGGATGGCCATATCCTCCGACGTGACGGCGCAAGAGGGGGCTTCTGGAAGGGTGGTCGTACCCCGAAGGAAGTGGAAACCTTAGCGGACGTAACTCTGCTAGGAAAAATGCATTGTAAAGGTCCTGTGATAGTCTACTCAACCGCATGGCTAAGGAATCATGTGGGGCAACGAGTGGATTTATTTCTTGTGGGTAAAGTGTGCAAACTCTGCAGAGTCTAAAACTATTCGAATAGCCGTGCCCACGGTCAAGGGCGGACATGGGAACTTGACTAGATATAGTTCTATTTCAAAATCGTTGTGGGTGGAAATGGTAAAGTGGAGGGCAAAGAAAGGCCCTAGTTTGAATTGTCCTAGGTGTCGTCCCAGTGGTAAATTAAGCGGCTATAACGCTGAAATGATGGTATATGGTGCTGGATGCCATGTAGCGGTGGATGGAATCTGGATCGCTATTATTATTGCATTCTTTCACACCTTATGTTTCTGTTCAAATTGCTAGGTCTCAGGAAATTTCTATGTATCATATTTCAAAAGCAATTTCTGGCAAATAAAATAACCCAAGCCTCTCCTTGATAAGCCATGCATTCTATTATTTGCATCCTGTGTATTGGCTCGCGGAGCACGGTGGTTTGTGCTCACACTCGCTTTCACAACAAATCCAGAATCAGGAATCAGATCAATACGCTTCAGCAACACTATTGGCAAAGAAGATGAAGATATCGAGAGCTAGGTCGCGAACCTCCAGTTGGCTGCCTGTGGGCATGTCCTGAAGGTCCCACTTGCGTGCTTCGTTCTTCCGCTGCTGCAATTTAATGATTTCGGCCTAATCGGCCCATGAGTAAGTTTACTACTATATTTACGCTTCAGCATGATATGTACTTTGATAATCAGAACTGTAATATGTGAGCACTATCTACTGATCCAGGGAATAGTGCGGTGGAATCACAGAGGATTCCAGATTGTATAATCTGGGCTCCTACAGCATGTCATCTATATTCACGGATCGCACCATCTATACTTGCGAACAAATCTTATTTACACACCAAATCTTTTTCTCTTCTCTTCTTTCCTTTTTTCTCCTCTTTTCTTTTCTTTTTTTCCTTCTCTTCTTTTCTTTTCTTTTCTTTCTACTTAGGCCAAACGGCCCTTTTTTCCTCCTCACTGCCTCTTCTCATTTTTCCTCTCCTCTCTCCTACGCGATCCGGATCCGGGGGGGTCCCCTTGCTGCACCGCTGGTGCTCAGCGCTTCCATGCCTCCCCTGCCTCTGACTACTGCGCCTCCGCATCGCCCCCATGGATCCGGTTGCTGCAGCACCCTATCCCATTTAGATGGCTAGCTCGCCTAGCTCTAGTCCTACGCGCCATCGCCCTTGGTCGGTGCAGGCTGCCGCCTGTGGGCTTTAGCTCTTAGCGTCGCTCCACCTTCTACTTCGGCTCCGGTTCCTCATTTGCCGGTCTCCCTGCACCGCCTTATTCCTCGTGGTAAACCTAGGCCGATTCTTGGGTTAGTTATTTGATATCGGCTTCAACCCCCTTTCATGGCCTCTCTCTGCATCTCTCTCTCTACTCTCACCCCCTCTCCCAAATCTCCATTTAGTTCTTGATTTGATTTAGTGCATCTCTTGGTTATATGTTGTGATGCCCTTTTTTTGCCGAATGGCTTGGACGAGGGTGGTGCTAGAGGTGCTATGGCGGGGCTCAGGATCACTCCACTTGCCGGGGGAGGGTGGGGTGCTCGTCAAGTGCGTATAGCGCTCTCTAGGCCACGACAATGGCCTCCTCGGTACTCTCTTCCTCTCCTGGTTCGTTCTCTTCTGCGCATGGACATGGTGGTGGTGCTCTAGTGTTTTGCTATGTTGCATATGTGGCTCTGAATAATGAAATCTTGGGGAAAATGGATGGCATGGCCTACGTCGATCGGCTGGGCTAGGGGTTGTCTTGTGGTGGCACCTTCATTTCCTTCCCCTGGTGTTCACCTTCCCCTAGGGCTATCGTTTCCCCATCGCTCGTGGCTCCTCACCCTAGCGCCTGCAACCGAGCTGCTCCTCCCTCTTGCTCTTGGTTTGTTTGGTGTATGGTGCGGGGAAAGATGAGGGATGGGGAAGGAAGTGAGCTTCAGCTAGTGCCGTGCTCCATGTTTTCTCTTACTTCTCTTCTCGACTGGTTGTGTGTGCCCTTTTTTTGCTGTGGCCTTGATGTCTCGATGGTTTGTGCTGTGTTGTGCCTTTGTCGATGGCCGTGCTATCCAAAGGCGATGTGCTGTGTTTTTTGGAGGGTGCTGTGCTCTCTTTGGCTGTGGCGATGGCTTGGCTTTCCTGTTTTGTCGGTGAACAAATGGAACTTTGCCTCTCTTTTGCTTGGCTGGCTTCGGCCTGGGCTTCACACATTGCTACGCTGTCCTTTTATTGTGACTGTGGGTTGTTTATGGATATTTGGGACAGTTGGTGGTTGCTATGGTATTTTGCATATATCTCAGGTTTGTTTGATGCCGAGTGATGACTCTACAGTTATGAGAGGTGCCAACTAGCCCCCCGGACTGTCAGGTATCTCTATAAACGGACTACCCTGCACGAAATTAACCTCTAGGGTTTTGACAGTAATTTTTTCATTTTCCTTCTTTTTCTTTCCTACGGGTATTACAGAAAGCAACTACTTGACTTTGGAAGGGCACACAACTTCTTGTAATCTTTCTTAACCATGGCACACGTTCTTAGAATTCTTGCTTTGCGAGAACTTTCCTCTCTTTAAGTCCGATTTGACCTCTGAGGCTATGAAGGGCATGCTGCAACTTCCATCAAGACTCAGTAGTTCGTTGCTGCACCTTGTGATCGACATCTGAAAGTGACTTTCCCTTCATTTCCTATTCCAGTGACCTTGACTTCGAATTTTCAAAGCCATCCTAGTGAAAGTGACGGTGATATTGTTTTTCCTTTGTTCTCGAGGTTAGTTCCATAGGAGACGAATAAAATTGATATATATGGTGCTAGCATGAACGCATCCTCCTCATCGAACACTGAAATACACAGACTAATGGCTTCCGCTGGTTACCTGCTTCCCCTCTTCATACTAACACTCCACTCGCTAGTCGCATCCACTCCCCATGGTAATGCCACAGCATCTCTGTGCCATGCAGACCAGGCAGCAGCACTCCTCCAACTAAAGCAATCCTTCTTATTCGATTACTCCACCACGACCCTCCCGTCATGGCAAGCCGGCACCGACTGCTGCCGCTGGGAGGGCGTAGGCTGTGATGGCGCTTCCGGCCATGTCACTGTTCTCGACCTTAGTGGTTATGGCCTGTACAGCTACAGCCTTGATTCTGCGCTCTTCAACCTCACCGCCCTCCGCCGCCTCGACCTCAGTGTGAATGACTTTGGAGGATCCCGCATTCCGGCCTTTGGTTTTGAGAGGCTGTCCATGCTCACCCACCTCAACCTTTCTTATTCAGGCTTCTACGGCCAGATTCCGATTGTCATCGGCAAACTCACGAGTCTCGTATCATTGGATCTCTCTACGTTTCATCATATTGATATC
Organism: Dendrocalamus latiflorus; assembly: GCA_017311315.1. Taxonomy (NCBI): domain Eukaryota; kingdom Viridiplantae; phylum Streptophyta; class Magnoliopsida; order Poales; family Poaceae; genus Dendrocalamus; species Dendrocalamus latiflorus. Next base: position 17,006,636 of record CM029649.1, on the reverse strand, counting down.
GATGATACTGAAATAAACAATCTCTACGATGTTTTTGACAGCTATAACCTTTTGCTGTTACAAGAGCCCAGTTTCAAGACCGTAGTGGCAAATCTTAGCAATTTGAGGGAGCTCTACCTCGACGGAGTGGACATATCTGGTAGCGGAGAGGAGTGGTGCAATGGTCTAGGTAAAGCTGTCCCTCGTCTTCAAGTTCTTAGCATGGCATTCTGTCAGCTTTATGGTCCTATCCATTCCTCCATGTCAAGTCTTCACTCCCTTACCATGATCAACCTCAAACTTAATGGGGGAATTTCTGGTGTGGTTCCTGAATTCTTTGCGGACTTTCACAATTTAAGTGTTCTTCAAATCGGCTATAATAATTTCAATGGCTGGTTTCCTCAGACAATCTTTCAACTCAAGAATCTAAGAGTGCTTGATGTGTCAGAAAATAATCGACTCTCGGGGCATTTACCAAAATTTCCAAATGGGTGTTCTTTGGAGACTTTGAATCTACAGTCGACTAATTTGTCTGGTGTCAAGTTGAGCTCTTTTAGCAACCTCATGTTTCTGAGGGAGCTTGGAATTGATGGAGGATCAATTTCTATGGAGCCTCCCTATTTATTATTCAACAAGCTCAACTCTTTGCATAACTTGAAACTCAATTTTACGAAATTTTCAGGGGAGTTAGGATCATTTTTCTCATGGATTAGTAACCTTAAGAACTTGACAAGCTTGAAACTCTCTGATTGCTATTCCTCCAAGACAATGCCCCCTCGGATTGGCAACCTCACAAACTTGAGAAGCTTGGACATCAGTTACTGCGGCTTCTTTGGGCAAATACCACCATCAATTGGTAATCTCAAGAAGCTGAGATCCTTGAGAATCTCTGATTGTGCCTTCTCTGGGACAATACCATCTTCAATTGGCAATCTCAAGAAACTAAGAAGCTTGGAAATCTCTTATAGTCGTTTATCTGGTCCAATAAAACCAGCAATTGGAGATCTCAACACATTGATGGTACTAGTATTAAGGGGTTGCAGCTTTTCTGGCAGAATACCAAGTACAATCGTAAACTTGACTGAACTGATCTATTTGGACCTTTCGCAGAATGACCTTACCGGTAAGATTCAATTCATAACCCAAGTGTTCACTCAAATCCTCTTGAGATAGGCATCAAATGATGTGATAAATAGAACAAGAACTGACAACCAAAATGGACCCATGCATTTCATTGTCATGAGTAAGAATACTATTTGTAATATTTGCTCCTAAGTTATATATTGAAGGGGAGTATATTAAGAAGTTGACTTTACAAACCCCAAGTAGGGCTTTCATCCTTCCCTAACAAAAGAGAATAGAGAACATCGATGGAGCAAAAATGTAACAAAAGAGAATAAATATTGTGTAGAATGGTCTTATGAGAATATCATGCATATATTGAATGTACACAATTAATTTGTGATTCACTGCATTCATATAGGAGTATTGATGATTCATAAACGTCAAGTGTTTTCTCTCCTGAGCCAATTAAGGTGAGTTAACTCTAGCTAGGTCATTGGATGGGATGGATGGATGGTCAAGACGAGGGATGGCAGGACTAACTCTAGCTAGGTCATTGGATGGGATGGATGGATGGTCAACCAATCGAACGATCATACATCATTCGGGGAAAATGTTGTCTCAAATTTTTAGTAATAAAATCCAAGTGGATATTGTCTCAAATTTTGGCTTATCGCTCATGGACACCAACATTAAATGTTGGTTGTTCATAATACTGGATAATAACAAGGTTATCTTGATATTTTTAACCATTCTATAGGAAATATGTCTCCTTTGTTGGGATTCATGCTTTTGTTTTATAGAATATGCATCGCGTATTTTACACTACGATGTTTACATAGAATCATGTTCACTCATCTGCAGGAGAGATTACAACGTCTCTATTCACTCTTCCAGCATTGATACAATTGGATCTTTCATCAAACCAACTTTTTGGACCTATACAAGAGTTTGATACATTATCGTCGCCCTTGACGATTGTTATTTTGAGTGAAAATCAATTTAGTGGACAGATTCCTACATCATTCCTTCGACTCACAAGTTTGGTGCTTCTGGATCTTCGCTCAAACAACTTAACAGGTTTAGTACAACTCAACTCATTTAGGAGATTAAGAAAGTTTGCTATCTTGTCTCTCTCAAACAATAAGTTATCTGTCATGGATGGAGAAATCAGTAAATCCACATTACCCTTAATGCCTAAACTCTGGATGTTAGATCTTGCGTCTTGCAGCATGACAACAATTCCAAGCTTCTTGATGCATGTTGAATATATTAGATACTTGGACCTTTCGTGCAACCAAATTCATGGGGCTATACCCAAATGGATATGGGAGAAACAGGACCATAGCCTTACACATTTGAATCTTTCACACAACATATTTACAGATATGCAACTCACTTCATATGTTCTCCCAAACAGTCGTTTGGGATCTCTTGATCTCAGTTTCAATAGACTTCAAGGCCAGATCCCGATGCCAAACCCATTGACATCGGTTAGCATTTTTTATCAAGTCTTGGATTATTCAAACAATAGATTCTCTTCTGTTATGTCAAACTTCACCTCGTACCTTAGCCAAACTGCATATCTCAAAATGTCCAAAAATAACATAACTGGGCATATACCACAGTCAATTTGCAATTCAAGCAACCTCGAAGTCCTCGACCTGTCATATAACAACTTCAGTGGGCTGATACCATCCTGTCTAATAGAACATAGCCGCTTGGGTATATTAAATTTGAGGGAGAACAACTTTGAAGGAGGATTGCCTTCCAATGTTAATGACCAATGTAATCTTCAGACAATAGATTTACATGGCAATAAGATTCAAGGGCAGCTTCCTAGGTCACTTTCTAACTGCGCTGACTTGGAAATTCTTGACATTGGAAACAATCAAATGGTTGATACCTTCCCATCTTGGCTGGGTAGGCTTTCCAATCTCCGTGTCCTTGTTTTGAGATCCAACCAGTTCTATGGCTCAGTAGCTTATCCTCTCAGAGAGTTCAAATTTGGGGAATACTTCTCAAAGTTACAAATCATTGATATTGCCTCAAACAACTTCTCTGGCAATTTAAATCCACGATGGTTTGAGAGGTTGACATCTATGATGGCTAAGTTCAATGACACAGGAAACATCATAGACCATCAGAACTTATCAAATGTTTTCTACTACCAAGATACTGTTGCAATCACATACAAAGGGTTCTACGTGACATTTGGAAAGGTCTCGACTACCTTAACTGCAATTGACTTCTCAAATAATGCATTGGACGGTGGCATTCCTGAATCAGTCGGAAAACTCATTTCACTACATGTGCTGAACATGTCACACAATGCCTTCACAGGAAATATCCCAACACAACTCGGTGAGGTGAGTCAGCTGGAATCACTAGACCTGTCCTGCAACCAGCTTTCTGGGGATATTCCGCAAGAGCTAACTGATCTCACATTTCTTGCCACCCTGAACTTGAGTAAAAACGACTTGGAGGGAAGAATACCACAATCACGTCAATTTGCGACATTTGAAAACAGTTCATATGAAGGGAACGCAAGGCTTTGTGGACCACCCTTGTCCAAACAATGTGGAAATTCGAGTAAGCCAAATAAGGCAGAAGCAAACATGTCCAGAGATCATATCGATGTCATACTGTTTCTCTTTGTTGGTTTGGGCTTTGGCGTCGGATTTGCAGCAGTGATTCTGATTAAATGGGGTCGCATTGGCAAATGGCCTCAAATTGTAAGCATTTCACGATGGTGATACGAAGGCACTTGATTGTCTGCAAGCGAAAGTATGTGTTCCTGCAAGGGAGCAATGAGTTGAGATATGTGATCCGACATCTCTTTTATCTTATCTTCTCAAGTATTGTTATTCTTATACGCTATTGTTAGCACATCTGATTTGGATACTTATACAGCAATAATAACACAAATATTATTCAATTCCCAGTGTACATTGCCAATAGCTAATCGTCCCTAATTAAGGACAAAATCATGATGATGATTTTACCCCAACATGCCACAGCAGATAACCCCACCAAGGCAATTACTAGGTGGCGGCAACTAGAGCAAGAACACAACCAACTAAACAGAAGAGAGATGGGGATAACTAACCAAAATTCGATAGCAACTCCAGGCGTTTGTCAAGGACGCTGTACAAGAAGACGTCTATTCCGCCGCTGCGTCGGTGGCGAGGTCCCAGCCGGAGATGCGATGCCGCCTCCAAGAGATCCGGGAGATCCCCAAACACCTCCGCCCAAGACGCCTCCCATCGCCATCGGGAGCCCGTCGGCTAGGAAACAAGGAACGAGGAAAACAAAGGGTTTTTTTTCCTTTTCTTGCACGAGGATATGTACAGTAGTGCATATAGTTACTGTCTATAATATCATTCTACGTTGTCTATAGACAACACTAAATACATCTGCTATAATGAGTTATCTGTAAATTATCTATAATTAGTGTCTTTAAAATATAGACAACATTGATGCAATGGCACGAAAGCCGACTATAGTAGGCTATTTTCTCGTGTTTCGACTGCCTATAGAATTATAGTCGATCTACTTCTCTCCTCTTTCTCTTTCATCCACCTTAGTAAAATCACTATGTGGCACCCTTTTATACAGGGGAGGAGCCACACCCCGAGCAGGGAAGGCTTTAGCCCGGGGTGTGGAAAAATATCTAGTGTACAGTCCGGATAAATTTAGTCTAATCTGGATAATATTTTCATGATCCAGCCCAGATAGCCTAGATCATTCCACCACTGAGCCCGGTGCGTAATCAAATCCTGGCACTACCACTGCTTTTATAGACAGCGCATGTCATCCTATTGTATATTCCCTGACCATATTTCGAGATTAGTTATCTGATTAGGTTTTTAGGATTCACCAAACCCTCCATCAAAGATTTCGATAGACAGTAGCAGACTAGTGACCAACGAATTAGCGATAGGTTAGCTAAATATCTGTGTGACCTAATTTTTTTCTAAAACATGTTAAAAAAGGTAAAGAAGCTGTAAGACCATGTGCTGGCAGCCTCATGTTGGTGATAAGCATTTGATTTTTATTATACTTCGGTGTCATTATTTGAGTTTGATTTTGTGCTTTGAATCTCTGGTTTTTGCTGTCAGAGTGGCGGCGGTCTGATCGGTCTGTGGCTGACGGTCAGACCGAGCGACGGTGTACCAACTAGCGGTCTGAGCTGCTCTGGTGTGGCAATATGACCGGCCGTGGTGGTGGTCTAACAGGTGTGCGGTAGTATCGTTCCGTAGTTGGCGGTAATTATTTATCAGAGAAAGTCTTTTGAAAGTTTGGGTTGTGACCAAGTGCGGTAGTACTGACATTGGAGTTCCGATATGACCAGAGAGGAATGGTCTGACCATCCTTATCATGGTGGTCTGACTGGAGTGTGCTTAGCGGTCTAACCAGCTTGATGGCCACAGTCAGACCAACCCTCTGTCTTTGAGCTAAGTTGAGTTGGTTTTATGTGTTAGTCATCGCGGAGTCCATATAAATGTGAGTCATGGTGCGTCTATGGATATGTCGTGTAATAAGAATCAAGTGCATGGCATTTGTTCTCAGATCGATTTCTTGGTCTTTGATGTGCAGGTGCTTGATTATTGTTGCGTCAACAGTAAGACCAAGGGTACAGAAGGGGTTCTGAGATCATAACGTGTCGCATAAATTCGGGTGGAGCATCATCTCAAGTAAAGAAATACTGGAGAAAGATAAGAATCATGAGGAGACAAGTGTGTGTATGCAATATGCCAATTGGACTCGTGCATTTCAAGTGGTAACATTTCTCGGAGCAGGCGTACGATCTTAGCGAAAACTAATTGGGCATCACAGACTATAGTGTGATGTGGTGTGTGTGCCATAGCACTCGGGCATATCAAGTGGTGGCGGCCTCGAAACAGGTGTACGATCTTGGTGACTAGGCATTGGGCATCGTATATTCATGAAGACCGATAGGTGGCAATTGAGAAAATTATCCAATACCGGGTGGAGTGATCGTTTGTAAAATCACGACGTTGGTCTATGTGGTTTAGGTCACATCATTGAGGATGAAATGTCTTATCAGGCCTATAGAGCCATGTGGAAGTCACGCTTTGAAAAGTGTGCAAGTGTATGAAATATAAAACCGGTTTGTGTGTAGGTTGTCGGGTTTTCCTATTTGTAAGTGGTGATCTACTATGAGTGACTTGTTGTTTAGGGTTTGGTGTAAGGTGGAATCCTCCAATATATAAGCCTTGTGTGAAAAGAGAGATAACACTTGAGAGATAGGATTAGGATTTCCTTATGTTGAAGCCTTTTGTGTATGTGCTCTCGGGTTAGAGCTCTACCATCTTAAGAGAGTGGCTGTAAAATATTTTTCTCCAAGTGAATTGAACATCCAAAGTTTGCCCAAGTGAGTTATACCATGGATCATTCCATGTGCTTTTAATTTGCTTGGCTTTCTTGTTTGTAATTCTCTCTTCTTGATCTTTTCAAGTGCCAAGAACATGTAAGAGGTGAAGAAATCTCTTGGGGATCACATCCTATCCATCTATGCACCTTCTAGAGGAAGTTATCGAGTTTTTTAGTTTCCTCAAGAGAGTTAATTTTGGGGTTTCAATCTTGTGAGGGTTTTGCCTTGAGTTCATGCTGTGATATACTCCCTCCGTTCTTTTTTACCTGGCGTTTTTGACTTTTCACGGTCTTCAAGATGATACTTTGATCGCTACTTTTTATAACTTCATACTAAGATATACTAATAAAATTATAATATTATGAAAGTATTTTTAATAAAAAAATCTTATGATATAATTTTCGTATAGCCAATCTAGATAGTTTTTTTGTAGCATCGTATGGCACAATCAGAGAGGGAGTGAATGATTTCATCTGCTTTTTGAAACATGAAAACAAATTTCAAACAAGAAGAAAAGCAATCTAAATTACAGGATGCAGATTTCGACCGCCCACTCGACCTACTTTACGCACGCTCGATGTCGCTTCAACCGCTCGCTATGGCAGCCTTTGCACGTGGTCGAAATCTCCCTCCGCTCGAAAGATTCAGCCGCTCGAATGTTTCAACTGCTCGAACGAGAACACACCGAAGACAACACCGTGCTCGTAGATCGCAAGATCGTGATGTGTTAGCATGCCATCGCCAAGGACACAAGAAAATGATGCTCAAAAAACATGTGTTGGATCATGTTCGGTGGTTACAAGCGACCTCACATCACCCCTAAAACTCTTAGCACAAAAAGCCTCCTAGAGCCACCAAAGCCCCGGCCAAAACCCTTAGCCTCTACCTACTTTTATATGCTAGAGCCCTAAACCATATTTGACTCAAACACGAACACAAAATCCTATCTCTTCCTCAAATCAAGGGACCCAAAACCCTTTCAAATATAGGTTTTAAACAATCTCTACCTCTTCCAAGTTATAGACTCATATCCACAACTCCTATTTCAACACGTAACGAAGCCTCCAGGACAACACCTCCTGTATCTTCATCACGCACCATTAACTCTCAGGACAACACATCCTGTATCTTCATCACGCACCATTAACTCTCTTGTCAAAGCCTTTGGGACCACACCTCCCGTATATTCTCCACGCATCATCCTCACATGTTGAAGCCTCCGGGACCGCACGACCCATATCTTCTCCACGCATCATCACCTCTCGTGTCGAAGCCACCTGGACCGCATCGCCCATTACTTCTCCACGAATCATCACCTTTGATATCCACATGCTCCAGCATGAGCCCGGCCACCTCGCATGACATTCTCAACCGCCTGAATCTCAGACTTCTCCATCCTATTCCCAGTCCTCCTCATCACCGATCATGATCATCTCGACACCAACCTGCACATTAAAGATCAGAGAAAGTTTTTTCAGCATAAGTTCTTTCCAACTTGACCAACATAAGCACACACACTCAAAATACACCCTTGTCTATCCATAGACAAGAACTAAACCATCACAAACACCAACCAGGTCGTCCACGATCGCAAATTCCATCACTTTCCACAAATCAACCTTAGACCACTCACTATGACCGTTAGCTCGATGAGTACTCAAAAATTACAAATACTCAAGAATTACCATCGCTCTACTCAAAACACTCGAGAAAACATCCACATCGCTACAGATCACAGTGCCACCGAGTACCGACTACCGAGTACCGATCGCTACTACTAAGACACTAGATTGCTAATTCCACGACTAGTGATCTTCAACCATTCGCTGCATCGTTGATCATCGAGTGTCACTGACAATCACTATGACCACCTTGTACCTCCCTGGTATTATAGCAATGATCACTGTCGTAGGGGTGGCCCCCACCTAAACCCAGCAGGCCTGGTAGGAGATTATAAGGCCCAGAATAGGCCATGTGTAATGACATAACTGCCCCCAGAGGGGATAACCAGATGTAAGGGTATAGCTGTAAAAACACTCCCCATGTGTATATATATATATGAATAAGCCTTGGGGAGGACCCAGGCCATTACACTCAACTTCATTACTCTCCACTACCATCTCTCTCTCTGTTTGGTTTGCAGCCACAACAGTTGGCGCCGTCCGTGGGGAGGACGAAGACAAGCCTGAAGACCGAAGAAAAAGATGGCACCGAAAAAAGCTTCCTCAGCCGCGGCGAAGGGAAAGAAGGCGGCCGGGCCGGAGCGCCGTACCAGGGCTTCGCCATCGACAGCGGCGGACGCGGGTGGCGATGCAGTCGCGGTGGCCGAAGACGTCGACGTTCGCGCGGCGGCAACCAACCTCGTCACCGGCACCGCGACGACCAACCCCACCGCTGGCGTTACGAGGACGGACCCCGCGGTCCAAGACGTCGACACGGGTGCGGCGACAACCGACCCCGCTGACGCAACGACAACCGACCCCGCCGACGCAACGACAGCCAACCCCGCCGCCGCCACCGCACCGGGGATGGAAAGCGCCCTGCTGGCGGCCCTCAACGCGTTCCAGCGGGAGCTGGGGGACCTTCGCGGAGCCGTCAGAGATATACAAGAGGCTCGGAGTCAGCCGGCTGCGCCAGCAACCGCGTCCGAGCCCGCGCCAGAAAGGGCGGACAGTCGCGAAGGCCCCGCGTCCAGCCGCGTGCCGCTGCGACGCGTGGATCCGGAGTCCCCGCTCTCGGCGGGGCTGCAGCAGGCGGCATGGCCCGAAGACTTCAAGTTCCCTAGCGCCATCGACTCGTATAAAGGCGACACGGATCCTCGAGAGTTCGTGCGCGTGTACGAAACCGCCATCGAGGCCGCGGGCGGAGACGACACCACGAAGGCGAAGGGACTCCCCCTCGCACTGCACGGAGCGGCGCTCTCTTGGTTTTTTACCATAGAGCCGGGCTCCATCTATGCGTGGGAGCAGCTTCGCGATCGGCTTCGCTCCAACTTTCAAGGATATCATCTCGAGCGAATCGATGTGGACCAACTCTTCGCTGTGAAGCAAGGACCCTCGGAGACGCTCCGGGACTACTTCAAGCGCTTCGCCAAAATTCGAAGCCAGGTACATGATGTTAATGAAATCACAGTCGTTAATGCAGCCATACAGGGCCTTCGCCCGGGCCCGATGGCCGAATACAACGCGCGGAGGCCAATTACGACAGTGGCCAAGCTCTTCGACAAAATGGACGAGTACGCGCGGGCGGAGGAGGATGCTCGAAGACGCAGCATCACCGCTCTCGGCCTCGCCCGTGAGGAGCGGCCCCCGCGCGAGGTCGGGGCGGATGGCCTCTCCTCGAAGCCGGGCCGTAGCCGAAAGCCCCGAGGCAGCCCTCCCCGAGGCGGTGAGGACGAAGTACAGGAAGGCTCGTCACGGTGTAGGCCCAAACCTCGGCGCCGCCAGCGCCGGTCGCAGACGGCCCATCACGTCCTCGCCACCGAGAGCACCCGCCAAGGACCCGACCCCGCCTCACGGAGGGGAGTCCGGGGATCGGAGGGTGGATTTGACTACGCCAGCCAACCCCGCGCAGAGCAGGAGCTTCTGCGCTATGGTAAGTGGTGCGAGGTACACGGCTACGGCGATCATTACACAAGGGCATGCATCGCGGTGATGGAGCTGCGGAGGGTGACGGCCGGATCTCGGTCTCCGCCTCCTCGGCCCCCCGCCGAAGCCCATGTGGGGCACCCAAGGGATAGCCCCACACGGGCCACCGCAGCGGAGGGCGCGCAGCATCACACCGTCAACGTCATCACCGGAGGCTCTTCCTCAAAAGCCCCTGGGGAGCAGCCGCAGATGTGGATGCCGCCCCGCAACATCACCTTCGACTTGAACGACGCTAGGGGCGTGGAGTACCCTCACCAAGACCCTCTAGTCATCCAGGCCCACATAGCATGCTGCGAAGTCAAGCGCGTCCTTGTCGACGGGGGAAGCTCCGCGAACATCTTATTCGCAGACGCCCTCAACCGCATGGCAATCCCCCGAAGCCAGCTGGAGCAGCCGGGAGCTCCACTTCAAGGCTTCGGGGGTCAACCGCTGCAGGCCCTGGGGCACGTTTCCCTTCCTGTCACCTTCCGTCAGGAGGGCAACAAAGGTAACATCCGGACCGAGCATGTCACCTTTGATGTCGTAGATATCCAGCACCCCTACAACGCCATACTGGGGCGACTCGCCATCAACTCTTTCGAGGCAATCCCGCACCACGCCTTCTTGTGTGTAAAGGCTCCCGGGCCCGGAGGGTGTCATCACCATCTTCGGCGACCAGGACCTGGCAAGACGTGCCGAAGGCGGCAGCCCGTCTCGCATCGCCCGGTGCATGCCCTCTCCGGCGCGCCCGGTGCTGGGCCCTCCGCCCCCGGGTGGACGCCCAAGCCTCGGCCCGAAGGCGGCGTCAAGAAGGTGCCGCTCTAGGCGGAGGGGCAGTTTGTCTCCATTGGCGAGGGGCTCCCACCGGGGGTCGAACGGGAGCTGCTCCGGGTGCTTCAGAACAACGTGGACGTCTTTGCATGGTCCCCGGAGGACATCAAGGGCGTGGATCGCGCGGTAATCGAGCATCGTTTGGCGGTCCGCCCCGACGCCAAGCCGGTCAAGCAAAGGCTCCGGCGTATGTCGATGGATCGGCAGCAGGCGGCCAAAGCGGAGGTGGCGAAGCTTCTTCGCGCCGGGGTCATCCGCGAGGTCCACCATCCAGAATGGCTCGCTAACCCGGTGCTAGTCAAAAAGGCCAGCGGGGCCTGGCGCATGTGCATCGACTTCACGGCACTCAACAATGCGTGCCCGAAGGACAACTACCCCTTGCCGCGCATCGATCAGCTGGTTGACGCCACTGCTGGGTGCGAACTCATGAGCTTCCTGGACGCCTATTCTGGCTACCACCAGGTATACATGGCCGAAGACGACGAGGAGAAGACCAGTTTCATCACACCACTTGGGACGTTCTGCTTTGTCAGAATGCCCTTTGGCTTGAAGAACGCAGGCGCTACCTTCACCCGCCTCGTCGCCATTGCCCTGGCCGCCCAGCTCGGGAGGAACGTCGAAGCATATGTCGATGACGTGGTGGTCAAAACTCGGCAACTTGCTCTACACGGCCGGGACCTCCAGGAGACCTTCGACAACCTCCGGAAGGCGGGCATCAAGCTCAACCCTGACAAATGTGTCTTCGGGGTACAGGCGGGCAAACTCCTCGGTTTCCTCGTGTCCGGGCAGGGCATCCAGGCGAACCCCGACAAAGTAGACGCTATTCTGGGTATGGAGCCGCCCAAGACAACGAGGGAGGTCCAGAGGCTGGCGGGCCGCATGGCAGCATTAAGCCGCTTCCTATCCAGGGCGGCGGAGCGGGGCCTGCCGTTTTTCAAGACACTCCGCGGGTGCGATGGGTTTCGTTGGGATGGAGACTGCATGAAGGCCTTCAACGAGCTCAAGCAGCACCTGGCAAGCCTCCCCACTCTGGTCGCCCCAGCACCAGAGGCTCCCCTCCTGCTCTATCTGGCCGCGTCAGCTACCGCGGTCAGTGCCGTCCTCGTCTTAGAGGAAGGCGCCACGCAACGGCCTGTCTACTTTGTCTCTGAAGCCCTTCAAGGCGCTAAGACAAGATACACGGAGCTTGAGAAGCTCGCCTACGCGCTGGTCATGGCCTCCCGGAAGCTTCGGCATTATTTTCTGGCCCACCCGATCACAGTGCCTTCCTCATTCCCCCTGGCAGAGATGTTACACAACAAGGAGTCCACAGGGCGTATCGGTAAATGGGCCGCCGAGCTCGCTCCCTTCTCCTTGACGTATGCTTCGCGAACGGCGATTAAATCCCAAGTCCTGGCGGATTTCCTCGCCGAATGGACCCCGCCGGCCCAACCCGGCCGGGCGCACGATGACCCCGTCTGGACGCTTACAATCGACGGAGCTTACAGCGTCGCCGATGCGAGCGTAGGGGCGGTGATCGTCACGCCCGAGGGGCAGCGTTTGCTGTACTCGGCGCGCCTTGCCTTCCCCGCCACCAACAACACGGCCGAATACGAGGCGCTGCTCTTTGGCCTGGCGAAGCTCAAGGCAGCCGGTGCGAGGCGGGTGTTGGTCCGCACCGACTCGCGCTTGGTGGCCGGCCATGTGGACAAGTCATATCAAGCCAAGGACCCTGAGTTGGCCAAGTACCTCGCGGCGGTACGGGCGAGGGAAAGGCACTTTTTGGGTGTCACCGTCAAGGCCATCCCCCGGGCGGAGAATGAGTAAGCAGACGCCCTCGCCAAGGCGGCCAGCCAGCAACTGCCCCCCCCCGGAGGGGGCATTCTACGAGGTGTTAGCAAAGGCGGCCATCCCGCAGGACAATCCGGACGCGGCACTTGTCCACCGCATTGATCGGCCAGGAGATTGGCGGGAGCCCATTTTCAAATTCTTACAAGGCCTCGCCGAGCCGGAGGACCCTGCCGAGCTGCGACGATTGCAGCACCGCGCACGGTCCTTCCAGGTGTTTGAAGGGACGCTCTACAAGAAGGGGGTTTGCGCGCCGCTCCTGCGCTGCCTCTCGACTGAGGAAGGAAAGGAACTCTTGGTGGAAATCCACGCGGGCGTATGCGGATCCCACCTGGCGCCGAGGTCATTAGTCGGCAAGGCGTTCAGACAAGGCTTCTACTGGCCGACTGCCGTCACCGACACCCAGGACCTCGTCCGACGGTGCCAATGGATGGCGCGCATCATCCGCAGGCCCCCGACAAGCCTCAACCCAATCCCCCCGGTGTGGCCACTGGCGCGCTGGGGTCTCGACATAGTAGGACCACTTGCCCGAGCTCCAGGGGACCTCCGGTTCGTGGTGGTCGCGCTGGAGTATTTCTCCAGGTGGCCGGAAGCGATCGCTCTGGCCAAAGTAACTTCTGCGGCCATACAGCGCTTCCTATGGCAAAACATCATATGTCGCTTCGGGGTACCTCGGGAGCTCACGGTCGACAATGGCCTGCAGTTCGACGCCGCCCTCTTCAAAGATTATTGTGACAGCATGGGCATCACCCTCCGATTCGCCTCGGTAGGGCATCCCCAATCCAACGGGGCGGTCGAACGGGCGAATGGCGCCATCTCTGCCGCCATCAAAAAGCGCCTGGTTGGATTGCCGAAGGGCAAGTGGCCGGACGAGCTTCACAGCGTTTTATGGTCGCTTCGCACAACGGTAACGCGCCCAACGGGATTCACGCCGTTCAAGCTCCTCTTCGGCGACGAAGCAGTGACGCCCGAAGAAATTAAGGCCGGCTCGCGAAGGGTCCTCGTCCAAGCACCCGAAGAGGAGCGCCGTGTGTCCTTGGACCTCCTCGACGGGATACGGGCAGACGCAGCCCACCACGTCGAGAAGTACGCGCGGCAGACAATGCGTACTCGGGACCGCTCTATATGCCCGCGGGGGTTCAAGCCTGGGGATCTCGTCCTCAGAGTGGCGCTTCAGGCGGAAACCGTTGGCAAGCTGGAATCCAAGTGGGAAGGCCCGTACATTGTAACGGAGGCATTGCCAAAGGGGGCGTACCGCCTCGCCACGCTTGAAGGACAAGCCTTCCGGCACACATGGAACACGGACAGGTTGCGGCGGTACTACGCCTAGAAGCAGCACAGTAGGCGTAGAGCCACCGGCCCGTTGTTAGGCGATGCTCGCCAGCGCAAACGGGAGTTCAATAAAGGTTGCTGTTCCAAGAGCATCCCCTGACCGCGCTAAGCAAAACAAAGTCCACGGACTCTAAATAAGACGTAGCGTCGAGCCTAGCTCCGCACGCACGAGTCTCCGGACTATAAAGAAGACGTAGCGTCGAGCCTAGCTCCGCACGCAATAGTCCACGGACTCTAAATAAGACGTAGCGTCGAGCCTAGCTCCGCACGCGCGAGTCTCCGGACTATAAAGAAGACGTAGCGTCGAGCCTAGCTCCGCACGCAATAGTCCACGGACTCTAAATAAGACGTAGCGTCGAGCCTAGCTCCGCACGCGCGAGTCTCCGGACTATAAAGAAGACGTAGCGTCGAGCCTAGCTCCGCACGCAATAGTCCACGGACTCTAAATAAGACGTAGCGTCGAGCCTAGCTCCGCACGCGCGAGTCTCCGGACTATAAAGAAGACGTAGCGTCGAGCCTAGCTCCGCACGCAATAGTCCACGGACTCTAAATAAGACGTAGCGTCGAGCCTAGCTCCGCACGCGCGAGTCTCCGGACTATAAAGAAGACGTAGCGTCGAGCCTAGCTCCGCACGCAATAGTCCACGGACTCTAAATAAGACGTAGCGTCGAGCCTAGCTCCGCACGCGCGAGTCTCCGGACTATAAAGAAGACATAGCATCGAGCCTAACTCCGCACGCAATAGTCCACGGACTCTAAATAAGACGTAGCGTCGAGCCTAGCTCCGCACGCGCGAGTCTCCGGGCTATTAAGAAGACGTAGCGTCGAGCCTAGCTCCGCACGCAATAGTCCACGGACTCTAAATAAGACGTAGCGTCGAGCCTAGCTCCGCACGCACTCTACGGAGTATAAATAAGACGCAGCGGGGGGACGCCTTCGCGCGCACTCTACGGAGTATAAAGAAGACGTAGCGTCGAGCCTAGCTCCGCACGCAATAGTCCATGGACTCTAAATAAGACGTAGCGTCGAGCCTAGCTCCGCACGCGCGAGTCTCCGGACTATAAAGAAGACGTAGCGTCGAGCCTAGCTCCGCACGCAATAGTCCACGGACTCTAAATAAGACGTAGCGTCGAGCCTAGCTCCGCACGCGCGAGTCTCCGGACTATAAAGAAGACGTAGCGTCGAGCCTAGCTCCGCACGCAATAGTCCACGGACTCTAAATAAGACGTAGCGTCGAGCCTAGCTCCGCACGCGCGAGTCTCCGGACTATAAAGAAGACGTAGCGTCGAGCCTAGCTCCGCACGCAATAGTCCACGGACTCTAAATAAGACGTAGCGTCGAGCCTAGCTCCGCACGCGCGAGTCTCCGGACTATAAAGGAAAGCGTAGCGTCGAGATTTGCCTCCGCACGCGCCGCTCCACGGAGCACAAAAGAGATGCATACACCTGTCCTCCGCGTCCGGCGGCAGGCAACACCAAGCATCAAGTACTACTTGGTTCCATTGCAAAAGCAGAGGGGTTACATGGTCACATGCGTAAGAACCAGTACATCATCCCCCTGCACCACCCGCCCAACCGCTCAGCCTTGGCGCGGTGCGGACGAACCCGCGCCGTCGTCGCCGCGGCGCTGAAGGACCCCTTCAAGCCACTGGAGGAGGTCCCCCTCCCCATGCAACGTTTGCTGCACGGCGACTCTCGCTGCACCTTCCCCGAAGCGGCCCCAGATCCGTTGGTGGAAGTTCTGCAGGCTAGCCCCAATGGAGCGGATGGCGTCCGACATAACCTCTGGTCGGTCGGGAAGATCCAGTTGAGGATTCGCTAGCTCATGGGTATGCCTACACCCACGAGTATGAAGCAGGGCGAGGGCGAAGCACGCACCAACATAGCTGCAGTGCTCGCCAAAGGTCCCGGCGCCACGAAGAGCAACGCCGGCCCCCTCCTCGATCAGCCCGAGCGTCTCCGACAGGGCCTCCGGCCTGTGCGTAGTATCCGGCACTCGGACGCACAGATCCCGAAGGGTCTGGTTCAGAGACTCCATGGCCCGCCATGCCGACACAGACGCATTTTCCAAGGCAAGGCGGTTCTCGGCAGCAGCCTCCGCCAGCTGGGCGTTTTCCCCTTCTAGGACGGAGATCTGCTGTACGAAGGCGGCGCGTTCCCCAGCCGCGGCGTCCCGCGCTTCCGCGGCTGCAACTTGTGCGGCCACCAGGGCGTCCTCCAGCGCGCGAAGTTCTTCATCCTTCGCGGCGATAGCAGTGTTTGCTTCGCGGAGGTTGGCCTCCAGAGCCCTTTGCTCCCGGACGCGGGCCTCGTCAAAGGACCGGCTGAGGGCAAGCGTCTGACAGGAACAACAAATCAGCAGGCGTCCAACAGTACCGTACAAGCTGAAACGCACGTACTTACCCTCATCTCGGAGGCCTGCAACGCGAGCGCCAGGAGGTCCCCCGCGCATGACGACAGCACCTCCCGATTGAGGCCGTTGTCGGCACGCTCGGCGGCGGCTGTGAGGTCGCAAAATATCTCCGGGCGAGGGAGGAAGTCCGAGCGAGCGAGCCTCGGCCCCAACACACCAGGATTTACCGTGGCCGCGGCCACGTCGGCAGCAAGGGACACCGGCGGGGCATCCTGCACACGGCTCCCGACTTCGCGTGCACCTCCGCTGCTCGATCCTTCGCCGCGTACGGGAGACGTCGTCTCGCCTGATGTCGGCAGAATGAGTGAGCAGATCGGAGAAAGTCTCGCGAAGTCAAGGGAAGAAAGGGACTCACACCTACCTCCTGCGCCCCTCGTCACGGCAGGAACCGGCACCGGGTCGACCACCCAGGGGGACGCGGGGGCCTCGACGGTTGGGGAGCGGGTCTTCTCGACCGCGCCAGCCGCCGGAATCCCGCGGCAAGGCCCCGCAACACCGTATCGGCCCCTCGTTGGCGGGGGGGACTGCGTCCGAGGGCGTTTCGCCTGCGGTGCCGCAGGCGATTCTTCCACGACAGAACCAGCTTCGGTCATTGCCACCCCTGCGGTTTCCTCCGAGGGGGGCACGCCCTCGTCGGCCGCTGCGGTTGATAACGCACCGCCCCCCGTGGTTTGCTCGCCGGGGACGACGCCACCCCCCGGGTTGACGGTTTCCACCTCAGCGGTGGCCGCGAGCCCGAGCACGGGCTCGTGGGCATCGGCAGAAAATGTCGGGGGATCCGCGGCGGGGCGCCCCTCCGAAGCAGTGTGGCCAGGCCCACCGCCGGTCGCACGCTCCGCCTCAGCTGAGCTAGCCGCCGAGGGGGCTGCCGGGTCGCATACAGCAGCCGGGGAACGGGCCCGACGTCGCGAAGACAGCCCCCCCGAAGGGCTATCGCCGTCCTGAGCGCCCGGAATCCCGACGGGAAGCTCTTCTGGCACCACGCGCTCGGGCACGGCAATACCTACAGCCTCGCAGGTGCGGTTTATCCGCCCCTGTTTGGCCGCCTGGACCGCGGCCTCGCGAGCCCGGTGCTCCTTAAGCGTGTACGGGCCGAGGAGCGCCGCAGCTGCGCGCTCCGCATCTTCTAGCTGAGCCACTGCACAGGAAATCACGTCAGATAGGTGGAACCCAAGCAGATGCAACGGCGCGCTGGGCGACTTACAAGGTGCGGAGGGCGGAAGCAGCCGAGACACAGGTGGATCAAACCCGTCCCCGCGGGGGCCATTTGGCACAACATACTTCCTCCGGGAGGACAGTGGCGCCGCCCCATGCATCGTAAACTCCTCGACCAGGTCGCGCACGCTCATTCGACGAGCGACACCGACGAGGCTCTGTAGCTTTCGCGTGTCGTCAATCTCCGCCTTCAGACTCGGCATGCTGTTGAACAAGATTGGCCCACCTCGGCACTGCAGCCTGCTCTTGTCGGTCACAGTGTAGTAGAACCACCACCGCGTCCAGCCGGACGCCCACTGCCCTGACGAGGCTAGCACAGGGAACAACGTCGCGCAGGACGCCCGGAGCACGAAGTCCACACCGCCGAAGTTGGACACCGCCTCGCCAACCTTCCTGGGTCGACAGTGTGCATCGTGCAGGGTGGCAAATAGGCTCACACTAGGGCGCCACCCCTCGGTCCGCATCGCCCACATAAAGACAGCTAGGCGGAGTATCGCGTGGGGCGTCAGCTGGGCTAGCTCCAACTGGTAGGCCCGCAGGACTTCACCCACAAACAACGTACAGGGCATCCGAAGGCCGGCATCGAAGAAAGCGACAAAAACAATTGCCTCTAGGGGCCCGGGCTTCGGCTCCGTCTCGTCCCGGCGGGGTAAGCGAGCCCCGTCGCGATACACGATCTTCCCCTCATCCACGAGCCGTTGCAGCGTCCCCTCCGTCATGCGGCTCTTCCCCAGCACACGGGAGCAGGAGCCTCCCGAATGCTCCATCGCCTTCCACAATTTGTTGGCGCGCGAGCTCCCCCGCGGCACCAGCTTGTACCCTGGGGAAGGATGGCTCCCCTCGCCCTGGCTAGGCAAGGAACCGCTGCGGGGGTGGTAGCTGGCATCGTCGTGGCTAGCCATTGCTCTTCACGACAAGGGAAGGAGAAGAAGAAGGCAAAGGAGCAATGGGCCTAACAATTAGCGCGGGCGCAAGTGAAGCGGCAGATCAAAAAGCAAAACGAGGAAGGGTGCCTCCACCCCAACACTAGCACCTTATAAAGGCCGCTCACGTCCAAAATCTCGGGGGACGAGGCGAACAGCCGCGGTCACGCAACCGCTCACACCCCACGACGCACCAGTCGTAAGTCGCCACGTGCCCCACCTGCAGCATGGCAGACAGCACGACGCGACAGCCTGACTTCTGCCAGGCCAGGCGTCGGCGTAAGTCCAGCCGCCATTACAAGCGCACTACGAGTCTGCAAGGCCACAACAGCCCCGGAGCGCGCGCGTCTACTTCGACTAGGCGTCAGCTTCGCTGCCACCCGTTCGAGGGGTAGGGGACGGAGCGCGCGTCTCTACTTCGACGTGGGCGCCAGCTTCGCTGCCACCCGTTCGAAGGGTAGGGGACGGAGCGCGCGCGTCTACTTCGACTAGGCGCCAGCTTCGCTGCCACCCGTTAGAAGGGTAGGGGACGGAGCGCGCGTCTCTACTTCGACGTGGGCGCCAGCTTCGCTGCCACCCGTTCGAAGGGTAGGGCACGGAGCGCGCGCGTCTACTTCGACTAGGCGCCAGCTTCGCTGCCACCCGTTCGAAGGGTAGGGGACGGAGCGCGCGCGTCTACTTCGATTAGGCGCCAGCTTCGCTGCCACCCGTTCGAAGGGTAGGGGATGGAGCGCGCGCGTCTACTTCGACCTGGGCGTCAGCTTCGCTGCCACCCGTTCGAGGGGTAGGGGACGGAGCACGCGTCTCTACTTCGACGTGGGCGCCAGCTTCGCTGCCACACGTTCGAAGGGTAGGGGACGGAGCGCGCGTCTCTACTTCGACGTAGGCGCCAGCTTCGCTGCCACCCGTTCGAAGGGTAGGGGACGGAGCGCGCGCGTCTACTTCGACTAGGCGCCAGCTTCGCTGCCACCCATTCGAAGGGTAGGGGACGGAGCGCGCGCGTCTACTTCGACTAGGCGCCAGCTTCGCTGCCACCCGTTCGAAGGGTAGGGGACAGAGCGCGCGCGTCTACTTCGACCTGGGCGCCAGCTTCGCTGCCACCAGTTTGAGGGGTAGGGGACAGAGCGCGCGTCTCTACTTCGACGTGGGCGCCAGCTTCGCTGCCACCCGTTCGAAGGGTAGGGGACGGAGCGCGCGCGTCTACTTCGACTAGGCGCCAGCTTCGCTGCCACCCGTTCGAAGGGTAGGGGACGGAGCGCGCGTCTCTACTTCGACGTGGGCGCCAGCTTCGCTGCCACCCGTTCGAAGGGTAGGGCACGGAGCGCGCGCGTCTACTTCGACTAGGCGCCAGCTTCGCTGCCACCCGTTCGAAGGGTAGGGCATGGAGCGCGCGCGTCTACTTCGACTAGGCGCCAGCTTCGCTGCCACCCGTTCGAAGGGTAGGGGACGGAGCGCGCGCGTCTACTTCGACTAGGCGCCAGCTTCGCTGCCACCCGTTCGAAGGGTAGGGGACGGAGCGCGCGCGTCTACTTCGACGTGGCGCCACCCTCCGCTACCACCATCCCAGATTTCAGGCTCCCCAACCACAAGCTTGGAGGAATTCACAGGCCGCAGGGGACGGAGGGGGCCAAAGGACTCGACGACATGGCTTCGGCCCTGTGAAGCCCTTCACCATGAGAGGCTCCTGTCGTAGGGGTGGCCCCCACCTAAACCCAGCAGGCCTGGTAGGAGATTATAAGGCCCAGAATAGGCCATGTGTAATGACATAACTGCCCCCAGAGTGGATAACCAGATGTAAGGGTATAGCTGTAAAAAAACTCCCCATGTGTATATATATATGAATAAGCCTTGGGGAGGACCCAGGCCATTACACTCAACTTCATTACTCTCCACTACCATCTCTCTCTCTGTTTGGTCTGTAGCCACAACAATCACCAATCACCGACCACCATGCACCAGCCAGTTATACCGTTAGCCTAACATGAATACTCGAAGTACTCAAAGATAGCAAGAAATGAAGCACTCGAACCAACCATAAAGTCTACGAGTATGGACCGTGAAGCCGACGACAACCGATCACAAAAGACTAAAACTACCGATCGCGAGGTCTACGACAACCGATCAAAAAGCCTAAGACAGTGACAACATACTTCAAAGTCTATAACTATCAATCACAAAGTCTTCGACAATCGAGTACTGACCAGTAAAAACTACGACTATTGAGTACCGACTAGGTACTGTAGATACGACCATGATAAAGTACTATAGCTACAACTATGAAAAAGTATTGTAGCTCCAACCATTGAAAAATATTGTAACTTACCATCTTCGACCAGGTATGGTCGTTCTGCCGTAGTTGATGTTTCATGGTTCAAATCAGACGTGGTCAAAGCTAGGCATGGTCGAAGTCTGCTGTGATCAAAATCTACAGTGGTCAACTTACCGTGGTCAAAATCTATCGTTCAGACCTGTCGATCGAACCAACCATCATAAGGCCGATCGAAGTACCATCCGTGGCCGAAACCATACGTGGTCGTTTTGCCATCCTAAATACTAAAGCACATAAGCACATTGACCAAAACATTCATAAATGCAAATTTCAATATAACCAATGTCAATTATTCATCATCAACAATATACAAGACCATTACATGGTCTCACAGTTTTAAACCTATTGGTGGTCAAATTTTAGAAAGTTTAACTGCACGGATTCTAAGAAGTCAAGTAAAAAACAGAAAGAGTAGCTTACTATGACATGCAAGAACACATTCGAGGTTATCTAGATCATCTAGGACTTACGAGCAATATTAGATTAATGTTTCCCTTTTTTACTCGATTCTAGTGCAACTCTCTTTGTTTTGGATAAAGGTCAGAACTTTGATTTTTTATTTTCATGATCCATGATCAGAATAGGTTCCTGACATCAAATGGAGGATTTTTGTTAATTTTCACTATATTGGATTATTGGTTTATAAGTTAGCTCTTTTGTTGGATCATGCGTAGTGTTGTTTGCACTGTTTCTCGACGAGCGGTCGGACTGTAAGGACCTAAGTGGTTAGACCGGCACAGTCGGTCCAGCCAGTGGTCAAACCGCTTGTTGGCTAGTGGTCAAACCGGTTGAGACAGAGTCACAGGCGATCTTTATGATCTTAGGCTTTATAGATTTTGAGAACTTGTGATTTTGTGGCCCTGCTCCAAGTAGCTGTAGCTTCTGGCTTCCAGCTGTTGGCTTTTGGCTAAAATTACACCGTAGCGACTGTTAGTTTTTTCTGAGTCGTTCAATTAGAAAATAAAAAAAATGAGAAAAAAATAAAAAAACACCGTTATATCTCCACAGACAATGCAAAAGAATAAGGGAAAAAACAAAAAAGCTGAAAAATCCAAAACGCCAAAAAAAGCTTAAATTAAAAAGTCAATGTGCTCATTTCGGCTTCTGGCTTCTAGAAGCCGAAGTCACTTGGAGCGGCCCGTGTGTTTCCGCTGCATGGATTTGTTAATACCTAACGAAAAAGTTTTCAGGAGATTCACCTCCCATCTGACTCACCATACCGATCCTAAAGAAGCAAAGCTCTGACACCAACTATTCCTCTCACGAAAGAGAATGGAGTGGAAGCCATTGTAGCAACCTTATCAAGGTCAGCCAAAAACGCACGTGAGTATCCCTTACTCTGTACTCTCTCTCACTAACAATCAAAAGATATAAGTCACAGCTATAAGCTATAAGTCGCAGACCAAATGAATAGGCCTGCAAAATTCCATTTGTGTGGTGAAAGAACTGGAGTTGGAACAACAGATTGATAAATTTTGGAGGCGTATTGAGGATTAGGAAGCCAAACTAAACTATCACAAAGACGAAAATCTCAAACATGGCACTATGCCACATTTACTTTGTTTTACATGCAAATATGTATGTGCATCTCACAACTTATTGTCTAACGACTATTGGTCTAGTGTGTGTTTGGGAGGTCAAATCATTTAGTGTAGGTCTGTTCATCGTCAACTACTACTCTTGGTGCAACTCATTGTGATGTGGATCCACCTAGCAAGCTAGCTGAACCACGTTGTTTTGGCCCTGATCTTTTACGATATGCCTTGCTGGATGCCCTCCTTGTTCTAAGGTTCTTGCACACCCAAAAACAGCATACACCTCCAAGATAAACCTTTTCCCACGCACACCACAGCACGTGAACAAAGGGTAGAGAAACCGAAGTTTCAGCGAGTAGAATCCAACACCACAATTGGATTCAACACACCAAGAGCATTTCCTCGATGGAAATCTCAAGAACACGCCAACAATGGCCACCAAACGATGGTGATTTTCTAATTTCTATTTCTCAATTCATATCATATCATAGCCTAAGTAACAATGGGGCTAAGCCCTAGCCTTATATAGGTGCATAATGCACGACCTTGACTAAAACTTACGCACAACCTGGCCTAAGGCAGAAATAATCTCTAATACGAACTAAAAAGGAAATATCTAAACTGCTACCATCGGATTCTCTCTCAATTTGTGACATGACCATGAGGATTCTAGGGCTGGCACCTCATCCATTATATGGGTCTTTGAATTAGCTTTCCAACAAATCCAAGAACACCCAAATCGAACTCTGTTTGTGAAAGTTATGGGTGTTTTAATGTTGGACATCCTGTCTGAACCGAACCGAATCCGAACTGACTTCAAATCTTTGTATGTTTTCTTTCATTATTTAAGGGGCTTCCAAATCCATTTGGAATCTGAAAAGGAATCCTTCTCAACCTTTGAAAAGGCATGGTATGGTCGGATTTTACCCTTACTTGTATTGCAATACTCGGACTCTTTATGTTTGGCAAGTCTCGCACGTCTCTCTGGATATCTCATGCAGCATCCAATGAAGTTGCCATAACTTTGCGTAGGAAGCTCCAATCAAGCGTCGTTTGATTCGTTGGAAAGTAGACTTCATTATCTTTCCAAATATGTATTTTTTCCGCATTAGAGACCTCAAAATTAGCATTCAAAGCTTCTTAAACTTTTTGCACAAAACCGCAGACACTAAAACTTGATTGATGTTGTGTCTTCCTCTTGAGCCAAACAAACTTTCTCTTTCTCTCTTCACCATGATTAGGCCTACATAATATATGCATAACTCCATCCAACCCAAAGTTCCAAACTAGGGTTTTCTTGTCGCGGCCAGCATGATTCTTCTCCTTGTCTTCTTCATGTGTCATAGTGATTACATTCTTTCTGTTTTCGCCATCCTCACTTCCCTCCCCCTTGGCTTCATCTTGTTGGATTAAAACAGTACTAACCAAAGTTGTAGTGCTACTTGGTGCCACATCACATTGCTTACAAGGCTGCAAGATTTAAAATTGAGGAACTCCATCGTGAATTTCATAGGCTATATATTCGAAGTGAAGAACAACACGCCAAACTCCTTATTGGTAGGTAATAATTGCCATATATATATATGTAGGACCGAAGGTGAGAACAGAGGAGGATGAATGGTGCCTTAAATTTTTTTTAAGTTTTGACCAATTCTTCACACCAATAGCTACAAAATTATGAAAATTTGGATTGAAAGCCAACACAAAATCTAGCAAAACGAAATGTTGAACAAAAAAAAAAGATCAGCAAAATCAGTAGTACCACTTCAGAACTGTGGTATTACCGCTACAGTACTTGTGGTACTACCACTGCTACAATAAATCACGGTGGATAGTATTTTCAACACGATTTTAAAAACCAAAATCAATAGAACTTTTGATCCGTAGATCCAAATGATATTAAAATTTGTATGGATATTCTCACACATGATCCTTCAATATGCCTATTCGTGTTACCTCCCAAACCTACATATATACAAGAGTGCATAACCATGTTCCTCTCCAACTGGACTATTCTGTAGCAAGTTAGCAAGAGATCGATCTAAGTCGGCCTTTCTCTGCTACTACCACAATATCTGAAGGGTCTTCTCAAAAACAAAAACCATCTATAGGCTCTGCCAATATACCAAGTGATTCTAAGAAGTCTCATCTTTGTATTCCGCCAATATATTGGCCGAACATGGTCAAGTCTCGACACACAATTCCTTTTCACTTGGGATATGGTTTCTGCTTGTCATAAACAAAGTGTGAATATAGCTCTGCACGCCCTACTTCACTTTACTCCCCTATTAAGTAGTACATACATATGGTACAAAATTTCATGTCGAGCTTCATGTGTTACGAATCTGTGAGTGGTGTCGAGGATATCTAATCCAGAATAGCTGGTCAAATTGACAAGGCCATACTAAAGAGCCCCTTTGCTGAACAATACTTCCTTACAATGTAACAAAAAGATTGTTGCCTCCTCTGTTTTAAGTTTTTGAAGGGATAAAGATTATCATATCATGTATAATTGTACAAATTGATATTCTTTGGTCATGTTCGATGTTTTATTTGTGCATGCATCACTATAGTATTGTCATAATTCATTTTGACAAGGATAAGTTCCAATTGAACAAGTCATCGTAATAAAGCTTGTCATGACTTATTTATTGGGACAATGGTGTATGGACAGAAGGTTGATGCTTTTGTTTGAACGATGTTACTG
This sequence comes from Dendrocalamus latiflorus, assembly GCA_017311315.1. Taxonomy (NCBI): domain Eukaryota; kingdom Viridiplantae; phylum Streptophyta; class Magnoliopsida; order Poales; family Poaceae; genus Dendrocalamus; species Dendrocalamus latiflorus. Next base: position 16,981,461 of record CM029649.1, on the reverse strand, counting down.
TTACACTTCTACTGCAATTGCAGTTGAAAGATGTCAAATAGCAGGGCAAACGAAATAATTGCAATTTGCAGCATAATACCAGGCGGTTGTATTTCTAGTTATTCCTTTGTGCTCTTTTTTGCCCCGAAGGTTGCTTAGTGCTCTTGTAAACAAAGTTATATCACATTGAGAAAGAGAAACTGATTGACCATAATGGGGGAAATTTTGGTCTCCCATTATAATACCTTCATTTGCTCGAATGCACCACCAAACAACATAAATTGGTAAGTTCAATTGGTAAAATGTCAGAAGTAACTAAATAAGTGCATATTGCAGACTACAATTCTGTAAAAATACAAGACTTTTGGGTCTACTTTCTCAAATTGTGGGATAATCATGATAATGAAACTACAGTTACCTCGCATTAGGGGAGTGCAATGCATGCATTACCCCTCCGCACTGTGTTGCTTTTCAGCAGCAAGTCTAGCAACAATGGTTCGATGGAGACTTCACTCTGCTAGAGGTCTCGATCGGCTACTGCCTGCTACAAGCCTACAACACCTGACAGACAAGAAGTCAAAAGCACATCTGGGTTCAGTTCATCTTCTACGTTTTACCTGTGTAGAAGTATGCAAATCTTGGTACCTCCTATGCCAACGTATTTGCAAGATTAACGTATTTCCGGTACTGTACTTGTAGTCTAGTGTTTGCGTGTGTTCTTTGTATATATTTGCTCTTTCGGCTGCTCAACACAACTAGACACTAATTCATCCATTCCTCGAACATGGTTTCAAAGCAGATTCAAAAAACCTAACTCCGAAATCATTTCCACTTTCGCTACCCTCGGAAGGAGCAATCTCCGCAACTGAGAGAGCAATCTAGATCATTTAACATTAACTAGAACATTGGGCGCGCTTCGCGCGCCCTGCCATGACTTCAATTGCAGAAAGTAATTAAAATTCAAATGCAGACGCTTTAAGCGGATGACTGGTAGAGGCTATTACATAAATTAATCTCCATTTCAATACAGAATTTCCATCTCAATATTAGACACTTGAAGGAGATAACAGATAGAGGCTATCCAATCTAAGTTTCAGGATTTAAGAGAAGCATAACAAATTATGTAGATAATGCCCACACAATTCACAGCACAAAGATAAAGTAGTCACATGCATGGACAGCGTTTGCACAACCCTAACAGCCAACAGGGTTCTGTGTACGGCATATGTTACATATTGCGATCAGAATTCGTCACTACCAAACATAGAGCCGGTAGTTTAGAATACCGATCCAAAAGACAATTGAATACACTAAAGTGGTTGCATGACGCTAAAGACTAAATTAGTAGCAGATAGCACAGCCTGCAGCCCTGAAGTTCCAAGCAACGGCGGACCAGCGATCAAACACATTTTCTTGTAGATGGTAGACGCAAAAGTAGTGAACTTCCTTGTGCCCAGTAACTTCTATTGACCTGTAAAGGAAAAAGGGTTTTAGGAGGCATACGTATCATGTTATGATCAGAATTTATCACTACCAAACATAGAGCCGGTAATTTAGAATACTGATCCAAATGACCATTGAAAACGCAAAAGTAAACCCATGACACTAAAGACTAAATCAGTAGCAAATAGCACAGCTTGCAGCCATGAAGTTCCAAGCAACGACTGATCAGTGATGGCACACACACATCTTGCTGCAGCTGGTAGGAGCAAAAGTAGGGAGCCCTCTTGTGCCTAAGCATTTTTTGCCGAACTGCAAAGGAAAAAAAGAGTTTTAGAAAGTGGGTTAAGTGGTGTAAGCAAGTACACACGACGCTATTGTATATCAAGCATGAGAGTTTAGCATTTGATCAATTAGAGCAAGAAAGCACCCAGTCCCGGCAGGGTCATCTGCACAAGCACCACCATCATCATCTCTAGCGATATCATCTTTGAAGAGCCTCTTCGCAGTACCTTTCTTAGGCGATGAGCGAGACCTATAAGCGGGTTGTTATGTCACATATGTATATACAAGGGTGGAACCTGATCTGTGCTGGAAAACAAAGCAAAGAAATGCACTGGCAGTAAGGCTAACCTCTTTCCTGTCACGCTCCCTCGAGACTTTGTCGAATCACCAAAACAAACATCAGAAGCAGGCTTCTGGTGAAGCAAGGCATTTAAAAAAGGACCATGTTAGTTCAGGTATTTAGGAAACCCGTAAACAAACAGAGAACTGCACCAAAAGAATAATAGCCTTGCCTATGTTTTTCGGATGTATTTCAAGCATCACAGTACAATGGATGTTTACATATCATCTCAAGGCTTGTTACAATAACTCATCAGATGAAAAAACAGAATTTTATTCCTACTCACTACTTCACTACACAATGATTCAGAATGGCTCCAGGAGTAAACCTTACCTTGAGCACATTTGCACCACCACTGTCCTGCGGCGTCGTTGGTGACCCCGCTAGTGCTGCCACAGCACTAATAGGCTCTAAAACTGCCTCGGTTTGCAGTAAAGTCCGGCCCTGAGCTACCTGCGAAGTATAATACACATTGTATAGTAGTGTTAGAGGAAATCAAGATATATGGTATACATATGGATAAAGTAAACTTCTTTTGGGAAAATGAATGCGTAAATTGCTGACTTTTATCTCAGAAACAGTTTACCTCATCCTTAGTAGTGTCTATGGCACTTTGTGGCGTCACCAGTGGTTTGTGGGCGAGAAGAGCAGCTTTACTTGGCGTAGTGCTTGAAGCATGGCTAGCCTCTGAAGTAGCAGGTGGTGAAGGCAAAGCTAAGGGGGCGCTTTTCTGAGGAGTGTTCTGCATGCTGCTACCTTCACCTTGAGAGAGCATGTACGACGATGACTGCGATCCTGTAGGTGTCATTGGAAGAAGAGCATTGCTGGCGGCTATTTCCCCAATGATTGCATTGACCTGAAAACAAACGTTGCCGGAACCTATTGTGTTCTCAGTGAAGCTGACATTCCATATGTAAACCTTCTCTAGGAGCCCCGTGATTTCATCTGGAATGAAACCACGTGGATTATCGGCGATGAGAGTATCGACTGTCTTCTTTGTGAGGCGCTGAGCCGTTCGTCCAAAGAGAATAAATTCAGTATCACCCATTTCGTCTCCAGCAACAATACACAGTTTGTACCTACGTTACATAAAGAGTAGATTAGAAAGCTATTAGTGCAGAGCAAGGTGCCTAGCGCCGGATAGTTAGAGAAGGTAGTAAACACTATCTGACCTTTGGGTAGGTGCACCAATGGTACCGCAGTCAGGACCACTGCATCTGTACGAGTCACCATGAGGCTTGGATGTTCTAAGACACTTGCTGCAAGAGTTGTACCACCATGCATTGTCGATTTTTCGCACCGTCACTGTGACAAGAAACTCTTTTTTCTGTAAAAGATGCAGTGAAAGTGAGTATCTACTAAAGTAATGGATATGGTAGAGGTATGACATACGGCAATAAAAGCGTACCTTATTTTTAAAAGGGTGAAGGTACTTGATATCAGAGACCTTTTTTGGTTCAGCAGCAACTTTGGGTTCTCCCGAAGTCATGTGTTCATCCCATTTAATCGGCTCATGCATGCTTCTCACTCTAATTAGTTAAGCGAGCAGAGAAATCAACTGCAAAAATGTAGAAAAAGATGGCTGCCATCTGCAGGTACTAAATATTCAGACCAACATATTACCTGGCCATAAGGCTTTTTGCTTCTGGGACCTCAGGATTTATGTACCATTTGCACGTTGAACCGCCTGTTAGTGATACTGTGTCTGAAACACCAGGCATCAGGTATAGGCTTCTGATAGCAATGGATGCACAATAGCACAACAAACATACCTGCAAAGCGCTTGACAAGAGTGCCAACAAATATGACAATCTGTGGAGAAGTCAGCCCATCCTTATGCACTTGTTCGCCTGGGAACGACTTAGCCCGCTCACCCCAAAGCACAACATCAACTGTAACACTGTTGTCGTTCCAGTGAAATCAAATGCAAGTTAGAATAGTTACCAGTTAAGCACTACCACAGATAAGCTGTCAAACAGACACTACTATTGCACAGGCAAAACAAAAAAAACATTTCATGAACAATAGACGTGCATAACTGACCCCGCACTGCCTATGGTGATAGTTCTCTTCAAGCTGTCCGCCTGTCGCGACCTTGCCCGTAGCGTTGAAACATTTGAGATCATGGTGACCACTCCAATGATATCTAATTTGCGTAACGGTAATGCATAAGCAAGTGTTGAACGCTTTATGAGATGCTAATTGCCTGTGTTCAGAGATTTACCTGTGAAGTAATCATTGCAGTCAACACGTGACTGGAGCTGCTCCATCGGAGTTAGGGAGTAGGTACACACAGGAAAAGCAGGTGGGATCTCAACAACCTCCTCTACTGAAGTCCACCTTGTAAAGATGATCATGCTGTCATTTGGTACTGGCCTGTACTTGCTAGATTTCTTGACCCGGAAATATGAGATGCTGTAAACGCCACCTTCCTTTATCAGTGGCTTGAATTGCTCATCTAAACGCGGATAAATCTGTGCGTGCACGCTGTTTCCCTGTCCAAGAAAGCAGCATTACAAAAAAAGACATTGGATTGGAAACTCTACTGTAATAAGCAAGTATCACCACCTACAACTGCTCCCAAGTTGTCATATTTAGTGGCACAGTTGGGTGCATGGTCAAGGCGGCGACAACTGCTCCCAACAAAGGAAAAAAACCACGATCTATTACTGAGGAAAATAGATACCTCTTCATCAATCAACACCAGATCAGTGTGTAACAGCTTTGTTTCATCATGAGGATCAAAGAAGTCCCAAAATCTAGAGACACGCACACATATGCGCTCACTGCAGTCTCCAATCATAAGGGTGGGAATCAGTACGTCACCCATCTGCGAGTGTAGAAGCAAACATAGAATCATTAGAACAAACATTAATGAAAGGTCAGATCAGTTAATGGATCGTAAAGGGTTCAGACAAAAAATGTAAACACCTTAGATCAAAAGGTATCACATGTATCAAGTAGGTCCAGCGGATCAAATGGAGAAAAAACGTACAACAGTGATCAGGCAACGACTTCTAAAGTCATATATATAACCAAGGCTATGTACAGGGCAAAAATGCATTGTATGGCAAGAGTCCTAGGCTGATGCCGCGTCTACGGCATCAAGGACCTCTCTATAAACTACGTTCCGAGTCTCTGAGCCACACGAGCCATCATCATTTTCAATTAAAATCCTAAGGCCACCTCTAGACGTCGATCTCGAAACAGCAACATAAAGTTGTCCGTGTGTAAAAACAGGTTTCTTGAGGTAAAGTCCAACCCTTGATAGGGTCTGCCCTTGACTCTTGTTTATTGTCATCGCATAGCACACTCGAACTGGAAATTGTTTTCTCTGCAGTGTGAAAGGCCATTTGACATCTGTAGTATTAAGAGCAATCCTTGGTATAAAGACCTTCTCACCAATATTAGATCCTGTTAGTATCACGCACTGCAGCAAACGCTGCCCAAGTTCAACAACAATCAGCCTTGTGCCATTACAAAGGCCCATATTCTGATTGAGGTTTCGCAAGAGCATCACTACAACACCTTTTTTTAGCACAAGCCTATGACAAGGGAAATTGTTTGCATCAATGGAATTTAGGAACTCTGTCGGGTAGAGCAAATCAAAATCTGGTATGTATTCAGATGATTTCGATATTGTGTCACAGCTTAGGTAGTGTACACTATCCCCAGGAAGCATTGAGACAATATATGTATTTAGCTCGTTAGCTGTCACATTATTAGGGCAGACAATGGCACGTGAGGCTAAATATAGATGATTTTGGTAATTTTTCAAGAAGTTCGGATACACTTCAGACACAAGAGCAGCAATCTTATCACCAGCAGTACGGACTAACAAATCATCGGGAATTGTCACCCAAGAAGGCTCACGCTCCTCCCCCTTTTTTATAGCAGGGATAGTACCGTCACCAATGGCTAAGACCCATTTGCTAAATTTCTCAAGTTCATCACGCTCACTTCCTTCTAAGGATGGGCTAAGAAGTCGCATGTTCGTGCGCAATTTCAGAAGAGCAACATGCTGCCACAGCTTAGAGTTCGTAATAGACGCACTAACTATGGAGGACCGTGAGCCCTTGCGCACAACAGGTAAAATCTGTCGGAAATCACCTCCAAGAACAACGGGCTTTCCACCAAATGGGAGGATCGCATTCCTAGGATCATGTTCAGAAAGAATATCTCGCATAGTCCTATCTAAAGCTTCAAAGCAGCGTCGATGTGTCATCGGTGCTTCATCCCATATAATTAGGGAAGCAACCTGTATAAGTTCAGCAAGCATAGTACCCCTTTTAACACTGCATGTCCCAGCCTCTGTTATGTCAAAAGGTATTTTAAATCTCGAGTGCGCAGTACGGCCTCTGGGCAGCAGCAAAGACGCTACACCAGATGATGCTACTGCAAGCACTATCCTCTTCTCTGACCTTAACTTTGCAATTATAGCATTCCACAGAAATGTTTTACCAGTACCGCCATGGCCATAGACAAAGAAAAAGCCAGGCGATCCACGAAGAACACGGCCCGTTATTACGTCAAATACATTTCTTTGGTCAACATTCAGCTGCGAGACTAAAGAAGTGGCATGCATGGACAACATCAAGGGTTCAGGGTCAAGTTCATCACTAATTAGCCTATTATCGCTTATGTTAACACACTGTGTTGTCAGCTTTGGTAGGTTGTAATCATCTATGTTTCCACCGCTGCTCGCAAAAACATTCGTGAGTTTTTGTATGAGCAAAGCCATAAGCTGTTCATGCGGAACAGTATAGTACGGGTTTTGAAGCACATCTTTAAGCCTACGGTGTATGTCATCTGTAAAATAGAGCCAATATTTATCAAACAAAGCGTGAACGTTACCAACAGAACAGAAAAGCACCACAGTGACAAATAATTGCCTCAATTGATATGCTGATGCGGATACTATCGCCTCATCAAACAGAAGATGCCACTCGTTATCGCCTTGAAGTAAACCACGCGCCTCACAAGCGTCTCGAAAGGTAGTGTACACTTTACTGTTAAAGGTTCTAACATCAGCATAATTCTTTGCGCCTTTAACTATCATTAGAAGCATGCGTAAGTAATATAACTCCCCTGCAGCTGGATGTACATAGTACATACGACCAATTTTAGCACAAAGTGTTCTCTTTCGCCAACATCTCTTAGAAGCATCCCAAGACCACTCTTTTGGGAAGTCACAATATGTTAAGCGTCTAGCTTCTCCGTGTTTCGAATTAGCTTCGAACCACGCAGTCAACATTGTGGACTTTGCTGCAGCGCTAGCGAGCAACGCTTTCAGCTCGACACCAGGCTCGTATCGCACATGGTTCATGCTAGGAAGATGCACAGCTAATCTCTCCACCGAAGGAATCCTAAAGTGAATGTCAAACTCGAAAGCACGCCATAGGGCCTCGCACGAAGAAAGAAATCTAGCATCAATGTATTCTTGAATTTCATTTTTTGGAGCTAACTGAGGGCCAGGAGACGCATTGGATGTTCTTGAAGTAACTTCAAAATAGATTTTCGCTCGATCACTTCCTTTTGTAACATATTTAAATAGATATTTAATCATGTTTGATTTGTTACACCACTCAACATTGATATGTGCGTTGTATTTCTTTAGCAAGCGCATATTGTATGGAACAACATTCCTGTTATCCAATGTGACACCGTTTTTACAAACATGTCTACCATCATCTCTTCGTCTGTAAATAGTGAACCCGAAGTCGTCCACGATAGTTTCATCCTGAAACGACTTAGGAAAATTCTTTGAGCATTTGTTATTTTTCATACATGGACATTTCTTGTTATAATCACCGCAGGGGCCATGTATCATGAACTCGTTAACCAAAGCATAGCCTAGTGGGTCGTTGTTGATATCAGGGATTTCTGCGCAAATGAAACTATCAGCAGTAGCAGCACCGAATTCTGAATTGTTAGCAGCTAGCCATACAAGGCAGTGTATGTGCGGCAGGCCACGTTTCTGGAACTCTACAGTGTACAAAACTGCACACATAAGGTCTGGTGTAAGACTCAGTAACAATAAATATAAAAGCCAGCACGTATGGACAACATATACTACGCCTTACCAGCGAGGACTGGGCCAAACGTTCTGCCCTCCTTAATATCAGCTACGAATTCATCGACTTTCATATGGAAAACGCGAACCACTAAGTCAGAACGATCGCACGGTTGCTGCCCAGGCTCAAAGCGTAGTGCATCAGCTATTTCTTTCCATTTAGTGTTACATGTGAAAGTCACAAAGAGGTCAGGAGGGCCGTAGACTCTGCATATGGCCATCGCGTCTTGGTAATTCATTACATGGTACCTTCTACCGCCAGTAAAACTGGCCGGTACAATTACCCTACCGCCAACTGAATCGGCATTTATAAGACCCTTATCAATGGCATCGGCTATTCCTTGTACCGTCTCAGATCGTAGCTCTTTTTGGTGGTCTGCTATGAACTTTAGTCTAGACCCTTCAATCGTTGAGTACGCATCGACGCATATCTGGTCGCTTAACCTGCCATAGCAGGCGAATGGATTCGCCTCGTTTAGTCTGTAGTGCATGTGATATCTAACAAATTCAAGCATCGTGACATATCTACGGCTTGTCCCGTCACTATCCTCAACATCTGAATATCTAATACCAAGATGGTAGCCATGCTCACCATAAGGAAATAGCAACGGGTACTGCAAAGCCATATAAGATGGGTGCAAGCAAGAAACACGCCTTAGTCCGCACCCCCTGTCCTGCACAAGGACATCGTAAGTGTACTCATCGGCTGAGTGGTCACCAACAACTATAGCAGCGATCTCACCGCTTGAGGGTAAACTGTATTGAACATCGTTGTATTGCATCCTAACAATCGTAGTGTTATTTTTTGATCACCCGCCTGTTCTAGACGTTCTCTAGCATAGCGGAATGCCTTAACAAGTTGATTGTGCTCGTTTAACATGGTTAACAGGGACATTGCTATGCTGGGTCAGGCTGATCAGGAGCGCTATCATCACCTTCAAATACGTTAAATCTATTTTGTGTCTCATTTTCAGTGTCGTATATGTAAAGCTGTGCAAATTTGGGTCGCGAACCATGATGCGGCAGCAAGGTACCAATACGATGATGGACTACCCCATTAATCTTGAACACATAAGGTGCAGTGCCACTGTTTATCGTCCTATCGATAGATGCACCTAAAGAGGTGAATGCGAACAAAGAATTGTAAGATCGAATTTGCCTTAGAAACCTCTTAGAACGCGCATCACCATCGAAACACAGTATGTCGGCTAAGGGGGCAGGTGGTTTCCTATAAGGTCTCAAATTAATTTTGCCTCCTTTACAGCAAAGGTTGTACACTATTTTTCTCTTGGTGACAATAGAGGCACTCTTGACACGCTCCTGAAACCAGAAGACAGCACCACAGTACGCACACTCGTGTGATGGTCCGCCATAATACGACCGGTCTCGGTAGGTATCTACATTGCGACAACAGGAAAATATAGTGGTGTATAAACCATAAGACACCATTTAACCCACGTAAAGCTATAAAAAATGGCATGCACACACCTTTCAACGCCTCGACGTACCCCCTATCTGGAGCAACCATGACGTCTACCGGATCGCTGCAGGCAGCTATGCGCAAAAAAATCAAAGGGTGGAACGTCATTTCACCTCAACAGTGAAAGGTTTCAGGCAAAAAAACAAAGGACATAGGTAATCACCACGGGTAACACATGGCGAACGGCTGTATGGTCTTTTACTGCGTATCCTAGCGAGCCGACGCTGCCTGTTGAAGGTAGCAACCTCAGCAGGAAAGTCCATTAAGGATCTATTCCCTGATTGATGTGAAGTTGTACCATCAATAAACAATGTGCACATTTTTTTCTCCTATAGCAAGACATGACTGTCTAACGTATACTCACTTGGTGGCAGGCTAGATGCTCCAGGCTGGTCAGATGGTTCTGATTGACCTATGCGTTTTCTCACAGTTGCCAGAAGTAGCACAAATTAGCCAATGATAAGGTAACTGTTCTATGCCGAGTAAATTATGCATGGCAACATTATAGACCTTGGGAATGCGCGAGATGCCTTCTTTTCCTTTTTTTCACGACACCGGGCAACAATTTCACACGGAGAACCACCCATTAAAACCCAGACTACACAACGCAAATAAAGACAACCAATAGCAAGAATAGATCAGGTGAAAGCAAAAGGAATTCAGCTGAACCAAACACCGTAGAGCCACAATCAATAACATCCATATACCAAGACAGGCCTCAGAAGGGTAGAAGAAAAGGATCGAGACCATCCACAGCTACCAGAACAAGTAAGTAAAGGAGATGTGCCTATACAACCTAGAAGAAAAGATTCTACAGCCTATGGACACTACCTATGAATGGAGAACCAGACGGTAAGGGAAGAAAGAGCACCTAGAAAGTTTAGTAGAATAGGTAAGTGCACCTAGAGGGTCTAGTAGAAGAGGCAAGCACTTAGAAAGAATCGAGAAAAGAGGTGGACACCACCAGCAACACTTGCTAGATCAGGTCTCATGCCCTGACAAGCCACTACACTGGGAACCATAGTGTCACAGGCGAAAGCAAAAGGAAAAGATCTATTGAGGGAGAGAAAAGAAAAGAGACTTGGAAAACACATAACAGAAGCAGTCATACAGAGGTAAGAAATGAGGCTTATAGAACCTTTCTGCTACCCAGGGCCTTTTTGGTCAGACGAAGCAGATTATAAAAGCATATGAAAAGTCATTATCTACGAAGCATGTAAGAACGCAAAAAGTACAGGACCGTGCAAATCAAGAAGACCAAACTTACCTTCGCAACATGTTTCCTCCGTACACAACACAAGGTAGCAATAGCTTCAACACCCAGTCAACAGCAAAAGCGACGAAGGACGCCTTCCTCGCAGCCGCAAGTGACCAGAATGACCTGCAGGCCCGTGTGCAATCAATACTATAATACATTACATTCCACATGTAACATCATTGGCACATCATGTAACATCAGTTAACAATACATTATAAAAAACTAATACTATAATACTATCACATTCCACAGAAACGCTCTCACCCGAAATGAAATCACTATCCAGCACATAAGCAATTAACTATAAAGAGTAAAATTCTAACTGGACACATCATTTAACATCATCCAGCAATATGTTACAGACGAATAATACCTTAATACTATCACAAATGTCAACTGGACACATCATTTAACATCATCCAGTAATATGCTCTATACAACTAATACTATAATACTATCACATTCCACAGAATTGATCCACCCGAAATGAAAACACTATCCAGGACATAAGCAATCAAATATAAAGAGTAAAATACTAACTGGACACATCATTTAACATCATCTAGCAATATGTTCTAGACAACTAATACCATAATACTATCACATTCCACAGAACTGATTCACCCGAAACGAAATCACTACCCAGGACATAAGCAATCAATTATAAAGAGTAAAATATTAACTGGACACATCATCTAACACCATCCAGCAATATGTTCTAGACAACTAACACTATAATACTATCACAAATATTAACTGGACACATCATGTAACATCATTCAGCAATATGTTCCAGACAACTAATACTATAACACTGACACATTCCACAGAATTGATTCACCTGAAATGAAAACACTATCCAGGACAAGCAAACATATTACCTTCGATTCACCAGAGGCGCGACGAAGAAGCTAGGGTTCTCTATTGTAAGGCTCAACGCAACCTGTTCTAAAGCCTGAAATACGAATCCAAAGCATCCGAGTTATTCAAATACAAAGCATTAATTCCCAAGAATAAAATCCTATTTTTTTACTTACAGCGCTATAGCACAAAAGATGTTGGAAAGGGCCGAAACTTCCATTGTATCCTAAACACACTTAGCCAAAGCCAGATTGAAAATACGTTCGCCTAGGAAAGAGATACAAATATTAATTAACTGTAAAAGGTAAGTGAGAAGCTTAAAACTGGCAAGACTGTAGCATACATTTTCCATACCTGAAACGAAGAACCTCTTCTAGGTCCCTATCTTGAAGAGACGATGTACGTGTGTGAGATCTGTAGATCTGTACAAAGGGAACCAAGAGAAGCCGTGAACCAAAAATGTTTTGAAAAGTAGCAACAACAGCAACATAAATACTACCAAACCGCACGGGTATAAGCACAGAACCTAGAGACGGAGAAGCCCCGGCAAGATCAACAGTTCACCCAGGCCATCACGGATGTAGAACGAAGGTGAAACACCAGGTCTCGCAAAGATCTGGAAAAGGGAGAGGGGTGAAGGATGAACCGGACGAGCAGATAAATAGGGAGACTAAGTTACTCACCTAGAGCATGGGAACCAGCACCGTAGGACGAGACCGGTAGAGGGCTGGGCCAGGCACGGGCCAACGATGACGGACGATGGCCGCGTGAGCTCCGCGCGACGGGACACCACGGCCGCCCGTGCACTGTTCCGACGGGACAGATCGGCCATCGGTAGGGAAGAGCGGCCGCACACGCCCGTACGGTGAGGGAGTGGCGCCGTTGGGACTGTTCCGATACGATGGATGGGGCTCGAGGAAGACAAATCTATTCTCAGATCTGTTCTCAGTGCCTAGGCACCAACATCCGATACACGTGTATGATTGATAATTTTTTTGAGTTTGGGTATGAAAATATTTTATACCCTTGATATATTTATGGTAAGTAAGTTTTGAACTCAGTTCAAATTAGTTTGAACTACTTTTGAGTTCAATGCAACTACAGTGAGTATATACCATAAAAATAGTTCAAACTAATTAAACTGAAGTTGAATTTAAATTTTTTCGGAGTTTGACATCTCAAATATACTTTTTTATGGGTATATGAAGATACCCACATCAAACGTTGCGAATCTCGAAGCAAATCAACGGGTATTGATATTGGTGCCTAGGCACCATGGTGCATGAAACACTCGTCCATATATATATAGGAAGCCTCTTTTCTACACCCGGGTATAATTACACCCTATATCGTATCTCGCGTAACGGAGGGTATGTACGTGTAGTATATGAGTATTTAAGACCATCTAGGTGGTATGAACAATTTTTCAGAGGTGGTATGTACATTTTTTTGACATACTCCTTTTTATGCGCGTATATGAGGGTATTTACAAAATACGATAAAAACTATGAACTCCTTTACAAGTTTTTCGTGTGGTTCATATTGGAGTATTTTATAATTAGTATACAAATATACTTTTTAGTGATAAAGGAGTATTGCAAGTTTATTTAGGTGGTATATTAGATGTGGGTGTAATTACACCCGGGTGTAAAAGGTATTTTTCCTATATATATATGTGTGTGTGTGTGTGTGTGTGTGTGTGTGTGTCTATATATATATATATATATATATATATATATATATATATATATATATATATATATATATATATATATATCCTCCATGTACTTAACATGGAGAGTAATTAAAGTGGGGCGGAGTGGGTTGCTCACATTGAAATCATGTGCCAGGTGACATTAAATCCACTCTGAGAACAAAATTGTAAAATAGCAGTGTACCCAATTCATCCACTAAATTGTTGGATATAAAGATGTCACGAGTTCTTAGACTCCCTGTTGGTAGTTGCTATCAACCTTTGGATGTAGTATTGGTGATGGTAGAGAGAGGACACCATAGATTCATTGGATACGAAGGAAATTTTACTACTCTGGTCCTCTGGTAGCGTTTTTTGCAGGTCTAGTCTTATGCGCGGTTATTTTACATTTTTAGCATCTCTTCGAAGCACGAATTCTTCAATGGCCAACGCATGATCACTCAGCGGCTATAGAGTGCGGAACGCTTTCGTGACAGCTGAGGCTGTGTAGTCATGTGTCGAATACTTGTGTGTTCGAGTACTGTGTAGTCGTGTGTCGAGTACTCGTGCATTCGAGTACTGCATAGTCGTGTGTCGAGTACTCGTGTATTCAAGTACTTGAAGTAGTGGTCGAAGTGCTGTAGTTGACGTGTCGTGATCGAGACGTCGTGGTCAAGGCGTCGTAGTCAAGGTGCCGTGGTCAAGGAGTCATGGTCGTAAGTCATACTCGTAAGAGTACTGTAAGGACCTTCTGTAGCCTCGGCGCCCACGCAAGTGTTCTACGTTTCACGGCTGCTAAAATGGTCATGCGCCGGCCACCGAAGAATCCGCACTTTGGAGAGGGCTAGAAACACAAAATAACCATGTAAGAGAGCAGACCTACAAAAAAACACCCTCAGAGGCTAGAACAGTAAAAAATTCAAAATAAAGATGTTACAAGTTCTTAGACTCCCTATTGTTAGTTTCTATCAACCTTTATGTAGCACTGGTGATGCTAGAGAGGACACCACGGAGAATTTTGGGTATTTTTTTAGCAGTTTATGCAACGTAAATTCTAAATATAGTTTCGAGGTGAGCTAAATTCCATATCTAGCCTCCTTTACGTGTGACATGTGGACCCCGAGCACATGACTACTAGACATACAGTTCCCGAGCGTATGACTACTGGTCATGCGGTCCGGGACCACATGATTACGTCCCATCAGCTACAGTTACTTCTCCATTTAAATAAATACAATTTACATTTGTAGTAATTTTTAAAAGCATTAAACGAGCTCAAAAAAATTTGAAATTTTTTGTGGGGCTTTTTAACGAAGTGTAATTGCTTCTGTAATTTTTGTGTAATTTTTAGTACTGTGAATTATTGTTGGGAATTTATTTAAGCGCATTATTTGCATGAACATTTTAATATAGAAAATGATGTCAAAATGTTATGAAAATTTTTCTGAAGGCCTGTTGTGCATTGTGCACAATTTTGTAAATTTTTTTGATATTGTACATTCCAAAATTATTTTGGAAATTTTGGATTTATGTATGAAAAATTAGGGTTTCATAATTTTTTATTAAATTATTCGTACAAACATATGTGGTAACTATATATATATAACTATATATATATATATATATATATATATATATATGTATACATATCTACGTGTATGTGCGTGTAGTACATACTTGCATATGCATACGCACTATATCTGTTTTTTGGAGAGACAAGCGCATGTAGCGCTCTTGTGACCCGTATTTACGCAAATGTTAGTACGCACATGAAATTTACAAAAATAATGCTTCTGCCACACGATGGCCAATGGCGGGCCCATGGGGCCGACACGCGGCATGGGCATCCGGCCACCGACTCTATAAATTCAAATAGACTCTAAAATGTTTTTGGATAGATTAGAATTTTTGAAGAATTTAGAAATTTGAATGGGTCCAATTGGAGTTAGGATGAAGGAGAATGGGCTTCTGGAAGTTTGAAAAGAGAGAAAAAGAATAAATTGGATTTTCTGGAATTATTTTTTTACTAAAATTTTTGAAATAAACAGCTAGACTATTACAATAGGAAATTTCTCTTTTCTTTCCTTCCCCTCCCTGGTTGTGCTCTCTCACTCGACAGCAATGCAACCGTGGGTTGAGTTTTATATGCGTGTGCGTGAATGCAACGTAATTAACATGCAAATAAAACAAGATTCTAATGTCGCGTCATGTCACTGCATCATGTCATTAACACGAGTCCCTTGTAGGCTGCCGCTACCCCATGAGGAATCTGATTCCCTCCTCCCACGTGCGCCTGTTCGGTTCCTATATGCCTGTCATGTCACCGCATCGTATCTGCGTGCACGCAAAAGCAATGTAATTAACACGCAAATAAAACAAGATTCTAATGTCGCATCATGTCACTACATCGTGTCATTAACATGAGTCCCTCGCGTGTTGCCGTTGCCCCAAGAAGAATCTGATTCCCTCCCCCCATGCATGCTTGTTTGATTCCCTCTACAGGGGCAGCTCGATAGCCTACTGCCGAGCTAAGCTAGCTCGATAGGTTGCTACCAATCTATACCAGCTCGGCAGCGCCCCCAGCCATGCCACGCCTATCCGCCTGTCGTACTCGCTCACGCCGCCATGCTGCCCCTCTCCTATCGAGTTACGGCGGCGCAGCAAGTGACACGTGTCGTCTGCCGTGACTTTCAAGCCCGGAGAGGGGGCCATTTTTACTAAAATGGGTGCTAAGGGGTCAAAATTAAAAAAAATATTACAATAGTGCGATATGTGTGAATAGTTTCTGGAGCAAGACCTGTGATTAGGTGGGCTCTTCCCTAGACTTAGATCTGTTCATCCACTGCGGAAGGTATTGATGTATTGGTTTTTGGCTTTGTACTCCTAAATATGTGAAGTTATTTTGGTGGTTCTCCTCAAAGGATAAGTTTTTTAGGTGGTCGGCTCATTGTGCTGAGATCTATATATAGTTTTTTAGGTGGTCGGCTCATTGGCTTTGTACTCCTAGATATGAAAACTCATTTTCATATAGTTCTATTTACAAAATAAACTTATGGGTATAATGGAAAGTATCGGGTAGATGAAAGCCCTGATTTGTGTTGCCCTGGGTAATCGATCCCAGTGATATTATAGAGTGGATGCAACATTGGAAAATAGCATATGGTAATATTATTGAGAGAGCGACTATAGAGCACCTAGATACGCTTTTGTCTTATAGAGCATCCACTTTTTCTTTTTTTATGGAATAATTTTAGAAACTTTGTGTCTTCTATTCATGATATTTATCACTAAATCATGTCGTGTAACTCAAGAAAGAAAAAATGCAACTAAAAAAATTATCATATGTTTTTAAATAAATTATCAGACCAAGTCATATAAGTTACCACCAATTGGACCCTAATTTACTATCGATGGTAACAAATTACCACCATTAGTTCAAGATTACCATCAATTTTGTGGATTTGAAAAAGATCAAAAGTTATCATTATTCAAATCCTAAGTTGTCACTATAGTTTTAATAAACCAACCTAAGTTCGAAATTGCCATCGTTTCTATAAACATGAAAATTTTCAAAGCTTACCATAAGCTACACTTAAGTTCCTATCTACAAATTCAATAAATTATCAACCTAAAGTTCAAAAATTACCAACCATCACTTTTGTGAATTTGAAAACTTCAAAATTAGCATCAGCTGACATCTACGTTACCACACATTTTTTCATCAAATTAATCACACCCAAAGTACTATTTGTTTTCATCGAGTTGAGCGAGGATGAAGGCTATCAAATTTCCACACGAGTTTATAATTTACCATTATTTTGTGAGTTAGTGTAAATAGTTTAAGAATTATTTTTTGTGTAAAAGTTACCATCAATTACAAGCTAAATAAATGTCTACGGTTTTCAAAAATTACCAACCTTATCTTAAAAATTATCATAAGTCTTTTTAATTTCTAAAAAGGTCAACAAAGCTTCACCACAACTAATCTCATGGGTAGATCACTAATCGGATGGTCTCCTATGTTAGAGCTGGGGGACGAAAATAGCTTAATTTAATAGGTAGGTCCCATTGGTTTGAAGTGGCATATATCATGCGTCATCTATTGCCGCGGGCCCCATATGCACTATGCAAGTCATCCCTCAAATAGAAACTATCCCACGATTAAGTCACCTCGATTGAACGCGCACAGATAGAACGGCTTCAAAGTGGGTGCACTCTAAGACAATAGCACGAGTAGGTGCGCTATGGATTTTGCGTATTATTGAAATCATTCACATATTTAGAAAACATGTTATTAGTTAAAATTGCTAAGTCGTAGGAATTCCTAATTATTGTAATTCTCAACTTGGGCATTTGGCAAATAACATAACCCGAGCTATCTTTTGATAAGCCATGCATCTATAAAATTGCATTATGTGTATTGGCTCATGAATTATGGTAGTTTATGCTCACACTCATTCAATAAAATTAGAAGCAAGTGAGCATGATCACTATGCCTACGACGACACACCAGGTCCTGATAGAGGAAAAGACAAAGGAAATTAGGATGATCTTTTGTAGTCTCTTGATAGATTATGTGCATATATATTATCTAGATTCAGATAATAGACCTGGATTTTACAATCTAGAGTCTTCTGTGATTCCACCGTACTATTCGTTGAATCAGTAGATAGTGCTTACAGATATATAGCTGAATCATTTTATACATAGCATGCATCATACTAGACATTAATATTACATATCAGAGTTTAAAAGCACCACATCAGGTGACTGTCTATATTAGGGCCGACCAGGCCAAATATTTACAATACAAATGCAGAAGTGAAAGTAGTAAACAAGAGGTAGTCCACATACATACATACATACATACATACATACATACATACATACATACATACGTACATACATACATACATACGTACATACATACATACATACGTACATACATACATACATACATACGTACATACATACATACATACGTACATACATACATACATACATACGTACATACATACATACATACGTACATACATACATACATACGTACATACATACATACGTACATACATACATACATACATACGTACGTATGTATGTACATACTGTAACACCCCGCCCACTCTCTGGGCCAAGATGCTACCACCTCTGCTACTCTTACCATTACATCAACACAGGAGAATTTAAAACCAATAGTAATTTATTTATTGTGCTGCGTTCAGTTACATCATAGCATTTCTAGTGGATACTCTAGCCTAGTAAAAGCTAAAGTACACTGGCAAAAGGTGATCGAAAAGTGCTACTGGTTCGTGCCGATCATTCATGTGCTAATCCTGCCCGCTTGTCGTCCTCATCGGTCACCTAAAAAAAACATCAACAAAGCAAGGCAGAGTCCACCGACTCAGCAAGTACAAGCAAAACATCAAATAACAGGTTCATTCATTAGTCCATAATCATTTCAGTTTCATTATCCACTTTTCCATTTAACCACTTTACGTTCCGATGAACTATTCATCATGCACATGCACATGCTCATGCATTTCTTTCTCCACTCTTTAGCCTATACCGGTGTATCAGAGTGAGCACCCGTCGATGCTCACCCAAGCTCGCCCTGTTTCGTGCGGGGACCTCAAGCCCGTCCTGTTTCATACGGGGACCTCAGTAGCCCGTAATTCTCATACGGGGACCTCAACTCCACTCCCGTGGAGCATCCACTCAACGTGGACCAATGCTATCTCTTTTCATGACATGCATGCAATGCAAGTTCTCCGACTACGCATATCAACATGACATGTCTCAACATTTACCATGCAGCATTTCTCCGTATGCATTCTGAAAATATTTAACTTACCCCATCTTGGTAAGCAAAACATCTTCCGGAAATATTAAACTGACCCCAACAGGGTAATCAGTGCATCAACATTCAATTTAACCGAAATCACTACCCGAATTTACCACTTTACAATGCACTTGCCTGGTTAGCCTCAGGGATGACGCGTGGACGGCTCCGACCCGGGAACTCCACCTGCGTACATGTCACCCCGACTCAACGGCAAAACAAAAATCCAAAGCTTAAATGAATATCAACGATCCTACGCGCTGACTCGACTCGAGCGTAGAATGTACGGGGTCAAGGTCCCGACACGCAGGCGCCAAACCCCCTTTTTTTCTTTTCTTTTTCTTTCTTCTCTTTTCTCTTCTTTTCCCCTTTTCTCCTATTTCCTTCATCCCTTGCGGCCGAACCGGCCTCTCTTTTTTCTCTCTCTCTTTTCCTTCTCTCTTCCCTCTTCCCTTTTCTTTTCTCCCCACCTCACATGGCTCTCTCTCTCTCTCTCCTATCCCCATTTGGCCGAAATGGCCTGCTCCTCCCCCAAAACTCCCTCTCTCTCTCTAGTCTAACCGGCCAAAGGGGCCTCGCCCGGGGGCGGCGCGCATGGCCGGCGCGGCGTCGCCGGCCCCTACCTCCCTGCCGGCCGCTCCTCCCTCTGCCCCCTTTCTATTCGGCCGGAGGCCGCCTCTCCTCGTTCTTCCTTCACCGGTCAAGCTCGGGGGCGGCGCGGCGGCTCACGGCCGGCTCGGCGTCGCCGGCCTCCCTCACCGCTGGTGGCCCCCTACCTACCCCACCTCCTCTTACTCCCCTCCGCCCCTCACTCTCCCTCCCGCTCAGCATGACCTCCTGTGCGGGTGCCCCTCTGGCGGCGCCAGCCCGTAGCCGCCGCCGGCGGCTCTACTAGCCCCCTGCCTCCCTCTCACGCTCTCCACCCCTTGCGCATGCGCGTCCGCAACCGGCCCCTCTCCGAGCGACGCGACGGCGCACGGCGGCTCGAGCCAGAGCGGAGCGGTCACGGCGGCGCAGGGCCCGGTGCGGCGGCGCGCGGCCCCTCCACTAGCTACCCTCTCCCCGGCCTACTACTTCTCCCTCACATGTGCGCCGGCTGGTGCCCCTCCAGCAGTGCGGTCCGAGCTTGGCGTCGCCGGCCCAACCTCACTGCCGGCGGCTCCACTGCCGGTCCCCACGAAAAAGAGAAAAGGTAAGAGCTTGGGCCTACTTGGTAAGGGCTAGGAGTGGAGGCGGTTGATGACGACAGCTTGGCGCGCGTTCGGCGATCGCCGATATCCTCGACTGTCGTTGGCGCCGTCCTCGCGGTCTAGCCCTCCGAGCTCCTTCTCCTCTTCGGCTCCATCTTCTTCGCCTCCTCTTTGTGGTGGTCTTGGAGAGGTGCTTGTGTTTTGGGGGCTCTCGGCCTTGGCAGTGAGGAGTGAAGGAAGAGTATGCTTCTATTGGCTTTGTTCTTATCCTAACTGAGAGAAGAGGTGAGGAGATAAGACTTGCTATGCACTGGCTTTATAAAGGCGTGGTTGGGCTGCCCTTTGCATTAAAATGACCGGCATGCCCTTCCCTTCCATTCCCATACAATTGACTGCTCAGGGGCATTTTGGTCAAATACTGTGCTAGCTTTGGGTTTTCTTTTACTGCAGCGGTGAGTCGGTAAACGGTAAGGTTGGAATTTGCCGGATGAAGAAAACCCATGTCGCGAGATGATGCCGACTACCCCTAGGCGGTCAGGGAACCTCTGAGGGCGCTACTCGGCTCTCTAGATGGTGCCGACTGTCCTGGGGTGGTCTAGGAACCTCTGCGAGCGACACTAAATCGATACTCTAAAAATTGATGGGTCTGACGGCAAAACTATACTCTCCCCTTTATTTACCTCTAATGTTTCCCTTTATGCAATTTGGGGTATTACACATACATACATACATACATACATACATACATACATACATACATATCTCGGTACTAAGCCTCCCTGCCTTTGGATTGCTTTTAGATACATGCAAGTGCAATGATATATAATATATCAGGATGAAAAATCTTAATCATGGATGAAAAGTCTTAATCATGAAGCCTGGGCACCATGATGCCCTTCCTATATATATGATTGATACACGTGTATGATTGATAATTTTTTTGAGTTTGGGTATGAAAATGTTTTATACCCTTGATATATTTATGGTAAGTTAGTTTTGAACTCAGTTCAAACTAGTTTGAACTACTTTTGAGTTCAATGTAACTACAGTGAGTATATACCATAAAAATAGTTCAAACTAATTAAACTGAAGTTGAATTTAAATTTTTTCGGAGTTTGACATCTCAAATATACTTTTTTATGGGTATATGAAGATACCCATATCAAACGTTGCGAATCTCGAAGCAAATCAACGGGTATTGATATTGGTGCCTAGGCACCATGGTGCATGAAACACTCGTCCTATATATATATATATATATATATATATATATATATATATATATATATATATATATAGCTAAGTGTGCTTATTTTCTACGTGTTGGATGGTCTTGCATTTCTCAATAAATTGTACATGGATTATCTTTATATTTGTCTCAAAAATTAAATAATTATATGATATTAATGGTTGAATGGTTTATTCCTTACAACACATATAAATGTTGCAACAAACTAAATCTACATGTTGCAACAAACCATAGAGGCCGTTCACCCATGGTTTGTACAAACACATATAAGCGTTGCCATGATCCATCATTATGCGTTGCAACTTTGCAACGGTTATTAGTAAGTTTTACCAACACATAAATAAGTGTTGCCATAGATCCTTGCAACGCCACTTTAGGCAACGCATATTAGATGCGTTGGTATAGACACTATCAACGTATATATGGACTTTTAGCAACGTATATTTGCGTTGCAAAAGGGGGGGTCATTTTGTAGTGTCACAGCATAAACTCAAGGCAAAACCCTCAAAAGATCGAAACCCCAAAATCACCTCCCTCTTGAGAAAACTGAAAAAACTCAATAACTTCCTCTAGAAAGTGCCTAGATAAATATGATCTGATCTCCAAGAGATATCTTCACCTCTTACACATCATTGGCACCAGGAAAGATCAAGAAGAGAGAATACGAAACAAGAAAGCTAAGCAAATCAAAAGTACGAAGAATGATCCATGGCATAACTCGCTTGAACAAACTTTAGATGTTCATTTCATGTGGAGGGAAATGTTTTACAACCACTCGCTCAAAATGGTAGAGCTCTAACCCTAGAGCACATACAAAAAAGGCTACAACACAAAGAAATCCTAATCTTATCTCTCAAGTGTTATCTCTCTCTTCACATACAAATGTTTATAGTGGAGTCTTTCAGTTCACACCAAACTCGCAGTGGATCATACCACTTACAAATGGGAAAACCTGATAACCCACATATAATGGGTTTTATATTTCACACACTTGCATGTTTTTCAATGCGTGACTTTCATATGGCTCCACAGGCATCATAAGACACTCCATCCTCAAAGACATGACCAAAACACTTAGGCCAACGCCGCGATTTTGTAAACTGCCACTCCCACCCAGTATTAGACAATTTCCTCATTGCCACCTACCGGTCTTCATGATACCCAATATCTTGTCGCCATGATTGTACGCCTTCTTCGAGGCCATCATAACTTGAAATGCTCGAGTCGTATGGCACACCACATTATACTATAGTCTGTAATGCCCAATTAGTTGCTGCCAAGATCGTACGCTTGCTCCGATGATGTTACCACTTGAAACGCTCAAGTTCAATTGGCACACCACATATATACACTTGCCTCCCCACAATTCTTATCTTTCTCCAGTACTTCTCTACTTGAGATAATGTTCCATCTGAACTTATGCGACATGTTATGGTCTCAAGACCCCTTCTGTGCCCTCAGTCTTCCATTGACGCAATAATCATCAAGTACCTATACATCAAAAACCAAGCAATTGATCCAAGCACAATTAACATAAACTTGAATCTCATTAGCACAACATATGTATGGACACACTATGACCCACACTTACATGGACTCCACGGTAACTAACACATAAAACCAACTCAACTTTGCTCAAAGATAGAGGGTCGGTCTGACCATGCTCAAAGATAGAGGGTCGGTCTGACCATGGCCATCAAGCTGGTAAGACCACTAAGCACACTCTGGTCAGGCCGCTATGACAAGGCTGGTCAAACTATTCCTCGTCGATCATACTGCAACTCCAATGTCGATACTACCGCACTAGGTCACAGCCCAAAACTTTCAAAAGACCTTCTTTGAAAAATAGCTACCGTCAACTACGAGCCGATACTACTGCAAACCACAGCGGGTCTAATCGTCAGCCAAGCTGACGGACGTCACTTTGACAGCAAATACCAGGTATTCAAAGCACAAAATCAAACTCAAATAATGACATCAAAGTATAAAAAAAATCAAATACTCGTCATCAACATGAGGCTGCCATCTAATGGTCCTACAGCTTCTTTACCTTTTTTAAAGTGTTATAGAAAAAATTAGGTCACACCGATAGTCTGTTCACCTATCGCTGACTCGCTGGTCACTGGTGTGCTACTGTCCATAAAAATCTTTGATTGAAGGTTGGTGAATCCTAAAAACCTAATCGGATAACTAATCTCGAATATGTTCATGCAGCGAAGTTTAACTGATTTTTAGGTGAAATCAGCCAGCGAACGGTTTGGAAAATCTTAAATGATTATAACAGTTGACACGAATGAAAATGTAAAAGAAAAGGGAAAAAGAAAAAAATGTTGAGAAACCGTCGCTGGCGACCAGTCCGAACGATTTCTCTGCTTAGAACAAGAACGAATCAATCACAGAATCACAGAGAGAATAGATTGAACACACAGAGAGGTAGAGAGAACTCCCGGTCTTTCTTTATTGCTTTTCTTTCATGCGTACATAATGAGGGGGGTATGGCTCTCTATTTATAGTCCACGGTGGGGGTGCCCAATTAGATCAGGACTCTTGGATAGAGTCCTGGTTTCCTAACA
This sequence comes from Dendrocalamus latiflorus, assembly GCA_017311315.1. Classification (NCBI taxonomy): domain Eukaryota; kingdom Viridiplantae; phylum Streptophyta; class Magnoliopsida; order Poales; family Poaceae; genus Dendrocalamus; species Dendrocalamus latiflorus. The sequence continues at coordinate 16,957,201 of CM029649.1, read as the reverse complement.
CTCCCCCTTGGGCACTCACCCAACATGCTCATGCCTCGTTAAAACTCCATAAAAACCCAGTGGGAAAAATTTGGAGAAAGAGTACATGATACATGTGATGTTGCGATGCACGAATTGCCTCATTAAAAACCTTGGTCGAGAAACTTCATGGAAAACTCGTCAAGGAAAAAAGAGTACAATTCACCCAAATTCATTTGGTCTACAGGACTTTATTTTGGGTACTTAATCTTCATGATCAAGATTTATTAGCGGGCTTGTGAGAATTCTCCCCCTGAATTCTGCACTTCTCTAAGTCTCATCATTCCAATTCCACGCACGCACCTTTCAAAGCTAGATGCGGGGAGTGACTTAGTGAATAAATCTGCGAGATTTTCACATGACTTAGTATGCAGTACTTTAATCTCGTCCATCCTTTGCAATTCATGTGCATAGAAGAACTTGGGGTTGATATGCTTTGTGAGATGACTTTTCACATAGCCCGTTTGCACTTGTGCAACGCAAGCGGCATTATCTTCATAGATAATTGTGGGGTTCTGCACAATGTTCATCCCACATGACTGCTGGATGTGGTGAACCATTCGGCGGAGCCAGGCGCACTCTCGTGCGGCTTCATACAGTGCTATAATTTCTGAGTGGTTCGTCGAAGTAGCTACCAGGCTTTGCTTAGACGATTTCCATGAAATTGCAGTTCCACCACACAGGAATACATAGCCTGTTTGTGACTTAGCGGTATGCGGGTCTGACAGATACCCCGCATCTGCATAGCCAATCAAGTTCAGATCTTGATTCTTTCTGTAAAACAATCCGAGGTCCTTGCTACCTTGGAGGTATCGGAAAATGTCCTTTATGCCCTGCCAATGCCTTTTGGTGGGCTCTGCACTGTACCTTGCTAACAGGTTCACGGCAAATGCAATGTCCGGTCTAGTGCAGTTTGCTAAATACATGAGTGCTCCCACTGCACTCAAGTATGGGAATTCCGGTCCCAAGACTTCCTCCCCCTCTTCCCTTGGTCGGAAAGGATCTTTTTCTTGCTGTAAAGACCTACCGATCATCGGTACTTTCGAGGGAAATGCCTTCTCGAAGCCAAACCTTTCAAGCACCTTCTGGGTGTAGGTCGACTGATGTACCAAGACTCCTTCAGGGACATGCTCAAGTTGCAGGCCTAAGCAAAACTTGGTCTTGCCCAAATCTTTCATTTCAAATTCTGACTCCAAGTAGGAGCTTGCTTCTTTTATGTCTTCGGCTGTCCCGATGATATTCAGATCATCTACATACACAGAGATTATACAGAATCCATTCTGGGATCGCCGTATAAATACACAAGGACAGTCTTCATTGTTCGTGTAGCCTTTCTTGCAGAGAAAGTCGCTCAAGCGATTATACCACATTCTTCCAGATTGTTTCAGTCCATACAGTGACTTTCTGAGTTTCACACTGTACAGATTTCTATTTGCTCTGTCTTGGTTCGGGAGAGGAATTCCTTCAGGGACTTTCATGTAAATTTCCGAATCCAAGTTACCGTAAAGGTATGCAGTCACAACATCCATCAATTTCATTTCCAAATTCAAGTTCACTGCCATTGAGATCAAGTATCTAAAGTTAATTCCACTCATGACTGGGGAGTAGGTTTCTTCATAATCAACTCCAGGACGTTGAGTGAAACCTTGGGCTACCAGCCTTGCTTTGTATCTCACTACTTCATTTCTTTCATTTCTCTTTCGAACAAATACCCACTTTTGCCCAACGGGGTGTATGTGGGGAGGTGTGCGGCATACGGGCCCAAACACCTCTCTTTTGTTCAGAGATAGCAATTCAGTTGCTATTGCCTTCTTCCAATCTTCCCAATCTGATCTTTTCTTACATTCAGCGAGCGATGCAGGCTCGGGATCAAGATCGATGATGGTGGCAATTTTCTTTGCGAAGTAGATATCAATATTAGCTGTTGTCCTATTCAGGGACTCTCCCGTGTGCACATAATTTATAGCTATTTCTTCATGAGTTGCTTCTTCTGGAGCTTCACCTTGCACATCGCTTCTTTCAATTGCGGTGGCAAGTCCCTTTAGTTTTTCGGCTCCGATGTGTGCGCACACATCCATGCCGATGGGGATATTTAGATCCGGTATGCCCTTTTCGGAAGGTGTCATACTTGTGCCAGGTCTCAACTGGCTCCCCTTCTCATTCTGGGGGACTTCAATGATCGGCTGTGACAAATCTCTCTTATCCTTTTTCGCCGGGCGTCCCCGGTTACTTTGGACTCGAGGAACCGGAGTTCTCGTCCTTTTATTCTGAGGCCTCTGGACGGGATTAGGGATACCTTCAATTTTCTTTGGTATTTCAACCCTCTCCGGTGCATTGCGTGCAGGCACATGCGACTTAATCACGCTCTTCAAATCACTAAAGTGATCAGGCAGTTGATTTGCTAATGCTTGCAAGTCGATGATCTTCTGGACCTCTTTTTCAGTTTCACTAGTGCGCGGGTCATGTGCATGAATTCCCGTGGCTTCCCACGTAATTTCCCGACATTTTTCATCAACGGGTTGATTTCCTCCCCCTAATGACGGGAAATTATCCTCATCAAAGATGCAATCAGCGAAGCGGGCAGTATGCAAACCTCCAGACATGGGTTCCAAATACCTGATTATGGATGCAGTCTCATAACCAACGTATATCCCAGTCTTGCGGAGTGGGCCCATTGCAGTTCGCTGCGGAGGTGGTATCGGTACATAAACCTTACATCCAAACCTCCTAAGATGGGAAACTTTCGGTGGTGACCCTTGCGCTAGTTGCATAGGTGAATGGATGTTGTAGGCCGAAGGTCTAAGGTTGATGAGATTCGCTGCATGAAGGACTGCATGTCCCCAACATGTAGCTGGCAAATTACTTTTATGCAAGAGGGGTCGGGCAATAAATTTAATTCTCTTAATTAAAGCCTCTGCCAAACCATTCTGAGTATGGACATGCGGTACCGAGTGCTCAACTGCAATTCCCATTGCCATGCAATAATCATCAAATGCCTTCGAAGTAAATTCTCCGGCGTTGTCCATTCTGATGGACTTGATATGATGATCTGGAAACACATTTCTGATGCGAATGATCTGCGAGATCAATTTTGCAAAGGCGTGGTTTCTTGTGGACAATAAACCCACATATGACCACTTCGAAGAAGCGTCAATGAGCACCATGAAATACTTAAATGGCCCTGAGACGGGCTGAATGGGACCACAAATGTCTCCCTGGATGCGTTCCAGGAATGCAGGGACTTCATCCTTCACTTTCAGAGTGGAGGGTCTAGTTATTAGTTTCCCGGTGGCACATGCAGGGCACACAAAATCTTCATGATTCGGGAAATTCTTCACATTAATATTATGCCCATGCGAGTTATTTATTATGTTTCTCATCATCCTAAGACTTGGGTGGCCTAATCTGTCATGCCAGAGACAGAAGAGTTCAGAGCTTCTAAACACTGTTTTCAGAACAGTGTACGCTGCAGGCGCTTTAATTGTGGTATAATATAGCCCAGTTTCAAGTGAAGGAAGCTTTTCTAATATTCTTTTGCCATTCTCTTCGCGCTTTGTGATGAGCAGGTATTCCTTACCGTACTCTTCGTCAGTCTCAACGTGGAAACCATTGGCGCGAATATCCTTAAAACTTAGGAGAGTTCTAGTCGATTCTGGGTACAATAAGGCTTCTTCAATGACCAAAGTTGTGCCCATGGGAAGTATAATTGTGGCTCTTCCAGAACCGATTATACATGCATCGCTTCCGGCGATTGTCGTAAGGCTGCCATTGCTCTTACGGATCGACTGGAAATACTTAGTCTCTCTTAAGATGGTATTCGTTGTGCCGCTATCGGCAAGGCATACTTCCTCCATAGGGCGCCACACGTGTTCTAATATAACGTATTTAATTAACATGTATTAGAAGGCATTCAACACATAAATAAAATACGCTAATACCAGAACAGAACATGCCATCATAAACTGAATAAATGAATGCTTTATTCCAAAATCATCCAACCATTACGAGAAAGCAAAATCCTAAAGCACCAACCATGCAAGTTCTAAACTTGTCCATTTAACACGAAATAAATGACATTTAACGTCTCATGCATTCTGTGCATCAGACGGAATCAACTAGAAAATCATCGACTTCTTCGGCTATTTTCTCAGCAGTGACATTCTCTTCAAGAGAGATCATGGCTGTGGCTGCCTCTAAGTCGTAAGGGGGTGCTGCTGCCGGGATGGATTCAACCTCCATCATCTCCGGCAGCTGCTCAGGCTGCTCCCCCTCAACGACTGCAAAGTGGGCTTCAGGTTGCCCTTTGCCATTCTTCTTCTGAGCTTGGTGGGCATCAATGACATGTTGCGGTGCTTTGCATATCCGCGACCAATGTCCCCACTTGCCACATTTGTAACAACCCTGGTTCTGCTGGCCATAGGTCTTGTCACTCTTTTTAGCCTTTTTGTCGTTTGGAGCATCTGACTTGCCTTTCTGGGCAACGATCTTACCCTTCTTCCCCCTTTTCTTCATTAAGGGCTTTCGCACCTTGAGGCTGCTAGCGTTGGCTTCATGGCCAGCGGAGCTGCCTTGTGGCTGCGAGACGTAATTCTTGCGGAGAAGTTCGTCCTGAGCCTCGGCTACCTGCATCATATCGATCAATTCGGCATACTCCTTGTAGCCGTTTTGACGATAGTTGCGGGCAACCTGTACAGCACTGGGGTGGAAAGTGGACAGGGTTTTCTCGATCTTCTGGTCCTCTGTGATCTCCTTGCCACAGAGTTTAAGGTTTGTACAAATCCTGTGCAAGGCAGAATTGTACTCCCCGACCGTTTTAAAGTCGGCAAACCTCAGTCTGATCCACTCCTGCTCTGCTTGAGGAAGAATGGTGTACTTGAGCCTCTCAAACCGCTTCTTGAGTGCGGTCCAGAGTGCTAGCGCATTTCTCTCTGCCATATACTCATTCTTGAGAGTTGAGCAGAGATGGTGCCTGAGAAAATGAAGTGCCTGATCATTCTCCTCAGGTGTGGGTGTAGCGTCTTTCTGTCCGCTTATCCCAATAGCTACGCCGAGCTTCCGGCCCCCAAGCACAATCTCGACATCGGATGCCCATGTCAGATAGTTTCGGCCATGCTGGGCCAGCTCCTCGAACTCCCGGTTCGAAATTCCAGTCATCTACATGTGTATGAACGAAATAAAATAAGTTTACTGCAGGTAAACATGCATGGAAAATTTACTACAGGTAAATAAAGTGGTGCAATAGTTTCCCATAATGTTTCATAATTTTCTGTGCATTTTCTATAATTTTACTGCTAATTTCAGTGATTAAAAGTAATTAAAACAATTACAATTAACCAAAAACAGTAAATAAATACAGAAAATACAGAAAGTAATAATGGCATAAATAAATAAGCTTCAAATGCTAAAATTGATGCAAAATTCGGATTCCCGAGGCCCTTTTTATGCTAGAATATGAAATTTCAGCAAATTCTGCAATTTCTGGGGGTTTTTACGCAAAATTTCAGTTCAGAGAAAATTTTGCGCAATTTTCTGATTTACAGAGGGGTTTTCTGAAAATTCTGGACCCGCTCGTAAATTTGAGGGCTTATTCGCAATTTTCGGAATTACGAGGCCTTCCCTGCAAAAATTCGGGACTTAAATTAAATGATTAAGGGCCAATCGGTAATATTCAGGACTTGGGTCCTTTTTTGTAAAATCCGGCGCCCCCCACCGACCAGCCTCCTTTTTTTTTTCAGCCGTCCTCCCCCGGCCCAATTCTTCTCGGCCCATGTGGCCTTGCCCCCCCCATCCGATTCGGGCCGGATCCGGCCCGCTCCCACCTGGCCTCATATGGCCCATGGCCGGCGCGTGAAAGAGGGGAAGGGGTAGGGTTTACCCTACCCCGTTCACACCTAGCGGCGGCGGCGCGGGAGGGCCAGGGCGGACAGCGCGCGGGCGCGTGCGGGCGCCGGCGGGGTCGCAGCCGGCGGCGGGAGGAATCCGGGCGGGCGGCGCGCCGGTTCATTCGGATGGAGCGGCCGAGCGGGCGAGGGTGGTGCCGGCGCGCGGCGGCGGGACCGGCGCGGGCTGCGGGGCCGGCGCACGGTCGGGCGGTGCGGCGGCGAGGAAGCCGGGGCGGCGGGGCCGGGCGCCATGCGGGGCGGCGGCGAGGCCGAGGACCGGCGGCGGGGCCGCGCGCCATGCGGGGCGGCGGCGAGACCGGGCGCCATACGGGGTGGCGGGGCCGCGCGCCATGGCTCGGGCGGCGCCGGCGGTAGGAGGCGGCGACCCGGGCGGCGAGGAGGCGGGCCTGGTGCGCGTGCGGGCGCACGGGGAAGCCGAGATGACGGCGGGGCCGACGCGCATGCGGGCGCGGCGGGGAAGCCGAGGCGACAGCGGGGCCGGCGCGCATGCGGGCGACGGCGGGTTGGAGCCAGGCGGCGGCGCTTGCTGGCGCGGAGCCGACGACGGCGGTGGCGCAAGCGTGTGCGGGCGCGTGCGCAGGGAGACCCGGCGGCAGGCCGGCGACCGGCGGCAGGCGGCTTCAGGCCGGCGCCAATCCCCTTTGTCCCCTCCTCTCCTTTTTTCATGCAGATGTGAAACTTTAACAGAGAGATGCAAATTTCCTTTCCACTTTCATGCAATGATATTGATGATGCCGTGCAGAGAAAAGGAAGATAAAATTTTCCAATCTGCAATGCTGAGCAGAAAATATGAAATCATTGCATATATTTCTTGTGCTTGTGATCATGCGGGATCAAACAACACTATGCAAAAATTTCTAATCTATGATGCAATCAACATCTACCCCGTTTTCGCAATCTACCGATCGACATTGTGCCGGCGATTTCAGATCTGCTCGCGGTAGATTTAGGGCGGATTTGCATCGTTCTACGGCGCAATCAACATCTACCCCGTTTCACAATCTACCGATCGGCATTGTGCCGGCGACTTCAAGTCTGCTCGCGGTAGATTAGGGCGGATTTGCACCGTAGAATTTCAATCTAGAACGCGAAAAGAAAATACAGATTCAAAAGCGATCTAGAAAATCAATCTGTGCTTCGATGATTACCTCGTTCACCGGAGCGAAGTCGTGCTGATAACGTGTTGAGAAACCGTCGCTGGCGACCAGTCCGAACGATTTCTCTGCTTAGAACAAGAACGAATCAATCACAGAATCACAGAGAGAATAGATTGAACACACAGAGAGGTAGAGAGAACTCCCGGTCTTTCTTTATTGCTTTTCTTTCATGCGTACATAATGAGGGGGGTATGGCTCTCTATTTATAGTCCACGGTGGGGGTGCCCAATTAGATCAGGACTCTTGGATAGAGTCCTGGTTTCCTAACAAAAAAAACCTTTATATTCCTCGTTCCTTGTTCCCGAGCCGACGGGAGGCGTCTTAGGCGGAGGTGTTTGGGGATCTCCTGGATCTCTTGGAGGCGGCATCGCATCTCCGGCTGGGACCTCGCCGATGCCGCAGCGGCATAGAGGTCTTCTTGTACAGCGTCCTTGATAAGCGCCTGGAGTTGCTATCGAATTTTGGTTAGTTATCCCCATCTCTTGGAGGAACGCGTGGAGTGCATGATAATGATTTTGGCCTTTATTAGGGACGATTAGCTATTGGCAATGTACACTGGGAATTGAATAATATTTGTCTTAATATTGCTGTATAAGTATCCAAATCAGATGTACTAACAATAGCGTACAAGCATGAAACACTACTACAGAAAAGGTTATCACAGACGGTTCGAAAACGTCATCACAGACGGTTTTGTGAACCGTCTGTATTTATGGGTCAGTGATAATCGAAGGTCATCACATACGGTTTTCGAACCGTCTGTGATTATCAGCTATCACAGACGGTTCTTGAGTAAAAACCGTCTGTGATAGCTGATAATCACAGACGGTTTTTAGTTAAAAACCGTCTGGGATACTGATCATCACAGATGGTTTTTGAGTAAAAACCGTCTGTGATTATCAGCTATCACAGACGGTTTTTACTCAAAAACCGTCTGTGGTATTCCCTTCAACCCCTAAATATATTTCTGTTTATTGGCTAGCTTCAGGAAATGCTAGCCATGCCCTCTGAAACAAGCAGATAATCACAGACATAAAACATATACAATTCACACATCTCATTTCATTTCAGATACATTTCACATCTCAATTCATTTCATAGACATAAAACATCCAATTGACAACGCACTTCATTTCACAAACATAAAGCATCCATTTCGCAAATTAATTAATTGAATTGAAATAAAATATCCATTAACAAATACACAATTACAAAAGATCTACACTGCATTTGCACTTAGAATTACAATAAAAAATCATTCTGGGCAGTGGAACTCTTCATCTGATCTTACGACTTTAGTCCACAAAAACCAAATGAACTCTCCTCGAATTTTTGCAAAGTCCGGCTGTTTCAATGCAGATGTAGAGATGGGCACAGCATGTCGATAGGAATATCAACGCGCACACATATAAAACTTGACATGTATGAAATAAATATGGAAAGATTGACATACCTTAGAATGTGTGATCTTGGTGGAATCGAGGAGTAGTCTCATATGGTGGCACACGTAGTATCCACACGTGTTGCCCGGCTGCTGCTGGTGGCACTGCAAAAAATAGAATGTGTTAAATCAAGTGGCATTACTACTAAGTATTGTATATGATTAATTAATGTGTAGCTAGCGAATACCCGAAAATTGCGATCATATTTGAAGGGCTTGGCCCCTGTCGTCGAGCCACGTGTTTGTTGAACGTATGTGGCGAACGACCTTCGTTATTCGAAAAAGTTAGATTAGTCATTCGAAAGGAAAGAAAGAGTACAATGTACGTACCTATCGAGTATTTTGGCGATAGCTGTGTACTTGGATTTGTTCTTACTTAGAGAATCAAGGTATATAGCCTTGTTCCATTTTGGTATAATTACAATTAAAATCCAATGGAAGTGCTCATTGTATGACATAAGAACAAATTCCTTATCTTGGTAAGCCAGCAGTACTTTTGTAATATAGTTCTCGACGAAGGATGCATCCTCGTTGATGGTATCAATGGCGACCAAGCGTGGGTCCAGGAAACCAATTGGTGATTTCGATGATCTAGCTTCGGTCAGCATGAATCTATATATATACACAGAAAAGCAACAAATTGTGACATATATCGGTATTACGCGAACAGAAATTGTGATTGTACAGACTTACAGCGTCCAGCATCGAATGAGTGAGGCGTCGAGAGCGTTGAGCGTGAAAAGTTCAAATATATCGTCAAAGGTCACCGGGAAGACACATTCGTGAGCTTCGTGCACGAAATGTTCCGACTTGAATTTGACAGTGATACCTGAGCGCCGTTCTGCCTCTGGCCTATTGGACTGTTCCATATACCAAGCGTGGAATCTTTGGCAACCAAGTCCTAGTTTTAAGAGGTGCTCTTCCGGGAATATCATCGGCTCGCCTAGCACGAATTTGCGGGCCAATGGCAGGTACGGGATATCATCATCATCCTTCGTCTTTGATTTGCCCTGGCCACTGCCTCGATTGTCGGTCGACTTTATGGTAGTCGACTGTAATGGTACAGACGGTGCAAGTTGCTTTGGCGAGAATAGCACCCGTGGAGATAGCACCGGTGCAGGTAGCTCTGCTTCGCACTACACATGTGGAGATAGCACCATCGCATTTAGCTCTGGTTCGCGCTGCACTTGTGGAGATAGCACCAGCGCATTTAGCTCTGGTTCGCGCTGTGTCGGAACCCGGAGTAACGACTCCTGGATCCTCTGTGTAAATCGCACTAGTCCAGGATCAACTAGTGCACACAGTCACAACAAAGATAATAACCAAGCACAAATGACTCAATATATTAAATAAAGGGTACGGCCTTATGGCCAAGTCTTACATCAACGCCCATTGGCAAAATAAATAAAGGAAATAACTGCGGAAGCAAACTGATAAATAGCGAAGCCCAAGCCTGCCCACAGGCAAACGACAGTAAGACGCGGCCTATTCGTCTAGATCTTCACCGTAGTTGACGTCTTCCTTCTCTGTGTGGAAAAAGCAACATGAGTACAAACTTGTACTCCGCAAGTCACCCGGGAAAATGCAACATAATGATAAAGGCTTCAATGGGAGGCTTATAGGGTTAGTTTGCATAAAACAGCATTTAAGAAATACAATAAATAGATTGAAATTGCTGAATTTAATACAGTAAGTAAAAAAACAATACTTGTAGTAGAAAGTAATACCGTCAGTGCAGGCTCCGACCATACACCAACCTATCCACGGGCATCCCACCCGGACCATCTTTTCCAAAAGCTCACGTATGGATTCCATCCATCCACACGCTTTCACTGCACCACTCTGATGAATTCCATCCATTCACCAGATTTCAATCTCTCACGGATTCCATCCATCCGCAAGGTTTTCAAAAACATTTTGAAAATCAAAATCTAATCCATGAAAAACTTTTACTCAGCATGCCCATGACCGTGGGCACGGCTATCCAGGATAGATTATACACTCTGCAGAGGTTGTACAGCTTTACCCACAAGACACGATCATCCTTTTGTGCCACGCGAGTTACACACTTCCTTAGGTGTGCGGCAAGGAGTCGTGACAAGGCCTTTACAATGCAAAGCCTTCAACCTGGCCGAGCCAACTCTAAGGTTTCACCCCAGTAAGGAATCCACCAGACCGGGACCCCCTCTTGAGCCTAGACGAGACTTCTCATGGCTTAACCACGCTCGCCCAAGTGAGACTTCACATGGCACCAACCACGCTCACTTTCAACCTACAACTCGACTCAGATTGGGACTTCGCAAATTATTCAGCCAGGGCTGTCCCATACCAGCCATGTGGTAGTACGATTAGGGCTTTGCAACAGTAGCTCACAGACCGGTCCTTAATTGACTCAGGCCCAACCACATACCCCCGTGCACGACAATCAACCACTGCGGCTCCAACCAACAGGGCATGCCTGCACCCACCACTCTAACCAATTGCCTAAGTCTAAACCAGTTTTATATTTGTTTTCGAAATATTTTCATAACACTCCTTGACTCACCAAAGTCAAGAGTACATTAATTTATGTAAACATGGTCATCATTTTATGTGAAAGATATCCCAAAAAAAAATTATATGACTATACAGGGCTAAGCATTTGATTAAACTCTCTAGACAACACTAATGTATTAACTAGAGTTTGAATCTAGGGTGACAAGGTATAAGGGATTCAATAACAATGGAGGAATTAACAAGTAGGCAATAACTAAATTTAAAACCGAATTGAAATACGTTGAATAAACATATGCATGCAATATAATTTAAATCAACATAATTTTATTTTGAAAACTGGGATCAACATGATCAAGGAGGGTGACTTGCCTTGCTCTTCAACTGGGCTTGAATCTTCGTCGAAGAAATTTCCCGAATCGTCGAAGTCTACACGTGAAAATAACCCACCAAATTCAAATAAACTCAAATTAAATTCAAATTGAACTCAAACATTTGAATTGAGGCTAGAAATGGATAGAGGGGAATTTTTGATGAATTTAGGAATTTGAATGGGCCAAATCGGAGTTAAAACGAAGGAGAACGGGCTCCGGGAAGATTAAATTCAGGGAAAAAGGAAAAAGAGGATTTTTGGAATTATTTTCCTGAAGAAAAACCTGAATTATTGCGTCAGCAGAGATTTTCTTTTTGGACGAATTATTTTCCAACGGGAAAAGGATTTTTACTGCGCCAGCATGACGTCAGCCCGAGGGGAGCCGACTGACCGGTGGGGCCCGGGTCTATGGACCGGATCCACAGAGAGAGGAAGTGGCCGAGGTGGCGCGGGGCGCTGACGGGGCAAGGAGGCGCGGAGGTGGCGCTGGCGCGGCAGGGGCGTGGCGCCCACGTCAGCCTCGGCCGCTGACGTGGCCAGGCCGGTGGAGGGTGGCGCTCGGGACTGGGGACGACGGCGATGCTCCGGCGAGCGGCGGCCGGCGGCGAGGGGCCGAGGAGAGAGAGGAGGAGACGGGGAGCTCGGCGGTGAGGTCGGCGATTACCGGAGGTGGCCGGAGCAGGGCCGGCGGCGAGGATGGGCGGCGGCGCAGCTCGGGCGGCGACGGGAACGGCTCTCCGGCGGCGTTCGGGCTCGGCCGAGGGGTGGACGGGGTGCGCGAGGGTGCGGCGAAGACGGCGGTGGGGACGGCGAGGCGCGAGGCGGCCTGAGGCTCCGGCAGTGCCTCGCCGGAGTTGGGGCGGAGCTCGGGAGCTGGGGCGCACGGCGCGGGGACGAAGGGGAGCTCGGGGAGGGGGAGGAGAGGCGGAGGGGTGTGGGGTGAGGAAGAGCGGTGCCGGGCGGGCTTTAAATAGGGGTGGAGGGGCAAGGGGGCGCCGGGGATTTCTCGCCGGAGGCGCGGGATCGTGGCGGCAGTTGCGGGGAGGGAAGGGAGGTGGGCGGCGGATTCGGCGGGGTGGGGGCGCGCGGGTCCTGCGGGAGGAGTGGGCGCGTGGCGGCGACGTGCGCGGGAGGGAGGAGGGCGCCAGGTAGGGCGGGAGCGGCGCAACGGCCGGTGGCGGCGCGGCCGGAGAAGAAGGGCGGGGTCGCGCGGGGAAGACGCTCCTGACATGCGGGCCCCGCGGTGCAGCGAGAGGCGGAAGGGGGAGTGACTGCCGGGTGGGACCGAGGGGAAGGGGAGAGAGAGGGAAGCGGCGCCGACAGGTGGGGCCGGGGCGCGGGGAGAGAGAGATGAGCGGGAGGCGCGGGCGGCGGTGATTGCGCCACGCAGGGGGGGCGCGGATCAAGCGGCCGAGGAAGGGGCGAGGCGCGAACGGGCCAGATGGGCCGGGCGCACGGGAGAGGGGGATCTGGGCCGGACACTTGGCGCCCAAGGAGGAGGGGGAGGCGGATCCGGGCGACGGCGTGGATGGATCCCGGCCGTCCAAGTGGCGGCCGGAGGGAGGGGCTGGGAAATTTATTTTTGATTTATGATTTTTGGTTTTTTTTTCAGAAATTGCTAGAAAATGCAATTGGCCTCAGAAAAATATGAAATAAATTCCAAAAATCTCAGAAAAATTCAGAGAATCTCCTGGAGACATTTGAAACTTAATAAAAATATTTCCAACTAATGTTGGTATTTAATTTTCATACTTTAAAATACTTTTTAATTTCAAAAATACATTTTTAAACTCCAGAAAAATCCAGGAAACCAAATAAAACCCAAATAAAATCCAAATATTTAATTTGACATAGAATTTTATATAAAATCAAAGTATCATATTATTTAATAACATTTTTGGATTTTCACTTGAAATACTTTTCCAAATCAGGCTTTTTCAAAGACAGAAATTCAGGGCAAATCCAAATTTAAAATTTAGACACAAAAATACTTATTTTAATTTAAAATTTTATTTCATTCCATTTTTATTATTTATTTAATTTTTTTTATTTAGGAAAAATTTGGGATGTTACAAATCTACCCCCCTTAAAAAGAATCTCGTCCCCGAGATTCGGGTTGGCTAGCAAGAATTGGGTTTGGATCTTACTCTGCATGGCTTGAGCTGATATCTGATTCAGGCGTCCTTTGAAGAACTTCTTTGGCCCTCTATTTGCTGCCTGCAGGTGGTTGGCTGTTGATGCTCCTGGGGTACCATTCTTCATTACTTGCTGCTTCTTGGGGCAGTTGCTGGCATAATGTCCCATCTCATGACAGTTGAAGCAAGTGATTCCCGCTGCAGGGTTCGGGTCCTTCAAGACTTGGTTGCCTTCAGTATCGGGAGCGGTGTCCGCGGGGACTAGCTCTCCAGTTGATGACGAAGGCTGGAATCTGTTGTTCTGAGGTGGAACTCTTCTGACCTTGGAGAAACTGCCGGTGTTCACATGCTGACCATACATCCGTCTCTTACGATTCTCCATTTCTTGATGCTTGGACTCCTGGCGAATCGCCTTGCTGACAAGCTGGTGGAAGTCAGCATAGTCGTTGGAGAGGAGTTGAACCGACAGGTCATCATTGAGTCCTTCAAGGAATCTTTCCTGCTTAGCTTCATCGGTAGCAACGTCTTCTGGTGCATAGCGTGCCAACTGGTTGAACTTCTGCAAGTACTCGTTGACGGAGCGGCTTCCTTGGCGCAATGCTCGAAATTCCCTTTTCTTCAGAGTGACGGTGCCAGTGGGAACATGAGCTTTGCGGAAATTCTTCATGAACTCATTCCAAGTGATTTCTTGAGCATTGGCATGGGCGGCGATGTAGGTGTCCCACCATTCTGATGCTGGTCCATGCAGCTGGTGTGAAGCAAACAAAACTTTTTCCCGATCAGTGCATTGGATAATGTCCAGCTTCTTTCTGATTGCTCTGAGCCAATCGTCTGCGTCCATGGGTTCAGTGCTGCTGGAGAAGGTCGGAGGACGCAAGCGCATAAACTCCGATAGCCTTGATTGTGGGGCTTGAGCTGGCACAAGTGGAGCTGGTTGTGCAGGGTTGTTGATGGTCTGTGTCAGCAGTTGAATGAGTTGAGTCTGGTTGGCCATCATCTGAGCCCAGTTAGGTTCATTTGCCGGTGGAGGGACAGACTGACTTCCTGGTTCTCCATTCATGCTGCTGTTGCCGTTGTTCCTCGTGTTCACCATCTGCTGGTTGCTTTCAAGAATTAGGAGAGAGGAGACTCAAGGCAAAGGAAGGAATAGGGGATATTTTGCGCAACCCAAAACAAAACTTCAACTTTATTAAAACTTTATTAAACTCAATATAAGTAATGGTTATGGCTGCCGACAAAAGAGAAAACTTGACAGCTCATAACAACGTTTTATTAACTAGCCTATCAACTTATCCTAAAGGGCTAAGGGTCGCCTTGGTGTCATCCTTCGTGGCTCTCGAGGTACGAAGCGTGATCCTTCGAGACGAAGACTGAAGTGGGACAGGATCGAAGAATTCCAGCTGTTGCCATCTATAGTTGTTTTGGAATAAGGGAAGATGCAGAAATAGGTTTGTTTCAAAAATGACATATACACGAGAAAGAATTGAGGTAAGGATAAGCAAAGATGAAGGGGTAAGAATAAGCAAAACTTTTGAAATTACTGTTTAGTAAAATAAGTCTTAGGGTCAAACCATTCTATTCTACCTACGGTCACGTCTTAGTATCGTCATGGCTCTGATACCACCTTTGTCGGAACCCGGAGTAACGACTCCTGGATCCTCTGTGTAAATCGCACTAGTCCAGGATCAACTAGTGCACACAGTCACAACAAAGATAATAACCAAGCACAAATGACTCAATATATTAAATAAAGGGTACGGCCTTATGGCCAAGTCTTACATCAACGCCCATTGGCAAAATAAATAAAGGAAATAACTGCGGAAGCAAACTGATAAATAGCGAAGCCCAAGCCTGCCCACAGGCAAACGACAGTAAGACGCGGCCTATTCGCCCAGATCTTCACCGTAGTTGACGTCTTCCTTCTCTGTGTGGAAAAAGCAACATGAGTACAAACTTGTACTCCGCAAGTCACCCGGGAAAATGCAACATAATGATAAAGGCTTCAATGGGAGGCTTATAGGGTTAGTTTGCATAAAACAGCATTTAAGAAATACAATAAATAGATTGAAATTGCTGAATTTAATACAGTAAGTAAAAAAACAATACTTGTAGTAGAAAGTAATACCGTCAGTGCAGGCTCCGACCATACACCAACCTATCCACGGGCATCCCACCCGGACCATCTTTTCCAAAAGCTCACGTATGGATTCCATCCATCCACACGCTTTCACTGCACCACTCTGATGAATTCCATCCATTCACCAGATTTCAATCTCTCACGGATTCCATCCATCCGCAAGGTTTTCAAAAACATTTTGAAAATCAAAATCTAATCCATGAAAAACTTTTACTCAGCATGCCCATGACCGTGGGCACGGCTATCCAGGATAGATTATACACTCTGCAGAGGTTGTACAGCTTTACCCACAAGACACGATCATCCTTTTGTGCCACGCGAGTTACACACTTCCTTAGGTGTGCGGCAAGGAGTCGTGACAAGGCCTTTACAATGCAAAGCCTTCAACCTGGCCGAGCCAACTCTAAGGTTTCACCCCAGTAAGGAATCCACCAGACCGGGACCCCCTCTTGAGCCTAGACGAGACTTCTCATGGCTTAACCACGCTCGCCCAAGTGAGACTTCACATGGCACCAACCACGCTCACTTTCAACCTACAACTCGACTCAGATTGGGACTTCGCAAATTATTCAGCCAGGGCTGTCCCATACCAGCCATGTGGTAGTACGATTAGGGCTTTGCAACAGTAGCTCACAGACCGGTCCTTAATTGACTCAGGCCCAACCACATACCCCCGTGCACGACAATCAACCACTGCGGCTCCAACCAACAGGGCATGCCTGCACCCACCACTCTAACCAATTGCCTAAGTCTAAACCAGTTTTATATTTGTTTTCGAAATATTTTCATAACACTCCTTGACTCACCAAAGTCAAGAGTACATTAATTTATGTAAACATGGTCATCATTTTATGTGAAAGATATCCCAAAACAAAATTATATGACTATACAGGGCTAAGCATTTGATTAAACTCTCTAGACAACACTAATGTATTAACTAGAGTTTGAATCTAGGGTGACAAGGTATAAGGGATTCAATAACAATGGAGGAATTAACAAGTAGGCAATAACTAAATTTAAAACCGAATTGAAATACGTTGAATAAACATATGCATGCAATATAATTTAAATCAACATAATTTTATTTTGAAAACTGGGATCAACATGATCAAGGAGGGTGACTTGCCTTGCTCTTCAACTGGGCTTGAATCTTCGTCGAAGAAATTTCCCGAATCGTCGAAGTCTACACGTGAAAATAACCCACCAAATTCAAATAAACTCAAATTAAATTCAAATTGAACTCAAACATTTGAATTGAGGCTAGAAATGGATAGAGGGGAATTTTTGATGAATTTAGGAATTTGAATGGGCCAAATCGGAGTTAAAACGAAGGAGAACGGGCTCCGGGAAGATTAAATTCAGGGAAAAAGGAAAAAGAGGATTTTTGGAATTATTTTCCTGAAGAAAAACCTGAATTATTGCGTCAGCAGAGATTTTCTTTTTGGACGAATTATTTTCCAACGGGAAAAGGATTTTTACTGCGCCAGCATGACGTCAGCCCGAGGGGAGCCGACTGACCGGTGGGGCCCGGGTCTATGGACCGGATCCACAGAGAGAGGAAGTGGCCGAGGTGGCGCGGGGCGCTGACGGGGCAAGGAGGCGCGGAGGTGGCGCTGGCGTGGCAGGGGCGTGGCGCCCACGTCAGCCTCGGCCGCTGACGTGGCCAGGCCGGTGGAGGGTGGCGCTCGGGACTGGGGACGACGGCGATGCTCCGGCGAGCGGCGGCCGGCGGCGAGGGGCCGAGGAGAGAGAGGAGGAGACGGGGAGCTCGGCGGTGAGGTCGGCGATTACCGGAGGTGGCCGGAGCAGGGCCGGCGGCGAGGATGGGCGGCGGCGCAGCTCGGGCGGCGACGGGAACGGCTCTCCGGCGGCGTTCGGGCTCGGCCGAGGGGTGGACGGGGTGCGCGAGGGTGCGGCGAAGACGGCGGTGGGGACGGCGAGGCGCGAGGCGGCCTGAGGCTCCGGCAGTGCCTCGCCGGAGTTGGGGCGGAGCTCGGGAGCTGGGGCGCACGGCGCGGGGACGAAGGGGAGCTCGGGGAGGGGGAGGAGAGGCGGAGGGGTGTGGGGTGAGGAAGAGCGGTGCCGGGCGGGCTTTAAATAGGGGTGGAGGGGCAAGGGGGCGCCGGGGATTTCTCGCCGGAGGCGCGGGATCGTGGCGGCAGTTGCGGGGAGGGAAGGGAGGTGGGCGGCGGATTCGGCGGGGTGGGGGCGCGCGGGTCCTGCGGGAGGAGTGGGCGCGTGGCGGCGACGTGCGCGGGAGGGAGGAGGGCGCCAGGTAGGGCGGGAGCGGCGCAACGGCCGGTGGCGGCGCGGCCGGAGAAGAAGGGCGGGGTCGCGCGGGGAAGACGCTCCTGACATGCGGGCCCCGCGGTGCAGCGAGAGGCGGAAGGGGGAGTGACTGCCGGGTGGGACCGAGGGGAAGGGGAGAGAGAGGGAAGCGGCGCCGACAGGTGGGGCCGGGGCGCGGGGAGAGAGAGATGAGCGGGAGGCGCGGGCGGCGGTGATTGCGCCACGCAGGGGGGGCGCGGATCAAGCGGCCGAGGAAGGGGCGAGGCGCGAACGGGCCAGATGGGCCGGGCGCACGGGAGAGGGGGATCTGGGCCGGACACTTGGCGCCCAAGGAGGAGGGGGAGGCGGATCCGGGCGACGGCGTGGATGGATCCCGGCCGTCCAAGTGGCGGCCGGAGGGAGGGGCTGGGAAATTTATTTTTGATTTATGATTTTTGGTTTTTTTTTTCAGAAATTGCTAGAAAATGCAATTGGCCTCAGAAAAATATGAAATAAATTCCAAAAATCTCAGAAAAATTCAGAGAATCTCCTGGAGACATTTGGAACTTAATAAAAATATTTCCAACTAATGTTGGTATTTAATTTTCATACTTTAAAATACTTTTTAATTTCAAAAATACATTTTTAAACTCCAGAAAAATCCAGGAAACCAAATAAAACCCAAATAAAATCCAAATATTTAATTTGACATAGAATTTTATATAAAATCAAAGTATCATATTATTTAATAACATTTTTGGATTTTCACTTGAAATACTTTTCCAAATCAGGCTTTTTCAAAGACAGAAATTCAGGGCAAATCCAAATTTAAAATTTAGACACAAAAATACTTATTTTAATTTAAAATTTTATTTCATTCCATTTTTATTATTTATTTAATTTTTTTTATTTAGCAAAAATTTGGGATGTTACACGCTGCACTTGTGGAGATAGCACCAGTGCATTTAGCTCTGGTCCGGCCACCGGTGAAGAAGCCTCCAGGGAGATGTCGCATTTGGGCCACTGGATGAATGTTCCTATGGCCTGCCCTAGAGTCACGATCTCGTCGTTGGGGGGCTTCGGTAGCGGGACGACCTCAAAATTGACATGCACACCATCCACATTAACTTTTGCAAAGCCTAGCGCTAAAGCTTGACCGTGCAGCATGGCCCCGATACCGGATGGATATGCCTGGCCCCAAGCAGCGTGCAAGGGAACGGAAGTATATCTCACTTGGAGCCTGCACTTCGTAGGCTCCTACATAACGATACATAATTAGCTAGTCGAATAGGCCTATCAATGGAGCAAGCATTCGAGAGATAATAATTATTACCATCTAAACAGTGAGTACAAACTTTGTCACCTTTTGTACTATGGCCGGATAGGTTACCAAGGGCAGAATAATCATTTATGGTGCAGAACAATAAGGAGCGTAGAGTGAAGTTCTCTCGGTTGTATGCATCCCATACCTGTACCCCTTCGTTCCACAGTACTTTTAGATCTTCCACCAATGGTGCTAGGAACACATCGATATCATTCCCAGGTTGTTTTGGCCCTTGGATAAGTATCGACAATAAAATGTACTTTCACTTCATACACAACCAAGGAGGAAGGTTATAGATGCAGAGAGTCACGGGCCATGTGCTATGTCGGCTGCTCATGCTACTGAAAGGATTCATTCCATCTGTACTCAGTCCAAACCTTATATTCCTTGGTTTTGCACCGAAGTCTGCAAAACTCCTATCGATGTTTCTCCACTGCGCGGAATCAGCAAGGTGTCTTAGCATTCCATCCTTCCTGCGCTCCTCCGAGTGCCAACACAGCAGTTTTGCCTCCTTTGGATTTGCAAAAAACCTTTTTAAACGGGGAATTATAGGAAAATACCATGCCACCTTAGCAGGAGGTCCTTTCTTCGCCTCTGTTCCCTCGCCATCATCTGATTGATTGTTACGTTTGTATCGGGATGCGTTACACACCGGACTGTATATGCATGTTTGCATACTCTTTACGGTAGAGGATAATTCTTTCTACTTCCATTCCCAACGGACAAAGAACCTTCTTGGCTTTATACGTGGTTTTAGGCAACTCATTTCCCTCCGGAAGCATGTCCGCTAAAAGACCTAGCAGCGCCGTGAAACTCTTGTCGGACCAACCGTTGCTTGCCTTCAATTTCAAGAGTTCAAGCACGGCCGACAACCTCGTGTACTTGCAACACGTGTACAAAGGTTTCTCCGAGTCCTCCATCAAGCCTCGGAATTTAACATACTCTCTCTCATCATAGTTCTCTTCTACATCGCGAAGCATCTGATCCAGATTATCATCGTGCAACCTATCCGAATCTGAACCACAATCGACATCAGCCGGCGACATGTCATTCACTTCACCGGCGATGTCATCCGACGGCATATCATTCACTTCTCCATGACTGGTCCAACACGTATAACCCTTTTTGAAACGCCTCCGAATCAAGTGCGCTTCAATTTGCCCTCGGTTCTTAAACATCTTTAAATTCTCGCAGTCAGTGCATGGACAGTACATATATTCCACCCCTTTATTCAACATATGCTCCTCGGCAGCTCTTGTAAAAGCAGACATGCCATTAATGTACTCTTCACTCACACGGCTCGCTGCATACATCCAGCTTCGGTCCTACGTTACGTACATATATAACAACTTAGTATTACAAATTAAGTTAACTAATTATTACTACATATATATCGGCCACATGTATTATATTGAGGCTTAATTTGCTAGCTCAATTCATATTATAAACACAACAACTATTATATAACCAACAATTTTGCAAACCATGCGTCTTCAATTAATAACACTCACCAATTACTTATATCTAGAGCATGAAATTCATTACTAACCATATCTAGAGCAAATTTGTAATGCATGCAAAGAAAAAATGAAATTCATTACTAACCATATCTAGAGCAACCAGGAAAATATAAGTGGCTTCAAAGCTCAATATCTGCCTCCTCCCACCAAATTAAGTGGCCTGAAATCGCCAAGCTTGCCTCCAGAGCGAAAGAGTAAAGCAACCAGCTAGATCTGGATCGAAATGAAGACAGATGCGGTCTGAGCAGCGCAATAAATGCCTACTGCCATTATCACAGACGGTTTTTAATTAAGAACCGTCTGTGATAACGAGCTTATCACAGACGGTTTTTAATTAAAAACCATCTGTGATAATCTGGGATCATCACAGACGGTTTTTAATACAGACCGTCTGTGATACTAAATTATCACAGACGGTTCATAGTTAAGAACCGTCTGTGATACTCGTTTTCTCCGACGCCGCCAACACAGACGGTGTCCTAATTAAAACCGTCTGTGTTAGTGTTAGTCACAGACGGTTTTGTCAAACCGTCTATGATTGGCCATCTACTATTAGGCTTTCTGTAGTAGTGAAAATACTTGAGAAGTTGCAATCGAAGATAAGATAAAAGAGATGTCGGATCACATATCTGTTAGTGTATATTGGCATATCTCTATATTTGGTAGTTTAGTATTTGTAAGCTCATGATATCTGCCTTATTTCTAAGAAAGGCTTTTTGCCCTCTAAGCCGTATACTCTATATAAATCGTCCTCAAGACTCAATACAATCATCAATCTATCGCAGTATATTCATCTTCCTACATGGTATTAGAGTGGTGCCGCTCCTAAGCCACCACTTCCACAGCTTCCGCTGCGTCACCCCTGGGAGATGATCTCGTCTCCATGATCTCTCTCAGGGGCTACGCAACCTGTAGTTTAAGTCGTGTCTTAGATTTTTCCCTGGTCATCTTGAGATCGAGTTTTCTCTACTTTTTTTCGATCATAGATCGGTTTGCATTGCCCTGCCGCTCGTCGATGTTCCTCGGCTCCATATTTCACCGCCTTGGCTTCGACCTCTCCGACGCCTCCTCTCCTTCGATGACATCGTGTCATGGTGTGATGCAGCGCGCTCGTTAACACGACCCTCCCTCTGTGGCCTTCTGAGCGCCCCGTTTATCATCGTCATCACGCCGGATCATCATCGCCGACCCGTTGTCCGCGAGTATGAGCCGTTGCACCACTGAGAGCCCGTGTTCCTCATCCAAGCGCTTCTTCGCACCAATGGCTCCCCAACTTCACCGCCTCCCTGCTCACCTTGGTGGTCTTTCTGCTCGGATCTAGAGTTGGCTCTCTTTGGCGCTCGTCTCCACGACCCCAAATCCGGGCTCCCCGGACGATGGCACTGCTGCCTCTAGCTTGCCCTGACCTTCCCTGGTGCCATCGGTCCTAGATCCGGCCCTCTCTGTGTTGGATTCAGCGGTGCCTCGCCCAGATCCAGCCTCCTCCTCGCCAAATCCGGCTGGCCCCCTGCTTCATCTATGACCGCGACCGGCTGACCTCCTCCCCAGATTTGGTCGGCCCCCTCTGCTTCGTTTACGACCGCGCCTCCGACCGCGCATTCAACCTCGCCTCTGACCCCGACCGTGCATTCAACCTCGCCTCTGACCCCGACCACGCCTTGTCCCGGGCGCCTCCTCATGCCTCTCCTATGACCGCGCCCATAGCCACGTCTATGATCACGCCCACGACCACGTCTACAACTGCGCCCATGGCCATGTCTACAATCGCGCCTCCGACCATGCCTCTGATCGCGTCTCCGACTGTGCCTTCGACTGTGTCTCTGTCTACGCCTCCGACCGCGCCTTCGACCGCACCTCCGACTCACCGGATCCGGCTAGCCCCCCTTTGCTTCATCTTCGACCACGATCGGATGACCTCCTCCGCAGATTCGGCCAGCCCCCTCTGCTTCATCTTCGACCACGGATGTTCAACCATGTCATTCGACCACAGTCGTTCGACCACGTCGTTTAACCATAGCTGTTCGACCACGGCCGATTCGACCATGGTTGTTAGACCCCAGCTATTTCACCATGGCTATTCGACCATGATGGCTCCGACCGGTTCCCTCGAACGACCTCTCTCTGCTCCTTTCCCTCATCTTCCCCGTTGACCATGGCCGGTCGACGTCGGCGACCTCTTAACTGACCTCGGTCACGACCTCCTCTGCATCAACTTTACTACCCTGACCACAACGACGACCTTGACACCAGCTACCTCGACATGGCTCCCTCCTCCACGGCTACAACCATGGTCACCACGCACTCGGCTATCTCGACAACAAAGGGCTATCATTAACTTGAGAAAACTCGTCTTTCCGCAATGCCACAACACTCCCCAACGCTCCTACTGCGATTGCGGGGGATGCCATTCTGATGGTTCCCCACCTTCAGCTTCCTCTACGTTCAACTTCCTCTCCAATTTGATCGTCCGTGACGCTCCTACTATCCGCGATGATTTCCTGTCCAATCTGACCGTCTGCTCCTGCTCCTACTATCCGCGAAGATACCACTACGACTGCGGGGGATATTAGAGTATATTGATATATCTCTATATTTGGTAGTTTAAGATTTGTAATCCCGTAATACCTGCCTTACCTCTAGGAGAGACTTCATGTCTTTCAAACCTAGTACTTTATATAAACCATCCTCGAGGCTCAATACAATAATCAATCCATCGCAGAATATTGATCTTCCTACAATATCTCAACTCATTGCTCTCTTGCAGGAACACATACTTTCGCTTACAGGCAATCTACATACTTTCGCTTACAGACAATCTAGTGCCTTCGTATCACCATCGTGAAATGCTTACAATTTGAGGCCATTTGCCAATGCGACCCCATTTAGTCAGAATCACTGCTGCAAACCCGACGCCAAAGCCCAAACCAACAAAGAGAAACAGTATAACATCGATATGATCTCTGGACATGTTTGCTTCTGCCTTATTTGGCTTACTAGAATTTCCACATTGTTTGGACAAGGGTGGTCCACAAAGCCTTGCGTTCCCTTCGTATGAACTGTTTTCAAATGTCGCAAATTGACGTGATTGCGGTATTCTTCCCTCCAAGTCGTTTTTACTCAAGTTCAGGGTGGCAAGAAATGTGAGATCTGTTAGCTCTTGCGGAATATCCCCAGAAAGTTGGTTGCAGGACAGG
Source organism: Dendrocalamus latiflorus (assembly GCA_017311315.1). Lineage (NCBI taxonomy): Eukaryota > Viridiplantae > Streptophyta > Magnoliopsida > Poales > Poaceae > Dendrocalamus > Dendrocalamus latiflorus. Next base: position 16,933,238 of record CM029649.1, on the reverse strand, counting down.
TCTAGTGATTCCAGCTGGCTCACCTCACCGAGTTGTGTTGGGATATTTCCTGTGAAGGCGTTGTGTGACATGTTCAGCACATGTAGTGAAACGAGTTTTCCGACTGATTCAGGAATGCCACCGTCCAATGCATTATTTGAGAAATCAATTGCAGTTAAGGTAGTCGAGACCTTTCCAAATGTCACGTAGAACCCTTTGTATGTGATTGCAACAGTATCATGGTAGTATAAAACATGTGATAAGTTCTGGTGGCCTATCATCTTTCCTGTGTCATTGAACTTTGCCATCATAGATGTCAACCTCTCAAACCATTGTGGATTTAAATTGCCAGAGAAGTTGTTTGAGGCAATATCAATGATTTGTAACTTTGAGAAGTATTCCCCAAATTTGACCTCCCTGAGAGGATAAGCTACTGAGCCATAGAACTGGTTGGATCTCAAAACAAGGACACGGAGATTGGCAAGCCTACCCAGCCAAGATGGGAAGGTATCAACCATTTGATTGTTTCCAATGTCAAGAATTTCCAAGTCAATGCAGTTAGAAAGTGACCTCGGAAGCTGTCCCTGAATCTTATTGCCATGTAAATCTATTGTCTGAAGATTACATTGGTCATTAACATTGGAAGGCAATCCTCCTTCAAAGTTGTTCTCCCTCAAATTTAATATACCCAAGCGGCTATGTTCTATTAGACAGGATGGTATCAGCCCACTGAAGTTGTTATATGACAGGTCGAGGACTTCGAGGTTGCTTGAATTGCAAATTGACTGTGGTATATGACCAGTAATATAATTTTTGGACATCTTGAGATACACAGTTTGGCTAAGATACAAGGTGAAGTTTGACGTAACAGAAGAGAATCTATTATTTGAATAGTCCAAGAATTGATCAAGATCGCTCACCGTTGTCAACAGTTTTGGCATTGGGGTCTTGCCCTGGAGCCCATTGAAACTGAGATCAAGAGATTCCAAACGACTGTTTGGGAGAACATATGAAGTGAGTTGCATATCTGTGAATATGTTGTGTGAAAGATTCAACCTTGTAAGGCTATCATCCCATGTCTCCCATATCCATTTGGGTATAGTCCCATGAATTTGGTTGCACGAAAGGTCTAATTGTCTAATATATTCAACATGCATCAAGAAGCTTGGAATTGTTGTCATGCTGCAAGACGCAAGTTCTAAGTCCAAGAGTTTAGGCGTTAAGGGTAATGTGGATTTACTGATTTCTCCATCCATGACAGACAACTTATTGTTTGAGAGAGACAATTCAGCAAGCTTTCGTAATCTCCAAAATGAGTTGAGTTGTACTAAACCTGTTAAGTTGTTTGAGCTAAGATCCAGAATCACCAAACTTGTGAGTCGAAGGAATGATGTAGGAATCTGTCCACTAAATTGATTTTCACTCAAAATAACAATCATCAAGGGCGACGATAATGTATCAAACTCTTGTATAGGTCCAGAAAGTTGGTTTGATGAAAGATCCAATTGTATCAATGCTGGAAGAGTGAATAGAGACGTAATCTCTCCTGCAGATGAGTGAACATGATTCTATGTTAACATCGTAGTGTAGAATACGCGATGCATATTCTATAAAACAAAAGCATGAAACCCAACAAAGGACACATATTTCCTATAGAATGGTTAAAAATATCAAGATAACCTTGTTATTATCCAGTATTATGAACAACCAACATTTAATGTTGGTGTCTATGAGCGATAAGCCAAAATTTGAGACAATATTCAAAGGTTAAATGTTTTGACTACAACCACATCCACTTGGATTTTATTACAAAAAATTAGAGCGTGACTAATGTACATTGCTGCCAAACAATAGAAAATGGAAATAAGTACAACTTTTTACATAGTTATTTTAAGATGAGACAAGCATTAACTCACTATATCAACACCATCTAAAATCAGAATATTAATACACATGGAGTTTTATTGCATAGCATGGAAAACATCCGTGAGAAATTTCAAGAAATTTTCAAGTACACTTTCCAAAAGAAAAATCTTGATATGTGCTATTTAAAGATTCTTGTTGCGTTCTGCAATGAAGTGTTGCTGGAAACACCGCTCCATTTTACTGATAAATAGGTCTTGTTTTTCAATATTAAAATTTTGTATTTTGGAAGTATTTGTAAGATATTTTCATAACATAATTTTGTGCAACAGTAAATTTAATAAACAAAGTCAAAAATATTAAAGAATGCAATGGTGAACAATTTGTGCAACAATACTTTATTATGTTATAATGTTAAAGGTATGTCTCCTCTATTCAATTAAAATGAATGAAACGGTCACTTTGGGTATATGGCAAAGCTAAATAAACATGTTATCAATTAAAATATTAAAAAAGGAATCATATTCTTCAGAAACAAAATCAGAATCCGTATTCATAAAGGAGAGATCAACAGCCTTGGAGCTGTTTTCCCTTTTTCATAATACTGTCTCCGCCTTCTCCTGAGACCTTTCGCCTCCTCTCGTTCTCCAGATCTGGCCCCCCTTCACCTTCTCCGGCGGCCTCACCGGCGTCGAGGGGGAGGGGGTCCCACCCGTGGAGCACATAGACTTTCCTCTCCTCCTCCTCTCGTAGTCGCCGGCTCCCTGGCGGCGCGAGAAGCTCAAGAGAGCAGGCGGTAGGGGCGGGTGGCGGCCGAGCTCGGTTTCGACCGTGCACAGCGGCTTCGGGGCGGCGGTCGGCGGCGCCAGCGCGGGCGCGGGCGTGGGCAGCCGGTGCGGCTCCGGCAGCTTCGGGCCGGAGGCGGGCGACAGGCCGGTGGCTTCGAGGCGGCGGGATCGAGCGGAAGCGTCGGCCGGCTTCGTGCGGTCACCCTCGAGCGCGGGGTGTTGAGGCGGCGGCCGGCTCCGAGCGGGCGGCAGGGCGTCGGGCCCGGAGGTGGCGGCTCTCGTGCGCTTCCCGGCGGAGAAATCGGTGTTGCGGCCGGCGGACGTCCTCAAGGTCCTCGTCGACAGCGGCGTCATCCTCCTCGGTCTGGCGCTGTAGAACCGGATGGATGGCGCCGGTTGCGCGCCCAATAGGGTCACGTACAATGTGATCATGGGCGGGCTGTGCAAGCGCGGCATGTCGGGGGATGCGCTCAAGATGTTCGACGAAATGCTCAAGAAGAGATCGTGCCCAGTGTGAAGATCTACGCGGTCATGCTCTCGTCCCTGTGTAAGGCAGGGAAGATTGAGGACGCTGGGCGGATGATGCGGTCATGGAAGGAGAAGGGGTGCCCGCCGGACGAGGCAACGAATTGAGTGGGCTGTGCAAATCACAATCGCAGCCGCACCTGGATTTCCTCACTGGGCGCGCTTGGATCCGTGCGTGGGAGATTTCTTCCTTGGATCTGCTCAGTGGTGGCGCATAGGCCTCACTTTGTGGTTTCTTCAGTGGCGGACATTGCAGGGAGCGACTCGTCGTAGAGTTCAAGGGTGGCTATGCCATGGCCTTGAGGCGCGCAGGTCCCCGGTGGGTTGGTGGCGGTCTATTTTGTGAGTGGGTAGTACGTGGGGTGCTGTGGAGGTGCTGGCGAAAGCCTTACCGGTGATCTTACCGGTCTCGACAACGATGACGCCTTCGGGCGCCATTTTCCTTCCTGGAGGTGTTGTCATGATGCCCCATAGCCCTCATGTTTGCTGATCTCCAGGTGAAAACCTTGCCTCGGTGAGGTGGGCGGCGTCGGCGACTCTCGTCGCCTCCTTGGAGGCGTCGCCTCGGAGGTCCTTCTTCACGCACAGTAGACCGAAGGTTAGAGGGCACGGTCGGAAAAGGATAGGGGCTTGGTTGAAAATAAGGACGGAGAAGAAGTTATGAAGCTTAGTCTTTCTAGCTTTTTTTTATAGTCCTTAAGCTTTATTTCTTGTTGTTTTATGCTCCTCAGGTTTTGAGGAATTGAGCCTAAGAGCTCGTGTATCTGTTGGCTGTGTATATCCCTCGTGGATATAGAGGCCGGATTTTATATCCTTTATCTAAAAAATGTTGGGGAGGTAATGGACATCTATTTTCAATGCCATGTTGACTAAAATTTGCATGGGGGAGTATGTTCTATTTTTAGTGAAAACTTATGGTTCTTAATAAATTCCATTTGGATGAAAATTAATATTGAAAAATTTATAAGTTTTCTATATCTATAATATTACAGAAATGGAGGGTTTGTTCTTTGCTAAGTACACCCATTTTCCCCAATAATGTATGACCGTTCGATTGGTTGAATCTAACACCAATGTTTAGAGTTGGTCCTGCCGTCCCTCGTCTTGACCATCCATCCATCCCATCCAATGACCTAGTTGGAGTTAACTCACCTTAATTGGCTCATTAATTATAATTACTCCCTCGTTAAAACTCAAATTGATTATATATTCAGGAGAGAAAACACTTGACGTTTATGAATCATCAATACTCCTATATGAATGCAGTGAATCACAAATTATTTGTGTACATTCAATATATGCATGATATTCTAATAAGACCATTCTACACAATATGTATTCTCTTTTGTTACATTTATACATTTTTCGATGTTCTCTATTCTCTTTTGTTAGGGAAGGATGAAAGCCCTACTTGGGGTTTGTAACGTCAGCTTCTTAATATTCTTCCCTTTAACATATAACTTAGGAGCAAATATTACAAATATTATTCTGAGTCATGACAATGAAATGCATGGGTCCATTTTGGTTGTCAGTTCTTGTTCTATTTGTCACCTCATTTGATGCCTATCTCAAGAGAATTTGAGTGAACACTTGGGATATGAATTGAATCTTACCGGTAAGGTCATTGTGCGAAAGGTCCAAATAGATCAGTTGAGTCAAGTTTACGATTGTACTTGGTATTTTGCCAGAAAAGCTGCAACCCATTAATACTAGTACCATCAATGTGTTGAGATCTCCAATTGCTGGTGTTATTGGACCAGATAGAGGACTAAGAGAGATTTCCAAGCTTCTTAGTTTCTTGAGATTGCCAATTGAAGATGGTATTGTCCCAGAGAAGGCACAATCAGAGATTCTCAAGGATCTCAGCTTCTTGAGATTACCAATTGATGGTGGTATTTGCCCAAAGAAGCCGCAGTCACTGATGTCCAAGCTTCTCAAGTTCGTGAGGTTGCCAATCCAAGGGGGCATTGTCTTGGAGGAATAGCAATCAGAGAGTTTCAAGCTTGTCAAGTTCTTAAGGTTACCAATCCATGAGAAAAATGATCCTAACTCCCCTGAAAATTTCGTAAAAGAGAGTTTCAAGTTATGCAAAGAGTTGAGCTTGTTGAATAATAAATAGGGAGGCTCCATAGAAATTGATCCTCCATCAATTCCAAGCTCCCTCAGAAACATGAGGTTGCTAAAAGAGCTCAGCTTCACACCAGACAAATTAGTCGATCGTAGATTCAAAGTCTCCAAAGAACACCCATTTGTAAATTTTGGTAAATTCCCCGAGAGTCGATTATTTTCTGACACATCAAGCACTCTTAGATTCTTGAGTTGAAAGATTGTCTGAGGAAACCAGCCATTGAAATTATTATAGCCGATTTGAAGAACACTTAAATTGTGAAAGTCCGCAAAGAATTCAGGAACCACACCAGAAATTCTCTCATTAAGGTTGAGGTTGATCATGGTAAGGGAGTGGAGACTTGACATGGAGGAATGGATAGGACCATGCAGCTCGCAGCATGCCATGCTAAGAACCTGAAGACGAGGGACAGCTTTACCTAGACCATTGCACCACTCCTCTCCGCTACCAGATATGTCCACTCCGTCGAGGTAGAGCTCCCTCAAATTGCTAAGATTTGCCACTAGGGTCTTGAAACTGGGCTCTTGTAACAGCAAAATGTTATAGCTGTCAAGAACATCGTAGAGCTTGTCTTGTTCAACAGCATCGATAATATGATGAAACGAAGAGAGATCCAATGATACGAGACTCGTGAGTTTGCCGATGGCAATCGGAATCTGGCCGTAGAAGCCTGAATAAGAAAGGTTGAGGTGGGTGAGCATGGAGAGCCTCTCAAAACCAAAGGCCGGAATGCGGGATCCTCCAAAGTCATTCACGCTGAGGTCGAGGCGGCGGAGGGCGGTGAGGTTGAAGAGCGCAGCATCAAGGTTGTAGCTGTACAGGCCATAACCACTAAGGTCGAGAAGAGTGACATGGCCGGAAGCGCCATCACAGCCGACGCCCTCCCAGCAGCAGCAGTCGGTGCCGGCTTGCCATGACGGGAGGGTCGTGGTGGAGTAATCGAATAAGAAGGATTGCTTTAGTTGGAGGAGTGCTGCTGCCTGGTCTGAATGGCACAGAGATGCTGTGGCATTACCATGGGGAGTGGATGCGACTACCGAGTGGAGTTGTATCAGTATGAAGAGGGGAAGCAGGTAACCAGCAGAAGCCATTAGTTTATTAATTTTATGCTAGCACCATATATATTAATTTTATTCATCTCCTATGGAACTACACCTCGAGAACAAAGGGAAAACAATATCACCGTCACTTTCACTAGGATGTGGTGGTAGTAGATTCCTTCTGCTATCAAATTCAGTTTCACTAGGATGGCTTTGAAAATTCGAAGTCAAGGTCACTGGAATAGGAAATGAATGGAAAGTCACTTTCAGATGTCGATCACAAGGTGCAGCGACGAACTACTGAGTCTTGATGGAAGTTGCAGCATGACCCTCAGAGCAAAGTCATGAGAGGAAAGTTCTTGCAAAGCCATGGGTAAGAAAGTTTACAAGAAGTTGTGTGCCCCTGCAAAGTAATAATCGACATGTGAATAAGCATGTAATTTCCTTCTTCATAATCGCTTCCTCTGTTTTTTTGTCATCAGTATTCAGACCTGTGGCATTTTAGTTAAATCCACACCATTTTTCAAAAAAAAAAAAAAGTGGCATGCGTGGTCTAACCTTCTTCTGTCGTAACCTCTTTCAGACCAGTGGCTTTTAAGTTAAATCCTCACCATGTGTTTTGATCTTTGTAGGATAAAGATCCAGGACCCAGTCACCAGTTCTTATCCTTTGGCACATTTGGATGGACAGAAAATGTCTAAAGCTTCGAGGCAAAAAAAAAATCAAAAGGAACAAATGGGGTCGAGTTAAAAAAAACGAAAAAGGAGGAACAAATAATGTCCCCACAGATACTCAACAACTTTGGCAGATTATTTGACGTGGATGCTGTGTTACATGTAGTGGCTTCCCCTTGACATAAGCAGTGATGGAACTGAAATCGGGATATTTCTTTCGTTGTAATCCAGGGTAGATATTCACTTATTCAGGAAGTTGCTAAAATGACGCTCAAAACATCTTAGTGCTAATGATCACTTTGAAATTAATGCCTACTAATACCCATGAATCATGAATGTATAGTACCAACACAAGTTAATTTCCGAAACGATGGCCTACAACATCCTCGGCCTTCAATATCTCCTATCATGTTCCATACAATTTTAAGAAAAGATATCTGTATTTTAGCCCATGACAGGCTCAATTGCTATCGCTTTGTGCAACAGCCCAAATTTGGGTCAAATTTAAAATTTCATGAATTCCAAAAACTTTTGTTTCATTTCGAGAATTTCTGAAAGCTTCACCTTGAAGTTAAAATTTAAAATAAAAATCCTTGGCTCAAAAACCAAATTTCAAAATCTCCTAAAAATCCTTGTGCGGAAATCCTTCTCAGATTTCAAAATTTTAATTCAAAACTGAATTGAAATCTCAAGAAAAAATGTAGAATCAAATTCAAACCAAATTTGTATTTGCAAAATTCTAAAATTGAATTGAGTGCAAATAAAAATATTTTCTTACAATCTCTGTGTGCAAAAACCCCTCAAAAGTTCAAACCAAAATCAATATCCCAAATAAAACTTTAAACCTATTTTATTTTTCCTCTCTTCTCTTGGGCCGAAACCCAACCGAGCCCACACACAGCCAGCCCACGCTACCTCTCTTTTCCCTTCTCCCTTTCTCTCCCACACGGCTAGCGCCAGCGTCAGCTGATGGCCCAATCGAAGCGCTAGCCTGCTGCCCTCTCCCTCTCCTGCTCTCACTGCCACTTGGCCCCACTCGTTAGTGCCTCGCTCCATTGGATTTCTTCTCCACCTTGCTCCTGTTCTCTCTCTACATGTGCGCTCATACAGTAGCAGGAGGAGACTAATGCCACTGCCACCTTGAGCCTTGTTCCCTTTATCCATGCATCGTGAGCTAGTCTCGTCCATGCCTGAGTGCAATGACCTTGTCCCATCATCGCCAAGCCATGCGCCATGCCGGAGTGTCGTATCAAGGATAACCGACTAAGGGGTGAATTGGAGGCTGTTAAATTATTTTGGCTAAATCACAATTTTAGCAAGTATGATCTTAACCAAAAACCTTTTCCACAATTAAGGCCTAAATATTCTAGGTTTCACTAAGGCACCACAAACAATGTCAATACTAGATATACTTCTAGCTACACAATTCAATCCAATACAAGTGCTAGAAATTCAATTCAATATAAGAGCTAGAAATGTAAATGGGGAAAGTAATGACAAAGAAATAAACCACAATGGAGACACTTGATGTTTTTCCCATGGTATCGAAGACTTGCTTGTCTTTACTAATTCACAAGTCCAAACGAATTGGATCGACTCCACGATTAAGCCTAAAGACCTCAAATCCTCTAAGGTTGCTCTTTCTCCACTCTGAAAATGGCGAGCACTACACTAATCATAACTGGTGAGGGATCTCTTTACAAGTTTCTTTGAAGAGATGACCACACAATTTTCTCTAAGCCGTCTACGTGTCAGCAACCACCAAGAGTAATGAATCAAAGTGCTTGCCTAAAGGTTTTTAAGTACCACAAAGATCAACTAATGATGAAATGCACTTGAATACTCTTAACTACCTCAGAATGTGAAATCGGAGCAAATGAGTAGTGGAGAGTGCACAAGAGGCTAAAGGGTATTCAGTGAGGTCAAAGAAAGAGCCATCGTTGCTAATAGGAGGTATTTATAATCTCCATCCTCCAGGCTGACCGTTGGGGTCGAAATCCCCAAAAATCAGGAATTACGGTACAACCGCCATGTAGCGACTGGCACTACTATACCCACTATTAAACAACTATTTGAGGCTCATTAAATGCATAGAAACTAGCTGTTCAAATATTGATAGTACTACCCTCACAAGGTCTGGTAGTACCGATCATATGGTAGTACCGCACCTCAGCTGTGGTAGTACCAATTTCTAGAGGAGAGAAAATGCTCAAAAATATCTCTCTGAAAATTAGCTACCGATAACTAGATCTTAGTGTTACTGATTTTCAGTAGTACCACCAATCGTATAGTCATACTGTTTTACAATACTACCGTGCAACAAATGCAGTAGAACCGATTCAAGGAATGTCAAACGAGTACCTCTCTAGAAATTAGCTACCAGCATGTATCAGCTGGTAGTACTGATCAACGATACTACCATTCAAAGACTTGTGGTTATACCGATTCTTCAAAGGAAATTCAGTGTGAGTTCAAAAAGATGTTCCAAATGCATGCATGAACAATCAATTGATCAAAGTAGCACAAGTTAACCTTCAAGCTCCTAGCCATGACCCATCTTTATAGTATGACACTATTCTACAAATCCAATCTTTTCACCCAACACCAAGACCGGTAAAAGGTTGTAAAGAGGCTCTTAGACTATGATAAACCTTTTGCCTTGAACTAAATCTTGATCCATGTCAATCTTTGACCACATTTGCATGCTTTTTCCATGACATCATGCAAATCTAAGACTAAACCTTTCAATTATCTCAATAAACAAGTTAGTTCCTTTAATCATTGTCATCATTAATTAACAAAATTATTTTTACGTGTCTAGATGCTTTCAATCTTCTTTTTTTGGTAATTGATTACAACCTAGACGATATAAATGAATTGAAAGTTTGAATATACATCTAGTTTGAGAACAAGTTGCATATTCTTGTTTTTGACTTTTGATTAGCAATTAATTCTTGAGTGGAGCTCAAAAAAGATAGAGAATTGGTTGCTTTCAAAATCAGTCAACAAATAAACAAAAATCTCCCTAAATATGTACATATGGATTCATGAAGTGATTTTCATACACATGTGTGGATTTTTAGGAAATTTTGGTGGAGTTTTCTTTATTTTATTGAATTTGTGGAAGCATGTTAATATATTAAGCAAGGAATATTTGAATAATATAAATCACACATAATCATGAGATGAACAAGATACTAGCATAAATATGAGTAATGGTATAATCAACATTGTAGCATAGCACCAAGTTACAGGTTCATCCAAGCATGCATAACTTTAGCTTTTACAAGTTCAACAAGAAATGCATACAACCAAAAGATCCAAAGGTCTACATATAGATAACAATAAGATAACATAGATAGATAGGTCTTGACTTGAGACTTCATGACTTGAGGCTTCATCTTCATTCATCTCCCCTTGATGCTTCTCCCCCTGATCTCTCCCCTTTGGCATCACGTACCAAAACCCACTAGTTGGGGGATGGATCATGATGGTGACAGTGGTGATAGTGAAGTGATGAGAAGGGCTACACTGGCTGTGAGGACGTCGAGGAGGATAGATGCTCAAGCGCACTCATACACCGAGTCAAAGCTGCTAGCTAGTAGTTCATATTGAATCGAGCATCTCGAATGTCCATAAGTCTAGAGTTGATTTGAGTTAATGCTTCAAGCACAGGATCCGAAGCTTGAACTTGTTCTTGGGCTTGATGAGGGGAGTGCTCTTGTACATGCTCTTCCTCTTGCACTTACGCACAAGGAGGGATTGCAGTTAGCACTGGAGGTCCTTCCCTTAGCTTGTAGGGCTTGTGAACCACCAGCTATGCTCCACGAAATTGTGTCTTCCTTATGATTAGAGTCATGATATAGGGAGATTATGCTTCACCCTATTGTTCTTTGACAATGCTATTTCTCATATGATCAAGTCTACTACATTGAACTTGTGTCCTTGTATGATGTAGTCTATGATGTTCCATGTATGGCCACAAATAGTATCTTCCAAGTATGCCCCCAAATAGTATCAAAGTGTAGAAAGGCCACACTTGTGTAGTGTTCACAAAATAGTTACCGGTTATTGGTAATTATGGACATGGTATTCAGGTATGGAAAGTGCAATTCATTCAGTGATTTGGAAATTTGGTATCTTGGTATGGACTTCTAGTATCTTTGTATGGACATGGACAATGGAAGCAAAGGAATCTCTCTCTCATGATAAACTTATTTAAACTAGACATTTGGTTTTAGTTAAACATGGCTAGGTCATAGGTTTGAAAAATGGCTATACTATGATATTTGATAAAGTGCCTTTATACTAAAAGAAACATAAGACCTTGCCTTGGTTAAGCCTTGCATATATACACATATATATATATATATATATATATATATATATATATATATATATATATATATATATATATATATATATATATATATATATATATACACGCATACACACACATGTATACACATATAGGTATACACACACATATATGCATATATATACTCGAATTCAAAGATTTTGAACAAATTCAAATTTAAATCACATGCTTCACTAATTTTTATATAAAATCAGCATATACCTACAGTCAAATTTTGATTAAAAAAGGTAATTGTAGTTTGATTTTTAGTTCAAACTTGTTTGAACTAGTTAGTAAACTAGTTAAATTCGACATCCAAAAAATTTCAAAATTTCTCGCACACGACACATAGGTGAAATATCTATTTTAGATCATGATGCCCTTACACCATGATGTCCCAGTTAATTATACACACAAACACTTGTATTCTGATATAACAGCTTGCTAGTACTTTTGTACTCATTGTTGCTTAATTATATGAATTCAGTACTCAAGAAATGATCTACCGGTGAACAATTGTCACCATTATTGATAGGCCGCAGACGACGCCAAGTATTAGGTCACGTACTCCAGTCGATTGCCTATAGACATATCCCAAGGGACTTCACGGTTATGTGTATTTTTCGCTGCAAGACTTTATTCGTAATTGGTCTCTTTGGCCTATGATGTAAAACATTGGTCATCTGGCCCATTTATGCTTAATATACTATGCTTTTTATTTATACACATGTATGAATGTGATATTTAACAATGTTATATTATATGAGCTAGCTACTAATTCAGAAACTAGCTCGGAATACACAAAAGATTCGGATTGCAAAATCCAGATCACTACATTTTGTTTGTGGCAGGATGCAGTGCTACATTTCACATCTTTGAGCTGGCCTCCAGGGATGGATGGCTGCTTGCTATGATGGACTACTTCTGAAATCAACATCTGTGGTCAGAAGGATACCTGGAAATAGGCCTACTGGTTGCTGCTGCTGCTGCTATTTTTGTGTCGTTCTGACATCCTTTATATTCTAGTTGCTCTCTATGCTTACCCTACCTATGATCAGAATGCTCTGTATCATTGGCTTATTGGCTTGATGTGCTCATGTGCTGCAAACTGAGATACCTCTGAAGTTTCTAACATGACTACATAATCTTTGAAGTTTTTCTAGTAGATCTGTAATTACTTGAATTAACATTGGCACCATGTCAGTTTCCTAGTTAATATGTATCTATTGATAAAATCAAGACTGTATTAATTGCGATTTTTCCACCATGTTCTTTTTTAAGGATAAGTTTTTTAGGTGGTTGGCTCGTTGAGTTGAGATCTATATATACGGCATAAATTGCAGTTTGTTCTTACCTCGTGTGATCTATGTACGATTTCACGACGCCATACGAGCAAACTAATTTTGCATGGCTGGCTTTCTAAATGTTTTCATTGTATGTTTGTACAGTGTTACTCTCATAAAATGTTTCTACGGTGTTGATTTTAAGACTTTTGACAGATATGTTTCCCCAGCCGGTCCGGCGCTCGAATTGACTGAACTTATAATGTTTTGTTTGCCACCAGTTGGCAGTCTGTGCCTTCAAGCGGGCCTGCAGGGGTGGGGAAGAAGCAGAGGGTCAAGGGACTTCATCCGAAATTGACATCCGCTGCAGTGAGACATGGATGCGTGGGAATAACCTCATTGGCTGTTGCTGCTGTTATTCTTGTGTTTTTCTGTCATCCTTGTACATATGATCCTTTTCTGCCATTATCTGTATTAGAATGTTTTGTATCAACAGCTTGGTATATCTGTAACTTCGTATGCTGCAGGCTGCGATGTTTATTTTGGAGTTTTTCCCATGACTCCATAATCTTTGAAGTTTTTGCTAGTATTTCTGACATCTTACTTGAATTGACACTGGTAGCCTCTTAGTACTTGGTTACTGACATAAAATGGGAAGTTTTATGTGACATGGATGACACGTGGCATACCACATTAGCTTCTGTGAGCAAAAATATTCAGCACACCGTTGCATCGACCGAGGCAACGCTTCAGACGCTGCACGATAGCATTCTGTTGTCGCTCGTGGAGTTGGGCCGCATGAATCGGATCCTCAACAAACTGCGCCGCGCCTCTTCCTGTGTTTTGGTTACTCACGCTGTAAACTAGCGCCAGGCACTCTCCTGCGCTTCTGTACAAGCCTATATTTAGGCAACTCAATCAATACGTCGGTGTGCATTGAGTTGTCCCAATTTCAGCTTCTACGGTGATGTGTGGCAGAGAAATCAATTTTGCCCGAAATTTCGCAAATTTCACCGAAATTTGGTTTTCTCGACCCACCCCCAAAAAAAACCCAATTCGGTTAAGAAGTTTGGCCCATTTTGAATTTTTCTGGCCCATCCAACCCACAAGGAGTTTTGGCATGTCAATTCCCCATCCTCCAAATCCTGCGGTGCCGGCAAGGAAGGTGAAGGCGGCGTGGTGCTGGCAAGGAAGGTGAAGGCAACGTGGCGCCGGCGGGGAGGGGGGGGGGGGGAATAGGTGGCATCGGCAAGGGAGGAGGGGAGGCGGGCAAGGGACGGGCACCGATGTGGCCTCCGACAGGGTAATTTCTGAAATTTATTTGAATTTTTTGAATTTGAATTGATCTTTTGAATATTTCGACCGAAATTTTTTGGAAAGACGAAATTTTCAAATTTTGGGTTTTTCAGAGGGCTGCAATTTTTTTCCATCAAAATTGTTTTCCCTGATGTGTGGCATGGCATGGCGCTATCGCCTACTATGTCATGCGACAGAAAAGAAGGGAAGGAGGTTCAAGTGCACTATGCCATGCTTTTCTGTTCACCCCTGGTCGCGGGCATGATGAAGAGCACAGAGAGGTAGCTGATGGAAACAAGAATGCAATTATCCAACCCTCATCTCAGCTTATACATGAGAACTCGGCAATGAATCGTTCAGGTCAAATGGTTGTGACTGTCAAACCTAGGGTAGTCAACAGCACGCATCATCCTCTGCAAGCTGAACCACTCCATGCAGATGATGCCCAGCCAGCAAGAAGCGGTACGCAAGTGACCTGGCCGATTAATCCTAAGAAGAAATTAATGAATTAGCCTTTTAGGTTAATGCATGTATACTACGAATGAAACGAAGAGGGGATGGAACCAGTTCTCCATTTTTAAGGCAAAATTGGCTTCTGGACATCATACTTAGATGGTATTTGACAAAACACATTGCAGAACCATTCGTCCACTGGGCACCGCAAAATCCTCAACGGTGTGCATTTGCTATAACACACATTGGCTATTATAATAATATTATCTTGCAATTTAGGAGAGAGGATGTGACTATAAAGCAGTGTTCACCCAGTCAGTTAGTAGGTAATACCTGTCAATAAGCTCCACGCCTAGTCGATAGAGCATTGACAAGAGGGGTCTACTAGCTGACATGGGTAAATATGAAGATTTAGACCCTTCTCTCTCTTGAGTTACAAGGTAATGTTATTATAATAGCAAATATACGTGAGTTCGCGTTGTCTATCGGTGGAATGATGATTTCTGCAGTATGTTCTGCCAATACAATCAAGTGTGATGTCTTTGAGCCAATTTTGCTTTTTTTTTAAAGTACCCTCGATTATTGCATCACATAAAAGTTGTAAGATTTGCAGCAATTATAGAAAACACCCTCACAAATGAAAATTACAAGCCCAAAGGGGAGTGTTCTTCTTCCTCGCCGATGGCTCCCGGGTTTGGCGATGGCGACATTATCGCTGGTGATCCGATCCATGATGGTGGATCTCGGGACGGGGGCCCTTCGTGGGTCTAGAATCCCCCTCCCGCTCGTTGCAGGTGAAAACACCGGAGGATCATGCCCTGGATTCTCACAGCACTGTGACATCTCAATATAAATGATCCGGATTCTCATAGCTTCACAGAACAAGTTTGAAATGAAAATTTTGTCGTGTACTACTGCACTTATTTAAGTGGGGGAGTGAAATGGAGCAGAGGAATGGTTGAACCCTCTTCAAACTTTTGAATAGCACATGCAAAATCCAGGTGCTAAGTGAGAGGGAAATTGCTCTGGAGAATCAATCGTGTCGCACATATCAGGAGCTGGCTTCGTCATTTCACCTTCAGATTGGTGGAATATAAATATCGAGTGTCAAGGCTCTTAAAACTCCTTGTTGCTAGTTTCTATCATCGTTTAGACATTGCGGTAGTATTGGTAGTACAGAGAAGCGTCCGTCTCCATAGATTTGCATAGGGTGTGTTTGGTTGCCTGAATCTCCTTCGTCCTGGATGGGTGGATCCGTATAATCTGAGAAAGAGCCTGTTTGGTTGCCTGTATGAGTGGATACAGCCTGTATGAGCGGATGCAAAAATACGCCCTCATCCTGGATGGGTGGATACGCTCAAAATGAGCTTCACTAGCCATCCTGGATGAGTGGATGCAGTGTATCTTATGCGGTCCCACGTGTCAGCCTCTCAGGTTTGGTAGACTGCATCCGCTCATACAGGCAACCAAACAGCATCTCAGTTTTTTTGTATCCGCTCATACAGCCTCACCAAACATCTTCTTTTTCTGAAATACGATTCCACTCAGCCTGCATCCACTCATCCAGGATATACGATGCAACCTCCATCCACGAACCAAACACACCCTATGACATACATATAGGTTTGGGAGGTTTTGGGACTACGCATACATCCTGTGACAAGCTGATGGGAATGTTCAGAATGTTGTGTATCGATGGCTACCCTACCTATGATCAAAACATTCCGTATCGATCGCTTAAAAAAAATCTTTGAAGTTTTTATAGCAGGTCTATAATCTTTTACTTGAATTAACGTTGAAACCATGTCAGTTACTTAGTCAATATATGTCCGTTGATAAAATCAAATGTATTAAGTGCGATTTTTCCACCTATAAGTTGGAGAGAAGAGAATTTCATTTAATAAGGATAGATAAGGTTTAAATCCTACTAGTTCTCTCCCAATTTTATATCTCCTTGATGTGTGCACAAGGTATATATACTTGGACTTTTATTGTAAAACCAGTAATACGACAGTGTTGTGGATTAGGCTCTCTTCTTAAATAGTTTGATTAGTTTCCTAGAATAATAATTAGTTATTTAGTATCTTATCTATTAGTTAAAAGGTTATTATTAGATCAATCTTTATCTATATTTCTTAGAAGAGGTCTCTATATATAAGGAGTCCTATTGTAATTGTTAGCACTAAGTAAGAAATAAACAAATCTTTAGTCCATCTTCTCGCCCCTGCCATTGTGGTGCGGTTGCCGGTTAACGGCGTCGTCGCGCCACTTGTTCAGGGACACCTAGCTCATAAAACTGCCCTCGTGGTACTGCCATGAGGACCACCTGGACCTAGTCGTACCAGACCTGGCCTTGTTGCTATCAGTCGCACCTAGTCATATGGGTATGTTTTGGGATACTCTTCTCCATGTGGAGGGACTTAGCCCAATATAATTCACTGATGAAAGGAGCTTCTATTGAAAGTAATCTTATTATTGAGAGTGATTGTAACTGTGTATTAGATAGTAGTAGTCGTGTACTCAGTGTATTTGAGTACAACATGGTCGTAGTTGTGTACTCAGTGTGTTTGAGTACAGGGTAGTCATAGCTAAATATACTCATGTATCATGTACTGTATAGTGGTCGTAGCCAAAATGGTCGCAGCCAAATGTACTCGTGTGTCATGTACTGTACAGTGATCATAGCCAGTGGTTGCAACCATAGTCGAATCGTGGTCGAGGGAGTGGTCAAAGCCACCGTGACTCAATCGACACATGGTAATCATAGCTGCCATGGTCGATGGTCGGTAATCGTAGCTGTCGTAGTCGATGGTCATCGTAGCACCCGTGGCCGTGGTCGTAGCGCCCATGGCCGTGATCATAGGCGCCATGGTCATAAACACCGTGGTCGTAGCTCCTGTTGTCCGTGGTCGCAGCTCCAGTGCCGTGGTTGAAGAACAGCCAAGGTTGAAACTAATGGTCGTGGTCGCGCAGCCAGTCACTGTAGCAGCCGACGATCACTGTAGCAGTTGGTGGTAACTGTAGCAGGCATCAACACGAGTGGTCGTGGATGACGCAGGTCGTCCTTTAGTCAGCTTTTGCAGTGCTTCAAGTTCCTGGACCAAAAGACCAAAGAGTCTCAAGTTACTCGGAAATCTGGTCTAGCGGTCAAACGAGTCTCTCATCCTCTGTTTTGTTTTCGACCATGTGTCTCTTCTCGACTGCAGCAGCGAGTTCTTGTTAGTCCTGTAATTTCTAGTCATGAGCTCGTTGTCTTGCTTTGGCAGAAGTTGCTTGGTCTTTTGTCCCAAGAATCAGAAGCTACATTGTTCTTGGTCTTTGCAGTGTTTTCGCTCTTCTCTGTTGTCGGTCGAAATGTGCTGTTGTCGGTTGGCCTGTTGTTGGTCAGTTTCTTTTTCAAAGTCTCGGTTTCCAGTAAGCAGTCTCATTCTATCTTCATAGCTCATTAGCTATTGGAGTAGAAGAGGTGTGTGAATACTCGGGGAGTTTAAAGGCACCATTCACCCCCCCCCTCTGTTGCCATTTCAGCCCTTCAATTGGTATCAGAGCTGGTTAGCTCTTTCATATAGATCTTAACCGGTCTGTGAGCCATGACAACAGACAAGTATTGCACCAAGCCCCGTATCTTCGATGGGATCGACTATCCATTTTGGAAGAGTAGGATGGAGTCGTATACACAGGCTCAGGGCTATACCATCTGGAGGAAGGTCAAGACCCGGTATTTGGTTCCTGCCGATGAGAACATCATAGTGGCAAACATGCCAAATGTTGAGGCGAATGCTAAGGCAAGGAACATCATAATCCAGGTTTGAGTTGAAGCGAATTTGATCACATTTCTCATCTTTCGTCGGCCTACGACATTTGGGTGACCCTTGATGCTTACCATGAGGGCACCACCCAAATCAAGACGGTACGACAGGACTAGTACAAGCGAGATTACAATAAGTTTGAAATGCTCACTGGAGAGTCCCTTGATGAGTGTTTTGCGAGGTTCCACAAAATCCTGAGCAATCTCCGAGTAGTCGGTCTCACATATTCCGACTCGAACAACGCTCGTCAAATACTTTCGGCTTTGGATTTGCAAGTTTGGAAGATGAAGGTGACCACCATCAAATACACAATAGACCTCTTGACTTTGACTCTTAATGTGTTGTACTCACGCCTCAAGACTCACGAGATTGGTATAGTCTCTCGCAAGTCGAAGTCACAGTCGATGGCTTTGGTCACCGATCCCAGTCCAGCCTCTGGATCTTCTTCTGATATTGTTTCTGGATTCTCTCTTGCAACTCTTTGTGAGTTAAATGATGGTCAACTAGGCGACTCCCAGAAAACCAACTAGCTCTCTTAGCCAGAAAATTCTCCCATGCATAAAAGAGAATGAGAGATGGAAAGAGAGGAGGGCCGGTGATTTGCTTCGAGTGTGGTGGCCCCAACCACATTCGAGCACATTGTCCCAAGCTAGAGAAGGGCAAGAACGACTATGGCGGTGTGAACAAGAATGACTACATCAACAAGAACCGCAACAAGAAGCCCCTAACTCATGCCCAAGGGAAAGAGAAGAAGTACCGCAACTTCGGCAAAGCCAAGAAGCTCTTCCACCGCATCCTCACTGCCTTCGATGACATGAACTTCAGCGACTTGGAAGGTTGGAGTGACGATGACGGCAAGATGATCAAGACAAGGACACCAAGGACGGCGACGACTTCATCGGCATGTGTTTCATGGCCAATGAGAGCGACGTTAGTGACAGCGAACTCTACAACGACTCTGATGAGGTAGATCCCTCCTACGACCAGCTCAATGATGCCTTCCTCAAGTTAGGAAAATTTTATGCTAGATCTAGAGCTAAGTGTAGGGAGTTGGAGAAGGAAGTAGATTGTTTGTCACGGGAGCTTACTTCACTTAAATTTGCTCCCTCCCGTGATGATTGTGATGCATGTTCTTCTCTGCATGGTGATATGGAGAAACTAAATACCTCCCATGATAGTGTGACCTCTGAGCTCGACATACTTAAGGTGAAGAATGTTAGTCTGCTGGCTAAACTAGAGATGATTAGGGTAGCTTCTCTTTCATCTACTATTGTTGAGACTACATCTTGTACCTCATGTGAGGAAAAGGACAATGCCTTTAGAAGTCTCTACACTATGCTTCTTGATCTGCCTGAAACATGTGAAAGCTGCAGTAATTTGAAGATTAACCTAAAAAGGGCAGATCATAAAATTGTTGAAATGCAAGTTGTTTCCTTGAACTTGTTGCTTCTTGTGCCAACTGCCCTAAATTAACGGCTGAACTTGAGTCTATTTCTAAGCAATTTCAAGACATGGTTGATCACAACAAGAAACTAGCTCAATATGCTTTTAAGGCACCTGTTAGCTCACCATGCATTAGCTATGAAAAACTAAAATCCGATTTGATTGCTTTGGATGATAAATGTGTGAAGCTAACTAAGGATCTACTAGAGAAGCCACAATCTTGTTGTGACGCGTGCGCTGTGATGGGGAAGAAGTCTAAGGAGATGGTAGAGACGCTTAGCTGCGAGGATCAAATGGCTAGAAGTAGGTCTGTTTCATCCATGTCTTACGAAGCCCTCAAAGTTGAGGCGGCTGTGCACAAGGAGAGTCATGCACATGCTATTCATTCTTCTGCTGTTGATTCTTCTTCCTCTCCTTTTGCTGTCTCTTCTTCCCACTACTCTTCTTGCACCTCTCTCTTTCAGGAGTGTCAGTATCTTATGAACACTCTTGAGAGATTTGTTAGAGGCAAAAAGAAGCCGAATCTTATTCTAGACAAATCCAAGATCTACAAGTTCAATCAAGGTCTAGGATATGATTTCTTAGAGGATGTTAGGAAGTATCTACCTGCTGTTCTCAAACCTATAGCAGCAGGTGTGATCGAGGTTAAGCCCCGAAACAAGAAAGTTGAATTCAAATCTGCGGGCTTTGTCCAAGGGATTTCTGACAGTAAGGTAGCGCCACCTGTTGCTTCGACTTCTCAGAAGGCGAAGCCTCATCGTGCTACTTCTACTTCTCAGAAGGTGAAGTATCATTGTATCTTCTATCAGAAGGATGGACACTCGATTGAGAAATGCTTCATGCACGCCAGTATCACGCAGAGAGATTGTGTTTGTGCTCCTAGGCGTATTCAGGGTCGGTCCTAGACTCTGAGTACACTTAAGACCAACACGAGGTCTAGGGTTGATCCAGTTGAGGTGGTTAGGAAGCATCGGGGACATGGATTTTTCGGTTCTGCTTTTGATCCTCGAGCTGCCTCTGGTCGTGATGTTCACCATTCTCAGGGTAGATCTCGTTTCCCTCATCGAGACAGCTATCTGCGGTGAGATCAGCATGTTGCTGGTGCTCGGACTCGCTCCTCCATAGCAGTCAAGCCCAGCAACATATTTCGGTCTGCTCATAGACCTTTTGACTTCCTGAGCAATGGAGAGCATAGGGTAGTTAGAGGTCAGTCGTGTGTGACTACTTCTTCTGCTCGTCGTGTGACTCAATATTGGGTACCAAAATCTCTTTTGATTTATCCCAGTACTGAGTCATCTCTCTTTTGTTGACTCAGGTTCGCCGGGCAGGAAAGGGAGAGGTTTGGCTCGTAGACTCCAGTTGTTCTCGTCACATGACCGGAGACTCCCGTTGGTTCTCTTCTCTTGTCCGAGCTCCAGGTGATGAGACGATCACCTTGGAGATGCCTCGTCTAGTCGAGTCATCGCAAAAGGTACAATGCGCATTAATGACTTTCATTCTTAAAGATGTTTCCTTAGTAAGCTGCAATATAATTTGTTTTCTGTTTCTCAGCTTACCGATGACGATTTCGAGGTAAGTTTTAAGAGAAACGCTTGCAAAATTCTTGATTCTTCGGGGAGTCTTGTTTGCGGGATTTCTAGATTTGGGAGGATCTTTCGTGCTGATTTTATTGAGTCTTCTGACGATCCTCTCAAGTGCTTAGTCACGTCAGTGTCACATGATCTCTCCTTCTGGCATAGGAGACTTGGTCACATTGGCTTTGACCATTTGACCAGAGTTAGAAGCCACGATCTCATTCGTGGTCTGCCCAAACTCAAGATGGTCAAAGACTTAGTTTGTGCTCCTTGCCGACATGGCAAGATGGTTGCTGCTTCTCATCCTCCGGTCACAGTGACTATGACCGATGCACCAGGATAGCTTCTTCGCATGGACACAGTTGGTCCAGCTAGAGTGCAGTCGGTAGGAGGGAAGTGGTACGTTCTTGTCGTGGTCGATGACTTTTTGAGGTATTCTTGGGTGTTTTTCTTAGCCTCGAAGGATGAGACATTCAGTCATTTTTAGGGTCTTTTCAGTAGGCTTTCTGTCGAGCTCCCAGGTACCTTGCGAGCGATCTGCAGTGACTATGGCATGGAGTTTTAGAATTCCTACTTTGAGAAGTTCTGCGATGAGACAGGTATAGAGAATCAGTTTTCTTCTCCGCACGTCCCTCAGCAAAATGGCGTCGTGGAGAGGAAGAATCGTACCTTGGTCGAGATGGCCAGGACGATGCTTGATGAGTACTCTACACCTAGGAAGTTTTGGGCTGAGGCTATAGCCACCGCGTGCCATGTTTCAAACAGAGTTTTTCTGAGGGCACACTTGCATCGCACTTCTTATGAGTTGAGATATGGGCGGAAGCCTAGTGTCTCGTATTTTCACATATTTGGTTGCAAGTGTTTTATCTTGAAGTCCGGGAACCTAGACAAGTTCGAGTTACGTTCTTGTGATGATATCTTTCTGGGTTACTCCACTTCTTCATGGGCGTATAGGGTCTAGAACTGCGAGTCTAGCAACATGGTAGAGACCTGTGAGGTGACTTTTGATGAGGCTAGTCCGGGGACTAGGCCTGATATCTCAGGTTCTGTAGAACAGTCAGAACCCATCTTTGTGGATGATGAGGAGGATGGAAATGAGGGTTGTATACCCGATCCAGTTCTTCCTCCCCCTGAGGAGCCTCTTTCTTCCACCGCACCTCAGGGAGATCAGCCCTTTCCTTCCTCATCTTCTAGAGCTAGTGGCTCTGTTCCTACCTCGTCAGCTCATGAGGTAGAGGCCACTTCTCAGTCTCATCCAGAACCTCCCCATCATATCCAAAATCGCCATCCTTCAGAGCAGATGATTGGAGACCTTTTTGAGCGCGTCACACGCTCAAAGTCTGGCTTGTCTCACTTATGTCTCCATTCTACCTTTGTTGCCTTTTTCGAGCACAAGGATGTTAGTCATGTTCTTTCTGATGAGTCTTGGGTCAATGCCATGCATGAGGAGTTAGAAAACATTGAGAGAAACAAGGTCTGGTCACTTGTTGAGCCCCCTAGAGGTCATAATGTCATTGGTACCAAGTGGGTTTTCAAAAACAAGCAGAGTGAAGATGAGGTAGTCATTCGAAACAAGGCTAGACTGGTAGCTCAGGGTTTCTCCCAAGTTGAGGGTTTAGATTTTGAGGAGACCTTTGCCCCTGTAGCTAGGCTAGAGGCCATTTGGATCTTGCTTGTATTCGCGGCGTCTAAGGGCTTCAAGCTATACCAGATGGATGTCAAGAGTGCCTTCCTCAATGGGTATGTTGAGGAAGAGGTCTATGTTAGGCAGCCTCCAGGTTTCGAGAACCCCAAATACCCAAACCATGTTTACAAGCTTTCCAAAGCCTTGTATGGACTTAAGCAAGCCCCTAGAGCTTGGTATGAGAAGCTTAAATCCTATTTGTTGAGTCATAGGTTTGAGATGGGTAAGGTAGACAAGACCTTGTTCATTCGTAGGCATGGTAATGACCTTCTACTCATCTAGATTTATGTGTATGACATTATCTTTGGTGGCTCTTCTCATGCTCTCGTTTCCCAATTCTCTGATGTCATGAGCATAGAATTTGAGATGAGCATTATGGGTGAGTTGAGCTTCTTCCTTGGATTGCAGATCAAGCAGACTCGGGAGGGTACTTTCTTGCATCAAGGCAAGTACACTCGAGATCTCCTGAGATGCTTTGACATGAGTGATGACAAGCCAGTGTCAAATCCGATGGCATCAACAGCTTCACTCGATGCAGATGAGGATGGCGAGCCAGCTAACCAGAAGGAGTACCGCAGCATGATGGCTCCCTCTTATACCTCACGGCCTCGAGACTGGACATACACTTGTTCGTGTGTCTGTGTGCTCGATTTCAGGCCTCTCCTTGCGTATCTCACCGCCAGGCCATGAAGCGCATCTTTCAGTATCTTCGAGCTACCATAGACTATGGTATTTAGTACTCTTCCTCTTCCTGTCTTTCCCTTAGAACCTACTCCGATGCAGACTTTGCTGGCTGTAGGATAGATAGGAAGAGCACTTCTCGCACTTGCCAATTCATTGGCACTTCTCTTGTTTCCTGGCCTTCTCGGAAGTAGTCCGGTGTTGCACAGTCGACCGCAGAGGCCGAGTATGTTGCTGCCGCAAGTTGTTGCAGTCAGGTGCTTTGGATGGTCTCGACCTTGCGGGACTTTGGGTTAGTCATAGATAGTGTTCCACTCTTTTGTTATAACACTTCTGCCATTAACATTGCCAAGAACCCAGTACAACACTCCAGGACCAAGCACATTGATATCTGATATCACTTTCTTAGAGACCATGTGGAAAAGGGTGACATAGTGCTCCAGTTTGTGGAGAGTGACAACCAGTTGGCTGATATCTTTACCAAGCCATTGGATAGCGTGAGGTTTTCAGCCTTGCGGGGAGAACTTGGGGTAGTCTGTCCTTATGGTTTGTTGTGAGGGGAAGCTTTGTGCTTCATGTTTTATCTTGCTTATATGATCATTCTATGGTATTGCATGTGGGTGCATTTGGGTTAGCTCTTTTAGCATAGATTAGAGTGGTTCTCTCGCTGAGGTGCTTAGACTTCTTCATCTCATCTTGTGATTCTAAGATGCTGCTTATTAGCTGGATTTCTTCTCACCAGGTTGAGTTCACTCACTTCTTATAGGTCTAGCAAGGGTCGGGGAACCTTTGGGTAGACGGGGAACGTGTTTACTCTCTAATTTGTTAGTAGATCAGCTGATAGCCCTTGAGTCATATGGGGAAGATGAGAGTTCATCTGAGCCATCGTATTCTCTGTATCTTATCTATGCTTTAAGAACTGCCTTTTCTGATTTCCTTGCCAGCTTCTCATATTTATTGCTTCGGTTCAGGGGGAGCTCATTTGGGATTTTCTGGAACTTAATACTGACTTAACTCAACTTGAACTAAAAGTGCATCTCATGTTAAGGGGGAGCTGGATTTTTTTGCATTTCATTTCAGCATCCTGCATTGTAATATAACTACATGGAGCTTTGGTTATTATCCTTTTATGACATGTTTACAATGCATTACATTTTGCCATGATCTGTGCTAAAATTGCTAGATTTATCATAATTTTATTTGTGTAGACAAGTCTTTGCCATGATAGGTTAATTAAACGTACACAACTTGAATTAAAATATGTCATGTTAGATCTTGTGAATAGTCTGTCTTTAGTTATCCTCTTATAATTCACGCCATGTCACATAGGCTGAGTTGAGTCTTGAATCTTTATTGAGCTTTAGATTGAGCTAAGGTAGTTCTTAGTGAAGCATATGTTCTTGAACTAGATTCAGAAAATGCAAAAAGATCTCTTTTGTGCGAAAAAACTGATTTCACCAATTCTTTCTCTTGAAACTGCTTGCCATTGCACTAGACATGAACTCAGGGGGAGTTTTGGATGACTAACATCATTTCTTAAGCTTATTGCTTGAAATGGTCGCATAAGGCTTGAGATCTAGCACATGGCTAAGCAACAAAATTTGGTTGGGAATAACCATGAATTTCTAAAAGAAACAATATGTCAAATGTGCTAAATTTGCTCAATCACAAAAATGCCAAGTACTTGAACAAATGTCTCATTCTTGAACTTATAGCACTCTAAACTGATTCAATGTTAGCTTCTTGGCTCCACTTAGAATATGGACATGGCTTGCATCATCTTTGGATACCTTTAGCTAGACTATAATCTTGAATGACTTGACATGCTAAGGAATTCATCTAATTTTCAGATTATGACTTATTTGGTTTAGCTTGTCTATACATGAATTGTCATGATCTAGATAGCATTCTCTTGGTTATGTCTCATGTGGAGATGACCCCATGTTTGTGATGAGTAATTGACTTTTGTTTTGGGAAGATTAAGTTTGGTTTGGGCATTTTCTGCAAAGTCATAGCCCTTTTTGAGTGGTCGAAAGATCTCTATGACCATGTTGGCCATGGTCGAAAGCCCCCAGAGTTGTTTACGACCACGTAGTCACTGGTCAGAAGCCAGCCATGTTGTTTACGATCACGTTGGCCATGGTCGAAAGCTCCCAGAGTCGTTTACGACCACGTTGTGGCATTTACGACCACTTTGGCCGTGGTCGAAGGCCACCAGAACTATTTACGACCAAATTGGGCGTGGTCGAAGGTCATCCGAGAGGTTTACGACCACTCTGGCCGTGGTCGAAGGGTATCAAGACCGTTTATGACCACTTTGTGGTGTTTACGACCACTCTAGCCGTGGTCGGAGGTCACCCGGGAAGTTTACGACCTCTTTGGCCGTGGTCGTCAGTCACCAGGAGGGTTTATGACCACGTAGTGTTGTTTACGACCACTCTGGCCATGGTCGAAGGCAGCTACAACCATGTTGGCCGTGGTCGAACGCAGCTATGACCACGTTGGCCATGGTCGGAAGTCGTAAGTTGAAGCCACGATCACTGCGGTCGGAAGTCGGCGCTGTGGTTTACGACAACGTTGAGGAGTCGGCGTCTTATGACCACGTTGTCGAGAGCTAAAGGGATTGGAAGTCGTAAGTCGTAGCCATGACCGCTGTGGTCGAATGTCGGCGGGTTACGACTATGACCACGTTGGGTAGTCAGCGGCTTATGACCACATTAACGCGAGAGAAGTCGGCGGTCGAGGCATCGACCGCTGCGGTTGATAGTCGGCAGACTTCGACCACGACCATGTGGGAAGTCGGCAGACTTCGACCATGTTGTAAAGCGGTCGAACATGGTCATAGCTCAGTCGGCTGTGGTCGGACCTGGTCGAATGCGGTCGAACGTGGTTGTAGCGAGTCTGGCTCGGTCGGTTGTGGTCGTAGCGAGTCTGGCTCGGTCGGTTGTGGTCGTAGCACGTCTGGCTCGGTCGGTTATGGTCATAGCGCGTCTGGCATGGTTGGTTGCGGTCGAACGCGGTCGGACTGGCTTGGGACTCGGTCAGATGTGGTTGA
Source organism: Dendrocalamus latiflorus (assembly GCA_017311315.1). Taxonomy (NCBI): domain Eukaryota; kingdom Viridiplantae; phylum Streptophyta; class Magnoliopsida; order Poales; family Poaceae; genus Dendrocalamus; species Dendrocalamus latiflorus. Next base: position 16,906,606 of record CM029649.1, on the reverse strand, counting down.
AAGGGCCTGTACGCGATACGTTGCGGTCGGAACCGGTCGTATGCCCTTCCGAAGTGGTCGTATGCGGTCGGACGGGCTCGGGTAGCGGTCGGATGCGGTCGAACGTGGTGAGACGTGGTCAGAAGTCCTTTCGACCACGTTAGAACCTTCTGCCGTGGTCGTAACTTGAGTCTAACCGGTCGTCTGGCTTCCTGGAGCGGTTGAATCTTCTGGGAATCGGTCGTAATGACTTCTGGGCTGGTTGTCTTGACCTGGAAAGCGGTCGTAGGTCTTGTGCATTATTGTTCATGTAATTTTGACCGGTTGTATTTGGTGTATGACTTTGTGGAGTGTGTTTTGAGTTCTCTTTTCTGTTGCAATTGGATGTTAACCCTGTCTAGTGCGGTGCTATGTGATGGTTTGTTGTCTGTGATGGTTGCAGGACCTTGAGGCTAGTCGTGGCGAGGCATGGGACGACCGGACTAGGCACAGGCGGTGCTGAGGTTGGAGCGGTCTGGAGATGCCGAAGATGATGAGGCGCTCAAAGTGGGTTCAAGGCTTGGATAGCTAGGCATGAGGAGGAAGCTTCCAGGAAGGTGTGGGGATAGCATTTTGGTGAAATGCGCAAAGCCTGCAAGAGTGGAAGCGGATTCTGTTGGCACTGTCAGGTAAAGTGCGTAGGTTGTTGGATTTAACAGGGAAAGCATCGAGTCTGTTGGAGTTAATGGGTAAAGTGAGTGATAAAACCCGGTGTTAGTTGGGGTTAATGGGTTCCCCCCGGTATGAGTAGGCTATAAATAGAAGGGTAGAGCTCGAGTACTAGTTGAGGTTTTCGGCAAGTCGCTCGGGTTTTCTTCTCTCTATTTTGTGTGCGTTGCTCTGGGAATGAGAGCGTGTATGGAGTGGCTGTAGAAACTTTCTTTTGTAATCATTCATCTCTCTGTATCTATCTGAGCCTCATTTCAATTGAGATGTTTTGATTTCTGTATCTGTTCTGTTTTAGTTTTTTGTTTCACGAGTGCTTTGTTGTGTTTGGTCCTCTTGTGTTGAGTAGAGTTCTGTTTTAAGCTTTTGCAGTGCTTCAAGTTCCAGGACCAAAAGACCAGAGAGTCTCAAGTTACTCAGAAATCTGGTATAGCGGTCAAACGAGTCTCTCATCCTCTGTTTCATTTTTGACCATGTGTCTCTTCTCGACCGCAGTAGCGAGTTCTTGTTAGTCCTGTAATTTCTAGTCATGAGCTCGTTGTCTTGCTTTGGGAGAAGTTGCTTGGTCTTTTGTCCCAAGAATAAGAAGCTACACTGTTGTTGGTCTTTGCAGTGCTTTCGCTCTTCTTTGTTGTCGGCCGAAGTGTGCTGTTGTCGGTCAGTTTCTTTTTCAAGGTCTAGGTTTCCAGTAAGCAGTCTCATTCTATCTTCATAGCTCATTAGTTATTGGAGTAGAAGAGGTGTGTGAATACTCGGGGAGTTTAAAGGCACCATTCACCTCCCTCTATTGCCATTTCGGTCCTTCACAAGCACTTCAAAATTGTTGAGATGAAAGATTCTCTGGGGGAATCACCCACTGAAATGGTTACTAACAAGTTGAAGAACACTTAGGTTGTGAAAGTCCGCAAAGAATTCAGGAAACACACCAGAAATGCGTGGATTAAGTTTGAGGTTGATCACAGTAAGAGAACAGAGACTTGACAGGGAGGAGTGAATTGGACCACTGAGCTTGCAGGATCCCATACTAAGAACTTGAAGATGAGGAACAGATGTTGCTAGACAATTGGACCACTCTTCGCCGCTACTAGATATGTCCACTCCATCTAGGTAGAGCTCCTTCAAATTCTTAAAGTTTGCCACCAAGGTCTCAAAACTGGGTTCTTGTGGCACCAGATAGTTATAGCTGTCAATAACATTGTAGTACAACATTTCTTTGCTGAAAGTAAAGTGAAATGCAGAAAGATCCAACGATACGAGGCTCGTGAGTTTGCTGATGACCTTGGGAATTTCATGCACAAGAGGCCTACTGGGCATCCCATGCAAGTCATTATTCTGCTTGTACCAGAGAGTGGCTCTGATATCGGATATCAACTCAAGAATCATGGTGTCACACTCTCTATCTCAGCTTGGCAAAGTGCAAATGATATCATTCCTACATATCAATTGGAAGAGGTGTGGGTGCATATTACTGGGGTACCACATGCTTTTAGACACTTTTTGGTGTTCTGTGCGTTGGGAAGTGTCATTGGAGCGACTCTAGCTGTGGACATGCTGACATACCGACAAAAAGGAGTTATTCGTGTTCGAGTTGGTATATTGGATAAGAGACAGTTACCCTTCACCACAGACTTAGTCTTTGGGATAGAGGGTTACCATATCACCTTCACATTGGAAGAGGACAATTTTCAACCTTCGACACCACCACCCGAGGACCATGATCCGATGGATCGGGATGACATCGGGGATGGCAAGGGAGGCTCTTCCGACAAGGGGCCAGAATCAGCAACATCCAAGAAATGTAAACGTGGTCCCAGTGATGCTAATTCTAGTCATGCTCCTAGTGACTATAAGGATATTTCCTCGGGTCCAACACCAATGCAAACACTTATAGCGGTGACACCTTTGGGGAAAAACCGTCCTTGTCCGCCAGTAAAGCCGGTATCTCTGAAAACATCCTCAGCTCTGCATCCTATTTTGGTGACAAGACCTCGGCAAGGCTTTTCACCAAGTCCTGGAAGCAAAATTGTTAAACAACAAGGAGTTGAGGCAGTGGTTTGTAGCGGAGGAAGGGCTGTTGCGACACCTACACTGACGGTTGATGCTGTGATACCACAACGCCATCAGGATCTGGCCGCGAGTGGGGTTCAGGAAGTGAATTGCGGAAGGATGGCACTGGATCAGATGACAAAGGATGTCTCCATGCCAGTCTCTCCCGTAAGAACTGATATTGATTTGAGCTCTCCACTTAAACCCACCCGGAATAGTAATACAGGTATGACTAGTGCTGGGTCGGTTTTTTTGGATGGTAAACGTCGTAGTGCTCGCTCAAATTTCTCGTTTACTGCAGAAGGTAACGCTGCAGCTGATGAGCCTGTGTTGGAGAAAGCATTGAAGAGAGCAGCGTTGAGAAACCTGGATAGCAACAAATCATGTAAAGCCAAGGGGGAACAGCATTTTCCATCCGTGACTTCACCATGTATCTCGCCATCAGGTAACTCAACACCGCAATCTTATTTTCACTTATCAAAAGAACATTGCATTTCCAATCTGAACAATATTGGTGTCTCCCTGGGTAATAATACTAATGAGATCAGTTTATCCCTACTCGCTCTTAAGAAAATGGAAGTAGATAGGTTTTCTGTTTTGTCAAGAGTACAGGGAGATGAGCAGGTTAGAAGTGATTGTGAGCATAACTCTTTCGCACCAAGTGATGATGAAGAATCCGACGAAAGATTTCTTCTTACTCACTTGGTCAAGGAAGTAACGGATATAGGCTTGGATGACTCGGATCTGGACACAAGAATTTGTGATCTTAAGGTATCCAGTTGTAAATCTAAGTCATCGTCCAAAAAAGAGAAGGCACGGAAAAAGGGTCAAAAACCTAGTAAGTCAGTTTTACCATGAAGGGAATATTTTGGAATAGCAGAGGTCTGTCAGACTTGGCTAAATTTCGATACATTTCCGACTCAATTAGGGACCTAACACTTGACTTTGTGGCTGTCATAGAAACCGGTAAACAAGATATGTCCAAAGCAAATATGTCTCGTCTTTCGGGAGGGGCTGATTTTGTTTGGCACTGTCTCCCCCCTAGGGGCCGGTCGGGCGGTATACTTCTTGGGGTCAATACAACAGTCCTTGATTTAACTTTAATTGTGGAAGGGGAGTTCTATATCAAATTCCATCTCCGCAATAAACGCGACAACTTCAAATGGATCCTTATGGCTGTATATGGTCCAGCACAAGAGGAGTTCAAATCTTCTTTTTTGTCCGAACTCGTTCGTGCATGCCAACAGAATCCATTGCCTGCTCTCATAGGAGGGGACTTCAATATTTTGCGGCATAGCAAGGAGAAAAGTAATAGTCGGTTCAATGCCAAATGGCCTTTCCTGTTCAATGCAGTCATAGACAGCTTCGATCTTAGGGAAATCGAGTTAACAGGCCGACAATTTACCTGGGCAAATTCTTTACCGCAACCTACCTTTGAGAAGCTGGATAGGGCGTTAATTACGTCTGAATGGGAATTTAAGTATCCAATGGTAACAGTACAGGCCCTTGATAGAGGGATCTCTGATCATACACCATTGCTATTAGACACCGGCGAACCTTCCTACTTTGGATTTGCAAAACAGTTCAAAATGGAACTCAATTGGTTTTCCCGAGATGATTTCTTGGATCGTGTCGCCGAAATATGGAATAAGCCGGTACATGGCCAAAACTCGGTTCAAAGATGGAATAGGAAAATGGGGGCCTTACGAAAACACCTCCGGGGATGGGCAGTCAATACCCATGGAGAGTACAAACAACAAAAAATCCATCTTCAGTCTATAATCTCTTCTTTGGACATAGCCGCAGAAAGTCGTGTGTTATCCGACGGGGAGTGTACACAACTACAAAATGCTCGTGATAAGCTGGCTAAACTTCTACGGGAGGAGGAGATCAAGTTTTATCAACGAGCTAAGGTCACGGATGTGCTCCTAGGAGATAATAATACTAGGTACTTTCAAATGGTGGCCAATGGTAAACACAGGAAGAAACGAATCTTCTCGTTGGAACATGACAATGGGAAAATTGAGGGACAGGCCAACCTTAAAAGTTATATCACCCAATTTTACAAAGAATTGTTTGGCCCTCCGGATGAGAACTTTTTCCTGCTGGAGGAACACCAGTTAGAGGATATCCCTCAGGTTGGTCAGAGCGAGAATGCATTCCTAACGGCCCCTTTCACTGAAAAGGAGATTCGGGAAGCAATTTTTGACATGGAACACAACAAGGCACCAGGACCTGATGGATTCCCAGCTGAATTTTATCAGAAGTGTTGGGAGATCATTAAACAAGATCTCATACAGATGTTCCATGATCTGCATAAGGGTGATATTCCTCTGTTCAGTCTTAATTTTGGTGTCATAACCCATTTGCCAAAGGTGCATGACGCAAATAGAATTCAGCTTTACAGACCAATTTGTTTACTGAATGTGAGCTTCAAGATTTTCACCAAAGTTGCAACGTTACGGATTAATTCAGTAGCAGATCACGTCATCAGTCCAAATCAAACGACATTTATGAGAGGACGCAATATCCTCGAAGGAGTAGTTATCCTACATGAAACTGTTCATGAACTTCATCGTAAGAAACTGAGTGGTATAATTTTCAAAATCGACTTTGAAAAGGCCTATGATAAAGTAAAATGGTCGTTTCTATTGCAAACACTACGGATGAAAGGTTTCTCACCTAAATGGATTTCTTGGGTGAATTCTTTCATATCGGGTGGCAGTGTGGCGATTAATGTTAATGACGATATCGGTCCTTACTTTCAAACAAAAAAAGGACTCCGACAAGGTGACCCTTTATCGCCAATCCTCTTTAATCTTGTTGCGGATATGCTCGCAATAATTGTTAACCGAGCCAAAGCAGATGGTCAAGTTACTGGGGTGGTGCCACATCTGGTAGATGGTGGTTTATCCATACTCCAGTATGCTGATGATACGTTACTCTTCATGGAGCACGACCTAGAAAAGGCTACGAACATGAAGTTGTTACTTTGTGCTTTTGAGCATCTATCCGGTTTGAAGATAAATTTCCATAAGAGCGAAATTTTTTGCTTTGGAGAAGCTAAAGATTGCGAAACCCAATATACAAATCTTTTTGGCTGTCATCCGGGTAGTTTTCCAATGAGGTATTTGGGTATTCCTATTCATTATAGGAAATTAACGAATGCTGATTGGAGACGAGTAGAAGAACGGTTTGAGAAACGCCTAAGTAGTTGGAAAGGAAAACATCTATCAACAGGGGGACGACTGACTTTAATAAATTCAGTACTTAGTAGTCTCCCAATGTATATGATGTCTTTCTTTGCGGTCCCAAAGGGTGTTCTTAAAAAACTAGACTATTATCGGTCTCGCTTCTTTTGGAACGGCGACGAGCATAAAAGGAAATACCGTCTAGCCAAATGGGATATCCTGTGCCAACCTAAAGAGCAAGGAGGGCTAGGGATTCATAATCTCGAGATCAAGAATAAAGCACTTCTCAGCAAATGGTTGTATCGGTTGCTGACAACAGATGGTACTTGGCAACAATTATTACGCAATAAATATTTAGACACAAAACCTATTGTCCAAGTGCAGTGGAAGTGTGGGGACTCTCATTTCTGGGGCAGTCTGATGAAGATTAAACGGGATTTTCTGAGGTTCGGATCTTTTATAATCAAAGACGGTTCGCAGGTTCGGTTCTGGGAGGACATATGGCTAGGAAATAGTACTTTACGAGATCAATATCCTCATCTGTACAACATAGCCCGCAAGAAACAAGATACAGTGGCTGACGTGTTGGGCTCATACCCACCAAATATATCATGGCGCAGAGACCTTATTGGGCATAAGCTAGCATTGTGGAGTAATCTCCTTTCTCGGCTGTCCAACATTGTTTTGAGCCAAGAGGAAGATGAATTCCGATGGAACCTACATCGGAGTGGAGAATTTTCTGTAAAATCTCATTACTTCGCATTGATCCATCAGGATGTCCCCATTTCTAACAAACGCCTCTGGAAGTTAAAAGTTCCTCTGAAGGTCAAGATCTTTTTGTGGTATCTTCGACGGGGCGTGATTTTAACAAAGGATAATTTAGTGAAACGTAATTGGCAAGGAAGTAAACAGTGTTGTTTCTGTCATGAAGATGAAACGATTCAACATCTGTTTTTTGAGTGCCGATTAGCTCGTATGGTTTGGGCAGTGGTTCATGCGTCTTGTGGTCTTTCTCACCCTCGTAGTGTGTCCAATATGTTTGGTACTTGGCTACAAGGGCTTCGACAGGACTTAAAGTATTTAGTACTTCTTGGAGCTGCTGCTACTTGTTGGGCTGTGTGGTTATGCCGGAATGCAATGGTTTTTGAAAACAAACAAATTTCTTTTTTGCAGGTTATTTACTCAATTTCGCATTGGCTCCGTACCTGGGCTATTCTCCAGAAGTCCGCTTTGTAGGATTTGGTTGTAGCGGCTTCGCAGTTCTTGGAGCAGGTGGCCAAGGAATGTTTTACCCGGGCACATGGGTGGCGGTCTAGTCTTCGGATTGATAGTCATTAGTGTTTCCCTTTTATTTCCCCTTTTTTTGTAAGGCTGTGTGCCGTCGAGGCAGAGGCTGGGAGGATTTCAGGTTGCTGTATCACCTTGATTTAACAATCTTGAAATTAATAAAACTTCCCTTTTCGAAAAAAAGTAGGTGTTCTGAGACTTCTACAGAGGTATATAATTTGTGTAATGGTGGGTGACTATGAGAGGAGCCTGGAGAGTGCACACGTATTTATATAATCGGCAGGAGGAACCAGAAAAGGACCAAAGTTTGTCATTTTGGACTGGGATCGATGGAGTTTTTACCGCCTTCATGTTGAAAAATTCAGAAGGACACACAAACTGTTTGGGCGTGAATCCTCAAAGCAAGCTGATCCAACCTCACATTTTAACAATCCATAAACACCACTCGTATCTTTTGCTGGAAATCTGTACCTTTTTAATTCTGCAGGAAGGATTGACTCGATTTTCCATCACTGACAACATTTTTTTTTGCACCAATCAATTGATGTAAAACTTCTAGCCCTTGCATTCTTGTCTATTGGGTTCTAGCCCTGGGGGCAAAGCTTGGGTCTTCAATATCACCAAAAATTAGTACCCAATATAATAGATTGATTTCTGCAATTCATGCTTTCAACATCACCAGTCGTGTTAAGTTGGTCAAATAAATACAGCGCTATTTGTTTGAAACAAACCCATCTGTGGTAAACCAAAACCTTCATTAACCATGGCCATGTCACGTTCGCGGTGTGTATCCGCAACCTATCTACAAAGAAAATAGAGCAACTTTCGTGTAGATAATGTAGATTGTCTTGAAGAAAGGCTACTCCCCAAACTCTTTCTAAAGTGGTTGTAGTAGATCTTCAAATGGAACTCTTTCAGTGTATTGTTATCTTTTGACAACTCTGGTCAGCTGTGGTGATGCATTCCTATTGCTTTCTATATTTTAAGATGATTGCTATTGAGAATTCAAAGTCATTGGCTTGAATGGAAAATATTTTAACAATTAGATGATGTTATAGCTTCACTGGAATGTGCAACAATTCAGCAATGTGCTTTAAGTTATATGTCATCTTCAGGTAAAGCCAGATTCAATTTGACATAGCTACACATTACGTGCAATGCATGTGGACTGATGGATCCCGGAAGGAAAATTTTCTCTTGGAGAAAGGATTTAAAGAACATGTGACACGGTTTACTGAAGACTCTTGCCACTACTACAGAAAAGGTCATCACAGACGGTTCGAAATCGTCATCACAGATGGTTTTGTGAACCATCTGTATTTATGGGTCAGTGATAGTCGAAGGTCATCACAGACGGTTTTGAGTTAAAAACCGTCTGTGATTATCAGCTATCACAGACGGGTTTTAACTCAAAACCGTCTGTGATATTCCCTTCAACCCCTAAATATATTTCTGTTTATTGGCTAGCCTCAGGAAATGCTAGCCATGCCCTCTGAAACAAGCAGATAATGACAGACATAAAATATATACAATTGACACATCTCATTTTATTTCAGATACATTTCACATCTCAATTCATTTCACATACATAAAACATCCAATTGACAACACACTTCATTTCACAAACATAAAGCATCCATTTCGCAAATCAATTAATTGAATTGAAATAAAATATCCATTAACAAATACAGAATTGTAAAAGATGTACACTGCATTTGCACTTAGAATTACAATAAAAAATCATTCTGGGCAGTGGAACTCTCCATCTGATTTTACAACTTTTGTCCACAAAAACCAAATGAACTCTCCTCGAATTTTTGCAAAATTCGGCTGTTTCAATGCAGATGTAGAGATGGACGCAGCCTGTCGATAGGAATATCAACGCGCGCATATATAAAACTTGACATGTATGAAATAAATGTGGGAAGATTGACAAACCTTAGAATTGGTGATCTTGGTAGAATCGAGGAGTAGTCTCATATGGTGGCACACGTAGTATCCACACGTGTTGCCCAGCTGCTGCTGGTGGCACTGCAAAAAATAGAATGTGTTAAATCAAGTGGCATTACTACTATGTGTTGTATATGATTAATTAATGTGTAGCTAGCGAATACCCGAAACTTGCGATCATGTTTCAAGGGCTTGGCCCATGTCGTCGAGGCACGTGTTTGTTGAACGTATGTGGTGAACGACCTTCGTTATTCGAAAAAGTTAGATTAGTCATTCGGAAGGAAAGAAAGAGTACAATGTACAATGTACGTACCTATCGACTATTTGGGCGATAGCTGTGTACTTGGATTTGTTCTTACTTAGAGAATCAAGGTATATAGCCTTGTTCCATTTTGGTATAATTACAATTAAAATCCAATGGAATTCCTCATTGTATGACATAAGAACAAATTCCTTATCTTGGTGAGCCAGCAGTGCTTTTGTAATATAGTCCTCGACGAAGGATGCATCCTCGTTGATGGTATCAATGGCGACCAAGCGTGGGTCCAGGAAACCAATTGGTGATTTCGATGATCTAGCTTCGGTCAGCATGAATCTATATATAACACAGAAAAGCAACAAATTGTGACATATATCGGTATTACGTGAACAGAGACTGTGATTGTACAGACTTACAGCGTCCAGCATCGAACGAGTGAGGCGTCGAGAGCGTTGAGCGTGAAAAGTTCAAATATATCGTCAAAGGTCACCGCGAAGACACAATCCTGAGCTTCATGCAAGAAATGTTCCGGCTTGAATTTGACAGTGATATCTGAGCGCCGTTGTGCCCCTGGCTTATTGGACTGTTCCATATACCAAGCGTGGAATCTTTGGCAACCAAATCCTAGTTTTTGGAGGTGCTCTTCCGGGAATAACATCGGCTCGCCTAGCACGAATTTGCGGGCCAATGGCATGTACAGGATATCGTCATCATCCATCGTCTTTGATTTGCCCTGGCCACTGCCTCGATTGTCGGTCGACTTTATGCTAGTCGACTGTAATGGTATAGACGGTGTAAGTTGCTCTGGCGAGAATAGCACCTGTGGAGATAGCACCGGTGCAGGTAGCTGTGGTTTGCACTGCCCATGTGGAGATGGCACCAGTGCATGTTGCTGTGGTTCGCACTGCACTTCTGGTCCTGCCACCGGTGAAGAAGCCTCCAGGGAGATGTCGCTTTTGGGCCACTGGATGAATGTTCCAATGGCCTGTCCTAGAGTCACGATCTCGTCGTTGGGGGGCTTCGGTAGCGGGACCACCTCAAAATTGACATACACACCATCCACATTAACTTTTGCGAAGCCTGGCGCTAAAGCTTGACCGTGCACCATGGCCCCGATACCAGACGAATATGCCTGGCCCCAAGCAGCGTACAAGGGAATGGAGCCATATCTCACTTGGAGCCTGCAGTTCGTAGGCTCCTACATAACGATACAAAATTAGCTACTCGAATAGGCCAATGGAGCAAGCATTCGAGAGGTAATAATTATTACCAGGATGTCGTCCATAGGAAATTTGGACTGGGTATGCGTCGGATTGGACGCGCAGCTACTCAGAAGGTTGTGCGGGCTAGCTAGCATAGTAGCGGCGGTGGCAGCCTGCTAACTTTCTGTCTGTTTCCGCACCTCATCTTTGCTTACCTCAACCATCTGAGCTAATAGCTCATCTCGAAGAGATTCCTTGATCTCTTCTCGTAGCTGTGCGTCACGCTCGGCTTTGTTTCTCTTCCTACGCCGATACATTCCGGAGTCATCTTGGAAACCATGTTTCCAAGGAACGTAAAGCCCAAGGCCTCTCGTACGACCCGGGTGCTCCTTGTTTCCCAGGGCCACGGAGAGCATATCATTCTCCCTTCTTCCCTGGAATGATCCCAGGGTAGATTCAAAACTCAGCTCTTCCTGCAAGAGCACGAAATGTCATTACAATTCGTACGAAGTTGTGGAGTAATTACAAGCTACGTAGTTCTATTGATATCTTACCAGGCGTTGGGACACTTGCTGGTCTGCTGGGTTTCGAAAGGAGATGTCCCCCGATGTCGTTGTAGATGACCTTGCTCTAATCCAATTTCGAGCGCGGTCATCCGGGATATTGGAAAACGGCGGGGCGATGTCCTGTGCAGCTGCCAGGTCATCCTCCTTGCTCCACTGCGGGATTTTACCCGCATACCCAGCTGTGCCAAGTCTGTGGGGGTGTGTGTTTTTTGCCTGGAGGGCCTTGTGCGCCATACTTGTACTTTTGAAATCTTCGGACGTCTTCATCGCCTTGAACTCTTCCCATTGTGGTTCCAGGAATAAGTATTTATGAAAAGGCGTTTCGTCCGTCTCCACGTATTTCCTGACAAGCGTGCTCTTGAAGTTCTTCCATGCTTTGCATGTCGCTAGGTAGGTTTGTCGTTGCACAGCGTATAGGTGTTCTTCTGGGAACTCGAACGATGCCAAAATTTCGGTCCACAACTCACGTTTCCGAGTGTCAGGCACGTTCTTCCACGAATTGTATGTGATCTCAATTCGTTCTCGTGCAACTATTCCGACCATGCTTCGGAATGCGCTTACCGCTTTATGAGGAAGGATAGGGACCCCAGATGCGTTTACCGCTGTGATGGTCTGTCGGCCCTCAGGCTTCTTCGATAGCCCTCTTCCTTGGCGTCTTGATGTTGGAGCGGACGCCTCCGGCGATGATGTTGAAGAATGCACGGGTGACATGTTGCTCATTTTGTGGGTCTATTAAGATAAGATGAGAAAGTGATCATATTGAATTGGAAGAGAGGAGAGGAGTAGAGGGGAGGGGGAGAAGGGAGGGGGTGATATGGACATACAGAGGGGGTGATGTGCCTATCTTAGCACCTACTTTAGTTGCTAATAATATAAACCAAATAGCAAAGTCCCTAAACTAGTGTATCCGGTTCATTGAACGGGAACACTAGAGTAGGTCACTTGCTTCATTTGCTGTTTTTTGGCTAGATACATGGAGCATTTGGGTGGAAAGATGAACTGTTTCTTTATCTGGGAACCTCATCCACAACATTCTCCACTCCGACAATCCTTCTTTTTCCCGCAAAATTCTAGGCAATTTTATTACAAAAGTGCAAAAAAAGACACTCCCAGATTATTCGGTGTCGGCTGCTCACCGAATAATCTGGGAATGTCTTTTTTTTTTGCACTTTTGTAATAAAATTGCCTTGAATTTAAGAAGGAAAAAGAAGGATTGTGGGAACGGGAACACCAGAGTGTGTCAGTTACTTCGTGCCCCTTGAAGGTCTATGTGGCATATATTATTACTACAAGATCTCTAAACAAAGTTCTATGAAGCAAATGACACAAACTAGTGTATCAGGTTCATTGAACCAGATACACTAGAGTGTGTCACTTGCTTCATGCCCCTTGAAGGTCTATGTGGCATATACACTAGAGTGGTCCTTGATTGCTTAATGTGTTCTCTCAAATTGTAGGGTTGCACAAGATTAATCTTGGCCGTCCCGCTACTAAATAAGGAAGCAAGAAAAGTGAAGCATGATAAGATGAGGAAGCAAGAAAAGTGAAACATGATGCTCAATGTTAGGAAGAGAGGAGAGGAGTAGAGGGGAGGGGGAGAAGGGAGGGGGTGATGTGGACAGAGAGAGGGGTTATGTGCCTATACTATATACTATAATACTATATACTAACATAACAAGCAATGTAATATGTACTAATAGCAAACTAATTAAGCTACTGCAGTAAACAATGTACCAAATAGCAAACTAATTAAGCTACTGCAGTAAACAATTAATGTACCAATGTAATATGTACCAAATAGCAAACTAATTAAGCTACTGCAATAAACAATGTACCAAATAGCAAACTACTTAAGCTACTGTAGTAAACAATGTACGAAATAGCAAACTAATTAAGCTACTGCAGTAAACAATTTACCAAATAGCAAACTAATTAAGCTACTGCAGTAAACAATGTACCAATGTAATATGTACCAAATAGCAAACTAATTAAGCTACTGCAGTAAACAATTTACCAAATAGCAAACTAATTAAGCCTAGTCCATCACAATGCTCAAAACCATAGTCCATCACATCACAATACTCAAAACCCTAGTCCATCACAGAAAGTGCTCACAATGCAGTCGGTAATCGAGGGGAGGTGGCCGGCGAGGGGCTCGGGGAGGCGGTCGACGAGGGGCTCGACGGAGGCGGCCGGCGAGGGGCTCGGGGAGGCGGTCGACGAGGGTTCGGGGAGGCGGAGGCAACGACGGGCTCGACGGAGGCGGCCGGCGAGGGGCTCGGGGAGGCGGCCGACGAGGGTTCGGGGAGGCGGAGGCGACGACGGGCTTGGGATTTACTTGGATCTAGATCGAATAACTGCGCAGCGCACAGGGAAAACCCTAGCCAGAGGGTATATATAGGGAGGTTATCACAGACGGTTCTAAGTTTAAAACCGTCTGTGATAGTATAAATATCACAGACGGTTCTCAGTTTATAACCATCTGTGATAGTTATATTATCACAGACGGTTTTAAACTTAGAACCGTCTATGATATTGATATCACAGACGGTTCTAAGTTTAGAACCGTCTGTGATAAGCCTTCCCGACTGTAGTTATTAAGACAACACCAATAACCGCAGCTGCATTCATATCCACCACCAAACAGCTGCATTCATATACAACACCAACCAGCTGCATTCATATCAACCATCACATGTACATCACACATATACATCACATATACATAAATGCCAATACTCATATACATTTTGTCACACATTTTCACATATACATCTCAAAATTGACTACATCACATATTTTCACATATACATAAATGCCAATACTCATATACATTTTGTCACACATTTTCACATATACATCTCAAAATTAACTACATCACACATTTTCACATATACATAAATGCCAATACTCATATACATTTTGTCACACATTTTCACATATACATCTCAAAATTGACTACATCACACATTTTCACATATACATAAATGCCAATACTCATATACATTTTGTCACACATTTTCACATATACATCTCAAAATTGACTACATCACACATTTTCACATATACATCTCAAAATTGACTACATCACACATTTTCACATATACATCTCAAAATTGTCACACATTTTCACATATACATTCTTATTGTACTTGCTTATTTCCTTTAAAAATTAGCACTTCATCATGATCAATGCGTACGTAACTAGTTTCGTCACGTTGTTCATCGTCGACCCTTATGCCATTTCCAAAAGGAGGTAACTCGTCAAATTGATTGTATTCCTCCTCGTCCACTACATTCTCCACTCCGACAATTCTCCTTTTTCCATGAAGAACTACATGGCGTTTCTTATTTGCCGGGTCAGTTACATAGAAAACTTGAACAACTTGATTGGCGAGTACGAATGGTTCGTCTTTGTACCCGACACGTTGGAGGTCCACGGTTGAGACACCGTACTTGTCAACCTTCACCTGTGGGAGATGCACCCAACGGCAGTGAAAAAAGGGGATCTTGAAAACCACATAGTCGAGCTCCCAAATCTCTTCTATGAAGCCATAGTACGAGTTTCTCGACCCATCGGTACTGAATGCATCTATGCGGACACCGCTGTTCTGGTTAGTGCTCTTGACATCCTGAGACTGCGTATAGAATGTGTACCCATTTATGTCATATCCATGCCATGTCACAACTGTAAATGTCGGCCCTTTGGCCAACCATGTCAGCGTCTCACTCGGCGAGCTCCTAGCGATTTGCTCCTTCAACCATTGGTTGAACCGACGGTTGTGTTGCCTCATGATCCAAACATCCGGCCGCTCCGGATTCTGTTGCCGAAGCACATCCTTGTGCTGGTCCACATAAGGCGCCACTTCAGTCATGTGTTGCAACACCGTGAAATGGGCTTGAGTATACGTGTCCATATCTGGAGTGATTGCTTTCCTTCCGATAGTTCTGAGATCCTTCAGCCTCCCCTCATGATGAGATTGAGGGACACCTATCGGTTGAATCTGAGCCATATAATCGACACAAAACTCAATGACCTCTTCGCTTGCATAACCTTTGACGATGCTGCCCTCCGGCCGAGAACGATTCCGTACGTAGGACTTGAGAATTCCCATGAACCTCTCAAATGGGTACATGCTACGTAGGAATACAGGCCCGCACATTTTTATCTCCCACACAACGTGAACAATGAGATGGACCATGATATCGAAAAATGAAGGAGGGAAATACATTTCAAGGTGACATAGAGTCATCACCACCTCGTCCTGCAGAGCATCTAGTCCTTCCGGATCGATGACCTTCTGAGCAATTGTGTTAAAGAAATAACATAGCCTCATGATTGTCTCTCGGACTTTGATCGGCAAAATATTTCTAATTGCAATAGGGAGCACCTGTGTCATCAGCACATGACAATCATGAGACTTCATGCCATTTAACTTCAAATCTTGCATCGAAACAAGTTTCTTCACGTTGCTGGAGTAACCAGACGGAACTTTGACACCATGCAAGCACTGGCACATTTCTGTTTTCTCAGCCTTGGACAGAGTGTAACACGCAGGGGGAAGGTACGTTCGTCCATTATCAGTGCTTGTCGGTGCTAACTCCGGCCTTATGTCCATGTCAGCCAAGTCAAGCCGTGCGTTGACACCGTCCTTTGTTTTATCACGGATGTTCAGTAAGAGACCAATCAAGCTGTCGCACACATTCTTTTCTACGTGCATGACGTCGATGCAGTGCCGAACATCTAGGTACTCCCAATAAGGTAAGTCCCAAAATATTGATCTCTTCTTCCAGGTGTTCTTCTCATGAGCCCTCAATTTACGTCCCTTTCCGAGGACAACATCTAATTAATCCTTAACCATATCATAAACCTCGTGTCCCCTTAAATGCCTTGGAGCTGAACCGTCTTCCTTCTCTCCGTCAAATTGTTTCTTCATCTTGCGGTACGGGTGAGCCCTCCGAAGGAACCGGCGGTGACGCATGTAGACGGTTTTGCGTGAGTGTCTCAGCCACACACTCTCGGTACCATCTAAACAGTGAGTACAAGCTTTGGCACCTTTTGTACTATGACCCGATAGGTTACCAAGGGCAGGATAATCATTTATGGTGCAGAACAATAAGGAGCGCAGAGTGAAGTTCTCTCATTTGTATGCATCCCATACCTGTACCCCTTCGTTCCATAGTACTTTTAGATCTTCCACCAACGGTGCTAGGAACACATCGATATCATTCCCAGGTTGTTTTGGCCCTTGGATAAGTATCGACAGCAAAATGTACTTTCGCTTCATACACAACCAAGGAGGAAGGTTATAGATGCAGAGAGTCACGGGCCATGTGCTATGTCGGCTGCTCATGCTACTGAAAGGATTCATTCCATCTGTACTCAGTCCAAACCTTATATTCCTTGGTTCTGCACCGAACTCTACAAACCTCCTATCGATGTTTCTCCACTGCGCGGAATCAGCAAGGTGTCTTATCATTCCATCCTTCTTGCGCTCCTCCGAGTGCCAACGCAGCAGTTTTGCCTCCTTTGGATTTGCAAACAACCTTTTCAAACGGGGAATTATAGGAAAATACCATGCCACCTTAGCAGGAGGTCCTTTCTTCGCCTCTGTTCCCTCGCCATCATCTGATTGATTGTTACGTTTGTATCGGGATGCGTTACACACCGGACATACATGCATGTTTGCATACTCTTTACGGTAGAGGATACAGTCGTTCGGGCATGCATGTATTCTTTCTACTTCCATTCCCAACGGACAAAGAACCTTCTTGGCTTTATACGTGATTTTAGGCAACTCATTTCCCTCCGGAAGCATGTCCGCTAAAAGACCTAGCAGCGCCGTGAAACTCTTGTCGGACCAACCGTTGCTTGCCTTCAATTTCAACAGTTCAAGCACGGCCGACAACCTCGTGTACTTGCAGCCCGTGTACAGAGGTTTCTCTGAGTCCTCCATCAAGCCACGGAATTTAACATACTCTCTCTCATCATAGTTCTCTTCTACATCGCGAAGCATCTGATCCAGATTATCATCGTGCAACCTATCAGAATCCGAGCCACAATCGACATCAGCCGGCGGCATGTCATTCACTTCACCGGCGATGTCATCCGGGGGCATATCATTCACTTCACCGGCGATGTCATCCGGCGGCATATGATCATTCACTTCGCCATGACTGGTCCAACACGTATAATCCTTTTTGAAACCCCTCCGAATCAAGTGCGCTTCAATTTGCCCTCGGTTCTTAAACATCTTCAAATTCTCGTAGTCAGTGCATGGACAGCACATATATTCCACCCCCTTATTCAACATATCCTCCTCGGCGGCTCTTATAAAAGCAGAAACGCCATTAATGTACTCTTCACTCACACGGCTCGCGGCATACATCCAGCTTCGGTCCTACGTTACGTACATATATAACAACTTAGTATTAAAATCTAGATTAACTAATTATAACTACATATATACCGGCCACATTTATTATATTCAGACTTAATTTGCTAGCTCAATTCATATTACAAACACAACAACTATTATATAACCAACAATTTTGCAAATTAACCATCTTCAATAACCACTCATGGATTACTTAGACCTAAATTGTAATGCAATTAAAGAAAAAAATAAATTTCATTACTAACCATATCTACAGCAACCAGGAAAGTCTGAATCTTAATACAAAGCTCAATCTCTGCCTCTTCCCACCAAATTAACTGGCCTAAAATCGCCTAGCTTCCTCCCGAGTGAAAAAGTGCGCAGCAGTGGCTAGATCTGGATCGAAATGAAGACAGATGCGGTCTGAGTAGCGCAATAAATGCCTTAGTCATTATCACAGACGGTTTGTAATAAAAAACTTATCACAGACGGTTTTAAATAAAAAACCGTCTGTGATAAATATTATCACAGACGGTTTGTAATAAAAAACTTATCACAGACGGTTTTAAATAAAAACCCGTCTGTGATAAATATTATCACAGACGATTTTTTATCAAAAACCGTCTGTGATAAGCTTCATACCAGAACCCTTCGCGCGTGTTTCGATGCCAGAACGCTTCGTGTTTCGATCGTCTAATTAACGTCTCTCGATCGTTATATGAAGCGTCTATATCATTAATGTTTGGGTATACGAACCGTCTGTGCTAAAGGTTAAATATGTGTGCCTAATCCAGGTCTCTTCTACGTACGTACAATACAATATACAATACAACATGGCTTCTACTGTTCTTGTGATCATCTCCTTCCTCTCATCTGTTCATCAAGAATTGTTCGGCCGGAACCTTACACAGGCGGCCAGCAATTTGCATCTGGAGCAGCTTCTCCGCACCCGCCCTGCTCTCCTTCCCCGACTTTCTTGCATCCGTCAGCTTGACCTGATCCTCCGCCGTCGACGGAGGCGTCTCGCTGCCGCTCAAGAAAGGGAAACAGCCCTCACCCTGGTTCTTCTCCACAATGTGCGCAAAGCGGAAGAAGCTCTACACGCATTGGAGAGACTGGTGGATAGCCTTGCCGATCAAGCAAATACGGCAGATTCTGAGGAATCTTTTCATGCTATCCTCTACGACATTATGGATGCTGCTGATCATTTGCCTAGGCTGGAGGAGGAAGTGCTGAGGACAAGGGCAATCTTAACGGCGTTCGAGAATTTAGCGGCTGATCCTCCAAGTCCCCAAGTCGAAGAAGAAGCGTACGAAGCCCAAAAGATTACAATCTGGGAAACTCTTTACCTGTCCGACTTTTGTAATAAATTTTCCTCTAATTGAAATTAATAAATTTGCCTTTAATTTATGATCTCTTGTCTCAGTAGTTCTGTAGTTAAGTTATTAGAAGCAATGTGTACTTATATATTAACCTCTGATCTAGAATATGACAGAGAAAGGGACATCACAGACGGTTCTTGTTAAAAACCGTCGGTGAACATTCACAGACGATTCTTAACAACAACCGTCTGTGATAGTCGACACAACACAGACGGTTTTTTATAAAACCCAGATTATCACAGACGGGTTTTAATAAAAACCGTCTCTGATTTTCCAGTATCACAGACAGTTCAGCGGTAAGAACCGTCTGTGATACTCCTTTTTCCCGCCACAAATACCACAGACGGCCTTCAAATTAAAACCGTCTGTAATAGTGTACATTACAGACGGTTTCACAAAACCGTCTGTGATTTGGCGTCTACTATTAGCCTTTCTGTAGTAGTGTGCTACTCAGGGAGCACATGTATTGTTAGAAGTAATCTTGTTTCCGTTTTCTTGCCGTATCTGAGTTTCCATGTACAAGTCCGTGTATACGAATGCGTATGAGTTTTGAGTCTGAGTCGATTATGGTTTTGGATCTCTGATCGTTTATGTAGCCTTTAAAAGGCCACGTAGAGTCTTGTAACAAGTATCGAAGAACAAGAAGCGATCAGGGTGATCGAAACGAGCGAGAGAAATAAAGAAAGCGGAGTGCTTTGGCTCCTGGAAATTATCAAGTTCGACGTGTTCGCAGACGTAGTCATAAACGAGTTACGACCACGACGATCGAGCGGAGGTGTCCGTAGGAGCAGAAGACGTGGTCGTAAATGAGTTACAATCACGGTCACGGGGCTGAAGACGTGGTTGTAAGCTTTACGACCACGGTGGTTGATAGAGTCTTCAACATGGTCGTAAGTCACAGCATGGTCATAATTGAGTTACGACTACAGCGTCGAGCTTACTACGTGGTCGAAGGAGCGCAACATAGCATGAACATTATCGTAACTCTCATCAGCTGAAGTTACGACTACATGGTTGGAGCTAGAGGCATGGTCAGAGTAGCCACAACGTGGTCATAGCTAGATTCAAAGTGGTCGTAAATCGACTCTATGTGATCGTAGCGACTGCATTGAGTGGTCGAAACTGCAACAAGTGGTATTAGAGCCTGTTGATTTTTGTGATTTCTGAAGATCATGGGTGATAAGGTGAAGACCCAGAGTGGGCTAATCTCCCTCTAGTACTCTCTCCTGACGATTGACAATTACCCAGTATGGGCAATGAAGATGAAGGCAAACATGCGCGCCCAGGGAGTCTGGGGTTCAGTCGATCTGAAGGGGAAGAATAAGGAGGTGGACGACAAGGTGAATCAGGCGACTTTGGCCATCATCTACCAGGTGGTGCCAGATGCGATGATGTATCAGCTCATTGGCAAGGAGACGGCACAGGAGGGGTGGGAGACACTGCAGATGATGCACGAGGGCATTGATCGTGTGAAGGAGGTGCAGCTCTAGAATTTGCAAAGTGAGTTTGAGAATCTCAAGAAGGGAGAGACCCAGTTGGTGGACGAGTTCATCGGCAAGCTGACTTCTTTGTATAATCAGATTAATTATCTTGGCGACAAGATGGAGGAATCTGTGGTGGTAAAGAAGTACTTGCGCGTGCTTATAGAGAAGTACATACCTGTTGTCACCACACTTATGTACTCCTCTGATATAGACAAGAAGAAGATAGAGTAGATCACCAGCTCTCTTAATGCGCATGAGGAGTAACTAAATGGGTTTCAATCACGTAACGAGCAGGGATCTCAGACTCATAACGAGTAGGCATTACTAGTAAAGGGAGGTCTGAGAGATGATCGTGGCTCATCAAACAGCCGTGGGAGGGGGCGCGATCGAGGCGGCCGGAGTGGCCGAGGCGGTAGAGGTGGCCATGGAGACAAGGTTGAGCAAGGCGGTGGTGACAGATCCCGTGATAAGTCACATGTCAAGTGCTTTGAATGTGGCGAATATGAGCACTACGCGTCAGGATGTCGCAGCCATATAAAGTGTTTCAACTGTAACGAGTACGAGTACTATGCTTCAGATTGTCGAAGCAAGAAGAAGGACAGAGAGGTGAACCTCGCCCAAGATGAAAAATAAGATGAAGAACTGGGACTACTTCTCTCCTCATATGTTGAAAAGGTGCCGGTCATGGTAATACTGAGTGAGGAGAACATAGTTCCAAAACTACGCACCAAGGAAAGTAGCCATGATCACACGGATTAGTGGTCTTGGACAATGGAGCAAGCAACCATATGAGGGAGATTGCTTCATGTTTCATGAGCTCGACGAGAAGGTTTGGGGCAAGGTTAAGTTTGGCGACGGCTCCACGATGGAGATAAGAGGCAAAGGGATGATCATGTTGCAATGCAAGAATGGAGATAAGAAGTTGTTGACAGAGATTTACTTTATATTAAGTTTGTGCAACAACATACTTAGTCTCGGGCAGATGACAGAAAGAGGGTGCAGGGTGGTGCTGCAAGATGAGTTCTTGTGTGTTGTGACAAGAACAAAGATTTGTTGATGAAGATGAAAAGATCTCCAAATCGGTTGTACAAGATTTCTTTGAAAATTTGTAAATCAGTTTGTCTAAAAAGCAGTCTGGAGAAGCCAGATGCAGGCGATAGTAGATCGGGTGCACGAGATGGCACGAAGCCAGACGCAGCTCATGAAGATGACGGCGGGTACGCAGCTGTAACAGAAGTCTTTGGAGATGCAAGCCGAGGCATGCATGTAGGCAGAGGCTTGCTCCACGTGCATGCACTTGAATACAGAGATAGCGGATCCCAACAGCAGCAAGCCCGCGCACATGCAACCCACTCGCATGCAGACAACACTGATGGCTACGGTTCAAAAGGTACATCAACAACAAGTAGGTGCAGACGCAGGGAATCCACAAGTGAGATGCACGGGATGCGCGGAAAAGGTGATGTTCCAAGCAAGAGGCACATGAGGTGCGGGGGTAGGCTAGGCCAAAGCGGGATACGCAGGAGCGGCATTAGTGGGATGTGCAAACGCAAAGACTAAAGGTGGCGTGATCTCAATCGAGATATGCATAGGTGAATGAGGATAGGCTCAGGGAACAACGAAGCCAAGGTGGCTATGGGAGCAGGTGCTCCAGCCCAGGCAGGTGTACAAGGAAGGACAGGATCAGTCCAGGTGCGTGGTGCAGCAAGCATCAAATTGTGCAAAGCTCAGGAAGGAACGGCGCACGGGAGTGCAGGTAGAAGGAAGAAGTTGAAGCAAGAGAGATGATCGGCATGATCAAGATGGAGAAACAAGATTAAGGAGGTGATTGTTAAAAGTAATCTTGTTTTCGTTTTCTTGTCGTATCCGAGTTTTAGTGTACAAGTCCGCCAATACAAATATGTATGAGTTTTGAGTCCAAGTCGATTTTGGTGTCCAATCTCTGATCGTTTATGTAGCCTTTAAAAGGCCATGTAGAGTCTTGTAACAAATATCAAAGAACAGGAAGCGATTGGGTTGATCAAAACGAGAGGGAAAGAAATAAAGATAGCAGAGTGCTTTGGCTCCTGGAAATTATTGAGTTCGATGTGTTCGCAAATGTGGTCATAAACAAGTTACGACCACGGCGATCGAGCGGAGGTGTCCACAGAAGAAGACGACGTGGTCGTAAACGAGTTACGACCACGGTCACAAAGCAGAAGACATGGTCGTAAGTTTTATGACCACGGCGTTCGATAGAGTCTTCTACGTGGTCGTAAGTCACAGCGTGGTCATAATCAAGTTGCGACTATAGTGATTGAGCCTACTACGTGGTCGAAGGAGCGCAGCGCAGCGTGAACGTTGTCGTGACTCTTGTCAGCTGAAGTTACGAGTACGTGGTTGAAGCCAGAAGGCGTGGTTGGAGCAGCCATAGCGTGGTCGTAGCTAGACTTAGAGTGGTCATAAATCAACTCTGCATCATCGTAGCGACTGCAGTGAGTGGTCGAAACTGCAACATGTATATATAGTCAGGGAAAACAATTTTTGGTTTAGAAAAATTCTCGGCCCTAAAATTTCAATCATGCAGTTCGAATGGAAGAAATACGATTATATGGAAACAGCAAAATTGCAGCAAAATCTCAGAAATCTCGGTCAAATCTTGAAAAATTTTGAAGTGAGCCAAATGTTTTAGTCGAAGTGCGCTTTTCTCTGAGGGGGCAAGATAACCGAAATTCACCGAATTTCGTGAAATCTTGTCCAAAATTGTTTTCCCTGTATATAGTTGCCGTGCTCACTAAATTTCTCTTTTTCTTTGTAATCTCTGGATCTTCTCCATTTCTCTGTTCATCAGAGCATCCATCTACATGAGTGACTTTAACACACTTCCTTCCTACCTTTTAAACTTATATTTGCCTATTGTAACTTTTGTCTTCTTTCTCTATCACAAGTTTAGTCCTTTGAGTATTCTGATAGAATTTGCACGCATTTAGTAGGGAGCAAGAGTCCAACCAATTCGTGGAGAACCATGCATCTGAGATAAATCCTTCTCCTGCATAATGTGAACATGTCTTTTCCTCTATGAGAAGGTTACTTCTGTATACAGCAATATGATGTCTACTTCATATTTTGTGTAATTTTAAGATATGTGAGCGTGTGAGTGCGTAGCCCATATCCCGGTTCAATCCCCAACAAGGTAAGGGTGAAAAAATGGCTTTCTTTTAAAAAGATGAATTATTTGCACGATCAATGGTTCACAACTACACCTATTTTTCGAGGGGGTTGCAAAATAGCCTGAATGTGTGACTTTTAGTTAGTCGTGTTGCAGCTGTTGCTTATACAAAGCCGAATCTTCTTTTTTTTTAGGGAACGCGTAGAAGCACTGCGCGCCTTTGTATTAAGATGGGTGAAGCTTCAGAGCTAGAATCTGAAACAGGTTACATTAGACTGAAGCAAACAGAGTAGAGCTTACAGACAGAAATTGACTCAATGCTCATAGAGTGAGCAGAACGGGTAGAAAAGAAAAAACTACCTAACCAAGGCTAACAGAGGGGGGAGTTGTTCCTCTGTTCGGCAATAGCAGCGACCCAACGCCAGTACGACGCCAGCAAACTATTTTATCATGGATCACGGACGAAATAGATATAATGTCTGATGAGGCAATAGGGTCCCGATCTTTCGATAGGATGATAACTTCGATTTTGGTGGAGGTGACTCTTGCGAATCGACTACAACCGAACAATGTCACTTGCACTTTAGCAATCACTGAACCACACTCCAAGTTGTTATCAACCGTGCCAAGAACGCGGTTGACCTGATCACGAAAGTCTATTCCTGCATGCAACCGAATAACACGCAAGAACAAGATAACAAATAATCTGAAATTGCAAATATTTATATTGAGCTCAAAAGTTGGGATTCCGAAGGCTGTCTTGACAGGTGGTCGTCTGACACAACCGAAGAACAGAAGTTTGCACAATGGCTAAACCTAAACTCAACGAAATCCAAAAAAGTTCAAAGGGGGTAGAGGATGAATATATGAGTTGGAGAAGAGAGAGGGGTAGCCAAGGGTCGTTCTAGGGTCGGACACCCACCCTAAAAAAATTACAAAGCCCTTGGGCCTAATTGGAGGTGGCGCAGCACCTCTAGAGTCAGATTCAGAAATAGTACTGACTTGTTTCGGTGATATCTTTCCATACAGAAGGAATTTTGAGATGAGACTAGATCCATTGAAAAGAGGATAAGATAAGCTTTCCATCAAGTACTCACCCATCCCAAACGGACTCCGGATGCGAATTCTATACATGTTGGAAGTCGGTCCTATTAGGCTGAATCAGCGTCGGATTTTTTTTGGCGATTGCGATGTGACCAAAAGGTTTATGAAGCTAAGGCCTTACGCATTGGATGGGCCTTGGAATAAGCTTTCCAACAAGCACAAGAACACCTAAATCGGACTCCGTTTGTGAAAGTTATGGTTGTTTTATTACAGGCCTGTCTAGCTGTCCCGAACCGAATTCGAATTGAGTTCTGTGTTTCCGAGTTTGATTTCGGTTGGGCTTGAGGAAATTCAGAATTAGGCTTGGAAACCTTATCCAAAACATGAGCTTTAAGTTCTTAGACCTCTTCCCTTTTGCCCTCCCACTGCATGGCTTCTTCTTGCCCTTCTTCTTCCTTATTTTTCTCCATTGATTTGGCCCCGGCCTCCTTCTTTGTCAGACCCAGATTTTTCAATCTGGAATCTACTGTGTCTCACTGCACTAATCCCTGGATCAGTAGTTAGTGCACACAGGTACATTGCTGAATCATGACATACATCGCATAATAATATTACAGAGTCTGAAATACACCACATCGGGTGAATGTTTACAAAAGGGGCCGCTTTGGCCAAATGTCTTCATTACATAACTGCAGCGGAAATAGTAGCAAAAGTAAACCCAAATCCACAGGCAAGCGACCAGTAGGGTAATGTGTACAGTATATGTCACCAGGGACCCGGTAACATATAAGTACACAATGCCTAGAGTCTACTTGTCTATGTCTAACCAACGAGGCCTACGCCTTAATTATCGCCTTTGCTTCCGTCGACGTTGGCAGGGGCCTCCTCATAGGCGTAAGGTCCTTGAGTTCCTGGTTCTGAATTTTGTCGCAAAGCGAGCATGAGCACTCCGACCCCGTGCTCCGCGAGCCAATACACAAAATGCAAATAAATAGTATGCATGGCTTAACAAAGGAGAGGCTCGGGTTATTTTGTTTTGCAAGGAGTGCTTTTGAATACAATTAATTAAAAAGCCCTATGACTTAGCAATTTTGGAACAAATCATAATGTACCAGGAAATGCATTATTAATATCGATTCAGATTCCATCCACCGTTACATGGCATCTGCACCATATAGCAATTCCTTCAGCGTTATAGCCGCTTAACTTACCACTGGGACGACACCCAGGACAATTCCAAACCAGGGCAGTCCTTCGCCCTTCAAGTTTTCCCTTCTTCCAAGTTCCAATATTTTGTAAACAGAACTATATCTAGTTAAGTTCCCATGTCTGCCCTTGACCGTGGGCACGGCTATTCGAATAGTTTTAGACTCTGCAGAGTTTGCACACTTTACCCACAAGAGATAAATCCACTCGTTGCCCCACATGATTCCTTAGCCATGCGGTTGAGTAGACTATCACAGGACTTTTACAATGCATTTTTCCTAGCAGGGTTACGTCCGCTAAGGTTTCCACTTCTTCTGGGTACGACCACCATTCCAGAAGCCCCCTCTTGCGCCGTCACGTCGGAGGATGTGGCCATCCTCTACCCGCCCGTGGTCACACCGGCGCAACCCTTACTAAGTCGATGCAAATTAGTTAGCCCTGCCTACATTTTGCCAGCTTGTGGTCGTACTTGTTGTACACTGGGAGGTCATGACAAGATTCAGTCCTTAGTAGTATCTGGGCGGTCTACCACTAACCACTTTGTGCTTCCACTGCACCACACTCTCACACCATCGAACCAATCCGCCCAGATATTTAAGCAAGTTGGGATTTTTGGGAGCATAAAATAGTCATATCAAAATATACCAGTCATTCCCACCATGACTGCCCAACCAACTTTTCTCATGATTAAAAGTGATGCTTGGGCGCTCTCGCGCCCATGAGTATCTAAACAATACTACGCATGGCATACAATTACGGACTGATTTTCGAAAGGTTACTATTATAATTTGTGCTAGGGCGACAATGTTCACATGTTCAAATATTTCAAAGGAGGGGTAATATTAACCAAGTACACAATGGGATATAACTATAATCTTAAATTAACATGTATTTGCATATAACATAACAGCATGCAATTTGATAATTTAAACAAAAGTAGTTTGGAGAAAACGTAGGTTCAACATGATCAAAGTATTGACTCGCCTGAGTCTCGGGGGTCTTGGTCTTGATCTTCAGAAGCTTCTAGGGTGGCAGCCTCGGCCTCTTCTTCTTGAGCCTCGTATGCTATTTAATCGCGCGAGAAACCCAAAATAAAGAAAAGCGACATTCATTCAAAATACCACCAGAAATTCAAATGAACTCTAAAAATTATGATTTTAAATCCATTGGATAGATCTTGAATTTAGATGACTTTAGAAATTTGTTTCACCCCAATCAGAGTTAAAATGAATAAGTTACATTCATTTAAAGTTCTCAGTTCCTAAAAATCCCAGAAATTACGAAAATCTGACATGTGGGTCCCACTGGTTGTTTTTAGTTCATTTACATTACTTTTATACCCATGTACAGTGTCTATGACATGTGGGACCGACCAGCATTTTTAATTCATTTTTGTTATTTTATTATCTCAGTATTGTATCTATGACAGGTGGGGCCTACCCATTTTACTATTTATTTTATTTTCCCATCCGGGGCCTCTGACATGAGGGGTCCGGCTGTCAGTGGGCCACTTCGGGTCGCGGCCACTGACTACTGGGGCCCACCTGTCAGCCTGCAGTAAAACGAAGAAAACTCAACCCGGCCTGCGGAGCCAGAGGCTCGAACGCGCGACCGGGGAGGTTTGGGGGGGAGAGACGAGCGGTGGTAACCAAGTGAGCGGGGAGGCGTTGCCTACCCTGTAAGGATGACAAATCCTTTTGGTGTACGTCGTCGAGGGGGCCGGACAGAGGAGTCGGGGGCGACGGTGGCCGGCGGCGAGGGGCTGTTCGGGGAGGTCCGGCGGAGAGTCGAAACGCGATCCTCGAGCTACGGTGAAGACGAGGATGCAGTCGCCCGGGGCCGAGGAGGTCCGGAGAGGGGTGGGCGGCGAGCGGCGGCGGCGGCCCGGGGAGGCTCTCGGTGGCGGCGGCGTACGTGCGTCGGGAGGCTCGGGCGAGGCCGGGGGCGTCTTCTTGGTGCTCTGGATATGGTCCTGGCGCGGGGAATCGATGGCTAACAGTGGGAATTGACGTGGGGATCCGTCACCGGAGTTGGGGAAGGAGCTAGTCCTGCCGGCGATTTAGTGGCTCCCGGTGCAATTGCTTTCGGGGGAAGGGAGTGTGCAGTGTGGGGAGTCGAATGGAGGCCTCAGTGTCCTTTATAGGCGGCCGAGTGGAGCTGGCAACGAGCGGCGCCCGTGTGGTCTTTGTCGGAGCAGGTGGCGGAGGCAGCCGGTGACGTAGGCGGCTTTAAATGCCAGGCGCACTGTAGAGTGACGCAGCGCACCCACCCCCGCGCGGTCTCCTCCGCTTTTTCGCCTCGCACGCTCGGGTGGCGCGGCAGACGACCGGCGCCACGTGGCCGGGCCGAAGCGACCGGGCGGGGAAACTGTGGGCGGTGGCGCCGAACCGGGGGCGGAGGCGGTCTTGCAGGCGCTCCACCGGGTGACGGGACGGCTCGGCAAAGCTGGCGGGGGCATGGGCGCCACGGGGACGCACGGTGCAAAGCTTGGCAGGAGCATGATGGCGCGGGCGCACGCGGGCGGCGGAGGAAGAAGTAAGAGGGGAAGACGGGCGCGGATGCGGGGTCACCGGCCAGAGGGAGAGCGATCGGGCGTAGCCGGGCCCGCCGGCAGTGGCGGAAAGAGGCGCGGGCGGGGGAGGCCCGCGGTCAGGGAGAAAGAGCGGTGGGGGGGCAGGGCCCGCTTGCCAGGGGCGCGCGCGCTGCGCGCGGCTGGGCCGTTCGGCCGAAGGAAGGATGGGGTTGGGCTGGCTTCGGCTGGCCCAACTCCATTCCATACTATATATTTTTTTATTTATTTTTCTTGCTATATTTTTAGGTTAAACTTTGGGAAAAATTTTCTGTATAAATCCCCAGATATTATTTCAATTCCTCTCTCCTAATTTCTGGATCATCTTTTCAGATTCTTAATTCCAATTTAAATTTTCCTTTTAATTGTACATTTTCTTTTTATTTCAAATTTTGGGGAACCTTAACCAAAACCTCGAGAAAGCACCATAAAATCCAAATCCAAAAATTAAAATATATTGCAGGATAATTCAAAAACTTTATATCTCCAAATTTCAAATTTTTAGGGATGTTACATTCTTCCCCTCGGTTCAAAAGTCTTCCATTTGTCAAACCTAAGAATGTACAAAGTAGTGATATGAGGTAGTACTCCATTCTCATGAATAACATTATTAGGAATAGATAGAAGTGAATTCACCTTTTGTTCAATCTTGATATTGGGTGCTATGGTCGTATACGTTTGTGATATGGTCACATCAATGTCCCTTTCTGTGTTGTTGAAGATGTGGGAGTTTCGTTCCTTCCAAACTGTCCAATAGAAAAGAATAACAAGCGAGTTGAAACCCTTCTTGAGAGCCTTTGGTAAGAACTTCCTCCATGCAATCCAAAGATCCATGAAGTTTCCTTGCCGGGGGCTCAATATCCAGTATGGGGTGGAGAGGCTCAATAGTTTTGTTCATGCTAATTTCACCCATGGACAATGCACAAGTAGATGGTCGATGCTTTCGTGGTGTTGTCTGCATAGGACACACGTTGGATTAACTGCCACCCCTCGGCGAGCTAGACAGTCTGCTGTCCAACAACAATCATTTGTAGCTAGCCACATGAAGAATATGCATTTCAACGATGCCCCACTCTTCCAAATCTATTTGAAGCTCGGAAAGAGGGTTCCACCAAGAAAGAATGCATTATGTGCTAATTTGGTTGAGTACTCGAGCGAAGAATTTAGCTTCAAATCAATTTGTCAGCAGTTTGTGGTTGTAAGGTCACTGTGCCCATGGTGTGCCACAACTGAAAGTAGTCGGCCAGAGCCTGAGCAGAAAGGGTGTCGTGGATGTCAACGATCCAAGCCTTGATGTGACGGCCTGGGCAACCATTGTGGACCCCCTAGTTCCTGGCGAGATGATGTTCCAGAGCGATGGCTAGCAAGACTGAATGAACTTGCCATCTAACAATTATCCATCCAGAAAAGAGTCTTCTGTCCATCTCCATGGAACATTGAACAGATTACTGGTTCATGAGAATATTGGAGGTTAGCCCATGTGCGAGAGAGGTCAGTTTTCTGCCATCAAAGCCACCGCAATCCCATTGCAAACCGCATTAGTTTGAGGTCCAAGATGCCCAAACCATCGAGAGGGAGTGGCTTGTAGACGGTCTTCCATGCGACCAAGCAATGACTTGCGCGAACTTCATCTGATCCTTTCCAGAGAAAAGCCCGACGCCTCTTGTCAATCACCCTAATTGCCCACGCAAGCAAATCCAATGAAAGAAGGTGGTAGAGAGGCGTGGCAGAGAGGACATGTTTGACTAGAATGAGGTGGCCGGCTAAGGAGAGCAGTTTGCCCTTCCAGCTTGGCAGTTTGGCTGTGAATCTTTCTAGCAGCAGTTGTAATTGTGGTTTGGTCAGTTTAGACACAGACTGTTACAATCAAAAGCAAGGGATACCCAATGTACAGATATCTTCCCAAACAGACACCTTCTCATGCCAACTTCTCATGATCTATATATTGCAATGTACATAATCAGAATTAATCTAATGAATGAATGAATCAACAATTTCCTCTCAATCACTTGTTCTCATACTCTTGCAATACGTTATCAGCACACAAAAATACACAAGTGCAACTCAGAGAAGAAGAAAAAAAGGTACGGCACGTAAAATTTGAATCTCTGTTCGGCCACTGTGAAAACAAACACCGCCGGCCGATTGCCTTCCCCTCCCGCAGGGGCACTGCCGTCGTCGGGGCTGGCCCATGGGGTGCCGACGCCATGGCTTCCGCGCCCGCACGGCCCGGCACGGCCGGCGTTACACGGCGCGCGACCGGCGTGGCCCGGCGCGGCCTGGCGCAGCATAGCCCGAGGCGACGGCGTGAGGCGTCCAAGCCCGAGACCGGGGCTCGGCGCCCCAGGCCCAACGGCCAGCGGCGGCTTGGTGACGCGCGCGCAGCGTATGGCGTCGTCCTTTCGGCGGCGGCGCCCGGTCGGTGGAGGCGGCCGGGTGGTGGCGCGGCCGGCCCGTGGTGGCGCGAAGACCGGGGCGGGGCCGACGGCCGTGGCGCCCGAGGAGGCCGACACGGCGCGAGGCGCGGCCAAAGCTGGCAGCCCGGCCCGAGGCGGCCCGCGGCCGGTGGTTCCTGCGCAATTGCGGCGCGGCCGGCGGGGCGTGAAGGCCGGACGCGGTCGGTGGAGGCGACCCGCGGTGGAGATGGCCGGCGGCGACGCCTGCAAACCCGGCGGCCAACGACGACGCCCGAAGCCCCAAGCCAGGCCGGTGGCGCCCAAGATCCGGGCCAAGGAGCGCGGCCGGCGGTGGCGTGCCAGGCGGCGGTGGGGAGGAGGTGGCCCGAGGCGGTCGTGGCGCCCAAGACCAACGGCAGGCAGCGGCGGCCGGCGGCGCCGGAGCCTTGGGCCGGCGGCGGCTCACCATGGAGGCGCCCCATGCGGCGGCTGGCTAGGGTTTGGGGGGAAACCCTAATTCCCCCCACCCCCCAATATATATATGTGGCTGCCAAATGGGCTTTTAGCCCAATAACACCCCACCTCCTCACATGGGCCAAAAGGCTAATTGGGCTTCAGCCCAGGTTGCCGAGATTTTGCATTTTGCCCCTTGTATTTCATAGAAAATGCAGAATTTTTCTTTTAAATCAATTACTATTGTAATTTTTGCAGTATAGTCCTTATGCTTGTTTCTAATTGTACCTGTTAATTAGTACTTTTATAAATTAGCATTTCAGTCCCTACAGGATCTGAAAATTATGTAATTGTTCAAATAAATGTGCATGCACATTTCTATAACTTTTACATATTTAGGATTATTTTATTGCAATTTATTTACAATATGAATTGCAACCATATTTAAATTTGCTATCTTTTGCAAATTTAAATTTCAAATTCCCGTTTAGTGAGTACCATTGTACGTAATAAATTGGAATTTTTGTAAAATATTATACCTACCATAAATACCATAAAATCACAATTTATGGCACTTTGCTACAACTTGGTGTTCACCACCAATATTGTGATTACAATGTATTATAAATATAACCACATGTTATATTTAATTTGGGTATATATATTCATTCGGATTACAATACTCATATTGTTTTCTACATATTTTGCATTTTATTACAACATTACCATACACATTAATTTACCTCATGTAAATTAATTATGGTATACTTTTCATGTAGGTTTTTAAATGGCTACCAAAGATTTTGAGCCTCTCGCGCTCGATGGTACCAACTATCCTACATGGGCTATGGACCTCAAAATCAACCTAACCACACGTGGGTTGCAACGGGTGATATTTGATCCTCCAGCTGATCAAATTCCTCTGGATATTGTGAAATATTCCATTTTGAACATAATACGGAATCACATACATCCAGATTTGAAGGCTGAATATTTGTATGAGGAGAATCCACTCACATTATGGTTAGCCCTCAAAAATAGATATGAACAGCAAAGAGCTGTTATCTTACCTGAGGCTAATCATGAATGGGCACATCTTAGACTCCAAGATTTCAAATCTGTTGGAGACTATAACCATGCCCTTCATACAATTTGCTCCAAATTGCGTTTTTGTGAAAAGGAACCAACAGATGCGGACAAAATAGAGAAGACTCTCTCGACTATGTTCCCATCTAACAGGGTCCTACAGCAGCAATGGCGTGCTGCAAATTACCAAACTTATTTTGATCTTATGCATATCATGCTTCAGGCAGAAAAGCATGCTGAACTTCTTTTAAAGAATAATCAGCAACGTCCCATTGGGGCTGCTCCACTTCCTAAAGTTCATGCTAATCAAAATAACAAAAAGTTCAGTGGTTCAAAATACCACTCAAAGAACTTTAAAGGTAACAACAAACGCAATATGAAGCACAAACCGAGTGGATTCAAGAAAGGTAAAGGCAATTTTGGTAAGAGAGTTGACAAAACTGAAATTTGTCAAAAGTGTGGTTGCTACAACCATCCTACCAAGAAATGCCGCACCCCGAAGCATCTTGTGAACCTCTACCTCCAGTCTTTGGCTCACGGCAAGAATCCTCAAGAGAAGAGATATGAAGCACACTTCAATCTCACATCCAACAATGATGCAGCTGGATGTTCTCAAAAGTTCCTTCAAGAACTCAACGACACATGTGCTTCTACAAAGAAGGATGATCTCATGTGCACCGAGGACACCCTTGAAGAATTTCATTCTCAAGACATGTTTGGAGATCTCAGTTAGACTCCTCGTTCCATAGCTAATAAATACTATAGTGTTGTAATATAAATAATGTTGTCATCTATATTGTAAGCTTGTATGCTACAATCATATATCGAACATATTCGGTATTGCAAATAAAGTTTGTATGTATTCTATATACACTACTATAAGAATTTCATTAAATTCTTCTTTGTGTATATAAATTTTTGGAGTTAATCTAATGGAGGAGGAATTATGCCTTGTGGATAGTGGTACCACAAACTCTATACTTAGGGACACAAAATATTTCCTAACTCTTACTACGAGGAAAGGAAATGTTTTAACCATCGCTGGACGCGATGCAACGATAGTAGGCTCTGGTCGCGCCTCTATCACTCTCCCTATGGGTACATAATTGGAAATTAAGGATGCACTCTTGTATCCCGATTCAACACGTACCCTACTTAGTTATAGAGATATCCGTCAGAATGGTTTCCATGTTGAAACCCGAAATGACAACAAAGAGAAATATCTCCTCTTAACCAAACACAACGGATATGGCAAACAAGTACTAGAAAAATTCCAACTTTAGACTCCGGATTGTACTATACATACATTAAACCTGTTCAACATATTGCGTACAAAGTAATTTTCCAAAACACTAACACATTCCAAACATGGCATGATCGCCTTGGCCACCCAGGCATTGGAATGATGCGGAAAATTCTTAGCAATTCAATTGGTCATACATACCTCAAAACAAAATTTCCGGAATCCTCAGATTTTGTGTGCACTTCCTGTGCCACCGGAAAATTGATTTTAAGACCCTCTTATCTTAAAATCAGAGCTGAACCACTTAAATTCCTTGAACGCATTCAAGGAGATATATGTGGTCCTATACAACCATTGTGTGGACCGTTTAGATATTTCATGGTTCTTATTGACGCATCTACTAGATGGTCACATGTGTGTCTTTTATCCACACGAAACCATACATTTGCTAAGTTAATTGGTCAAATTATCCAATTACGAGCACATTATCCTGAATATCGAATTCAATCAATTCGAATGGACAATGCTGCTAAATTTTCATCCCATGCCTTCAATGATTATTGTATGGCTCTTGGGATACAAGTTCAACACTCTGTTCCATATGTCCATACACAAAATGGTTTAGCAGAATCTCTTATCAAGAGAATCAAGCTCATTGCAAGACCATTACTACAGAATTGCAACTTACCAACATCATGTTGGGGTCATGCAGTTTTACACGCTGCTGACTTAATACAATTGCGTCCAACTACTTATCATAGCACCTCCCCGCTACAATTAGTACGTGGAAATCCACCAGATATTTTCCATCTGCGAAAGTTCGGTTGCGCTACATACGTACCGATCTCACCACCGCAGCGTACCTCAATGGGACCGCACAGGAAACTTGGGATCTATGTTGGGTATAAATCTCCGTCGATCATAAAATACCTCGAGCCCCTAACAGGGGACCTGTTTACGGCCCGGTACGCTGATTGCATATTCAATGAGGAACATTTCCCGGCATTAGGGGGAGACAACAAGTACCAAACTGAATGCCAGGAAATTAATTGGAATGTACAAGGCATTCCTGCCTCAGACCCACGTACCAGAGAGACTGAACTTCAAGTTCAGAAAATCATTCATTTGCAAAACATTGCAAATAATCTGCCAGATGCATTTACTGATTATAAGGGTGTCACAAAATCCTATAATCCTGCTAGAAATGTACCTGAAAGAGTAGAGGTACCGCAAAATACCACTCAACTCCCAATTCAAAATAAGAGGGGGAGAAGTACAGTACAAATGGCGGATACAGCTTCTAACAAGCGACAAAGGAAATAAAAGAATGTAAATGCAAATCAACCTCAAGTTGATAGACACCAAAGGATCCTTGAACCCAGATCAACAGTGCACTCAAATACTGATCCTGGGACATCGGAATACCCCGACTCAAATGTTTTGGGAAATAACATTGAGTCATCAGGGGTCCGAGAAATTTCCACTAACTATACTGATTCTGGAGAATCATACGATCGTAAGACTACAATTGTCGACATTTATTTCTCCACAACAATTGCAAATAACCTTCAAAATGATCCAGATCCCAAGACCATGGCAGAGTGCAAACAGCGCTCGGACTGAAATCAATGGAAGGATGCAATTCAAGCGGAGTTAGCCTCGCTCAAGAAAAGAAATGTATTCACCAATGTGATACATACACCTCCCAAAGTATTCCCTGTCGGTTTCAAATGGGTTTTCGTCCGCAAACGGAATGAAAACAATGAGGTGGTGAGATACAAAGCAAGGCTTGTAGCACAAGGGTTCACGTAGAGACCCGGCATTGATTACAATGAAACTTATTCTCCAGTAATGAGTGGAATAACATTCCGATACTTAATCTCATTGGCAGTTAAAAATCATCTATCTTTTCAGTTGATGGATGTAGTGACTGCATATCTTTATGGGTCACTTGATTCGGAAATATATATGAAAGTTCCCGATGGAATTTCAATTCCGAATCCGAACGCAAATCACAATATGTATTGTGTAAAATTGAACAAGTCTTTATACAGCTTGAAACAGTCGGGTAGAATGTGGTACAACAGACTAAGTGAGTTCCTAACCAAAAAGGGATACTCCAACAATGATGATTGCCCATGCGTGTTCATCAAAAGATCCTCAACAGGATTTTGCATTATATCTGTGCATGTTGATGATCTTAATATCATTGGTAACACACAGGATATAAATGAAGCACGTAATCATCTTATGACGGAATTTGAAATGAAGGATTTGCGTAAAACCAAATTTTGCTTAGGTATACAACTTGAGCACCTTCATTCAGGCATCCTAGTGCATCAATCAGCCTATGTCCAGAAAATATTGGAGAAATTCAATATGGACAAAGCATATCCATCGAAAACCCCCATGGTTATTCGATCTCTCGACAGGGACAAAGATCCATTTAGACCCCGAGATGACAATGAAGAGCTATTGGGACCCGAGGTTCCATATCTCAGTGCCATCAGAGCGCTTATGTACCTTGCCAATTGCACCTGGCCGGATATTGCATTTGCAGTAAATCTACTTGCTAGATATAGCGCTGCTCCAACCAAAAGACATTGGGTAGGAGTGAAGAATATCCTTAGATATCTTCAAGACACTAAAGATCTCGGTCTATTCTTCTAGAAGAATAAAAATATGGATTTAATAGGATATACATATGCTGGCTATTTATCAGATCCCCATAATGCCATATCTCAAACAGGCTTTGTATTTTTACATGGTGGAATGGCCATCTCTTGGAAGTCTTCAAAACAGACTCTAGTGGCTACATCCACTAATCATTCTGAAATAATTGCATTATATGAAGCATCACGTGAATGTGTATGGCTTCGCAGAATGATTAACCACATACAACAATCATGTGGTATAGGTGCTATTGCATCACCTACCATTATCTACGAAGATAATGTTGCTTGCGTTGTTCAAATGCAAACGGGTTACATAAAGAGCAATATCACAAAACATATTGCACCTAAACTATTTTACCCACATGAATTGCAAGAGAGTGGGGAAATAAATATTCTGCAAACTAAGTCTTGTGATAATCTCGCAGACTTATTCACCAAGTCATTACCATCTTCCACATTCCAAAAATGTGTTCATGGAATTGGTATGCGAAGACTACGTGATTTGCAGATGTCAGGGGGAGAAATCTCCTAAGACTTAACCCGTCCAATACAAATATTGTACTCTTTTTCCCTTTATGAGTTTTTCCTCTAAGGTTTCTCATCAAGGTTTTTAATGAGGCAATATGACAACGTAATCATAAATATATTATGTCTCTATTTTCCCCACAGGGGTTTTTAGGAGATATAATCAAATATATGCCATATCATTTTTCTCCTTAAATTTTCCCACTGGTTTTAAAGGAGTTTTTCATGGCATATCTACTCTATCGGTTCTCCTCATATTTTTCCCTACAGGGTTTTGGAGGAGTTTTTCCAAGATGATGAATCAAGATGATCATATGAAGATACATTGGTCAAGGGGGAGTGTTACAATCAAAAGCAAGGGATGCCCAATGTACAGATGTCTTCCCAAACAGACACCTTCTCATGCCAACTTCTCATGATCTATATATTGTAATGTACAGAATCAGAATTAATCTAATGAATGAATGAATCAACAATTTCCTCTCAATCACTTGTTCTCATACTCTTGCAATACAGACAAAGGCAAACCTAGGTATTTTAGAGGAAAGGTGGAGCGTTCACAAGGTAACTCCTAGCATGTGATAGCTAAATCCATGTTGTTGCATGTAATGGGGGTGATGGAGCTTTTTTGAAGGTTGGAGCGAAGGCCCAAAGCCTATTTGAAGATCTGTAGGATGTATTTGACAACTCGGATGTCTTTCCGATATGGAGGAATAAAGAAAATAACATCATTGGCATATAAGGACATGTGCTCTTGAAGGCCTGAGATTCCAAGATGGGCAAGAGGTTGCAAAGAGCTCACTTTTCGAAACAACCCATTGAGACCTTTCATGACTAACATGAAAAGCATCAGTGACAATGGGTCTCCTTGTCGAAGACCCCTGCGCAGGCCAATCGTACTACCCAGAGAACCATTGAGAAGGATTCTGGACGACTCACTGGATAACAAAAACGATATCCATTCATGCCACCTAGAATAAAAACCCATGTGGGAAAGGATTTCTAGTAGAAATGGAGTAAAAAGCCTTAGAAATGTTCACTAGTCACTCTTAGTGGATTACACCACTTATAAATGGGGAAATCGGGTAACCCACACACAAACGAGCTTTACATTTCACACACTTGCACATTTTTCAATGCACGACTTCCACATAGCTCCACAGGCCCAATAAGACACTCCATCCTCAAAGACATTACCTAAACCACTTAGACCAACGCCGTGATTTTGCAAAGTACCACTCCACCTAGTATTGAACAATTTTCTTAATTGCCACCTACCAGTCTTTATAAATATGCAATTCCCAATGCCTCGTCACCAAGATCGTACGCCTACTTCGAGACTATCACCACTTGAAATGCTCGAGTCCTATGGCACACCACATCACACCATAGTCTGTGATACCCATTTACTTGCCGCCAAGATCATGCGCTTATTTCAAGGAACGTTACCACTTAAAACGCACAAGTCCAATTGACACACTACATACACGCACTTGTCTTCTCACGATTCTTATCTTTCTCTAGTACTTTCTCTGCTTGAGATGATGCTCCATCGGAACTTATATGACATGCCATGGTCTCAGGATCCCTTTCGTACCCTTGGTCTTACCGCTAATACAACAATCATCAAGCACCTATACATCAAAGACCAAGCAATTGATCCAAGCATAAATGATAAGCACTTGACTCTCATTACCACAACATATGTATGGACACACCATAACTCACACTTACATGGACTCCGCGTTGACTAACATATAAAACCAACTCAACTCAGCTCAAAGACAGAGGGTCAGTCTGACCGTGGCCATCAAGCCGGTCTGACCACTAAGCACACTCCAGTTAGACCGCAATGACAAGGCTGGTCAGACTGTTCCTCTTTGGTCATACCGCTCCAATGTCAGTACTACCACACTAGGTCACAACCCAATACATTCAAAAGACCTTCTTGAAAAATAGCCACTGCCAACTACGGGCTGATACTTTCGCACACCGATCAGACCACCACCACAGCCCGTCATGCTGCCACACCAAGGCAGCTCAAACCGCTAGTCGGTTACACCACCACCCGGTCTGACCGTTAATCATAGATTGGTCAGACCGTCGTCACTCTAATAGCAAAAATCATATATTCAAATTCAAATAATAACACCAAAGTATAAGAAAGATCAAATGCTCATCACCAGTATGAGAATACCACCACATGGCCTTATAGCTTCTTTACCATTTTTAAAGTGTTATAGAAAAATTAGGTCACACTAATGTTTAGCTCACCTATCGCTGATTCGCTGGTCACTGGTGTGCTACTATCCATTGAAAACTTTGATTGAAGGTTTAGTAAATCCTACAAAACCTAATCGGATAACTAATCTTGAAATATGGTCATGCAACGAAGTTGAACCGATTTTTAGATGAAACTAACCATTGAACAGTAGGGGTGCAATGGAGCGGATATTTCCCGACCGTCTGTCCATCCATTTTAATTCGGATACAATTCGGAGCAAATTTTCGGATATCCGAAGGTTTTGTCGGATATAGAAACAGAGTCGGATATTTTTTGTCAGATACAGAAACGGATTCGGAAAAGGCATTATCCGACGGATACGAAACTATACGGGTATTTTTTCGAATAGTTACCGGATAGTTACCCAGATAGTTACCGGATATTTACCGGATATGGAAACGGAGTCGGATACCTGGCCTCTCCGTTGGCCAGGTGGGATCTTCGACTCTTCTTGAAATATAGCATCATTTATTTATTTAAGATTTCTTGTTTCGGTGGCTGTTGCAGCGTCGGTGGGCTGTACACTTGTATTAGATCTCAGTTTGGGTTAGTGTCTTAGTGGTGTGCAGTTAGTATACTGGTAGTATTGACTCACGAGTGATTTTTTTGTCGAACTTATGAGATCAAAATCAAATGCATCAAAAGTGGTTTTTCTATGGTATTGACGACGGGTTTGGATCCTGTCAAGAAAATCACTCTCCTCAGCATCTCATGGAGTGCCAGGTTTTAGTTTGTTAGCATAGACTTGTTTGTTGTTATTTTTCTAGTGTGCTTAATTTCTAGGTAAATTTTGCTTTATCATGTGTTTTGCCTCATCTATTGCTTTCTGATTGAAAATCTATATGAAGCATATAGTTAAGAAATAGAATGCTTGTTTAGTAAAGGCCAGTGACATCACCCTTTACACTCTACACTTGTTCAGTAAGGAATAGAATGCTTTCTGATTGAAAATCTTTTAAGCAATAAGGATACGGTTATTACTAGGACTGTGACTTGCATTGGAGAAGTTGAGCCTGTTGAGAAGAAGCAGAAGAAGTGTACCTCGAAGGTTTGGGACCACTATATTAAATACACGACGACTGTTGACACAAAAAATGGTGGAAAGGATGAACAACTTTGGGTGCAGTGCAATAAATGTCCTTACAAAGCTTGATGTGAGACCTCAAGGGGCACGAAGGCCTTGTGAAATCATTTGCTAAATGTAATAAAGTTAAATGAACTAGTGATGTACTTGACTATTTGGCTATGGGCAATTTGTACTTTTGAACTATGTAACATGTAGCTAGTTAGCTGCAACTTGTTTAACTAGCCTCTACCATTTACTTGCTACTTTGCTAGCTAGATTTTACTAGTCGCTTAATTTGTCCCTATCAACAACAACAACAACAAAGCCTTTTGTCCCAAACAAGTTGGGGTAGACTAGGAATGAAACCTTCTCAAGATCAAAGAGATATGAGCCTTGAAATAAAACCTACAATGCTAAAACCCTAAGCTGTACAATCTGCTATCTGAACCAAGAGCCTAAAACACTGCCCCTAACTTTCTTATGGTTCCGATACGTGGATTGCTAACTTCCATGCACTCCTATCCAAAGCTGATTCTTTAGATACATTCCAATCCCTCAAGTCTCTTTTAACTGCTTCCTCCCATGTCAATTTTGGTCGACCTCTGCCTCTTCTTACATTTTCAGTACGTCTTAAAATTCCACTACGTATCGGTGCCTCAGGAGGCCGTCGTTGGAGATGTCCGAACCATCTCAAACGATATTGGACAAGCTTCTCTTAAATTGGTACTACTCCCACCCTATCACGTAAATCATCATTGCGGATGTGATCCTGCCTTGTATGATCACAGATCCATTGCAGCATCCTCATTTCTGCTACACTCATTTTCTGTATATGTTGTCTTTTAGTCGCCCAACATTCTACTTCATATAGCATTGCGGGTCTGATCGCCATCCTATAGAACTTACCCTTTAACTTTTGAGAGACTTTTTTTGTCACATAGGACACTAGACGCTTGGCGCCATTTCACCCACCCCGCTCTTATCCTGTGGCTCACGTCTTCATCAATCTCACCGTCCCACTATAGCATCGATCCCAAATAACGAAACGTGTCCTTCTTAGGCACTACTTGTCCATCCAATCTAATATCTCCATCATCTACTCTAGCACCACTGAAATCACACCTCATATACTCAGTTTTAGTCCTACTAAGTCTAAAGCCCTTCAATTCTAAGATCTTCCTTCATAACTCGAGTTTCCTATCAACACCTATCTTACTCTCATCAACCAGCACCACATCATCAGCGAAAAGCATACACCAAGGGATATCTCTTTGTATGTCCCTGCCACCATATGAAATTTGCTTTCGCACATTATCCGATTAAATATTCGTGACCGAAGCTAACCGTATTCGGAGCGATATGTATTCACTCCGTATTTGTGACCGAGAATATCCACATTCGTATTCATATCCGGCATTATCCGTGTTCGACTTCGACTCTAACAAAAAATATGAAAAATGATATGGGATAAACAATATCTGTCTGTATCCGCTCTATTTGCACCCCTATTGAACGGTTTGGAAAATCCTCTGCGACTACAACAGTTGACACGAATGGAAATATAAAAGAAAAAAACCATTGTATTCCTCGTTCTTGTTTCCGAGCCGATGGGTTAACTATTAATTGCCTTGTTGGGTTATCTGCGGTGGCCTGTTGGGGTAATATTAGCGCAATGATTGCTGCCTGTTGCACGATAATTTGTTGGAAGTGTATTCTGGATGAGTGCATGATGATGATTTTGGCCTTAATTAGGGACGATTAGCTATTGGCAATGTACACTGGGAATTGAATAATATTTGTCTTATTATTGCTGTATAAGTATCCAAATCAGTCAATCAGATGTGCTAAAAATAGCGTACAAGCATGAAGATACTTGAGAAGTTGCAATAGAATATAAGATAAAGAGATGTCGGATCACATATCTCAACTCATTGCTCCCTTGCAGGAACACATACTTTTGCTTGTAGACAATCAAGTGCCTTCGTATCACCATCGTGAAATGCTTACAATTTGAGGCCATTTGCCAATGCGACCCCATTTAATCAGAATCACTGCTGCAAATCCGACGCCAAAGCCCAAACCAACAAAGAGAAACAGTATAACATCGATATGTTCTCTGGACATGTTTGCTTCTGCCTTATTTGGCTTACTTGAATTTCCACATTGTTTGGACAAGGGTGGTCCACAAAGCCTTGCGTTCCCTTCATATGAACTGTTTTCAAATGTCACAAATTGACGTGATTGTGGTATTCTTCCCTCCAAGCCGTTTTTACTCAAGTTCAGGGTGGCAAGAAATGTGAGATCTGTTAGCTCCTGCGGAATATCCCCAGAAAGCTGGTTGCAGGACAGATCTAGTGATTCCAGCTGACTCACCTCACCGAGTTGTGGTGGGATATTTCCTGTGAAGGCGTTGTGTGACATGTTCAGCACATGTAGTGAAACGAGTTTTCCGACTGATTCAGGAATGGCACCGTCCAATGCATTATTTGAGAAATCAATTGCGGTTAAGGTAGTTAAGACCTTTCCAAATGTCACGTAGAACCCTTTGTATGTGATTGCGACAGTATCATGGTAGTATAAAACATGTGATAAGTTCTGGTGGCCTATGATTTTTCCTGTGTCATTGAACTTAGCCATCATAGATGTCAACCTCTCAAACCATCGTGGATTTAAATTGCCAGAGAAGTTGTTTGAGGCAATATCAATGATTTGTAACTTTGAGAAGTATTCCCCAAATTTGACCTTTCTGAGAGGATAAGCTACTGAGCCATAGAACTGGTTGGATCTCAAAACAAGGACACGGAGATTGGAAAGCCTACCCAGCCAAGATGGGAAGGTATCAACCATTTGATTGTTTCCAATGTCAAGAATTTGCAAGTCAGTGCAGTTAGAAAGTGACCTAGGAAGCTGTCCTTGAATCTTATTGCCATGTAAATCTATTGTCTGAAGATTACATTGGTCATTAACATTGGAAGGCAATCCTCCTTCAAAGTTGTTCTCCCTCAAATTTAATATACCCAAGCGGCTATGTTCTGTTAGACAGGATGGTATCAGCCCACTGAAGTTGTTATATGACAGGTCGAGGACTTCGAGGTTGCTGGAATTGCAAATTGACTGTGGTATATGCCCAGTTATATTATTTTTGGACATTTTGAGATATGCAGTTTGGCTAAGGTACGAGGTGAAGTTTGACATAACAGAAGAGAATCTATTATTTGAATAATCCAAGACTTTATCAATATTGCTCACCATTCTCAATGGGTTTGGCATCGGGATCTGGCCTTGGAGCCCATTGAAACTGAGATCAAGAGATATCAAACGACTGTTTGGGAGAACATATGAAGTGAGTTGCATATCTGTGAATATGTTGTGTGAAAGATTCAGATACACAAGGCTATGGTCCCATGTCTCCCATATCCATTTGGGTATAGTCCCATGAATTTGGTTGCACGAAAGGTCCAAGTAACTAATATATTCAACATGCATCAAGAAGCTTGGGATTGTTGTCATGCTGCAAGACGCAAGTTCTAACTGCGAGAGCTTAGGCATTAAGGGTAATGTGGATTTACTGATTTCTCCATCCATGACAGACAACTTATTGTTTGAGAGAGACAATCGAGCAAGCTTTCGTAATCTCCAAAATGAGTTGAGTTGTACTAAACCTGTTAAGTTGTTTGATCTAAGATCCAGAATCACCAAACTTGTGAGTCGAAGGAATGATGTAGGAATCTGCCCACTAAATTGATTTTCACCCAAAAACACAATCGTCAAGGGCGACGATAATGTATCAAACTCTTGTATAGGTCCAAAAAGTTGGTTTGATGAAAGATCCAATTGTATCAATGCTGGAAGAGTGAATAGAGACGTTGTAATCTCTCCTGCAGATGAGTGAACATGATTCAATGTTAACATCATAGTACAGAATACGAGATGCATATTCTATAAAACAAAAGCATGAAAACCAACAAAGGACACATATTTCCTATAGAATGGTTAAAAATATCAAGATAACCTTGTTATTATCCAGTATTATGAACAACCAACATTTAATGTTGGTGTCTATGAGCGACAAGCCAAAATTTGAGACAATATTCAAAGGTTAAATGTTTTGACTACAACCACCTCCACTTGGATTTTATTACTAAAAATTAGAGCGTGACTAATGTA
Source organism: Dendrocalamus latiflorus (assembly GCA_017311315.1). NCBI lineage: Eukaryota > Viridiplantae > Streptophyta > Magnoliopsida > Poales > Poaceae > Dendrocalamus > Dendrocalamus latiflorus. Next base: position 16,862,316 of record CM029649.1, on the reverse strand, counting down.
CATTGCTGCCAAACAATAGAAAATGGAAATAAGTACAACTTTTTACATAGTTATTTTAAGATGAGACATTAACTCAATATATCAACACCATCTAAAATCAGAATATTAATACACATGGAGTTTTATTGCATAGCATGGAAAAACATCCGTGATAAATTTCAAGAAATTTTCAAGTACACTTTCCAATAGAAAAATCTTGATATGTGCTATTTAAAGATTCTTGTTGTGTTCTGCAATGAAGTGTTGCTGGAAACACTGCTCCGTTTTACTGAAAAATAGGTCTTGTTTTTCAATATTAAAATTTTTGTATTTTGGAAATATTTGTAAGATATTTTCATAACATAATTCTGTGCAACAGTAATTTTAATAAACAAAGTCAAAAATATTATAGCACCCAATGGTGAACAATTTGTGCAACAATACTTTATTATGTTATAATGTTAAAGGTATGTCTCCTCTATTCAATTAAAATGAATGAAACGATCACTTTGGGTATATGGCAAAGCTAAATAAACATGTTATCAATTAAAATATTAAAAAAGGAATCATATTGTTCAATGCCATGTTGGGGAGCTGTTGTCCCTTTTTCATGTTGGGGAGGTGATGTACATTTATTTTCAATGCCATGTTGACTAAAATTTGCATTGGGGACTTTGTTCCATTTTTAGTCAATACTTATGGTTCTTAATAAATTCCATTTGGATGAAAATTAATATCGAAAAATTTATAAGTTTTCTATATATATAATATTACATAAATGGAGGGTTTGTTCTTTGCTAAATACGCCCATTTTTCCCGAATAATGTAACACCAATGTTTAGAGTTGGTCCTGCCGTCCCTCGTCTTGACCATCCATCCATCCTATCCAATGACCTACTAGAGTTAACTCACCTTAATTGGCTCTTTAATTATAATTACTCCCTCCTTAAAACTCAAATTGATTATATATTCCGGAGAGAACACTTACGTTTATGAATCATCAATACTCCTATATGAATGCAGTGAATCACAAATTAATTGTGTACATTCAATATATGCATGATATTCTCATAAGACCATTCTACACAATATGTATTCCCTTTTGTTACATTTTTGCTCCATCGATGTTCTCTATTCTCTTTTGTTAGGGAAGGATGAAAGCCCTACTTGGGGTTTGTAAAGTCAACTTCTTAATATACTCCCCTTCAATATATAACTTAGAAGCAAATATTACAAATATTTCTGAGTCATGACTGTTATGAATAGCGCTTGTATTCATATGAGGCCAATGGGCCAGAATATATACACAAAGTACAAGTGGTAAATATGCAAAGAACCCCTCATAACAATGGGGAATAACAAACTATACATATCTCTAACACCCCCCCTCAAACTCATGGTGGATCAACAACACTGAGTTTGGAGAGGTAGAAGCTATGCTGTGCTCGAGTCTGGGCCTTCGTGAAGAAATCCGCTATCTGAAGCTCCGAAGGCACATACTGAAGAGTAATCATCTGATCATGCACACAAGACCTCATGAAAGAAGCATCCACACCAATATGCTTGGTGAGCTCATGCTTCACAGGATCACGAGCAATACTGATAGCACCTGTACTGTCTGACAAGAGAGGGGTCGGTGTAGTGACAGAAACACCAAAATCCTCAAGTAACCACCGTAGCCAAGTAATCTCTGCTGTCAAGAGAGCCATAGCTCGCAACTCAGCCTCTGCACTCGAACGGGACACTGCAGTCTGTTTCTTCGTCTTCCAGGCAATAAGAGAACCACCAAGAAAAACACAGTAAGCAGAAATAGACCGGCGGTCAGAGGGATCGCTGGCCCAAGTAGCATCCGAATAGGCCTGAAGCTGTAACGAGTTGGAACGTGGAAAGAAGAGACGGCGAGAGATAGTCCCACGAAGGTATCGCAGAACTCGAAGAAGGTGGCTGTAGTGAACCTGAGTGGGAGCTGAAACAAACTGACTCAGAATATGAACTGGATAAGTGATATCCGGACGAGTAACAGCAAGGTAGACAAGACTCCCAACAAGATGACGATAGCGAGTCGGATCAGAAAGAGGCTCGCCATCAGAGAGTCGGAGGTGAATATTGAGCTCCATGGGAGTCTCAACGGTACGCTGATCAGTGAGAAAGGCGCGATCAAGAAGGTCCTGAATATATTTCTCTTGGGACATAAAGAAACCATCTGGAGTGGAAGTAACCTCAATCCCAAGGAAGTAACTAAGAGGACCAAGATCCGACATAAGGAACTGCTCACTAAGACGAGCCTTGACAAAGGCAATGTACTCAGAATCATCTCCCGTAATGATCATATCATCAACATACAGGAGAAGAAGAGTCCGACCACGAGACGAAGTGTGGACAAAGAGCGCAGGATCATGATCACTAGCTGAAAAACCAGCAGCAGTGACCACAGAGGAGAAGCGCTCAAACCAAGCACGAGGGGCTTGTTTAAGGCCATAGAGAGAGCGACGAAGGCGACAAACCATGCCCTCAGGAACAGAATACCCAGGTGGAGGATGCATGTAGACCTCCTCACGCAACTCGCCATTAAGAAAGGCATTCTTGACATCAAGCTGAGAAACAGACCAGTGGCGAGCAGACGCCACCGAAAGAAGAGTGCGAACAGTGGTCATGTGGGCCACAGGAGCAAAAGTCTCGTCATAGTCAACACCATGCTCCTGCTGAAAGCCACGAGCAACAAGACGCGCCTTATAGCGCTCAAGAGAGCCATCAGAGCGAGTCTTAATCTTATAGACCCACTTACATGTGATGGGATGAGAATGAGATGGCAAAGGAACAAGATCCCAAGTACCAGTACGCTCGAGGGCAGCAATCTCCTCGGCCATGGCAAGCTGCCACTCAGGGTGAGTAACAGCATCCCGGTAGGAGACAGGCTCACGAGTAGCTGCACCAGCAAAAGAAAAACGGGCAGGAGGCCGAATCGACTGGCGATCGCGGAGAGCATAGCGAGGAGAAGATGACCCATCAGGGGACGATGGAGCATCAGAAGAAGATGGAACATCAGAAGAAGAATGCTCATCTGGAAGGTCCGCAATGCGAGATCGACGAGTGTAGACGATAAGGGGAGGAGGAACTGTAGTGGGAGGAACCTGCGGAGTCGTAGGAGACGACACAGGCGGCGACAACGGTGAAGAGGCCACAGGGGGAATATGTGGAGACTCAGTGGAACAGATGGACGAGGGCAAAACAGATATAGGTGTATCTGGAAAGGTCAAGAAAGACAGAGGCTCTACAGAAGAAGCCGAAGGAGAGGCAGGACGTGGGTAGAATGGACGAGACTCGTCGAAAGTCACATCCCGAGAAACCCGCATCCGTCGACCAACAGGATCCCAGCACCGATAGCCCTTGTGCTCGGCACTATATCCCAGAAAAACACACTCAACAGACTGAGCGGTCAGTTTGGTGCGTTCTCGAGGGGCAAGGAGAACGTAGCAAACACAGCCAAACAGACGAAGAGCAGAGTAGTCAGGAAGAAGACCACAGAGACGCTCAACAGGGATCGCACCCTTAAGAGCAGAAGAGGGCTGTATGTTGGCGAGATAGGTGGCAGTGGAAACAGCCTCGGCCCAAAAGTGAGGTGGAATAGAGGCGGCGATCATCAGAGCACGAGCCGTCTCAAGGAGGTGACGATGCTTGCGCTCAGCGACACCATTCTGAGCATGAGCACCAGGACAAGAGAACTGAGCGAGAGTGCCCTGCTCAGCAAGGAAGCTGCGCAGGTGACGAGAGAGGTACTCACCAGCAGAATCAGCTCTAAAGACACGAATAGGAGTGGAGAACTGTGTGTGTATCATAGTGGCAAATTGTTTATAGATAGGTAAGACCTCACTACGAGAAGACATGAAATATATCCAAGTGTGGCGAGAGAAATCATCTATAAAAATAATATAATAACGATGACCCCCTTTCGAAATGAAGGGAGCCGGACCCCAAACATCTGAATGAACAAGATCAAAAGGACGCTGAGACACAGTCTCACTATGAGGATAAGGAAGCTGAATCTATTTACCTAACTTACAGCCCTGACAATCTAAAGATACGTCTCCTGAGACAGACCCCAGAAGACCACGACGAACTAAAGACGACAAACGGGATCCACACAGATGGCCAAGACGGTGATGCCACTGCTGGAAAGAGCCGGTAGACGAAGTGGCAGAAGCAGAGAGACTGGCGCCGATGGTGGCAGCGGAAGGAAGGTGAAGCCAGTCAAGCTCCCAGAGACGCTGTGAGTCACGGCGCCGAGGGCCAGAACCAACCAGAGCTCCCGTGTGGCAGTCCTGAACACAACAAGAGTCAGAGTCGAGAATAACCCGATAACCAAGGTCAGTAATCTGCCCCGCAGAAAGAAGCTGCAAGGTAAGGCGAGGAACGTGAGCAACAGAAGGAACATGAAAAGAGGAGTTGCTAAGAGATCCTCGACCAGAGACAGAAAGAGATGTTCCATCAGCAGTAAGAACACTGACAGGTGAATCAAGAGGTGTAATAGAAGACAGAGTGGAAGGATCAGGAGTCATGTGAAAAGATGCTCCAGAATCAAGAATCCACGGGGAGGTACCTGACTGTGTAGGAGGTGGTCTCTCAGTGCCTGAAGAGTCAGTAGCAGAACCTGCAGAACCTGTCGAGGGAGAACCTGAAGCGGCAAGTAGGCGTCGAAGTCTGGCTATCTCCTGCTCGGTGAGAGAAGCTGCTGAAGAAGTCGAGGCAGACGTCGTCGTAGAGGCACTAGTGCCAGTAGAAGAACGGCGTGAAAGATGCCGCTTCTTCTTGTAGCACTGGGACTCAGTGTGGCCATCCTTGTCGCAGTAGGAACAGTGAGGACGGCCACCTCCAGACGGAGGACGGCCACCACCACCTGTGGTAGCCGCTGGAGGAGGCAGTGTAGCAGGCGGACGAGCGGCGAGCACAGAGGGGAGTGGCATCAGACCAGCACCACTCAAACGAGTCTCCTCTGCGCGTATCTCGGTAAGAGCCTCCAGGAGAGTGACACGAGGGTGGCGTGCAAGGAGCTGAGCACGCCTTTGCTCGAACTCAGGACGAAGGCGAGTAAGGAACTCGTAAACCCGCTGAAACTCCAGGTCAGCACGAACCTCCAGGCAGCACGGACAGGTACGACAGCCAGCAGTGCGAAGTGAGTCCAACTGACGCCAGACAGCAGAGCTCTGAGCGTAAAAGGCGTCAACAGTAGCATCACCCTGCTGAAGAGAGTGCTCCTGGCGGACCACGGACAGGTACAGGGCATCACCGGAGGGCTCGTAGCGCTGACGAAGATGAGTCCACATCTGGAAAGCCGAAGAGAGTCCCACAACCTCAGAAGAAAACTGAGGCTGGACACTGGCGATGAAGACAGCAGCAGCCCGAGCGTCGTCATCGTACCACTGAGTGTAGACGGTCAGACGATCTTTGTAGGAATCCAGAGCCTCCTGGTAGGCAGTGGCAGCTTTATCATCAGCTTCAGCATCAGCAGCGGCCTTATCGGCTGTCGGAGGCAATGCAACAGGCGTAGGCTCCGTCGGAGGAATAGGGCAAGGCGGGCAGGTGACATCGCCAGAGAGGACGCCCCAGAGACGAAGACCACGCATGTGAATGCGCATGTGAGACGCGAAATCGGTGTAATTAACACCATCAAAAATCACCGGGCAGCGAGGGAGGGAAACGGTGCCCATTGGTAGGCGGCGCTGGACGGCGCGGCGACCAAGGCAACGAAGTCTAACAGGCGGCGCTGGACGGCGCGGCGGTTAGAACGACGTTTTTTTTTGCTTTTTTTCCCCCGGTCGGTTTACAAACCGACCGACCGAGCCCCGAACAGAAGCCCCTGCACGGGCGGTGACCCGGCGCGAGCGGAGGCGGCGACCCGGCGAGCGGAGGCGGCAGCCCGGCGAGCGGAGGCGGCGGCCCGGCGCAGGAGGCGGCGACCCGGCGAGCGGACCCGGCACGGGCGGCTACGGCCCGCGAGAGGAGGCGGCGGCCCGGCGAGTGGAGGCGGGCCGCGAGAGGAGGCGGCGGCCCCACCAGCGGTTGGAGTCGGCGAGCCGGCTGGCAGTGGCCCGGAGCGGCGGCGGCCCGGCGCGGGCGGCGGCAGCCCGGCACGAGAGGCGACGGCAGCCGACGACAGAGGCGGCACGCGGGAGTCGGCGGGGCCGACGGCGTGGAGCTCGAGCGGGCAGGCTCGGGCGGAGTCGGACGGAGCCGACGGCGGAAGGACAGAGGCGACGAGGGAGTCGGCGGCAGCGGCGAAGCGACGGGAACGGGAAACCCTAAAGTCGGCGGCACCGCCGAAACAACGGGAAACCCTAGGTACGCTCTGATACCATGTTATGAATAGCGCTTGTATTCATATGAGGCCAATGGGCCAGAATATATACACAAAGTACAAGTGGTAAATATGCAAAGAACCCCTCATAACAATGGGGAATAACAAACTATACATATCTCTAACAATGACAATGAAATGCATGGGTCCATTTTGGTTGTCAGTTCTTGTTCTATTTGTCACCTCATTTGATGCCTATCTCAAGAGGATTTGAGTGAACACTTGGGGTATGAATTGAATCTTACCGGTAAGGTCATTCCGCGAAAGGTCCAAATAGATCAGTTGAGTCAAGTTTACGACTGTACTTGGTATTCTGCCAGAAAAGCTGCAACCCCTTAATACTAGTACCATCAATGTGTTGAGATTGCCAATTGAAGATGGTATTGTCCCAGAGAAGGCACAATCAGAGATTCTCAAGGATCTCAGCTTCTTGAGATTACCAATTGATGGTGGTATTTGCCCAAAGAAGCCGCAGTCACGGATGTCCAAGCTTCTCAAGTTCGTGAGGTTGCCAATCCAAGGGGGCATTGTCTTGGAGGAATAGCAATCAGAGAGTTTCAAGCTTGTCAAGTTCTTAAGGTTACCAATCCATGAGAAAAATGATCCTAACTCCCCTGAAAGTCGCGTAAAAGAGAGTTTCAAGTTATGCAAAGAGTTGAGCTTGTTGAATAATAAATAAGGAGGCTCCATAGAAATTGATCCTCCATCGATTCCAAGCTCCCTCAGAAACATGAGGTTGCTAAAAGAGCTCAGCTTGACACCAGACAAATTAGTCAACTCTAGATTCAAAGTCTCCAAAGAACAGCCATTTGGAAATTTTGGTAAATGCCCCGAGAGTTGACTATTTTCTGAGACATCAAGCACTCTTAGATTCTTGAGTTGAAAGATTGTCTGAGGAAACCAGCCACTGAAATTATTATAGCCGATTTGAAGAACACTTAAATTGTGAAAGTCCGCAAAGAATTCAGGAACCACACCAGAAATTCCCTCATTGAGGTTGAGGTTGATCATGGTAAGGGAGTGGAGACTTGACATGGAGGAATGGATAGGACCATGCAGCCAGCATAATGCCATGCTAAGAACCTGAAGACGAGGGACAGCTTTACCTAGACCATTGCACCACTCCTCTCCGCTACCAGATATGTCCACTCCGTCGAGGTAGAGCTCCCTCAAATTGCTAAGATTTGCCACTAGGGTCTTGAAACTGGGCTCTTGTAACAGCAAAAGGTTATAGCTGTCAAAAACAGCGTAGGGATTGTTTATTTCATAACCATCGATATCAATATGATGAATTGAAGAGAGATCCAATGATACGAGACTCGTGAGTTTGCCGATGGCAATCGGAATCTGGCCGAAGAAGCCTGAATAAGAAAGGTTGAGGTGGGTGAGCATGGAGAGCCTCTCAAAACCAAAGGCCGGAATGCGGGATCCTCCAAAGTCATTCATGCTGAGGTCAAGGCGGCGGAGGGCGGTGAGGTTGAACAGTGCAGCATCAAAGCTGTAGCTGTACAGGCCATAACCACTAAGGTCGAGAACAGTGACATGGCCGGAAGCGCCATCACAGCCGACGCCCTCCCAGCGGCAGCAGTCGGTGCCGGCTTGCCATGACGGGAGGGTCGTGGTGGAGTAATCAAATAAGAAGGATTGCTTTAGTTGGAGGAGTGCTGCTGCCTGGTCTGCATGGCACAGAGATGCTGTGGCATTACCATGGGGAGTGGATGCGACTAGCGAGTGGAGTTGTATCAGTATGAAGAGGGGAAGCAGGTAACTAGCGGAAGCCATTACTCTGTGTGTGTTTCAGAGTTCGACGAGGAGGATGCGTTCAGACAAGCACCATATATATCAATTTTATTCATCTCCTATGGAACTACACCTCGAGAACAAAGGAAAAAAAATATCACCGTCACTGTCACTAGGATGTGGTGGTAGTAGATTCCTTCTGCTATCAACTTCACTTTTACTGGTCTAGGATGGCTTTGAAAATTCGAAGTCAACTAGTCAAGGTCACTGGAATAGGGAATGAATGGAAAGTCATTTTCAGATGTCGATCACAAGGTGCAGCAACGAACTACTAAGTCTTGATGGAAGTTGCAGCATGACCTTCAGAGCCTCAGAGGTCAAGTCGGACTTAATGAGAGGAAAGTTCTCGCAGAGCAAGAATTCTAAGAACGTGTGCCCTTCCAAAGTCAGTCAAGTAGTTGCTTTCCGTGTGAATAAGCATGTAATTTCCTTCTGCATAATCGCTTCCGCTGTTTTTTTGTCATCAGTCTTCAGACCATTTTTCAAAAAAATATATATAAGACATGCGTGGTCTAACCATCACAGAAAATGACACCATCTGACCAATTTTTGATATGCCACTTGTCCTACCCAGAAAATGTTTGCTCTTCTGTCACAACCTCTTTCTTTTTTAAAAAGATCAATGACAATATGTTTTGATCTTTGTAGGATAAAGATCCAGGACTCCAGTCACCAGTTATTATCCTTTGGCACAGTTGGATGGAGAGAAAATGTCTAAAGCTTCGAGGCAAAAAAAAAAAAAAACAAAGGAACAGATGGTGTTGAGTTCCAAAAGAAAAGAACGCAAAGGAGGAACAGTTAATTACCCCAGAGAGAACAACTTTGGCAGATTAATTGATACGGATGCTGTGTTATATGTAGTGGCTTTCCCTTGACATAAGCAGTAATATATACCACACAACTAATGATGGAACTGAAACAGGGATATTTCTTTCGTTGTACTCTAGGGCAGTGGCGAAGCCAGGAATAAAATTGAGGGTGAGCTAAACTATTTATAAGTCTAAACTAAGTTGGCACAAAATTAGTCTTTTACTTTTATAAAATTTCAAATTCATATAGAAATTATAAATTAGATAGAAATAAATAATGAAAAATAGAGAAATAGAAGTAGATATCTCGATAATAGAAAGCGTCATAAGTGCGGAGTAGTGATAAGTCACCTATGTGTAATACCACGGATTTGCAAAAGAGAGAATTAGAGAAGGAAAGGGCGGTTTTTGCCGTCAGACCCATCGGCTTTTAGAACGCCGATTAAGTAACGCTCGCAGAGGTTCCCATACCACCCAGGAACGGTTGGCACTGTCTAGAAAGCCGCATAAGAGTAGCGCTCTCAGAGGTTCCCAGATCGTCCAGGGCCGGTCGGCACCGTCTCGCGTTGTGGGTTTTCGTCATTCGGCAGAAAATTCCTTTTTACCTGTAATTGATTTACCTGCAGCAGTAGAAGGGCACCAAATAGTATAGGGCTACCATTGGACCAAAGAGCCCTTAGGGCCATAGCTAGCCAAGGCTAAAAGGGAGGGGTAGAAGCGGCATTTCACAGTGAGTGTGATAGCCATGCTTCTTAAGTAGACAAGACATCACACAGCCCTTTTTTGCCTGCTCCACTTTCTGCCACAGCCACAAAGCCAAGCAACATCATTTCACCCCCAACCGAGAGAAAGAGAGGGAAGGCAGGAAGGAGGAAGGCAAGAGGGAGAAGGGCAAGGTAGAGAGAAAGCAGAGAGAGCAAGGGCGGTGGTCTAGAAGGCTTGGGTCATCCACGACCACAGAACTTAGGACCTCGCCGTCGCCACAACCTTCTTCAACGTCCAAGCCCGACACCCAGGTAGATCCCCTCACCAAGCATTGCAAACAGGCACATGGGGTAGGAAGAGGGAAGTGAGGGAAAGAGTTTACCGTTCAAGTGTGCCATCACCGATGAGCCGAAGGGGGCGGGGGAGTAGCAAGGGCCAGCGGTGGATCTGGCCTTGGCCAGCGAGATCTGAGGGAAAGCCCGAGGGAGGTGGCCGGAACTTGGGGAGTCAGCGCCGGATCTGGCCATGGCCGGCTAGATCCTGGGGGAAAGAGGAGAAGGAGGTGGCCGGCGGCGAGCACCGGGGCCGGCAAGCTCTGGGCCGGTCGTGCGCTGCCGTGCTGCTTAGGGCGCCCGTGTCTTAGAGAGGGAGAGCGAGGCGGGGGCGACGGAGGGGCCACCAGTGGCAAGCCTCGGGCCAGCGACGCCACGCCAGGCCGCATGTCTCCGCGCTGCCAAAGGGGCGCCTGGGCGCCGTCTTGCGCGAGAAAGAGAGGGTTGGAGAGAGGGGGAAGGAGAGGCAGGCGGGAGGGGGCGGAGGAGAAGCTGCCGGCACCGCCGAGCCGGGCCATGCTGACGCCGGACCGCCTGGGGCCGCTCGGCCGAGAGAAACAAGAAGAGGAGAGAGAGGGTCGGGTGAAGAAAGAAAAGAAGAAGAGGCCGGCTGGGTAAGGAAGGAAGGAAAAGAAAGAAAAGAAAAGAGGAAGAAAGGAAAGAAAAGGAAGAGAGAGAAAGGAGAAGAAGAGAAAATAAAAGAGGAGAAAAAGAAAAGAAAAGGGAAGAAAAGAGGAAAAAAAGAGAAGATAAAAAATGGGGGGTTTCGGTACTTGTGCGACAGGTCCCTGAAACCCGTGCGTTTTTACGCTAGAACCAGTTTATGCGTGAAGTATCGTCGTCGCCTATTTAATATCTAGTTTCATTATGAAACATTAAGTCGGATTAATTGTTTGTCCAGGTGGAGGCCCCGAGTCGACGTCGTCCGCACGTGGTTCCGCTCCGTTTGGTTAACAGGCAAGTGCATGGTAGAGCGGTAAATCAGGGTTATGAATATGCGATGTTTTACATGATGTGCTAAAGTTTATGTGCAAATGTGATGATTACATGATATGATGTTTATTTATGGATGACAATGAGCATATGCATTTGCATGATGTGCACTCAAGAGTGAGGGCGGTGAGAAATTCCCAAGCTACGAGTAAAGCTAGCGGACTAATCCGGAGTGCTCTTGAGTAAGACCTACTTTGGTAGGCCTCCACGGGAGCGAAGAGACCCCCGTGCCGAAATGGGCGGGCCAAAGATTATGGGTGAATATCGACAGGTGTTCACTCGGCAATACCGGTATTTGCAATGTGATGAGCAAATGTGCATGTAGAACAGGGTTGCATTGCATTGATGATTTGACAATGTGAAACATGAAAATGCATATGAAGTATGCACTATCAATGTGGAACCTTGAGAATGGTGGTACAAGTATGGCTATGTATGCAGAGTACGTTGGTTGGATTAAATTGTTTTCATGTTGTGTTAGTATTTAACGTTCTATTATGTTCTTGTGAGTCCTTGGACTCACCCTTGCTTTGTTGTTTATTTCTAGGTGATCATTGAGGACGTCGTGCCCGGGGTGGGAGTAGCACATAAATAATCCTTCACAAACTAACCACACTCCCTGTACCACCTCTTGTCAGTTTATGTTAGTCTCTACTAGTCTGCTAGAGTAAGGGCTAAATGAAAGAGTATGATGTATCTATTCGCAGCTACCTAAATGTATTAGGGTTGATTTTCTGGTAATTGAAGGGAAGGTAAGAGTTTGCAATGGTGGTAGCATTCCGGGCCCAGAGGATGAGCGGGGTGTTACAGTTGGTATCAGAGCGGGCGTTAGGTCCGTGGTAGAGAAATTTGAAAACTTAGGTTAACTATTCAACTAAAATTTGACTTAGACCTAATAATTAAATTAAAATTTGACACACTGGTGCACCATAGGATGGGGAATGGGTCTTGTATTGCAATTACGGTTTCGTTAGCCTTGTTGATTTGTGCTATTGAAATTGATGGTTGTGGGCTTGTTGTGTGACTGGCTATCTGTCTTGAACAGAGATGCCGAGAGCAAGAGGACGTGGGCGTGGCCGTGGAGGTCACGGCCGTGGTCGTGGTCGTGCCCAAGCGGAGCCACCGCTTGAGGTTCAGCAAGAGGCACCTGATGCAGAAGTTGCATCCGCTGAACAGTCCGTAGCTAGAGATCTGGCAAGGTCTTCAGCCTTGCTGCAGGAGTTCTTAGAGGAGGTCCGTGCGCTTCGCCGTCAAGCGCCGGCAGTCGCTGCTGCGGCCGTTCCCGTCCTGCCCCTATTGCTGTTCCGGCCATACCAGAGGCAAGAATGGGCCTTCGTGAGTGGTTAGCCTTATGGTTAGATACCTTTGATGGTTCGGGCACACCAGTCCAGGCTGCAGATTGGTTGCACTACATGGAGAGGCAATTCGAAGCCCTTGAGATGAGCTCTCAGCTGAAAGCCCGCTACGTGGCTTTTCAATTGAAGGGTCAGGCGGATATCTGGTGGGAAGGAGTTCTTTCCGCCAGGACCCCTGCCCAAGGTCCCACTACCTGGGAAATCTTCACCGAGCAGTTTAAGGTGAAGTATTACCCAGATTCTTTTGTGGAGAGTATGGAGGTCGCCCTGTCAACCTTCGTACAAGGAAAGATGATTGTGGCTGAGTACGAGGCGGCATTCAATAATCTGATCCGCTTCGTGCCATCGGTCACGAGCAATGACCTTGAGAAGGCCAAAAGGTTCCGCCGAGGGCTCAACTCCGAGTTTCAGCATGTCATGGGAGCTACTGCGCCGCGTGACTTTCGATCAGTGGTAGAGCAGGCCAGGGGGATGGAGATGGAGATGCAGCTCACTAAAGGGCTGCAATCCTCTGGTGGTCCGAATGCTTCTAGTGGTGATCAGAAGAGAAGCTTCACTGAAGGGGGTGGGTCATCTCAGCGGCCCGCTTCTAAGAAGTCCAAGTGGGGCCACCGTCCCCCACAATCATCCAAGTCCAAGTCTTCGAGGTCGTCTTCTTCAGTGCCTCGTTCTTCATCAGCGACCCCAACCTATCGTCCTGTCCCAGGGCAGGGCATGATTTGTTTCAAGTACGGAGGTGGGCACCGTGTCGCTGAGTGCTCCTGGACGGGGGAGTGTCGGCATTGCGGCTGATTAGGCCACATGGAGTGGGTTTGTCGTCAGAACCCCTCCAGCATTCTTAAGTGGGAGCCCGTATCTTCATCGTCGTCAAATTCTTCACCTCGGGGGTCAGTCCAGATGATGGCAGCTGCCCCTGCTTTGCAGCCTCCACTCTCCTGGGCTCCACCCGCCGGGTATTACTGGCATCTTGCACCAACTCCTTCATTCCAGCATGCTACACCGCCTCCAGTCCCGTTGCCGCCACAGCAGAGCGTCGGGGCTCTCAACGCCCTGACACCACCTGGAGTCTACACACTACCTGCTGCTGAGTTCGTGGGTCGACCTGACGTGGTGACAGGGACTCATGTGAAGCCCTTGTTCTTTTTGACTCCGGTGCTAGGGGTGAAAACGGGTTGGGTTAATCCCGACCGATCCGGCACCGAATCCGATTGGTACCGAATCCGACTAGTACCGAATCCGGAGAAAAAAATATGGGTTAGGATATGGTAACAGTAATATCCATCCGAATCCGAATATCCGTCCGAATCCGATACATCTTCAAGTATGATTTCAGGTTAGTGCTACTATTTGACGTTTCATTTTCTTTTGTAATGGTAAAATAAAATCTTCCACATCAGCTATTAAATAGTAACATCAAGTCAGTGCGTCCTACTCCATTTACTGCAATGTATGCATTCCTTACAAACAAGTAGGGGTGCAAACGAATTGGGTTAATCCCGACTGATCCGACACCGAATCCGATTGGTACCGAATCCGGTTGATACCGAATCCGGAGAAAAAATATGGGTTAGGATATGGTAACAGCAATATCCGTCCGAATTCGATCCGTTTTCACCCCTATCCGGTGCTACCTATTCATCTGTGTCCTAGGAGTTTGCTAGAAAGCCAAGCTAAGTATTCAGCAAATTTCTCAATCAATTATGGTTAGTACCCCAAGGGGTATCATTGCTAGCTCCACAGTATGCCCTGGCTGTGTGGTCGTAATAGACGGCGAGGGTTTTGTTGCCAACCTCATGGTTATTCAGTTGAAGCCTTTCGATGTCATCCTTGGCATGGACTAGTTGCATCGCTACCAAGCCATGATTTCCTACTTCTGGAGGACAGTTACCTTGCAAGCACCTTCAGGGAAGGAGATAATCTTTCAAGGGAATGCACCCACGTGTTCCCTCCTTGTGTTGGCCAGCTTATTCCCTGGCCGATGAATAATGAAATCTGGGTTACTCCTAGCAATTGCAGAGAAGCCAAGTACGTCCTTGCACATTAAGGATATTCCTGTGGTACGTGAGTATCCTAATGTGTTTCCCGAAGAAGTTCCGGGTATGCCACCCAAGCGAGATGTAGAGTTCAGAATTGATCTTGTTCCTTGTACAAGACCTATTTCCATGTCCCCCTACCGTTTGGCACGACCCTTGTAGGAAGAGTTGAAGAAGCAATTGGATGAGTTGTTATCCAAAGGCTTGATTCGTCGTAGTGTGTCACCTTGGGGAGCCCCTGTCCTTTTCACCGAGAAAAAAGATGGGAGTTGGCGCATGTGTATAGACTACCGTGCTCTCAATCAGGTGACCATCAAGAATAAATACCCATTGCCTCGCATCGAGGACTTGTTTGACCAATTGAAAGGAGCCAAGGTGTTCTCAAAAATTGATCTACAATCTGGGTATAATCAAATCCGAGTGCGGGAGCAAGACATTGAGAAGACAGCTTTCTCCACAAGATATGTGCACTATGAGTTTACAGTTATGTCCTTTGGATTAACTAATGCCCCTGTTATTTTCATGGAAATGATGAGCAGTATGCTACACAAGTACCTGGATGACTTTGCAGTGGTGTTCATCGATGATATCCTGATTTATTCCAAGACGGAGGAAGAACATGAGCAGCATCTGAGGCTCGTGCTTGAGACTCTGAGGAAGAATCAATTCTATGCCAAATTGAAGAAGTGCGAGTTCTGGATTTCTGAAGTGAGCTTCCTGGGTCATGTAATTAACCAGGAAGGCATTTCAGTAGATCCAAGCAAGATTTCCACCGTCGTGGATTGGAAGAGGCCATCTAATGTTAAAGAAGTGAGAAGTTTTCTTGGCCTAACTGGTTACTACCGGCGCTTCGTGAAAGACTTCTCCATTATTGCCAAGCCAATGTCTCAGCTCACGCGGAAGAATGTGAAATTCCAGTGGACCAATGAATATGAGCACAATTTTAATACTCTAAAAGAGAAGTTGGTAACTGCTCCTGTTCTCACACTTCCTAAGCTAGGGAAGCGTTTCACGGTCTACTCAGATGCGTCTCGAGTGGGTTTAGGTTGTGTGCTCATGCAAGATAACAAGGTGATCGCGTATGCCTCACGACAGTTGAACAAGCATGAGCAGAACTACCCTACTCATGATTTAGAGCTTGCCGTAGTGGTTTTTACTCTAAAAATTTGGAGGCATTACCTGTATGGGGAGTCTTGTGATATCTTCACCGACCACAAAAGTCTCAAATACATTTTCACTCAGAAGGAGCTGAATTTGAGGCAACGGAGGTGGTTGGAGCTTATCAAAGACTATGATCTCACTCTTCAGTACCATCCGGGCAAGGCAAATGTGGTTGTTGATGCTCTTAGTCGCAAGCTGACACCCTCCACTCTAGGTTGTCTCATTGCTGACTTTAAACGGATGGGAATTTCCTATTATTTCATTGGTACAGCACAGGCTGAGATGCAATTGTTGCTGGAATCAGCGATTCCGGAACAAGTAAAGGAGGCGCAACAGCATGATCGGTCGTTTCAGCAAGTGAGGAAGCGCCTTAATGAAGGAAAAACTGGGGATTTCAGTCTTGATGATTCAGGTGCTTTGCGATTTAAAGGCCGCCATTGCGTGCCGCAAAAGGCTCAAGTCAAGGATGATATTTTGAGGGAAGCTCATTGTACCCCCTACACGGTGCATCCTGGTGAGACCAAGATGTACCGTGATCTCAAGAAGAGCTTCTGGTGGAAGAGGATGAAAGTGGATATCGCCAAGTATGTGGCATCTTGCGGGGTTTGCCAGCAAGTAAAGGCTGAGCATAAGCGCCCCGCTGGGCTATTGCAGCCTTTGGAGGTTCCTCAGTGGCCATGGGATGATATTACCATGGATTTCGTAATCGGCTTACCTCGTACCCAGCGAGGTAAGGATGCGATTTGGGTAGTGGTGGACCGATTCAGTAAGGCCGCGCACTTATCCCCATTCGCACGATGAACTCGGCAAGTGAGTTGGCGCCCATCTATGTGCGGGAAATCGTGAGATTGCATGGTGTTCCCAAGTCGATAGTTTCGGACAGAGACACCAAGTTTGTCTCTAAGTTTTGGGAGAGCTTGCAGGGCGCTTTGGGCACGGAACTCCAGTTTAGTACTGCCTTCCACCCGCAAATGGATGGACAATCCGAACGCACCATTCAGACACTAGAGGACATGTTGAGGTCCTGTGTTTTATCCTGGAAGGGTAGCTGGGAGGATCATTTGGCACTTGCAAAGTTTGCTTATAACAACAGCTACCACTCCAGTGTTCGAGCAGCGCCATTCGAGGTTCTGTATGGGTGAAGGTGTAGATCGCCACTTTGTTGGGATGCCGTTGGCGAGAAATCCGTTCTAGGCCCGGATTGGGTCCAGCAAACAGTGGAACGAGTGGTGGAAATTAGACAGAATCTACTAGCTGCCAAGAGTAGGCAGAAGAGCTACGCAGATGTCAGGAGGCGAGAACTAGAGTTCGAAGTGGGGGATCATGTGCTCTTGAGAGTATCTCCCACTAAAGGCATAGTGCGATTTGGTACCAAAGGGAAGCTTAGCCTGAGGTACATTGGGCCATTTCCAATTCTGGAATGGATTGGAAAGTTGGCATACCGTTTGGATCTCCCCGACTCCATGCGAGGAGTGCATAATGTGTTCCATGTGTCGATGCTGAGAAAGTTCTTGCGAGATCCATAGCATGAGATTGTGTTAGAACCGGTGTCCTTAAAGCAAGACCTCACCTTCAAGTCCCGTCTAGTTCGAATTCTGGAGGAATCAGAGAAGGTGTTGAGGAATAAAGCGATAAAGTATGTTAAAGTGCTCTGGTCGCATCAGTCCGAGCGAGAAGCGACATGGGAGTTGGAGTCTCGCATGCGCGAGAAGTACCCCGAGTTGTTCTCCACGGGTATGAGTTAATGTTATGTTATGTGCAGCTAGATTTATTTTGTTATTTCGTGCGGAATGTTGAACGCTAGAATTCAGGGTCGAATTCTGTTAAGGGGGTAGAATGTAATACCACGGATTTGCAAAAGAGATAATTAGAGAAGGTAAGGGCGGTTTTTGCCGTTAGACCCATCTGCTTTTTGAACGCCGATTAAGTAACGCTCGCAGAGGTTCCCATACCACCCAGGAATGGTTGGCACCGTCTAGAAAGCCGCATAAGAGTAGCGCTCTCAGAGGTTCCCAGATCGTCTAGGGCCGGTCGGCACCGTCTCGCGCTGTGGGTTTTCGTCATTCGACAGAAATTTCCTTTTTACCTGTAACCGATTTACCTGCAGCAGTAGAAGGGCACCAAATAGTATAGGGCTACCATTGGACCAAAAAGCCCTTAGGGCCATAGCCAGCCAAGGCTAAAAGGGAGGGGTAGAAGCGGCATTTCACAGTGAGTGTGATAGCCATTCTTCTTAAGTAGACAAGACACCACACAGCCCTTTTTTGCCTACTCCACTTTCTGCCACAGCCACAAAGCCAAGCATCATCATTTCATCCCCAACCAAGAGAAAGAGAGGGAAGGCAGGAAGGAGGAAGGCAAGAGGGAGAAGGGCAAGGTAGAGAGAAAGCAGAGAGAGCAAGGGCGGCGGTCTGGAAGGCTTGGGTCATCCACGACCACAGAACCTAGGACCTCGCCGTCGCCACAACCTTCTTCAACGTCCAAGCCCGACACCCAGGTAGATCCCCTCACCAAGCATTGCAAACAGGCACATGGGGTAGGAAGAGGGAAGTGAGGGAAAGAGTTTACCGTTCAAGTGTGCCGTCACTGGTGAGCCGAAGGGGGCGGGGGAGTAGCAAGGGCCGGCGGGATTTGAGGGGAAGCCCGAGGGAGGTGGCCGGAACTTGGGGAGTCGGCGCCAGATCTGGCCGTGGCCGGCCGGATCCTGGGAGAAAGAGGAAGCGCGAGTGAGTTGTGGAGAAGGAGGCGGCCGGCGACGAGCACCGGCGCCGGCAAGCTCCGGGCTGGTCGTGCGCTGCCGTGCTGCTTAGGGCGCTCGCGTGTTAGAGAGGGAGAGCGAGGCGGGGGCGACGGAGGGGCCGCCGGCGGCAAGCCTCGGGCTGGCGACGCCACACCGGGCCGCACGTAGCCGCACCGCCAAAGGGGCGCCTGGGTGCCGTCTTGCGCGAGAAAGAGAGGGTTGGAGAGATGGGGAAGGAGAGGTAGGCGGGAGGGGGCGGCAGAGGAGCTGCCGGCGCCGCCGAGTCGGGCGACGCCAACGCCGGACCGCCTGGGGCCGCTCGGCCGAGAGAAACAAGAAGAGGAGAGAGAGGGTCGGGTGAAGAAAGAAAAGAAGAAGAGGCCAGCTGGGTAAGGAAGGAAGGAAAAGAAAGAAAAGAAAAGAGGAAGAATGGAAAGAAAAGGAAGAGAGAGAAAGGAGAAGAAGAGAAAAGAAAAGAGGAGAAAAAGAAAAGAAAAGGGAAGAAAAGAGGAAAAAAGAGAAAAGATAAAAAAAGGGGGGCTTCGGTACTTGCGCGACAGGTCCCTGAAACCCATGCGTTTTTATGCCAGAACCAGTTTATGCGTGAAGTATCATTGTCGCCTATTTAATATCTAGTTTCGTTATGAAACGTTAAGTCGGATTAATTGTTTGTCCAGGTGGAGGCCCCGAGTCGACGCCGTCCGCATGTCGTTCCGCTCCGTTTGGTTAACAGGCAAGTGCATGGTAGAGCGGTAGATCAGGGTTTTGAATATGCGATGTTTTACATGATGTGCTAAAGTTTATGTGCAAATGCGATGATTACATGATATGATGTTTATTTATGGATGACAATGAGCATATGCATTTGCATTATGTGCACTCAAGAGTGAGGGCGGTGAGAAAGTCCCAAGATACGAGTAAAGCTAGCGGACTAATCCGGAGTGCTTTTGAGTAAGACCTACTTCGGTAGGGCTCCACGGGAGTGGAGAGACCCCCGTGCTGAAATGGGTGGGTCAAATATTATGGGTGAACATCGACGGGTGTTCACTCGGCAATACCGGTATTTGCAATGTGATGAGCAAATGTGCATGTAGAGCAGGGTTGCATTGCATTGATGATTTGGCAATGTGAAACATGAAAATGCATGTGAAGTATGCACTATCAATGTGGAACCTTGAGAATGGTGGTACGAGTATGGCTATGTATGCAGAGTATGTTGGTTGGATTAAATTGTTTTCATGTTGTGTTAGTATTTAACGTTCTATTATGTTCTTGCTGAGTCCTTGGACTCACCCTTGCTTTGTTGTTTATTTCTAAGTGATCGTTGAGGACACCGTGCCCGGGGTGGGAGTAGCACATGAATAATCCTTCACAAACTAACCGCACTCTCTGTACCACCTTTTGTCAGTTTATGTTAGTCTCTACTAGTCTGCTAGAGTAAGGGCTAAATGAAAGACTATGATGTATCTATTCGCAGCTACCTAAATGTATTAGGGTTGATTTTCTTGTAATTGAAGGAAAGGTAAGAGTTTGCAATGGTGGTAGCATTCCGGGCCCAGAGGATGGGCGGGATGTTACACTATGTATAAAACATATCAAAATAAGTGATATAATAGAAAATTATGAATGACAATGAAAATTTAGATCATATCAAACATATCATAATTAAGCTAATTTAAATAACGAGACAATACAAACAAAAGGCGGCATCTTTTCCACACTCTATCCAATGTTTTTATCATTTTCACGACGGGGGGCATGGCGGCGGCGGTGCCTTCAGGGCATGTGCAGGACCACATCATCACGGAGTGACGGCGGTGGGAGAAGATTAACTAGAGGTTCATCGAGTTCTCCACCGTCATTCCCGGACTCAAGAAGGTTCATATATATTTCACTTTCTTTCTTCTTTTTTCTTTAATTGATCATCTCTTCTTTAATTTTATGATTTTCACTACTCCTCCTCCTCTTCTTGTTCTTTAATTTTATGATTTACATATATTATTTCACTTTCTTTCTTTCTTTGATTGATTGATTAGCTCTTCTTTAATTTTATAATTTTCACTTCTTCTCCTCCTCCTCCTCCTTGTTGTCGTCTTCTTTAATTTTATGCTTATTGTTAACCTTTCCATCAAGGAGAGCTATTTTCTCTTTGGGTTTGTTAATCTTTCTCTCTTTCTCTATTTTTACCATATACAAAATTGCCACCGAGGGAGGTGAGGCTCAAGCCTCACTAAACTCCCCCGGTGGCTACGCCGAGGATCCAGGGTGTATATTCTCTTATTCAGGAAGTTGCTAAAATGAAGCTTAAAACATCTGAGCGCTAATGATCACTTTGAAATGCCTAGTGCTACTTATGAATATATAGTACCAATACAAGTTAATTTCCGAAATGATGGCCTACAACATCCTTGGCCTTCAAGATCTCCTCATCATGTTCCATACGATTTTAAGAAAAGACATCTATATTTTGGCCTATGACAGACTCAATTGCTATCGTTTTGTTAGTGGCAGGATTCTGTGCTGCATTTCATATCTTTGGGCTGGCCTCCAGGAAAGGATGGCTGCATGCTATGATGGACTACTTCTGAAATCAACATCTGCGGTGAGAAGAATACCTAGAAATAGGCCTACTGCTGCTATTTTTTGTGTCGTTCTGATATCCTTTATACTCTAGTTGCTCTCTATGCTTACCCTACCTATGATCAGAATGTTCTGTACCGTTGGCTTATTGGCTTGATGCCTAGATGTGCTTATGATGTGGTGCAAACTGCGATGCCTTGAAGTTTCTAACATGACTACATAATCTTTGATGTTTTTCTAGTAGGTCTGTAATCACTTGAATTAACATTGGCACCAAGTTACTTTCCTAGTTAATATATATCCATTGATAAAATCAAGACTCTATTAATTGCGATTTTTCCACCTCATATAAGTTGGAGAGTAGAGCATTTGATTTAAGAAGGATAGATAAGGTTTAAAACCTCTCTCGATTTTATATCTCCTTAATGTGTGCATATGGTAGACTTGAACTTTTATTGTGAAACAGAGACTAACTCAATGGTTTATGTGTTTCAGCTACGACAGCAGTGTTATGCGGCATTATTTCTTGTAAATTGGATGTTATATCACAGTTGAGGACGGTTACGATAATCTAGCTAAATTTCCCTATTTGAGCTTCTATTGAGTCAATTTTCCATGTATCCTCCATGTACTTAGGCTAGGCTCGTACCAGCTTTTTGTTGGTTTATACTCGTACTGTCTACAGTAACTAAATTTTAAACGATGCGTTTTTTAAGATGGGGTCAATAGGAAGATCGTAGTAAAGATTATACTGAGTTCAACTGTACCGGCTAAATTGACATGCGACTATTTTCTGCACGTGCTATCTCTCGCGAACAGACAAAATTCAAATATTTAAATCATAATACATAAATTATCAGTCTAAAAGAATCTATCTTTAGTATAGAGAGTAATTAAAGTGGTATGGAGTGGGTTGCTGAAACCATGTGCCAGGTGACAAAAGCCGCTCGGAGAGCAACACTGTAAAATAGGAGTGTACCGAATTCATCCACTAAATTGTTGGATACAAAGAAGCCACGAGTTAGACTCCCTGTGGGTAGTTGCTATAAACCTTTGGATGTAGTACTGGTGATGGTTTTTTTTTTTTGATAGAGAAGAGCATGTCTTCTATTAACCATTGACTCTGGGCAGATCGCCCGAGACCAGGGCAGTTACAAAGGCGGGGACTTGGTTCATGAACATCGCTGAACCCGAGCAAACAACACTCGCCCCATACAGAGCTAGGCTATCAGCCACTTTGTTGCATGATCTTGGGCACGCCCGGATCACACAATACTCAAACGTCTCCGCAATGAAGTTTCTGATCTGACAGAGCAAACACTCGTCGACACTCCTGTCCAATTCTGTTGAGGTCAGCCCTTTTTGCAAGTTTGTTGCATCTGTTTCGAGTATAATCCGGCTCATTCCCAACTCAGCAACACGACGAAGGCTCATCAACGCTGCCTGTGCTTCAGCATGCAAGGGACTCGAAACTCTCTCCAGCCTCCCACAGCCCCCTTCCAGAAATTCACCATTGTTGTTACGCGCAACAAAGCCCCAACCGCCCTCCTGTGTATTGGCCTTGAAAGAAGCATCTGTATTGATTTTGTATATGTCCTCCGGAGGGGGTTCCCACTTCCAGGATCCCTTCGCTCCCTTCTGGCATTTTGTTTTTTAAGCTTTTCAAACTCCTTAACATAATAGTCAATCAAGGAACAGATTTCTGGACCCGAGGCTCTTCTTTCTCCTGCATTGACTTTGTTTCTTGCTGACCACCAACGCCACAGAAGAACCCAAACCTGCATCTGGATCCCCGCATCAAGGCTCCATATCATCTTCACTGTTTCTGTTGCCGTCCGACAACTAACAAGTTTGGATCGCACTTGCTCCAGACTCATCAGTCGCCAGCACTCCTTCACTTTTTTGCATTTCAGAAAGAGGTGGCCACAGTCCTCATCAACTCTCTTGCACATCGGGCAAATTGTGTCACGTTTAACACCCCTCCGAGCTATGTTCCTCCCAACAGCCAAGCTGTTGTGCGCAAAGCGCCACACGAACATCCTCACTTTATTTGGAGCTTCAATCAGCCATATCTTCTTCCAGTCAAAACTGGCATCATCTCTCCTCTCCGTCCCCGACCCAGAGGCATCTCTTGCCTGCTCATGTTCCCTCTTCCACAGAGCCACTTTATAAGCTGATTTAACTGAGAACACCCCTTTTGGTTCAAACTGCCAGGCTGGCCAGTCCTCCACTTCTGCATCCATTTGTGGGGCTAAAATGGTTTTCGCATCCGACTCCCAAAAGGTGTCCTTCACCAAAGCCTCGTCCCAATCGCCCGTCGCCGGGTTCATAAGCTCAGACACCCGTGTCAGTACCGAAGCACCTCTGGGGGTTGTTGTTCTGCGAGTCCTTCCAGCTGGTATCCAGGGGTCAGACCAAATGTTGAGCGACATGCCATTTCCTACCCGCCACACCACTCCCTCTTTTAGCAGTTGTACTCCTTGCAAAATGCTTCTCCAAGTATATGAGATCCCTTCCCTTGCCCTACACTGCAGAATATTACTGTTGGGGAAATATTTGGCCTTTAGAACTTGACTGCAAAGAGTATCCGGGCTTGTTAGGATTCTCCATGCCTGTCTAGCAAGCATGGCTAGATTGAAAAGATGAAGATCACAGAATCCCAGACCCCCCACCTTCTTTGGTAAGGTCAGTTTGTCCCAGCTCAACCAATGGATTTTATTTTCTTTGTCATTTTGGCACCACCACCACCGCCCTATCATGGAGTTTAGCTCATCGCAGAGGCCTTTTGTTAGGTCAAAACACGACATGGCATATGTTGGAATAGCTTGGGCAACCGCCTTAATAAGAACCTCCTTCCCAGCCTTAGACAACAGCTTCTCTTGCCACCCCTGTATCCGCGACCAGATCTTCCTTTTAATGTACCCGAAGGCTTTCTTGCGAGATTTGCCAATGGATACAGGTAGCCCTAGGTATTTCTCATTCTTGGCTTCCTGTGAGATGCATAGCTCAGCTCGGACTTGATCTTTATCCACTTGGCTTGTATTAGGGCTGAACAGGACCGAGGATTTATCCCTATTGATCACCTGGCCTGAAGCTCTCTCATACACATCTAAAATCCTTTGCAATTCCCTAGCATCCTCCTTCTGTGCCCGCATCAAGATAAGGGAATCGTCAGCAAAGAATAAGTGATTTATTCGTGGCGCCTCTCTACAGACTTTAATTCCCTCAATCTGCCCTTCCTCCTGTGCTTTCTGTAGCATGGCCGACAAAGCCTCTGCGCAGAGGATGAAAAGGTAGGGACTCAGCGGATCTCCTTGTCGAAGCCCCCTTTGTGGGATCACTCTGTTTGAGTAGTTGTCATTCACTTTGATTCGGTAGGACACAGTTGTGACGCACATCATGATACGTTCCACCCATCTTTCATGGAAACCCATCTTCTGCATCACTTTCCTCAGGAAGTCCCACTCGACCCGGTCATAAGCCTTGCTCATATCAAGCTTTATAGCAGCAACCCCCATTTTTCCTCGTTTGCGCTGATATAAGTAGTGAGTGAACTCATAAGCCAGCAGCACATTGTCCGTGATCAACCGGCTCGGAACAAAAGCACTTTGAGAAGGTGAGATGATCTCTGGTAAAATATCTTTAAACCGGTTTGCCAAGACTTTGGAGATGAGTTTGTACGCCACATTGCAAAGACTTATGGGCCTAAGATCCTTCAGTCTCTCCGGTTTACTGATCTTGGGAATCAACACAATCACTGTATCATTCCACCCTGTTGGCATTGTTCCCCCATTCAAGACATCCAGCACCTCCTTTTTCACTTTGTCGCCTACCAGCGCCCAGAATTTCTTGTAGAAAACTGCGGGGATCCCATCAGTACCAGGAGCTTTCAGGTCCCCCATGCTTTGCAAGGCCTTCCACACCTCCGCATCTGAGAACGGTGCAACCAGGCACTCATTCATGGCTTGGGAGACCCGCCTTTGCACACAAGCTAGGACCTCCTCCATGTGATCTCTTGCAGAAGACATGAATAGCTGTTGGTACTGATTAGCAATAAAAGTTGTTAGATGTTGCCCCGCCACCACACCGCCACCATCATCCACCAGCTTTCCCACATGATTTTTCCGCCTTCGCTCCGACGCTTGAGCATGAAAGAACTTTGTATTACGGTCCCCCTGGATCAACCATGAGGAGTGGGTTCTTTGTTTCCAGTAGATGTGCTGTTGATCAAGTAACCTCTCCAGTTTATACCGCAATCCATGTTCCTTATTAACTTGGTCTTGGCTGATCCTCCCCCTTCGACATTTCTCAAGATCATTCTTGGCTATTTTGATCCGCTTCTCTAGCTCCCCCAGGACACTGCGGTCCCAATTCCACAACTCCGATAACACATGTTTCTGAACCTCCAACAGACTAGCCTCCCCCATCTCGAGAGCGTTACTCCAGGCTTCCCCCACCCTAGCCTCACACTCCTCCTCCTCCAACCATCTTGCTTCAAATTTCTTCATGATCTCCATTGGTTTGGTCCAATTCTTCTTCTCCCTCCCTCCCAAGTCCACTATGACAGGTCTATGGTCAGAATGTCTTGGATCACCATTTATAACTCGAACAAGGGGGAATTTTGCTCTCCAAGAACTATTTGCCACCGCCCTGTCTAGTCTTTCCCTTACAAAACTCTCTGCTCTATGGTGGTGATTCCTCCAAGTGAACACATCCCCAACAAAACCCAGATCATGTAGGTCGCAATCTACAAGTGCTTCACGGAAGCTTTCCATACACCTTTCCGATCTTGGAGGGCCTCCCTCCTTCTCACAATTGAACATAATTTCATTAAAGTTGCCACAACACAGCCATGGCAGATCACTCCTGTGCTTCAACATTCTCAACAGCTTGCAAGTTTTCCCCTTCTCCTCACTCCTTGATTCGCCATAAATACCGGTAAAACGCCATTTAAACCCATCCTCTTCTAGCACGGTTGCGTCGATGTGGTATCTTGACATACTCTCCACTGTTAAGTCAATCCCTTTTCTCCAAAACAACACTAAGCCACCACTTTTACCCACGCTGTCCTTGACACACATGTTTGGCATATTTAATCTCCACCGAAACATCTCTAACCATGTGCTATGATGCTTTGTTTCCGACAAAAATAGCACATCCGGGGCCTCCTTCTTTTGGACATCCAGAAGACCACAAACTGCCGGGCCACTCCCCAATCCCCGGCAGTTCCAAGCAATTGCCTTCATCGGGACTGGCGGGATTGGCTGAGCAATCCCGCCTCATCAAAGTTGTTTTGCTCCCCTCCACCATTTCTTTCTCCAACCTCCAGGCAAAGCTTCTTCTTCCTCTCAACATCCTCCTCGCCACCCTCTGGAGCTGGCCTCTTCTTATGCTCATCTCCCATGACACAGTCAGCCTTCCCTTTTCCTACAACAGTTCGGGGGCGCCGCTTAAACGTCGCCCTCTTTAACACTTCCGACAAACCTTCGGATATCCCCCTTGCACCGTCCACATCCTCCCTGTGCACCACCAAGCTATTTGTTTCATTAGCTCTTTCATCAGGCTCTAGTACTGGTGATGGTAGAGAGACGACACCATAGATTCATTGGATATAAAGATGTCACGACTTCTTAGACTCCCTGTTGGTAGTTGCTATCAACCTTTGGATCTAGTGACACCATAGATTCATTGGATATTAAGACGTCACGACTTCCTAGACTCCCTGTTGGTGGTTGCTATCCACCTTTGGATGTAGTGCAAGTGATGGTAGAGAGAGGACACCATGGATTCATTGTTTTTTTACTAGATCACTGTATAGAGTCTCCCTAGAGGACAACATTGCTCGTGCTGTCGTGCACTCTCATAGACATAGGCTTGGAAGGTATCAGGAATGGCAGACAGCCAACTTGCTGTGACTGAATAAAAAAATTCCCTATCGAGAAATCCTCTCGTGGTGAGTATAGATAGCAACAAAAGTAAGCGATAAAAAAAGCTTGAGGCTTTCATGTTATTTGAGCTCAGTTTATTATAGGATTGATTTGAGCTCAATTTGAATTTTAAATAAGCCGAACTTAAGTTTGATCTCAAGCTCATGAGGTTCACCGAGCTAAGATCGAATAGTTCGTGAGCCTCAATTCGAGCTTAAATAGTGATACATATTAACTCTTACCGAACTTATCCAAGTCGAACTCAAGCTCAAATTTGTCTTATTGTTGAAAATTAGTGTATGTTTGAATTATTTTGACTGTTATCGAGCTTACTTGAGTTGAGTTCGAGATTGAACTTTTCTTATTGTTGAAAATTAGTGCATACTTTTCTTATTATTGAAAATTAGTGCATAATAAATTATTTTAATTGTTATCGAGCTTCAATGAGCCGAGTTGGAGTCTACTCGAGTTTAGGCCGAGCCGAGCTAAGTCCAGGCTCGGTCCCCCAACTCGAGCTCGGTTCGAGCTTCTACCGAGCTCGACCCTGGAAGGCCAAGCTCGCTCAAGCTCGGCTCATTTATAGCCCTAGAAACAAGCACCTGGAGTCAGTTGAACATGCTTATAAGAGCAGCTTAGCAGGTCTAGAGCAAGAACAGTTCACACATAGGACACTGTTGTAATGTTTTTTTAATTATGGCCCTCTAGCACCCATTTTTGTACAAACAGTCCTCTCCTTGAGCTCGAAAGGTACAACAGACAACATGTATCACCTACCGCGCCGCCGTAGCTCGATAGGAGAGGAGCGACATGGTTGGGCAAGCGGAGCCGAGGCGGGCAAGCCAGGCGTTGCGGAGCTGGTGCATCTTGGCAGGCACCTGTCGAGCTGCCCCAACTCAGCAGGAGCCTGCCAAGCTGCACCGGCTTAGCAGATGGCTTGGCTAGTGGGTGAGGCCAGGGCGGTAGAAAAATTTCAAAGGTGAAAAAAAACTCGTTGATTCAGTTCAAATTTGCTTCAATTAAACTCGTTAATTTAGATTTTGCTTTAACTCGACTCGTTAGCTCGTTTCTAAAAATACTTCCCCATACAAACTACTCGAAAGCATGTGCTTTCATACGCATTAAGAAATCATATTATGTTTTGTTTGCGTGTGCATAGAAATTTTATAGGAAGATGCAAGGGGTTCAGCGGGCAGATGAACCACCACCACGAACTCACTGTGTTAAGTACTAAAGATGTGTTGTTGCAAATAGTCATTATAATGGACCATGTGTAGGCCAACAAAGTAGTTCATAATGAATGCGTGATTATATGGTGCATGGGGTTTAGTTATATGTGTATGTTTGCCTCATTATTTATATGATACAAGTGGCAACATGCGAATCATCAACCCCAACTATATCTAAGATACATGTGTGCCTTTTCGAAGCCAGGGTTCAAGTCTGGCATCGTACACACTTGGGTCCACCAGTGATTGAATGATATGTGCTAGTTACCAAAGTCGCACTGCATTAGTTCGTGTAGTATGTCGGTAAACTCTCATTCGTCCTCTCTATGGGTGAAGTAGTCCCATGGGCTAATGTCATTTGATCCAACCATCTACCATTGAATAGGAGGGTATTAGTAACAGTTTAAAGATATAACGAAGCTTTTGTTTTTTAGGTTAGGAAAATAAGACTTTTTAGGTTAGGAAAATAGACTAAGTGTTTGGATAACGGCAATTCTATAATCACGCGAGAGCGATAAATATATACATGCAGACATACGTAAAATATTTTAGCTATTTTTCTGGCTCGCATTTCAATAGCTATTTATAATAAATAAACATGAGTACTTATTGAAAGACATTCGTTAACTAAACATGGCTATCTAGCGCATTCTACATTACAAAACCACAGTTACGCTAATGAAACACTAACAACATATTAAGTGCATTACTCACATACGAATGAAGCATACCTTTTTCTGAAGTTAATCACGAGTTCCACAATGCTTCCAACTGCAAAGGATAGTACATCATAGTTACGCTGCCTCCCTACACTCTCACTTGGCAAAAAAATCTCTCTTTTCTTTCCTCCCCTCCTTGGCTGCGCGCGCTCTCTCTCTCTCTCTATTGCGCAGCAGCAATGCAACTGTGGGTCACGTTTTATACGCGCGTGTGAATGCAAGTAATTAACACACAAATAAAACGAGATTCTAACATCGCGTCTCGCCGTCGCGTTGTGTCATTAACACAATTTCATCGTGTGCTGCCCATTGCCCTATGAGGAATCAGACTTCCTCCTCCCACATGTGCCTGATCAATCCTGTATGCCCGTGCGCTTGCCTGCCAAGTTTGGCTAGCTCGGCAGCAACCTGCCACGCAGAGACGGCTCAGCAGGTTGCTGCATGCCGAGCTACACCGGCTCAATAGCACCCCCAGCCGCACCGCGCTTGTTCGTCTGCTGTGCCCGCTTGCCCAGCCGCACCGCTCCTCTCCTGTCAAGCTACGGCGGTGCGACAGGTGACATGTGTTACCTACTGCGCCTTCTGAGCTTGATGAGGAGACTATTTTTGCAAAAATAGATGGTAGGGGGCAAAATTAGAAAAAAAAATGTTGTAACCCATATATGTGAATAGTTCCTGGAGCAAGACCTATGGTTAGGTGGGCTCTTCCCCAGACGTAGATCTATTCATCGACGGCAGAAGATATGGATGTATTGATTTTGGCTTTGTACTCCTGGATATGTGAAGTCATTTTGGTGGTTCTTTTCAAAGGATAAGTTTTAAAGTGGTTGGCTCGTTGAGCTGAGAGCTATATATACAGCATGAATTGCATTTTGTTCTTACCTCGTGTGATCTATGTACAATTTCACGACGCCATATGATCAAACTAATTTTGCATGACTGGCTTTCGAAATGTTTTCATTGTATGTTTGTACATTGTTGCTCTCATAAAATGTTTCTACGGTGTTGATTTTAAGACTTTTGACAGATATGTTGCCCCAGCCGGTCCAGCACTGAAATCGACTGAATTATAATGCTTTGTTTGTCTCCAGGTGGAAGTCTGTAGGACTAATGCTACAATCAAAGATGAGTGAATGATTGTTTTAAGCAGTGGCGGACCCAGGATTTTACCAAAGGGTATACCATATCAAAATTTTCATATGCAATTTGGTAAAACCATTTGCCAATTCGGTAAATAATTATAAAATTTGCACCGTAATTCGGTATACAGACACTAAATAATATGATAAGTCTTAAATTCAAGGATTAAGTTGGAAACTTGCATAAATTACAATATAAATGTGTCATAAATAAGTAGGAGTAGTGAAGGTAGCAGCCGACTGACCTAAGAGTGTTAAGAACCGAACTTGCTTCTGAGGCGAGTCAGGATTGACCTTCACACATTGCGCATTCTGCAACACTTCCAGATTCCCCAACTGGTGAAAGATAGATACATTTCCATATCATTATAAAAACACAAGCACATAATAATTAGTAAATAACAGGATCAAGGAAAGGAGTGCACATATTTTTTTAAAACGGAGGAGTGCACATATAAGAGGCTCAACTTGAACAAAATAAACATCATGACAACGGATCAAGGACAGAGCTGTGTGCCAGAGCTTACAAAATTAGTCATGCAGAATCATAACAGACGACGTTCTCTACAATAAATAACTGCGGCTTTACAAACATCATTTTTTTTTAATAAAATGTGCGCAATCAATGGACAGAGACCTGCTTGCATGCAGGTTACTTCGACACGGCCACACCAATCCTGCAACCACACAATGGCTTGGTGAGCATGCTTCCTCCATCTTGAAATCTCACTCGTTTAGGCTTGAATTTACAGGAATAATACAATGTGCTACATGGCATCAAAACTTCACTAATCCAACACCCCGACCTCACTCACACACTGGCACTGCGTCTAGATTTTCTCGTATGGGCATAGGTTCGTGTTGCCCCCGTTTGGATACATGGCATCAAAGCATCAAACACGTACAGTACTGCCAACAGCCAAAATTGTGCTGGCGATTCCAGTATTCCACATTGACTACCGACTACAAAGTTTACAGGCGAGCTCAGCTGATGAGGTCGACAATTTTGCGATGTGGCAGACTACGCGCAGATGATACCAGCAATCCAAAATTGAGATGAGTGAGAGAAAAGGGTGCTAGGTTTTGGAGGGCGAGAGAGCGCACCGAGTCAGTGGCGGCGGCGGCGGCGCCATCGAAGTTGGGGATGCGGTGGTGGACCGGCGGCCGGGCGGGGCCGGGTTGCATGCAACGCCCTCGGTCTCCAGCGTGTTCCACACCCGCTTCCGTATCCTCCACTTCCACGCCTTGGGGTCCGCCTATGCGGTGGCGGTGGCCGCCATCCCGGCCCGCGGCGTCGAGGCGGAGGCGCTCGGCCTCGAAGGCGACCGCATCGAACGAGGACGACGAGCTCTTGGCCGCCACGGATGCTACAACGACGGTGGCACAGCGGGAGGTGGCTGCGGCGGCGGCTATGGATAGCGATAGGCCTCCCGACTTTCCTTCGGCTGGACTAGGGATGGCAATTATGCCCGTTTACCCGTGTACCCGTGGATAAATACCCTAATGGAGTCGGGTATGAGATGTATTCTTTACCCACGGGTATGAAAATGGGAGAAAATCTCTACCCATCGGGTAAACGGGTACGAGTATGGGTTGGCTCTACCCGTACCGGTCTCACCCGTTTACCCGTGAAATAATGACAGGTGGGCCATCCTAAAATAATAAACCCTAACTCCCCGCCGCCCGCTCAGTTGCCCAGAGCCCCAGACCGCCCCCTCGGCCTCGCGTCTCCGCCCCCCCTCGGCCCCTCCGCCGCTCCACCCTGCACTGGGAGTCTAGGTCGCCGCCGCCTCCTTCTTCGCCCCACCCCTCAGTCCCCCACTAGGCCGCCGGCCTCCTCCTCCGGCCCCACTAGGCCGCCGGCCTCCTCCTCCGCCCCCAGATCCGCCGCCTCGTCTTCCTCCTCTCCGCCCCCAGATCCGCCGCCTCCTCTTCCTCCTCCTTCGCCCCCACCAGGCCGCCGCCTCCTCTTCCTCCTCCTCCGCCCCCACCAGGCCGCCGGCCTCCTCCTCCGCCCCCAGATCCACCGCCTCCTCTTCCTCCTCCTCCGCCCCTACCAGGCCGCCGACCTCCTCCTCCAACCCCAGATCAGCCGCCTCCTCTTCCTCCTCCTCCTCCGCCCCCCACCCGGCCGTAAAATCCCTGCTACCAAGTCACCATCTAGTGAAATCCGTAAAGCTCCTAATCTTCAGGTACCTGGAATCACAAAACTTTCTATATAGAATTGTGATGATCAATGTACTAAATCATGTTTGTGACAGGCAACTCCAGAGAATGAGAACACAACAAACGGTGCAGCGATGCCCAAGATAGTGGATAGGGAAGATGATATCCATGTATGTATATGCCTACAATCGGTTTGATAAATGTTTTTGTGGGATGAAATGCTAATTTCACTCAATGGAATTTCTAACTAGGATAATAATGCTGAACTGTCTAGCTCAAATGATCCTGAAGCTGAGAAGCAGCAGCAGGTAGGACACTGGTTCTAAACTTTTAGTTCAGGTTCGAACGGTATCACAATTCATGTGATGTTTCTTACGATTTTTCTGAAATGTTTGTACAATGGGGCAGCTGCTTTGGCTCGTCAGAGGCGAAGAACATCGTCCCTGAAGACGCCACGGGTAACGTGCAGAAATTCTCGCTGTGTGCGTAACAACTTAACTGATGTTATCACTGAACCTAGCATTCTGAACTCAATACTAAGTTGGAATATTCCAGGAAAACCAAACTCCTAGTCGTCCTGAACGTCCAGCTCCTGATGGACAGTTGATCGGTGGACTAGCTGACTTTTTCCAAGTTGAAGCTAAGTATCCAGCTCTTGCTTTCATATGGCTAGTGCCTTATATGATGGCATCTGTATAATTTTGTCCAGTGACTTACTAGTTACTAAATTAACATATTACTAGTTACTAGCTCCAGATCCTCCTTGTTTGAATGTGATGTACTTAGTTCGTGGGTAAACGGGTATGCCCGCGGGCGACGGGTATGGACGAGGTTTTTTATCCGTGGTCCTTCGCGGGTACACCCGCGGGCGTAAATCAGGGTCGCGGGTACGGGTATGGGCAAGCACTACCCGTATCCGCCGCGCCCGATTGCCATCCCTAGGCTGGACTGAGTTCGGTTGAGCCCCAGGGTATGCCATGGCCCACCCGGCATACCCTGTGAGTCCGCCCCTGGTTTTAAGCTTTTCCCCTCTGGTTTTCAAAATCTTTTACTCCAATGACTATGAAAGTCAAGAAGATCATATTACACCATCTACTTTAAATCTCCAAGAAAATCAAGCCAAAATGATCCTAGTTGACCGCTGGTCGGTCTGACCACTTGTCGGACTAATCGTTGGTCGGTCTGTCAATTGGACGGTTGACCACCGCAACCTTGTGACCAGAACAGACAATAGTGTGAAATCCGAAACCCTCATCCATGAAACTCTTACAAGAAGGCTTCATATGACATGAAATTTTGATCACACCTTCATGAAGATGATAGAAACTAGATTAAGGCAAGAAACAAAAGGTTCTTGGATTTGATTCCATCAATTTGAAGAAATTGATCTTAGGCTTCAAAACACCCAAAAATCCTAAAACCCAAAATACTTCTTACTCATAGGGATCTATAACATGAGGTCTTCTGAATCTACTCCCACGTGTCCTAGCAAGCTAATCAAGGCAAAGATTTGGGCTGAAACTCTCATGATCACAAAATCACAAATCTTTCTCAAGAATGCTCAAGAACCAAGCATAATATTGTTTCTTGCTATATAGTTGATCTAGATGGGCAAAGTGTAACATTCTAGTTTTTAGTGCCTTTTTAATTTTTTTAAAATAAAATAACTATTTGGACTTCTCTTGACTTAATTAAAGCTTAATTTGAATTTTCTAAAATTAAAATGATTTAATATGAAGAAAGTAAACCTCTAAATTAAAATCAGTTTTAGTTGGGTTCCTTGTGATGAAATGAATTTTTTGTATTTTTTTTGGATTTTTTGGAGTTTATTTGCTATTTATTGGAGGTCAATTTGATTCAACCCAATTTTTGAAATTCAAAAATCCATAAAATCTAGATTTTTTACTCGGGCCGAATTCCCTATTCCTCTGGCCCATTTCCCTTTTTTGGGCCCAACTTGGCAGCCCACCTTTCCTCACACGCAGCCTATTTTCTCCACTAGGCCTAACCTACATGCTCGCCACGCATCTCATCCTTGCTCTATCACTGACCCTACCCGCCAGCCGCCTCTCTTTCCCACTACCTTCCTCGTTGACACCTAGGCCCCACATGTCAGTGTACTGTGTGTCGTCTTCATTTTGATGAAGGACTCTGCACCGCCCATGACACTTAGTGCCACCTGTATCCACCATGGACTCCCCTCGCCATGCTATAAAATGGCACACCAAGCCCCGGAATCGTAACCCCGAGCCTTCCTATCCTCTTCTCCCTAGCCACTACCGTTAGGGACATTGAACTCTCGCCAAAATTCAAATCTCCAGTTGCCGCCTTCTCCGCAAATTCAGCGAGAAATTGCGCTGCATTTGGGTTTGTATAGGTGGTGAATGGTTAGTTCACATATGGTTTATTCAATTCCTTTGACTTATTCACTTATTACTCATTTTTAAACTGTGATTTCAATCTAGTTATTATATTTACTCTAAATTATTATTTTCTGCAAAATAATCACTCAGGCATTTTTTCATAAGCTTTGTATCATTATATATTGCATCTTATCACAAACAACTTGCTGAGTAATCTATGTACTCATGGCTATATCCTTTGTTGCTCAGTTGCCGAAGGGAAATCATATCGGATAGAGGTACTTGAGGAAGGATTCTTTGCCAACTTCATGGATTAGAGCTTTGCTTCCCAGTCTATTGCCTGTGGGCATGTCAAATGGCCACTACATTTATGGCATGTCAAATGGCCACTATATTTATTCTTTATTTTTCGCGCTATTATTTGTAAGCTT
This sequence comes from Dendrocalamus latiflorus, assembly GCA_017311315.1. Classification (NCBI taxonomy): domain Eukaryota; kingdom Viridiplantae; phylum Streptophyta; class Magnoliopsida; order Poales; family Poaceae; genus Dendrocalamus; species Dendrocalamus latiflorus. The sequence continues at coordinate 16,827,506 of CM029649.1, read as the reverse complement.
GGTCATAAGATCAATACTCTAAAAAATAATAATATTTGCTTCATTCATAGTTATTCGTGATTATGATTGATATTTTATCTATGCTGCCATTTTGTGCACAAGCATAATGCTGGACTAATGGAGAATACACTAAGGGTCTGGATTTGCATATTATGGTCTCCACACAAAGTTTGATCAACAAGGATCTTCTAGTGCCTCTTACTCACCATAGATCATAGCAAGATCAAGATTGAGCTTGGGAGAGAAGAAATCACATCAAGAACAAGATGTAACCAAAGTTTAGACAAGAACAACTAGCTAATTGTGAGACAATGTTTGATTTTCATTAACACATATAGAAGAAGGATTACAACAGCATAAAGGTTACAAGGTGCTCCCAAAGCACCATCCTTTCCTCTCCAACCCTCCCTCAAACTATGGAAACAAGCAAGGTGCAAGAGAGAAAATTTCAACCCTAGAATCCTTGACAATTCGACCTCCCTTCCTTCCCTTTTAATGACTAGCACCACTTAGTGGGTCTTAACCTACTAAGCAATTGAGAAAACTCATCAACCCCACTAATACGGATTTTACACACTCACGCATGCTTCTTAAAGTTTTACAAGACTCAACCCGTTACCACCTTAGTGGTTGGTCCACTTAGCCAACACCATCTCATCTCGATTTAAACCACCTCTCCTTTGCTCCTCCCGCTCAATGGTTTCAATCAAGACACCAGTCAATATTTAGCCAATTACTAAAATAATCCTGACGAAGCTTCTATGCACCTTCTCTTGACTCTATCTTCACCTTCACATCAAAACATCTTCACATACTTTGACATGTAGCTCGTGGCACCCAATGACTTGGCCACCAAGTCTTCACGTGTCAGGACTGAATTTCTAAATCTGAACCCTCTCTATATTACCACACTAGTCCAAGATCAAAACTAGTGTACATAGTCAAATAGTGATGGTTACATAACCAACAATGCTCTATTACAATAATAGAGAATACAAGCCTTATAGCCGCTCTATTACAACTGAGGTTACAAGACTTCACAAACTTAAAAAACACAGTGGAAGCAAAAAAACTCTGATGATGGCCCACCAATATACCACAAGCAATTGACTGGGGAAGTGCAACCTACTACTTCGGGTAGCCTTTGTCGAATCCATATGCGAAGTAGTCGTAGTCTCCTTCTTGATCTTCGTAATCCTCTGAGATTTGTTTGAGTTTAGCATGTGAGTACATAGAGTACTCCGCAAGTCTTGAGAAAAATGCAGTATATATAGGGCTTAACAAATGAAGGATAATATGGTTGTTTTGCACAAAGCAACATTTTATTTCAATTACCAATATACATTTTCAAAAGCATCAATTTAACAAAGTAATTGCATAACTGAAACTAGATAACTTTTCTAGTGAACAAGGTTGTCAGAATCGTAATCCTAAATCAGATTAGAGGTTTTTTTTGTAGGATCACAAATCGTAGGATCGATATAGAATATAAGATCTTACCTATTTCTATTAAAGAAATATTTTAATAAACCTATAGTGTATTATAACACAACTGCATTTTTAAAAGTATGTCTTTTGAACTTTTCTTTTTCAAATTGTAGAGTAAAGGTAAGATCATGTGTTATTTTATGATAATTATAGTGAACATAAAGAGATAAAAGTTAAAAATTTTCAATTAAATGTAAGTGCATAAGTAATTATTTATAATAAAACAATAGAATCGACATAATTGAGTAGGATCGTATGAAAATTTTGATCAAGATCCTACAAAAAAATTGGGTAGAACCGTAAAAATATTAAGATTCTGCCATATTAAGATTCTACTATAGAATCAGATCAGTCTAGTCAATCTTAAATTGTAAAATCTCATAATCGTATGTTAGAATTGAGATTCTAGCAACCTTGCTAGTGAAGGTTCCAACCACCAACACTAGTAGACAAACTTTAACCGCCAATGTTCAAAATTGACCGACTAGCATGTCTAAGCAATTCTACCATTCTAAAATTATCAACTAGTAATATCTCAATACTGAGAGAAGGCAAGCCCAGGACGACGAAGGTATATAGTTGTCAACATCAAATAAGGTTATAACAATTATTGGATTAACTAATATCCTTGAGACAAAAGCTATCATTTTATGTAACATAGCAATGCATTAAATTTGAAATATTAAAATAATTTTGGTAAACATACGTACAAGATGATGGAAGGAGACTTGTCTTCTTGGATGTTGACTAAACCTTTTTGCTGCTTGTCGGAAATTCCTTCAGCAATGCCTATTTCTACACGCAAAACGAGAAACATAAATAGATAAATAAATACAACTAAAATCACAAAAATATAAAATATAAATTTAAATAAAGGTTAGAGTTTGTCTTCTTGGATGTTGACTAGACCTTTTTGCTGCTTGTCGGAAATTCCTTCGGTGATGCCTATTTCTACACGCAAAACGAGAAACATAAATAGATAAATAAATACAACTAAAATCACAAAAATATAAATATAAATTGAAAGAAAGGTTAGAGTTTTAGATAAATTTATAAACTTGAATAACTAGATTCGGAGTTCGGACGATGGAGAAGGAGCGATTGGAAGTTTGGTTAGAAAGGAAATTCTAGAAAATTCCAAAACAAGGGGATATTCCTCGGAATCTTTTTGGTTGAAGTTTGATTTTATGGGAGTATGACACGTGGGGTCCACTGTCATTGGTTCAAAGAAAAGTTTTGGAAATTCATCACAGTCATGTGTTTCCAAGGTATTGAGCTCCCAACCTCATGTCCCATCCAACAAGCCTTATGAGAGACCATGTGGAGGTCCTCCTGTGTGTGTGATGAGTTATTGACATTGGGTTAGCTAAGTCGAGTTTGGTTTGGGTGGTTTGGACCTTGACGTTGCGTGGTGCAACAGGCTCGGTCGAACCTTGGTCAACCTTGGTCGTAATGGGATTAGGATGCCTATTCTTTGTTTCGACAGGTTTGGACTTCGACATGGTAAGTATGATGGTATTTACGCTTTCATGTATCGAGCGGTGCTATTTGATGTGTTTCTTGTCTGTGTGACTGCAGGACGTCGAGACGGAGTCGTGGTGAGACACGGAGGACTGGACTAGGTGCAGGTGGCGCTGAGGTCAGAACAGTCAGGAGGTGTCGAAGACGATGTGGACTCGAGGTGGTTGTAAGGCGTGCGAGGCAAGGAGCGCGGAAGCTTCCCGGAAGGTGCAGGAGGGGCGAATCGGGAAATTCGCGAGGCTGCACAAGCGAGAGCGGGCTCCGTTGGACTTAGCGGGCGTAACGGGGAGGAGACCCGTTAGCCAAGGCTATATAAAGGATTGGAGGGGCTTGCATGCCTCCTCATGGACTTGGGTGTGAGTTAGGGTTTGCTAGTCAAAAGAGGCTTTGGGAGGTTGTTTCTCCTTTGCTCTTTAGTGGTTGATGGGTTGGTGAGATATACAGAGTTGGTCTGTGGTATGTCTAGCTCTCCTCTGTACGTAGCTTCTCCTTGGAGTTCTTGAGTTCTTGGTTTTGGGAGGAGAGGATTGAGAGGTTGGAGATGGATTGAGAGTCATGTAATCTTTCATCTTGTTCTAATGTCCATGCGTATCGTGACTCCTCTGTATTCCTTTTTGATTGGAAATGAAATCGTTGAAGTTTTCTTCTGTTCTTGCCTGTGCACCTACGATGCCCTCTGTGATGAATTTGTGACTTCTTTGATTTCTTGTTTGGGAATGCCAAAATGGGTTGCTATGACATGGGATATGCTCAAAAGCCATTTGGCTAGTTGATTCTCATAGCAAACCTAATTTAATTTCAGATTTGAGCTTTTGTGCTTCCCCTGTTCTTCATTCAAGTTTCTAGGTTTTTGGAGTTTTCTTGATTCACTTCGGGAGATGGGCCAATATCTGGGGTTTTGAGTCCTGAGGTTATTACTAATATTCTCTCAAAGTTTCATAACCTGAGAATCAAAGATATGTGAGAAACTTGGATTTTGGTATGGCCTCTGTTGTTTTTCAAGTTTGATATTTCTAGGATTTTGTTGCAAATTGAGATTCCCTTCTTAAGTGGGCTTGATGTTTGGCATATAGAATCCAGGAGCTATTAATTAGCTATCTGCAAATTTTCATTGCCAAAGGATCAAAGATGAAGGAGTATTTTGAGATTTGGTGAAGCTCACTGTAATTTTCAGGTTTCTTGGGCATAATCTGAATTTCTCATTTTTGAGATGATCTTAGTTGGTTCCCAAGGCCCCTCTGACTATTCTGAGTATAACCTTATCTTTCTGGGCAGAGAAACTCAAAGGGAAATCATCAATTTTGATTTTGTGGCAAGTTCCAAGTCTTGAAATATGGAAATCAAATTTTCTGGACTGCTGCCCCGTTGGCCGGTCTGACTTGTGCATGTTGGGCGGTCAAACCGGGGTATCAGGGCTGGTCTGACCGGCGGCAAAAGTGCGGTCAGACCGCCCCCTGAGAACAAGTCAGGCCGGCCCTTCAAGTTTGTTGCATTCTCTCTTGGTTTTTCTTCTAGGTTCATTTCTCCTTCTATGTTAGTATTTTCTAAGGGTGCAGAGAAGTTAAACTCTCCTCTTCTTAGCTTGTGGTAGCTATAGGAGAGGGTTCTAAGAGCTAGTTCTTGTTGGGAGTTAATTTGAATTCATTTGTGAGTGTTTGTTTTTCTTGCCTAGTTCAGGCTCCTCAAGTTTCTCACTCTCTCTCTCTCTCTCTCTCTCTCTTTTAGCTCTGTAGCTACTGGAGTGTCATCTCTTTCGTGAGTACTTTTGAGGGGTTCGTTTTCAAGAATCGACATTCACCCCCCTCTGTCGCCATTTCGGTCCTACACCTTACCACCAGGCTATGTGATCACATGTAATATATGGGCATAACAAATTAATTGAAGCAATGGGTACACACGAATGGCAGCAAGCAGTGGCTCTACCGTGGGTGTGCTCCGGCTAGGGAAAGGCAGGGAGGGAGACAGACAATGTGTCGCAAGGACCATGAGGAAGCTTGGGAAGTGGCGGCACGGCTGGAGACGCGGTGCAGAGGCGGCAGCAGTGCTCAGGGCACGGCCATGATATGGGTAGAAGAGAGGAACAGTACCAAGGCTTGGAACGCGGAGAAGCAAGGTGAGCATAGGCTAGAATGCAGCATGGTGAAACTAGAAAAATTATTGGCTAAGCCGGAAACTTATCAGAGATGATGCAACCGACGATTGAACGGCACGGTAGGGAAAAAGAAAAAACTTGATATCTCGGTGCTCGATGGAGGAAAACCAAAACTACTTAGAGGGTAGCTACCTGGGAGGGTACAACACATTTTGACATGAAAGGATTAAAGAAAACACCAACAGATAGACAGGAACGTGAGATGCCCTAGGCGGCCATGGATAGGCATCGGAAGTGAAAATTTGTGGTGGATTGTCGGGAAAAAGGAGGGAAGCATCAACGTAGAACGCGACGAGACAAATCTAAGAGAGGTGATTGCATGGGTTAAAGCTCACCGGAGACAATGAATCGACGACGGCAAGCGATTTTCGACAACTTTGGGAAAACTCAATTCCAGGAGATATACTGCACCAAAATCAAATTAATTTGTCATGATGTTGCTAAGGCTCGGGAACATGATATGACGTGGATGGATTCGAAGAAAACTCACTATAGAGAGATGGCACGATGGAGGGAGGAGGCCAACACACAGGCATGGTTTAGGGCTTCACTGGCACTTTGCGAGGTGAGATGAGATGGCCAAGGCGTTGCAAAGGGATAGAATGTGAGGTGGAGCTCGTATTTATAGTGCAAAATCAAGAGAAACAGATTGAAATGGCCAAAATGAATCAACGTCGGTTTCTAGGTTTAAAAGCTTAATAACTGAAAAACAGATGAATTAAATGGCTAAGAAATGGATGGAATTGATTGCTTGCATTAAGAGGACAATTTTTCATTTTGGCATAAAGGAGAGATGAAGCTTGGTTTCTGATTTAGCATGGAGAGGAAAAGAAGACTGAAGCTCTGCTATGTGCGTTTAAGCAGAGGTTGAAGATGAATAGTGCTGGGGCTTAGGGAATACAAGGGAAAGGTGGGAGGAAAAAACAAGAAAGAAAGAAAGGGTGGCTGGTTGCTGGCTTGGTTGGAATGTTGATGTTAAACGTGCTGGGTTCATGGCAATTCTAAAACGGGTGATTCTTTGGGAACTTTTCTTTTTGAAAAAAAGAGAAGTGCGAAAAAAATTAGAATTGACATTTTTCTAGAGATTTGAATTTAAATTCTAAAAAATTCAAATTCAAATTTAGAATTTAGAGCGTATTTAGAAATTTGAGATTTCCTTCCAGAAATACACATAAAATCCAATTTAAATCCCAAAAATTTTAAATGATTAATGTGAAGTTAAATTTTTAAGGAAAGCAAAATTTTGGGATATTACACCACGCATCCGGTCTCTCTCGGATCATCTCTACTTGCACTAGCCCAATTTACTTAGCACACCTCATGCAAAATTCGCCTTTTCACAATCCTCGCATGCAATAATTCGCCTCTTCACAATCCTTATCTTCTCTATGCTATCAGATTGAGCCATGTAGTCTCACTTAGGCTTACACGCCTGCTTGGACCACTATTCCCCCACCTAGTCCCGATCATTGCCAATAATCGCTAACGTTCTCTAAGCCACCTGTACATCCAAAGACCAATCAACTATGTCGAGCACAAGTTCTATGCATTTGACTCACGTTAGTCAAAACAATGCATCATGCAATGCAACACAAACAACAAATGGTTCCCATGCCATGCACATTCTCAAATGGTTCACAATATGTATGTTATCTCCATAATCTCTCACATTGTTCTCTGGCTGCAAACACGACCACTGGTCGACCACGACCACCTCACACTTCCACTCTGAATTTTCTAAATCTTTTGCAAAACTCAAATCCAACTGAACTCAAGTATCAATTATTCATCATAAACATATTCTAGATCTTATTATATGGTCCTTCACAGTCATTGCCGTCAAGCCGAACTGCAGGTGTGGGGAAGAAGCAGATGGTCAAGCACTACTACAGAAAACCGTATTACAGACGGTTCAAAAATATCATCACAGACGATTTTCTGAACCGTCTTAATTTATGGGTCAGTGATAATCGAAGGTTATCACAGACAGTTTTTGAACCATCTGTGGTGTTAATATTACAGACGGTTTGTAACTAAAAACCGTCTGTGATAGATGATAATCACATACGATTTTCAACTAAAAACCATCTGTGATATTCTTTTCTACTCCTAAATATTTTTCTGTTTATTGGCTAGCCTCAGGAAATGCTAGCCATGCCCTCTGAAACAAGCTGATCAAGATGTACATGTATACATACAATTCACATCTCAATTCATTTCACAAACATAAAACATCCAATTCACATCTCAATTCATTTCACAAACATAAAACATCCAATTCACATCGCACTTCATTTCACAAACATAAAGCATCCATTTCGCAAATCAATTAGTTGAAATGAAATAAAATATCCATTAACAAATACACAATTACAAAAGATCTACATTGTATTTCCACTTAGATGGTAACATTGCATTTTTTATTGCTCTATCAATCCGGAATTGAGGTCTCGCGAAAGGAATAGATCCATAATCAATGAACTTGTCAGGCTGCACAAGCTATACTTGGATGGTGCATGATTGCCATTCAAGTATTGCTTGTGCAGCTGACAAGTTCGTTGATTATGGATCTATTCCTTTCACGAGACCTCGATTCCGGAGTGATGAGAGCAATAAAAAATCATTGTGCGGAGTGGAACTCTCCTTCTTAGTTTATGACTCCAGCCACCAAAAAGTACGCCAACTCTAGTCGAATTTGTGAAAGGTTGGGCTGTTTCAATGCAGTTGAGGGGATGGACGCAGCCTGTCGATAGTAATATCAATGTGCGTATATATATAACCTGATAAGTATGAAGTAATTATGGAAAGATTGACAAACCTTAGAATTGGTGATCCTCGAGGAATTGAGGAGTAGGTCCATATGGTAGCAAACGTAGAATCCACACGTGTTGCCCGGCGACTGCTGGTGGCACTGCAAAAAATGGAATGTGTTAATTCAAGAGGCATTACTACCAACTGTTGCATAGGATTAATTAATGTGTAATAGCGAACACTTTAAATTTTCGATCATGTGTCAGGCCTTTGGCCCCTTGTGTCGAGACACCTGCCTTTTCAACGTACATCGTGAATGCTCTACGTGATTCGAAAAAGTTGAACTTAGTCATTCGGAAGGAAAGAAAGAGTACAATATAGGTATGTATGGAGAAAATGTACTTACCTATTGATTACTTGGCTGACAACTGTGTAGTCCTTTTTATTCTTACTTAGGGAATCAAGGTATATTGCCTTGTTCCATTTTGGTACAATTACTATTAAAATCCAATGATACTCCTGATTGTAGGGCATAAGTATATATTCCTTATCGTGGTAAGCCACCAGTGCTGTTGTAATGTACCTCTCGACGAAGGGTGTATCCTCCTCGATGGTATGCATGGCGACCAAGTGTGGGTCCAGGAAACCAACTGATGATTTGGTTCTTCTAGCTTTAGTCACCATGTGTCTATATATATACACAAGAAAGCAACAAATTATATATGACATTTATCGGTATGACATGAACGGAGGCTGTGATTGTACACAGTTACAGCGTCCAGCATCGAATGAGTAAGGCATCGAGAGCGTTGAGCGTGAAAAGATCAAATAAATCCTCGAAGATGACCACGAAGACACAATCTTGAATACCGTGCTCTAAATGATCCGGCGCGAATTTGACAGTGATACCTGAGCGTCGTTCTCCCTCTGGCTTATTGGACTGTTCCATATACCACTTGTGTAATTGTAAGCAACTAATTGGTAGGGCTTTGAGGCGTGTTTCCGGGTCGACCAGTGGCTCACCAAGCACGAATTTGTGGGCCAATGGCAGGTATGGGATTTCATCATCGGTCTTCTTTGTTTTGCCCTTGCTGCCTCGGCTGTAGGTCGACTTTATGGTAGTCGACTGTAAAGGTAGAACCGATGCAAGTTGCTTTGGCGAGAATAGCACCGATGCAGGTAGCAGTGGTGGAGATAAGTCTTATGGAGATGGCACCAGTGCATGTAGCTCTGGTTCGCACTGCCCTTGTGGTCCTACCACCGGTGAAGAAGTCTCCAGGGAGATGTCACTTTTGGGCCACTGGATGAATGTTCCAATAGCCTACCCTAGAGTCACGATCTCGTCGTCGGGGGGCTTCGGTAGCGGGACGACCTCAAAATTGACATGCACACCATCCACATTAACTTTTGCGAAGGCTGGTGCTATAGGTGTACGGTGCACCATGGCCCCGATAGCAGACGGATATGCCTGGCCCCAAGCAGCGTACAGGGGAACGGAGGCATATCTCACTTGGAGCCTGGACTTCATAGGCTCCCACATAACGATACAAAATTAGCTACTCCAATAGGACTATCAATGGAGCAAGCATTCGAGAGATAATAATTATTACCATGATGTCGTCCACAGGAAATCTGGCCTCGCTTTCCGTTGGATTGGACGCACAACTACTCGGACGGTTGTGCGGGCTAGCTAGCACAGGAGCGGTGGTGGCGGTGGCCTGCTGATTTTCTGTATATCTCCGCACCTCATCTCTGACATAATCAGCCAACTCCTTTCTAAGAGACGCCTTGATCTCTTCTCGTAACTATGCCTCACGCTCGGCTTTGGTTCTCTTCCTATGCTGATACATTTCGGAGTCATCTTGAAAACCATGTTTCTATGGAATGTAAAGCCTAAGACCTCTCATACGACCCGGGTGCTCCTTGTTTCCTAGGGTCGCGGAGAGTATATCTTTCTCCCTTGTTCCCTGAAATGATCCCTGGGAAGATTCAACACTCAGCGCTTCCTGCAAGAGCATGACATGTCATTTCACTTTGTACGAAGTTGTGGAGTAATTACAAGCTACGTAGTTCGATCGATATCTTACCAGGCGCTGGGACACTTGCTGGTCTGCAGGGTTTCGAAAGGAAACGTCCCCCGATGTCATTGTAGATGACCTTGCTCTAATCCAATTTCGAGTGCAGTCATCCGGGGTATTGGCAAATGGCGGGGCGGTGCCCTGCAGGATTGCCTGTTCGTCCTCTCTCCTCCACTGCGGGATTTTGCCCGCTTACCCAACTGTGCCAAGTCTGTGGGGGTGTGTGTTTTTTGCCTGGAGGGTCTTGTGCGCCGTACTTGTACTTTTGAAATCTTCGGTCGTCTTCATCGCCTTCAACTCTTCCCATTATGGTTCCAGGAATCGGTATTTATGAAAGGGCGTTTTGTCCTTCTCCACGTAGACCTTGACAAGCGTGCTCTTGAAGTTCTTCCATGCTTTGCACTCCGCTAGCAAGGCTTGTCGTTGCACGGCGTCTTGGTGTTCTTCTGGGATCTCGAACGATGCCAAAATTTCTGTCAGCAGCTCACGTTTCAGAGTCCCAGGCACGCTCTTCCACGAATCGAATGTGAAAGACCATGTGGACGTGACCACATGCTTGTGATGAGTAATTGACAAGTGTTTTGGAAAGTCTGAGTTTGGTTTGTGTGGTTTGTGCCAAATCGGCATTTGGCTCAGTCGGTTTTAGTTAGTCGGACTTATTGCATATTCGTCTTCCCGATTGGCTTGAGTATGATTAGTTGATGTTAATTGTGATTACATGTTTTGAGTGATGCTATGTGATGTGTTTCTTGTCTTTGATGGCTGCAGGACGTCGAGGCGGAGTCGTGGCGAGGCACGGGGTGACCGAACTAGGCACAGGCGGTGTCAAGGTCAGAACGGTCGGATGTGTCGAAGACGGCGGAAACTCAAGGTGGTTGCGAGGCTTGGATGACAATGAACGCGGAAGCTTCCCGGAAGGTGCGGGAGGGGCGTTTCGGTAAAAGCGCAAAGCTGCACAAGTGTAAGCGGTTCCGTTCGGGTTTTAGCGGGCATAACGGGTTGGAGACCCGTTAGCTAAAGCCTATATAAGGAGGGGATGTCTCCTTGTGGCTGCATGGATTCTAGTGCTTGGAGAAGGGAGTGCATGGCTTTTAGGGTTTGCTTTTAGTCAAAATGGCCTTTGGAAAGGTTGTTTTGCTTTGAGGCTTTAGTTGGTGAGGGGTTGTTGTGAGCAAGATTGAAAATGTCTGTGCTTTGTCCACCTCCTTCGTGCATGTGTTCTTTCCTGTGTTAGAGAGAGAGGTTGAGTTCTTGATCCTTCAATCATGTATGGGGCTATAGGGATGGTATGAGTTGATACTCTATGTAATCATTCATCTCTCTTCCTCTATATCAATTTGAGATGGCTTTATTTCAGATGCTCCTGCCTCCTGTCTTTTTCGTTGTTTTCTTGCTCTGTGTGATTTCCTCCTTTTGATGTTTGAAGTTGTTTCTTGCCAAGAAGGTGCAAAATGGGTTGCTCTGTGATGGGAATAGGTCTCAAGATCATTTGATCGGTGTTTCCCAAGAGCAAATTGAATGAATCAAAATTTCTCTCTTCTCATTTCCCCTGTTTGTGGCTTTTCTAGGGTTTCTCAACAGAGGTTTCTTTGTCCCCTTTGATTCCCTTCATGAGATGGCATAAGCTTTTGTGTCTTGGATCTTGAGGTTATTGCTTAGCTTATCTCTCGATCTCATGTTCAAAGAATCAAGGAATGGCAGTGAATTTGAGATTTTGTGCTACACTCTATATCTTTTCAGTATTTGGCCAAGATCCTTAATTCTTGCTCTTGAGTTGGTTTCTCTCGGTCTCCTAGGTTCTACATGTTATTTAAGAGGTAGTCTTACAGTTCTGGACTGAAAATTTCAGAGAGAAATCTCAAATTTTATTGCAGTGTGAAGTTTTGAGTTTTTGTCTGAAAATTCTACTTGCTGCTTGCTCTGGAAATCGAGGGGCGGTCTGACCGGCGGCTTGGGAGCGGTCAGACCGGCCCAATAGCTGCGGTCTGATCGGCCCTTTGATGCTTGCGCCGTCTTTTCCGTTTGTTTTGCGTCTCGCCTTCTTCTCAGGTTGGTTGAGGTTCCAGTATGCACATGTCTTCTTCTTCATAGTTCCAATAACTATTGAAGGAGATATTCCAAGTGGATACTTTTGAGGGACGCATTTTTTGAAAAGCGACATTCACTCCCCCCCCCCTCTGTCGTCAATTTTGATCCAACAATTGGTATCAGAGTCGGTTAGCTCTTCTTGATAGATCTTAACCAGTCTCTAGAGCCATGGCGACAGACAAGTACTCGACCAAGACCCCGATCTTCAATGGGATCGACTATCCCTTCTGGAAGAGTCGGATGGAGACCTACATCCAGGCTCAGGGCTACGCCATCTGGCGGAAGGTCAAGGTCCGGTATGTTGTTGCTGCCGATGAGAACATCAATGCCAGAAACATGACTGATGTTGAGGCAAATGCTAAGGCGAGGAACATCATAATCCAAGGCCTATGCAGAAGCGAGTTCGATCGCATCTCTCATCTGACGTTGGCCTTCGACATCTGGGAGACCGTCGATGCATACCATGAAGGCACCACCCAGATTAAGACAGTGCGACAGGACCAGTTCAAGAGAGATTACAACAAGTTTGAAATGCTCGCTGGTGAGTCCCTCGATGAGTGCTTTGTGCGTTTCCATAAGATTTTGAGCAACCTTCGAGCGGTCGGTCTCACATACCCCGACTCGGACAACGCTCGCCAGATGCTGTCTGCCCTTGATCTGCGTGTTTGGGAGATGAAGGTGACTACCATCAAGGACACCACCGACCTCTCGACTTTGACTCTTGATGCGTTATACTCACGCCTCAAGACTCACGAGATTGACATAGTCTCTCGTAAGTTGAAGTCGCAGTCGATGGCCTTAGTCACCGATCCCAGTCTGGCTTCTGGACCTTCTTCTGATTCGATTTGTGGATTCTCGCTTGCTGCTCTATGTGACGTAACTGATGATCAGTTAGAGTAGCTTGCAGATGACCAGTTAGCCCTCCTAGCTAGAAAATTTTCCCATGCTTACAAGAGAAGGAGGGATAGAAAGAGAGGAGGACCCGTGATCTGCTTCGAGTGTGGTGGCCCCAACCACATTCGGGCAAATTGCCCCAAGCTGGAGAAGGGCAAGAGCGACTTCGGCGGCGTGAACAAGAACGACTACATCGACAAGAACCGCAACAAGAAGCCTCCAGTTCACGCTCAAGGAATGCGCATACTGCTTGGCGAGGAAGGAGAGGGGTCCCAGATCCATCGACCTCTGTGATGGTAAATCGGCCCTCAGGCTTTTTCGATAGCCCTCTTCCTTGGCATTTTGATTTTGGAGCGGACGCATCCGGCGATGATGTTGAAGAATGCGCGGATGACATTTTGGCCTTCTCATATATGAAAAGTAAGCACAATGTAGCATATACGTAAATTGTGCGGTATAAGCACATACTTAAATTTAATTCCAATATATGTATACATATATTCAAGTATACGTGTACATATCTAAGTTCATTAGCAACATATATCTGATCAATTAGCGACTCTCAGGTGCCAAACGACTTACTACTGATGGTGGAACTTTTAGAATGATTTCATTATGGAGGTCTTTGTAAGGAAATTCCATATGAAAATTTAAATTAGGAACGTCATACATATCCTGGATAATATTTCCCTTGTGTTTAGATTGATTTGAGAAAAAAGGTGAGGCCATATAATAATTGGGTGAAGCTACATATGCAATACTGCCAAATCTCTTCTAGACTGAATATCTACATTTTGTCATATTCCACAACAAGGCAACATATGTTGTTTCCCTAACACTTAAGGAAAACGAAGGAGGGAAATACATTTCAAGATGACATAGAGTCGTCACCACCTTGTCCTGCAGAGCATCTAGTCCTTCGGGTTTGATGACCTTCTGAGCAATTGTGTTAAAGAAATAACATAGTCTCATGATTGTCTCTCGGACTTTGATCGGTAAAATATCTCTAATTGCAATAGGGAGTATCTGGGTCATCAGTACATGACAATCATGAGACTTCATGCCATTTAACTTCAAATCTTGCATCGAAACAAGTTTCTTCACGTTGCCGGAGTAACCAGACGGAACTTTGATAACATCTAAATCCTTAACCATATTATAAACCTCTTTTCCCCTTAAATGCCTTGGAGATGAACCGTCTTCCTTCTCTCCATCAAATTGTTTCTTCATCTTGCGATATGGGTGAGCCCTCCGAAGGAACCGGCGGTAACGCATGTAGACGGTTTTGCGTGAGTGTTTCAGCCACACACTCTCGGTACCATCTAAACAGCGGGTACAAGCTTTGGCACCTTTTGTACTCTGGCCCGATAGGTTAGCAAGAGCAGGATAATCATTTATGGTGCAGAATAATAAGGAGTGCAAAGTGAAGTTCTCTCGTTTGTATGCATCCCACACCTGTACCCCTTCGTTCCACAGTACTTTTAGATCTTCCACCAACGGTGCTAGGTACACATCGATATCATTCCCAGGTTACTTTAGCTCTTGGGTAAGTATCGACAGCAAAATATACTTTCGCTTCATACACAACCAAGGAGGAAGGTTATAGATGCAAAGAGTCATGGGCTATGTGCTATGTCGGCTGCTCATGCTACTGAAAGGATTTATTCCATATGTACTCAGTCCAAACCTTATATTCCTATGTTCTGCACAGAAGTTTGCAAAACTCCTATCGATGTTTCTCCACTGGGCGGAACCAGCAAGGTGTCTTAGCATTCCATCATTCTTGCGCTCCTTCGAGTGCCAACGCAGCAGTTTTGCCTCCTTTGGATTTGCAAAAAACCTTTTCAAATGGGGAATTATAGGAAAATAACATGTCACCTTAGCAGGAGGTCCTTTCTTCACCTCTGTTCTCTCGCCGTCATCTGATTGATTGTTACGTTTGTATTGGCATGAGTTGCACACCGGACATACATGCATGTTTGCATACTCTTTATGGTACAGGATACAGTCGTTCGGACATGCATGTATTTTTTCTATTTCCATTCCCAATGGACAAAGAACCTTCTTGGCTTTATACGTGGTTTTAGGCAACTCATTTTCCTCTGGAAGCATGTCCGCTAAAAGACCTAGCAGCGCCGTGAAACTCTTGTCGGACCAATCATTGCTTGCCTTCAATTTCAACAGTTCAAGTACGGTCGACAACCTCGTGTACTTTGACCTGCAGCACGTGAACAAAGGTTTCTCCGAGTCCTCCATCAAGCCCCAGAATTTAACATACTCTCTCTCATCATAGTTCTCTTCTACATCGCGAAGCATCTGATCCAGATTGTCATCGTGCAACCTATCCGAATCCAAACAACAATCGACATCATCCAGCGGCATGTCATTCACTTCACCGACGATATCATCCGGCAGCATATCATTCACTTCACCGGTGATGTCACCCGACGGCATATGATCGTTGACTTCGCCACGACTGGTCCAACACGTATAACCCTTTTTGAAACCCCTCCAAATCAAGTGCGCTTCAATTTGCCCTCGGTTCTTAAACATCTTTAAATTCTCGCAGTCAGTGCATGGACAATACATACATTTGACCCCTTTATTCAACATATCCTCCTTGGCAGCTCTTGTAAAAGCAGACGCACTATTAATGTATTCTTCACTCACACGGCTCGCGGCATATATCCAGCTTCGGTCCTACGTTATGTATATATATAACAACTTAGTATTGAAAATTAAATTAATTAATTATTACTACATATATACCGGCCACATGCATTGAGGTTTAATTTGCTAGCTTAATTTATATTATAAACACAATAGCTATTTCCCCAGCAATCGCTGAAGGTATATAACCAACAATTTTGACAAAGTTGGCCTCACATATGACGAGAACTGATCATGTATGGTCAAGTAGATGCAAACCATTTCCATTAACACTCACCAAAACTTAGATCCAAATTGTAATGCAAAAAAAAATTTCATTACTAACCATATCTAGAGCAACCAGGAACGTATGAATCTTCAAAGCTCAATCTCTGCCTCCTCCCACCAAATTAATTGGCCAGAAATTGCCTAGCTTGCCTCCTAAGCGAAAGAGTGCAGCACCAGCTAGATTTGGATCGAAATGAAGACAGATACGGTTCTGACTGGTGCAATAAATGCCTAGCGATATTATCATAGACGGTTTTTTATTAAAAACCGTCTGTGATAATTCTGAGATCATCACAGACGGTTTTTAATACAAACCGTCTGTGATAATCAGCTTATCACAGATGGTTTTTAATAAAAAACTGTCTGTGATAATTCCAGATTATCACAGACGGTTTTTAATAAAAACCGTCTGTGATACTGAAATATCACAGATGGTTCATCGGTAAGAACCATCTGTGATACTCGTTTTCTCCGGCGCCATCAACACAGACGGTGTCCAAATTAAAATCGTCTGTGTTAGTGTCGGTCACAGACGGTTTTATCAAACCGTCTGTGATTTGACGTCTAGTATTAGGTTTTCTGTAGTAGTGAAGGGGCTTCATCGGAAATTGACATGTGCTGCAGTGAGAGAAGGATTCCTGGGAATAGGCTCATTGGCTGACGCTACTGTTATTCTGGTGTTTTCTGTCATCCTTTGTACACATGATCCTTTGTACTCTGCCTTCATCTGTATCAGAATGTTTTGTATCAACAGCTTGATATGTCTGTAACTTCGTATGCTGCAGGCTGCGATGTTTATTTTGGTGTTTTTCCCATGACTCCATAATCTTTGAAGCTTTTGCTAGTATTTCTGAGATCTTACTTGAATTGACACTGGTAGCCTCTTAGTACTTGGTTACTAACATAAAATGGGAAGCTTTATGTGACATTGCATGATACGTGGCACGGCATCTGTAGTCCGTCAATGCTGTGGCATACCACATTAGCTTATACGGTGATGTGTGAGCATGGCGCTATGGCCTACTATGTCATGCCACAAAAAAGAAGGGAATGAATTTTAAGTGCACTATCCCATGCTTTCAGGGAAAACTTTTTCCCAAAAAAAAATCGCCCTAACCGATAAATTCAAAATTTAGAAAATTTGGGAAATCTCAAAAAAACTTCATTCAAAAATTTTAAATTTTAAATCTTATTTTTAGTAGAAATCAAAAAATAAAAAAATAGTGTTGGTTTTGGGGGGTTTTAACTCAAGACCTAGTGCTCACCAATTGCCATCCTTACCACTAGGCTAGCTAAGTACTTTTTGTTGGTCATACAAGGGCATTTTGGGAATTTCCCAATTGAGAAAAGAAAAGGAAAAAATTAACTGCAAGCGGGGCCCACTTGTCGGTGAGCCGCGTGAGGAGATAAGAGGGAGGAGTGCGTCTCCTCCCTGTGCGCGTCCCGTGCGTGTCCCAAGCCCATGCGCTTGCGGCCGTTTCGTCTTCTTCGCCCAGATCTGGCGATTTCGGCGTCACGAGGGGGAAACGGCGGATGAGGGCGGCGACGAAGGCACGAGCTGGCCTGGGTTTCTCCGAGCCGGCCACTCGCGTCGTCTCCCGCAACCTCCCGTCTTCTCTTCTTAAGGCCGCTCGGCTCCACGGTGGGGATATCTCCTTCTCCCGATCTGACTAGCTCTCTTGGGTCTTCTTCTTCCTCTTGGCTCTTCGGGTTGTGCAGAGATTTGGGGCTTCGGTTCCATCTCCAATTGAGGCCTTAATCTTTGGGTTCCCGTGTGAACCCTAGTTTTGCGTGTGAGAGGAAAACCGAAGGTTGAAGGTATACCCAAGGGAGGACGGAGGCGACGACGGCTCCCTGTTGTGTTTGAGTGCACCCGGCCGGTGTAATCTTGTGGTCTTGTGCGGCGTCTCCCTGACTCTCAACTTCGGCGCCGGATTCCCGAGGTCGGAGAAGGGCATTGTATCTCCGTTAACCACACTTCTCTTCTACGTTGGCACAGAGGGGTGCTGGGTTTTCTGGGACAGCACTTTCGAGTGTGCCTTGCCCTGGTTTTCTATTCTACATCGGCTTGGTATTCTTCTGGACAGTTTTGAGTACCGTCTACACCGTGAGTGTTTTGATTCATCTTTGATTAGCAACAGTGGTATTTGTTCTTTAATTACTGCCTTAGAGTTCAAATACTTGGAATGTTGTATTCTCTTGTGGGCTCAGAAAGTTTGCTTTGTGATGAATTAGTCATATACTGAATTTGATCTTGACAACAGAATTAGATTTGAGCTCTAGGGTTTGGCTTCTATTGGTTGTACCATAGCTAGTTGAATTTCTGTTGTGCAAATCTGTTTACCTGCAACTGGAATTATCGGTAGCGCAGTAGTCCTGTTTGTCCTGTTCAGATTAGGTTATTTCTATGCAGTAGTCACTTTAGTCCAGTGCTGATTCAAATCTGGTTATTTCTGTAATCTGTTTAGTTTCTGATTGCTGCTTAACTGTCTGAACTCCATAAGAATTCTGCCATTTATACCATTGCATGTAAACAGTTAAAAGTTCAGAAATCAAAGTTGATTGTTCTCTGTTTTGCTTGGGTCTGACAGTAGAAATATATTTAGAGCTCAAATCTTGATTTCTTGTTATTAGATCATTCATGAAGAGTTATGACATTGGCATGAGAAGGCCAAGATTTAAAATCTTGAGCAACTCTGTTCTGAGAGGAATCCTATAGCAATTATTTTGTTTCATGCTAGATTTAATTACTTTTTTGTTTGAAGGACTACTTTACATGTTGTTTTCAGCAAATTTGTGTTTATATTCGTTGAATATTTACATGTGTATGAATGGTAAGGTGAAATTACATGATTATAAGCAATTTATGTCATTCATGTTATGCTGGAAATATGTTGAATATATGTTTAATTTGGATGGAATTAAATATGAAAATACGCTCATATCGCAAATTTTACAACAATCCAGAAAACCTATAATTAAAGAAATGGCTTCCTCGTCTGACATTGTAAAGCCCGAAGTTTTTGACGGTGTCAACTTCAAGCATTGGCAAACGAAGGCAAAGGTATGTCTGACTGATCTCAAGCTCTTCTGGGTCATTTCAAATCCTCTGGTGTTCCTACTAGAGATCCCTGAAACGATACAATGGGAAGAAGCTAATAATGCAGTCTTAGCCCGTTTGCTGCCCATCCTGTCTAACCGTTTCTTTGACGTCTATGTCAACTTCACGAATGCCAAGCAACTTTGGGACGAGCTTGATGAGAAATACTCCAAAGGAGATAATGGGAATGAGTCTTTTATTATGGTGAACTACTTGAACTATAAGATGGTTGAGGGGTAATTGGTGATGGAGCAGCTCCACAAGCTTCAACTCCATGTACGTGACTTAAGGCAGTACGACTGTATCCTACCAGAGAAGTTCCAAGTGAATGTCAACATGGCTAAGTTACCGTCTTCGTGGTGTGACTTTGTGATCGCTCGTAGATATATAAAGGAGCGCTTGACGCTCAATGAGCTGTCAGCCGCCATCAATGTCGAAGAGCATGCCAGAGCCAGTGACGGCACGGGAAAGGCTCAGGTCCAAGCTCATCAGGTGGAGGTCAAAAGAACTGGAGGCTCTGGAAAACAAAAATTCAAGAATTAGCCCCAAGTCAAGCTCCAACCAAAGAAAATGAAGAAGAAGGAGGACGAGGAGGACATCATCTGCTTTGTTTGCGGGGAGGCTATCCATAAGGCCAATCACTGCCGCAATCGGAAGGGTAGGGGTCCATCTCCTGGTCAGCACAAAGGCCGCAAGGCTGAAGTAAATGTCGTGCTGGCTAATTCCAGTTCGGAAGAGTACGTACCTCAAGCTTTTATGGCAAATCCATCCATTGATTGGTGGATTGATACAGGTGCTACTAGACATATATGTGCTAATCGATCTTGCTTCTCTTCATTTCAGGGTGAAGGTGGTGGATCCGTTCTAATGGGCAACGGAGCCGTTGCGACAGTACGTGGGACTAGATAGGTTTGCCTGAAGCTTACCTCAGGCAAAACACTCATCCTTAAAGACGTGTTGTATGTGCCTACGATGACTCGCAATCTCCTGAGTGGGTCGATGCTATGCAGGCAAGGAATAAAGCTTGTGTTTGAGTCCAATAAGGTCATTTTGACCAAATTTGGTAGTTTTGTGGGCAAAGGCTATGATAGCGGAGGCATGTTCTGCTTATCCATTCTTGATTTGAATAATGTAAACATTTATAATGTTTCCCATGCAATAAAGTTCATGATATTTGGCATCACGGTTGTGTCATGTTAATTTTGAAGCTATTATGCGGTTGAGCAAAATGAGTTTAATTCCAAGCTATAATTATGATAAGGGTTCAAAGTGTGAAGTGTGCGTGAAAGCAAAGCAGCCCCGAAAACCTTTTTATAGCGTTGAAGGGAGGAGCACTTCTCCACTTGAACTAATACATTCTGATCTTTGCGAGATGAATGGGATATTAACTAAAGGTGGCAAACGATACTTTTTAACTCTCATAGATGATGCGACTAAGTATTGTTATATTTATCTACTTAAGTCGAAAGATGAAGCACTTGAACACTTTAAAATCTATAAAGCTAAAGTTGAAAATCAACTAGAAAAGAAAATCAAACGGTTAAGATCAGACCGAGGCAGTGAATACGTCTCACATGAGTTCTCCCAATTCTGTGAAGAAAGTGGAATAATTCATGAAATTACTCCACCATACTCACCCCAATCTAATGGAATAGCCGAAAAAAAGAACCGAACTCTTTGTGACTTGGTTAACGCCATGCTTCAGAGTTCAGGTATGCTGGACTAATGGTGGGGTGAGGCAGTTCTCATAGCTAATTATGTCCTGAATAGGGTTCCACTCCACAATCAGGAGGAAACACCTTATGAAGCATGGAAGGGGAGAAAACCCAACTTGTCGTTTCTTCGAACATGGGAATACCTTGCAAAAGTGCATGTGTCGTTACCGAAGAAAAGGAAGCTTGGTCCTAAGATCGTTGATTGTGTCTTTCTAGGATATGCTATAAATAGCACGGCTTATAGATTCTTAGTGGTCAAATCTGAGGTGAGTGACATCGCTACCAATATAGTATGGAACCTCGTGATGCAACATTCTTTGAGCATGTGTTTCCTATGAGACCGAATGAAGTCAATGGCCATTCTGGTTTAGATGAACTCACTATTCTTCCTAGTGTGGATAACACCGCTCCAGATTTGGAGTTGAGGAGGAGTAAGAGACAGAGGACCAAAAAGTCACTTGGCGATGACTTTGTCACCTATGTCGTGGATGATGAACCACGAACCCTTTCAGAGGCATACACATCACTGGATGTGGATTACTAGAAGGAGGCAGTCCGTAGCGAGATGGACTCCATCATAGTTAACAGAACTTGCGAAATTGCAGATCTTTCACCTGGTTGTAAGCCAGTAGGCTGCAAATGGATCTTTAAAAGGAAGCGGAGACCTGATGGTACTATAGAAAAGTACAAGGCCCATTTAGTGGCTAAAGGTTTTACACAAAAAGAAGGAGAAGACTACTTTGACACATACTCTCCTGTGGATCATTTACCCACAATTCGAGTGCTTTTAGCATTGGCTACTGCATACAAACTTCAAGTACATCAAAAGGATGTAAATACCGCTTTCCTAAATGGAGAGTTGGATGAGGAGATTTACATGCAACAGCCTGAAGGATTTGTGGTTGAAGGGTAAGAAAAGAAAGTATGTCGATTGATTAAATCTTTGTATGGTCTAAAGCAAGCTTCTAAGCAATGGCATGAGAAATTCGATAATACGATGACTTCGGTAGGCTTTTGTGTAAACGAAGCCGATAAATGTGTCTACTATCGGTTTAGCGGGGGCGAAGGTGTCATTCTATGCCTTTATGTAGATGACATTTTGCTTTTTGGGACCAACATGGATGTGATAAATAGTACAAAGTCTTTCCTTTCCCAGAATTTTGATATGAAAGATCCGGGTGAAGTTGATGTTATCTTAAACATTAAGCTTATAAAGGGTGAGAATAGGATTACTCTGTCACAATCCCATTATGTGGATAAAGTCCTAACCAGATTTGGGTTTATGGACTGTAAGCCAGTAGCCACACCCTATGATCCAAATGCAAAACTACATAAGAACACTGGGCATGGGAAGGACCAACTTAAATATTCTCAAATAATAGGATCCCTGATATACCTAACTAGTGCAACGAGGCCAGACATCTCATATGTTGTAAGCAGATTGAGTCGTTGTACGTCCAATCCAGGAGATGATCATTGGATAGCAGTAGAAAGAGTACTAAGATATTTGAAGGGAACCTCCAATTTGGGAATACATTATTCTGGCCATCCAGCAGTCTTGGAAGGATTCAGTGATTCTAACTAGATCAGTGACTCAGATGACATGAAGGCTACGAGTGGTTATGTGTTCACTCTAGCAGGTGGGGCCGTTTCATGGAAGTCTTCTAAGCAAACTATCCTTACACGGTCCACCATGGAGGCTGAATTAGTAGCACTTGATTCAGCGGCTGTAGAGGCATAATGGAGTCGAGAACTCCTTTCTGACCTGCTTGTACTGGAAAAGCCTATTCCAGCTATATTGACCTACTGCGATAACCAAACCGTTCTGGTTAATGCGAAGAGTAGGAAGGACAATATGAAGTCCTCAAAACACATAAAGAGGTGACTTAAGTCGATAAGGCATGCCAGAGAGACGGGTGTTATTTCTATAGAATATATCCAGTCTGAAAGGAATTTGGCAGATCCTTTCACTAAAGGATTGGTGCGGAAGGCCATCCTTGTAGCATCTCAGGGAATGGGGCTTATACCCGTATAAAGGCTCACATTGGTGGTAACCTATCCTAGGAGATCAGAGATCCCGTGAACTAGGCTCTAGGACAACAAACTGTGTGATATTAGAGAGCACAACTAATGGGTCCCATTAGCTACAGTGCTCTTTCTGTATGAAAGGTTGAGCGTTGACTCTTAATGAACTCGAGGTCTATATGACTTTTGGAATCATCCTACATGATTCCTAGAAGAGTTCACCTATGTGAGTGTGATTGTGAGGTCGTAATCAAAGGAAGGTAAGGGTATACTTTCTTAAGCACTCATGAGACAGATACGAGGACATGACCGTAACGTCCCAACCCGAGAGGGAAAAGGCAAGCCGCCCAGTACAGAATGTGACTTGGGTGAAAGTTCTCACACCAAGGCATTGGATCAAGGCGATGTCCTCCTTTGTTTGTGCAGAGTTGTAGTCCTTGCCGCTAGGCTTTGGGTTCAAACCCGCAAGGTACCCATCGTCGAACAACTGTATATTAAACAAGACATTGAGAATCATTTATCAATTGATAAATTGGTGGGGATTGTCGGTCATACAGGGGCATTTTGGAAATTTCCCAATTGAGAAAAGAAAAGTAAAAAAATTAACTGCATGCGGGGCCCACCTGTCGGTGAGCCGCGAGAGGAGATAAGAGGAAGGAGACGCAGTCTCCTCCTCGTGCGTGTCCCGAGCCCGTGCGCTTGCGGCCGTTTCATCTTCTTCGCCCAAATCCGGTGATTTCGGCGGCGCGAGAGGGAAACGGCGGATGCGGGCGGCGACGAAGGCGCGAGCTGGCCCAGGTTCCTCGGAGCCGACCGCTCGCGTTGTCTCCCACAACCTCCCGGCTTCTCTTCTTAAGGCCGCTCAGCTGCACGGTGGGGATATGTCCTTCTCCCAATATGAGTTGCTCTCTTGGGTCTTCTTCCTCCTCTTGGCTCTTCGGGTTGTGCAAAGATTTGGGGCTTTTGTTCCATCTCCGATTGAGGCCTTTATCTTCGGGTCCCCGTGTGAACCCTAGTTTTGGGTGTGAGAGGAAAGCCGAAGGTTGAAGGTATACCCGAGGGAGGACGGACACGACGACGGCTCCCTGTTGTGTTTGAGTGCACTCGGCCGGTGTACTCTTCTGGTCTTGTGCGGCGTCACCCTGACTCTCGACTTCGGCGCTGGATTCCCGAGGTCGGAGAAGGGCACTGTATCTCCGTCAACCACACTTCTCTACTGCGTTAGCATAGAGGGGTGCTAGGTTTTTTGGGACAGCACTTTCGGGTGTGTCTTGCCGTGGTTTTCTATTATACATCGGCTTGGTATTCTTCTGGACAGTTTTGAGTACCGTCTGCACCGTGAGTGTTTTGATTCATCTTTGATTAGCAGCAGTGGTATTTGTTCTTTAATTGCTGCCTTAGAGTTCAAATAGTTGGAATGCTGTATTCTCTTGTGGGCTCAAAAAGTTTGCTTTGTGATGAATTAGTCATATACTGAATTTGATCTTGATAACAGAATTAGATTTGAGCTCTAGGGTTTGGCTTCTACTGGATGTACCGTAGCTAGTTGAATTTTTGTTGTGCAGATATGTTTACCTACAACTGGAATTATCGGTAGCGCAGTAGTTCTGTTTATCCTGTTCAGATTAGGTTATTTCTATGCAGTAGTCACTTTAGTCCAGTGCTAATTCAGATCTGGTTATTTTTGTAATCTGTTTAGTTTCTGATTGCTGCTTAACTGTCTGAACTCCATAAGAATTCTACCACTTATACCATTGCATGTAAACAGTTAAAAATTCAGAAATCAAAGTTGACTGTTCTCTGTTTTGCTCGGGTCTGACAGTAGAAATATATTTAGAGCTCAAATCTTGATTTCTTGTTATTAGATCATTCATGAAGAGTTATGACATTGGCATGAGAAGACCAAGATTTAAAATCTTGAGCAACTCTGTTCCTGAGAGCAATCCTATAGCAATTATTTTGTTTCATGCTAGATTTAATTGCTTTATTGTTTAAAGGACTGCTTTACATGTTGTTTTCAGCAAATTTGTGTTTATATTCATTTAATATTTACATGTGTATGAATGGCAAGATGAAATTACATGATTATATGTAATTTATGTCATTTATGTTATGCTGAAAATATGTTGAATGTATGTTTAATTTGGCTGGAATTGAATCTGAAAATATGCTCATATCGCAAATTTTACAACACTTTTTACCTTATATTGGTGAAGGAATTTAGTTAAACTCCAAATTTCAAAGTGAAATTCACCGGTTTTTTGGACCCCACTGAGAAAACCGAAACTCGACGAAATTATAGAAATTGTTTTCCCCGTTTCTGTTCGCTCCTGGTCGCGGGCATGATGAAGAGCGTGGTAGCTGATGGAAGCAAGAATGCAATTATCCAACCCTCATCTTAGCTTATACATGAGAACTCCGTAATGAATTGTTCAGGTCAAATGGTTGTGACTTGTAAAACCTAGGGTTGTCAACAGAACGCATCGGCCTCAGCAAGCCGAACCAGCCCAAGCAGATGATGCCCAGCCAGCAGCAACCGTAAGCAAGCAAGAAGCAGTAAGCAAGTCACCTGGCCGACAAATCCTAAGAAATTAATGAATTAGCCTTTTAGGTTAATGCATGTTTACTACGAATGAAACGAAGAGGGGATGGAGCCAGTTCTCCATTTTTAAGGCAAAATTATCTTCTGGACATCATACTTGGATAGCATCTGCAAGAACATATCGCAGAACCATTTGTCAACTGGACGCTGAAAAATCCTTAATGGTGTGCATTTGCTACAACACACATTGGCTATTATAAAAATATTATCTTGCAATTTAGGAGAGGGGAGGTGACTATAAAGTAGTGTTCACCCCATAGGTTAGTAGGTGACACCTGTCAATGCGCTTCACACCGAGTGTTACACTTGTGTTACGTTCCTCTTCCAATTACCAGTAGCTATTACGAGATTCAACGGAATACAACGAAGAATCACAATGGGGAAGAAGAAAGGAGATGGGGAACCAGAGAACAAGGATTTGAGGAAGGGAAGCAGTAGGGGAAGAGGAGCCAAGGCAAGCTACCGTTCTGTTCGATGTCCCCTTTCTATTGCTTCTGGTCACCGTTTTGTGCGTCACGACCCAGGCGTGCGCCACTCGATGACTAGGCCCAGCAAAGTCACTACGACCCACGTCCCACAAGTGTACAGGCCGTGACCCAGGTTGGTCCGTGACATTCCTTCCCCAATTAATTTTGGCTTGTCCTCAAGCCGACTCCATGTTTACGAAGCCTCCAGGATCCCATGGTACCTTTGGCCTCATCTGAATGACAAGCATTGGCCTGTTAGAAGCCACATGAGCTGCGCTAATACTTTGGAGATTGGCTGTGCATGTACCAGTATCCCACGTTATTTGCACTCTCTTGATACCCAATGTCAGTTGATCCTCTACAAGATTACTTAATCCATTTGATTCCAACTTAAAGCTATTCATTCCCATGACGCTTCTGCTGCATACTTTTGATTCGTTGAGGAAATGCAAAATCATCTTATCACATTCTAAAAAAATGTATGTTGTGCACAACATAGGTTGTTCTTGTTGGAGCCTTAGGGATAGCATCAGAAATAACTGCATACCTTGTAGGACAAAACTGTATCAGAAACAAGTGCAAGTTCTGAAGTAGGGTGTTGCATGAGCATGTCTTGGCCTCTTCTTGATTATCAATAATTCCTTCAGATCCCACTCCGATTTTGACTCCCTTACTCACACACGGTTCCTCTTCTTGGACAGCTTCTACTTCTACAAATTGCACATAAGCAAATCCTTTTAGTTGCCCAAACTTGTCAGTGAGAATCGTCACTCTGTTGACAGTTCCACAAGAATTAAGATTCGATGCTCCTGCACTTCTTCTAGAGTACATGCATAGTCAACATTTCCAATGAACACTGACCGAGCATCCATATCGTCTTTTGTTTCAGATGTGGTTGCATTAGGATCTACTCCTTGCATCTCCTTGGCAACCTTGACCTGCCTCTCCCAGCGGGCGGCGGCTTCCTCCTCCATCTCCTTGAGCAGTTGCTTCATCTCGTTGATTAGCTCCGGCAGCTTGGCGGCGTCATTGCCGACAATGGCCATGTCGACGTCCTCGCCGTCAATGGGGATCTCATGGCCGTACACCTCATGCTCCTCTGTCATGTTCCATTTGCCACACTCTCTCTCTCTCTCTCTCTCTCTCTCTCTCTCTCTCTCTCTCTCTCTCTATATATATATATATATATATATATATATATATATATATATATATATATATATATATATATATATATATATATATATATATATATATATATGTATGTATGTATGTATGTATGTATGTATGTATGTATGTATGTATGTATGTATGTATGTATGTATGACGCTGAAATGGGGCACCATGGTGTCTGGGCGCCAAACCTTTGGATTGTTTTTAGATGCGTGCAAGTGCAATGATATGTAATATATCAAGATGGAAAGCCTTAATCATAGATAGAAAGTCTCAACCATGGATAGAAAGTCTTAATCATAGAGCCTGGCCACCATGGTCCATAAACTGTGCATGTAAATGACATATACAATTGGAAATTCCTAGGTTGTCAAAATTTTCAAACAAATAGCACTCTCCTAGGACCAGTTATTTCTTAAATTGCCTCTTGCAGACTATACCTTTGTTTTATACCATCACCGGTCATCATGAATTGTAATGGGGCTTCCTCTTTAGGATTTCCAGGCTCTAGATCCTTAGCAAGAGGAGAAAAATCCTTTCGGATAATATCTATGTCAGTATTCGCATGTCTGCTATCCAAGAATTCAGTTTGCTGCTTGGCATCCAATGAAGTAGCCTTGTAGCAGGAGATTGAACTTCCTTGTTCACCAAGAATGAACTGCCTCCTTCGTCTTGGGACAATCACTTTCAGATCTCCTATAGCTCCTAGCTTCTTCATGTCGTAGTATTTAGTAGACTGATCCAATAGTGATTTTATTGTGTGTAGTACACTCATCTTCCCTTTTTCATGACCACCATGATCTCCCCCTATTTTCAAAACCCTCTTGGCCTCATTTATTGGATGCTCTGACACCATAAGAGCATCCAATAAACATGTGATGGTTGTCATGGGCAAAGTCAGAGTTGTGGCCAGTGTGATCACAGACAATTGCTGGCCAGTGTCGAGGTCGAGGCATATCATCAGACACTTGGCAGGCATCTTCGAGTTGAGGCTGGTGGCTACGATGCCACAGTCGGTGTCGACGACTAGTTACTCTTGGATGGAGTGCACTGGATCTGGAGGATGTGATGGCAAGGATCGCAGGCCTGAGTGCACCCCAGCAGCACGGAATGAGGCCATAGCCATCCATGGAGGCTGTAGTGAAGGTCTAGCAGCCTGAAACCTCAGTAAGGGAAGTGCCAAGGACTTAATTGGCTTGGGAAAAATCCTGTATGCGATCGTCATGGAAGAGGACGTGGACGTCAGTGCACCAGTGTTATCGGGACAATGCATCGAACACTTGGCGGGTGTTCCCATGCCAAGCTTCACTTTGGTGAACAACTCTAGAGAGGAGACTGTCAAGGGCGCCGTAGGCACTGGGACAGCCATGGACACACCCCTTGAGAGAAAGGACATGGCTCCGACAAGGATGTTGCCGGTGTTGAGGTCGTGGCTCAACGTTGAACGCCTACGAAAATGATGATGTCGTCATTGGCTTCAAGCTTCCTAGCATCTCCGTGGCTGGGATCTTGCGTCGGATACTTGGTGGGCGCCATGAACAGAGTGACGGTGGTGGAGATCTTGGCGAGGGGCTATGCAATGATGACGTGTTTTGGGTCAGTGTCGAGCTTGGTGATGGTCGAGGGAGAACTCGGGGCCATAGTTAGAGCAAACACAGACATAGGCATACCGGTATGCGGTGGGGCACACCATTAAACACTTGGTGGGCAACTTGACTATGAGAGTGGCGTCTGCACATGGAGTAGTAGCAACCATGGCGTGGTCCATGGCAATGCTTACGGTGGATGCCGGTGCAATCACAGATAGCAGTGAGGCTCGAATGGACGTGGCCAGCGGCTAGATGGTGGCCTTGAGGCCAACCTCCAACTCCTTCAACTGGTGTGCCAAGTTCTTCATATCAACCAATTGCTTCTTAGTGGTTGCGAGCAAATCAACCAATATAGCTAGGCATCGCCGTAGCTCTTCCTCAATCAGGATCTCTTTAGTGTGGGTCCCAAAAATCAACTGCTCTGATACCATATTGTTACATTCCTCTTCCAATTACCAGTAGCTATTACAAGTTCAACGGAATGCAAGGAAGAATCACAATGGGGAAAAAAGGAAGGCAATGGGGAACCAGAGAACAAGGATTTGAGGAGGGAAGCAGAAGGGGAAAAGGAGCCAAGGCAAGCCATTGTTATGTTCGATGTCCCCTTTCTATTGCTTCTGGCCACCGTTTAATATGATTATATGTGAATATTTATTGATGTTCACATTATTATTATTATCTTGGGTGTTTTAACCTAATAGAGTAGTATCCCTCTAGAAAAATGAAGTAAAATTTGATACCTTGTTAATTGTCAAACATATCAAAATTTTGATTGTTAATTGGTAGGTGTACTAAAGTATAGTGTCATTAATTATCTTAATAAGATAGGGTAAGTGTTTGACATGTACGCGCATAATATTGATTTAACTTGACTAGGCAATCAAAATGGTTTTGGACCTAGGGGAATGGTGTTAAGGCTGTAGCATATGGATATCACTAAACAAACAAGAGTCACATATGATGTAATTAGTAAGGGGTTACTTACCTACGTCGCTAGGTTTCTAGTAATGATACCAAAGCTCACTAGGACTGTTTATGTTATGGACCATGCCACCACCTACTTTCTACACACCCATTTTTAACTTGTAATATATTCTTAAGAAAGAAAAACTACATCAAACAAACTTTATTGATTGATATGGTAACGTGAGAATTGTTATCAAGCAAGAAAAGAAAGTATATGTTCTAGAGGGTCCATATCCTATGAACCAGCTAAAAATGCTACTCATGCCGAAAAGAATTATTATGAGAAACATTGCAATGACTCACTTGTTGTTAGCTGTGTCATACTTGCCACCATGAGCTAACTCTGAGCTTCAGAAGCAATATGAGAATATGGATGCCTACAATATGATTATGGGTCTTAATGGCATGTTTGAGAACTGGGCAACGGTTGAAAGGTACAACATCTCTAAGTCATTATTTGTGTGCAAGTTAGCTGAAGGAAGTTCGGCCAGCCCTCATGTAATCAAAATGATTGGTTACATTAATAGTTTGGAAAAGATTGGTTTTCTCCTTAACCAAGAGTTAGCTATTACTGTGATTCTCCAATCGTTCTCTTTGAGTTTTGAACCAGTCATTCTGAACTTTCATATAAATGGCATGGAGAAGTCAATGACTGAATTGCATAGGATGCTCAAGTAAATAGAGGAGAGTATGAAGAAAAGTTTTAATCATGTGATGATGGTTCAAAAGACTATCAACTTCAAAAAGAAGAAGGCTAAGGTTTGGGGCAAGGGAAAGGGCAAAGAAAAACTCAAGATGAGATCTCAAGTATCAAATCTAAGTTTCAGTAGCTCAAGATTGGCACTACACCTGACACCATATGCTACCATTACCATAGGATAGGACATTAGAAAAGGAACAGAGGAGGGGTGAATGGTGCCTTTGAAAGTTTTCCCCAAGTATTCGGTAATACTTCACTCCAATTGTTATTGAGCTATGAAGATTAGGATTGGAAGCCAAGACTAAAGCAACCAACTCAAAAAACCAAGAGCCGAAGAACCGAAGCCTTGGCGGTCTGACCGACAGCCCTGCTGATCTGACCGCTCCCCTATTCCAGAACAGAAAAATCAGCCTAAGCCAAAACCACTTTTGGTGCAACTCCAAAAATCCAAGACCAAATGAGATAAGATTTTGTACACACCTTTATTGCAGTCTTAGAAACCTATTCCATCAAAGGATCATATAAATCCTTATTAAAGTTTAGACCTTTTTCACAAAACAAGATTGCATCAAAACCGGGCAAAAATTGAAAACTCTCAATATGACTTGCTCATGGGCGGAGGATAACCCAAGATAGCTCTAGAAGTTTTTCGAAATATCACGACAAATGAGAACTCACAAAGATTTGAGACAAAAACCCTTGGATCAAGAATTCTCACAATAAGGTTAAATCCAAGCAAAACTAGGCAACTTCAAGAACTTGCAAGACCTGACACTTAGATAGATAAGGATTGATTTGCATGAGTCATCTTCATTGCTTACATGTCCTTGGCACATAACGAGATCAAGAAGGGAAGAGAAGAGATCAAAACAAATAAGAACAAGAGCAAATCAACCAAATCCTCCATGAGTAAAGAACAAAGTTAATCTATTGCTACTTGAGGTTGAAGGTTTTACAGCAACTCTACCTGGAGAACAAAAGAGCACATCACAACACTCTTACTTCTCAAACCCTAACTCCATGATACTTTGCTATAATGAGGAATGGTTGGATGGTTCACTAGCAAGTCTCCATCACAACCCGTTAAATAGGTGATGCAACTAGCCCACATTTATTGATGATGCAACCAACCCATATCTAATCCTAATAGATATTATCTAACAACATAAATGGGAAAACCTGTTGAACCCACATAACACGGGTTTTGCTCACACACTTAACTCATGCACACTTTTCAAAACACATGAGCCCAAATCAGCTAAGTCTTCATACTTTGATCCACTTGATCATCTCAGCTTTACCTTGACCTAAATCACTTTTCCAAGCATCGCTCAAGCGACGTGGTTTTGATTCACAAGATTTCTGGTATTTGGCCAACTTACCAAAATACCCTTTCTTGACCCAATCTTTATCTTGAAATGTCACGTGTAGCTGCACCACTAGTTTGCCATACGTTGGCAAGTCTCTCCCATTCTGATTCCATCGGACCATGTCTCACTTGGACCAACCAAGCCACATGGTGCAACCTGTTGCTCAAACTTCTCTTTAACATTTCTTGCCTTCCATGTGCCATGTTTGAGCTCAGCCATCTCACCCTACATCCTTGATCGTTCTAGGCCTTGACTCCTCCATGAGTGTAGCCTCAATTCTCATCATTGACTATGGTTGACTCAAAGTCTCCCTGTACATCCAAAGACCAAGAAATCATTTTCAGGTATAAATTCTTCATAACTTGAACCTCGTTAGTCAAAACATACTTCATGCAACACATATACAATGACTTAAGTCAAATCAGACCAAACCAAAACCAAATTTCCCAAGATTCCAATTCTCCGCTGAAGCAACCTACCTGGCCAGTCAGACCATTGATGTCAATCGGCCTAACCATTGGCGACTTTCGGTCGGGCCAATGGCGTTGGCCCAGTCTAACTGGTATCTGGTCTGGTAGCCTCCCAGGTCGATCAAATTACCAGATCTTATTCAGATTTTGAAATACTACAAATTTGCAAAATTCAAATCCTATCTCCTCCAATTTGGCAATGGTTCATCACAACAAAAACCTGAACCTTCTCACATGGTCCTTCATTATAGAAATTAATGTTGATACCAGATTAGTTACTCAAATTTGTAATTTAATGCAAAGGTTGATAAGGAGGAGTTTGGCAAGAGACGATGTTGATCTTCATGTGGCTAATGGAGCAAAAGTTATTACGTTGGTGTAACATCCTGAAAAATCTGAAATTTAAAATATGAATTTCTTGAATGGTTTTGCAATATATTCTATTTGAGTCTGGATTTTCATGGTATTTTTCTGGATTTTGGTTGAGGTTCCAAAAATTTAAGAAGCTCAAAAAGAAACAAACATTAGTAATGATATAAAAGGAAACGTGCAGATAATAGAGAACATCAAATAAAATAAAAGGACTATTATATTTTGTATTTAGGTAATTGAACAAAGACTTGGAATAACAAATCAGAAATTAAGAACCATAATCTTAAAGAGAAAATAGAAGTTCAACATACAAAATTTAAAAATCCAAATTCAAAGCCTTTCTCTCTTTTCTTTCTCCTCCCTATTACATGTGGACCCCACACATTTCTCTCTCTCTCCCCCCTTTTTCTTCCCCTCCCTTTCTCCCTATGCCATATGGGGCCCTCCTCTTTTTCTCTGTCCTCCCTCTCTCCTGATTTTTCTCTGCCTGCAGGACCGGCCCCTGCCCCGCTCTTTTCTTTTCCTTCTTTTCCCCCCGTGCGCCCACTTCCCATTTCTTTTCTCCTTCTTCTCCTCCCTTCTGTGGCTGTGAGTCATTCGCGTCTCCCTCTTTCGTTCTCTTTCCTGCGCCGAACTCCTCGTGGCAAGCATGCCCTGCCTCCCTGCCACCATCATGTCCCCACCGCCGTCCCGACAGCTTTTCACTGCTCCGCTCCGTCGCATCACCAGCGCGACGCCCTTCTGCCGCTCGGCACGCGCGACGCCAGGCCATCATGCCCCGAAATCTCCCTCGCGATCCTACTGTCCACTCCGTAGCCAGCTACCGCTGCTGCCTTGCTTGTCACACAGCCGCAGCACTGTCGCCTGCCACCGCGCGAATCCCGGCTGCGCCCAGCCCTGCCGCCTCGACGCAATTCCCGCCGGCTCCTCCTTGTGCCGAGCCCCACGCCGGTCTTGCCCCGCAGTCCACCCCGCCGCCCGGTCCCCCGCCCCTCTGCAGCTACAAGAGGCCCCGGCCGTTCCCCTTACCTCCCGCGCCACTCCTCTCCCTTCCCCTCCTCTTCTTTTTGTGTTCGGTCGAGCTCCATTCATGGCCGCCGGCGCCTCCACAACCCTCCGGCCACCGCGACGGTTCTTTCTCCAAATTGAATGCGTCATGGCGTGCCCCCACCCCCCAGCTACTCCCCTTCGGGTTTAATTGAAAAACGTCGCACCACGCCCGCCGCACCGGCCATCTTCACCGAAACCGGCCGACGCCGCCTCCACCAGCGCCACCACCTCCTCGGGCAATCCCTCCCCAATTTCGTTCGCAGAGAGCAACCTCGCAACGCCCTGGAGCTTTCCCCGCCGCAGCCGGAGCCTCCCCTTCACTCCAGCTCGCCGGCACCGTACACCACCGTCGCGCGACCCCGCCTCACACCGTCGGCCCGCCTCGAGCCCCCTCTGGCCCAGACCACCAAGTGGTAAGAATTCCCTCGCCCCCCTACTGCTCTAACGCCGATCAATTTCTCCTCCCCTCCACCACGGCGCCGCCGCCCCTAACCCACCTCACCGTCGGCTGCTCTCCACGCTGCCGACCCCTCTTGGCGCCGTCACGTGTTGCGCCGCCTTCTCCACTGGCTTCCCCATCCCCGGATGAACCCATTTTGCCGGCCACGCCCGCCTCCCCGGCCGCTCCCCGCCGGCGGCGCCACCGTCAGCCATGGCCGCCCGAGCCGCCTCCTCTGTTTTTTTCGGGCTGTCCCTTCGTTTGTTTAATTAAGCACTGATACCTTGTCAGGTAATACCCCGTGCCCATTTGGCTAGACCAAGCGCGCTAACACCTGAGGTCCTAAGTTCGATTCCGCATGGGCACACCCTTTTCTTTCTTTTATTTTTTATTTTTCTTACTCCATTTAAATTAAGAAAAATTTAGGAAAAATAGGAGATAATCTAGGAAAGCTAATAAAATTTAATTAGGATATAAATGAGTTTATTTGAAGATTTAGATTTGGATTATTTCATATAGGATTAATTAATATAGTGTGAACAAATCATCTAAAAGGGCTGAATATTAATTAAAAGCAATAATGACCCGGGCTAAATGTTCCAAACCTAACAAAGCTTACCCTTATTTAGAATTAAAATACATGCCCTAACAAATACCATGCCGCCATAAAATCTTAGTGGTGGATTTTGCTAAATAATGAAATTAAAAATATAAACCCAAATAGCAAGCTAGGCTATCACCTAAATGTACATATATATACAATCTTTTTCTTTAAGACTTAAGTTGCACTAAATAACAACTAAAGGTATGTAAGTTGACAACAACCTAAAATAATGCATCTAGAATTGCTAAAAAATACACGCTATAAAGTTAATTCGACAAACCAGAAATCATATACATAGTATATATAACTCATGCCCTAACTTCTAAAAGCTAACCCTAGACAAGGCAATACCCTACCTCCCACTACAGTCTAACATCCACCCATAGGTCTAGCGTGGCTCATGGAATTTCCTTAATAAATATAAAAATAATTAAAATAAGTTATTAAATAAAATGGGTTAGCCCGTGGTATTCAATAGCCAGCTAAACCTAGCCATCCTCAAATCTGAAGTAAAAATAACGTCATCAATATCCCTGTATCACGAACCCTCCTTAGCCTCTACGTCGTCCAGTTTCCTTCTACCGACCATCACTTCGTTCCAACCCTGTGTGACTTCGTCAGCCCTCTGCACCCAATCAACCTTGCCTCAAATCATCCATTAACTCATAATAAAGCTAAATTAAGTTTATTTGGAGTTATTTGGATCTTTTGAGTTATTTTCCTTTATTTGAATTCAGTTACATAGCACGTAATTAGAAATTGGAGTTCGGAAGAATCAAGGATCAAGCGAGATCACAAGCGAAGTGAAGATAAAGACCAGAAGCTCAACCCTTCAAATGAGAAAACTTTGAGTGAGCTCAAGACCACGGTAAACCGCGCCAGGCGAGTCAATACTTTAATCATGTTGAACCTACATTTTCTGCAAATTACTTTGATTTAAATTATCAAATTGCATGATGTTACTTTATATGCAAATACATGTTAATTTAAGATTCTAATTATATGCCCATCGTTTACCTTGAATAATATTACACCTCCTTTGGAATATTTGAATGTGTGAACCTTGTCGCCCTAGCAAAATTATAATAGTAACCTTTTGAAAATAAGTCTCTAATTATATGCCATGCTTAGTATTGCATAGACACTCGGGGGCGCTGAAATGCCCCAAGCATCATTATCATCTTTAATCATGAGAAACTAATTTGGGTAGTCATGGTGGGAATGACTGGTGTATTTTGATATGATTATTTTATGCTCCCAAAAACCCCAACTTGCTTAAATATCTGGGCGGATGATTTGGCGGTTGGTATGTGGTGCAGTGGAAGCACAAATTGTGGACTGTGGTAGAACCGCCCAGGTAATTCTAAGGACCGAATCTTGTCATGACCTTCTATGTAAAACAGTACAACCACAAGTCTGCAAAGTGCAACTTGGCTAAGTAAATTTATCGAAACCCCCGGACTCATCTCACCGGTAGTGGATAGAAGTGGATACGCAAGGGCAAGAGAAGGCCTAAAGGGACACCGAGTGGAGGGTGAAGTTTCCCAGTCGTACTAGCGCTGAGGGGAGTGGAGCCCGAATAACGCTAGTAACCATGAGGAACAACCCGTGCATAGATGGGACCCACCGCAAGTGGGCAGCTTCCCATAAAGTGAGATGACAAAAGAGACTAGATACTTTGAAAAGTCACTGTGATGGTCTGCTCAACCACACGTCTAAGGAATCGTGTGGGGCAACAAGTTGATTGTCTCTTGTGGTGAAAGTGTACAAACTCTGCAGAGTCAAAACTATTCGAATAGCCGTGCCCACGGTCAAGGGTGGACATGGGAACTTAACCAGATATAGTTTTATTTCAAAATGCTTTATGGATGGGATTGGAAAAGTGGAGGGCAGCGGAAAGCCCTAATTTGAGTTGTCCTGGGTGTCGTCTCAGTGGTAATGTAAGCGGTTATAACGCTGAAATGTTAGCATATGGTGCAGATGCCATGTAACGGTAGATGGACTCTGGATCACTATTATTGCATTCTGTTACACATTATGATTTTTGTCTAAAACTGCTAAGTCTCAGGAAATTTTTATGTATTGTATTTCAAATAATGACACTTCTATTACAAAATAAAATATGGGAGGAATAAACAGAGTCGTGAATAAAGGAGTTGGATGTTTGTAGTATACACATAAAGGTATTGGTGGATTCATGTCGATCATAAATAGGAAATGATAGTGTGATTCTAGGAGAAATAAATCGGTGGAGCCCAAATGGATATATAGACTAGATAGATGATTTATATGATTTTTGGAGTCTTAGGAAGTGCAAAGGTAATGGTTGGATTACAACACTGATATTTAATATAAATTCTTGGAAGATGTTGACATTATTGGGATTAATAGGATTTGAACAATTTCTAGATGGATGAATTGATTTTTTGGGAATTGGGAGGTATGATAACAATTCTTGGAGTATAAGCTTGATCAATGATATTCTTGGTGGATGAATACTAGTGAATCGTAGACCTGATCAATGATATACTTGGTGGATATATTAGTGAATCGTAGACTTGATCAATGATATTCTTGGTGGATGTATACTAGTGAATTAGTTAGAGATAGATAATAAAAAAATAAGGTTGATTATTGGAAAAAAAATTATGGTTGCGGATCAATAACAAAAGGATTGGATTGTTAAGAATTTAGAATACAAAAGATATTGGTGGATTAAATAAATAATATTGGATAAATGATGTCGCTAGCTGTTTGGAGCTTTAGGCAGCAATTGATTGGTGGATCGTATAATTGATGATATTCGCTGTTTGGAGTTTTAGAC
This sequence comes from Dendrocalamus latiflorus, assembly GCA_017311315.1. NCBI lineage: Eukaryota > Viridiplantae > Streptophyta > Magnoliopsida > Poales > Poaceae > Dendrocalamus > Dendrocalamus latiflorus. Next base: position 16,790,131 of record CM029649.1, on the reverse strand, counting down.
AGCACTCAATATAGACAGTGTATGTTCGGTGGATTAATTAAATGATGTCATTCGCTGTTTGGAGTCTTAGACAACAATCAATTTGGAAAGAGTATATTCGGTGGATTAAGTAAATGATGACACTCGCTGTTTGGAGTCTTAGACAGCAATCAGTAAGGGAAGTGTGTCTTTGGTGGATTAAGTCAATTATGGCGATCGCCGTGTGGAATTTAGGTAGAAATAATAATACAATGATTTAATAACAATAATGCTACAAAAAGTAATTTTTGGCAAATAAAATAACCCGAGCCTCTCCTTTGATCAGCCATGCATACTATTTAATTGCACCATGTGTGTTGGCTCGCGAGCACGGTGGTTTGTGCTCATATTCGCCTTCCCCATATATCCAGAATCAGGAATCAAATCACTACGCTTCAGCAATACTTTTGGATCATGATGGCAAAGAAGATGAAGATGCCAAGAACTAGGTCGCGAACCTCCAGTTGGCTGCCTGTGGGCATGTCCTGAAGGTCCAACCTGTGTGCTCGTTCTTCCGCTGCTGCAATTTATTGATTTTGGCCTAATCGGCCCATGAGTAAGTCTACTATTATATTTACGCTTCCGCATGATATGTACTTTGATATTCAGAACTGTAATCTATGAGCACTATCTACTGATCCAGGGAATAGTGCGGTGGAATCACAGAAGAATCCGGATTGTAAAATCTGGGGTTTGACAGTTGGCTACTGGCACTTTACCATTACCTTTACCTTTAGGATTAGTTTGGAACTGAAAATTGTTATTATGTTAATGTCTTAAGCAAAAACATTATTTCTGCTTCGTGTTTGGGAGCAGAAGACTATGAGTTCAAAATAAAGAATAATTGTTGTCCAATTTATTTGAATGATATGCTTTATGATCATGTTCCATTGGTGAATCGATTATATGTTTTCAATTTTGAGGATGTGTCCATCTATAATATTAATGCTAAGAGTTTTGGCCTAATTATTTGAATCCCACTTATATATGGCATTGTTGTTTGGGTAATATAAATGAGAAGCACATGATAAAACTCCATAAAGATGGTCTTCTAAACTCATTTGATTTTGAATCATTTGAAATATGTGAGTCTTATTTACTTTGCAAAATAACTAAGGCACCTTTCACTAGTTTAGGTTAGAGGGCAAATGACTTATTGGCCCTTATACATATGGATGTATGTGGACCAATGAGCTCAACGGCCAAAGGTGGTTTTCAGTACTTCATATTTTTTACTGATAACTTTAGTAGATATGGTTACATCTACTTAATGAGGCATAAATCTGAATTCTTTGAAAAGTTTAAAGAATTTTATAATAAGGTACAGTGAGTTTAGTGATCATCTAAAGCAATGTAGAATTGTTCCGCAACTAACTCCGTCGGGAATGCCTCAATAGAATGTGTTGTCTGAATGACAGAATCAGACTTTGTTACACATGGTTCAGTTTATTGATCTGCCATTGTTCTTATAGGGATATGTTCTAGAAATAGACATGTTCGCATTAAAAATGGTTCTACCAAAAGCCATAGAGACGACACCATATGAGATTTAGACTAGGAAGCATTTCGACCTGGCTTTTCTCAAAATATGGGGATATGGGGCATATGTAAAATGTTTCATGTCTAACAAGCTCACACCCAAATCAAAGAAATGCTTGTTTATAGGGTATTCTAAGGAAATTAAAGGATATTACTTTTATAAAAGGGGTAAATCAAAGAAATTTGGGAACCATCAAAAAATGTTTCAGCTTCTACTAAACTTCTATGTGATGTACAAGATGGTATAGAACCTATGGAAGAGACACCAGTCCTACGTAGGTCTAAAAGGCCACATCAATTGCCTATAAAATATTAGCATGACATTTTATCATTAGATAATAATGAGCCTAAGACTTGTGAGGAAGCGATGATGGGACCTGTCTCTAAGAAATGGTTTAAAGCCATAAGATCTGATGAATCCATGCATGGCAATCAAGTTTGAAACTTGGTTGATCCACCCGATGGTGTTAAAACTATTGAATGCAAGTGGGTTTTTAGAAAAAGATGGATATGGGTAAAAATATTCATATTCATAAAGCATGATTAGTAGCAAATGGTTTATAACAAATTCAGTATATTGACTATGATGAAACCTTCTCACCCATCGCTATGCTCAAGTCTATTTGGATTATTCTAGCTATTGCTATATATTTTGATTATGAGATATGACAGATAGATATCAAAATGGATTTTCTAAATGGAAACTTAAGTGAGGATGTGTACATGGCACAATCTAAATGTTTATCAATCCACATAATGCTGGGAAGATATGCAAACTTTATAAATTCATCTATGAATTGAAGCAAGCATATTGGAGTTAAAATATTCATCTTCATGAAGTAGTCAAAGAGTTTGGCTTTATCAAGAATGAAGAAAAAACTTGTGTTTACAAAAGGGTTAGTGGGAGCGCACTTGTTTTTCTGATCTTACATGTAGATGACATATTATTGATTAGAAATGACATTCATATGCTTAAATCTGTTAATTCTTCATTAAAAAATAGTTTCTCTATTAAAGACTTAGGAGATACAACATATATTTTGATCATAAGGATCTATAGGGATAGATCTAAAGGGCTAATTGGATTAAGCCAATATACATACATTGACAAGGTGTTAAAGCGGTTCAACATGCAAGATTCTAAGAAGTATTTCTTGTCCATGTCACATGGCATTAGTCTCAACAAGAGTCAATGTACTTCAACACTTGATGAGCGGGACTAAATGAGTTAGATTTCATATGCTTATGTTATTTGATCTATCATGTATACCATACTTTGTACATGCACAGATATGTCATATACTTTGGAGCTTTAGCACGAGGACAAATAAGAACATCAATTTTTGATTATTGGATTCATTCATATCAAGTCTTTTTTAGTCTTAAAAATAGTCCTCATGAAGCACGTCTAGAGCAAAGTATTGATTGGAGTAAAACGTACCCAGAGAGTAGCAGTGCCACCTAATACTCGTAGACTAAAGTACTTTTTTTCTAGGAACAAGCGTCAGAGTCAATATCAAAGTAGCAGCTGAAGTTGTCTAGTCGAAAGACAGATCTAACAAAGCCGGTGAGGGGGGCAAGTGTTCTTCAAACTCATTCCAGTTGAGTGCCAAGATGCACCTAGAGCATAGCACACCATGAGCATATATTAATCAGACCCTGGTGAAGGTTACTAGATAGCCATAAAGAATATCCTAAAATACTTGAGGACTAAGGATACGTTCCTTGTTTATGGAGGTGAGGAAGAGCTGGTTGTAAATTGTTACAATGATACTAGCTTCCAAACCAATAAAGATAATTTTCGATTACAGCCTAAGTTTCTGTTTTGTGTTAATGGAGGAATAGTGAGCTAAAAAGTTCCAAACAAAAATAGTTACTGATTCTATAACAGAGGATGAGAATATTGCAGCTTTTGGAGCTACAAAGAAGGTTGTCTGGATAGGGAAGTTTGTCTCTAGTTGGGTGTGGCTTCTAGTGCTTCTGGTCTAATAGATCTCTATTGTGACAATAGTGGAGCCATTGCGCAAGCTAAGAATGATTGACTCTAGTGCAAGTGGGATATTGTTAGTGATATGTTCTAGAGGCAATCATGGAGATGATTATATCACTTCTATATTTATGATATTTTGAATGGTATGTTGTTTTGTCCTTTGAATAAATATCTTTCATATTTATTGAGTTTCATGCACCAACCAATTCACCCAAAAGTTTAAGCTGATAAGGAAAGGTGGGTAATTCACTTATACTTCAACACTCTCCCTCACGTGTAGGCTCGTTTAGGCCTAAGACGTGGAATAGAAATGTCCTGTAATTATTTTTTAGTTGCACTAATCGAGTCTTGAACTCAATACCTCTTAGCTCTAATACCATATTGAGTTACATGCACCAACTAATTCACCTAAAAGCTTAAGCTGATGAGAAAAGATAGGCAATTCATTTATACTTCAACCGTATTGATCAACAAGTATGTGACTTGTTCGTGAAACTCTTTATTCATATTTTGATGCTATTATAAATATCCATAATCTTATATCATTATGTGGAACAATTATGATTTATAGATCAGTACATGTATTGATTGATGATCATGATTCACGGATCACGGATATGGGGATATCAAATCAATAAAGTGGACACATATTAGAAAACATGGTATTGGATTGATCCATTATGAGACACTGTGAGAGCTGCAATATTCTTAAGTGTCATTAGTTGGTCTCATACATAATGTATGTAGGATCCTTAATTCTAAGATCGTTATAATTTTTTACATGTGTAATAGTTTACTTAGGAGTTGCCAAACACTACTCTGGAACTCGATGCCATAAAGGTAACTTTTGGGTTGACTATAAAACATGCAGAGGAATGCGAGCGATCAAGATGAAATTTGCCTCTCCTATATAATAGGAGATATATCTCTAGATTTCTCAATATAGTTGGACTAAAGATATACATGGCCATACCAAATGTGGTTGAGGAGTCAACTACAACTGAATAATCCACATTCAACTCTCATAGGATGGCATGTTTCTCGCATTGGATTCAATCTGGTTACATGATTCAATGTATGAATATTATATAGATTTGTCCGATATAATCTTTATGTATATTTGGGAGTCGCTGTGTCCTACTAGGGATAGCTACCGACTTGTGGACTGTAAAGAAGTTTCTAAGCCACAATTGAATATACATGAACCTACAAGATCACACACTTAATAAGTTGGAACACATTAGTTCGGATTGGGTCCGTTACTAATAGGTCAAGTGGGCTTCACACCTTGTTGGGCACCCTAATGCAGGGTTCCACCGATGGGCTATATTAAGAGAGGCGTGGTACTGAGGGAGGTATCCTTGTTCGCGTCCACTGAAACCCTAGCCGCCACCCCACAAAGACTCTATCATGCATGCTGGTGCTAACACATACGGCGCACAACGTTCCTCCTGGACGTGTAGACTCCGGTAGAGACGCTTGGCTCATGGAGGTTGACTACTGTTATAGGACGATCAGCTTTCGAGGATCGCCTTCTAAGAACGTTGGACGATTGACTACTTGCACTACACCGATATGAGCTATGTTGAGCTGGACTACTTCAACTCTTTTTCTGGTGCACTGTGTGTCTAGTGATAACAATCTATGATCTCTTACTCATATGACTTCTTGGTTTACAAGTAAAAAGTTTAATTTATACTAGTACAGCCTACCTCATATCCCAACACAGATGCTCCTCCAAACTAGCCACAGCATCACGCCTCCACCCGCCCTCATCCACACCCCTCCCCTTTCCCTCTTATCAACTCCACCATCCATCCAGACCAAAGCGGTAATCCATTGTTCTTCTCTGTCTTCAATTTTCGGCTACTGCCAAGAAAATTATGTGCTTCTTGTTCAATTACCTGGTCTAATATTTGGTTACATGGTCTGCAAGAATAGCATGCGTAAGTGGTAGGAAAATTATGTACTTTATGCTCAGTTACTTAGTTTTATGTTCAGTTGTAGTCTTCAACACCATTACTAATCACCACTGTTTAGCGCCGCCACCACACATACGTGAACACTGCCCGTACCACTGCCGTAGGTTCTATGCTGCCCCAAGGCCACGTACTGCCGTGCATTGCTCTTTGCCGCGATGAGATGATGCAGAGCCTAGTTGCCGGGTATGGCACTTGTGTTGCCTTTGGCATTGTCGTTTCCCTCATTGTGGGTAAGCGATAGGGGAGACAGGATAAGCGTTAGGGTTCTAAACGATTCGGATGAATCCACAATTTTAGTAGTTTACCCTTCTCCATCTAATTTGATAAGCTAATAAATTCACCTAGTTGCGCTTCCACCAATTCTTTTAAGTTAATACCTAGCCCACAATTAAGTACCTTCCTAAAGGTACCTTTAATTGTAGATCATCAGAATGCACGTAATGAACGGCTATATACATATATCATAGAACTGTTCAAATTCGTCGATTTGAAATCTTGCATGGGCCTTGGATCTGTGGTTGTTCGTCAGCGACACATATTCAGGGTCCACCACACCAGACGAAGACGATTAGTCATAAAACTCAACAGAACTGCGTTTTCCTTATCTCCCCTTTGTTGAACTATCATGTATACAAGACTAGAATGTTTGGATGTATGTTTTTATAGTGTTAAAAGGGGAATTTCAGAAAGACACTTAATTGGAGAACACTGACGAAACTCCAATTTTTATCATGAACGCCTCAAACTTTAAGAAACCAGACTCAGAAATTGCAGTTTAGGATGTATATATCCAACACAAACCCGTTCTTAGTGTAAAGATTGCACGTTTACTGCGGCTGTTTGGAGCAAAGTGATTCAGCTTTTGCACTTGAGAGATCTTCCAGCTGGACAAAGTTACAATACCCTCTCCGGCTGGTGGAAGGCTTTTACAAAAATTAGGCCTCATTCAACCAAAAGGAAATGCATAGGGGCCCTAGTTCAAACGTGGTGGTTGGTTTGGAGGGAGAGAAATAGAAGAATTTTTGAAAACTCTTTTCTCTCGGTGGATTCGGTGGCAAATCAAGCAGCTATAGTTAGTTCGCAAGTTTTCTTTGTTGCTTCGGCAAGAGAGGCGACAGGAATCGGTTAGTGGGCAGTCGGCAGTGTCTTTTGGCAGTGTTTTTTTTAGTGTCTTGTCTGTCTTTTTTTAGTTGCTCCTTTCGGTTTTTCCTTTTGGAGGGCTTTTAGTTTAGTGCCCTCGGACGTCTTGTAATCCTTTCCTTTTCTCCCTTTAATATATGGCAGTCCTCCTGCCTTCCTTCAAAAAAAAAATAAAATAAACACACAAACACCTTCGTTGGGGATGAACTGCATGCATTTGATCCACGTCGAAAGAAGAAATTTTTGTCGTGTCATGGGGATGATTCAAACGGAACATGATAAGATACGTCGTACTGATTCTTAAGTACGGGGGGAACTGTAAAGCAAATAAATTACTGGGAACTTGCTATTTTAGAAATTTTTCAACAACTCAGTTTGCCTTCATTTCTAATTCTGCTCCCTGATGGACCAAAATTATATTTTCATTTGTTCAATCACAAGTGCTTACAATATAGTTGGTTAAATCGTTGCCAAAAATAGTATATAGCTGGTTAAAAGTCAGTGGCGCAACTGAGGGCTACTGCTTGACATTTCGTAAGGATTCCTTAACTTTTAACAGAAAAGCAGCACCTATTTGACAAACCTTGGTAAGGACTAGTGCTAAGTCCAATCAGATTCTCCGATAGTAAGGTTTCTCTCCTGCTCACCCGCACTGCTCATTTAGCCTGTTCTGCAAGATGGCCGGCGAAAATTGTACATAGAAACAACCATTAAGAAATAAGATGCTGCCTGCAAATTGCAGAAGGTTTGTTTTCCTGCTTTGTTTGGCATTGTTTTCAACTGCAGTTGCATCGGAAGTAATCGCCGATGGTAACTTACAGAGCAGAGATTATATACTTTATGATTGTGACTTGTTCCATTGGAAGTTGGAACTCATCCGAGCCCACAAGGTTTATTACAATAGCACAGTGCATCGCATGCAGGTGCAGACATGAGTACATGACCCAAGAAACTGAAAAACAGCACAAAACAACTGTTTATCACTTGTTCAGCAATGCTCCAGAGTAGATGCTGTTGCAGTAAGCAAAAAAGGTGCTCCTCGTTATAGCCGTCTTCTCAACCTAGTTGTCTATTTGAGATCAGACATCTGAAATGTCATACTTGATTGGGGAGTGAAGTACAGCAGAGCGAGTTGTTGAACTTTGTAGATGGCATAAGTCATGTGCTCGATGACACTGAAATTATTTCAGAAAATCAAAACATGTGGCAGGATTTGGCCACTTTCAGACAGTAAAACGATGGAGCATAAGGATGGAGGCATATTGAATTTGGACCCCCCGGGGGGCCGGCGGGGGGGGGGGGTCAATTCATGGATGGATTGCTATTTGCCAAAGACTTGTCTACTTGGATAGCAATGTACCGTTCGCACTTCTGTACGCATCTGGGATTGGGAGGCATTAGGAAGCCCAGACGTCCAAGGCAGCATCGATCATGGAAAAATTGGATTGGATTTTGCAATTATTTTTTTTCTGCAGTACCTCGAAGCGACATGAGTGTTCCTCAAGTTTTAAAGGCGCTTTCCTGGCCCTCTGGTGTTGTTCATCCAGTTCTCGGCAATTTCTTGCCTCACTGCTATGCTTCACGAAGTGCGGTATTAAATTGTATCTTGCTTCCTAAATGGATTTTTTAATGATTGTCGAATTATTATCAATGCATGACTAACTGTTTGCCTCTATCTCTACCACTATAATCTCTACCACTATAAAACCACCAGTTGTAAACTTTCCTGCAGTTACCCTAACAAATGTTCCCCGCAGTCAAGACCTCTCCTAGATGCACCAAACCAACTACACCCAGAACCAGCGAACCTTTGAAATGAAGGGACGATATCCACTCTAACCTCTTCTTTCTCTTACCCACTCAAATCCAACAGCCCAGGTTATTTGGATCATACCTCATCACTCATCTCATCTCACGCCCACCCCGCGCGCGACTCTCTCTCTCTCCCCCGACGCCCCATCTCCCACACGCCGACTCCTCCTCTCCTCTGCCGTACGCAGGAGCGGCGATCCCCCGGCCCCCCGCCCCCTCCCCAGCCAGATCCCCCACGCCCCCTCCTACCCCTCCTCCTCCCTCCCCCCTCCCCGCCGCCGCCCACCCCGGCCCCCTCCCCCCCGGCGCCCCCTCCTCCCCCACGCCTCTCCTCCCCCTCCCGGCCGCCGCCCACCCCGGACCCCTCACCCCCGGCGCCACCTCCTCCCCTACGCCTCTCTCCTCCCCCTCCCCGCAGCCGCCCACCCCGGCCCCCTCACCCCCGCGCCCCCTCCTCCCCCACGCCTCTCTCCTCCCCCTCCCCGCCGCCGCCGCCCCCTCCTACCCCTCCTCCCCCACGCCTCTCTCCTCCCCACTCCCCGCCGCCGCCCACCCCGGTCCCCTCCCCCCCGGCGCCCCCTCCCCAGATCCCCTGCCGCCGCCCACCTCCTACCCCTCCCCCCCCCCACGCCTCTCCCCTCCTCCCTACCCGCCGCCGCTCACCCCGGCCCCCTCCGCAGATCCCCCCCCCCCCCCGACGCATCCCTTCGCCACCCAGCCGACGGCGAGCGTGCGAGGAGGGCCGACGAGACCAGTGACCGGGCGACGAGCACCTCGACGAGAGGCTGGCCGATGGCAACAGCGACGGAATACCTGCCTCCGCTCCTGCATCTCACTTCCATCCCGAATTTCGTCCTCTCCCTCATCTTGGTTGTGTCTTCCCCGCCCAAACGTGAAGGTATGGAACCCAAATCGCTGAGCATTGCTGGATGATCTGTAATGTTGATGATCTTGTTCATGATATGATATTGTTCAGGCACAATGACATGATATTGTTCAGTCAGAATAACATTATATTTGGTGTGTTCTGTAATCATCTTGTTGCAATTAATATTTACTACTACTATGTAATGCCGTCAATTTATTGGGAGAGATTTTTTATCGGCAACTGGGTCGTGAAATTTTTGAACTGCCAATGTCTTAATTCCTAATGATAATTAGGTCAAAAAATCAGTTCCATTCACAATTTCACTTGGTGGTTAACCTTTTGTTTAGAAGATAATTTTATCACCCAATGCAATTGCAGTCGTCAAAACGGCATCTTTAGAGCCAAGTATATCACCTGTAGGATGGCATATATACATTTGGATCGATATGCATGGTATGTGGCTGGTTGACCAAAGATAGGAATATTTGATGCACGAAAAAAATTTTACATCTTGAGCCCTTGGTAGTCTTTTTTTATGACAAGGCTCAAATCAAAATACATTAGAAATTTAGAAATATCTCAATGTGGTTCATGAACTCTATTAGATGGCAATTGCAAGTTCTATCGCACATTGGTTAGAAATTTAGAAATATCTCAATGTGGTTGGATGTACTTGGATGGCTTAGCATTTATCTTTTTCCTTGTAGATTTCAAACAGCTGGAGCTACCCTCCCATAAGTGATGGTATTGAAGTAGCTACACGTGTTCGTGAGGTTATTGCAGAACGAGGGTGGACAGTGGGATGATAGTCTCTACCTCATCTATATCAATTCAATTATTCAATGCAGATATTCGTGTTAAGGAGCCAACATTTGAGTCCTTGTGCAGGTAATTACCTTTTTTCTGTCTATGATTTTCAGTAGCTCACAGTGCAGAATGACATTTCTTATGAGAACGAGCTATGCTCAATATTCTCAGCTCTCATTGTTTAGTGTAGCTAGATATATCATTTGTCATTGGATTTAAATTTGGCTATTCACTTTCAGAGGAAAGAAGGTGTATGAACCACCAAGATTCATGACGGTGAACACTGCAATAAGTCAGCTTTTGGAGGTGGAGGAAGTGCGTGGGGGATCTGGTACAAATTTTATCTTGTTTTGTATGTTACCGTAGCGTTAGCACGGGCATATGTTCTGGTGATAATCCTTTTATGTATGAACTGCTGTAAATCATATAATCCATCTTGATAATACATAATGCTCTAAGAATACTATACTTCAAATGCTGCTGTAGTTTTTCCATGGTGGTCAGTTCATTCAGTGAATCATATTGGTTTTCTCTAGAGAGTACGGTAGTAGTAATCAGAATGCTTATGTCCTTGCATTTCTTTGCACTGAACTTTGACCTCTATGATGATTGGATTTTTCCCATGCAAGTTAATTCACTCAGTGAATCGTAGACATGGTAGAATCCTCTTTGTTCTTAGCTATGGATTGTAGGATATTAGTATATGCAATTAATTAGCAAAAACCCAGCCAACAAAATAATGCAGATCAATTAAAAAACTAGACATTGACGAAATTAGAAAAAAGAAAAATTGGAAGCATCTCCCTATCAATTAAAAAAGAAATAGTGATCACCATGTTCAAATTAGAGATTGATTAAATGGCATAAACTGCATGCTGCATACCTTTGGGAAAATAAGAAAAATACAGTTATATGATAATATTTTTCTTAAAAATAGAGTTGTATGACAAAATACAGTTATATGCTGTCCTCTTCCCTGTCAACTCCGCAGTCATCACCAGTGAGGACACAAATGATGATGTCACTGCCCTCCATGCTATTTCTGTTCATCTCTCCTATTCGGTAAGCTTTAGTTAATTTCTCCATGCATGTGATGTGCTCGATGAATTGCCTTAGGAGTGTTCTGCTCCTTTTGGGCATATAAGTAATTGAGGAAAAGTTGGAAACTGAATGCACCTGCAAAGGTAGAAATATCTATGTGGAATGCCTTTTTGTTTTTTACCGTAGCGTTAGCACGGGCAAGGAAAAAATATCGTCATTTGGTTGTTTTCATGTGCATCCCTCAAATGCCGCCGTAGCGTTAGCACGGGCACTCTACTAGTCCTTTGTAGGGGAAAGGAATAATGGACGGAAACTAGGTGCAAAACACCAGCCACACAGCAGCTCATTGTCGCTGTTAGTAAAAACGGAATGACTCCCTACCTCAAGTAGTACCCCTAGGAGCAAAAGAATGAGAACCAAACCTCTACTGGGGCAAAATAGTCTTTAACTGCATTCCATCGTGTTCTTGATTACAGAACCGTTTTAAGTTAATTTACATAGGATGCTAGGTGGCAAAATGTCAGAAAATAAAGTACAAGTGATAAACTGGAATTATTCGCATAAGTAGTGTGCGGGAGCGGCGTAATTGCCTCTTAATTACCTATTTGTTGATAACTTATTTGTAAATAGGGGCATGTTAATTTTGGTCTTTGTGACAATTCAGTTTACCCTCATTTCTGATACTAATCCTGAATTGATTTCATAAGATTGTTCATTGTTCTAGCAACAGTTCTTTCGTTACGTCATAAAGTTGAAGACGGGAGTCGCTGCTAGTGGTGTTTCCTCTGCATTATCCTCCGGGATCGCAAGCTGCTAGCATCTAAGTTAAAATAAAGTGTTTGACGTAGAAACGCCGTCCTGCTGCCCGTTCTATATAAAAAAGAAGTGTTTGGCAAACCTGGAAAAAGCCATACTAAGGGTTAGTGTACTTTTACTTGGTAGCTCAGATAACAAGGTTGCACTTGTCCTCTCCCACAGTACTCATTAGTTTGTGCTGCAGAATGGTATCATGGCAATCTGAAATGCAAATAGCTTGTAGTCTGCTAACATTCTACAAATTACAAAATCTTTGTTTGTCTACTTGTTTTGTGAGATCATGTAGAGGTTACTCTCTATTTGTGATGACTATATGACACCATCGAGAGTGATAGAATGCGATTTGAGTTGACGAAAATGCAAACAAGAGATTTGGGGAGAAGTTTCAAGGCTTGGTGGTCAAACCGATATGCAGGGCCGATCTAAATGCTATGCAGGTGAAATCAAACCAGCCTCTACATGGCAGTCTGATTGGTGGCTTGATCCTTAGAAAATGGACACCAAACACTTGTGTAAACATATTTGAGAATATGTTTGCACTAGATGTCATTGCAAATGGAAATTGGAGCTGAAAGTAGATACAATTTAAAGAAAATTCTACAGAGGGGTGTTTCTGGTGTCGAGGTGTGATCTAATCAATCTCACCATGGCGAGAAGACCGCTGGCAAGCATGTTAAGGGTGGTTAGAGTGGCCAGTTGATTTTCAGGGTGAATTACTTTGACCTAAAAATTCTGAATTGAGTTGAAATTTGTTCTAAAGATATGGAATCATGGTATATATATGTTACATGATGCATTTATGAACTAATGTGGGTCAAGTTGAAATTAACTTGTGTCCAAAAATGGTTTACTTGGTCTATTGGTATGTAAGTGGTTCCGGAATCAACTATGGACAATAGCAAGGTGAACTATGACTTGGTTGGGAGAACCAAACTCCATAGTGGTTATAGAAGCTAGGTGAGATAGTTGGACTTAACCAAAGTGCAGGATAGACAAGGACATGAAAGGCACAAGTGGTGAGGCATGTGATAAATGAAGTGACTTGGGTCTGTTTGCAAGCAAGGATGGTTCAGTAGCATCTAGACACATGAGAGGCTTAGACGAAAAGTCATTGGGGCCACGTGGAAGAAGATGAATCATGGGCGATGTTCTGAGGCGAAGGAATCTGGAAACGTCGGTTGAGGAGCATTTTGGTCTTTTGCCATAAACTGGAAAGTGAGTGGTTTGCAAAACCACGATGGAGGCCTAAATGGATTAGGTTAACGATACTCAATAGAGGGTAAGGCACGATGGATTCGGGCTATTGGAGCTAAAGTTGAAAAGGACACTTTGAAAAGTGTACGTGAGTGTGTTGAGTTAAAAACCTGTGTGGGTATATTGGGTAAACGGGTTCTCCCATGCGAGGATAAAATCCACTTTGTGGCCAGAATTAGGGTTTCATTATGAGCCTCCATTATATAAGGAGGAGATAAAGAGATAGGTAGGGACTGATGAACTTGAGCCAACTTCAAAGATAAGAGTTTTGAGAGGAGAGCTTGGTGTTGGCCCTTGCGGTTTTGTCCTCCCTTGGTAGTGGTTGTAATCCATAGCCAAACAGGTACTTACTACACACTCTCTCTTACGAACAATCTAAAAGACATAAACCGTAGCTAAAAACTTTAAGCTACAGCAAAAAAAAAAACAAGCCCTTGTAGTGATGGTTCTCTCAACTGGAACTTATTCCAGCCCAGATGTTTTAAGACAACACAACAGGGCATCAAATACAGGTACAAACAGAAGTATATGACTAAGAATACTATCACAGATTCACATGTTATGATCGTATTTATCCCTTTAGAAACTGGAAAACAGTCAAACAGTGCAAGACAACGGACCTACTTGTTACATGCCGAGAAAGTTTCATCTAACTCATCACTTCTTCAGAGTCCAAGATTAATTATTTCATGAAAGAAGCTCCTTGGTATAGTCATCTTCTCAATCTGACCGTCTGTTCCGGATTGGGCGTCTGGGGTATGACCCTCGTAGCTTCGCAGCATCTGAAGCTTCGTATATATATATTTTCATTTACCATTTGATTCTTTGTTGGTGAGTAAAGTGGAGCAGAGTTGGTAGCTGAACCCTGTTCACGCTTTTTGTAGATGACATGAAGAAGCCATGTGCTAAATGATACTGCAATCGCTAAGGAGAATCAAACCGTATTGCAGGATTTGGCTACATTCAGCCAATAAATTGGCGGAGTATAAATATGGAACATGTTAGGCCCATGCTTGCTACCATCTTTCCGTTCAGAAGGATTTTGGATCCTTTAATTTAAGGAAGAGATAGAGTTTTATATTCATGTTTGAGTCGGACAAGATCGGGACGATAGCCTATAAAAGTAAGGAGATGCTATGGGCTACTGTGTGGCTTTTGAAAAAGTTTTAGGACGATTTTGAGAGGACTTTCATCGAGAAGGCTTTTTAGGGGTGCTTGTGAGGGCACTTTGTAAATCCATAAAATTCCAGCAATAAAGATAGTCTTAAATCAATCTGGATATTGATTTGCTTCAAGTGTGCTTGTGATTGCTAGTGGTTTGGATCATACGACGATGAGCAAAGCGATCAGGCGAAGCGGTCGAACAGATCGGTCAATCGAGCGGGCGGTCAAGCAGAACGGTTGAACAAGCGGTCGTACTCTAGGCATCTAATCAGGTGATTGATCTCCTAGCAGTCGAAAGCATCATAGATCGTCTGGAGACTTCGAAAAAGTGGCGACAATCATTCACCCCCTCTAATTACAGTAATTGATCCTACAACCTCTATACTTTGTAGGGAAACCTAATTTCATAAGGAAAATTCCATTGATAAACTAGATTCAGTAATTGAAGCACTACGGTATGAGCTTTTTTAGAATGGTAATTCACTACATGGACTTTTATTTTTATTTTTGATATTTTCTCACATGTATTTCTTATTTTGTGAGTTCTATCACCTCCCAATAGGAGGAAACTACCATTTGAAGTAAATGTGTAGGTCCTTCAAAAAAAAATATAAAAGAACTGCATTTGTAGTTGATCAAATGATGTATTAGAATGGTAGACCAAAAAAATACTTCTCATTAGTGTTGGTTTCTCAATGCAATGCAATGCAATCTTTTAGAAAAAAATAGTTAACAAGAGTACCGATGAATGACTTGAAATCCTTACATCTCTACTTTGTTCGAGGAGCCGAGTTGAGAAGCAGCAGTTACTAAGGGTGTGTTTGGTTGAGCTGTGGCTTCTGAAAAAGCTGCTGTGAGCTGTGGGCTATGGAAAAACTGCTGTAGGTTGTGGGCTGTGGAAAAGCTGTAAACTGTTTGGTTCAAACAAGTATAAAACTTACCTCCTATCTCTATTTTCCTTGAAGCAACTGTGAAACAGCTCTCTATTTTCACCATTTCAAAAAGCAGAAAGCCAAAAGCCAAAAGCAGGGTCTAAGGTACTTTTAAAACTGTACTATCCAAAAGTAGCTGCTTCTGAAAAAGCAGCTTCTGGTTTCCACCCTTTGGTTGGCTTTTGGCTTTTTGGAAGCAAAAGCAGCTCCCAAAAGCTCAACCAAAGGCACCCTAAAAGGAGTACAAGAAGAAAACTTCTTCTACCTGGGAAAAATGGTCATTTAACCGCATTCCATTGTCCGTTTGGATTAAAAAATGTTTAAGTTAATTCAAACAGGTTGCTTGGAGGCAATATGTACAAAATTAAGGTGTATCGGTGGAAAAATTAAAAAAAACAAATTGCAACTTGTTTAAATGAAAAGTACAACTGACAAACTAAAACTTCCTGTTACCTACCTATTTGTGAATATCTTAGCATTGGTCCTTGTGAGTTGTGACAATTCAGTTTGCCATTATTTCTGATCGTAATCCTGAATTGAATTCCATAATATTGATTGTTGTTCTAGCAACAGTTCTTTCATAACAGGATATAATTGGTTAAGAGGGCATCGTACAGTACGAGTTGCTGCTAATGGTGTTTCTGCTCCATTTATGAATATAATGTTTCGATATAATGAATATATATTCATAAATATATATTATTATATTATACTCCGGAATGGTACATCGGTATGAGCTGATATCGAAACATTCCATTCTAAGAGGCAAACCAGAATGGCATCCGGAATAAAATTGACAACTATACTCTGAAACAGTAATATCACGCAGATTGTAATTCTTTGTTTGCCTTCTTGTTTCGGCATCCTTTGCAACTGCAAGTCTGCAATTGCAACGGAAGTAAACACCAAAGGTAAGTTACAGGCAGCAGCAGCAATCTTGTGTGCATGCATCAACATCTATACATTCCAGACATGAGATACTTTGTGATGATGGCTTGTTCAATGGAACTTATTCCATCCAAGATGGTTTATGACGACACAAGAGTGCACCACATACAGGTGAAGTTAAAAGTACATGACCAAATGATACTCATTTATACAAATCTACATGGTGTGATGACCTTTATCCCATTTGAATCTTAAAAATAGCGCAAGACAACAGTCTTTCTTGTTACATGCTGAAAAGGTGTCATCAGTTAATCACTTCTTCAACAAAGCTCGAGAGTAGATCCTCTTGCAGTATGGACTGGTTCTGAGTAGTTCCACATGAGGTCGGATTGCATTCGTCAGTGCGGAGTGGAGAGAACCCTGAAATTTTCATCAGTCACAAAAAATTGGCAAATCAGTTACTGTCAGAATACTGTGGTTGCTGCTCTTTTGATTCAGGTATTTACCTTGGAATTCTGAAGAGCTGAGTAGATCACATAGTTTGCATAGGGGTGCTGAAGCAACTGCTCGAAGTGCGGCACAATAAGGAGCTCCAGGATAATATTCGCCCTGTCAGCTTCCTTGAAGACTTTCAGGCATTTCTCAACCACATTGCTGCTGAACTTCTGCATGGAGAGGTGGATGTACTTGCCTTCAAACTGCTGTGCAAGACTTGCATTTGCAGTGGGGACCTTCAGTTCTATTACATACTGAACAACATAGTTTCTGTAACCATAGCAGATAAGACTTATCAGTTCTACAAGTAAACAAGTACATGAAAATATAGCAAATAGGTTCTACGTATACAAGTATTAAATATGCTGAATGCATACAGTCTTCTCAATGTGTCTTAACTGGAACTTATAGTACAAAAGATTTGTAGAAATGGTTTTAGAAGCACAAGGCTTCCGATTTGCCCTACGATGCCTGCAAACCTTTTCTGGATAAGCCAGATAAAATTTGGATTAATTTACTCAGCTAATTTTACTGGCCTCACAGTTCCATGGACAATTACAACTGGAGCTTCAGACAGAATTTTACCCATAGGCATCTTGTGCAAGTTCAAATCCATTGCAAGCAATTGCAGAAACCAGCTTCTCCCTGTGCTCACCAGTCGAACGTGCAATGCACCGCTGCAGGACGCAGCAACCATGGCATTGCATCCCAATATCGAGGCAATGAACTGCAGCAGCCTCAAAGATCGGCTGAAAGTGGTAAATTGTGAGTTTATGTCTCATCAGGAAACAAACTTATCAGTTCAATACAGTTTAACCAATAAATTTCAGTTCAGAGGTAAATAGTGAACAGCATTAGCTGAAAAATTCAGACATGTCGAAGTGGCCTAGAACAAACTTTTTCCCATCGGTGAGTATCCAAAGATTGCAAATTGCATATCGACATTGTGCATTCCTTATCTGCCTTCACTCATGACCTCTTTTCTGAGCCCATCATTGTGACTAAATTTTACAAGAAATGGAACTTCTCTAAACTCCGTAGATTGAGCATTGGTGTCTATTTAGCTACATTATTCAGAAAAGTGCAGATGCCTGCACATATAGTACCTTGTTATCATCGGCCTCGAACAATTGCAAGCACTTTTGCACGACATGATTGCCATTAGGATCCTTGATGAGTTCCAAGAACCCGGGCCGCAGCGCCTCGATGACGAGCTGGATCTCCTCCCTTGTCCTGAGGCTCTCAATCAATTTTTGCACTGCCCTTGTCCTGAAATTAACACAATCACAGACAATTAGCAATAGGAAACTAGCAATTAATCAATCAACGATATGCCATTCTTATCTTACCCGTGAACATTCAGGGAGATTCTGACGAGCACAAGCGGCTCCTTGGTGAGGATGAGCACGAGGCCCATCCTCTGCTCGTCGTCGCACACGGCGAGCAGTTTCTGCATCAGGTAGTTCCCGAACGGGTTGACCATCAGCTCGACGGCGTGGCGCGCGACGCCGGCGAAGATGAAATCGACCTCGCGCTTGCCGTCGTCGAGCCGCTGCTGCAGGAACCGGCACCCGTGCTGGTCCCTGGCGATGTGGTACATGAACCTGCGCAGCCCCGCCAGGCTCTCGTACTTGGCCGGCTTCGCCGCGCACTTCTTGGGGCTCGTCGCGAAGATCGGGCTCGCCTTCCTCCTCGCGCTCTTGCACCGGGCCCTCGCCGGCGCCGAGCACTGGAAGTCCCAGCCGTCGACGGCGGCGGCATTGAGGGAGGCGCTGTAGAAGGGGAAGGGATCGACCAGAGACGACGGCACGTTCGCGCAGTGGTGGTTCATGGAGAACGGACGCGAGGTCGCGAAATTCTCAGGATTCAAGAAATCGAGGTTAGAGGTAGGGGACGAACTGGCCTTCTTTGGGCAAATAAAGCTGGAGAAGCCGAGCTCGTCGGCGGCGACCGGCGACGGCAGTATCTCCTCCTTCTCGTCGTCGTCGACGACGCCCAACGCGGCGAGTTCTTGGATGAGGTACGGAAGGTCGTCGTCGGCAGGCTCGCGGCGTACGAGGAGGTCGCCGTGGTGGAGGAGGGGGATCTCCTTGAGGAGCATCTCCATCTCCCTGTCAAACTTCATCTCCTCCAATTCCTCGATCAGCTCTTGCCTTCTCCGGCGAATTGGATGGACTCTGATCGATCTGATCAGAGAAAAGCGCAGAAAAAGATCAGAAATTCAGTGGGGATTGAATGGGATTGGTTCTTGGGGAGGATTGGATGGCGATGGGGATTGGGATTGTGGATTGGGGTGAGGTGGTTTCTTGGAGATGGGTCGTTGAGGCATGCAGGAGTGGGAGGGAGGGGGAGGTTTATGTAAGGATAGCGCGAAACTAGTGGAGTGATGCCGGTGACGGAGTGTTCGTTGAGGGGATCTTTCCAAGTCGCATTTCCGTTTCTTGGGAGGGGTACAGCCATTGGATCTTTCTCCTTTTTTTCTTTTTTCTTTTTTTTTTTTTTTTTTTGCTTTTCTTCCTCCTCCTTACCAAGTCGAAAAACCAACGTGATTGCCGGTGAGAGAAGGCATGCTTACAAAGGATTTCTAACTAGGGGCCGGAAACGGTGACAAATAATCTGTTTTATTTGATATTCATATCTGAGAAAACGTAAATATGGTAAGTAAAATCTATATTCAAAAATGTTCGTATTCATATTCGAAAAAATATGTATCCATATTTAAAAATATTCGTATTCGTATTTAAGAATATTCGTATTCGAGACTATTCGATTTGTATTCGATCCGTTTCCTATACCTATCGTCGGTAACCAATCAAAAACCGGTAAAATTGATAAGAATTTGTTCTACCGAGATTTGTTACAGTAGTTATAGGTAATATTCGTATTTGACCGAATTAAAAATATATTTGATTGAATTCATATCCGTTACGACATTCGATTTGTATTCATATTTATTTTAAAAATATGAATTCGTATTCATATTCGAGATTATTCGATCGTATCCAATCCGTTTCCATTCCTATTTCTTACCATACGGTATTCAATTGGATTAAATGACCGTGACTGGAAATGCGACCCTTGTGCAAATGTCAGACAGATTAACTGAAACAAGATATAACCTTCGACTAAAAATAGTCCATTGGTTGACATGTGTGAGATGTATAGCCGATGAAATCCAAATAGTATCGTAGTATAACCCGCAAGTCCGTGTGCTAGTCGAAATGCTATCTGTTTTCCCGAGAATGATTTTTCCACATGTATATGGATGGCAATGCACATCAAATATGCTTCCGAGATTGATGCAAATTTTCAAGATTCATACCACCATCTCATCCTCCAATCATTATAACGTTTTTTACAAATCTCGGAGCACTTTGGATGGTTAATATAGGGTATAGACGTTCATATACACGTGTAGTCGCATTTTGTAGTATCTTACCCTGTGGGATTTTTCCAGGCAATAAAGTTTGTTTAGGACCAAAGTCAAGTCTTCAGCTGTTGCAGAGGTGAAAGATTTGACGGACAATCAGCTCAAGTTTCAAGTGATCGAGCTAGTTAACATGGAACCAGGTTTTTAGGATCCAGAGGCTGTTCGGATCGACCTTTTGCTAGCCACTAATTAGTTTCTACGGAATGGTTTTTGTTGAACAAAATTTACTATTTATCTAAATGGAATGCGGAACTAAACTCTTCATTACACTATTTTCAGTGAAAATTACTCTCAAACCTTTCAAATAAATCAATAATGTTACTAAAAATAACTTGTTAACTTTCTTTATTTTTCTCCATCAACATGGTTAAATGAAGGCCTGGTGCTCCAATATTTGTACTCTCCAAAAAAAAAGAAAGAGAAATACCGGAGAGCTGAGCTGAGCTCCCTTTTTTGAGGTGAAAACATTGAATATCCAGCCAAAATATTGGGGATTTACCGGTTAGGCATATCTATTTTGAGGTTAACGGTTGCACGACGACCTGGCCCGCTCCTCTCCAGTGACCTTTTCCTATGGTCCAGGGTTGCCCAAATATGCTTTTGTTGGGACTCAAGAAGAAGACATAAATTGGATGCATTTGGTGCACTTTTGGCCCCACTTTCAGTGACCCAGGCCTGCACCTCTCCTCAGCGAAAATATCTCTCTTGTAGGATATTTCTTGCTTGGTTTGGGTCCCCAGGGAGGAAGGAGATATTTGTGTGTGGGGTTGCAGATAGGATCCAAAGGGATGGGCAAGCATTGCATACATACAATCAAGAAGTGGATATTAAACTGGGGGTTATCCATTGTGTGTAAGCTCTGAGCCATATGGTTGGACATGGACCAAGTTGTGCTGCGTATCCTAGGCATCATGTCAGGGTTTATCAACATGAGGCAGATCTTTGCTCTTGAAATTCAGAAAGGTCAACCATAATATCGGAGATGGAGCATGGAGATATCACTTTGCTAGGTCCTTGAGAGTTTCATGAGTTGGCATGCCTGGTATACAAGGTTTGACATGTAGCAAGAAATGTCGATACAATCTGTCTTACACGTGGAGGTAGATTGTCATACCGAATCTTACTCTTCAACATAAATACTACGGTTTGCTTGAGTGCCTAGAAACAGGGGGTCCAACCTAATCTGGACAGATATGGACGAATATCGTTAATTATGTATTTTATTTCGCATTTTTTTCTCGAAATTAGAGTCAGATACGGATAATACTGGATATCCATTTCTCCATTACATATTTGTTCCATACGTCGGTCAGACGAAAAATATCCACTTTTTTGCACCTCTGCATAGGACATTAGATAGTATTGTGCAATCAGAGTGAACACGGAGAGACTAATCGCTGAAATATCAAAGAAAGAACACTCAGTATTCCTCGTCTGTTTAGATGTGGCAATCCGCCCTATTTGTTATCTTGTTTCTAAGTGAAATCATAACAGATTTGTCATATCAATTGACATGCGGATATACACAAACGGATATCACTTATCATGCATCCTATTCTTTTTTTTCTCGGAGTCAGAGTCAAACACAAATAGTGCCAGATACCTATTTACATCTTCCATATTCGCTCCGCGAGCCTTCGGTCGATCGGTCGGATGGAAATTATCTGCTCCGTTTGCACCGCGAATCCCACCGGCCATGTTGTCTCGCGCGCCTTCTCTACGCCCGGCGTCAATGCCATGCACTTCGCCCATGAGCCTGTCCTCTACCCGTCGAGTCACCTCACCATCTCGTCGCATGGCCATGCGCCCTGCCTGCACACCCGTGAACCCACCAAGCCTCTACTGCCACGCGTGTGACACCCTGCAATAGCACGGCCATGTCGTCTTCGTGCGCTGCTCGCCAGTCAACCACAATAGCACTGCCACAGTGCTAGTTCGCCGGTGTAACATCCTAAATTTCGAATGTCCGAAATTTCAAAGAATTTAAAGCTTTTTATTCGCATCTAGTTGGCATTTGAAATTTTGTCAAAATCTTATTTGAATTTTCCCGAGCTTTGTGCTAAGTAACATATTGACTCGAAATAATTCTCAAATACAAATAAGAATCATGACAATAAAAGATACAAAATAATTTAAATATGAGTTTAGAACTCTGAAAACCAAAATCCAGAAATTAAATTAAATAGAAATCTAATTTCCATCAAATTGACCCAAGAATTCAAATTTGGATTTAATTTTGAGTTTCCTTATTAGAAATAAAAATCAAAAATGTGAATTTTGAATATCATACAAAACACCAAAAATCAGTAAATCCTAATGCAAATTAAAATTTAAATTAAAAATCAAAATTTCAAAATAATGCTTTAGCATTTCTTCTTCCATTTTTTCCCCTTTCCCTCTTTCTTACATGTGAGCCCAACCGCTTTTTATCTCTCTCCCTCCTCTCTCTCTCTCTCTCTCTCTCATTTTTCCCCTCTCTGTCGTGTGGCCCGAGCGCCCCTACTCCTTTCTTTTTTTCTCCTTCGTTCTCCCCGTTCCTTCTTTGCTCTCTCGCCTCCCCGTGGCAGCCATGCACCACGTCTAGGGTTGTAAACGAGCCGAGCTCGGTAGAAGCTCGAGCCGAGCTCGAGTTGGGGTCCAAGCTTGGACTTGGGCTCGAGCTCGGCTCGGCCTAAGCTCGAGTAGGCTCGAGTTCGGCTCGTTGAAGCTCGATAACAATTGAAATAATTTATTATGCACTATTTTTCAATAATAAGAAAAATTTAAGTTCGAGCTCAGCTCTAGTAAGCTCGATAACAGTCAAAATAATTCAAATATACACTAATTTTCAACAATAAGAAAAGCTCAAACTCGAGTTCTGCTCGAGTAAGCTTGGTAAGAATTAATATGTATTACTATTTAAACTCAAATCGAGACTCGCGAACTATTCGAGCTCGGCTTGGTCAAGCTCGCGAGCTTGAGATCAAGTTCGAGTTCGGCTCGTTTAAAGTTCGAACCGAGCTCGAACCGAGCCTAGAACAAACCGAACTCGAGTAGCTCATGAACTTCAAGCTTTTTTACAGCCCTAACCGCGTCGCCAGAGCTCCGCCTCCGTCACGTCACCCACCTGGCCACCAGCGCCTCCATGCCCATGCCCTGCTCTCATCTCATCGCGTCCCCGACAAGTCCCGTCGACCTCACGTCTGCGCCCAGGCCCTGCGCGCACGACACGCTCGTCGTCGCCCACGGTTTCTCCCGCACAACAACACTTTACTGTTAATTTTGTACAGCAGTGGCCCAAATAAACTATTAGAACCACAGTAACACCTTAAAAAAGTAGTACTTACTAAGATTGCTAGGCTATAGTTGAGCTTAATACTAATGCAGTTTCACTTGATATCTAATTTCGTTAGCATAATCTTCAATTGGTATGCGCAGCGCCGGATCGGCAATTATTTCATTTGGATTAAATTCTAGTCGAAGCTTCTTTGGTTGAGTTGTACTCTCATCGGTTGGACGAGAACCACTTGAATTACTTGCGAAATAGTTGCACAAAGTTCGTTTCTCCATTATAGCAAGATCTATAAGACTATAAATAAATTAGTAGTCTAAAATCTAAAGTTCAGAATGCTAAACTGATAAAAAAAAGTATACAAAAATTACCTAAAGCAGTGAAGCTCATACTGGATGAGCTTATTCACACTGGAATGGATGATTAGAAGTACTGGCCGATAGGAAAAGAAATCAACACAACCGAACACAGTACACTCCACTCTCCACAGTCCACAACCGGACACTGCCTGCCGGCAGCTGGCGGTCCCCCCCGGACACCGGTCCCCCCCTTTGGCCTTTACTTCGGTCTGCCCGCACGCCGCACCCCGCACTGCCCGCAGGCCCCGCACCGGCGCACCCCCCTTTTAATCGCCCGCTGTCCCACACCGCAGGCCGCAACTCCTCAACCGACGCCTCCTCCGCTCCTCTCTCTCTCGCGGTCTCGCTTCTCCGCTCCTCCTCGCCCGCCGCGGCCCTCGCCTCGCTCCCGGCTCCTCGCCTCGGCAGACGGCGAGCCAGCTCGGCTCTCCGCTCCTCCCCGCTCGACGCCTCGCGCTCGCGGCCCTCGCCACGCTCCCGGGTCCCGGCTCCTCCGCTCCTCCTCGCTCGCCGCCTCGCTCCCGGGCTCCCGGCTCCTCCGCTCCTCCTCGCCTCGCTCGACGCCCGGAGTCGCCGCCAGATCTGGGAAACTGGGTGTGCCTGGGAAGTGGGAATAGTGCCAGATCTGTGCGACTGTGCTAGTCTCCGCCGCCGCCCGCCTGGGAATAGTGATCTGTGTTTTCATGGGCTGCTGGAGTGTTGGGCCTCTTTGTGGGAAATGGGCTTCTTTTTATTGCTTGTTGCCTACTTGCCTTGTTGGGCTTCTGTGAGAGTGAGACACTGAGACTGCTGTGATTTCGCTGTTGCCGACACGCCGCTTGCCGGGAGGGGGCCGCCGGGGGAGGGGGGCTCGCCGCCGGGGGGGTCCGCCGCCGGGGGAGAGGTGAGGCTCGAGCCTTACTAAGCCTCCCCCTGGCTTCGCCCCTGGAATCCAGCCAATAAAGCAAAGAATGCAGCACGAGAGCAGAAGCATCAGAGCAGAGCGACGCCGGTACGTACGGTCCTCGATGTCCCTCGCCGCGATGCGCCTGACCTTGACGCTGGAGGGGTGGCTCGTGAAAGGGTCGGCGGTAGCGACGGCGAGCCTGTCCCCGTAGGCGAACTCGACGGCGCGGGCGGGGGAGCTGAACTGGAAGGCGAAGGCACATCCCAGAGCCTGGCTATCTGGTCGGCGTTGCCGGTGATGAGGCGAGCGGAGTCGCGGGAGACGTCGCAGGACCAGACGGCGCCGTTGTGGCCGTGGTAGGTGCCGAGGCGCTCGCCGTTGTCAGCGAGCCAGACGGTGGGGGGTGTGGTCCTTGGCGCAGGAGAAGAGCAGGTCGCCGTCGCGGCTGTAGACTGTAGAGGAGGAACGTCAGGGGCCGCTCGTGCCCCTTCATCAGGAATCAGGATCGGCCGCATCGTGACGCCGCCGCTTCTTGCGCTTCCTCTGCTTACTCCGGCCGCCACCGCCGCCGGAGAAACCCTAGCTGCTCTGACTGGTGTGGTTCGCAGTGGCGCAAGAGAAATCGGTGAGCTTCCACGGCGTTCGAGATGGCGCCCCTCATGCGCAAGCAGGAGCGCGCCAAGGTGGCCAAAAGTGGAGGTGCACGCGCTAATCCAAGTAAGCAGCTGCGCGCAACTTGGCGGAAAAAATTTTAGAGCCATTGCGACACCGTAGACGAAAGAGGGGCACCATTTGACATGTTCCTCAAATATGGACATGAGAAGTAGTTAGCGGTGGCCGACAGAGCTGTCCGCTGGCACGGCATGGGCCCAGATCACTTCAGATATAGCTCGTTTAGGCATGATCCATTTAGACCCGACAAATAAACAGGTCGTATTGTGTCAGCCCATGGACCGTGATGTGAGCCCAAACACGGCCTATTATTGTGCTGGCATAGGTACGATAAGGGCTTAACATGCCGTGCCCCATGCCGGCACGGTTGGCCCGTTAAGCCGAAAAAGAGAGGGGAAAATTAGAAAATTAAGAAAAAAATTATAGAAAATTACAAAAAAATTATAGAAAATTGTAGACAGTGTTAATCATTAAGATAATTATTTTCAATGACATAATAAGCTTTATTAACTTGTGACATTACATGGGATGGCTGCCTCATTAAAAACTTTACCAAGTAAAAAACTCAACTTGAGAAAACCTTTGTAAAGAAAAAAGAGTACAGTCTACAAAGCTCACTAGTGACTATATATTGAAAATCCTATTCATTGTTATCTAGATACAAATTCTCAAAAAATTATTCTAAGTCTCTATTCTCTGCAGTAGGTTGGAGTCTTGATTCAGCTTGTTCCCAGCCTTTGACGGTCAGAAGAATTTCGACCATCTCGTTTGAGAGACTTGTTCGCCGTTCCTCGATTATTCTTCCAGATAGACTGAAGACTGACTCCGAAGAGACCGTAGAGATAGGAACAGTCAACACATCCCATATAATATGGATAGCATTGGATATGTTACTTTCTTAGTTTGCTACCACAAGAGAATGTTCAACTCTTGCTCAAAGCTGACGCTATCACTGTTGAGATAGCTTGATAGGTCTCCGATGCTTTGCCGCCTTTCTCCTCCTGACTGATGTGTACCTGCACGAGAATTTCTAGAGGAAGAACAAAACATCTTGCCTCATTACACAGTCTCCATAGAGGTGCAAGGGGCTAACAGGGGTCTTTCCAAACGCACGAACCCAAACTTATTTTCATGTTTCTCGTATACCTTATATAACTTATTTTTAACTACTCTATAGTATGTACAATGATCTAAACTGGTAGCATTACTTAAAAGTTATAATACATTTATAAATTCTTGGAGTTTGGCCTTAGGATCCAAAATAAAGGCAAATGCATATAAAATAGGAATTTCCCTCTAATATTTTAAAAACTTGGTTTTCATGGCAACTATAGTATCCTGTAGTACAGGATCATTTTCAAAAGTCTTTAGGTGAGTGGCAATTCCAAGAATGTTATGAACAATTAGATGAGAGGTTGGGTAGTATACTCAAGAAAGACAAAGTGTAGCTTTATAAAAAAATGTTCTAAAAAATATTTTTTCACCAACAATCTAATCATCCTCAGTAAGTTCAGGGTCTCTAACTTGAGTTCTACTGGAGGAGCTACGAGATTGAATACCTTAGGTGTGAAGGAAAACAGATAAGGTGATCTTATATGGCAATATATGTTTAAGCATAAGGTAAGTAGAGTTCCATCTAACAGGCATGTCTAAGCCAAATTTTCCAGGACGGACATTCATTACTACGCAAAAGCTCTTATATACGGCTATTCGTTGGTTAGAACAACTAATATATGAAATTGCATCCTTAAAAGAATCAATACAAGCATTTAATATTTTTAATAATATGACAAGCACAACGTTGATGCAATAAGAAAGATTGTGCATAAGTATTAAACAAAGGAGTAAAAATTTTCATAGTCTTAGTGTTTGTAGCTGCATTATCTAAAGTTATAGAATAAATCTTATCCATGAGGCCAAAATCTTCTATAACTTTAATAATGCATTCCATTATATTTTCAATAGTATGCAAAATATTAATTAAATTAAATCTTATAATTCTTTTTTCTATTACCCAGTCATCATTAACATAATGAGTAACAACACTAATATAATCCTCCCTAGCCATACTACTCCATATGTTTGATGTCAAAACAATAGAGAATGTACATGTATAAAACATTTCTTCAATTTTTCACGATAGTTGTTGTAATATTTAATTAAATCTCTAGTTGTTGTTTGCCTAGATACAACACTAAATCAAGGGTTATGAGCAATCCTAATATATTTTTGAAAAGCATCAGACTCACCAAAATTTAAAAGTAAATCTTCAGAAGCAATTAATCTACAAAGAGATTCCCGGGCTACCTCTAAGTTGTGCTCCCAAGTACATACCGAGCCGTCGGGGTTATATTGCAGCTGTGTTTTGGCGCATTTGTATTATTTGCCTTCTTTTGCAGTTTGCAGCATGCCGTTACAGGTAACCCATCCCACCTGAAAATTTTGTAGACAATTCATTACCACAAATTTTACAAACAGCATACCTCACTGAATTCCCATCAGTGTCGGTCTTGAACTTCTTGTCGAAATCGTTCTAGACTCCTGATGTAGTAACTCTTGTTCTTTTTGCATCCGTGCTATTAGGTTGTGGATGCAATTGTTGAGCTAGCAGAAGATGGATCGATTGGACCCTAGACCAATAGGGTCGTCGCTTCTTCTGTCTCTCCAGTTTGTTGTGGATGTGGATCTTCCACGGATGGATATGCTTCTTAAAAAGATTACATATCATCCACCGTGAAGCCGAATTCAGAAAGTTGAAAATCGTAGTTCTCCATTGAATTAACTGTAAATTAAAATAGTAAAGTACAATTAACTTACTATTGAATCAACACATAATAGCAAAATAATTAAAATAAGGTGGCACTATTACCTCTTCTGTAGCTCTTAGAAAATTCTTTGAAGATTTTTTTATTTGTCTGAATTTTACATGAATTTCTCACTAATTTTGCCAAATTTGCGCAAACACTATCGGATTTTTCGTAGCTAAATAGAGAGATGAGAGTTATGTTTGAGGTGTGGATAATGGAGGTCGGATGCCCCCTATTTATAGAAAAAATTCCATATTTTTGAAGTTTTTTACTATTTTTTGAATTTTTTACATCCCAACGGTCAAAAATGGCTATATTCGACAGGCCTGGTTGGGCCAGTTCATGCCGACACGGCACCGTTTACGCCCGTTGCTAACCGTGCCATGTCGGCACGGCCCACAATCGTAGACGGGCCGTGCCGTGCCTGCCCGGTGTGCCGCCCTCTCGGCCTAGAGACATCACGGTCCATCGGGCCATGCCAGCACAGCCCACGAGCTAAACAGGTCGTGCTGTGCTTGGGCCGGATTAACAGTAGTGGCCCATGGGATGGCACGGTAAGGCTTGGCCCATTGGCCACCTCTAGTGGCCGATGTGATCTAAAGCACGTGGACATGTTTATCGCTTTTTTTCTTTGCTCACCTTTTCTCGATCTACATCTATAACTATAGTTGTATCAACTTGATACACATCTTATACGACATGAAAGCAATTAGACTTCAATTACTCTCGTCGTTACAATAAGCTCATAGCTTTCCTTCTCAATCAAAACCAATTTACTATAGAACGTTTTGCAATTACTTCTGAATGTTTTGCAATGGCGTTGATGGACGCATAGATGGGCACTACCCATGGGGGTGAAGATAGAGGCTTTCACCTTCTTATTTCAGCGTCCACATCAACAACACAGAAACATTAGTACCACGTCGATGCATTGTTAGTCTTGCAAAACCTCTTTTAGACCTACTTTATACAATTTAACAAGTTCAATATCTAAATTCACGGTTTCATAGTTTAGTGATCTAAATACACTCACCTCATAAACTATCTGTGGTGCAATTAACTAGTTTCTAAAAAATACTAGAGTATCAAAAAATTTGAGCTGTTTGAATGCAATAGAAGTTATGCTATTATAAACCATACAATCCGCTCAGTTGGGCTGAAAAAAGGTGGCTTATTACTGAAATTACACTATGTCTAGTTAAAATTACATTGTATGTGATTGTAGCTTATTTGGCGTAATTAAATTTAAAAAAAATAAAAATTGAAAAATCAAGTTAGCCCATTACGAACAATGCAAATGAATATGGAAAAAAAGAACCTACAAAAAGCTAGAAAAGCTAAATTTAAAAATAGTGAAAATACCTTAGTATTTTTAGAGTTTTAAAAAATCTGCTGCCAACCTCTTTTTTCTAAAACCGAGCCACGCCTGCAGCTTCCGTGCTCTCCGCGCTCGTCGTGCAATGCTTGGTGACGCTGAGACTTGGTTATACAAAAAATAGATCCAGTTCGTACCTTACACACTGCCTAATATACACGTACTGTATGGGGACTTGCTTCTTGCTTTCCTATATTACAGGCTTCTAAACATATCTATCATTTAAGCCGAAATCCTTGAAGCTACGTAGGAACAGTTCGAACGGTTTTTTCTTCAGAAACAAACATAAATTTTACATATCTACTCTTGTTAGTAGAAGCAGTAGAAGAGAAATCGTTAAGTAAGATTTTTCATTTAAATCATGCAAAAAAAAAGATTTCTTAGTTTTTAGTATAGTTATTTAAATAATAGATAGAAATAAGATTGCATCCAATAGGATTTGAATCTATACCAAAGTTTTAGAAGACCTCTGTCCTATCCGTTTGATAGTGTATGCTTTTCTTTCGTATGTTCTTCTTTTTTTTTCTTTTTTTCTCTTGTTTCAATAAAAAACTTTTAGACTGAAAATCTTTTAGGAAAGAAAAACAAATCAAGATACAAATAGATGATGCACATATCATAACGAAGGAATATGGAGCGGGCAGTGGAAATCGAACCCATAACCCTAACAAATATGTGCGATGAAGATTTTCATACATGTGTATTGTTTGTTTCAATTTGCATTATGTTGGCTAATTAAAATAATAGCTATTTTTAAAAGAAAATACGGCATTGAATACTGAAGATACCTAAACACATGGTTTTTGTAAATACTGTAAAAAAACTGTAGTTTTAATAGACCATGGTATTTCATACCTTATACTTGAAAACCTGTGGTTTTGAAAAACTGTAGTTTCAGAATGTTGTAACATACATGATACCACGTAATGCATAGTTAGTGGGACCTTAAACCATGATCGTGAACCAAAAGACATTCATGCTAGGTTTGATAATTTATCATGCTCAATTAACATGCTAGGAGCTTAGGACCTACGTTTGCACTAGGTATTGTTTGCATATCAACATAAGAATTTTGAGCTCCTTAGCCTACAGAGGAAGGAACGATGGGAATTAGCTTGAGATGGATTTTCCAGTTAAGTATCTACCGCATAACATCCTCTCAATGCTCCTATAATCTCTGCCTCGAAAATTTTGTACAAATCATTAAATGGTGATTAGCAGAGCTTTTTGAATTCTTTTTCCTATCCATTTATGGTGTTTCGAGATAGATACGAAAGTACATCTCACTATTACCCCCTGGTAATAACGACGAGACTACTTTAGATCCAACAATACTTCCATGGCTTCATAACTGGTTAGCTGAAATATAATATTTGCATTAGTTCTTTCTCTTCTCAAGTTCAGTTCTTGGATAGAAAAAATTGCACATAGCAGATTTGTACCAAGGTTCCAAAACCCAATACCGGCCCAAATCCCAGCAGGGGACCGGTTATCAACCGGTAATTGGAAAAACCGGAAAACCCGGTCAAATTTCAAAACTTGAAATTTGAATTTGAAACCGGTAATCGGAAAAACCGACCGGTTACCGCCCAAAGAAACCGGAGAAACCACTAAAAACCGGAAAATCGCTAAAAAACTAGAAAACACAAGAAAAAGTTAAATTTAGGATGTTTCGATGCATATTTAACTCATACAATAGGTAATCTAGTACACAAAAAGATTAAACCAATCTAGGAGGTGTATTACGCAGTTACAAAAGGCTCACAAATATAAATGCATTTCGGAAAAACCTGACCAGTTTTTTATTTTCCGGTATCCACCTGAAAATCCGGTTACCAGCGATTACCGGCCGGTAACCGCCGGTTTTCGAACCTTGATTTGTACCATCCAATGTTTTTGAGACCAACAGAAACTCTGAGCGGGAGGAAAAAGAATCTGTCCACAGTTTTGAACATTCAATTATCTTCTCCCATGGTTAATTTCTGCCAACTGTCTTCCCTCACCATGTTTAAGAGTGCACGCAGACTGCACAATTTGCATTCAACACACACTGTTTTCTTCGAGATAGATCGCCTTCATTATCTTGTTTGTGCCGACCTTCGAACCGCTGCAAATGTAAGTACGTGAAACGATATTTTATTCAGGAACCGTGTCTTTCTCCTCTTTCCACACATCTTGATCTGAAGATGCAGCGGTATTTCCTTCATTCATACTGGTATCAACAGTAGCAAGTTCATTCTTTCCCTCTTCCTGGCTACCAGCATCACCAGCCATGCTCCCATCGGCGTTATCCTGACCTTCTAGTTTGGATGAATCAACCTTGTGACAAGCTCCATCATTCATGATAGCGTTGTCACCACTCTGAGCGCTAGAAGTGTTTTGTTGAACTGAAGCGTCATCATTATCCCCTTGAGTGTCCGGTGCTGGAGGAATAGGACCTACGAATTCCCCATTTGCATTTCTATTGTCCACATCCATCTGATCCTCATTGATTGCTTTGCTTCCTGCAGCTTCTTCATCAGTAGCCCCATTCATCTGTTCTATTTCCTCTTCAACACTACAATTCTTCCTTTCATTTTCTTCCTCAGCACCACTATTCTGTGCTGCGATTTCCTCCTCTCGAGCACGCTTTTCTGCCTCTACTGCCTCCTGTATCTTAAGTTGCCTCTTGTGCTCCTCAAGCTGTTCTTGGATCCTCTGGTAACCAGACAGCAGATCACCATAGCGGCTTTGGAGAGTCCGTTCTAATGCTTTCTGCTTATTCACTTCTTCAGTCAAATTTCTCACACGATAGGAAGCGGCCATCTGTTCCTGTTTCTGCAACTCTTGGAAGCATTCAAGTTCTGTTGCTGCAGTGTCCATCTGCTTGAATGTGTCTTGGACCTGTGGCCACAATTTTCCAGCCCGTGCCTAACAAATCAAATAGCAAGTGAAGCAAAATGTCAGCATTACAGAAGGACATGAAAAACAAGAAATAACATGCAATCAGTATTCAGTACAACTTTGTTTCAATAGAACAAATCCAGTACCAAGTGAAAAGTAAAACCCAATTATTTTGGAGGATATGGAACTGAGAAAAAACAATCGTTAAAGAGAAATATCCCTCTGCAAATTGCGTAAGTTTAGTATGGGCAGCCCAATAATTTTTCATATTTTTGGGGTAATTTTTGAATTACAGGCAACAAAATGGTGGAGTTCCAGTTAATATAGATATGCTCCAATGAAGATGATGCATCATCCCCAGCTTACCTGGTATCCTTGTGTCAGCAGTTTGATCTTCTGCTCAAGCCGAGAAGCCTTCTTCGCTTCATCATCCATTCTCTTCTTCACAATTTCAAACTCATTTCGAAAAGCAGCAATCTTATCAGCATTTCCAGAAACACTGGCAAGACCATAGCTGTTGTTAGTAGGAAAAAACATAAGGTCCTCTTGGCATGCATCATGTGCTTTCACAAAATCCTCAAAAGATTCATTTTCATGCCCCATGGCCACACGAAGGTACTGGATCTCCTCGTCAACCATAGAACTAGCCTGCCAACAAAGAAATGAAGCCATATACTTCCATAATTACATAACCACACTAGCCAAAAAGGACTGTTCAGAACTATAATGAAAATGAAGATACAAACATACAAAACAGCTCAAACAATAAAATTCAAGACATACGAAGCTTTCTTGGGGGAGAATGGGTAACACTCATAGCATACTGAATTCTGGCATCGTATGCTAGACAAGGAGCAATCCTCAGGCTCAACAAAAACAACACAACAACAATAAAGCCTTTTATCTCAAACAAGTTAGGGTAGACTAGAAATAAAACCTCTTCAAGGTTAAAGAAACGGGAGTCTTGTAATAAAACATACAAGACTAAAACCCTAAGATCTACATCCTGCCTTCTGACCGAAAGCCTAAAAAACCGTCCCTAAATCTTCTTCTTATGTCATGGTTCCAATACGTGTATCACTAACTTCCATGCGCTCCTATCCAAAGCCAACTCTTTGGATATATTCCAATCCCTCAAATCTCTTTTAACTGCTTTCTCCCACGTAAGTCTTGGTCGGTCTGTACTTCTTCTTATGTTTTCGGTACGTTTTAAAATTTCACTACGTACCAGTGCCTCAGAATGCCTCCATTGGAGATGTCCAAATCATCTCAAGCGATGTTGGGCAAGCTTCTCTTCAATTTGTGCTACCCCACCCTATCGCGTATATCATCATTGCAGATTCGATCCCACTTTGTGTGACCACTGATCCACCACAATATTCTCAACTCTGTTACACTCATCTTCTGTACATATTGTCTTTTAGTCGCTTAGCATTCCACTCCATATAGCATCACAGGTCTGATCGCTGTCTTATAGAAATTACCCTTTGAGAGACTTTTTTATCACACAAGATACCTGATGCTTGGTGCCATTTTACCTACCCTGTTCTTATCATGTTGCTCACGTATTCATCAATCTTGTTGTCCCACTGTAGCATTAACCCCATATATCCAAAAATGTTCTTCCTATGCACTACTTGTCCGTCCAAACTAACATCTTCATCATCTGCTCTGGCACTGTTGAAATCACACCTCATATACTAGTTTTAGTCCTACTAAGTATAAAACCATTTGATTCTAAAGTCTTTCTTAGTCCTACTAAGTATAAATCCCTTTGATTCTAAAGTTTTTCTCCACAACTCCAGTTTCGACATGTGATCTATTGTTATCAACTAACACTACATTATCAGCGAAAAGCATACACCAAGAGATATCTCCTTATATGCCCCGCGTGACCTTGTCCATCACTAGGGCAAAAATGTATGGACTCAACGTTGACCCTTGTTGTAACCCTATTTTAATAAGAAAGTCATTAATAGTGCTACCTCATGCTCTGACGTTAGTCACAATATCTTCGTACATATTCTTGATTAGAGTAACGTATGTTGTTGGAATTTTTTCCCCTTTGGAGCGCCCATCACATGACCTTTCTTAGCATTTTATCATAAGCTTTCTCCAAAACGATATACACCATGTGAAGATTCTTCTTTGGTTCTCTATACATCTCCATCAACTATCTTGTCAAGAAAATAACTTCCGTGGTCAACCTCTCGAGCATAAAACCCAAATTGTTTTCGTCATGCTAAGGTCAAATAATATATTTGTTTAACTGGTTACAAAAATGTCAAACACAGTGCTATTGAGCAAATGTTTCAATAATTCATTATATGTATATATGAGTTTTTATGCAAAATTGCGTGCATAGCTGACAGGTGACAGCTCAAACTTGTCAATAACATTACGAAGATATACTACAGCGTGTGAAGCCAAGCGCATAACAAAACAATTCTAACTCGCACATCATGGAATGTTTCTTTTGTCACGAATACCCAACTAAAGTTGATGAAAAAATATGCAAGAAAAAACTATAGTTCATACATACTAAACATTAAATGTTTAAAACCTAGCACATTCTTCTATGAATCCTGCAGCTAGACAGCAATCTTTCTAGAAACATATACTGATATACAGCTCCTGTTATATGTATTCATGTTACTTTTCCTTCCCTCCCCATTTCTAGAACAGCATTCAATGCCAATGGATAAATTAGCAAACCATGAAAATCAGGAGTAAGGTTATACAGGTTGGTACAGGGATGGTTTAGAACTACTGCTCTAATACAACAACAACAAAGCTTTTTGTCCCAAACAAGTTAGATTAGGCTTAGAATAAAACCTCCTCATGGTCAGAGACGAGAGCCTTGAAATAAAATCTACAATGCTAAAACCCTAAACCGTGCAGATAATAGATATAAATTCATAACTATTCCCTACAAACTGCTGCTCTAATACGAGTCCTATATATCATATTTTTATGTTCCTCACTGAGGAACAGACAATGATGAGCCCACAGGATTTCACGTTATTATTGGTCCACCTAATATTATAAGAAAATTTGGAGTACAGGTTATCAGGAAAATGGATATAAATTCATCATCAAATATCAATTATAATTGGAGGAAGGAAAATAAATATACCTCTTTTAGTTCATCCTCATCAAAATCTTCAATTTCAGGGACACAAGCTGCTCCATTTGCCTGACGCTTATTCCCTTTCTTTTTCTCTTTTTGAGTTTTTTCATCAAGAGGATATTTAGCATTATCATGCTCAAGTAGCCTAAGGAATTCCTCATTTATTAGTTTATCAGCTTGTTCAAGTGATGTAGGAGGCACAAAGGTACTTCTGCTTCTGCTTTCACCAACTTTAATCAGAGATTGCCGGAGAATCTCCACTGAACCAGCAGGTGGCCTAGGCAAACTCCTCTGCAACACTTTGGACCTCTTTCTGAGTAATGCCTCCTGCCTTGCTTGCTCCTCAGCCCTCTCTCGTGCTAACTTGTCTGACATATCCTCTTCAATTTTCTCTTCAGTTTGTTCCGTCTCCTCCTCTGTGATAGGTGGCATAACTATCTGGTACTCATTCTTAGGCTGTGGAATAGAAGCAAAACCAGATCGCAGGCTTTTTCTTAATTCAGCTTGCCTACGAAGCTCAAGCTGAGCACTGTCCTGCATTTCCACCTCTTCATTTATGTGGAGCTCATCCCGGAAAGGAGTACCTTTTGGAGTTAAACCAAAGGAATTTCCATCTCTGGATGGTGTCATACCAATCCTTGGGGTAACACCAGGGCCAGGGCTTGCCAAAGGCGTTGCCATGGGATTTGGAGTTTGTATCTCCTTCTTACGTGGTGTAACACCAGAGAAATCTGATGGATGGAGCTCTGGGTTATCCCCTCCTAAAAGAGGTGTTTGTGATTCCCTTAGACGTGCAAGATTCTCTGCCTCCATCATAATAGCGTCACCCTTCCCAGCCGGAGTTCGTTGCGGAGTTCGCAATGGTGTCATACCAAGCCTTGGAGTTTGGGAATAGCTTGCCAGCAAAGTTCTTGTAGCAGTACTTCCTTCACCAAGCTCCTCAGCAAGAGCGGGATCACCGGCATTACCCATCTTTGCAATCTCCTCCAACTCATGATCAGAAATTTGGGGTGGTGGAAGCATTAGTTTGGACCGCTTTGTGACAGCTTCTGGGTCATTGAGTTTATTCGCTTGCATTATTGCAGCTGGGGCATCCTGCCTCTGCAGAATCTTGTTCCTGGCAATGTCTTGCTTTCTTAATTGTGCCTCTATGTCAACTCTTCTCTTCCCTTCGAGCTCCTCAATAGTAGTTGGAAACTGTACATGCTCAGGTAGCCTGTCCTCACCAACCGTATCATAAAAGCCTGGAGGAGGCCTCTTTTCAAAAGGGATCTCAGCAATATAGTCAATCCCCTTTCTCTTTCTTTTCCTCTGCCGTGTATCAATACCAGCGGCCTTCAATTCTCTCCTTTTTTGCAGTGAGGCAAGCCGCCTCGCCTCTTCAAGCTGTTTCTCTCTTGCCTTTCGTTTCGCCTTTTTACCCCTGGTGTTAGCCAAGCGAGCCCTTGCCTCAGAAAGCATTTCCTTTTCGTCTTCGTCCATATCAACAGGATCAGGACGTGCAGGTTTGGACTCGGGGTTTGGATCAATCTCACCAGGTCGCAACTTCCTCGGGTCATCATTAGGCTCATAATTCTCATCCTTTGCACAGGCAGCATCAAGCAGTTTTTCATAACGCTCAAGGCATTGAGATGGTGTTCGACCTACAATAGGTGCGATTGTCCTCCACTGAGTAGGCATGAGTTTAGCAAGATGGAGTAGCTTCTCATCCTCTTCCCTTGTCCACTCAGTCTGCAATCAACAAACATGAGTTAGTACAGTGAAAATGAATGACAAAATCATCCTTACAGTGACAGAAAACTGCAAACAGGACAGATCTATGCCATAATAGAGCAGACATATCACCAATTGAAAGAATCATCAATGATAAGTGAAGATTGAGGGATATTTTGGCTGTAATCCACGTGAATTGCAATTATTTCCGTTCAGTTCAGTTGACTTGGTTTTTAGCAAACTAACACTGGATGATAAAGTTCAGGAATTAGATAACAGCGTTCATGAATTAGTCATGAAACACCTTACATTACATGTTAATGACAAAGCATCAAACATTCATTTAGAGTCGTCAACAAAGGCATATTAACAACATTTAACAACTTAGGTCCATATTTCAATCACATGAAAGAAAAGGTGTAACGGCTTAACATCATGCGAAGACATAATATTCATCACCACCAAATGAGCAATTTGAGTATATGACGACAATAAAAAGATGCTGTACGGTTTCCATTATGTCGCCTTTCCGAAAGAGAATATTACACTGAATACAAATAATTAGTTATCTTTGTTTAGTGGAAGTTTACCACATTCACAAGCAGTGTATAGGCTTGTAGCATGGAATTGCATGAAGAGAGAGCATAACCTCAACATGTATATAATCATCTAGCACCATAAATAGGATGAAAGAAATAAATAGTCGTAAAATAATTGAGACATTTAAAAAAGTAGAACAATTTACAGGAAAAAGGTATAAACACTAGACATTACAAGAAAATAAAAGCTGCAGCAAATAGAGCAACCAACTGAACATATATAACAAGATCCTAAGAGGAAACAAACATACAACCTTTTTTACCTTTAAGCAGCATATTGTGCATAGTGAAAAGAAGGATAAATATATAAAGAACAGTTCTTCTAAACTGCACTGCTTCTAAACATAACGCATACTGGCTAGTACATTCCCTGCTATACCAATACGAGACTAAAAATATTACCGTAGGCATACATTGTACTGTTCTTATTTATCAGACAACCTATCAACTGATATATTGGGGCAGGTATTCACCTCAGCATTATTAAACCATGAAACATTTTTAAAAAGAATAGCTCCCCTCATTTACCAAGAGATTCTTAATGGTCTGCAAAGGTAACTATAGACAAGGTCTGCAGCCAGTGAAAACCAGTCAATTTCCTAGTAAAATCCAGAAATCTATGAACTATCAGATTTTCTAGAAACCAACCAATTTCACACCTAGGCAATAGGGGGTTTTCCACCTAATAACTACATGTTATTAATGATCCAAATTAAAAACTGCTAGTGCTTTACCCTGTTCTTACAGTTAAACACATTAAGTTGAGAACAGAGGAAATTTAGAACTTACTAAAATTTACCATGTTCCCTGCAGAGTTAGCCAGTTCAACCTCTTTCATGCAGAGTCAAAAGCTACCTAGGTGTCCTACGACACTTTCAGCAAATCCTGGAAAGATTATAACAAGTAACCACCAGGGAACAACTAATGCCACCAAACACTATCTGGTCATTCATGCAACTGATCATGACAAATTAAGTAACTAGAGTGGCTCCTCGTTAAATGTACCACTCTTAATAACCAAGTCTGCTTATAGAGTTGTCTTAATTCAGCAGAAGTTCAAAGAAAACAAGATATCTTCTCAGTGGACCAAATCTTCTAAGATCAAAATCAACTTTATGATGCTAGACTGTTTTAGCCATTCTTCATGACCAACATATCAGATTTCACTCCAAAGAAAGCAAACTGTTCCCTACTTAGCAAAAGAAGCCTTCCGGTGCTTGATCTAGTGACAGTTAAAGACGACTTGATTGTAAAAAAAATCGCTCAGTAGAAATTTATGTTGACATGAATGCTCGCTAGCTACTAGAAACAATAGATATGGTGTGATCGGACCACCAGCTCACTAAAAGTTCAAGGTTTGAAGAAACAGAGATCATAAACTTTTAGTCGATCCCGTAGCATATTAACATGGATGCCTATCAAAGTAATATACACAATGTGATTACTAGCAACATATACTCCACTATTTTTAAGATCAACAGATAATAAACTGCTATCTGATTCCAAATATGCATCTATTTGATGACTTGCCAAAATAGCCAGACCAATGTGATCATATCGCTAACCAACTTGTGTCTCAACGTATTCAAGTGGGAAATATCATAATTTTTAATCTGATTCTAAAAGTTTGTCAATTCAAAACTTCAAATGCTTGTAAGAATAACATGGAATGAAAGAAATTATCACCATGACCACAATACGAGTGTATTGAAGTTCATGGTTTGGAAAGCACGAGTGTAATTGAGGTTCGATTGCAGACAACAATCATGTAGGGATCATTACTACAAAGGATTGAGAGGGCGCTGGTCAGCCACAAGAGGAAAGCAAGACAAATGAAGAGTCCATTGGCTACTTTGTTTCATAACATGATAGCACTAGGAATCAATGGTACGCAGTCAAAATTTCAGAGGAAAGGAACCGCTTTTGGTGGTCTATAATTTCTTGGTGGACTAAACTTGCTGAGTTGCTGAAAATTTGAACAAACAAGACGGCAGCGTCACAACACCACATCACAATTATGGGCTCTCAATCGCAGTTCCCTTACTAACAAAGCACTAGCGTCACAATGCAACATCGCGAATACACGGAACACGCACGCATCCAGGCCGTGAGCCGCGAGCAACGGAAAGGGTAGGGGCAGCGAATGGCGGTGGTGGGCAACCGCATTACCTTCTTGATGGAGGGGTCGAGCCACTCGTACCAGCGGGCCTTGCACTGCTTGGCGGACTTGCGGACGAGCAGCGAGGAGATGCGCGCCCACTGGTTCTTGCCGTACTTCATCACGGCCGCCTTGAGGATCTCGTCCTCCGTGTTCTTCCACACGCCGCCCTTAATCATGATCCTCATCTTGCCTCCCCCTCTTCTTTTGCTCGACCTCTTCCTAGCTCTTCTCCTCCGTAGAGGGCCTCCGGATTCCGCCGCGCCCCCGGCCGGGCGGCTCCGGCGAGGCGAGGCGCTCCCCCCGCCTGGTCCTTACTAGGGTTTCGCCTCGGGGCGGCGGCTCGCGGGGTGGGTCGCTCGGATCGTACCTAGGGTTTGAGGGAGAGGGCTCCTGGGGTTTAGGGATGGGTGAGGTGGGTGGGGCGAGGTGGGGAAGGGGATGGGTGCGGCGGCGGCGGCGTGCCGTGCGGCGAGAGTGGGGAGGAGGCCGTGTGAGGGGTTTGGGCTCGATGCGGTGCGTGACATGGTCGGGGCTTTCGGGTTTAGGGGATGGGTGCGGCGGCGGTTCTTTTTTTTTTTGTCTGTGCGGGTGTTTTTCTGTCAATGTTACGTGAACTAATTAAATATCTATAAGTTGATAAGTGATCTTACAAATATTAATCCAATAGATCGTATTAAAATAACGACAGAGTAATTGTTCCGTTTATTTATTTGAAAGAAACTATAAACCATAAGCTGACTACAGTCAATGCTAATTTTTATGTTTTTCTCTTATCTCGACGTGCCATGCCGTTTTACATAATTTTGAGTCAG
This sequence comes from Dendrocalamus latiflorus, assembly GCA_017311315.1. Lineage (NCBI taxonomy): Eukaryota > Viridiplantae > Streptophyta > Magnoliopsida > Poales > Poaceae > Dendrocalamus > Dendrocalamus latiflorus. The sequence goes on along the minus strand of CM029649.1, from coordinate 16,749,287 downwards.
ATTAAAGTTAGATACCCTAGATTTGCATAAACTTGTTATTCTGGCTCAGTATCGGCGGATGTCTGTTAGATGTCCCAGAATTGATTAAAACAACGTATGTAAGTAAATTTCATATTTGTGTAACATTTCAACAGACGACATTATGCTATTTCCATGCCATGTGTGTTGGTTGGATCGAGAATCACAGTACTTTAGAAAAAGTGTAAATGTTTTGCCTTACAGCTAAAATCCTCGTCGAGCTGTGATGTAGTCCTTGTTGTACGGTTAAATCTTTTTTCTTGGATAGTTACAACAATCCTATTTGCTGGTGACGATCAAGAGCCGACCAAGCTACTTCAAAACTGCCGAATTGGAGGCTTTGCCAGCAATATCTCCATAACATCCTTCTACTAGGCATTTTGAGTAAGTGCCTTTCTATTATGTGTCAAGTATCACGTCAACGTGCGCATAAAACTGCTACAAAATATTCACATATCTGTAATGCCATGTTAAGAGTTTGTCGATATAAATGTGTGTTTGTACCGAATAAAATAGTTCTAAACCTTTCTATTCTTGTTAGTAATGTTGCGTAAGTACCATTACATGAAACCACATTTGGTACCTTTCCACGAGCTATTGTGTATATCTGTCCTAAACCCCGAATGATGCACTGTAAGATCTTACGTATATACTGATATTCTTCACCCTGAAATTATGTATGAATTATAGCTTCTCAATGTTTTATCCAAAATTGCATGTTTTGGATTTTATATGCCCTCTTGCGACCCACAGCAATGCACGGGGTTTCCTGCTGGTACCAAAGACAAAACACTGCTATGAGTGGGTTGCCAGGTGTGGCTCAGGTTTAGGACCCATTTAGAGCGTAGAAACGTAAAAGCAGAGGATTAAAAAATACAAGAAAAGTTGTCTATTTGGAAGATATGAATCATAACAAGAAAACACCGAAATAAGATGCGGGTTCGAGAGGACTTACGCTTTTTAGCTTTTGTATGGAGTTACAATAACTAGTTTTCAAACAACGTGTTTTTAAGGCTAGATTTACTAGTCGATTGTAGTACACAATATACCGACTTCAATTATATCAGCCAAACTCACATGCGATTGTCTCTCTTCGTACTCTCTTTCACAAACAATCAGAATTCAAAAATCATAACCCAAAAAATATAAACCATTCGGCTAAAAGTACCTACTCATAATATTACACTTTGAGGTAAGTAGCGTAATATGTTTTTGGTGAGGTAGCAACATCTCTGAGTTCTCTGTGTCCTTGTCCCATCCACCCCCGCCACCGACCATTTCTTTTCCTCTCCACGTATGCGCACTATACCATTCTCTCTTGTGACCCCAACCACTTCCCGATCTAGACACGACAGACGACAACTTGGGCGTTGAGCGACTCGAAGAAGTGGTGGCACAGCTCGAATTCGACTCTAATGGTGGTGGCATGAGCTCCGACCATGGTGGCGATGTGATTCAGCGACAAGTAGCAGCACAATTCGACAATGAGTTGCGGCAGTGGTGATTTGATGATGCATCGGGCAGCTTGTCTTTGACTTGGTGGTGGTTATCTGCTATGAGTCAATGCAACAACACCGGTGGTGACTCGAAGGTCGCTTCAGACTGACGATAGCATCAACTATAGTGAGATTTTGTCCTTTCCCCTCCCTCGCACACTCGCTTGTGCTGGAATTATTTCCATCCAGTCTGAGTAGACGTTCCCCCCCTCCCCAAAGAATTCGTACGAATTTTTGTGGATGATGAACAGTAATCTTGTGGAATTCCTTCGAGCATTTCCTACAACCCAAGAGGATGAACAGTAGCCGTTCCTATGGAATCCTATTTCCTACTATTTTCCTTGGAAAACCCATGGTTGTAACCGGGTCAACATGATCGCCTCATCAGTTTTTTTGTGAGAAACTTTTAATTTTTTATTGAAGAGACGTGATTCATTGATATCATTGCTCTTTCCATTCATTGAGGGGTGGTTTAGTGCACAAAACTATGTACCCGCAGGGTTAGCAAGTGCTCCTAAAACACAACTCTCGTTACTAACCGCCTTGTTCAAAGCATGATGTCGGATGATTACAAATTGGGAATGGCTATCTATCACTTGCCTGAAAATTAAGAAAATTGGGAATTGGGAATGGCTCGAGTTCACCCATTTGGGATTAAGGTTCACCGATGCCCCCTCCCCAGCTAGAGAGGGACCAGGATGGTGGCAGATCGGTGGTGGGTGGCGACGGTGGGGGTGTGGATGGACCAGACACGGGCGAGGAGGAGGGCGGTGGACAGTGGAGGTCAACAAGGGCAATGAGAACCAAAGCAGTTAGGAGGAGGTGATGAATTCAACGACAGTAGCCGCCGGAGATGAGGAAGAGGGCGGCATGGGGACATCTCACCGGAGAGGAGGAAGAAGGCGGCAGTGGCGCTGGCTGGGGGAGGTAGGGCAGAGGAGGAGAAGGAGACAAGTGGCACAGAAGGTGCTCATCGATGGGGCTTGCCAGCGCCGACGAGGCGGCAGGAGGCAACGCGCCTAGATGGGATGGGCGGCGGTGGCGACTGGGTGGGTATAGGCGGGGTCTTGGTATGGAGAGGATAGGTGGGTTAGGGTTATGGCTCTTGCACGAATCTTGAAGCAATCTAATCCATTGAAAAGTTACAGATTTTTTTGCAAAATTTAAGGCAACTTACGTATAGATAGACCCTTGCAAATTATCTTTGCCCGATCCACCCCAGGATTACAAAACGAGCATTGGAGGACACGATGACCGTAATGATGCTCAGCTTTACAATTAATGATAGCAATAAGTTGATTGGAGAGATGACCCAGAACCCAGAAACAATCCAATCTCATATATGCCTCATTTCAAACAGAGATAGTTTCTGGTTTTTAGCTTTTAGAAGCCAAGAGCCATTTGGAACGTATTGGTTCTTTAAAATGGCTCTTTTTTCTTTGTTTTTCTTTACATTATCTGTGGAAATATAGTGTTTTTCAATTTTTGGCCATATGCATACCAAAACCGGGAGACACGGGGAGCCGCGGCAGCTATGCCATCTTCAACCTGCCCAGTTCTCGACTCCAAATGAGAAGATTAGCTGAGTTAAAGGGCAATGTGACCTTTGATTGATCTTCTTGAACGTACATATAGCATCAAAGGAAAGAAAGACGCAGCATCAACAAAACTTTCAATCTGTCATCTGATTTGCTATCAACAAATACTATTTTTTCAGACCAAACACAGCATCACACTTTGATAAATTCTGTGTTTTTCTTTTAGCTTCTGTGCTTTTCTTCAGCTCACTAGTAAGGTGTCTGTACGTTACAACGGAGTACCAAAAGAGTGTGATACATATTAGTAAATATGATCTAAAACCGTACTATGAACATCAATTCATAGAACTGATAAATAACGCTTATGCTATTATGACTTAATCAAGTCTAGTATAGGGTGTAAATCTTAAAGTATCTTGCAGAATTTCTAAGAAACCTCAATGCATCCATCAATTGTACTGATTTACATAAATATGTTTGCATTGGACATCTTGAGGTGTACCTTCCTAGTTACATGGATATAAACATGCTTTTACTTGATATGACAATTCCAAAATTCCCACCCTCAGATCTACAGGATAGAAGCAATAAGCATGAACAGGATTAAGGTACAAAGTAAAATGAAGTGCCCATTCATATGCTTCCATTTTATCCAGCTGCGAGTGAGTATATGCCAATATTGAAAGAAAAAAATAATGTTTTAAGAGTGGTCATCAACATTGGCATAATACTTGCAACAAGTAAAAGAGATGGATGCAAACACTCTCATGGATTCACAACTTTTCATGTCATAGCAAACAATTGGCAACAACAATTATCTCCAGATTGCATTATTAAGCATATTTTACACATCTAAGATAATCATGTGTTGCTACTAAAGATGCCAAGTTCATTATGTCATATCATTCCTTAACAGAAGCAAAAAATGGCAAGGTACAACCCTACAGCTACAATAAAAGCAAGCAGAAAATTTCATGTACCGATGATAGCCGGCGAAGCCGCCGTAGACACTGACTTCTCCTCCCTAAAGGAACCAACAACGAATGAAAACATGAACTTTTTTGTGGAAATAGAAGAAAGATTCTTGATTCTGGGGGTGAGGGGAGGCAGCAAGTGGGTTAATTCGAGCAAAGGAGATCAACAAAAGGCAGGTACATAGCAGAGGTTAAGAATCTAAAAGAAGATAGAAAATATTAAAGATGCTGAGTTGAAATTCTAACAAAGTTTGAAGCTAAAGGATTGTAGGATCAAAGATAACTGACTAGAGGGGGTGAATAGAAGGTGAAGGTTTTAAACTTCTTAGCGCTCTAATTGACAATTTTAAGATATATGAGCAAATCAAAGATCTTAGCACAAATCAAGAGCTAAATAATTCAAGTCTCACTAAGGCACCAGAAAGCAATGTCAAAACTAAATATTCTTCCAGCTACACAAATTAATTCAATTTCAAGAGCTAGAAATATAAATGCAAAACAGTAAATACAAAGGAGTAACCACAATGGAGACACGCAAAGTTTTTTTTCCATGGTATCGAGACTTACCGATATTCACTAGTCCACGTTGAGGTAAACCTAAATGGATTAGACCGGCTCCACCAATTAAGCCTTAAGAACCTCAAATCCATTAGAGTTGCTCTTCCTCCGCTCCAGAAATGGTGAACACAAAACCACTCACAACGGTGCCAGGTCGCTTCACAACCATCTTGAAGAGATCACTGCACAATCTTCCTCCAAGCAATCTACGTACCAGTAAACACCAAGAGTAATAAATCATAGCCCTTGCTTGAAGGTTAGCAAGTGCCAAAGAGATCAACGAATGATGCATATGCACTTAAATGCTCTCAACTACCTCAAAATGTGAAATACGAGCAAATGAGTGGTAGAGAGTACACTAATGGCTCTAATGTATTCAATGAGTTCAAGAGTTATGAGCTTGTGCTGGTGAGGGAGTATTTATAACCTCCAACCATAAATTCGACCATTGGGGCAAAATTCCCTAAAATTTCAACAGGTGCGGTGTACCGCCATTGATCGGCTGGTACGACCGCACCTAGGGTTCAACGGTTATAAGTAGCACAATTAATGCTTCTGAACTAGTCATCATGGTCTGGTGCAGTAAAATCACACTCAAAAAGCTTGGTACTACTGCACTACGGTAATATTGCACGGCTCAATAGTACTATCGATTTTCAGAGGAGAGAAAAGTCTAAAAAATAACCTCTCTGAAAATAACGTACCGCCAACTAGAAATCGGTCCTTGATCCTTTGTCTTTCTTGCATGCTATTTTCATGATGTCATCCATAAACCAAAACTTAAACCTTTAAAACATCTTAACACTCATGTTAGTCCCATAACATATTGTTGTCATAAATTACCAAAACCATCTGTAGGGGCCTAGATGCTTTTAAGGGCTCCATAATCCTGCAATTGAGTTGCTACTCAATTGCTAGCTTATCATCCCTTTTATGAAGAAGCATCCTTTAGAAATTCAATGAGTGGTCATTAACTCATTATTACAAAAGTTTTTTTTGACTTGCAATATGAGCTTCTATAGAAATTTAGAATCGGTATAAAAACTATCACCTATCTTGACTCTTGAGGCAAAGACAATTCAATATATTTCACTGGTAATAAATTTGGCATTTGTCGAGTGCATGACCTAATGGCCTTCTTCCTGCTCGGTAAGCTTTTTCCTCCTCTCGAGGCAGGTAGTGGAAACACAACTGAGACATCACTTATTTATTCATCCATATTGAAACCAAAGAAGTTAGGAATGTTGAAAAAATGTAACCTCAGTTCTTTCATAGGAATTCAATCCTATTATGATATGCATAGCTATCACTGGACAAAGGAAACAAAAGATGTTAGATCCAATCTTATAAAAAAGGGAGGAAATTTCATGGTAGAAACGTGAGGATGTAGTGGCCAAATAAGTGCAGTAAATCGGTTAGTAACCCTTTAATGAAACTCAATTTCTTACTCTCATCGTGGTAAGACCTCTATCAAATCCATGCAACCAAAATAGAGGTCCATGGAAAGACCAACTTTACAAGCAACATTATTATTAAATTTGTGTCTAGAGGTACCTTGAAATTAATAGTACCAGAGAAGTAATGGATAAAGATGTACCATGAAAAAGTTGTCGGACCCGGATTTTATAACCCAGAATTCTCTGTGATTTCATTGTACTATTCCTTGGATCAATAGATAGTGTTCACAGATTCACAGATACATTACTGAATCATTTCATACATCGCTTAGACCATACCATTCTATAATATCACATAACAGAGTTTACATATACCACATCGGGCAATTTTTATATAAAGCGACGCTTTGGCCAAATACTTACAATACAAAACCGGAAACAAGATTGATTAACAAGAGCGAGGCCATATCCTCCCACAAGCAAGCAACTGGGGGTAAAAACTATCATGCTAACAAGATTGATTAACAAAAGCGAGACCATATCCTCCCACAGGCAAGTGACTAAGGGTAAAAACTATCATGCTAAGGATTTCCTTAGTTCCCTCTGTCTTCTTCACCATCCGGACTTGATGCATCATGATGGGTGTAAGGGTCTTGTTCCACTACTTCTGAATTAATTAAGTATGAGCACAATCAACCATGCTCTGTGAGCTAACACATAGAATACATTATTATAGATGTAGGGATGAGTATGGTTGGCTAGGGTTCTTCTACTAAATGCCTTGGTTGACAATTACAAATAATAGAAATTTCTATGACTTAGCAATTTTAACTAAAATTGATTTTCTAGAATGCGTGAAAGATTACAATAATAATAATAATGTAGGATCTATTAATTGTTACATGGCTTTTTGCATCTAATTCTAGTTCTTTAGCGTTATATTCGCCTATTATCATCATTAGGACCGACCACATAGGGCAACACAAATCGGTTTTTATCCCAACTACAAAGATTATTTTATAAATAGAATTAACTCCAGTAGGTTTCCATGCCCACCCGTGATCGTAGGCATGGCTGTTCGAACAGTTGTAACTCTGCAGAGGTCACACACTTTACCCACATGTTTTCTTAGACATGCAGATTAAGAAGGTCGTCACAAGGCTTTTAAAATGCATCTTTCTAGTGAGACCACACCTGCTAAGATTTCCACTGCTGTGAGATGCGACCATCCCTCCAGAAGCCCCCTCTTGCACTGCCATGTCAAAGGCTTTCACTTTGCACGTGTTCACACCTATGGCGCAATCCACACTAGGCCGATGCAAATTATTAGCTAGGTCGTACCATTATGGACTTGTGCTTGCTTTGTTTTACACTAGGAGGCGTTACAAAATTCAGTTTTTAAGATTATCTAGGCGGTTTTACCACAATCCCACACTCTTGTGCATCTACAATGCCAACCCCTATACCATCTGCCTAGACATTTAAGCCAGTTGAGGGTTTTGGGGGTGTAAAGATAGTCAAGTTACAATATACCAAGCACTTTCCACTAGTGACTGCCCAAATTGAGTTTTTCATGTTTAAAATGATGTCAAGGCAGATTAATGCCCCCAGGTATCTACACAAGACTTAAGCATGTCATTTTATATATGGACTTAGTTCTAGTAAGTTAATCATTACTTCTAGGGTGACAAGGTTTTGAGTTCAAGGTCAAAGAGTGGGAATATTAAGGCAAACATTCATAGGGATTTAACAAGGGACTATGGCGAACATAAATTGCATAATAAAATTAAGCATGCATTTTAATAATTTAAAATGAAATAGCTTGCTTTAAAATGTAGGAGTAAAATGATCAAAGTGGTGACTCGCCTTATTCATAGGTTGATTGATCTTGCGGGTCTTGGTCTGCCTCGGTTTCTTATCCTTCTTGAGCTACGTAGGCTATCAAACAATCACGCATAAATTCAAATAAATAGTCATAAATAGAAACATATTCAAATGAACTCTAAAATTCATGATTTTAGTTCCATTGTAAAAGTCTTCATTTTAGATGAATTTATAAATAAATTTTACTAAATTGGCCTTAAGACAAATGAGAACAAACCTTTCAAAATTTGAGATTTGAATTGACTCTGGAAAATGATAAAGGAGAGAGTGTCTCTCACTGATAGGTGGGGCCATTGGGTTTTAATTTTATTTTTGATTTATTTTCCATTAAAAAGCTATTATGTGTGATAGGTGGGATCCACTATTTTTAATTTCTTTTATGATTTATTTTTCTATTACATATGCTATAGAGAATGATAGGTGGGGGCAGTTATTGTGCAAACAGTACACGAGACCCACGTCAGCGACTCCCAAATCATTTAATGGGTTTTTAGAGTTTTTAAATGGCTGGGGCCCCACATGTAATAGAGTTGGATCCTTAAGTAGACTCAGGGCCCACTGATCAGTGAATGGCTAATGATGGTCATTAGTTTTTAAACTAATCACATGGTTAGCCTAATTACTTTGCTATAGTATCACCTCCCGCCGAAGAGAGGCGAGCTCATCGCCGACGATCAGCAGAGAAGCTAAAATGAAATTCTCGTCCTGACGTGCACCCCTAGGTCAAGTATCACGACTTAATTTGGTTGGTGCGGTGGTAGGCAACGATCCCGAGCGGCGACGATGGCCGGAGAATGGCACTACGGTGGTGGTCTACGTCTTAGACCAATTCATCGCAAGAGGAGCAACTATAGATTACTAGATAGCTACCTGCGAGTTCGACAGGATGAGAGGATGGCTAAGGAAGCTTGGCGATGGGAGCCCAAGGCGATGCAAGATGGAGCACGGCACCAGTGAGCTACGGCATTCGTCAACCTGAATTGAGAGTAGGGATGAGTAAAGGGGGTGCTAGTGGTGCTCCATAGCAATAGAATTGAACCACGGTTCACCGAAGCAGCTAGGGCGGTAATGGCCAGAATTGGAGATGGAAGGTGGCTCCGGCGTGCTTCGGCCAATGCGGGGGCAATTCCTTGGAGGGGGAGGAAGTGTGAGGTGTGGCGATGTTGCTAAGGGCTTGGTAGGGTTCTTATAGTGGCTGGAGCGACCAAGGTGACGTGGGAGGCTCATGGCAGCGACAGGGAAGTGGCATGGGTGTTGAAGACAGCGGTGTCATTACGCAACATGGCATAGGGGCGCGAGGTGATGGCAAATGGTGCACGACATGGCGTGGGGTAGTGGCGCATAGGGTATGACGGTGTTCAACGTGAAAGTAGGGCATGCGCGACGTGTGTGATGGCATGACGCACGACGTGGGCGTGGGCACGCGGCAGGGAGAAGATAAAAGAAGGGGGCCAGGGGGAGGGGATGGTTGTGCGCGTGTGCCAAGGCAAGGGCGAGCACAGACAGAGGTGATCGAGCATTGTAGTGGAACATCAGCCGGCATGGCACGTCGCACGACACAGCTATGTGCGCACGGCACGGTAACAAGGCGTGCGGGACACGCTCCGACGTGGCTGTGCCAGCTTTGGTTAAGCTAGGCCAGGCCAGAGGCCCAACGGACCAGGGAGAAATGGGCTAGGGCCCAGTGGGCTAAGCCCCAACTACTCTTTACCCATTTTTGATTTTTTTTATAAATTTCTAATTTGAATTGCCAATTCAAAACAAGGTCGAATTGTATTTGAATTTGAACCTAAATTACAGAATTAGATTTGCATCAAACTCGAATTTCCTACAATACCATTTAGTGTTTCTGGATGTCAATGGGACAACAATTTCTCAACTCTAAATTGATCTCCTATTTTAAACTTATTTGAACTAGATTTTGTAATTGGCTATTATTATTAAGGGCTTCATCTATTTGAACTATATTTTGTCTTCTCATTCTAGCTGATGAATATTTCTAATAAAATTTGCCTTTGACTTATAAATCAATTTAATCGTGTTAATCCTATTTTTCCTTCACTATTTTACATTCATGTATTGTTTCCAACTGGAACTTAATTAAAAAACCAAGATAAACCAAATGGCAAGCCAACGCAAGCAAAAATTTTAAAATTTTCCACAATTTCGAGCAATAAGCTTTTTGTGATGTTACAAAAGTCAACAAACAATCATGCCTTAGAAACTATGGATCAATTACTAACATTAAGCTTTAGGAAATATTGATCCCACCTCACTTCCTTGCATTGTGAACCAAGTTCAGCCTTATGTTCAGTGAAGACAATTGTGACAAATCATGAGACACCTACAATGCAAGAGCTAAACGGAGCAGTTGTAGAATAATCACAGTATACCATAAAAAACTTGACCTGAGCATGGTGTGCAGGCCAATCAGTGTGGCTTGATGGACCCTGGAGTATCATGTGGTGGCCCTGCCTCAGATCGACGGGCTATTGCAGCACCATCTGCTTCGCCACGGTCGGGCCGTCTCCGCTGATATGGTACTGCTGGAGGCGCAACACCAGTAGTGCAGACCCATCGTACGCCCCCAAAACTATAGTTGTTGCACCCCTCTGCCTGCACGTCGTCCTTGGTGGGCTTCCTGGCTGCAGCAGTGGTGGCGGCGAGGTGGCCACCGATCACAACCCGCACTGCCCCACAGCGCTGCCGCTCCAAGCCGCCCTCCCACCCAATTCCTGCAAGCATGCGCACCGCAACATCATCTCTAGGTGGGAGGATAGGGTTTAGGGCGGAGCGGAAGGGGAGAGAAAAGAGTAGGATCCCAACGCCGTGCGCACACGTAGGCAGGCTCGCCCTTGGCCTGGAGCCACGTGCACCTCGCCGGGTATGCCCCTCGTCATGGAGGGGGAAGGGGATGGCATGCAGCGGTTGGGGGTGGGGAAGGGCATGGGGAATGCATACGACGATTGGGGAGGGAAAGGACATAGGGAAAAGAAGGGAACATGCTGTCATACAGTTGGGGTGAGGAAGCCAGTTGTCTTGTTTTTAGCCGGTTCATTGGTTTTGAAAGGGATTGTATTGTACTTTTTTTTTCAATTAAGCGGGGTTTTCGAAGGGATGTTTTCTTTGGTCACTGGAAAAACAAGCCGATTCACTGGTTCTCAAAACTGGTCACTAGAAAAACAAGCCAACTCACTGGTTTTCACCGGTCGCTGGTTTTCGAAGGGAAGTACGATGTGCGCTGTGGGGCTAAGCCACGCGAGTAGAAAGAGGTGGCCTAGATCCTTCGTGGGCCAGATCAAATGGCTGCGAAGAAATGAGAGAACGGTTGCGAAAAGATAAGAGAACACACTGTCACCAACCGACTTTTAAGTGGTAGAGAGTAATACTAGCCATGGTTTCGACGACTTGCGACTGCTACCACCTCGAGATTCATAACACAGAACATTACAAACGTCATTAACACAAAGCAGGCAAGGTAGCAACTGACACAGGTGTGCATAATGATTCTAGAAAACGATACAGCTAGCTGACGCACATAAAACTGCATCACGATTAAATAGCTCCAAACATAGCTAAGTATAGGCTAATAACACAAGATAGAACGATAAACATCATCCCTGGAGGAAAACCCATAACAAGAGCCAAATAGGGGTTTCGTCTCAAGCATCTCAGGCTCTCAGCTAAGTACTCATCACATCAACATTCTTATGATGATTATAATAGATATATATTAGGTGAAAGGTGATAGCCACTAGTTCCTTCTCACTCCTCATCCTCGTCACCACCGCCGTCGCCACCGCCGCTCGCCTTCTTCAGGTTCTTTCTCTTCACTCTGCCTGGGGGGCCTCCACCGAATGGACTTGTAAGCGAAAAGTCAACGTGCTTCTCAGATTCGACCCTCACCATGAATGACGGGACGTTGACAATTTGCCTGCCAACCCTACAATGTGGTATGAAGAAAGAAACATCCATCAGTTCTTAACAAAATCAAGTCTCATTGCTGTATCGCATCAGAATTCTCATCAACAAAACAAACATGCATGGGAGACCCAACCATGTGATATAATCTAAGGTAAGGAAAAGAACATTTTGCCAAACTCTTTGGTTATTAAGGTATCAAGAACATTTGGCTGAACTCTTTGATTATTAAGGTATCAGGAAAATATTTAAATAAAAAGCTAGAATCCATGGATAAAATAATTGATGTATCCGGAAAATATTTAAATGAAAAGGAAGAATCCATGGATAACATAATGTTTAGCCATATATCCAATATTAAGCTGGCACAAAAAGCATAACATCTGTGAAAAGATAGTTAAGAAAACATAGGAAGTACAATAAATGAAAATGCCAGTGTACCAAATACCAATAAATAAGACATGTCGGCAACCAACCAAGCATCATCTGGAAAGTGGAGACAACTGAGACAAGCATGTAATCGTTTTCTGGCCAACATAGCTCAGTACACAGATTTTTTTTGTCTCAGTATGTTGGATATTGATCTCAGGCCAAACGGCCGAGACGAGGGAGACGTGGGGAAACCCACGTCCCTGTTTTTCAGCGCCCTGATCGGGGTACCTAACCAACTCATGATCGGGGGTACCTAACCAACTCATGGTTGCGGTCCCCTGTTGCAACAGCGCAATATAAAGGAAGGAGTCCCGGCCTCTTCCGTACGTCGTCGTTCCCGTGAAGAGCCAAAACTCCAAACAAAACCCTAAGGTTACCCGATCTACTGAGCGCTGCTAGCAACGGGAAGGCCGTCGCCGCCGCCTCTGCAGGACTCCGCCGGCGACACCCCGTACACCGGCGACACTGTGGTCTTCACCGACTCTACCTCACGCCTGCATCACGCAGGCACGGGTCTTCGCTCATGGCGTTCATCGGCGACAGTAAGTCTCCTGACCCCCTCTATCCCTAGGTGTTCTAGATGCTCTAGACTAGTGGCTTTATGTGATGACATGCATAAGGTTTAGGCCCTTACATCAGTCACTAAACCACAGAAATGTTATTTATTTGGTTGTTAACCTTTTGTCAAAAAAAAAGACAGCTACAAAACCACACAAACATGGAACTAATTGCATCAAGAGTACTTTTCTATTCCAAATTTCAGACAAAGAAATTAAGGGCTTCAGAGAATATTTATCACATCAAAGAGTTCTCAGCAGACCATTGTGAGATGATATCTATATTCTCATCATTAGGGACCATCAGTTAGCCAATATGAACCAGCTAAAACATTCCATTGAGGTTTTCAGATCACCATGCTAATTCAGAGCTAAGTATAATGACCTTGGAAGCATATGCATCAAAACAATTTATTACAGGGAAGGAACCACAAAAGCATACCTTATATGACGCTGCCTGATCAAGACACGAGCATGGTGGATGGACTTCGCCATGCCAGCCTTGAAGACAAGAGTCTGAAGACGCCTTGCAAGGAAGTTCTCGGCGGTAAGGGCAAGGACGTAATCAAGCTTGTTCTGACCCTCAGCGAGGAGACCATAGCGGTTCATGCGGCGGAGCAGTGCCTCACCCTCAAAGATGCGGCGGGGGTTCTTCTCATCCAGTGTGAGCAAGTGCCTTGCAGCATTACGGATCCTGCTCAATGCATACTGAACCCTCCACAGCTCACGCTTGCACCTCAGTCCATACTCACCCACCAGCTTCAGTTCTGCATCAAGACGCTCCTTCTCATAAGGACGACGTGGTTTCTTGAATGTCTTACCATCTGCAAGGAAAAGCATATTAGTGTAACACAAGACATGATGCATATTTAGGACTCCAGAGCTTCCAGTACCAACATGATACCCAAAGTTGAGAAATTAACAAGTTCCGTGGAGTAAGTGAAATGTGTAATTTTGGCAATACACATCTAGCAGTAGCATCCTACCCAATCAGGAGGCATCATTATGCAGCATTTGAGCACCAGCGTCTATCATTTCCCTAACTTTCCTAGTACCATACTATACTCCAAACTATAAGCTCCCAAACGAAAAGAAAAGCATACAAAAGTATACCAAATGACCCTTCAAAGGGATATCAGGGATCCAACATTCCAGATCTGCCGCTGTTGCATTGGAAGCAAACAATTTTTACGGTAGAACATTGCACATATGGGTAACTAGAGTCATTGATGAGCAGCACTACTTCTTTTAAGGCCAAATTCAATAGCAGTAAACCTGATGGACTGCATGCAAATACCCATCTCAAACCAAAACTTGTTTCTAAAACCAATGGACTCTACTGACTGAGGCTATCTCAAGAGCTAGCAGCTACCACACGAGCAATGTTGGAAACGAAGACATACACGCCAAACCCGGGGTCAAATAACACTCCATAAGATGTAGGACATCATCAAGGCTGTTAACAAGCCTTGCACACACCTCACAACCACGCGGCACGTAAAGACACCATGGCTAAGAAATCTTCGATCTTTCCATCGGCACGGCACCGAAGAGCCGTCGTAGAAAGCAGCAAAGAACAAACCAAGAGTAACCTCGAGGTGCTAGGCCTACGCACGCGCCCCACTCGATCCCATCAGACCGCGGCACGCGCGACCAAATCAAACCAAGAGCGGGATAAACTGGAACACGGAGCACACGAGGAGAGGGGAAGAAGGATCGAGGTGCGCGGACTTACAGTTGCGGTAGAAGCTGACGTGCACCATGGCTGGAGCTCTCCCTCGCGCCTTCGCCGCCGCCGCCGCCGACCGCTGTGGAGAAGTCGCTGGAAGCGGTGTGAGAAGGGGAAGCTTTTATACCCTCACAAAACCCTAGTGAGCGGTGGGCTGGGAGGTTATCGGGTATGGGCTGGGAGGTTATCGGGTATGGGCTGTGTGGTTGGGCCCGTTAGTGTAGCTACGGCGGGGGTCGGGATACGGTCCGGAATGATGCTCTCGCTTCGCTTCACAGGCATGTGCGTGAGCGTCATCCAGCCGTCAAAAGGATTTCAACGGTTTGGATTGCGAACGGCACGCTGTTGCCATCTATCTATGTTCTATCGTATTATTAAAAAAAATAGAAAAAGAAGCCACTACCATTACTCTCGAGGCTTAGAAATTATCATGTTACTGAAGTAAAAAGAAAAAGATATGTGCCATCAAGTTTTTGTAGGTTCAAATTATAACGATGTAGATTTTATCTCTTAGGTAAGAAACTACATAATATATATTAGATATGGAATTAATAAATATTTGTTATGGCCTTTTACGTATCTATATCCATGCACTATTGGAAATTAGAACTAATACAGAAAATTAATTACAAGTTTGTGACCAGGACTGTTAGAGTAAGAACCAAAATAGTATATAGATGTCCACTATCATACCAATATACACACGTGACGGAATCTGATTTGAGAAAAAAAAAAGGCACTAGCAACTTTGAATGCTGATCAAAGGTGAAAAATAATGTGGAAAATTAGACTCATCTATTACATTATCTATTTATCCACTATAGATAAAAAGAAACAACCATATTTGTTTTTAGTGGCTAGAAATTATCACGTTAATTAAAGTATAAGCGAAAATATATACTCCTCCAATTATAGTAGATCAAGATTATAACGATGTAATTAATTAACTATAGATAGTGGAGTAATACCATGAATACAAAGTGCATTTAGACTACCAAGTCAGCTCAGGCACATCTTCGTCTAACAACAAAAATCAGACATTTTTTTAGTCCTCTATTCAGATTCATCCAGGACTTTGATATTTAAATATGCTAGCTCACATAACAACCGTACAAAAAGAATACATCATGGCCATGGGCTGATGGTAGGAGTGGACAAATAACTTGAGGCTCGCAAACCTGCTTGAGCTCGTTATGAGTTAAGCCGACCAAGCCTCCTTCGCAGCTCGTAAAAAACGAGCCGAGCTTTAGCCGCTCGCGAGCCTATTTGGCTTATGTTTGTAGTTAGCCTGGCCCACTAACTCCCTCCCTAAGCCTCTCGTCTCGCGTCTCTCTAGTGAAATCCCGATCCCGATCTCGATCTTCTATTCCCCTCCCCTTCCATCCCAATGGCCGACGCCGACACCAACGCCCCTCCCTCACCACCCCCGTCCACGATGCAGTCCAATGCCTCCCCATTGGCCACCCCCACCCTTGTCTCCACCTGTCTATACACGACCTTTGACACCACCCCCGCCACCGCCAAAACCCCCCAATCTCCCTGACACTGCACCTCCACGGACCCCGACACCCCTTCTCCGACGCCGATGCTTCCACCGTCACCTCCTCCGATGCTGCCGCAGATGCCCCCTGCAAGAGCAAGAAGAAGGCCAAGCAGCGGGCCCACGCCCCCACCGGCGCTAACTATATAGGCTTTGGCTTCGGGCATACCTTCTCTCCTCTCAGCCAATATACAAATCTCAAACGTCCCTCAGTGAGTTTTTCAGGCTAAAACAAGGGTTGGAGTGATGCAGAGTATCCAAATGTTCTGAAGCAGTAAGCAGAAAGTCTGAGGTCACTCCACTTGTTAGCACCTAAGCTCTAAGCAATAACTTATCTGACCTTGCAAGAGGGCCATATTTTACAAATAACAAATATAAATATATGGCCTTGCAGATCATACCACATGCGATTTATCCCCAGAAAGAAAAGATGAAAAATACTGCCAACTGACTACGATTAACACATCAAAGATCAGCTACCTTGACTACCAACTGACCATCCAAGGCGCAGCACCACCAACATTAGCAAGTGATTGAACAGGCTGCAAGAGAGGTGATCGTGGGCTCTAATTTGATACCCACGGCTACCTTGATTGCTCAAAGGCCTGCTTATTTCAGCAATGGTTTATCATCATCGACCTGTTGGATTATGTGGGCCAAGCCCATATAATAAGAATAATTCCTATTAAATCTCAAAGGCCCACTCATGCAAAGGAGGCATGCATGTGACCTTTAGTACCATATTACTAGTTCTAGGAGAGGAAGACCACCTTAAAAGGGATGGTGCACTCCTAACCACTTGAGACATGTGTGGGAGAGAACTAGAGGAAAACACGCGCGCGCTCGCTCGCCTCGCCTCGCCGGGCCGGGCGGGGCGGGGGGCGCGGGCGCACGGCACCTGCGTGAATGGTCCGCCAAAATCGGCTTCAGGTGCTTGCGCAGACGCGGCTTCCTTTTGCAGTTTTATTTTGCTGTTTTGAGTGGCGGTGAATCCGGATCGGTTACGCGTGACTAATCCGGTTCGGTTACGAGTTATGGAGAACGTGCAGGCGTCTTGATCACGCGTCCTGGTTTTCTATAAATACGGAGTCGCCGCCTCCATACAATATATGCGAAAACCAATCTAGGGTTTTGCCTCCTCCATCCATTGTGCTGCGCCGTCCCACGTAGTCTACTCCGTCCCGTCCGCCGGCGTGCACTGTCGTTCGGGAGAGCAGGTCTCCGGAACCGTCGCCTTCGAAGTCCTGCACCGGGAGAGGGCGAATAAGGTTTTTGGGAAGCGCTCTGCGCGACTGCTCGCTGTAGCTCTGGCTCGTCTTCCTCGTCGTTCGGCTTCGGCGAATCGTCATCGACTTCGTGTCATCCTCACCGTGCCTGCGGCGTCTACATCGGCAAACCGATCAGAACAGAACCATCGGTACGTAACAGTCATGTTCTCCGTATTAGATCTGTTCATGTACAGTTTCCTGGTTTACATGTCTAGATCTTTTATGCCTGTGATGGTTATGTTATTTTGCGTGCATGATGTCATGATTTATTTATGGAATAAATTGAACCTACATGTGCTTATATTTTCAACAATCCAAAAACCTTATTGTAGGCACTGTGGTTTTACTATGGCTGGATTTGTCGATGCACTGAGGCCGGATAAATTCTCTAGTGTGCACTTTAAGAGATGGCAGATCAGGGTCACTCTGTGGCTTACTGCTATGAATGTATTCTGGGTTAGTAATGGCAAGTCTGAAGGTGTTTTTGATGCTGAAAAGCAGAAAGAATTCGAGACTGCCACTACTCTCTTTGTTGGATGCATTCTTAGTGTTCTTGCTGACCGTCTGTGCGAGGTGTATATGCACATGACAGACGCGAAGGAGTTATGGGATGCACTGAATTCCAAATACGGTGCTACTGATGCCAGCAATGACATGTATGTCATGGAGCAATTTCATGACTACGAGATGGTTGATAACCGTTCTGTAGTAGATCAGGCTCATGAGATACAGGCCATTGCCAAGGAACTCGAACTCCTGAAGTGTGCCTTACCCGACAAGTTTGTGGCTGGATGTATTATTGAGAAATTACCTTCTTCATGGAGGAATTTCGGAACAGCACTCAAACACAAGAGACAAGAGTACTCTGTTGAGAATCTGATTGGGTCTCTTGAAATTGAGGAGAAAGCTCGGGAAAAGGACGTTGTGTCTAAGGGTGATGGAGGGCAGTCTAGTGCCAATGTGGTACAGAAACCCTCAAACAAGAACAAAGGGAAATTTGTCAAAGCCCAACAGACAACCAACTTCAAGAAGAAGAAGAACAACAACAATCAGGATGATAGAACTTGCTTTGTGTGCGGTGAGCCTGGTCACATGGCCAAGAAGTGCCCACAACGCAAAGGAAAGAAGGCACCTGTAGGACAGACTTCTAAGTCTGTCAACGTGACCATTGGCAAGATTGGAGATGGGACTGGGTATGGTAATTTACCTACTGTTCTTTCAGTTAGTCAATCTACCAATTGGTGGATTGATACAGGAGCTAATGTACATGTGTGTGCTGATATTTCGTTGTTTTCTTCTTATCAGGTCGCCCGGGATTCCTCCGTCCTAATGGGGAATGGGTCACATGCTACTGTTCATGGTGTTGGCACGGTAGATCTGAAGTTTACTTCGGGAAAGATCGTGCAGCTGAAGAACGTGCAGCATGTCCCTTCTATAGACAAGAATCTCGTTAGTGGCTCCCGTTTATGTAGAGACGGGCTTAAGTTGGTATTTGAGTCTAATAAAGTAGTCGTGTCTAAACATGTACATTTTATTGGTAAAGACTATGAGTGCGGAGGCTTGTTCCGCTTTTCCCTTTCAGATTTCTGCAATAAGACTGTGAACCATATTTGTGGCAGTGTGGATGATGAGGCCAACGTTTGGCATTCACGTCTATGTCATATTAATTTTGGTTTGATGTCTCGACTTTCCAGTACGAATTTAATTCCAAACGTTTCCATCACCAAAGGTTCTAAATGCCATAACTGTGTGCAATCAAAGCAACCTCGTAAGCCTCACAAGGCTGCCGAGGAGAGAAACTTGGCACCACTAGAACTCCTGCATTCAGATCTTTCTGAGATGAATGGCGTGTTGACGAAGGGTGAAAAACGATATTTCATGACATTGATTGATGATGCAACTAGGTTCTGTTATGTGTATTTATTGAAAACGAAAGATGAGGCTTTAGACTATTTTAAAATCTATAAGGCAGAAGTTGAAAACCAATTTAACAGAAATAAGGACAAAACACCATACGAGGTATGGATTGGAAGAAAACCATCACTTTCTTACTTGCGTACATGGGGGTGCTTGGCGAAAGTCAATGTGCCAATAACTAAGAAACGCAAGCTTGGACCTAAAACTGTGGACTGTGTCTTTCTGGGATATGCTAATCATAGCATTGCCTATAGATTTTTGATAGTTAAAACTGAGGTATCTGACATGCATGTTGGTACAATTATGGAGTCTCGAGATGCAACATTCTTTGAGAATATTTTTCCAATGAAGGATACACATAACACTACTAGTCAACCTTTTGAAATAATTCCCAGTTCAATCACACCACCTGAACCTTTTGAACATACACCTGAACTTGTCAATGAGGATGACAGTGGAGCTTCTAGAAGGAGCAAGAGACAAAGGATATCCAAATCCTTTGGTGATGATTTCACTGTGTACCTTGTGGACGACACTCCCAAGTCTATTTCAGAAGCGTATGCATCCCCTGATGCAGACTACTGGAAGGAGGCTGTCCGTAGTGAAATGGATTCCATTATCGCTAATGGAACCTGGGAGCTGACAGATAGACCTTATGGGTGCAAACCTGTAGGGTGCAAGTGGGTGTTCAAAAAGAAGCTTAGGCCTAATGGTACTATTAAAAAATATAAGGCTCGGCTTGTTGCCAAGGGCTATACTCAGAAAGAAGGCGAAGATTTCTTTGACACTTACTCACCTGTTGCTAGACTGATCACAATTCGAGTACTACTTACTTTGGCTGCCTCACATGGTCTTCTCGTTCATCAAATGGACGTTAAGACAGCTTTTCTTAACGGAGAGCTGGATGAGGAAATTTACATGGAACAGCCTGATGGATTTGTGGTAGAAGGTCAAAAAGGCAAGGTGTTAAAACTGTTGAAATCTTTGTATGGTCTGAAACAAGCCCCTAAGCAGTGGCATGAGAAGTTCGATAGAACACTGACATCTGCAGGCTTTGCTGTCAATGAGGCAGATAAATGTGTATACTATCGCTATGGTGGGGGTGAGGGAGTTATTCTATGTTTGTATGTGGATGACATCTTGATTTTTGGGACAAACATCAATGTGATTAATGAGGTCAAATCATTCTTGTCTCAAAACTTTGATATGAAAGATCTGGGAGTGGCTGATGTTATTCTAAACATTAAATTGATTAGAGGTGAGGATGGGATTACACTTTTGCAATCTCATTATGTGGAAAATGTCTTGAGCCGTTTTGGTTTTTCTGACAGCAAACCTTCTCCAACACCTTATGATCCTAGTGTGTTACTTCGTAAGAATAAGAAAATTGCTAGGAATTAGCTGGAATACTCCCAGATAATTGGCTCACTAATGTACCTAGCTAGTGCAACAAGGCCAGACATCTCCTTTGCTGTGAGCAAATTGAGCCGGTTTACATCTAACCCAGGAGATGATCACTGGAAGGCGCTTGAGCGAGTGTTGCGCTATCTGAAAGGTACCTCGAACTTTGGACTTCACTATACTGGGTACCCGTCGGTGCTGGAGGGTTACAGTGATTCCAACTGGATCTCTGATGCTGATGAGATCAAAGCCACTAGTGGATATGTTTTCACTATTGGTGGTGGTGCTGTTTCATGGAGATCTTGCAAACAGACCATTTTGACGAGGTCAACCATGGAAGCAGAGCTTGCGGCACTAGACACTGCTACTTTTGAGGCAGAATGGCTACGGGATCTATTGATGGATCTACCTACGGTGGAAAAGTCAGTGCCAGCTATCCTTATGAACTGTGATAATCAAACCGTTATCGCTAAAGTGAACAGTTCTAAGGATAATATGAAATCGTCTAGGCATGTCAAGAGACGATTGAAGTCTGTTAGGAAATTGAGAAACTCCAGAGTTATAACCTTGGATTACATCCAAACAGATAAGAACCTGGCAGATCCCTTTACAAAGGGATTATCACAGAATGTGATAGATAGTGCATCGAAGGAGATGGGTATGAGACCCATGTGAGTTATCTATGGTAGTAACCCAACCTATGTGATCGGAGATCCCGTGAATTAGAATCTGGGAAAAACAAGCCATTAGTTAACTGGAGGAGAGTAATTTCAACCCTCTCTATGTAAAGATGCAATACTCTCAGAAACTGCAAGGCAGGTTGACTAAGGTCTTAATGTGTTCCATTGGCTTTTAGAAGCGAAGACGCTATCCTGCAGAGCGTTCTTGAAAGAACACACCTATATGAGCCCGACTGTTAGTCGCAGTCTATGGAGATCTTGGGTAATCTCCTACTAAGCCCATGAAGAGACCAAGGAGTATGACTTATACGCTCCAACCGAGGGGTAGCCTACTGGCGGCCTAGTATCAGTTAAGTCTTTAAGAGAAGCTTGCTTGCACCAAACTTGCAATTCAAGGCATGGTCCATTGTTCAAGTTGTGAGTAAGTGTAGCTTGGAGTTCTAGGTGGATGTTCAACCTTAATCGGTCTCCATCGAAATACTGATATATAAACAGTACATTGGAATTCAGGCAAATCTCTGTGGGACTTTGAGATCTGGTGGGGGATTGTTGGATTATGTGGGCCAAGCCCATATAATAAGAATAATTTCTATTAAATCTCAAAGGCCCACTCATGCAAAGGAGGCATGCATGTGACCTTTAGTACCATATTGCTAGTTCTAGGAGAGGAAGACCACCTTAAAAGGGATGGTGCACTCCTAGCCACTTGAGGCATGTGTGGGAGAGAACTAGAGGAAAACACGCGCGCGCTCGCTCGCCTCGCCTCGCCGGGCCGGGCGGGGCGGGGGGCGCGGGCGCACGGCACCTGCGTGAATGGTCCGCCAAAATCGGCTCCAGGTGCTTGCGCAGACGCGGCTTCCTTTTGCAGTTTTATTTTGCTGTTTTGAGTGGCGGTGAATCCGGATCGGTTACGCGTGACTAATCCGGTTCGGTTACGAGTTATGGAGAACGTGCAGGCGTCTTGATCACGCGTCCTGGTTTTCTATAAATACGGAGTCGCCGCCTCCATACAATATATGCGAAAACCAATCTAGGGTTTTGCCTCCTCCATCCATTGTGCTGCGCCGTCCCACGTAGTCTACTCCGTCCCGTCCGCCGGCGTGCACTGTCGTTCGGGAGAGCAGGTCTCCGGAACCGTCGCCTTCGAAGTCCTGCACCGGGAGAGGGCGAATAAGGTTTTTGGGAAGCGCTCTGCGCGACTGCTCGCTGTAGCTCTGGCTCGTCTTCCTCGTCGTTCGGCTTCGGCGAATCGTCATCGACTTCGTGTCATCCTCACCGTGCCTGCGGCGTCTACATCGGCAAACCGATCAGAACAGAACCATCGGTACGTAACAGTCATGTTCTCCGTATTAGATCTGTTCATGTACAGTTTCCTGGTTTACATGTCTAGATCTTTTATGCCTGTGATGGTTCTGTTATTTTGCGTGCATAATGTCATGATTTATTTATGGAATAAATTGAACCTACATGTGCTTATATTTTCAACACGACCCTCATAAGGATTACATTTCTTCATTCTAGAGAGAAGGGTCCATTACCATCAGATGGTTGCCTCGAATATATATGTGGCAATAGCTTCAAAGATGAACACAGAAGAAAAAATATGCAAAATATACTGGCACAGAAGCACCATTAATAGTAAAATAGCATTGAGAGAGAGCTCAGCTTCACCTTTGCTTGATCATACAAAGCCAACCCTCACATCTCTTGCTGCACAATCTATTCATTCTAATGTAGTTGGAGCTGTGCTGGTTATCACTCATCAGTGGTGGGTGCTGGTTATCACTCATCAGTGGTGGGGCAAAGAATTATAGAAAACGGGGACCAAGTAAGTCTTACAAAGTTACAACGTAACAATATTTGATCAGAATGACCGTCCTAGGCACAGAACCACCAACATTAGCGAATGATCGAATATGCTCCAAGAGAGGAGAGGGTCGGCTCTAATTTGATACGCACAGCTGCCTCAATTGCTCAAAGGCATGCTTCTCAGAAAAGGTTTATCGTCATCGCTAGAGATGGCAACGGGTAAATACCCATCGGGTATTGCCATTCCATACCCGTACCCGCTAGGTATAAATTTACCCGTCGGGTTACCCGTATCCGCACGCGGGTAGAAAAATTTACCCGTACCCGTACCCGCGCGGGTATTACTACCCGACGGGTAACCCGTACCCGCAAGCATACCCGGTTCAACACATAAGAATATCATCAATTTAGACATTCATTAATCATACATGCCAAGCACAAAAGCGTCTAATGATCAAAATTAGTACATCACATAAACATACTTGACATGACCATATCAACATATGACAACAAATAAACAATCAACAACAAGTAGATTATAAAATTAACATTTGAGTGGGATGTCTAGTTGTCTAATGCGGGTATTCATTACCCGCGGGTAGGCGGGTATGGGTAGTATATACCCACACCCGCACCCGCCTACCCGGCGGGTAGAGGATTTCGCCCAATAACGTACCCATGGGTACATAAAATTTTCCATACCCGTCTCTTTATCGGGTAAAACCCGTCGGGTATTCGGGTATCGGGTACCCATTGCCATCTCTAGTCATCGCCCCTCATCAGCACTTCGTTCCTTCATTCTAGGGAAATGGATCCGGGTCCATTTACACATCAGATGGCTTCCTCGAATGCTCAAAGGCAAGCATCCTTACGTGATCATTGTTGCCCATTGACAGCAGGAGTAGCGAATCAAAGGATCGTGACCATATATATATATATACACACACACACACACACACACATCCTCCGTTCGTCCGCTCGTCCATCAGGAGGAGCTGAAATATCACCTCGACCGACCAAACCCCCGACTCGGAAGCCGCATCAGACGCCACCGTACGGTTCCCAGCCATTGTCGCCACCAAATGCAAGGCAATGGAATGGCGGAGGCGGCACCCTAGAGGCGGGGAACTAACGCAGAGGCCGCTCGGAAGGTGGGTCGGCGCAGAAGGCTCGATTTGGTATAGGGTTAGGGTTCAGGGTGTGAACTGTGTGTGATCACCAATCACACAAACATGCATACACACAGACGAGATCGATTGAGCTAGCGCTCGCGCGTGAGAGAAGGGGGGAGGGGGTACGGGGACTTGGTGAGCGTACCGAGTCGAAAAATGGCAACCGAATAGTGCAAAATCCAACAAAGGCGGCTCAGATTTTGAGTTGCCCGACCAAACCTCGACTAGAAGCCGCCGCAGACCCGCCACATGATCCCCATCCCCCATCGCCGCCAGAGTGGTGGCCTCCATGCCGATGCGACACGGGACGGCACGACGCGCGGCGAGAGGGATGGCCCCAAGAAGCGACAGTCCAAGGCGGCCGCCGCATGGGAGATCGACCGGAGCCAACGGCCACCCTTCCTCATCGCCGCCGTTCTGAAAGGGCCGCGGTCTCGGGCGATACGCTCATCGGCTACCGCGAGTGGGACGACCAGAATGGTAGATTTGAGCGTTCGCCTAGTCGCCTTGCATGCCCCGCCGCCCAGATGCGGTGGCCTCACACTTGAAGTTGGAAATGGAGGGGAGGGGCAGTTACGTGAGAGCACAGGCAAAAGGTTCTTCTCAAGGCAAAATAAAAACTTCCAGTTAATCCAAACCAACTTGTGCAAGCAGGAGCAAGGCTAACAATGGAGGAAACAACGTGTACATATCTCAAATTGTAGAGGGAGACAAGTAAATGTCCTGTGTATGTTCACCACAACAATATATATAATCACCTTCCTCTAGAAAGAATGGTTATGGCTGTATCAGCAGATGGACATGCACCTTATCAACTTCTTGATCCTCCTTGCCTGGATAAATGCCCAGAGAATCCGGATCTGGAATTCTTGCACCTCTCCCTAAATACAGCATGATTAGACGCATACATGGTCGCACCTTGGGTGACGGGTGTGAGCACAGCAAGCGAAGCTTTAGCACAAGCTGAACCTCCTCCTGACTGTAATCTTCCAGCTTTGGGTCTACGGCGCCAATGATCGGGCCACTCTGCCATCTGCTGAGTACCCAATCTGCCAGCGCAAGAGGTTTGATGTGGGTTTTTGCAACGGCAATTGGCCTTCTTCCGCAGACGACCTCCATCATGAATACGCCGAACGCAAACATGTCAGTCGCCTTGGTGGCCTTGCCAAGCCGGGCCAGCTCAGGGGCGATGTACCCCAAGGTGCTAGCCACACGAGTGGTGCAATGAGTCCCATGCATAGATGCAGTTATTGAGTGCATATATACTATGAATCCATATACAAAAGGAAGTATGCATCGGGAAAGTTACCAGCATAACTCTGAACATATCATTGAATTTGAGTGACAATCATGCCTCTAGCCAATTTCCCCCCTTCTATTTAGCTCATTCCATAATTGCCACAAACTAATTATCAACACTAAGTCCAAAGTTCTTGTATTATCTGCATTAATCTTGCATCAAGAAAAGATCCAGAAGCTCTGTATGTTGATATGCATAAGCCCAGTGATCCGTATCTGCTCATCACAAGAGCAGTTAAGAAGCAAATGAGTGGAAGTGTATCCTGCAAACAGTGCACATACATGTTGTCAATATGCATTCTCTACTTATCAATTGATCTGTAATGTTGCGCCACCTCTGACATTATCTTTATATTGTTTTGTGTAGTACCTGCAGTTCTAACAAAAAATTGTACACAACACACACAAAGTGAAGAGCTTACCTCAATTGGGTTGTCTCTTTCATGTCATGGCTGATGCAGCATACTTTAGTTTGGCACATTTTTAAATTGCAGTATTTCTGCTACCATTATGAAATGAAAACAGCCTTGAGAGTTGAGACAGCACCTCTGGAAAGTTACACTTAGTAGCCTACGGCTACTCACAGACCTCTCCTTGTTAAAATGAATGGATATAAATTTCTTGATCATTGTGTTCTCTTGTCACTGTGTATGATGACATCCAGCAGAAGTAAACACCTGTCTACTCCTCCACAGCAAAACCAATTAAGTCAGTTGTGTTATGAATATTGTGTGTGTATATTGATGAGGCCCAAAGGGCAATATATATAGAGAGTACAAGAGGGATATAAGGAAACAAATAAGAGTCCTATTCTATCTCTAATACCTTATCTCTAATACCCTTAACAAGTTGCAGATACAGATGCTCCAGAATACTGTAAATCTCATCAAAACTGGGATGGCTAAAGTCCCCCATCAAGAACTCATGAACAACAGTGTCCACTTCAACACAGCTGTAACCTGCCGTTTTGTCGATACCCTTTCTTCTCATTGATCGCCGCACATCCTCAACAGCATCCCACTGCCGACCTCGAGCTAGTGTGTTTGCAAGAAGAACATAGTTGCCAGGATTCCCCGGTTCTATCCTGATGAGTTCTCTCGCTGCAATCTCACCGACCTCAACATGGCAATGCTTCCTGCAGGCATTGAGCAAGGCTCCCCAGACACCTGCATGTGGTTTCACTGGCATTGTCTTCACTAAGCAGTGTGCTTCTTCGATAAGCCCAGCTCGGCCATAGAGATCCACCATGCAAGCATAGTGATCTAGGGATTGCTCAATTGCATAGGTTGTTCTCATGGACTCAAAATATTTGTTTCCATTGTCAACTAGCCCGGCATGAGCACAAGCTGATAAAACACCAAGAAATGTGACTGCATCAGGTTGCAACCCATCCTTAACCATCTCATCAAAAAGCTTCAGTGCATCTCTGCCTTGTCCATGGTGCGCAAGAGCACTGATCATCACATTATAAGACACTGCATCCTTTGGATATGTCTCGATAAACAAGAAATGAGCTTCACTGATTAGGCCGCACTTGGCGTACATGTCAGCCAAAGAATTTTGCACATGGCAGTTCATCTCGGCACAGCCCTTCTGTAAAAGTCCATGCACTTGCCTTGCAACTGACAAAGAACCAAGCTGAGCACATGAAGACATCAACACAGCCATTGTCACAGCATCAGGCTGGAACCCCGTCAGCCGCATCCGATTGAACACCCCTACCGCATCGGCCCACAGCCCCTCCTCTGAGCACGCAGCAATCATCATGTTCCAGCTGTTCACATTCCTCTCCGGCATCTCATCAAACAGACCCCTCACAACACCAGCATCTCCCCGCCGCAGGTATCCCGACATGAGCGTGTTCCATGAGATCGGGTCCCTCTCCACTATCCTGTCAAACACCTCCCGCGCAGCCACCACATCCCCTGCTCTAACATAACATGCCACCATTGTGTTCAAGACCACCACGTTCCTCGTAGGCATTTCGTCGAACACCCTCCTTGCATCGCCCACCCGGCCAAGAATCCCATACAAATCAAGCAGTGCAGCACCCACGTGCACGGAGGAGCCCAGGCCAGCCTTCGCTAAGAACCCATGCACCTGGCAAACCTCATGGACGCCTCGGAGCGACGTGCAGGACTTGAGCACGGAGCTCAACGTGAAGGCGTTCGGCCGCGTGCCCGACCGGAGCATGAGCCTGAACAGCACAAACGCCTCGGCCGCGAGAGCGGGGGAGGCGTGCTTCGCGTAGCAGGAGATGGCGGCCGTCCAGAGGTAGAAGTTGGCCGAGGCGGCCGGGACGCTGTCGAGGACGGCACGGGCGTAGCGCGGCGAGGAGGACGAGGCGATGAGCGTGACGGCGGAGCGGGCGGGGAGCGGGAGGCCGCGGAGGAGGAGCTGCGCGTGGAGCTGCCTCGCCGCGGCCGGGGACGTCGCGCGGCGGGCGAGGCCGGTCAGCAGCGCGGGGAGCGGGGGCGCCGGCATGGAGGCGGGAGGAGGTGACAGCGCCGCGCCGCCGCCGGCCGTACGACTTTCCGGAGGAGGTGAGTGCGGCATGGTGCATTGCTGTGGGTACGAACTGCTCGTAGTAATCAAAACGTGCCGAGTAAATCATGAAAGGTCACGATATTTTTCATCTATGGGGTGTGACGGCTGTGTTCCATTGGCCTTGAAGCTTTTGGTCTAGTGACACCGTTGACCTTTGTTACCTTATAGTCGCTGTTAACCTTTTTAATGTAATTAATTTTTTTAAAAAAATTATATCATCACAGATGATAAAAAAATAAGAGAAAAAACAAAAAGGCCGAAAATACCAAAAAAAAGAGAGATGAAATTAAAAGGCTATAGACTAAAAGCTGATGCTCAAATGAGCACAGCCAATTAATGTTTCTCATCTTCAGTTTCAAAATATACCCCGTCTTTTGATTCAACGTGGAGCTGCATTCTCCAATAAATAGCTTTTTTTTTATAGTATATAACTTTTTAAACGGAATGCCTTTTCAAGATAGAATCTATTAGTCGATTGTAGTACACATTGTAGTCTTTATTTATATCGACCAAAATTGCACACGAGTGTCTCTTTCTACAAGTACACTGTAGTGAATCAATCAAAATTATAAGTGTCTCTCCACAAGTTATTACTATTCAAAAGCCAAAGGCAAAAGATAATGTGTCTGTTTGATATGGCTGCGGCTTATGGTTTTTGGCTGAAATTTTTAAATTTTAGCTGTTTGTGACAGAGATTACGGAAAGAGATACTCGCTTGCGATTTTAGTTGATACAGATGTTGAGCTTTTAACGTGTACTATAATTAACTTGTAGACTCTGTCTTGAGAAAATACTCCGTTTAAAAGTTATGTGCTATAGCAAAAGCCAAAAGTCGCTTTTCGAAGCCGTTAAAGAACATGTCTATGAACGGCCTAAAAAAATCACAAAGTTTTGAAGACAATGAGATAAAAGACTACCTTCAATAATAAAGAAACAAAACGTGCAGCTGAATTAGTACTATTCCCGTAATCCCGTTTCTCAAAATGACATACATGTGCTATGGAGATGAACGAGTGAGAGGGAGATGGATTGCTTTGCTTATGAAATGGTGACGAAGACTGAAGTGGGGGGGGGGGGGGGGGGGGGCTGCTACGTGGTTAAGAGTATTCTTTTCTACACACAACGAAGATGTACAAGTAACAAAGGGGGAAATTGGAAGGTTAGTAGTCAAGAATACATCGACGGTGGTGTGCGTCTTATAATATGCAAGTTTACTAAAAAATGATATGGCTAATAAAAAGATATTGAGGGAATCCGAGCTAAAAGCTAGGCGGCTTCAATAACCCTAAACCACTATTTCATTTTAAGCCATTGGAAACTTTAACTCTCAGGATGTGGTTTGTAAAGCTTGTTGAAGCAGCTTAAGCCCACTTCACCAAAAGTTCTATTCCTATTGGTTATCTAGAGAAGTCAATTTCTGAAGAAAAATTAGCTTCTCCAAACAAACGAGAGTGTGAGCCCCACTTTAAAATGATCCTACAGACGCAAAATACAACACAAGACATAAAATGCAAAATAATATAGCAATTGCACTTACAAGTACTGTTGATATCACTATAGCTATTCAATGTGTATCGCGGTTGGATTTCACTGTAGTGCATGCACCGTAGCATTTTAATCTAGAATGTCCATCATCCAATCCAACGCTCAATAATGCTGAACTGTTTACGGATGTAACTCCCCAGCACCCCCTCCACGTGCCTCTACCACCTTCGCCCTGGCGACCTCATCCACATCGGCGGTAGTATCGTCGGCCGCGGTTGGTGCTCGGATGACCTGTATGGTCGAAGTGCCGCGGTTGGTGCTCCGACGACCTGCATGGTTGAAGTGCCGCAGTCGGTACTCAGACGACCTGCGTGGTCGAAGTGCCGTGGTCGGTGCTTGGACAACTTGCGTGACGGATGCTGACGACGAATCGGCGCTGACGTGAAGAAGAAGCAATAAGATTAAGAGGGTGATTGTTGAATTAATCTTGTTATATGTGTGTTTTGCTCGAGTGTGTTCGAGTGCTCTATGTGTGCGGACGTTACGACTAGTCTGTGTGTTGATACGATGAGTCTGTGTGTGGTCGTTAAGACAAGTCTTTGTGCTGTCATTATGACCAATACTAAAGCTAAACCAAGTATTGTAGCTCCAAGTACTTCATGGTCGTAACGCCGTGGTCGATAGTCGATAGTCGTAGTTGGAAGTCAATACTCGTAAGAGTATTGCATGGTCGAAGTGCTACGGTCGGTGCTCAGACGACCTACGTGGTCGAAGTGCCGCGGTCGGTGCTCAGACGACTTGTGTGGTCGAAGTGCTGCAGTCGGTGCTCTGATGACCTACGTGGTTGAAGTGACACGGTCGGTGCTCGGACGACCTGTGTGATCGAAGGGCTACACTTGGAGGACTCGTAGCCTGTGTTTGTGGTCGTAACGCCTGTTTGTGTAGTCTTAGTGACCGTGGTCATAGTTGTAGCGGTCGTGATCGTGGTCGTAGTGAACCGGTCGTAGCTACACCAAGTACCGTAGACGCCATACTTGGGGAGTGTTGTGGTTACAGACCAAACAGAGAGAGAGATATGGTAGTGGAGAGGTGGGAGTGTTCTGCCCCATCCTCCCCCTCATCCTGATATATATATTCACATGAGGTATGCTTTTACAATTATGCCCTTACACCCATACCTCCCCATTAGGGGCACTTACGTCATTACACATGTTACTCTGGTTCTCATAACCTCCTAACAGGCCTGCTGGGCTTAGGTGGGGGCCACCCCTACGACAGGAGCCTCTCATGGTGAAGGGCTTCACAGGGCCGAAGCCATGTCGCCGAGTCCTTTGGCCCCCTCCGTCCCGCGGCCTGTGAATTTCTCCAAGCTAGTCGAAGTAGACGCGCGCTCCGTCCCCTACCCTTCGAACGGGTGGCAGCGGAGGCTGGCGCCTAGTCGAAGTAGACGCGCGCACGCTCCGTCCCCTACCCTTCGAACGGGTGGCAGCGGAGGCTGGCGCCTAGTCAAAGTAGGCGCGCGCGCGCTCCGTCCCCTACCCTTCGAACGGGTGGCAGCGGAGGCTGGCGTCTAGTCGACGTAGACGCGCGCGCGCTCCGTCCCCTACCCTTCGAACGGGTGGCAGCGGAGGCTGGCGCCTAGTCGAAGTGGGCGCGCACGCGCTCCGTCCCCTACCCTTCGAACGGGTGGCAGTGGAGGCTGGCGCCTAGTCGAAGTAGACGCGCGCGCTCCGTCCTTTACCCTTCGAACGGGTGGCAGCGGAGGCTGACGCGCGCGCTCCGTCCTTTACCCTTTGAACGGGTGGCAGCGGAGGTTGGCGCTTAGTCGAAGTAGACGCGCGCACGCTCCGTCCCCTACCCTTCGAACGGGTGGCAGCGGAGGCTGTCGCCTAGTCGAAGTAGACGCGCGCGCTCCGTCCCCTACCCTTCGAACGGGTGGCAGCGGAGGCTGGCGCCTAGTCGAAGTAGACGCGCGCGCTCCGTCCCCTACCCTTCGAACGGGTGGCAGCGGAGGCTGGCGCCTAGTCGAAGTAGACGCGCGCGCGCTCCGTCCCCTACCCTTCGAACGGGTGGCAGCGGAGGCTAGCGCCTAGTCGAAGTAGACGCGCGCGCGCTCCGTCCCCTACCCTTCGAACGGGTGGCAGCGGAGGCTGGCGCCTAGTCGACGTAGACGTGCGCACGCTCCGTCCCCTACCCTTCGAACGGGTGGCAGCGGAGGCTGGCGCCTAGTTAAAGTAGGCGCGCGCGCTCCGTCCCGGCGCTGAGATTGGAGCTGTTGTGACCTTGCAGTCTGGTAGTGCGCTTTTAATGGCGACTGGAATCACGCCGACGCCTGGCCTGGCAGAAGTCAGACTGTCGCGCCGTGCAGTCTGCCATTCTGCGGGTGGGACACGCGGCGCCTCACGACTGGTGCGTCGTGGGATGTGAGCGGTTGCGTGACCGCGGCCGTTCGCCTCTTCCCCAGGGAAGTTGGACGCGTGTTGAAGGCGTGGAGGCGTTGTGCGCTGCTTGGTCACCTACCGGGCACGGTCCTCTAAGCCCCGACGGTTCTGCTTTCCAAATCATGGGCAGCCGAATCTCTGCGAGTTTGATCTGTCTGCGCGTCGAGCCACATGAGAGGGGAGCGGCCTTTATAAGGTGCCAGTGTTGAAGTGGAGACACCCTTTCTTGCTGTCTTTTTTGTTTTTGATCTGCCGCTTTGCTTCCGCCCGTGCTAATTGTAACGCCAGTTGCTCCTTGCCCTGCTTCTTTCTCCCTGGTCGCGAAGAGCGATGGCTAGCCATGACGACGCCACCTACCATCCCCGCAGCGGCTCCTTGCCTAGCCAGGGCGAGGTGTCCCATCCTTTCAGAGAGTACAAGCTGGTGCCGCGGGGGAGCTCGCGCGCCAACAAGTGGTTGGACGCCATGGAGCACTCGGGAGGCTGCTGTTCCCGCGTGTTGGGGAAGAGCCGCGTGACCGAGGGGACGCTGCAGCGACTCGTGGATGAGAGGAAGATCGTCGATCGCGATGGGGCTCGCCTACCCCGTCGGGACGAGACAGAGCCGAAGCCCCGGGCAATGGAGGCGATTGTTTTTGTCGCGTTCTTCGACGCCGGCCTTCGAATGCCCTCCACGTTGTTCGTGGGCGAAGTCCTGCGGGCCTACAAGCTGGAGCTAGCCCAATTGACGCCTCACGCAATACTCCGCCTAGCTGTCTTCACGTGGGCGATGCGGACAGAGGGGTGGCGTCCCAGCGCGAGCTTATTCGCCACACTGCACGACGCGCACTGTCGACCCAGAAAAGTTGACGGGGCGGTGTCCAACTTCGGCGGTGTGAACTTCGTTCTCCGGGCGTCGTGCGCGACGTTGTTCCCCGCGCCCGCCTTGCCGAGGCAATGGGAGTCCGGCTGGACTCGGCAGTGGTTCTACTACACCGTGACCGACAAGAGCGGGATGCAATGCCGAGGTGGGCCGACCTCGTTCAACAGTACGCCGAGCCTGAAGGCGGAAATTGACGACATGCAAAAGCTACAGAGTCTTGTCGGTGTCGCCCGTCGAATGAGCTTGCGCGACCTAGCCGAGGAGTTCACAATTTACGGGGCGGCGCCACTCTCCTCCCAGGGGAAGTATGTTGGACAGAACGGCCCCCGCGAGGACGGGTTCAGTCCATCCGTATCTCGCCTGCTTCCGCCCTCCGCTCCTTGTAAGTCGCCCAACACGTTTTACGCGTGCCATTGTATCTGTTTGGTTTCCGCCTGACTGACGTGATCTCCTGCGCAGTGGCTCGGCTAGAAGATGCGGAGCGCGCGGTTGCGGCGCTCCTCGGCCCGTACACGCTTAAGGAGCACCAGGCTCGCGAGGCCGCAGTCAAGGCGGCTAAGCAAGGGCGGGTAAACCGCACCTGCGAGGCTCTGGGCATTACTGTGCCCGAGCGCGTGGTGTCGGGGGAGCTTCCCGCCGGGACTCCGAGCGCTCAGGACGGTGATAGCCCTGCGGGGGTGTTATCTTCGCGATGCCGGGCCCGTTCCCCGTCGGCCATATGCGACCGCGCAGGCCCCTCGGTGTCTATCACAACTGAGACGGGGTGTGCAACCGGCGGTGGGCCCGGCCACCCTGCTTCGGAGGAGCGCGCCGCCTCGGATCCCCTGGCACCCTCTGTCGACGCCAACGAACCCGTGCTCGCGGCCATCGTTGAGCTGGAACTCGCCAACCCGGGGGGGAGCACCGTTCCCGGCGAGAAAACCACGGTTGATGGTGCGCTATCAACCGCCGCGGCCGGGGAGGACGCGCCCCCTGCAGAGAAAACCGTGGGGGCGACGGACACCGTAGCTGGTGTTGCCCCGGAAGAATCGCTTGTGCCACCGAAGGCGAAACGCCCTCGGACGCAGTCCCCGCCGCCAGCGAGGGGTCGATACGCCGTTGCGGGGCCTTACCGCGGGATTACGGCGTCTGGCGCGGCCGAGAAAACGTCCTTGCCGACCACCGAGGCGCCCGCCTCCGACTTGGCTGTCGAAACGACGCCACTTCCTACCGCGACGAGATGCGCAGGAGGTAGGCGTGAGTCCCTTTCTTCTCGCGACTTCGCGAGACTCTCTCCGATCTGCTCGCTCATTCTGCCAACATCAGGAGAGACGAGTTCTCCCGGACATGGCGAAGGATCGAGCAACGGAGGTATGCGCGAAGTCGAAAGCCTTGTGCAGGGTGCCCCACAGGTGTCCGTTGCTGTTGACGTGGTCGCGGCCTCGGTAAATCCTGGCGCGTTGGGGCCGGGGCTCGCTTGCGCGGACTTCCTCCCTCGCCCGGAGATACTTGGCGTCCTCACCGCAGCCGCAGAGCGTGCCGACAACGGCCTTGACCGAGAGATGTTGTCGTCATGCGAGGGGGGTCTCCTAGCGCTCGCGCTGCAGGCCTCCGAGATGAGGGTAAATATGTGCGCTTCAGCTTGCAAGGTACTGCTGGGCGCCTGCTGACTTGTTGTTTTTGCCAGACGCTTGCCCTTAGCCGGTCCTTTGACGAGGCCCGTGTTCGGGAGCGGAGGGCTCTGGAAGCCGGCCTTCGTGAAGCAAACGATGCTCTCGCAGCGAGGGACAAAGAACTTCGCGCGCTGGAGGGCGCCATGGCGGCCGCACAACTCGAGGCCACGGAAGCCAAGTGTGCCGCGGCTGAGGAGCGCACCGCCTTCCTGCAGCAGATCGCCGTCCTAGACGGGGAGAATGCCCAGCTGGCGGAGTCTGCTGCAGGAAATAGCCTTGTCTTGGAAAATGCGTCTACGTCGGCGTGGCGGGCCATGGAGTCTCTGAACCAGGTCCTCCGAGACCTGTGCGTCAGAGTGCCGGACACTACGCACGTGCCGGAGCCCCTGTCGGAGACGCTCGGGTTGATCGAGGAGGGGGCAGGCGTTGCTCTTCGTGGCGCCAGAACGTTTGGCGAGCACTGCGGCTATCTTGGTGCGTGCTTCGCCCTCGCCCTGCTTCACACTCGTGGGTGTAGACATACCCATGAGCTGGCGAATCCTCAACTGGATCCTCCCGGACGACCAGAGGTTATGTCGGACGCCTTTCGCGCCATCGGGCCTAGCCTGCAGAACTTCCATCAACGGATCTGGGGCCGCTTCGGGGAAGATGCCGCGAGGGTCGCCGTGCAGCAGACGCTGCATGGGGAGGGGGACCTCCTCCACTGGCTCGAAGGAGTCCTTCCGCGTCGCGGCGACGATGGCACGGGTTCGTCCGCACCGCGCCAAGGCTGAGCGGTTGGTCGGGTGGGGCGGGGGGATGATATACTGGTTCTTATGCTTGTAACCATGTAACCCCTTTGCTTTTATAATGAAACCAAGTAGTACCTTATTCTTGGTGTTACCTGCCGCCGAACGCGAAGGGAAGACCTCCGCATCTTGTTTAAAGTCCATGGACTGGCGCGTGCGGAGGCGAACCTCGACGCTACGACTTCCTTTATAGTCCGGAGACTCGCGCGTGCGGAGGCGGACCTCAACGCTACGTCTTATTTAAAGTCCATAGACTAGCGCGTGCGGAGGCGGACCTCGACGCTACGACTTCCTTTATAGTCCGGAGACTCGCGCGTGCGGAGGCGGACCTCGACGCTACGTCTTATTTAAGGTCCGTAGACTGGCGCGTGCGGAGGCGGACCTCGACGCTACGACTTCCTTTATAGTCCGGAGACTCGCGCGTGCGGAGGCGGACCTCGACGCTACGTCTTATTTAAAGTCCGTAGACTGGTGCGCGCGGAGGCGGACCTCGACGCTACGACTTCCTTTATAGTCCGGAGACTCGCGCGTGCGGAGGCGGACCTCGACGCTACGTCTTATTTAAAGTCCGTAGACTGGCGCGCGCGGAGGCGGACCTCGACGCTACGACTTCCTTTATAGTCCGGAGACTCGCGCGTGCGGAGGCGGACCTCGACGCTACGTCTTATTTAAAGTCCGTAGACTGGCGCGCGCGGAGGCGGACGTCGACGCTACGACTTCCTTTATAGTCCGGAGACTCGCGCGTGCGGAGGCGGACCTCGACGCTACGTCTTATTTAAAGTCCGTAGACTGGTGCGCGCGAGGGCGTCCCCCCGTTGCGTCTTATTTAGAGTCCGTAGACTGGTGCGTGCGGAGGCGGACCTCGACGCTACGTCTTATTTAAAGTCCGTAGACTGGTGCGTGCGGAGGCGGACCTCGACGCTACGTCTTATTTAAAGTCCGTAGACTGGTGCGTGCGGAGGCGGACCTCGACGCTATGTCTTATTTAAAGTCCGTAGACTGGTGCGTGCGGAGGCGGGCCTCAACGCTACGACTTGCTTTATAGTCCGGAGACTCGCGCGTGCGGAGGCAGACCTCGACGCTACGTCTTATTTAAAGTCCGTGGACCTTGTTCTGCTCAGCGCGGACAAGGGGATGCTCTGGGAACAGCAACCTTTATTGAACTCCCGTTTGCGCGGGCGAGCATCGCATAACAAAGGGCTGGTGGCTGTACGCTTGCTGTCCTACTTCTAGGCGTAGTATCACCGCAACCTGTCCGCGTTCCATATGTGCCAGAGGGCTTGTCCTTCGAGCGTGGCGAGGCGGTATGCCCCCTTCGGCAATGCCTCCATCATGATGTACGGGCCTTCCCACTTGGACTCCAGCTTGCCAACGGTCTCCGCCTGGAGCGCTACTCTGAGAACGAGATCCCCAGGCTTGAACCCC
This sequence comes from Dendrocalamus latiflorus, assembly GCA_017311315.1. Classification (NCBI taxonomy): domain Eukaryota; kingdom Viridiplantae; phylum Streptophyta; class Magnoliopsida; order Poales; family Poaceae; genus Dendrocalamus; species Dendrocalamus latiflorus. The sequence continues at coordinate 16,712,498 of CM029649.1, read as the reverse complement.
CGCGGGCATATAAAACGGTCCCGAGTACGCATTGTCTGCCGCGCATACTTCTCGACATGGTGGGCTGCATCTGCCCGTACCCCGTCGAGGAGGTCCAAGGACACACGGCGCTCCTCTTCGGGTGCTTGGACGAGGACCCTCCGCGAGCTGGCCTTGATTTCCTTGGGCATCACCGCTTCATCACCGAAAAGGAGCTTGAACGGCGTGAATCCCGTCGGGCGTGTTACCGTTGTGCGAAGCGACCAAAGAACGCTATGAAGCTCGCTTGGCCACTTGCCCTTCGGCAATCCGACCAGGCGCTTTTTGATGGCGGCGGAGATGGCGCCATTCGCCCATTCGACCGCCCCGTTGGACTGGGGATGCCCTACCGAGGCGAATCGGAGGGTGATGCCCATGCTGTCACAGTAGTCTTTGAAGAGGGTGGCGTCGAGCTGCAGGCCATTGTCAACCGTGAGCTCCCGGGGCACGCCGAAGCGACATATGATGTTTTGCCATAGGAAGTGCTGTATGGCCGCCGAAGTTACTTTGGCCAGGGCGACCGCTTCCGGCCATCTGGAGAAATACTCCAGCGCGACTACCACGAACCGAAGGTCCCCTGGAGCTTGGGCAAGTGGTCCTACTATGTCGAGGTCCCAGCGTGCCAGTGGCCACACCGGGGGAATGGGGTTGAGGCTCGTCGGGGGCCTGCGGATGATGCGCGCCATCTACTGGCACCCTTGGCACCGACGGACGAGGTCCTGGGCGTCGGTGATGGCAGTTGGCCAATAGAAGCCTTGCCTGAACGCCTTGCCGACTAATGACCTCGGTGCCAGGTGGGATCCGCACACGCCCGCGTGGATCTACGCCAGGAGCTCCTTTCCCCCCTCAGTCGAGAGGCAGCGAAGGAGCGGTGCGCAAACCCCCCTCTTGTAGAGTATCCCTTCGAACACCTGGAAGGACCTTGCGCGGTGCTGCAAGCGCCGAAGCTCGGCGGGGTCCTCCGGCTCGGCGATGCCTTGCAAGAAATTGAAGATGGGCTCTCGCCAATCACCTGGCCGGTCAATGCAGTGGACGAGTGCCGCGTCCCGGTTGTCCAGCGCGATGGCCGCCTGCGCTAATATCTCGTAAAACGCCCCCTCAGGGGGGCAGTTGCTGGCTGGCCGCCTTAGCGAGGGCGTCGGCCTGCTCGTTCTCCGCACGGGGGATGGCCTTGACGGTGACACCCAAAAAGTGCCTTTCCCTCGCCCTCACCGCCGCGAGGTACTTGGCCAACTCAGGGTCCTTGGCTTGATATGACTTGTCCACATGGCCAGCCACCAAGCGCGAGTCGGTGCGGACTAGCACCCGTCTCCCGCCGACTGCCTTGAGCTTCGCCAGACCAAAGAGCAGTGCCTCATATTCAGCCGTGTTGTTGGTGGCGGGGAAGGCAAGGCGCGCCGAGTATAGCAAACGCTGTCCTTCGGGCGTGACGATTACCGCACCTACGCCCGCGCCGGCGACGCCGTAAGCTCCGTCGATTGTAAGCGTCCAGACGGGATCATCGTGCGTCTGGACGGGTTGGGCCGGCGGGGTCCATTCGGCGAGAAAATCCGCAAGGACTTGGGATTTGATTGCCGTTCGCGAAGCATACGTCAAGGAGAAGGGAGCGAGCTCGGCAGCCCATTTGCCGATGCGCCCTGTGGACTCCTTGTTGTGTAGCATTTCTGCCAGGGGGAATGAGGAAGGCACCGTGATCGGGTGGGCCAGAAAATAATGCCGAAGCTTCCTGGAGGCCATGACCAGCGCGTAGGCGAGCTTCTCAAGCTCCGTGTATCTTGTCTTGGCGCCTTGGAGGGCTTCGGAGACAAAGTAGACGGGCCGCTGCATGGCGCCTTCCTCTAAGACGAGGACGGCGCTGACCGCGGTGGCTGACGCGGCTAGATAGAGCAGGAGGGGAGCCTCTGGTGCTGGGGCGACCAGAGTGGGGAGGCTTGCCAGGTGCTGCTTGAGCTTTTTGAAGGCCTTCGCGCAATCTCCGTCCCAACGAAATCCATCGCACCCGCGGAGTGTCTGGAAAAATGGCAGGCCCCGCTCCGCCGCCCTAGATAGGAAGCGGCTTAATGCTGCCATGCGGCCCGCCAGCCTCTGGACCTCCCGCGTTGTCTTGGGCGGCTCCATACCCAGGATGGCGTCTACTTTGTCGGGGTTCGCCTGGATGCCCCGTCCGGACACGAGGAAACCTAGGAGTTTGCCCGCCTGCACCCCGAAGACACATTTGTCGGGGTTGAGCTTGATGCCCGCCTTCCGGAGGTTGTCGAAGGTCTCCTGGAGGTCCCGGCCATGCAGAGCAAGCTGCCGGGTTTTGACCACCACGTCATCGACGTAAGCTTCGACATTCCTCCCGAGCTGGGCGGCCAGGGCAATAGCGACGAGATGGGTGAAGGTAGCGCCTGCGTTCTTCAAGCCAAAGGGCATTCTGACGAAGCAGAACGTCCCAAGTGGTGTGATGAAACTGGTCTTCTCCTCGTCGTCTTCGGCCATGTATACCTGGTGGTAGCCGGAATAGGCGTCCAGGAAACTCATGAGTTCGCACCCAGTAGTGGCGTCGACCAGCTGATCGATGCGCGGCAAGGGGTAATTGTCCTTCGGGCACGCCTTGTTGAGTGCCGTGAAGTCGATGCACATACGCCAGGCCCCGCTGGCCTTTTTGACTAGCACCGGGTTAGCGAGCCACTCTGGATGGTGGACCTCGCGGATGACCCCGGCGCGAAGAAGCTTCGCCACCTCTGTTTTGGCCGCCTGCTACCGATCCATCGACATACGCCGAAGCCTTTGCTTGACCGGCTTGGCGTCGGGGCGGACCGCCAAGCGATGCTCGATTACTGCTCGGTCTACGCCCTTGATGTCCTCCGGGGACCATGCGAAAATGTCAACGTTGTTCTGAAGCACTCGGAGCAGATCCCGTTCGACCCCCGGTGGGAGCCCCTCGCCGATGGACACAAACTGCCCCGTCGCCTGGAGCGGCACCTTCTTGACTCCGCCCTCGGGCCGAGGCTTGGGCGTCCACCCGGGGGCGGAGGGTCCGTCACCGAGCGTGCCGGAGAGGGCATGCACCGGGCGATGCGGAACGCGGCTGCCGACCTCGGCACGTCTGGCCAGGTCCTGATCGCCGAAGACGGTGATAACACCCTCTGGGCCCGGGAGCTTCACACACAAAAACGCGTAGTGTGGGATCGCCTCGAAAGAGTTGATGGCGGGTCGACCTAGTATGGCGTTGTAGGGATGTGGGATGTCCACGACGTCGAAGACGACGTGCTCGGTCCGGATGTTACCCTTGTTGCCCTCCTGACGGAACGTGACCGGAAGGGACACGTGCCCCACGGCCTGCAGCGGTTGACCCCCGAGGCCATGAAGTGGAGCTCCTGGCTGCTCTAGCCGGCTTCGGGGGATCCCCATACGGTCGAGGGCTTCGGCGAATAAGATATTCGCGGAGCTTCCCCCGTCGACAAGGACACGCCGGACGTCGCAGCATGCTATGTGGGCCTGGATGACTAGAGGGTCTTAGTGAGGGTACTCCACACCCCTGGCGTCGTTCACGTCGAAGGTGATGTTGCGGGGCGGCATCCACAATTGCGGCTGCTCCCCGGGGCCCTTGAGGAGGAACCTCCGGTGATGACGCTAACGGTGCGATGCTGCGCGCCCTCCGTTGCGGCGGCTCGTATGGGGCTACCCCTTGGGTGCTCTACGTGGGCTCCGGCGGGGGGCCGAGGAGGCAGAGCTCGAGACCCGGCCGTCACCCTCCGCAGCTCCAGAACTGCGGTGCATGCCCTTGTGTAATGATCACCGTAGCCGTGTACCTCGCACCACTTGCCATAGTGTAGGAGCTCTTGTTCCGCGTGGGGTTGGCCGCCGCAATCGAGTCCGCCTTCCGATCGCCGGTCCCCCCTCCATGAAGCGGGGTCGGGTCCTTGGCGGGCGCTCTCGGTGTCGAGGACATGGTGGGCCGCCTGTGACCTGCGCTGGCGGCGCCGAGGTTTATGCCTGCTCTTTGAGGTCGCGGCCCTGCTTCGAGGAGGGACCACCCGCCCCCGCTTCGCGCGGGGGGCGCTCCCCATGGGCGAGGTCGAGGGCGGTAATGCTGCGTCTTCGCGCATCCTCCTCCGCCCGCGCATACTCGTCCATTTTGTCGAAGAGCTTGGCGACTGTCTTGATTGGCCTCCGCGCGTTGTACTCGGCCATCGGGCCCGGACGAAGGCCCTGTATGACTGCATTAACGACGGTGGTTTCATTAACGTCTTTTACTTGGCATCGGATCTTGGCGAAGCGCTTGAAGTAGTCCCGGAGCTTCTCCGAGGGTCTTTGCTTCACGGCGAAGAGTTGGTCCGCATCGACTCGCTCGACATAGTGTCCTTGGAAGTTGTTGTGAAGGCGGTCGCGGAGCTGCTCCCACGCGTAGATGGAGCCCGGCTCTATGGTAAAAAACCAAGAGAGCGCCACTCCTTGCAGCGCGAGGGGGAGTCCCTTCGCCTTTGTGGTGTCGTCTCCGCCCGCGGCCTCGATCGCGGTTTCGTACACGCGCACGAACTCGTGAGGATCCGTGTCACCTTTGTACGAGTCGGTGATGCTAGGGAACTTGAAGTCTTCGGGCCACGCCGCCTGCTGCAGCCCCGCCGAAAGCGGGGACTCCGGATCTACGCGTCTCAGCGGCACGCGGCTAGACGCGGGGGCTTCGCGACTGTTCGTCCTCTCCGGCGTGGGCTCGGGCGCGATTACCGGCGCGGCCTGCTGGCTCCGAGCCTCTTGTATATCTCGGACGGCTCCGCGAAGGTCTCCTAGTTCCCGTTGGAACGCGTTGAGGGCTGCTAGTAGGGCGCCTTCCACCGCAGGTGCTGTCGGGGCCGCCGGAACACCCAGCGGACGGGTCGGTGCAGGGACCCTCACCGCACGATCTCCGGATCCGCCGGATGCTTCGTTGCGGCTACCCCCGGCCGTCGGATCTGCGCTGCCGGCGAGGGCGGCGGGGGCTGTCGTTGCAGTGCCGGCGACGGGGTTGGATGTCGTTGTAGCGGCGCTGGCAGGGTCAATCGTTGTAGCGCGAGCGTCGACGCCCGCGACCACTGCGCCTACGCCGCCGCCAGCTCCTTCGGCGGCCGATGCCGAAGCCCTGGTATTCACGCGCCGCTCCGACCCAGCCGTCTTCTTTCCCTTCGCCGCCGCTGACGAAGCTTTTTTCGGTGCCATCCTTCTTCTTCGGTCTTCAGGCTTGTCCTTGTCCTCCCCACGGACGGCGCCAACTGTTGTGGTTACAGACCAAATAGAGAGAGAGATGGTAGTGGAGAGGTGGGAGTGTTCTGCCCCATCCTCCCCCTCATCCTGATATATATATTCACATGAGGTATGCTTTTACAGTTATGCCCTTACACCCATACCTCCCCATTAGGGGCACTTACGTCATTACACATGTTACTCTGGTTCTTATAACCTCCTAACAGGCCTGCTGGGCTTAGGTGGGGGCCACCCCTACGACAGGGAGTATTGTAGACGTCATACTCGGTAGCAGCAACTGTAGCAATCGTCAGCACTGTAGCAGTAGTTGACCATTGTGGCAGTCAGGTATGGGTTGGTCACTGTAGCAGTTGTACAGCCAATCACTGTAGCAGTCACCAGCACGAGTGGTCGTGGAATGACGTGGGTATTCAGTCAGTTGGCGAATTGCTCGGTATGGACAGATGTCGTGGTAGTCATTGTTAGAGTCGTGTGGAGTGGGTGAGTAACCTGCTGTGAGGCCCAGTTGTGTCTATATATACCCTGTAAGTCTTTTGAAAGAATTGAGCCAGTGAATAACAGAGAAAACATAGGAAAAGGTGTGTCAGTTTGTACAGCAATATCGTGTCTCAGTTTTAGTGTTCAGCTCAGTTGTTAAGTTGCACCCTACCATTCCTATCTCCGACAAACTATCCACGATCGTGTCTATGTGCGCCAGTTCACCGTCAAAGCATGCGTTTGAGAGAGGCTAGGCCAACACCTGGTGTGCAGTCATAAACAAGTTACGACTACAGAAAACGAAGTTTCGAATGGTCGAAACACCCATATCTAGCATCAGAGCAGAGTGAAATCATGAGAGATTTCCAACCTCTGCTATCACAGCTCTACAGATCTCCCACAGTCCTCTCCCATTTCACAGCGCCGAATCCTCGCATTTGGTATTTCACCTACCTAACATTGCTGTACTTATGCAGCGTGTACTACGGCAGCTTGCCGCAGCTCTCATTCAAGCAGATTTACGGACGCCGAACAGTGGTTCTGGGTTCTATTGTAGTCGACGGTGTGGGCTAGCATCTCTCTGGCATGCGTGCTATACAAGTTTGTGCATGTTCTAGATAGCCAGCGATTGCTTAATCAAGCCGAATAGTAGAGAGTGGGATAGGTATGTGCATTAATTATTTCGTTAGGGACTTCTATGACAAAAAAATTGGTATTTTTGCATCTTTGATATTCGGTCTTGGGTAACTAGGCAACGATTATATACCTGCATTAGATTGCCATGGTAGGCTGATTGTATCTGGCTCTTTGCTTGTTCGATGGAATGAGCGTCGTTTGTTGATCTCAGTTGTTTTAACTTAGTGGTCTCCTTTAAATGGTGCATTCATTGTTTTTTGTTTTATTAAAGGTGGCTCCGGCTATTGCAAGTATGGCTGGAGGAAGTATGCTGCTCCTTCTGGACGTTGTCCAACTTCTTTGGTAAGCTGTGGTGATCAGTGGTCAAATCTTAATGGCATATGATGCGAATGTACATCATCATGACCAATGTTGATTTAATAATTTCATGATTTGCGTTAATTGAATCCATACAGGGATATCATTTATTTGCTATTCCTGCTGGGATCATCATGCAGGAATTTGGTAACGTTGAGTCCCCTATGTATGCCAGGCTTCGTCACTTATTCTCAACAATCTACACCAGGTTCTTAAAATCTTTAGCTTCCGCTGTAGGATGTTCATATTTTGTAGTGCCGATTAAACATTTGAGCCTTAGCTATCTTGCACAACATAAAACATGCCTTGTCAATATATGACCTTTTTTCTTGAAGGGAATTTTATTGATGATCTGAATTGGCATTCGGTGAATTCAATTAAGACACAAATTTGTTTATATTATGATGACTTTGTTTGATTAAGTTGCCTACTGTTATAGTGATTACACCATATCTTGCTTGAACATGAGCAATCAGCATGCATACCCAAGTATTCTAGGATGTGTGTGCTCATTTGTATTGCTGCCTGCACACTTGCAGTTGATGGCGTGCGTTTCAAATCTTCTTCTAGCACATGTTGGGTCTCCAAAGTTCTGTGACAGGTTATCTGAGCAACCATGTATTGCTGTGGTGGTGTAGTACATTTTGAATTGATTTTAAGACACAGCATGTTTGAAAATATACACTTAGGGAGGGGGATGGTCATTCTAGATATGCCATGTTTTACATTCTAGATAACACCATAATCAGCCAGAGTAATCATGAGCTATAAAGTACTGATCCTTTACTGTATTAGGATATATGATTATGTGTTCAACTTAAAGTATTGATCTGCTCTGAATTCTGTTTTTCAATTATTGACGTCTTATGGTAATCTGTTTCACACAAGAAGGAAATTTGAACAACGTACTTTAGTTCCTTTTCTCTTGGCGCTGATTTAGCTTGTAGTAACTATGAGCTATAAGTAATAAAGTTTTTTCTGATTAATCATCTAAAATCATGTTTAAATTTGGATGTTTGTCATAACATACATTTATTTTTGATATTCTTGCCTTTTTACAGGATGCAAGTAAAGCCTTCCACTCAACCAATTATTGTTGTCCTTCCACTCTGCCACTCTGATGGTTAATATTTTTAGTTGATCGCACTTTCTATATACGATTGTGTTTGTTTGCATGGAGATGGAGGTAGTATGGGTCCTTCTGGTTGGATCTTAGGACCGATATCAATTTCCCACTGGGAGGCCATTGGTCTGATAGCTACAATTGGGTAGGCGCTTGACTGCAGTTTGTTGCTGTTTTTTCTATCAAGTCTACTGGGATCCTATAACATAGTCCTCACAGCGTAGACAAGGTATTGATCACTTGATTAGTAAATTCGTGGTTGCTTATGAGATATTTCTTTATTAAGTCCTGAATGAAATTTCCTTGTCTAGGTTCAAAGTTCTTGCTGTGCTGTTTGGTTATTGCTGATAAGGAAAACACTTAATGATTGGTATGCAAATAGTTCAGTTTTTCTGACTCTAGGCTGTTAGGATAGGTATGGTTGTCATCTATTCCAGTGTTGCATATGCTTTTCCCCTATTAGTGTGTTGTATGATCATATCAAAAGAAAATTTTGAATTACTTGGTTAATCTTGTACAAACATTTCTGGATGTTTCCAGTTATGTCTTGCAGCTTATCTCTTAATTTCTTTTCTTCCAAGGTGCAACACTTTCAACATTTTTGGTAGGCTACCAAGCACAGGTACACTTCTACTCTTTGGCTATGCATTGTTTACTTGAATCGCAGTTTTCATAATTAGATGGTTTTTAATTTTGCATTCAATGTATGCATGAAGAAGCTAGCTTCTGTGGTAATCAAAATAAAGGACGGGCTTGTAGCAATGTGCATATGTCTTCATCTAGCAGTCTAATTGATATATATCCATCTCATGTGCCACTGCTTTCTGCAAGCTCGTTATTTGTGGAAGAGGACATCGGTCCGATTCTTCAATGTTGCATTAAGTTGGATCCACAATGCTATCTTTGTGTTGGATCGACAATGAGGTGGTTGCAACAAATAAGTAGATCACAGCTCAATGAAAACCTTGAGGTGACTTTTGCATTACATTGTCCAAATGTAACTATTTGATTTTGTATGGTCAGCAATGGATGCCCTTGTTTACTCATTACTCCATTGATAATTTCAAACTTTATGAAGAAAATTCCTCCAACATTCACAATGTTATTGATTATCTTTTGCTCAATAGATCTAGTTTATGGACGAGCTTTGTCATGTGTTGTCAAAGTTTGATAATGTGAGTAGCTGGCAACAATGCTTGTATTAGTTTTTTCTTCTTTTTTTGTATTTGTATCCATCATATTTCGTAGTGATATTATTTTCCTTACCAATTTTTTTGCTAATCCATGGCAATCGAATGCCACACTGTACATTCTATTAAAAGTTATGCTTAATTATGCAAGCATATAATTCCTATCCCATCTTTGATAGTGTTTTGTGCTATATGTTTTGCCTAGATGACAAATGGGCACACGCTTTATGTTATCTTGTGCAAAGTTTGTATCCCCATTGCAACTAGAGATGGCAATGGGTACCCGAAACCCGATACCCGGTGGATTTTTACTCTATTAGGGCATGGGTCTGAGTCAATTTCCTAACCCATGGGTCTCTTAATGGGCAAAAAGCCCAACCCATCGGGTCTGCCGGGTTCGGGTACGTTCCTATAGTACCCAAACCCGTAAACCCATGGGTAATATAAACCTGATTTATAGGAGTTATAAACCCAAGCTCACAGCCTCCCAGGCAAACCAGCCCAGCCCATAGCCTATTAGCCATTTAGCCCCAAGCCCCCAAATCCAATGCGGCAATGCCCCTTACCCATACGGCTAACCCTAACTAGCACTCGCCACGGTCACTACTCACTCCTCCTCAGTCCCCACCCCGATTCAACAGCCGCCGTAGCGGCGGCGCATCTGGCGCTCCGCGCTCAGTCTCCGGCAGTCTCCATGCTCGCCCTCCCGTCCCGCAGCTCCCGCCACTCTCGCCGCACGCTCGTCCTCCCGCACGCCCTCGCCGTCGCCTCGCCTTCCAGTTCAGCCCGCCGCCCCCACGCCGCAGCCAACGCGCATCACAGCAATAGGCGCTTGGCCATGGCGCTGCCCTCCGGCTCCAACGAAGATGGCCGGTGAACTTCTTCCTCCTCTCCATTAACCATTGTTGCAGCTCGCATTACTGACCCGACGGGCGACCCATGGGTACCCGTTAACCCAGTGGGCATGGGTCTGGGCAAAAATCTACACCCGTCATGGGCATGGGTTTTTTAGCGGGCACGTCCAACTTTCATGGGCACGGGTTTGGGATAGCAAAACCCAGCGGGTTTATGCCCATTGCCATCTCTAATTGCAACGCAGGGGCATCTTAATAATTTTCTAGAAATAAAGCATTGCTTATATATGTTTGCTTGTAGCATAATTTGTTGTTTTCTTTTTTGAAGCAACCATGCTCTGCAGACAAAAAACATTTGGGACTTATTTATATTATCAATTATTTGATATCCGTTTCAACGCACGGGCATTTGGCTAGTACTTGATAAATCAACTCCCTCCCTCTCAAGCATAGATCTAAAAAAGGCCATCACCTACGTATTATAATTCAACCTTTCTTAAGAAAAATCACAAATAAAGTGAATTTCCTTCCTTTCTTTTCCTTTAGGATTATTAGTAGGAAACAAACAACGCAAGCGATTTCACAAAAAACAAACTTATACCCGATGTTGAGTACTGCATTTTGCACAGATGGAGACCGTGAGCTACCCCATTGCGCACTCTACAACCACCACACCGTCACCAATATTTCCCATGTGTCCTGCCACTCCGTAGTCCACACTACCCCACCTCATCTCCTTGCTGGTCTTCTCCCCCACATGCCTCCACTTCAGCCTCGTTGGCTTCCTTGCCACTGCCTCTTTGTCACCTGGGCGGCAACTACCATGCTCGAACGCTGCCCCAACCCCTCAAGCTCGAAGTTATCTTGGTAGGATGTCATAACCATTGCCACTCCTTGAGCTATACAATCAAGGTAAGGTCACGTATGGATCCTTTCCAAATCTTCGGGTGAGCAAACGACATTCTCCTCATTGGTCCCCTTGTCCATGCCACCATCCTCTATGAAATGCTTGGTACAAGCAAGCATATTCTCCCAGCAAACTACACATATACCCATTTCGATAAACAGGTTGCAAGCATACAAAAACCACACTATATCTCTTCACTAAAGCACCTAACCAAAGCGAGGAATGGGTAACCATGAGGGTGCTTTGCCGGCAGTTGACCCTGCAGGCCGACGACAATGGTGGTCAATGCGCGCACAATCTCTGGGTCTCTGCTGTAGCTCTCGTAGCATCTCCCTCACCTCGGATCCCTACAAATCTATCCATCATGTACCCGACCAAAGCACATCAAGGAGATCCCAAATAACAGCACTAACTAATCCGGAAGGTTTGTTGGATTTTACTCACGGCGACGCAGGGCGCGAAGGTCTAGTGGTTGCCGGTGACCTGGACCTCGAGCGCTATCACCTCGCCGATCTTATGCATGAGCTCCGCGTCCTTGGGAGGTCAATGACACATGATTGGTCAAACTAACCAAACACTAGAAGGACAACTACAACGAGGTGGTCAATGAGTGTCATGTCGTATCTAGAGGCGTCGATACCGACATTGTGGGGGAAGACGATTGTGCCAAAGACATTGTTGTGGCTGTGGACAGCGTCGGTGCCATAGAGGATGGGGACGGCGAGGCGCTGATGTCGTCGACCATGCGGGCTAGTCTGCAAGGGAGGCACTGTTACCGGGGGTGTTACCGGTGCTAAGCTCCACAATTGCGTGGGGGTGACGTGATGGTTCGCTCGATCTAGGTTATCTACACCGCCTTCTCCCACAGTATCATGCGGCCCAGCAGGTCGCACACCCGCGCCTCCATCCATGCCGACGCGTCCTTGTACAGCGGTGCCTCGCCTTGTGCTGCCATGCAGATGAGCACAAGGGAGAGAAGCAGACATGGAGGTGGATTAGACTCGCAAGGGAAACGAGGTGCGCTGCCTTGACTCTCAGGCAATGGGATGTTTGCTCGTGTGGATGTGGCCACATACGAATCTCTTTTTGAGAACGAGGGAGGGGAAAAAACTACTCTTCCCGTCAAAAAAAAAAGAACTACTACTCACCAACTCCTTTTTTAAAGTAATAGTGATAATTGTACATTTATTACCTACCGTTAGTGCTATAGCAGCATAAGTCTTCTTTGCTACCGAGCGGATTCATTCAGGTGTCTTCAGTGGCACAACAGATCAATATTTGCACCTTGGTCCTCCCAACATAAATTTAGATCTCATGAGATTAAAAAAAAAAGACTAGATAACCATGAGAAGAATCTTGCAACGAAGGTGAAGCTCGTAGGTCTCGGCTACAGCTGGAAATGCAGGTCAGCATCGATAGTGCACCAGCAACTACAACTATCTACAAGTCACACATACCAGTTACCAAATGCTCCAGATTGAGATGTTGCAACGATCAACATTGACAGCTACGAATTTAAAAGAGCACGTTCTGATATGAAGAGTTTAGAGCTAGTTACACTGAGCAAATGTCATATTTTTGTGAAAGTATATCAGTGGCCAAATGACAAATGATGTTCTAGTTTATGCCTTCTGGGAACAAGGAGCAAATCCCCATGAATTATGTCATGAAAAAAAGGAGTGCTACAAGAATACACGCCAGACTCCAAGACTCAAGATATCAATTGGTAATGACTTATTTGCCTTACATGATTGATCATTGGTCCATAAATGAAAGAAAGCATGTACATTTTTTTTTGTTACTTACCTCAAACTGATGTGCATGTCTGCACCAAGCCACCCAAAAAAATAAAACTCAAAATGGCTTTTGATATGCCACAACAACCATGATACTTTTCCGCTGTCCTCTGTTGAGTACTCGTTTGCTTATGAATGCAAAGTACGTACGCTGATGAGAACAGCAATTTATAACGCCGATCCCTGAAGTAGCTCTGGTTTATCTGTTCTTCCTTTCATCTGGTGCCCTCAAGAGCGTGGTGAATGGCGGTTGTTCGCGCCAGAACTAGGGTAGTCGCTGAGCTCCACCCCTATACTTCCACTGTGGACGAATTCTGTCTCCTCAACTTGGATAGTCTGAATGTTCCAAAGATTTTTCAAGTCAGTGGTGTACTAAATGAAACAGTATGAACAAAAAAGATGCGGTTTTTGGATGTTTATGTGGATGGTGGCCTAGATCTTATACATAACAGATAGTAACACAAGAGAAAAGGTTTTCAAATTTCCTTTCAATCTGGTGCACATATGATCTATAAAATCACATGAAAAAGGACTCATGTATTGAGAATTCAATGACAAGGATGCATAACGATATACATACTGCAAACAAAGTTAGGAGAAATTAGAACCGACAAAAAGAACAAGTATGTAACATCTCTTTGATTAGATTGAGCATAAAAGGGACAGAAAACGCATATGGTGCATGATCTGAGTTCCGACAACCAAAAAATCTGAATCACCAGAGTTGTTGCATTGGAGGTCGGAGTTGCTTTACTTTCCTGCAGCATTCTTAAACCTATTGCATGGTAAGACAAATGCCCGCAATTAACAAGAGAACAAGATCCATATTCGATATGGAAGAGAACAGAGCTTGAGAAGACTACCGTGGAGAGGTTCAGTACTTGACACATGAATGAGACAGCATAAGACGAAAATCACCATGGTTATATACAGCGGAGATAATTTCTTCATCCCCATCCACCTTTTCTTGTGCAGATATAACTACTTCTCTAATTTCTATGATGGCTTTATAGGGCAGTGAATCCTGTGCTCGTTTATAGCAGCTTATCCTGGAATAAAAAAAATGTTGGTTCAAAATTGTCCACGATGATGTGTAGCCCATCGATCAAAAGTCTAACTCTTCCCTTTACTTTTGGAGTGCTTCATTAAAGCAGCATGAAAAATTTTCTTGAAAGTGAAGTAAGCGAACATTTTTCAACTGAGACAACAAAACATTGTGCACACATTACATGCCTCTATGACAGTTCAAAAGGAGCTTTCTTTTATAGCAAGATAGCAGGTATTATTTTTTTAAGAAAAAGAAAAGAAAACTAGGCATACAAATCATATTTCAAAGTTACTTTTCTTGGGTGATGTAACTCTCATAAGTGATCTCAGTATGAGTGCAGGCTCTTCGTACTTGGTAAAAGGAACAAGGAAGTATAAACATTTGCTCCGACAAGAAAGTGCAATGCAAGCAAATTATATATGTAGCATCTAAAGCATCATAGGACATAGCAAGACCCGAGAAGATATCAAACAAATGGCAAGACAAAAGGCTTGACAGCTATTATTGGCAGAGAAATCGTAAAATCTTCTATCCAAGAAAACAAAAGAAAATAAATGAAATGATAAAACTTCATTGGAAATTATAGGCATTTCAATGAAAGGAGAAGAAAGAAGGGAGGTGTAATGATCCTTAAATCTTTACGGGGTAAACACCGTTAGGAGGTCAGCCGGGCAGTATCGGCTTGATTGGGGAGAGACTTTAGAGGAGGAAGATAGACATAAACAAGAATGAAGTCTTGTTTCTTTCTTCTTTTTGCTTAATAAAAATGAGATACACTCCTATGTTTATATAGATTGGATGACTTGCCATCTAAAAAACTTATATATAATATTATGGAAATATATTATCCTAACCAATCTAATTTTATCTCTAAGGAATCTAATCCAACCAAATCGGTGGCTGCCATGTGAACAGTAAACACGCAGCACTGTTTGCATGAACAGTACCGCTGCATATGACAACTTCTCCCTTCTCAACAAGCAACTTGTTCTTGAGTTACAAGGCGATGGTTATGATTGCAGCCTTAGGAGACTCCACGTCGATGAGAGGATATGAAGTTGACGCCACGTTACGTGAGCGAAGATGAGCCAGACCTCGATGGCAATGGATGGTGATGGTGTGGGCACTTCAGCATGGCCCGATGTATAGGAAGATGCCCGCAATGTAGGTGACTGGATCGGGGCAGCCAAGTATCTTCTGCCTCCCTGGAGTGCGACTATGGTGGGAGAGATGCAACGATGTTATGATCCCACCTAAGGCACTCAACATGCTCCATACCTTTGAAGGCATGGACTCGACCAGCGGCACAGAGATAGTGGCCGTAGGATGGCTATAGCCTTCTTTTTCTATGGTGGAGTCACTGATCGTGTAGCTAAAGGCAACGCTGCCAATGTAGCTTCACTTGGAGCTTCATTCTTTTTGTCCCTCGCTGCCATTATCTTCTTCAATATATTCTCTACATTCTTGAGTCTAACGAGAATTTCTTGTAGCCAGCAATGATCTTGCCACATGTTAACTTGACAGTATAAGCCATAGTGAGTAGCTCTGATACCAAATGTAATGATCCTTAGATCATTATGGGTAAACACCATCAAAATGACAGCCGACTGGTGTCAGCTTGATTGGGAGAGACTTTAGAGGAGGAAGATAGACATTAACGGGGATGAACTCTTATTTCCTTCTTCTTCTTGCTTAATAAAATAATACACACTCTCATTCTTATATAGATTGGATGGTTTGATCCATGAGGAATTATTTTTAAGACTATGAAAATAGATTATCTTAGCCAATCTTATCTTATCTCTAAAAAAAGTAATCCAACAAAAACAGTGGCTATCATATAAACAGTAACCGTGTAGTACTGTTTGTGTGAACAGTACCGCTACTCATGACAGGAGGTGTACCACACAATTCACTGGTTTATGACATGGTGGATGCGATGCTGGAATTTCTTTTCTTCGTAATTAAGAGACTTGGTTGGTCAGACAACCATTACCAGTATTTCTTACCCGGATGCCAGCGGCGTGGGCTGCAGCCTGCAGCTAAAGTTAAGTTTGAATAGCTAGTGGATTCACCACTAAGCTTGCAGCAAGCTAACGTCTTCTCTGAAAAAGTAAAACTCTACCGAAATCAAAATCTCCACAACAATAGGACACGGACGATGCAAAAGACCTACCAACATGTTAAATTTAACTAATTATTTTGTTCATATCATAAAGTCACAGAAAGATTAACTTCCACATCCAAACTGATTTTTTTCCAAGGATCTAAAAAGCATCAAATAAGCACTGATTATTGCTATTGGGCATAAATGATAGGTCAGCATTTGCAATTCACATGTTTTTATGATGTATATACACAATCATTTGCTGCAATTCAAAAGCACCGATAGTCTCAGTCATATGTCCAGTATTTATATGCAAGGTAAATGGAAAATCAACTTAGCACTTTCTATGAAAAGAATAAGTTAACAGAGAGAGTTAGGATATGTAGGCGCATTAGGTGGACTGAATAACAAACTGTCACACAATAGCACAGAAGGACGGATGCTCAATTAAAGAAAATAAAAAAGACGAAAGAAGGAAGGGCATCTAGTCTCTATTCGGTGACTACTAACGTTTTGTTAACACTTAACTACAAGTTGGAAACCACAAATATTTTATAAATCATACATCCTAATACGGGCCATCTGATCTTCTCGACATAGAATTAAGATATTCATGTATAGCCTCTTAAATCAGAGCGATTCTTTGTTACCAATGCAAAAATGAGTACTTTTTAATTCACGAGAACACACACGCTGGACTTTACGACCACCAAGCGAAGCCCTATCATACTCATAATTCTCAACGGAAAGGTTGAGCGATTTTGATTATCGATGTACTTACAATTACCCCTCAAGATGGTTCAGCCATAAGCAATCCACTATTTTAATCTATTATCAAAATATTTGGTCAATTTTTACAAGAGGAGACGCCAGATATTTATTGTGCCCTCCCCACATGATGCGCACGGCCTAGGGCGCTGACTTGATTTGTCTAAAGGAATCGACTTAAAAACTCCATCTATTAACTCGGACCCACAAACTTCTAAACTTGGTTTGGACTAGTAGCAAAACAAATTTACAAGGTTAAAACTTGGGTTTGGATATTTTTGTGTTTTTCGGTTTTCTTGGACTTTACGAAATAAATACAGCAATAAAATTAATTTAAAAGTTAGGGTAAATAATCATACCGAGAAAAATGTGCTCTGATACTAAGATGATACGGAGTCGCTCGATCTTCTCGATGTAGGATCAAAATACTCACGTATAGCCTCTCGAATTGTAGTAATCCTCCATTGCCAATACAATAACAAACAATCTTTAACTTGCGAGAGCACACGCGTTGGACTTCACGTCCACTAAGCGAAGCCCTATCGCACGTCTAATTCCTAGCAGAAAGGTTGAACAATCTTGATTATCAATGTACTCCCAGTTCCCCTCAAGATGATTTATTCATCATGGAAGAACGAAGCAATATACTGTTTCAATCTATTATAAAAAATATCTAATATATTTTTACAAGAGGAGACACTAGGTATTTATGACGCCCTCCCTACATGATGCACATGGCCTAGGGCCGGCTGACTTGATTTGTCACAAGGAATAGACTTAATAACTCCATCTATTAACTTGTACTCACAACTCCAAAACTTGGTTTGGACTAGTAGGGCACTCCCAATGGTCCTACGTAAGCAGTGTCTATAGCATTAATTAGTATACCATATAGGATTAGTACTGAGATGGATGGAATATTAATGAAGGAAGAGAGGGAAGTAGTATCATGCAAGATATTGCTTAAGCACACAATCCAACACAAAGACATTAGCAAAGTGATGTCCACCACATTACAAAGTGTGTCACTGCATTAAACGGTGCATTAGGAAGGGAATTGAAAATAAATATTAAATCACAGTATTGATTAATGATATATATTATGCATTGGAATAATGATATCTAACCTGATATCTATATGAGATAGCAATCTATAGACATTACTATATAGTCACCATTGAAAATGTCACGTAGGCCGTGGTGACCCCCACGTGTATTGCCTTTGGTTTTTGAGGAGTTCTCCTGTACACTGATCGGTTCTTGAGATTCTCCACGAAAACTAGAATTCTGTTTTGAAAGGCATGGCATGGCGTGATTCGATCTGAGCCTCCTAACGGTGTGGGCTTTCTTGCACGTCTTCCTTGAGTAGTCATACGGGCTAGTTCCTCCTAAGTTGTGGCCGCTTGGGCTTTCCTTCCTTCAACTTGGACTGCACGACTGGTCTCCCTCTTGGCCACATGGCTGTCTTCCCTTGCTTACAAGCCAAAGCGTGGATGTCCATATCATCCTCCCCTTCTTCACGATAAACCATCCTCATCTTTTGATAACCTAGAAGTGTACTAAATAAAGAGAACAATATGTATGCATGATATATCTATCGTTCATACTTCTCCTATTTAGCATATCATGTACATCTAAAGGTGTAATAAACAAAAAAACAACTATATGCATGATATATGTATGAATCAATTATTGTGTTATTCTCGTTGTTTTGCATAAACCAATTAGTGCAACAGCAACTATAAGATGTATATATTGCAATATTATATTTCACATTATTCTCCCTCCCATGGAAAAGTCATTCTTGACTTTTCTAAGTATATGGACAAGTCATTAATGGGCAGAACCAAATTAAGTTGTTCAAATATGGGAAGAAAATTTTGAGTGTCTTCCATGTTTCAATTGTGCTACTCTGATTATTTGTACATACTTGTACAATAAATAATGAATGAGTAGGCTTAAGAAATCTTTTAAAATAGCAAATACTATTGTTGAAACTCATCTCATTGTGATTACGATAGGGCATAAAAGATTGCTTATCCAAAACATGCAATTTTAGTGCAGCAAACTTATCACATGTAATGCATATTCGATAAACATAGAACTTGTTATCTACACCATAATATCCAATCAAATTGAACTTATATATGTAGACATAAGTACTAACTAGTGATTTTAAACACAAAATTTTAGCAACATTCGTAATCACACTAGATAGCTCTCTAGAATCATCAAACGTGATATAGTGCAAAGAAATATTAGAAGATATTCTAGTAAGAACTTCCTAATAAGTAATCAATTCCACATTATGTAAATTAAGTTTAGAAAATTTAGAACATGGAATTTCCATTTGAACACATGAGATCTCATATTATTGCCTTTATCATCATTCTCAGTTGATGTAGATGTTGTAGGTATCAAATCATCGTGATGTATCTACGGGGCATCTTCACTCGTGGTTATCTTCTTATCTTTTGCTACTAATGGTGCTGGTTGTTGAACATTTAACTCCTTGTATTCAATATCAACCTGTACGATGTGAAAAACAAAACTATAAGTAGATATTAATGTGTTAATTTTAGAATCAACCTTACTTTGTCTATCATCTACTTTTCTCTCTTTTTGATGTATCTTTCTCACACTCAATTTAGATATTCCAACCTTACATATGGTGGAATCCTATAACTCAATTTTTATTATTATTAATTCAATTTGATTATATGGTTGTCATCCTCACATGGGTTCTGATGCTTCTCAAGTATTGTTTGTAGCATCAGGACAACACTACATGTGCTCTTGACCGAAGAAAAAGTCCCATACTCGGTCATCTTCTCATGTGTCACACTAGTAGAGCCATAAGAACAGAAGGGTTGGTTCACATGGAACCATGGTGCATGACTCTCCTTAATTCACTTATCCTCACTCAATAGCACAATTCACAAGATCATACACACTAATAAAAAAATTTATGTGGTAGTGCAACGGCGATCTTAGAATTCAAGCCTTCTTTAAGTATGTCTTCTCACTTAATAGACTAGTGATAACGGCACGACGCAATGCACTTTGCAGCTCAAAATAGTAATCTTGAATAGTATTCCCTTGTGTGATGCTCTCCAGATGGTGAAGCAATTCCCGCGCATAATAGGATGGTACAAACTTGCTCCTCATGAATGCTTTTAAATCTAACCAAGATTTAATGAGTTATTTTCTAAATAGTTGTTGCCACCAACTATAAGCATAATCTTCAAATTCCCTAGTAGCACGCATCAGCTCTTGGGCTTTGGAAAGTTTCTAAAACTAAACAGTTTCTCCATTCACCATTCCCACTTAAGATATTCCTCTTGATCATTATTTCCATAGAAAGAAATAAAGTTATCTTATTCTTGTTGTGGATGAAATGCCCACACAACATCATTCACGATGTTCGTATGTAACACATTCATCTATTGATTGAACTCAATGCAAAGATCCTGCATATCCGCTTTGAGTTGTCCCTCCATTGTAGTGGTGCCAGTTATAAATTCTTGTTGCAATGTGCTTCTCAATGTCTAATATTGGAAGCGATTCACCGGAGGCATTAAAATCAATATTATATTCCTCACCATAGTTATCTTCTCCACTTGACATAGTTAAATTGTGCAAAAAAAAACAAGACAGCAAGAATGTATATGGATGATTAATAAAATCCACTCAATCTCTCTCTCTTTTCTCTTTCAAGTAAAGTTCTTACCCTTCTGAATTGAATTAATACCAATAAAAACTTATATTTCGTAGAAGTTACAATCAGTAATATGATGATCAAGCAAAATTAAGAGTGTATATGAATTGCACAACAATGATTATTTAGTGGAGTTTGGTATGGAAGTGTATATCCTATGCAATCTGAAATTCTTGATGTTATAAAGTTAAGTAATAATCCAAACTAAAATATTTCGCCTAAGTGCTGATCTAATAGGTTTAAGTGAAGTATATGAACGCACACGCAAAGATCAATGTGACTCAATGCAAACAAAAGAATGAGCTAAATAGAGACGATCTGACATTGAGGATTAAATAGATCGTTTTGCATCAAGTATTAAGAGAGACGCTAACTAATTACAATAAGATGAATGTAAAGGTACAAGATTGCTAAAAAAAAATCAAATACACAATCTGAAATATGGACTAGGGGAACTTACTCTAATTCGGCCAATGTGTACCCTAATTCGGCCAATGTGTTTTCTCAATCTTTTGTTTCACAGCCGCATGAACATGAGATTTTCCCTCTCATTAGCTTTGATGATACCAAAAGGAGGGAATGCGGTTTTGTTCTCTTTTTTTTTTAGCTGTGGCTTTTCTTGTGAGCTGCTGCCTTTTTCCATTTTTTGAAACTTAGTGGCCGGACTTGGTTTTGCTTCCCTCTTGATTTACAAGTCCAAAATACAAAGTGTAAGTAATGCTAAAATCTAATGCAATTATCAATAGCTAGTCTCAATTGATGAATGAAAATTTACGTGAAGATTAATTTCAAAGCTTCGGCTGGTTAGATGACTTGCTCGGCTTGATTTGATGGCGCAAGCAAACAGCCACCACCAGCAGCCAGTCTCTTTGGTTTTGGAGGAAGCGGACCTGCACATAAACCCTTCTCTGGTGGAGTTCAGATGAGACAACTAGCAATTCAATTCGGGACTCCACGTGATGATTCAGCCGGTTGGATACCAACACAAATGATAGCTTGAGTGCTTGTTCTTTTTAGCTGTGGTTTATTGCTTTTGACTGTTGTTTGTGGTTTTTGGGCTGTTTGTGTGAGAGATTATAGAGTAACTGAAACTCACGTGTGATTTTTGCCAATATAAATGAAGTCGGTACAATATATACTACAATTAACTAGTAGATCTTGTCTTGAAAAAACACTTCATTTAAAGAGCTAGTTACTATAAAAAAACCAAAAGCTGAAAAAAAAACAGGTCCTAACTCTCCCAGCAGGTTTCGGATGGGAGCAAGACTACTAGTTCGCGTTGGAATCAACTTGCAAGACTAGGCTCCAACCATGTGACGACCAGCCGGGTTCATCAGCACAACATCAAGATAACGCAGCACAATGCGCCTCGGCTCGGCTAGGATTTTCAACCAAAGAATACGACGAACCTCACACAAGTGCTGTAGCATGCGTTCGCTGTAGCGCACGGTACCGTGCGTACTGTTGCTCACGCGGTTACTGTAGCGCACGAGGGTAGATTGATCTCTTTTTTTTTAAATGCTAATTGAGGTATTCAACTAGCAAAAATTTTCTAGTGTTTTAGTGAACACAACCATTAAGCTACAGATAAGAACACGACAATCAGCACTTAAACAAAAAATTCAATGGGACAAAAACTTAATAAAGCTCACAAGAAATAACATATTAAAACTAGGGTTTGGCTATTTTGTGTTTTGGGTTTTTTTGGACTTTAGGAATTAAATACAACAATAAAATTAATCTAAAAGTTAGGATAAATAATTCTACGAGAAAACTGTACTCTGACACCAAGATGATATGGAGCCGTCCGATGTTCTCGACGTAGAATCAAAATACTCACGTATAGCCTCTTGAATCGTAGTGATTCTCCATTGCTAATACAATAACGAACACTCTTTAATTCACGAGAAGACACACACCGGACTTCACGACCATCAAGCGAAGCCTTATCATGCTTCTAATTCCCAACGGAAAGATTGAACGATCTTGATTATCAACGTATTCTCAATTTCCCCTCAAGATTATTTAGCCATCATCGAAGAACAAATCAATCTCCTATTTCAATCCATTATAAAAAAAATATCTGATCTATTTTTTTACGTCAGGTATTTATAGCGCCCTTCCCACATGATGCACATGGCCGTGGTGACCCCCACGTGTATTGCCTTCCGTTTTTGAGTTCTCCTGAAGACAGATCGGTTCTTGAGATTCCCCACAAAAACTATGAATTCTGTTTTGAAGGGCATGGCATGGCTTGATTCGGTCTGAGCCTCCTCACGCCGTGGGCTTCCTTGCACGTCTCCCTTGAGTAGTCCACACGGGCTAGCTCCTCCCGAGCTTGTCGCCGCTTGCTTTCCTTCCTTGAACTTGGGCTGCACGACTGGTCTCCCTCTTGGCCACATGGCTGTCTTCCCTTGCTTGCAAGCCGAATGTGGATGTCCTCATCACATCCTCAGTGCTCAACAGATCCTTCATTAAGCAGCAATTATATATATAGAGAGAGACAGACAAACGGAGAGAGAGAGAGGGTGTAACATCCCAAAAATTTGCTTTCTGAAAAATTTAAATTCAAATTAATTATTTTAAAGTATTTGAGTTTTATTTGGATTTGCCCTGAATTTCTGTTTTTGAAAAAGCTAGATTTGAAAAGTATTTTAAGTAAAACCTAAAATTATTATTAAATAAAAATATATTTTGAATTTCTATAAAAATCCTAATTCAAATTAATTATTTGGAGTTATTTGGCTTTTATTTGGTTTCCTGGATTTTCTGGAGTTTAAAAATGTATTTTTGAAATTAAAAAGTATTTTAAGTATGAAAATTATATACCAACATTAGTTGGAAATATTTTTATTAAGTCCAAAACTTATCCAGGAACTTCTGTGAATTTTTCTGGAATTTTTGGAATTTATTTCATATTTTTTTGAGCTTTATTGGATTTTCTGGGCCTTTCTAAAAATCAAAAACAAATTTTAAAATATAAATCCCTCTCCCCTCCCCTTCGGCCGCCACGTGGACGGCCAGATGCCGCCCACGCCCCTTCTCTCCGGCCCATCACCGCCACCCACTCCATCCCGCCTCCCTCCCCGGTAGAGATGGCAATGGGTACCCGATACCCAAATACCCGACGGGTTTTACCCGATAAAGAGACGGGTATGGAAAATTTTATGTACCCATGGGTACGTTATTGGGCGAAACCCTCTACCCGCCGGGTAGGCGGGTGCGGGTGTGGGTATATACTACCCATACCCGCCTACCCGCGGGTAATGAATACCCGCATTAGACAACTAGACATCCCACTCAAATGTTAATTTTATTATCTACTTGTTGTTGATTGTTTATTTGTTTGTCATATGTTGGTATGGTCATGTCAAGTATGTTTATGTGATGTACTAATTTTGATCATTAGACGCTTTTGTGCTTGGCATGTATGATTAATGAATGTCTAAATTGATGATATTCTTATGTGTTGAACCGGTTATGCTTGCGGGTACGAGTTACCCGTCGGGTAGTAATACCCGTGCGGGTACGGGTATGGGTAAATTTTCCTACCCGTGTGCGGATACGGGTAACCCGACGGGTAAATTTACACCTAGCGGGTACGGGTATGGAATGGCAATACCCGATAGGTATTTACCCGTTGCCATCTCTACTCCCCGGCTGCCACGTGGTTGAGCCCGATGCGGCCACGTCGCCCCTCGCTCCCATCCTCCCCGTCCACCCTCGCTTCTCCCTCCGCCGCCCGATCCTGCCCTTGGCCACGCGGCCAAATCCCCGCCACCCGCGCCCCCGCTCCTCTCTCTCCTCACCACGGCCCACCTGTCGGCGCGCCTCCCCTCCGCTTCTGTCTCTCTGCCCGTGGGCCCCGCCCGTCAGTCGCCCCTTCCTCCCTCTCCCGCTGCCGCCCGGGCCCGCTTGTCAGCCGCCTCTTCTTCCTCCCCGCGCCTTCTTCCTCCTCCCTCCCGGTCGCGCATTCCCTGCCGCCATCTCCGCCGCCCCTCGCCCGCTCGGTTTCTTTCCTTTTCCGCCGCCCGTGCGACCTGCGCCTTTCCTTCTTCTTCCTCCTCCGATTCCCTTCCTTCTACGGCGCCGCTTTCCCCCTATTTCCCCGCAATCGCCGCCATCTCCGGCGAGCGATTCCCCGCGCCGTGCCCCTCCTCGGCCCCTATAAAGACCCCCACCGGCCTCCCCTCTCTCCGCACCACTTCCCCCTCCACCCCCTCTCCCTCCCGGTCGCTCCACCGCCCTCGCGTCGTGCGCACTCGTCTCCGCCGCCGCCTCGGACTCCGGCGAGCGATTGCCGCCAGCTCGAGCCACGCCGCGCCTCGCCAACCCCACCGTCGCCCTCTCCACGCCCGCGCGCACATCAGGGACCCCTCGGCCGAGCCCCTCCGCCGCCGGAGTGCCCTCTCCGCCACCACCCGAACCGCGCCGCCGCCTCTTCTCGACGCCGGCTGCCTCCGATCGCCCCCGGTGAGCCCGCGCCCCTCCCCCGTGCTCCCCACCTTCCCCTCTACCCGTTCCCACCCTCGCCGACGGCCGCCGCCCGCCGGAGCGCCGGCGAGCACGCCATGCCTGTGCGCCACCCCGACTGGCCGGCCACGTCAGCACCCCGTGCCTGCGTGGCGGCTGACATGGCGCCACGCCAGCGCCACCTGGCCTCCCTCGGCCCAGTCAGCGCCACCACACGCCCCATGCCACGTCGGCCACTCCCCTTTCCCGTGGACTCGGTCCACATGAACCGAGGCCCACCCGTCAGCCGGCCCACCTCAGTGCTGAGGTCATGCTGACGCAGTAATCTGGATTTTCAATAGAAAAAAATAATGCAGCCAAAAAAGGAAATTCAGTGCTGGCGCAATAATCCAAATTTCCTTTAGAAAAATAATTCCAGAAAATCAATCTTTTTCATTTTCTCTGAATTTAACTTCCCGGAGCCCGTTCTTCTTCGTCCTAACTCCGTTTGTGCCCATTCAAATTTCTAAATTCATCAAAAATTCCAAACTATCCATTTATTCCATCCTTTAAAATATTTGAAATTTATTTGATATTTCAAATATTTAAATTTCAAATTCCAATACCTAGTTTAATTTCAAAGCCTCAGTTCCATTCCAAATTTTCTGTGCACTTTCAAAATTCAAATTCAAATTCTGCAAAGTCTCCATAAAATCCATTCTATTTTCCTTGGTCCAAATATTGTCTCAGTAATTTCTTTCCCAACCGATCTTCCAGATATTCGTTCTCCCTCGTGTGAACCCCAAATCCGCTGAACCTTTCTCTTAAATTCGTCTAAAATCATAATCTATCCAAATATGGCCTCTATTTGAATTTTTGAGTTTATTTGAATTTTTGTTTATATTTATTTGTTTTGTGGCTCTGTCTTTTCTCGCGTAGAATCCAACGTTGTTGAAGACCTCTCCACTCCACAGCAGGAAGAACTCGAGAGCGTGCAAGAAGGCAAGTCTCCTTTGATCATCTTGAACCTATGATTTTGAAATATTTTACTTATTTTAAATTATGTGCATTGCTATTTACCTACAAGATTAGTTCAAATATTAAGGTATTAGTTACCCCAATTTTGTTATGCCCTCAGTTGAAATTGAATGCCATGTACCCTTGTCTCCTTAGGATTTCCTTTGGCTCTTTAATGAGAATATTATAATCATTTGTGAATAATAGAATGGTAGTATAATGCTTAGTCATGCTATGTAATACCCTTGAAATCTTGAAAATGGGAAATTATGAATTGTTGTAATAACTTGTGTTTCTAAAGTCTAGTGGTGATTGGAGTTGCCACTAATCCTTTAAAATAAAATAAAATTTGGAAATTGGTTTAGATTAGGGTGGATAGTTAGTTTGGATTGGTGCAGGAAGCACGAGATCTTGTAAAGTGTATGCTCCACCCTAGTCAGCTAAGGACCGACGCTTGTGTTTGTCCAGACTGAGCATTAACCGTACAACCACAAGTTTATATGGGTACGACCTAGCTGACTAACTTATGATAGTCTAGTTTATGTGCCACCAGTGGAAAGTGGGTGCCAGGGATGGACTGATTATTCACAGTAAGGGACATGGATTTACTGTACTTATATGGCGCAAGAGGGGGCTTCGGTTCGGGCAGTTAGCCTACCTGCGGTGAAACCTCAGCGGGTGGTATCTAGCTAGATTAGAGTAAGGTAAAGGCTTTGTGATATTTTATCTGGGTCTCATGCCAAAGGAAACGTGTTGACTTTTAGGATAATTTATCTCTTGTGGGTAAAGTTGTACAACCTCTGCAGAGTGTAAAACTATTCGAATAGCCGTGCCCACGGTCAAGGGCGGGCAAGGAATGCATTCACATGGTAGATTTCTGGTTTTGGTTTTAAAATCAAACTTTTTGTATTCCGAGAGTGGAGGGAACTCTCGGAAGGGTATCCTGGCGGTTGGAGCCAGAGAGGGTGGATGGAACCCGCAGTTTAAACTTGACCAATTGTAATTGGTTAGTTAGTGTTGGTAGATGGAACCTTCACTAGAAAGTTAATGATAGTTTCTGCTAAAACATTTACTTTATTAAATTGATGCCTTCGAAAATAATTAGAAGTAATTGAATGAAAATGTTGCTTTGTGCAAAAGAACCATATAGCCTTCCTTTGTCAAGCCTTGCATCTATTGCATTTTCCCAAGACTTGCGGAGTACTTTATGTACTCACATGCTACACTCAAAAATAATAACCAGAGGAGTACGAAGCTCAAGAAGGCGACTACGACTTCTTCGCGGGTGGATTCGACGAAGGATTCCAGGAGTTCTAGGTCGCGTTTCCCCAGTCAATTGCCTGTGGCGTATTGATAGGTCTTCATCGAGTTTATCTTTTGCTTCCGCTTTATTTCATGAGTGCGAGGTCTTGAAACCTCAACTGTAATAATGAGACCTTTTCGGTCAGTACTCTCAATTATTGTAATAACACGATGCTGATGATGTATTCATTTCTGTTTAACTGTGTGCACTAGCTTTGATCTGGGACTAGTGCAGTAATACACAGAGGGTCCGGATTCGGAAATCCGGGGTCCCGACAGAGGGAGAGGGAGAGAGAGAGAGAGAGAGAGTGGCATGAATGTTTCCTCGCTTTCCATGATATTTTCGAATGGAGTCAAGAACCACCAACTCAAAAGTCAAAACTATTTGCATGATGAATAGCCTTGCTGCCATTTTCTTCTACCAGATACATCTCTACTTTGTTGTTATTCCTCATCAAAATTCCAAGCATACCAGCACATCCTATCATGTGCTTATACATTTTGGATTGATTTTGTTAAAACTTCAGGTGACAGACAAATTAATTCCTACCGCAGTCACCTTTCTCCAAGTAGACCATACAAATTCAGAAGTCAGCCAAAATTAAAAATCAACATAGCAACCTATCCAGTACCTTCTTAGGCCAATCTTTCAAGTTCCGGCACTACCTTCATGGGATTATTATCAGATTTCACTGACGGGAAGATCAACAAATAAAACCCAGAAAAACATGAATATGATCTAGAACTGAGATACACAGATTGGCAGATGTCAAGGCCTATAACTGGCAAGATATAGCCTAGTTTTAACAAAGACATTGTTCTAATGAGACCAACTTCCTATTTGATTGCCTCAAGGACAATTATTTGAGTTTGGAGGAAGTAAGGCATTTGATGAGAAATTGAATTGGTTAAACGATGCAGGGAAGGGAACTGTATTGCAGACTTTCAAATAAATAGGGCCTATGGTCGGCTCCTTTTCTATTTGGAGATCACAAGAAAAGGGGAGCAATATCTGGCTTTCTATTACCACAGAAATAAATAGGGCATGCTACAAAGGTTAATGACCAAAACTGTACTCTAAAGATTTTTTTTTATCTCTTCATGTCATCAGCTTTTACCAGGTCTGAGTCGTATTCCACATAAGCATATGCAATTAGCTAAGTTCAAACTTTCTAATAACATTCAATAGTGTAAGATGCATCAGTATTGCATTATAGTGTTGTTAATTATTCCCGATTCTGTACAGAGCACTTCAGTAGTATCTTGCAGAACACTATTGAACACATCAGGAGGCGTTGGAAGAAAATGAATAAAAGAACAGCTCCAGCAAAGTATGGCAAACTAGTATTTACAAATTTATTCATTTGTAAGTCATAGTAATGTTGAAAAAGAATGCACTGGAAGGTAAAATTACTTAACAACACAATCGAAAGCAGGCAAAGGTCTGTAAATTAACCAAAGGACCCCAATGCAAGCACAAGAGAACCTTTTGGTATACCTTGTTAGTGAAGGTAATATATACACCCTCTCAGTTGAACGTTCTAACCTGATGACCATACATTCCTCAAAAATTATACAAAGAACTATTGCTCTATCTATTCATTGATAACTTGAGATAGTCCTTCCATAAGCGGCCAGCTTTCATCAACCTGTTGTCAGCTTTGCTCTCCAGTGAAACTAGCTCTGATCAGCATAACAAGATTGAGGCATTATAGTTAAAGTCAGCCTCAAGACAGATCTTGCTTTGATTAAGCTTGTAACCCGTGGTGGAATGCCTTGCCAAGACGAGTTTCAGAATATGCACCGTGTTTCATGTTCAACACAACTGCCATTTTGTTGGCACACTGCATCTCAGTTGAACAAGTACACTTTCACAATAGCACCCACACTAGCCATCATGAGTCTCCCCAGAATCCTGAGCAACCGAATTCAAAATCGGAGTCAATTGGTATTCTCTTGGGCAGAAAACAGAGTCAATAAAGTGATTCCATGAGAAGCTTCATGTTCTTCACATCCACCTTAGTGCTCTCATGCTTTGTAGGCATAAACAGCTTCCAAAGCCCTGACGGATGCCGCTGCCTCACCTCCTTCTCCCTCTCCCTGACCAGCCCCCCAAATATCTTCTCGCACTCCGGGTACGGCTTCACGAACATATTGTAGAACCTCCGGCGACTGAACCTCACATAATGCTTCATCTCAATGGGGTCCCCAAGACCACCGACCGATCTCAAGTACTCCACCACATTGTGCCGCGGGACGATCCACCTGTCGAGGTTCACCCCCAAGAACTCCGGGTAATCCACCAGCCACCCAATCTCGAACCCCATCCTGCTCACCAAGAACTCCACCTTCCTCTCCACATCCTCCAGGCTATACAGCATCACCCGCGGCTCGAATGCGAGCACCTTCAACGCGTCCCGCCGGATCAGCCCGCGCGCGTGCAGGAGCTCCACCCGCCGCCTCGCCGCGACGGCGGCGCTGAGCACGCCGTTCGCGAGGACCCGGTCCTTGACGGCCCTCCGGCACCGGAGCTCCTCCAGGAGCTCCACGTGGCGGGACGGCTCCCCGGGCTCCATGGAGAGGAGCCCGTCCCGGTCGAACTCGAGGGCGTTCTTGATTTCGTGCCCCGGGAAGCGCAGGCGGTGGAGTTCCTCGAGGAGGCGGGCCAGGCGGTGGGTGTTGGGGATGCCGCGGAGGAGGGAGGTGGCCTCGGCGGCGGTGACGCCGGCGGTGCGGTGGAGAAGGCGGTGCAGGCTGGTGGTGGTGACGATGGCCGCTTGTGGGTCTTCTTGGCGTTTCGGGGGTGGGGCGGTGGCGGTGGGGTTGGGGAGGATGCGTTGGATGCGGAGGAGCTCGCGGAGGTCGGTAGAAGAGGCAGAGGTGGAGGTGGAGAGCGGATTGGAGTGGTGGATGGGGCGGAGAAGGCGGCGAGGGAGGGTTCGTAGAGCGAGAGCCATGGCGGCGACGGCGGCGAGGGAGACAAACCCCAGTTCTGATTTCTGAGTCTCTAAAATGAAGTGATGTCTCTATGAGACTGACTTTGTGGCCCCACATGTCGGTGACTGATCTCTGAAACTACTTCTGGCCGTGCACGGTTGACTTTCAAATGAGCTGGATTGACGGGCAAATGTGGAAATTTTTGTACGGATAACCTATTTTTTATTCGAAAATACAGAAATATACCCGCGACAAAAATTTTTACACAAATAGGCTCGAGTCGCCAAACCATTGGGCGATTTACGCTTGTCGCCCCACCAAAAAGCGACTTATAAAGAATCTGGTAACCGTTGGGCGATTAAATGCAATCGCCTCCCCGTTAAGCGATTCAATTGAATCGCCCCCCGGTTCGGCGACATAAAGAAGAGTCGCCCAACGGGGGAGCGACTGCATGTGAATACAGCCCGACGGCCAAGCCCCTTTTCTTCCCCACGCCTGCTCGCCATTCACTCTCCGCCGCGCGAGGAAGCCGAGCAGAAGAGAGGAAGGAAGAGGAGGAGGAGAGGGGAAGAAGAGAAGGAGAGGGAGAGGAGAGGGAGAGGAGAGGGAAGAAGAGAAGGAGAGGGGGAGGAGAGGAAGAAGAGAAGGAGAGAGAGAGAGAGGAGGAGGAGAAGCCACAGGATTTGCAGGTATTTTCCTAATTTTAGAAAATTTGTTTAGATAAATTTAGTTTAGAAAATCTAGTGTAGATATTTAGTTTACAAATTTAGTTTAGATATTTAGTTTAGAAAATATAGTTTAGAAAATTAGCTTAGATATTTAGTTTAGATATTTAGTTTAGAACATTAAATTTAGAAATGTAGATGCAGCTTACAAATTTAGATGTACAAATTTAAATGTAGAAAAATATAGTTTTTTGTATAATATTTGTAATGCATTATTGTGGAAAATTTACTTTAGAAAATTTGTTTAGATAAATTTAGTTTAGAAAATGTAGTGTAGATAAATTTAGTTTAGAAAATGTAGTGTAGATATTTAGTTTACAAATTTAGTTTAGATATTTAGTTGAGATATTTAGTTTAGAAAATTTAGTTTAGAAAATTAGCTTAGATATTTAGTTTAGAAAATCTAGTTTAGAACATTAAATTTAGAAATGTAGATGCAATTTACAAATTTAGATGTACAAATTTAAATGTAGAAAAATATAGTTTTTTGTATAATATTTGTAATGTATTATTGTGGAAAATTTACTTTAGAAATTTATTGTAGATCATTCAATGTACAAATGTAGATGCAGTTTACAAAATTGAAATGAAGAAAATTTAAATGTAGAAAATTGTTGTGTCGAAATTTTGCATACTATTTTTCATGTATTATTGTAGAAAATGTAGTGTACAAATTTACATTTAGATAATTTTACAGTTATGGCGGGTGACTGGCGGTACACGCTGTTGGACGAGCACTTGGACCGCGTGCACCGCGCTTCCCGTCGTGCGCCGCCACCGGGGAGCACGGACGAGTCGACTGAGCTGGGAGTGGTCCGGACACGCACACCTCGTGTGGCCTGGGGACTCGACCCCCGTTGGACTGCCAGGTTTGCACTACGCCAACGTTTTAGTATTACCATAAAAATATTTAATGCTGACCTTCACTTTATTTGCAGGCTGCAGGATGCCGGACTTCTCCCTCTTGCCCGGATGGTGCAGGCCACGGATGAGGACGGAGGTGCCTTGGCCGGGGAGGGGGACGAGGCGGGCGTGGAGCTATCACGACGCTTCCCGTTCGACCGTTCCCTGCTGACGGCTTCGGTGGACCGTTGGCGGCCCGAGACGCACACTTTCCATCTACCAGTCGGGGAGATGGCGCCGACCCTGCAGGACATGTCCGTACTCCTTGGCCTTCCGGTCGCGGGAGACGCTGCCTTCCTACCGGAGGCTCCTGCCGAGTGGCGCGATGACCTGCTCGGCAGATTCCAGGGGGTCTTTCCACCGGTCGATCAGCACCACATCTTCGACGAGAGGCAGAAGCATGGACCGACGCTGAGGTGGCTGGCACAGTACCGGGTACGTGGTGTTTCAAGTCGATCGCGTCTTCGAAACTCTAATTTGTGCAATTACATACTAATAAAAACTTGTTCGCATTCAGGTTGAGCGCATGGTTGCAGATGCTGACGATTACCAGGTCGCGCGCCACCTGGAGGCTTACGTGATGTGGCTGTTTGGTTGGGTGCTCTTCACCACCAGCCACGGCAACACCGTTGACGCGCGCCTTATCGCTTATGCGAGGGCGATTGCGGACGGCGAGGCCGTCCAGATCAGCTGGGGATCGGCCGCACTTGCCGCGACGTACCGCGGCCTGTGCGATGTGTGCACGAGGATTAAGGCAAACTCGATCCTCACGGGATGTCCCCTGCTGCTGCAGTTGTGGTCGTTTGAGCGCTTCAGTCTCGGACGACCTGTACTAGACGACATGGGTCCCTACGGGGGCGAGATGTACCCGGGGGGAGACATCGACCGACCGACGATGGGTTCTATTTGGTGTCGTCGACGAGTGAGTTTTATTTTATCGTAGTCAACTTATTAACGATCGTCGTACTAAAATAATTTGCCTTTCTTGCAGGTACAGTTCGCGCACGTGCAGGTCACGCGGGCGTACCACCCCTTCGTGGAGCAGTTGGACAGCCTCGCAGACTCCGACGTGCGCTGGGAGCCTTACGCAACGGAGGCAGTGCAGGCCCGTGCTCCTGACGGGGCTGTCTGCACTGTGCTGGCGTGACCAGGCTTTCTGGCTGACCCGCCGGAAGCTCGTGTACGGCATCTACGTGGAGGACTACGCACCGCAGCGAGTCATGCGGCAGTTTGGGCTGCGGCAGGCACTTCCTGTACCAGTCGGGCCGCCGATTCCGCCGCGCGTGCACGCTGTGACGTAGCCAGGATTTGTAGCTATGGTGGTCCATTGTCTAAAATTTATTTAACCGCTATAAATTTAACATGTCGGTACACAAGTATATGAATTACAAAATGCAATTAAGGGAAAAAGGACATACGAACTTCATAAAATAGACGAATATAGCTTTCTTAACATAGAATTGAAATATTACATACCAATAGTAGTTGAAGAACAGTACGTCACTACTTCTTCTTCTTGTCAGGATATAAAGAGAACATCACATTAATTTTATATTAGAACATTAAATACATTCTATATTTATGGACAAAGCTATTTAAAAAATACATTTTATAAAGGAGTAGATCAGAAGAGTTTGCTTGCATGAGTAACTTCCTGAAAGCCGCATTTGGAGCAAACGCAAGCTAAGACAACAAATACCTACCTCGGCAAATTTACGAGACCGTTTACACCGACTTCTGTTCACAGAAGAAAGAAGGTAATATAAATATTTAACTTTCTAAAATAATTTCTCTATTTCTCTCATCCTGAAAATAAGTTATGGGACACAGACATATCACTACCTCACTCTTCTCGCTCCTGTCTCGCACACGCATCTCTTTTTTATTTTCCCCACCACTCGTATCCTCCCACTAAAAGCTTTTTTTAGTCATTACTATTTATTTTAGCTAAAAACCATCAACTGTCGTTCAATATGAACATGCCAAGCTAGTCATCGATTTTATTGTACATCTAGATGCCAAGCTAGCCAACGATTTTACTGTACATCTAGATTCCCAAGTTGCGTGTCATTAGCTTGACACATATAGAGCAAATTAAATGATTTAGCGGGAGGTAAAATGTAGCTGTGATTCAACAAGTTTTTGCATTATGATCAAATACATGAAGGCCTCATTATCCGAGCGCAGGGTGGTCCGCGGCCCACAGGGACCACCCTGTAGCTCCGCCAGTGCGTGCACGCGTGAGTGATCGCTTCTGATATTTTTGTACGTACTTACTATTGTGATCGCAAGTACTTACATTACGTAATGGTTCCATAAACAGGCACACCACGAAGGGCGTCAAGAAAGGCACGGACTGGTCCAGGAGGATGCAGCCCTGGATTGCGCAGTGGGAGGGTGCGCTGGATGACCGCGTGGAGGAGGACCGGCCATACGACATAGCCGACTACGCGGAGTACCTCATCTGGTACCGGGGGCGGACTCGTACCAGGCTGGTACATGTCGTTGACTCACCTGCCCCACACGTCGCCGCACCGACAGACGCGTACCCTGCGCACTTCGCACGCGACGCTCACATCGCGGTACGTAACTTGTAATTTCAAAAATTCTCAAATGGCAATATCGTTTCGATGATGGACCATTCTATGTCTTTTTGTCCAGGCTGACGTCGGTGCCGCGCTGTGGTCGGAGTCCTCCGCACTAGTGCAGAGGTGGGGCACAGGTGGGGAGTTGACCCGCGAGGAGGCCGTCAGCTTTGCGCGATGGATGGAGGCAGGGTGTAGACGTATCGTCAGCCTACTGTCCTGCACGAGGCTACCGGTGGTCTCCACACCTACGGCCAGTGCACCCCGACCACCAGTGCCACCCCGACCACTAGTGCCACCCCGACCAGCGTGGCACTACTCCGGAGGTAGTACGTGGACACGTCCACCTCCCCCGGAGCAGCCAGGGAGTTCTACGTGGACACGTCCACCTCCCCCGGACCAGCCAGGGAGTTCTGCTTGGTCACGGCCTCATACACCTACGTACATCCCCGGCTTCCACACGGATGATTTCATGGCGCCATGTACGGGTACGCATCGTCCGAGCTTATTTTTATCCTAAGACGACATGCAACGAACTAACGATATTACTATTGCAGGTCCTTACCAGCAGCAGGGACGCTTCTCCCCGGGCCACATCGAGGTGGACCAGTTTTTTGCGGACTGGCCTGGGCCGTCCTCCGACGCAGCACCGGAGGTTCTCTCCGGCAGTGGCCTCCCCGGTGCACCGGAGGCCACACAGCCGGAGGTGCAGCTGACTCCACCGGCGCAGCCGCGGGTGCGAAACCCACCTGATCGTTTTACTTTTTCGGACCCTCGTCACCCGCCTCGTAATCCGTTGCACCGGAGGACGGCCAAGTGGGGCCGTATGGCAGGACGCGGGCGCGGTGACGGAGCACCTTAGGGTGGGGAGTGAGGGGTGTATGTCATGCATGTAATGGATAAATACGCGGCATATTACTGCGTTATATTATAAAGTTCATTTAAATTCAAACAATGCTATTATCTCTTCTTTTCGTATAGAAAATTATTTCTATATCAAGTAATGTGACAAATATTAAATACCAGTTCTTGTGTGACTTAACAGTATATGTGACTATACCACATTTTTTACGAGTTTCAAATTACAAAATTCACAAAACCGAAAGACGGGATCACCATGCAGTCGCCTAGAGGTAGATTGGCGAGCAGGCGTGGGGAAGAAAAGAGGGCTTGGCCGTCGGGCTACAGCCACATGCAGTCGCCCCCCCCCGGTTCGGCGACTCTCTTTATGTCGCCGAACGGGGGGGCGATTCAATTTAATCGCTTAACGGGGCGGCGATTACATTTAATCGCCCAACGGTTACCAGATTCTTTATAAGTCGCTTTTTGGTGGGGCGACAAGCGTAAATCGCCCATTGGTTTGGCGACTCGAGCCTATTTGTGTAAAAAATTTTGTCGCGGGTATATTTCTGTATTTTCGAATAAAAAATGGGTTATTCGTACAAAAAATTCGAGGGCCGGCAAAAAAACTCTAGGCTCGAATCAAAATTACTTTAATTAAAATAGTTATTAAGTTTAAAATTAAAATAAATCAATTTCAAATAAAAATAGGTTAATAAGACTAGGCTGTGATCGTTTCGGCTTCAGCTTCTCGCTTATTTTTCACTATTCATAAATTTCGTCTTTTTTGAACTTTTGGCTTTTTTGAGCTTTTTTGCTGGTTCTTTTTTCCCGTATTTATTTGTATTATACGTAATGGGCTAACATATTTTTTAATTTTTTTAAATTTAATTATGCTAAATAAGTCTCTGTCAGCTACAGTGTTTTTTCAGCCAGCTACAGTGCGTTTCAGCCATAAGCCACAAAAAAGCACAAATGATCACCACCTTCGTTAGCTCGAATTTGAAATAAATATTTAAACGATAAACAAAATGATTTATGTTAAACTATGCCAATTTCGACAGAAACTTGATAATAGCTCGTTAAGCTCAATAACCAACTCTAGATGTGACTGAAATTTTGTTGAAATTTCAACAAGTCGAGAGCTTTTATGAGCCAAACCTTCGGTCAGTGGGGCTGTTATTTTCAATAGTGGCTTATGACTAAAACTGTTATGTTCTTTTTAGCTGATGGCTTATAGCTGAAGCCGTTGTGTTCTTTTTAGCTGATGGTTTATAGTTGAATCTGTTATGTTTTTCAGATCGATGGTTTGCGGCTTATTTCTATTTTCTCATTCGAAGAGGATGGTGAACTGCCATTCCGGAAACACACTCCGCGTATTTTGTACTAATTTATTCGAAGGACACCGCCGGCTGATGCGCATTTGGTTACATGATGCATAACTTATACAACTGGGCATATATAGCCATGTACATGTAGTCGTACATAACTGTGCGTACGAGGGCGAGGCCATTGGCGGCAGGTGCCTGCCGCCCGGTGGGGGGATGGCAGGCATGCTTGCCATCTGGTAAGGGGGCGGCAGGTGAATAATTAGCCGACTTAATTGTCGTAGCTACACTCGACCTCAGTGCTAGAAGACCTGTGTGATCAGAGATGCAGTCGAGGTGCTGTGGTCGTAGCCAGTAGTCGAACACTGTGGTCGTAGCGAGTGGTCGTAGCCTGTGGACAAACACTACGGTTGTAGCCAGTGGTCGTAGCCCGTGGTTGTAGCCTGTGGTCAAACACCATGGTTGTAGCCAGCGGTCGTAGCTCGTGGTCATAGCATGTGGTTGTGCGTGTGGTCGTAGCCTATGATCGTAGCTAGTGGTCGTAGCCTGTGATCGAACACTGCGGTCGTAGCCAGTGGTCGTAGCCCATGGTCATATCTTGTGGTTGAACATCGCAGTCCTAGCCAGTGGTTGTAGCTCGTGGTCGTAACCTGTGGTAATAGGCAGTGGTCGTAGCGCATGGTCATAGCCTGTGATCGAAGCCTGTGGTCGTAGCCCGTGGTCATACCCAGTGGTCGTAGTCCGTGATCGAACACTACGGTCGTAGCTAGTGGTAGTAGCCCGTAATCGTAGCCTGTGGTCAAACACCGTGGTCGTAGCCTGTGGTCGAACATCGTGGTCCTAACCAGTGGCCGTAACTCGTGGTCGTAACCTGTGGTCCTAGCCAGTGGTCGTAGTGCGTGGTCGTAGCTCGTGGTCGTAGCCAGTGGTCGTAGCCCGTAGTCGTAGCTCGTGGTCGTAGCGTGTGGTCGTAGCCCGTGGTGGTAGCCTGTGATCGTAGTCCGTGGTCGTAGCCAGTGGTAGCCAGCGATCGTAGCTTGTGGTCGTAGCCCGTGGTTGTAGCCAGTGGTCGAACATTGTGGTCGTAGCCAGCGGTCGTATCCTGTGGTCAAAGCCAGTGGTCGAAGATGGTTGTCGTAGCTAGTGGTCGAAGACAGTGGTCGTAACTAGTGGTCAAAGACTGTGGTTGTAGCCAGTGGTCGTAGCTAGT
Organism: Dendrocalamus latiflorus; assembly: GCA_017311315.1. Classification (NCBI taxonomy): domain Eukaryota; kingdom Viridiplantae; phylum Streptophyta; class Magnoliopsida; order Poales; family Poaceae; genus Dendrocalamus; species Dendrocalamus latiflorus. The sequence continues at coordinate 16,674,974 of CM029649.1, read as the reverse complement.
GGTCATAGCCGGTGGTCGTAGTCAGTGGTCGTAGCCAGTGGTCGTAGCCCATGGTCGAACACTACGGTTGTAGCCAATGGTTGTAGCTCGTGGTCGTAGCCTGTGGTCGTAGCCAGTGGTCATAGCGTGTAGTCAAAGACGGTGGTCATAGCCGATGGTCGTAGCCTATGGTCGTAGCGAGTGGTTGTAGCCTGTGGTGGTAGCACGTGGCCGTAGTGAGTGGTCGTAGCACGCGGTCGAAGACAGTGGTCGTAGTCCATGGTCATAGCACGTGGTCGTAGCGTGTGGTCGTAGCGCGTGGTCGTAGCTCATGGTCGTATCCCATGGTCGTAGCCTGTGGTCGTAGCGCGTGGTCGTAGCCTGTGGTCGTAGCTCATGGTCGCAGCCTGTGGTCATAGCGCGTGGTCGTAACCAGTAGTCGTAGTGCGTGGTCGAACACTGTGGTCGTAGCCAATGGTCATAGCGTGTGGTCATAGTCAGTAGTCGTAGTGCATGGTTGTAGCTCGTGGTCGTAGCACGTGGTCGTAGCCAGTGGTCGTAGCGTGTGGTCGTAGCGCGTGGATGTAGCCTGTGGTCATAGCGTGTGGTCGTATCCTGTGGCCATAGCGCGTGGTCATAGCCAGTGGTCGTAGCGCGTGGTTGAACACTGTGGTTGTAGCACGTGGTTGTAGCCTATGGTCGAAGACGGTGGTCGTAGCCCGTGGTCGTAGCCATTGGTCCTAGCGCTTGGTCGTAGCACGTGGTCGTAGCCTGTGGTTGTAGCTCGTGGTCATAGCGCATAGTTGTAGCTCATGGTCGTATGCTGTGGTCGTAGCTAGTGGTCGTAGACTGTGGTCGTAGCCAGTGGTCAAAGACAGTAGTCATAGCCTAGGCTACAACAATGTTTTTTTTTGTTTCTTGATGCGCTTCCCACTGGTTTGCTAGGAAACAGTATGTATATTCATACGTTCATATGTGCACACACACACACACACGCAAGAACTGGAGGCTGTTGTGATGATTATATCAAATCTGAGTACTTTTACAAGGACTGCCTCTCTCTCCATTGGTTTATGTGGGAGGCGATATACTGCTCTCATACATGCATGCATATACACATACACTCAAGTACTCAGAATCTCAGTATTGGCAATGACAACTTCCTGTTAAGCGAATATTGCTATGTATGATGGTGATATGATGTTTATTTATATCATAATACGCTAAGCACCTCCAGTTCCATTGACTCTTTTGCTGCTGCTGTTGTAGCTATCTATATTTGTTTTGTTTCCTCTAGAGTATGCTGTGAACTGGTATTTTTAGAGTAAGGCATACATGTTAAAAGAGTTAGGATGAACATACTGAAGTGATGACTTACCTCTATCTTCTTTTAATAAAAAAATTGGGAGGCTAAAACAATGTTTTTTTCATTTCTTAAAAATTGGTCCATCATCAAATGTTTTTCTTTGTTAATATTTCATAAACTATAAGACATGTGTTTCTCCTACATATCCATGTCTATTGAATGTTTTTGTTCCATAGCAACGCACATGCACTCAACTAGTATGTATATATATGTATGTATGTATGTATGTATGTATGTATGTATGTATATATGTATGTATATATATGTGTGTGTATGTATATATATATATATATATATATATATATATATATATATATATATATATATATATATATGTGTGTGTGTGTGTGTGTGTGTGTGTGTGTGTGTGTGTGTGTGTGTGTGTGTATGTATATATATATATATAGCATTTTTTAACTCGATCTAAAGCTCTTTGTTACGCATTCACTGTGGGATAAAAGTGTAGCCAGGTGACACCAACTAGGAAATCAGAGGTTACGGTCAAGCGATCACACGTGATAGTTGATGGCTTCTGCTTACGACCACGAGGTGTGGTCGATGTCTGCTGATGTACGACCATGAGGTGTGGTCAAGGGCTTCCAACTTACGACCACGATGTATAGTCGATGGCTTCCGACTTATGACCATGAGGTATGATCGATGTTTGCTGACGTACGACCACAAGGTGTCCTCGATGGCTTCTGACGTATGACGACGAGGTGTGCTCAATGCCTCCCGACCTACGACCCCGAGGTGTGGTCGAGGTCTTCTAACTTACAACCACGATCGATGATCGACCGCTGCCTACTTACGACCACATGGGATGGTCGCCCGCTCCCGACCTACTATCACGCGCGATAGTTGATGGCTTCCGACTTACGACCACGAGGTGTGGTCGATGTCTTCTGACTTACGACCACGAGAGATGGTCGATGCCCACTGATGTACAACCAGGAGGTGTGGTCGAGGGCTTCGGACTTACGACCATGATGTGTAGTAGATGGCTTCTGACTTACGACGATGAGGTGTGGTCGATGGCTGCTGATGTACGACATGAGGTGTCCTAGATGTTTTCCGACATATGACGACGAGGTGTGCTTGATGCCTCCCGACCTACGACCCCGAGGTGTGGTCGAGGTCTTCTGACTTACAACCATGATCAATGATCGACCGCTGCCTACTTACGACCACTAGGGATGGTCGCCCGCTCCCGACCTACTATCACGCGCGATAGTCAATGACTTCTGACTTACGACCACGAGGTGTGGTCGATGTCTTCTGACTTACAACCACGAGAGATGGTCAATGTCCACCGATGTACAACCAAGAGGTGTGGTCAAGGGCTTCCGACTTACAACCACGATGTGTAGTAGATGGCTTCCGACTTACGACCATGAGGTGTGGTCGATGGCTGCTGACGTACGACCACGAGGTATCCTAGATGGCTTCCGACATACGACGACGACGTGTGGTCGATGCCTCCCGGCCTACGACCCTGAGGTGTGGTTGGGGTCTTCCAACTTATGACCACGATCGATGGTCAACCACTGCCTACTTACGACCACCAAGGATGGTCGCTCGCTCCTGACCTACGATCACGCGCGATAGTCGACGGCTTCCGACTTACAACCACGAGCGATGGTCGATGTCTACCGATGTACGACCATGAGGTGTGGTCGAGGGCTTCCGACTTACGACGACAATGTGTAGTCGATGACTTTTGACTTACAACCACGAGGTGTGGTCAATGTCTTTCGAAGTATGACCACGAGGTGTGGTCGATGCCTCCCAACCTACGACTCCAAGGTGTGGTCGAGGTCTTCTGACTTATGACCATGATCAATGGTCGACCACTGCCTACTTACGACCACCAGGGATGGTCACCCGCTCTCGACCTATGATCACGCATGACAGTCGATGGCTTCCGACTTACGACTATGAGGTGTGGTCGATGTCTGCCAACATACGACCACGAGGTGTCCTCGATGGCTTCCGACGTACGAAGATGAGGTGTGGTCGATGCCTCCCGACCTACGACCTCGAGATGTGGTCGAGGTCTTCTGACTTACGACCACGATCGATGGTCGACCGCTGCCTACTTACGACCACCAGGGATGGTCGCCCGCTCTCGACCTATGATCATGCGTGATAGTCGATGGTTTCCGACTTACGACTATGAGGTATGCTCGATGTCTGACGACATACGACCACGAGGTGTCCTCGATGGCTTCCGACGTATGACGATGAGGTGTGGTCGATGCCTCCCGACCTACAACCCCGAGGTGTGGTCGAGGTCTTCCGACTTACGACCATGATCGATGGTCGACCGCTGCCTACTTATGACCACCAGGGATGGTCGCTCGCTCCTGACCTACGATCACGTGTGATAGTCGACGGCTTTTGACTTACAATCATGAGGTGTGGCCGATGTCTTCCGACTTAGGATCACGAGTGATGGTTGATGTATTCTGACTTACAACCAAAAGATGTGGTCGAGGGCTTCTGACTTACGATCACGAGTAATGGTCGATGTATTCCGACTTACGACCACGAGCGATGGTCGATGTATTCCGGCATACGACTGCGAGGTGTTCTCGATGGCTTCTGACTTACGACCACGAGGTGTGCTCGAGGACATTTGACGTACGACAATGAGGTGTTCTCAATGGCTTCCGACGTTCTCATCAATGAAGGAAATTTGATGCATTAGCCAAACATGCCGAAAGCAGCATGACTGAAACTGATTTTACTTTCCCTTGAGACACCAATGATTAGATTATGGTTATTAAAAATGTGATATTGTATGGAACTTATTTTCCGTTGCAACGCACGGGTATACAAATAGTAAATCCCAATAGTGAGGCATCCGTGTAGCCGTGTTCTTGGTCGCCTCTAGGACGAGAACCCAACATTTTAACGAGGTTCAGGGGGCAATCCATCTCAACAATGGCATGCATATATGAACTTGTTTGCTATAGTCGACATGCCCAGGCTTAATTTTTGTCCTACGTACGTCGCTACCTTCTAAGTAGGGAGGTATATATATTTTCCCTGATTGATTAAGTAGGATGTCATTTAAACACCAGCTTAATCGGAGTATCCAATTAGGTTGGTGGGCCCTCAAACCCGGTCCAAATCGACGCGACGCATGCATGCATGCCCGCGCGCGCGGGAGGGGGTCTCGGAATAACCACCGAGGCAACCGCCAGCTCCGGGCAACCGCGCAACCGCGCGCAACCGCCGGCGCGACGCATACAGTGCTACTTGTACACCACCACCCTCAACCCATGGCCGGGGCCCCACTCGCAGTCTCTCTCTATCTCCCCCAACACCAACGCACGCTACGTGCCCTCACGTACACCAGTGAGCGAACAACCATGCAGGCGGTGAGGCCGTCGGCGAGGGAGGACGACCTGCAGGCGCAGGCGCAGGATGTGAAGGAGGAGGTGAAGGGGGAAGTGGTGAAGGCGGAGGAGGAGGCGGCGCCGGAGGAGAAGGAGGTGGCGGTGGTGGGAGAGGAGAAGGCCGACGAGGTGGTGGAGGCGGAGGCAGGGGCGTCGGCGAAGAAGAACCGGATCCAGGTGTCCACCAACAAGAAGCCGCTCTACTTCTACGTCAACCTCGCCAAGGTACACAAACATCCGAATTAATTAATTTCTAACGAAATTATTATTTTTTCTTTTGATTTAGAACAAAGTCAAGCAGTTTTACTTGATAGGGACATGATGAATGAATCGTACTGTAATGGTTGTTTTTTCATAGATTCTTGCATTTGATCGAGAAAAATGGTTGATGAACTTACTTAGAACAAAACAAGAAAAAAAAAGATAATGAGCCAAAGTTTTTTTAAAAAACATTAAACTAATGGATTGGTTTGGTTTTCAGTTCATGAACTAAGAAGTAAATAAAAAAAACTTCCATCTTTTCATTTCACATTTACCCTGCATGAAGAATCGACCAAGGATATGTTTTATTCATTCCTTGACGTTCGCTTCGTGGTTTTGTAATTTCATGAATCCTTTGTTTAAAATAGATTGAATTACTAGGGTATCTAAATCCATATTACTATTGGCTTCAGAGGTATATGCAGAACTACGATGAGGTTGAACTCTCTGCTCTGGGGATGGGTAATGCTTCTTACCTCACATTAGAGTATTTTACTCCTTGTTCTTTTCCTTCTGATGCATGCAGATCTGACATTCTGTTCAGAAGTGGCATGCATTCTTTTTACTGCCTCTTATGTTATGCTTAAATTATAGTTTCCCTTATTACGTTCATAGTTAACTGTATCTTTCTGAGGCATTTTTGGTTCCAGCCATTGGCACTGTTGTGACTGTTGCTGAAATCCTCAAGAACAATGGCCTTGCCACTGAAAAAAGTAAGCACCATAACTATTATATAACGTCTGAATAATCAAACCTTTTCTCATATCACACTACTAAACCACTCTTAATTTTCTTTCTTTCTTTCTTCTTCCGTCCAGACATCCTGACATCAACCATTGGCACAAGAGACGAGTCAAAGGGGCGGCTCGTCCGTAAAGCCAAGGCAAGATTGGTCTTAATTTGTTGCCCTCCATCTCTCCTTCTTCCTGAACTCATGGCACCTATGTATCTGAATCCATATATAACGCCTTCATTCTCTGTTAATGTTCTTGGTTTCAGATTGAGATTCTGCTGTGTAAATCAGAGAACTTCAATAGCATCATGTCCAGCAAAAAATCGGACCGCCCGAAATCCGCCGACAAAGAAATCAAGGTCTGATCAACCCCTGTGCCTCCCTCCCTGTCCAGAGGTTGACACCATGCTTGAGACAGTGAGAGGCAGCACCAATGTGATTTACTAGTAATTAGGTAACCTTAATTAGTCCTTGTTAAGGAGAGAGATGGAACATAACTTGTGAGGCGTGCTGCAGGCAAAGATGTGTCTGTCTGTCTCCCCTTGCTGCTGTGATGTTCCAACTGAAACCTGCAACAATGCAACACTTTCAACTGCATCCGTATGAGATGATGATGAAATGGCTGTAGATTTGATCTTCAGCCACTAAGGCTGGGAGTAGTATTCCTAAAAGCATCTTACCTTTTTCAGTTTGTTGTACCTTTTGCTCATGTAATGAAGCATTTGGACAGACAGACAGATCACTATTATAATGGAAGGGGTTTATATAATCGTGCTGCTTCTGCGAGTGAATTAATTTGTGCAAATTTGCTTAATTTTTGTAGGATGATTACTACAATCAGAGGGGCGAATAATTGTTGCCGCCTTTTTGAAGTCTCCAAATGGTCGGTGAAGCTTTCGATTGCTCAAAGATCAATCTTCTAAACAGATGTCCAACGTACGACCACTTGATCAACCGTTTTGCTCGAGCACCCACACGATCGATTGATTTGTTTGACCATTTCGCCTAATCACTTTGCTCGTCGTCGTATGATCCAAACCACCAACAATCACCAACACATTTCAAACAAATCAAGAACCAGATTAATTCAAGACTATCTTTATTACTGGAATTTTGTGGATTTACAAAGTACCCTCACTAGCACCCTTAAAAATCTTCTCAACGAAAGCCCTCTCAAAACCGCATTAAAAATTTTTCTCAAAAGCCACCCATTAGCCCTTAGCCCCTCCTTGCTTTTATAGGCTCCCAACCATGTCCGACTCAAATATGAACATAAAACTCTATCTGTACCTTAAATCAAGGGATTTGAAAACCTTCTGAACACAGGTTTTATTTAAACTCTCAATCTTCTTAGTTATGGACACCATCCACAACTCCTAACCCAACACGTGATGAAGCCTCCAGGATAGCACCTCCTGTATCTTCATCACACATCATGTAGTAGCATACTCTTGCCACTATAAGAGCTAATCTAAGTCTAAGTATGAATCATTAGGCTTAACCCTAGATCAAAGCATGAACACGTAAAATAAATCCTTAGAGCAGAAGCATAATAGACTTACCCGAACTGGAGGAGGCCATCTTGAGGTGCTCGGTTGATGAAGTGGAGAAGGTCAGCCGGGGACGACGGAGTCGTGGATAGTGGCGGAAGAGGTCCGGCCTTCGTTCACCGTAGCGCCCGTAATAGATCGGGTTTGTGCGGGTTCTTTTGGGGCTTGAACAACTCGTGTGTTAGCCCTGCCGAAACCCTAAGTCCTTTAATATGGCGCTAGGTGACCGGGACTGAAACCAATGAGTTGTTTGCCGTCTCCGATCAAGACGCGCGAGTGGAGGCGTGCCTCCCTGAAATCTCGGAGTTAGTTAGCCGAGATCAACCCAACATTCTCCCCTTTGATCGTAAGGCTAACATGATAAGCCCATTATCGATAAAACAACATACCAAGACAATGTGTTGCATGGCCAATTAAGTGTCGTACAACCCCAGTACCTATAGTGTACTATCCTATCTAGAAATGGATAATCATTATACTTAATGGGAGTTAGTTTGCTTTAAGGTCCTTTTATCCAGAATCAGAGGCTTTCTAATAAACCCATGCCGACAACATGATCATGAAAGATGTTGGTGGTAAGCCTTTAGTAAGCGCATCCGCAAGCATTAACTTAGTACTAATATGCTTGATACTTATGGTTTGATCTTGGATTCTATCTTTCACAACATGATACTTAATGTCAATGTGTTTGGCAGCACCACTTGACTTATTGTTTTTTGCATAAAAGACTGCGGGTTCATTATCGCAGTATAAGGTGAGTGGTTTAGAGATGATGTCTACCACTCTAAGTCCCGGGATAAAGTTCTTAAGCCATACAGCCTGCCCGGTAGCCTCATAACATGCCACAAACTCAGCTTGCATCGTTGAAGATGCCGTAAGGGTTTGTTTGGTGCTTTTCCACGAGATAGCTCCTCTAGCGAGTGTGAAGATATAACCTGACGTGGATTTCTTAGTATCAACACATCCCGTAAAATCTGAATCTGAATAACCAATAACTTCAAGGTTATCAGAAAATTTATATGTGAGCATGAAATGGTTAGTAGCTTGCATATAACGCAAAGCTTTCTTAACGGCCTTCCAATGGTCCGGTCCTGGATTTGACTGATATTTGCCTAGCATCCCGGTTACAAAAGCTAAATCAGGGTGTGTACATATTTGAGCATACATAATGCTTCCGACAGCTGAAGTATAAGGAACCGACTTCATCTGATCAGTTTCATATTGGTTCCTTGGACATTGAAATGTTCCAAACTTATCGCCCTTAATAATAGGAGCAGGTGAGCCAGAGCACTTATGCATATTGTATCTCTTCAGTACTCTGCAATGTATGCCTTCTGAGATAATCCTAATATTCCTTTGGACCTATCTCGGTGAATTTCAATGCCAAGAGCATAGGAGGCATCACCGAGATCCTTCATATCAAAATTAGATGAAAGAAATCTCTTGGTCTCAAACAGCATGTCCTTATCACTGCTGGCCAATAGGATATCATCCGCATATAGTACTAAGATGGTGAATTTACTCCCCTTGAACTTAACATATATGCAATTATCAACTTCATTTTCTTTAAAACCAAAACTCCTTATGATCTTATCGAATTTAAGGTACCACTGCCTCGACGCTTGTTTTAAGCCATAAATGGATTTCTTAAGTCAACATCCCATATGCTCTTTGCCTTCCACGACAAAACCTTCCGGTTGAGCCATGTAAACATTCTCTTGCAAGTCGCCATTAAGAAATGCCGTCTTAACATCCATCTGATGCAGCTCTAAATCATAATGAGCTACAAGAGCCATAACAATTCTGAATGAATCTTTAGTTGAGACAGGAGAAAAGGTGTCATTATAGTCAATCCTCTCTCTTTGTGAGAAGCCTTTTGCTACGAGCCTTGCTTTGAACCTTTCAATATTTCCCTTAGAGTAATGCTTGGTTTTGTAGACCCATTTACAACCTACTGTTTTGACTCCGTCAGGAATTTCTACTAAGTCCCATACATCATTAGTGCTCATAGACTTTAGTTCATCCTCCATGGCTTCAATCCATTTAGAAGAATGTTCACTCATCATGGCCTCCTTATAAGAGGTGGGATCATCTACCTTCCCTATATCATTAACATCCTCATTTATATAGACAGCATAATCATTTGGGATAGCAGATCTTCTCTCCCGCTGTGATCTTCTAAGAGGTTCACTAGTTATTTCAGAAGACTGCTGAGGCTCTTCATTAGGTATAACATCAGGAATTTCAGAGACCTCAACAGTGGGTGCAACAACAGTATTCTCTACTGGAGGTGCAACCGCCTGAGGCACAAGAATAAAGGTCTCTGAGATGAGCGGTGTAGGAACATAAACCCGCTTCTCCTCAAGATCTATTTTCCTGGGCTCCAGGTTCTCGTTATTTTCTAAGAACATAGCGTGCCTTGTTTCTACAAACTTAGTTATCCTATCAGGACAATAAAAGCGATACCCTTTGGATCTCTCAAGGTACCCAATAAAATGGCAACTTACTGTCTTAGGGTCTAATTTCTCAATGTGTGGATTAAATAACTTAGCTTCAGCACGATAACCCCACACTCATAAATATTTCATACTCGGTTTCCTCCCAGTCCATAATTCATAAAGTGTTTTAGGTACTGATTTACTGGGAACCCGATTAAGAATATGTGCGGCTGTCTTTAGTGCTTCCATCCACAAGCCAATTGGTAAACTAGAATGGCTAAGCATGCTCCGTACCATATCCATAAGTGTACAGTTACGTCTCTCAGCCACTCCATTCTGCTGAGGTTCACCCGGCATAGAATACTGGGCAACGATGCCATTTTCCTGAAGGAACTTAGCGAAAGGGCCAAGAATTTGCCCATAAGAGGCATGTCTTTCATAATATTCTCCCCCACGATCCGATCTTACCACTTTAATTCTTAGGTTGTGCTGATTTTCAACTTCAGCCTTAAATATCTTAAATTTATCAAGTGATTCAGATCAGTCTTTAATGGGAAAGATATAACCATAACGGGAGAAATCATCAGTGAATGTGATGCATGTATCAAAACTATCCACTGATGTCACAGGAAAAGAACCACAAATATCAGTATGAATTAATTCTAATAGTCATGTGCTGCGAATGGCTCCCTTAATTTGCTTAACATATTTTCCTTTAATGCAATCAATGCAGTGGTCTGAGTCAGAGAAATCTAATGGGTGGAGAATTTCTTCTTTAATGAGATGCTCCATTCTCCCCCTTGAAATGTGGCCTAAACGACAGTGCCACAGTTTCGAAGAAGTCTCATCATTCTTTTTATGCTTAGCATCACACACATTAAAAGATACAGGAGATTCATTAATTGAAAGCATATAGAGTTTGTCTTGTCTAAAGGCAAGACCAACATCATTTGAATTAAACTTAATAATACATTTATTGTCACCAAAAATACATTTAAACCCTTCATCGTCCAATAAAGAAACTAAAATCAAATTCCTCCTGATAGAAGGAACATAAACTACATTATTAAGACGAAGTATGAAGCCGCTATTTAAAGCTAATGAAACAGATCCAACTGATTCAACTTCGACTTCCTTTCCATCAGCGACTCTAAGACTTCGCTCCCCCTTTCTTAGTGTTTTCGCGGTAAGGAATCCCTGTAAAGAGTTGGTAACGTGCACAGTTGCACCAGAGTCAATCCACCAAGAACTAAGGGAAAAATCAGCATAAAGAGTTTCATCAATGAATGTTATTGTATCATTACCCCTTTTGGCGAGCCACTGTAGGAAACCAGCACAATCCTTCTGGAAATGCCCTGGCTGCTTGCAGAAATGACATTCCCCCCTTTAGGTGCTCCAGCGGGAGCAACATGAGGCTTAGGTGCATTGTGCACTTTAGGCCCTGACTTATCTGAGTTAGGGGAGAACTGCAGCTTCTTCTTGGATTTGAAGTCTCCTTGGAGCTTCCTTTTAGAGCCACCAACATGAAGAGCAAAATCCTTTTTTTCTGTTCTTATTCTCTCTTCCTCCTAGACACACATGGCGATCAAATTGCTCATGCTCCATTTTTCTTTCTGGGTATTGTAATTAATCTTAAAAGCCGTGTACTCAGAAGGAAGAGAGGTCATAATAAAATGGACAAGGAAACCATCAGATATTGCCATGTCCATGCCCTTGAGTTTTTCTGCCATATCGGTCATCATCATGATATGCTCTCTTATGCTGCCGGACCCATCATACTTAGTGGTTAAGAGCCTCTGAATCAAAGTACTGGCATAAACTTTAGTAGAGCCTTTGAATTTCTCCTCGATTGAAGCCAAGTACTCCTTAGCATTTTCGGAATCGGGGATTGCTCCCCTAATCCCGACTGAAATAGAGGTCTTCATAATCATTAGTGATAAGCAGTTAGACAGCTCCCATTTTCAACATTAGCCTCATAAGTGATAAGCAGTTAGACAGCTCCCATTTTTCAACATTAGCCTCATAAATTTTCTTTTTCTCATCAAAATTCTCCTCACCTTCGGTGGGAGGAATGGGAATGGTTACCCTTAAGGCATAGTCAAGGTCCAAAACTCCAAGAACAACTTGAATTCTTTCTTTCCATGTGTGAAAATTGCTCCCCGTGAGCTGCTCAATGTTATCAATAGTGGCGGCAACATTTGAAGCATTAAGTGCTGAATTTCAAAATACAAGGCAAAAATTAGAAATATCATAAAGATATATATTGCATGCAATTAACCCCACGTTGGTCTGATTAATAACATGCAAAACTACAGTTCTAATTCATATCACCGTTGGGCAGAAAATGAAAAGAACTTAATAATTTTATATGGCGACACATGATTACAAACAACGTTGGTCAAAATGTAACCATATGCATACATAATGCCAAAACAAAAAAAAATCTCCAATTAAAATATCTCGTTGGTTCAATTTTAATTAGAGACAATACATGCTAATATGGCAATGATACAATTAATTTGGGCCACTGAAATTGATTAAACCAGTGCATAAAAGAAATACGTAAAGCATAAGAAAATGCACTGGAAAAAACAAAAAAGAAAAAAAATACTATTTGCAGCCGGCCCTGAAGGAAAACAGCCCAAAAGCATCGGTCAGCCCAAAAATACATGGCCCAAATAACTGCGCAGCCCAAAAACAAAAATGCGCATAGGTGGCCCACAAAAATTGCGTAGCCCAAATACTGCAGATGGCCTCAAAATGCTCACTCGGCCCAACAGAGAATGCGCACGTGGGGCCCAAAACACTGTGCGGCCGAAAATCCCACACGCAGCCCAAACAAATGGTCGGCCCGAAAGAATCCGCCCGAAAAATCCCGCGCACGGGCTGAAAATCATGCGCGAGCAAGCGACGACCCAAAAAACACCAGCGCGACCCATTCACGTGCGTGGGGTAGATGGCCGAAAACGGCCCAAAATTCCCGCGTGGCCCAAATTCCCGCACGCCCGTGACTCATGCCCGCTGTCGGATGAAATCTAACGGCCGAGCGCGCGCGGCGAGAATTAAGCCCCGAAGCCCTAACCCTAGATGGCATTCGTCCCGTCGGCGGCGGCGCGTTCGCGGGAGGTGACAGCGCGGCGTCTGGCAACAGCACTCGCGCGGGGAAAGGCGCGCTCGCAAAAGCCGTAAGATCCCGATCTAATTTTTTTGGTTTGCCGCCGATCTAAAATCTATTTGGTTGATTTGGGTTTTTAGGGTTCGAGTGGGTTTGATATTGGGGATTTTCTTTAGGATTTGCAAAAGAAAATCATAATCCCCTCCTTCTAATTTCTAACCGGGCCATTAAGCCTTAGATCCGAAACATTAATTTATGAATCCGAGTTACAATATAAGAGCTAATCTAAGTCTAAGTATGAATCATTAGGCTTAACCCTAGATCAAAGCATGAACACCTAAAATAGATCCTTAGAGCGGAAGCATAATAGACTTACCCGAACTGGAGGAGGCCATCTTGAGGTGCTCGGTTGATGAAGTGGAGAAGGTCGGCCGGGGACGACGGAGTCGTGGACGGTGGCGGAAGAGGTCCGGCCTTCGTTCACCGTAGCGCCCGTAATAGATCGGGTTTGTGCGGGTTCTTTTGGGGCTTGAACAACTCGTGTGTTAGCCCTGCCGAAACCCTAAGTCCTTTTATATGGCGCTAGGTGACCGGGACCGAAACCAATGAGTTGGTTGCCGTCTCCGATCAAGACGCGTGAGTGGAGGTGTGCCTCCCTGAAATCTCGGAGTTGGTTAGCCGAGATCAACCCAACAGCCACCTCCTTCTTTGCCTCGCAATACTCCTTAGCAAAGTGCCCGTACTCTTGGCAATTGTAGCAGCGTATCATGGTTTTGTCAAACTTTCTTCGACAACCACCACAGCTAGAGCCGCCTGAGGAGCCCTTTCCTTTTCACTTTGACGATCGAGTCTCCTACTCAGCCTTGGTGAGTAGCAGATGCTCCTCGTCCCCCTTCTTGCGCTTGCGAATGCGCTCCTCATACACTTTGAGGTGGCTAATTTCCTCTTCAAATGGCATGGTATCCATATCGAAAAATTGCTCAATTGCAGCAACATCCTGCAAAAACTTATCAGGAGCTGAATCAAGCAACTTCTTGATGAGTGCGATATCCTCCAGGGTGGTGCCAAGACCACTAAACATGCTCGCTAGCCCACTGATCTTGCCAGCAAACTCATCGATGGAGTCGCATTGCTTCATGTGCAGGGCCTCGAATTCACTTTTCATGGTCTGCTGCCGTGCCTTCTTTACTCGGTCAGCCCTGAGATACCACGTCTTCAAGTTTTCCTATGCCTTCTTAGCTATCTTCTTCTTGGCAACCTGGTGGAGCACATCTTTGGGAATGGCCTAAAATATGCACGCAAGTGCCATCTTGTCCTTCCTCCTTTCCATGACCACTCCGGCCATGGGTTCAACCACCTCCCAGATGTCCCGTGCCTCCATACATCTATCTTGATCGCCTAGGTGGAGTAGTTGGAGGTGGTGAGCAACGGGTACTAGAGAGAAACACCTCCCTCCCTCATCGATCGTGCCACCAGTTGCTCAGTGATGGACATCTTGTTGAAGCGAAGGAACTTGGGTATACACCAAGCTCTGATACCAAATGTTGGAACACAGCACTAGGATCACACACAATTTACGCGTGGACACACACTACATGGAGAAGACGTATGAACACAGAGACATGGAGAGAAGTTTTCCCGACGCGAACTCAACTTGCATCGCTTTTCCTCCTTTTTATCTTCTTATTCAACTTATTCAACATATTACATGGCTTATATAGACACACCTAAGCATCACATACAAGCCACTACACCTACACGACTCTGACCCTGACAACGACTACCTACTTCCGACTACTGCGCACGTTGCGCACTGAGATACGACTAGGTCATTCCACAACTGCTATAGTGACCGGACGCGCAGTGACAAGCCACACACATCTTCGGTCGCGCACGAACGCTACAATGACAGGCTGCACACGTCTTGTCTTCGACCGCGTCTCTGACCATGCCTTGCCTTCGACCGCGTCTCTGACCACGCCTTGTCTTCGACCGCGTCTCCAACCACTGTAGCACTCGGACACACCAACGGGTACTAGAGAGAAACACCTCCCTCCCTCGTCGATCGTGCCATCGGTTGCTCAGTGATGGACATCTTGTTGAAGCGAAGGAACTTGGGTATACACCAAGCTCTGATACCAAATGTTGGAACACAACACTAGGATCACACACAATTTACCCGTGGACACACACTACATGGAGAAGACGTATGAACATAGAGACATGGAGAGAAGTTTTCTCGACGCGAACTCAACTTGCATCGCTTTTCCTCCTTTTTATCTTCTTATTCAACTTATTCAACATATTACATGGCTTATATAGACACACCTAAGCATCACATACAAGCCACTACACCTACACGACTCTGACCCTGACAACGACTACCTACTTCCGACTACTGCGCACGTTGCGCACTGAGATACGACTAGGTCATTCCACAACTGCTATAGTGACCGGCCGCGCAGTGACAAGCCACACACATCTTCGGTCGCGCACGAACGCTACAGTGACAGGCTGCACACGTCTTGTCTTCGACCGCGTCTCTGACCATGCCTTGTCTTCAACCGCGTCTCCGACCACGCCTTGTCTTTGACCGCGTCTCCAACCATTGTAGCACTCGGACACACCAATTGCTACGACCACTGCAGTTACAACCACTGTAGCACATGGACATATCGACTGCTATGACCACTGTAGCTATGACCACACAGACTGGTCATATATGAGTTTCATGAATCCTCGATATGAGAGATGAGCTCTAATTGATTTTGTGTTGGGAGATATGAGCATTTGATGCTGATTTGTACATGTCCACGATATCCTTTTTTTGCTTGTTCAGAGACGAGACGTTGCTAGTTGTTCTGAAAGAGACAATGTAAGAAGTTCAAAGATACCGGTTGTTCTGATAGTTCATAGATATGGTTTGTAATGATAGTTTAGAGAGAAGATGTTCTTTGATTTGGAATGGCACTTTGCATTCCTTTGAATATGTTATTTCTTTTTTTCTGGGTGGGGTGGGGGGGGGGGCTAGTAAATATTATCTGCAAGAATCAAAGTGATGTACTGATTGAACATGTTTACGACATTGAATAAAACCTAAATTTGTGCGCGTATAACTCTTTTCAAATCATGTTCCCAACTGGCACCAGTAGCAAGGTGCTATGATTGTTTCAGATGCATGGATAGGCTTTATTATTAACATGATATGCAGAGCATTCAAGTCCTATGAAATTTCCAGAGAAATTTCAGATATTTGTGTACAAATAGAAATGAGTAAGATACAAATAGAATTGAAGTGTTAAATCCAGAGGATATCGTGGTCTATTTGTCTCCAATCCTTTCTTTCAGAGTTTTGGGAGCTAACCTCTAGCCAAACATTTTCCGGCAACTCCAGATTCTTAAAAAATTAGGAGTAGAAGCTTAAGAATAAGAAACTAAAAACTCTACCAAATAGACCCTGAGTCATACACAACGTGGACTTTTTTTTTAGATTTGACCAACGACCAACTTATAGCACGGTCAAATCAAATTCTAAATTTCCATTATATTACACAAGGCAGACAATCCAAGTCGTAGGTTGCATCAATTAAAAAAAATAGATGGTCAAGATATTTTCTTCTCATATGAATGTGATTAATCTAGGTTTTTACGTTCTAGGCATAGATAAAGATATTAAATTTTAAAGTTATACTTATTTTCATTTATTTTTTATTCTGAATTTACAATTGTATTAGATAGAAACTATTTAATTTGTATTTTGAATTTCCTTCTATATGTAGAGCTAGCATGCATTACAACATATAGTTGGACATCCTTTCCAGCTTTTTATGTACCGATCGAGTTTTTTTTCCATGGATGTATTGCTTGCCAAAATCTTGTTTCATATTGTACTACAGCAAGTTATTTTTTTAGACGTACTTTGGCAAGTTAAACAGACATGCATTTGTGCATGCATGACTCCTATCCGTGCTACCAAAGTACTCACGCAATTATTTGTCACCGACCCATATCGAATTTTTGTACGGATAATCTATTTTTTATTCGAAATTACATAAATATACCTGCGAGAAATTTTTTTACAAAAATAGGCCCCAGTCGCCTAATGGTTCGGCGACTGGAGCCTTTCGCCCAACCAGACCGCGACACAACATTTGTTGCTGCACAGTGGAGCGACTGCATCTAGTCGCTCTACCGTACGGCGACTTACATGTTGTCGCCGTTTTGTTAGGCGACTAGCATGCAGTCGCCATCCCGTTAGGCGACTACATGTAGCCCCCGTGATTGTTTTGGATTTTGTGAATTTTGTAATGTTCAACTGGTAAAAAATATGGTGAAGTTGTAATAAAAGTTTATGTTTATTGTATATTGTAGGTGCGTAAAAAGTTTTAGAAACTTTTTTTTATGAAAGATTGAGTAGAGAACGATCGATACATACACTGTTAAGTGAGATAGTTTATGTGGGAAGAAGAGATGATAGACTTATGTAAATTTAAATAAACTTCATAATATAACTGCGAGTAACATACCGCATATGTTTTCATTACATGCATAACATATATAGCATCTGCAGCACGCCTCACTCGCCGTCCTGGTGTGCCCCGTCACCGCGCCCGCGTCCTCCCATACGGCCTCGCTTGGCCCTCCTCCGGTGCAACGGGTTAGGACGATCCGAAAAAGTAAAACGAGTAGGAGGGTGTCTATCCCGCTCCTGCGCTGGTGGAGTCAGCTGCACCCTCTGGCTGTGTGCCCTCCGGTGCACCGGGGAGGGCATTGCCAGAGAGAACCTCTGGTGCTGCGTCGGAGAACTGGTCCACATCGTCCTGGGCCGGGGAGACGCCAAGCTGCTGGTAAGTACCTGCAATAGTAATATCGTTAGTTCGTTGCATGTCGTCTTGGGATAAAAACGAGATCAGACGATGCGTACCTGAAGCTGGCGCCATCGAGGTAGGAGGAGGGGCGTGCACCCCCTACGTGTGGAAGGGGATGTGCTGACGATGCGTGAAGTGAGGTGGTGTAGGAGGCTGTGCCCAGGCTGAACCCCCTGCCTGCTCCGGGTGAGGTGGTGGAGGACGTGTCCACGTACTACCTCCGGAGTAGTGCCACGCTGGTCGGGGTGGCAATGGTGGACGAGCAGTCGGAGCGGTGGGCGTGGAGACCGTCGGTAGCCTCGTGCAGGACAGTAGGCTAACAATACATCTACACCCCTCGTGCATCCGACGCGCAAAGCTGACGCCCTCCTCATGGGTCAGCTGCGCACCAGTGGTGACCCTCTCCAGTAGTGAGCCGGAGTCGGCCTATAGGGCAGCACCGACGTCAGCCTGGACACAAAGACATGAAATGGTCGATCATCGAAACAACATTACCATTTGAGAATCTTTGAAATGACATGTAACGTACCGCGATGTGAGCGTCGCACGCGAGGTGCGCGGGGTACGTGTCCGTCGGAGCGGCAACGTGTGTGGCAGGCGGGTCTACAACATAACGAGCCTGGTACGGGTCCGCGCCTGGTACCAGCGCAGGTACTCCGCGTACTCCCTGCTATCGTACGGGCGGTCCTCCTCCACGCGGTCGTCAAGCGCACCCTCCCACTGCTCGACCCAGGGCTGCATCCTCGACGACCAGTCCGTGCCTCTTTTAACTCCCTTCGCGTTGTGCCTGCGTACAGAAACATTACGTAATGTGAGTATTTGTGAACACAGTAGTAAGTATGTACATATTTAGCACGAACGATGACTCACGCGTGCACGTTCCGCGGAATCGATGGTCCGAATGGTACAGGAAGCGCCTGGCGTAGCCCAAACTGTCGCACGACTCTCTGGGGCGCGTAGTCCTCCACGTAGATAAGGTAGACGAGCTTCCGGCGGGTGAGCCAGAAAGCCCGGTCACGCGAGCAAAGTGTGGACAGCCCGTTAGGAGCGCGGGCCTGCACTGCCGTATCCTCGTACGGCTCCCAGCGCACGTCGTCGGCTGTGAGGCGGTCGAACTGCTCCACAAAGGGCTGGTACGCCCGCGTCACCTGCACGTGCGCGAACTGTACCTGCAAGAAAGACAAGTTGTTTAGTATGACGATCGTCAATAAGAAAGACATAGTTGACTGTGATAATACTTACTCGTCGACGGCACCAGAGAGAACCCATCGTCGGCCGGTCGACGTCTCCCCCTGGATACATTTCGGGCCCGTACGGACCCATGTCGTCTAGCACAGGTCGTCCGAGGCTGAAGCGCTCGAACGACCACAACTGCAACAGCAGGGAACAGCCCGTAAGGATCGAGTTCACCTTGATCCTTGTGCACGCATCGCACAGGGTGCGGTACGTCGCGGCAAGTACGGCTGATCCCCAGCTGACCTAGGGGGCTCGCCGTCAGCGATCGCCCTCGCATAAGCGATAAGGCGCGCATCCACCGAGTTGCCGTGGCTGGTGGTGAAAAGCACCCAACCAAACAGCCACAGCACGTACGCCTCCAGGTGACGCGAGACCTGGTGATCGTCTGCGTGTGGATCCATGCGCTCCACCTGAATGCAAAGAAGTTGTTATTAGTACGTAATAGCACAAATAAGAGCTTGGAAGACACGATCGATTTGAAAAATCACGTACCCGGTACTGTACGAGCCACCTCAGTGTCGGCCCATGGGTCTGATCCTCTCCGAAGATGTGGTGTTCAGTTCATCGGCCGGTGGAACGACCCCCTGGAATCTGGCGAGCAGGTCAGCGCGCCACTCGGCCGGGGCCTCCGGTAGGAAGGCAGCGCCTCCCGCGATCGGAAGGCCAAGGAGCAGGGACACATCCTGCAGGGTCGGCGTCATCTCCCCGAATGGGAGGTGGAATGTGTGCGTCTCCGGCTGCCAACGGTCCACCAAAGCCGTCAGCAGGGAACGGTCGAACGGGAAGCGTCGTGATCGATCCCCGCCCGCCTCGTGATCCTCCTCCGTGGCCTGCACCATCCGGGCAAGAGGGAGTAGCCCGGCATCCCGCAGCCTGCAAACAAAGTGAAGATCAGCACGGAACGTTCTTACGGTCGCACTAAATACTGGCGTAGTGCAAACCTGGCAATCCAACGAGGGTCGAGTCCCCAGGCCACGCGAGGTGTGCGTGTCCAGACCACTCCCAGCTCAGTCGGCTCAGTGCTCCCCGGTGGCGGCACACGACGGGAAGCGCGATGAGAGCGGTCCACGTGCTCATCCAACAACGCGTACCGCCACTCGGAGTCACGTCCAGCACCAGTCATACCTGCAAAATTTGTACAATAATTTCAACATTAAATTTTCTGTAATAATACATCAAAAATACTATACAAAATTTGTACACTCAATTTTCTACATCTAAATTTATATACTACATTTTCTACATCTACGTTTCAATACTATATTTTGTACAATAATGCATTAAAAATGGTATACAAAATTTATAAACTAAATTTTCTAAACTAAATTTCTAAACTTAATTTCTAAACTACATTTACTAAAGAAAATTTGAATATTAAATTTCTAAATTAGATTTCTAAATTTAATTTGTACACTAAATTTCTAAACTAAATTTCTAAACTAATTTCTAAACTACAATTTCTAAACTACAATTTCTAAATTAGATTACTAAATTTAATTTCTACACTAAATTTGTAAACTAAATTTCTAAACTACATTTTCTAAACTAAATTTGTAAACTAATTTTCTAAACTATATTTCTAAACTATATTTTTTTAAACAAAATTAGAAAATTAAATTTCTAAATTAAATTTCCAAAATAAATTTCTAAACTAAATTTCTAAAAACTTTCAAAACTACATTTTCTAAATTAAATTTCCAAACTAAATTTCTAAATACTTTCAAAACTACATTTTCTAAACTAAATTCGTAAACTAATTTCTAAACTACATTTTCTAAACTAAATTTCTAAACTAAATTTCTAAACTATATTTTCTAAACAAAATTTGAAATTTAAATTTGTAAATTAAATTTCTAAACTAAATTTCTAAACTACATTTTCTAAACTAAATTTCTAAAAACTTTCTAAACTAATTTCTAAACGGATTTCTAAACTACATTTTCTAAACTAAATTTCTAAACTACATTTCGTAAACTAATTTTCTAAACTAAAATTATAAACTAAATTTATAACATTAACAAAAATTATAACACAATAAAATACCTGAAAATCAGCTCTCCCTCTCCTCCTCTCCCCCTTCTCTTCTTCCTTCTTCCTCTCTTCTTTCTCTTCTTCTTCTTCTACTCGCCTCTGCACGCTCGGCCGAATGCAAACAGTGCACCGGCCGACGTCGGCCGAGAACTTATATGGCATTTAGTCGCCCAACGGTTCGGCGACTGCATTTCAGTCGCCCAACGGTTCAGCGACTGCATTTCAGTCGCCGAACGGTTCGGCGATTAGATTGCAGTCGCCGAACGGTGGGGCGACTGCAATCAATCGCCCAACGGTTCGTAAATTCATTAAATGTCGTAGTGTGGTTGGGCGAAAGGCTCCAGTCGCCGAACCATTAGGCGACTGGAGCCTATTTTTGTAAAAAAAAAATTTCCGCGGGTATATTTATGTAATTTCGAATAAAAAATGGATTATCCGTACAAAAAATTCGACCCATATCTACCTTCTATTATACATACATGGACATGACATCTCAGCCATGGATATTATAGATGGATGCTTAATATTTTTTTTTCTTTTTCTACTATCAACGTGGGAATTTCTTGGTGTTTTATTTTTCTTCAATTAATTAATGTGAAAATTTTCTACTTTTTTCACCTAAAATTAACATAAGGACTTTTAGATTGTGAGTAACGCAATCATTTTCAGAAATCTATTTGTTGCACACTTCTATGCATATTGGCAGTGCAATTGTGGAATTTCTACCTAATCTGATTAAAATTTTGAAAATAGGGAGAAGAAAGAACTGTGAGGAGTCAAAACTAAACTAGGAAATCATGCATGAAGATGATTGTTATGCTTACGAAACTTTTAACTAATATTTTTGTTTTGTCACATTTTTGCGAGTATTTTATTTTGCCGCTCGAATGAAGTATTCAAGAACTCGTCCACGTAACTACAAATGGCAGGTGATGCTCTTCTGAAACACTCAAATAGTCTTGGGTTACTATCATTGGTTTCTAGAATAAATTAGTTCCGTAGAATGGTAGAAGTGCATTTTTGTTAAAACACCACATGAAAGTCTTTTCTTAGCAAAATACCTTCACTAATGTTTAATCTGAACAAATCCACCCCTATTCCGTCTGCCTTGCTTCCTTTCTGCTCCTCAGGAAGCTCGGCAGACAAATACCTCTGTCACTCACTTCGATTTTTATGGGATACCATCAACTCAGGAGCAAACTGGTTTAATAGTAAATATTCGACAGAGTCTGTTTGTATTAGCTGTGGGTGATGACTTTGGGCTGAAAATAAATAGTAATGACTGAAAAAAATGTCTTTTAGAAACAGGGGGCGAGCGGTGGGAAAAGTGGAGGAAAGATACGTACATAAGACGGGAGCAAGAGGAATAGGGTGTGTGATGCACCCGTGACCTCCTGCCTTATTCCTTGGGCGAGACAGGAGCGACAGGAGTAGGGAAGCTGCTTCAGAAAACTGGATATTCATATTGACATTTGACTTCTCTATGCAGAAGCGAGACGTGAAAGCCAATGTTCAGCTCCAGAACATGAGCCGGTGTTGACATCTTGTAATTTGAGCCATGGTTAGTGTAGATGCTACCAGGGATAGAAATCTTGGTACTGGAATATTTCTCGCCTGGCGGCCGGTAACGGTAACCAGCTAGTTATCGGAAAAAAATCAGGTTGAAATTCGAATATCAAAATTTAAATTCGGGCTATTTTAAAACTGGAAATCGTTCCGGTTACCAAAAATCGCGAAACCCGCTAAAAACCGAAAACCCCGTTAAAAACCAAAAAAACCAGATAAAAAACTTGAGAGTACAATAATTGATTCATATTTAGTTCATACAATAGATAATCTAGTACAAAAAGATCTAAATCAACCTAAAAAGTATATTATATAGTCATAAATGTAAATTTACATTTGAAAATTTTCAGCTGGTTTTTTTTTGCTAACAGTTCCCACCGGTTTTTTCGGTTACTGGCGCCGGTATTTCTATCCCTGGATGCTACTGTATATTTTGCTCATTCAGATTTGAGTGGCCATTGCTGCAGTGCTGCTAGCAAAAAGGGAAACAGGGAATTGTAAAATTCTTTGCTGTTGCCCTTTGTTAACTGGAGTCTAATGATGCACTCTAACAGCGTGCAGTATCTGATGACTAGTGTAATTTGATGTGCCCCAGCAGATGTGAAGAACAAACAAGCCATCAGGATTTGTCTTCAACGTAATGACATTAGGCCCACCCTGTATTCATGTGGTGTAGATGCTAGCTAGGGGTGATCTCACGCTGTAATTAAGGTCCTCCAGCGCTGTTGCCAACTGCAAGAAATAGCTCCAACTTGTCCTGAACAATTCGATTTTCGATTTATCACGACTAGCTAGCACTGTCTGCCACAGCATGTAGAGCAAGCCAAGCAAACGTATCAGAGGGGAATGGAAGCAATCTCCCAGTGGATAGCGAAAAACTACGATAATGATGTCTCAGCGTAAGTGATTATCCCCAGATTCGAATTATCGCCAGTAGAGAAACTACTCCGATCAGTATCAACCTGCTGATGAACTGATTATTCGAGCAAATGCTCTTTTACATTCACTTTGCACATTGGGGAACCAAAACTATCGGACCAAATGAATTACATTTTTTTTTGGTACAAAAAAGAGGGGATGACTATCAAATGAATTACACTTTTTTTGTACAAAAAGGTGGGGATGACTACGTAAAAGAATCTTCAGGGCCAGTAAATCGAAATAAATTGAAGCCATCATCACAGGCTATGCTGGAACTCGAAACTGTACCATCTGCGGCGGTTATTCTCATACATTTCTCAATAGACATCGAAAATTGGAACCAACACGGTAACACCAAGCCTATTATACAATCTCTCCCACTGCTTCCAGGCTACAAGAAACGGGAGAAGCAGATAAAGCAATTAGTCTTGGCTATAATCCTGTATACATGCCCCTACCAAAATCTTTTTTCTTATGTACCAGCTTTGCTCTACACAAATGAAGCAAACATCTATCCTAGGGGGGCCATCACACTCACGACGAAAATCAATATGCTTGCTTCGTTGCCCAGAAGCAAGCAAAAGATGGGAAGCCTTGAGAAATACGCTGCCGCCAACCACCGACGGAATCAACCAGCGGCAAGCAATATAGGCCTCGGCACACAAATGGCCATATGTTCAGCTACCATTTTTCTTCTGTTGAGGTCTCTTACTTTGTGGTCCTCTTTGGCATGCTATCTCGGATGAGGCCTTTGTTAAAGGCTTTGAAGCCCAGGTGGAAGGTTTCTCAATTATAAATTTTCACAGGCTTCTCAAATGTGTGACGATTCTGCAGAAAACTCAAACCACCAAAGCAAAGAACAGTTACATAAAGGGATATGGCTGCATATTTGTTTGTGTAAATTCATATCATTGGTCACCCCAGCTTACTTCTAAAACATGAATTAGTTCGTGTAAATTCTATGTGAGGAACAATACTACCCCCAGCTAACCAGGATGTGCCTGCAGCCTGCATGCTCTCTTAATCTGGACATAGATTCTTTTTTTTTTAAAGATGATTTTTACAAGTAAATTCTGAGTGTGTTCATACAACGTGTGTAGAGTAGGTTAGTCTTGTGCTCTCAGCAGAAGCTATCCTAGATTTTCTATCAATTAACTGCTCTTCCAAAATATCAAAGCTGTTAGCTTCACGAACACACTAAACACCCATCATCAAATCTATGGGTCTGGGCCCAAAAAAAAAGCAATGAGTTTGCTGAAAGGAAGATGCCACAGACAAAAAACCTTGCATGGTCTGAAATTAGATATTTTAAATTCCACAATGGCAGGAAAAGTCCTGGCACTAAGACTGCAAAGCTTGAAAGCTGCATGGTACATGACCAAGAAAAGAATTCAACAACAAATCAAATCTCTTTTTTGCTCATTTCACAATAAGCCAATACTGCCTACCTGATTGGCTGTGTATGACCTTTTCGGAGTTGTATCTGTGTGCTCCAAGCCAAGGTATTGTTCCCAAGCTCCGTAAACGTCTCTTCTCTGTAGAATCAGAAGAAAACATCATGATATAAACATAGTGGACAAGAGAAAAGGCATACATTTAGACATGCCTACATGCTGAAAACGACCACTTACCTGAAAACGTGCAGATACAATGTCAGTATCCTGAAGGTGTTCTGGCCGATTCATGGATATGAATGCAAGCTTCCACTGATCAAATAAGTATTATCAGGGTTAGACATGCATGTTGGCAGTACAATTGAAGGGATAAAAGGCAGTGCAATTGACGGGAATAAAAGATTATACTTGCAACAAATCTGATATAAATCTGGTACAAGGGCAGAGTCAGATAGAAGGAAGAGTCTGAAGAGCGAGTGGGGAAAAGGGCATGTAGCGTGCTAATGTTGGGGTACATGGACCTCAATGGGGTCTCGTCAATCCCAGGTATTAACATTTACAGTTGGACAAGAATGACTGAATGAGGCTTAAAAAGTTAGCCTGGCTACCAAGTTCCTTTTTTAAATGATCAAGTTCAAGGACTGATCATCTTACGGTTGTATTCCAGTATATTTTACTCCCTCCCTCATTCTTTGCTCCATACTCAAATGCCCCTCTCCGAGGAAGAAGTCCTAGATCCCAAACATCAAAGAAAAAATCCCTGTGGTTGGTTTTAATCGCAAAGGATTGATGGGACATATCAAATCCTAGGAAGTATTTTTCTTGCAGGAATTTTATCCCTATTGCCCAAACAGGATCTAATAAGAAATACATCGCTGTATGCAAATGGCAGCACATCAGTAGAACAGGACCAACGCATATGCTGGTGCTAACCATTCAGCAAAATAAAGATAACCTGATGAGAACAAAGTAGGGATGAAAATGGATCACATGTGATTCATAACTACCAAAAACCATATCCATATTCATATTTTTTAAAAAAAGTGTTAGACATGAATACAAATAATCAGATGTATATCAAAACAAAAGAGGATCTAATACGCATCTGACAAACATATACAGACACCTGGATTATAAATGCACACTAATATTTTAGCAATAAGTAATTTATGTCCTATCCAAAATCATCAAGAATCTCGATTATGGATGGGGTATGGATTTTGACAATTTGATTCCACACCCTTTTCCTCATCGGACATGGATAATGTTTTGAGGATTCGGATATTGTTGAATTGGAGCAACAAAAAGATTAGATCCAACTAGGGTTCAAAATCTTGGTGGTTATTGACCGGTAACCGCCAATTACCGTTTCTACTGGTGGAGACCGGTAACTGAAAAAACCGGCCGATATCAATTTTTAATTTTCGAATTTTGGCTGGTTTTTTACGGTTTCTCCGGTTACCGGCGGTTTTTCCGGTTACCAGTTTCAAAACATCCCAAAATTCAAGTTTTGATTTTCAAATTGTGACCAGTTTTTTGCCGGTTTTTCCGGTAACCGGCCGGTAACAATTACCGGCTGCTGGCCGGGATTCTTCCGGTTCCTGGTTTTGGAACCTTGGATCCAACCACCTCCATTTCCATCTCTATAACAAAGCAAGACATGCAGAAAAAGAATCCATTCTAAAAAAATTGTTTGGAAAAAATAGTGTTCTAAAAAGGGTCTACTAGGCCGTATAGTCGGCCGAATACAAGTAATGGGTGCCCCTACCAGTTAGCCAGTTATCTGCATAATCGGGCTAGGTATGCTGCATAATAGGCCGATTATGCCATATAATCACTACTAGGTTGGGTGACCGGTCGAGTACTGGTTACTGATTTTTAGAACCTTGGGAAACAAAAATATGGATTACCTTAGAAAATTCCTCATCAGGAACTTGGAGTTTTCTTTGAATGCGCTCCATTACCTCTGCTGCACTCTCACCTTCACGGATAACCAGCAAAAAGGGATCTCCGAAATTCTGTATCTGCTGTTATTGGTCAGAACAGTAATGTCAAGTTGTCAACTGATATTGGATGAGCGATATTGTAGTTACTTTCTTATGCAATTCACTTTAGACTAGTAATTAACTAATTAACAAGGCAATCAAATGGAAAGTGCCGTACCTGATTCTGATTAGGGTCTTTCATGAAATGGTAAACATGAATCAGCCGATCATGTGGGCCGAGATTCTTCTCTTCCACTGGGATCTGTTTTTCAATTGGTAGAAACAATGCCATGTATGACAATGTTAAATAAGTGTGGCACTCAACAATATATTTTATGCAAGCACTTATAAACTGTCAACAGATCAAGGGGTAAACATCATCAATTAAAACAGATAAGGAATATTACGAACCTCTTCAGCACGTAGTGTCCAGTACTGATCATTTATGTTCTCTATCTTCTCATGAAGTGGGAAGATCTACAGACGAAGATAAATTATTCACAGCAATGCCAAATAGAGTAAGGAAAAACAGAACACTAATTTCAAACAAAGATCAGAAAATCAAGAACATTGAAATAGAGTAGACAGGCATCTTCATTGGAAAAAATACTTCATATAAAACATTCTAAATTTACAAATTAGCATGCACAAACCTTATAAATCTTGTGGTAAAAGACTTCAAGCAAGCGGAGCTCAGCGTCAGGATTAGATAGTTCAACCTGTTGAGAATTAATATAAAGAGTGTAGACATGCTCCAACCAAAATAGATCAGCTTAAAGATAAATGGATTAAGTGCCAGTTCAATAGATACAACCTAGTGGCTAGAATTGCCTCCCAGTCAGGTATATCCAAATTCAGTTTCAGTTCTCAGAATAAAAGAGATACCAGATTTAATAAACTGAAAGGACAGATGAGTGATTACCTTGGTTTTCAAGTCAGTAATCACATCCCTGATGGTGCTATTTTTTGGAAGTCTTATGCTATGAATTACAACCTGGCAAATCATGCGCCTCAGTGACATACTTTACCAACTTAGGATGAAAGTAAGAACTTGTACCATGCAGCAGACAAACCTCGTCTTTTGTTGCATGGTGGAATGCAACTTTAAGTGTTTTCAAACACTGCAATTCTGGCAGTGGAATGTCTAGAACCTCATAATACAAGATATCAGAAGTCTGTGTAAGGCAGGAAGGCAGATAAAATGTAAAAATTATCAGGACCATGTTACAAATTTTTAAATACATAATTGTGCTTATTTGAGTAAATAAAGAAAGAGAATTTAACCTGATTGTAATGGACAAGCATATCCAATAGATGCTCTACTCCACGATATCTGATGGGCTGTGGTTTAGGTTGCTGAGAATAACAATTGTGAGATGTAAGCCGAATTTTTGATGGATCATCCAAGCCAAGTTGACGTGCCACTCTCTCAACAACATCATCATAAGTATGATGCTTCAACCTAATTGAAAACAAGAAACATACATATGTAAGTTGATTATGAAACAGTAGTTGAATAGGGAAAAAACAAGAGTGATTTGCAATCGCTCACAACTCCAAACGAAAATCCTCCTCCTTTGGTTTCTCCAGAGACCGAAAGTGCACAACCTATAGCACCAACAAAAGAAAGGTTACCAGCGAGCTCAGAAAAAATAAACAAATTTGAACTTGTATACAGAAAAGATAAGGATATGCATTATGCATATACATAATTGTGTAGTACAGCAACAAAAGTAAAAAAACATAGCAGCTCTTTGTAGGTACAACCGTACAAGTGTAGTACTACTAATGGGTATATCATGATATAGAAACACCCGAGACATTTTTGTAAAGAATAAATATAGTGCCATGAAAAACACACCAAAGTCCTTAGGTTCTCCAAATATACTATTTGCAAAACAGTATTGGGAGGCTCATGCTTACATGAACACCTTATGCTTACATGAACACCAGATCCTTTCAAAAATAAATAGATGGAAGAGTAGAGAGAACAGCACATGTGGAGGGGAGAGAGAGATACAGTATAGTTGGATAAAACAAAGAGTCAAGTTGAAAAAACTACACTTCATGTGCATCTGGGTATACCTGCCTATTATGAACATACTCCAGGAATGAAGGAACATCTGGAT
This sequence comes from Dendrocalamus latiflorus, assembly GCA_017311315.1. Classification (NCBI taxonomy): domain Eukaryota; kingdom Viridiplantae; phylum Streptophyta; class Magnoliopsida; order Poales; family Poaceae; genus Dendrocalamus; species Dendrocalamus latiflorus. The sequence continues at coordinate 16,645,998 of CM029649.1, read as the reverse complement.
AGCGCACTTGAGTATCACCATCTGGTACAGGTGAGTGAGGTGACTTTTGGAAACAGATTATGTCCCCGTCTTCAAGCTACAGCATGAGGAAAAAATGAGGGAGAAACCAATTATTGCCTTTTTAACTACAAAATTAACAATGTTTGAATCTAAAAAATGAGGATTTTTTCAAACCTGACTAGAACGGAAAATAAGTTTCTTGTCAATATGTTCACACATCACATTTGGCTCGAACTTAATTTCCTGCAGTATGACAATGTCGAAAGAGCTCAGAATATTCATCTTGGGGAGAGCGTCACTGCAAAGTGCCTAAAATTATACTACATGAACATAAACTATCAAGTGACGTGCACTTCAATAATTAACCAACCTCACAAAACTACAGGAGTACAAGAAATACATGGGTAGAATGTGCATACATATAGGGTTTTCTAGTCTTGAGAAATAAACATGTAATTGATAATTGTGAAGAAATGAATGCAACAGTCACCTCATATAGCTCAATTTCTTCATTTAACGAAAATCCAGCCATTTCATTTAATTTTGTCAGGATTTCAGACGGCTTTCCCAAAGCCTTGACAAAAAGCCTACCAACAAAGCTGTATAACAAAATAATGTCACCATGTGAGTCTTTTATACTAATTTTCAACATGATGCTTAAGGAATAAATTTAGAAAATATATATATACCGAAGTTCTTCCTTTTCAGGGTTATAAAGTTTGAAGAAAAGTAGTATATCTTCCTTGCTCTTCTCAGGAGGACGAATTGGGCGCAAATCCTATACAAGTAATAATTGGACTTGGTCAGGCATCTATAATCTGGGAAGTATAATAGATAGCAATATAGGAAACATAAAGAAACAAATAAACTGCAATTGCTTTAAGTTATTACCGGTCCAAGTTCTACTTCCAGAAACAGCTTCAGCTCAGCATTTTGTGCCTTGTTTGAGACCTCCCTAAGCTGCCCCACCTGTGCAGCACACGTATTAAGATATCATAACAAATGAATCCACACAAACAAAAACGATAATGGCAGGATTGAAAAGGCCACGAGGTTATAATATTTTTAACTGATCCTGCAAGGGTTCTCTAAAAAATGATGGTGTACCACTAAATCATTTTTAGTGAAGCCTACAAAATAACAGTAGCTAGGAACACTCAAAATCACGTATCCACTATCTTAAGTTAAAACAGACCTGAAGGCCACCCAAATAGCTGACGTGTAGGTATGGCAAAGAAAGGTAGAAAGGGCTGCATACATAGGAGTAATACATCATGATGATTGCCTGTGTTGCCCAGACAAAAACTCACGCAATAGCAGTGGATACAACTCACACTTTCATGTGAAACACAAGGAAGAAGATGAACAGCACACAGAGTATTTTGTGCTAATCCTATTCTCATGCACTACTCCAATGTTGCCCAGACAAAAACTCACGCGATAGCAGTGGATACAACTCACACTTTCATGTGAAACACAAGGAAGAAGATGAACAGCACACAGAGTACTTTGTGGCACCGCACAACTAGTGCCTTTTCTCTTTCTTTTCTTCTTCTAACAATGCATGCAACTAACACATGACTAATTCCAGTGACACATGCATACGCGCACTTGACTAATGGCTGCCGATCTGCCCACTCCGCACTCCTTGTGCTTCTACTGATCCGCTCGCAACGACATGACGCCACGCATGCAGCTAACTAGAACTGCGCCATTACCTTGACTTGATACGGCAACAATGCCACACGAATACAAATAAACATGAACTATCACCTAGACAACATGCTTAACTCCCAACAATCACCCCCTTAACCTTGTTATCGTTATTTGAGTACCTTCTCACCAAGCCTCGAAGTAGCGCCGGTTCGTCATCGGCATCACCATAACAAGATGCGCTTCTTCCTCCTCAAGCAAAATACCCATAGTTGTTGCAGTTGTATCATCTTACTTTAGCCTTGTCAAATTTGCGATACCTGCGGTTTGGGCCACCATTGCCATCGGAACCGTTGCCTTCGCGCTTCGACGATCAGGCCTCCCACTTGGCCCGCGTGAGAAGATGTTCGTCGTCGCCTGGAATGCGTAGACGCTCCTCATACGCCTTGAGGCGGCCGGTTGCTTTTTCCACCGAGAAGCTTCTTCACGACGTAGCTTTCCTCCATCTTATCACCAAGATTGCGAATCTGGTTGATGAGATAACCTCACGGCAAAGTCGTCCACCGACTTCGTTTCCTTCATGCGCAAAAACTCACTCTTAAGGGTTTGCACACGTGCCTCCTTGACGCGATCGACGCCGACGTACATCGTCTTGAGTGTGTCCCATGCAGCTTTCGCCGTCTCTTTTTCGGCGAGGAGAGTCTCCTCCGAGACTCCTTGGAACATGGCCGCAAGGGCCATCTGATCTTTGCGCTCATCAACATCGTTGGCCATCACAGCTTCCCGGACGCCTTGGGCCTTCATGAACACCTTCATCTTAATTGCCCACGCGGCGTAGTTGCTCTTGTTCAACATTACCGATCTTGTCCTCGGTATGGCTCTGATACCCTATGCTGAACAAGAGCAACTATGTCGCGTGGGCAATTAAGATAAAGGTGTTCATGAAGGCCCAAGGCGTCTGGGAAGTTGTGGTGGCCAACAACGTTGATGAGCGAAAGATCAGATGGCTCTTGCGGCTATCTTCCAAGGAGTCCCGGAGGAGACCCTCATACTCGCCAAAAAGGAGACGACGAAAGCTGCGTGGGACACGCTAAAGACGATGTATGTCGGCGCCGATCGCGTGAAGGAGGCGCGTGTGCAAACCCTTAAGGGTGAGTTTGAGGGTTTGCGCATGAAGGAAACGGAATCGGTGGACGACTTCGCCGTGAGGTTGACGACTCTCGCAACCAGATTCGCAATCTTGGTGACAAGATGGAGGAAAGCTACGTCGTGAAGAAGCTTCTCCGCACTGTCCTGAACAAGTACCCGCAGATTGTCTCAACCATTGAACAATTTAGAGACTTGAAGACAATGGCGGTGGAAGAAGCGATCGGCCGCCTCAAGGCGTATGAGGAGCGTCTACGCATTCTACGCGGGCCAAGTGAGAGGCCCGATCGTCGAAGCGCGAAGGCGACGGTTCCGATGGCAATGGTGGCCGAAACCACAGGTATCGCAAATTTGACAAGGCTAAAGTACGATGCTACAACTGCACCGACTATGGGCATTTTGCTTCCGAATGCCACAAGGAGGAAGAGGCACATCTCGTTATGGCTGATGTCGATGACAAACTGGCGCTACTTTGAGGCTTGATGAGAAGGTACTCAAATAACGACAACAAGGTTAAAGGGGTGACTGTTGCAGTTAACTATGTTGTCTAGGTGATAGTTCATGTTTATTTGTATTCGCATGGCATTGTTGCCGTATCGAATCAAGGTAATGGCGCAGTTCTAGTTAGCTACATGCGTGGCGTCATGTCGTTGCGAGCGGATCGGTAGAAGCACAAGGAGTGCGGAGTGGGCAAATCGGCAGCCATTAGTCAAGTGCGCGTATGCATGTGTGACTGGAATTAGTCATGTGTTAGTTGCATGCATTGTTAGAAGAAGAAAAGCAAGAGAAAAGGCACTAGTTGTGCGGTGCCACAAAATAATTTGTGTGATGTTAATCTTCTTCCTTGTGTTTCACATGAAAGTGTGAGTTGTATCCACTGCTATCGCGTGAGTTTTTGTCTGGGCAACATCCTGCACTAATGTCACATTTTAGCAATTCAACCAGATTGATAGATTATGAGCTCAAATAAACCAATGCAATACATTACATAGGAGTAACTAATGTCACATTTTAGCGATTCAACCAAGTTGATAGATTATGAGCTCAAATAAACCAATGCAATACATGTACTTATGAGATATTCATAAACAGCTCTTAAGAGTTAAGATTTAAGAAAAGTGTAAAACTTTCCATTGCAGTTACCTTCCATTTGCAGGTTAAATGTATACATGCAACTTACATGCCATACCTAAGTTACCCTTTTCATGTTAAGATAAGGAACCAAAAATGAAAAAGAAATGACCAAGCAAATGAGAACTCAGCTGAACAAAACAAAGGTTTGAGAGGAGATTAAAAGAACTTCAATAGTTACAAAAGAATAGTTTCCCTCTTTGAAACACTAGTTTGAACTTTCGAAAACAATATATGACTCACTGATTGTGCTTCTTCATGAGGGGTCAGTGGACGGTTGGGCCGATATGTATGGTTTTGCCTCTTAGCCCACAACCAGAAGCGCTGAAACTGTACAGGGATGCCATATTCCTTTGCAACTTCCTCCTATTGAACAGTTCATTAACAAAATGAGATTAAGATTAATTCAAAGAGTCATTGGTTACATATTACATAAGCTAGGTAAATATAGTATCAACATAGATTATAGAACAATCCCACTAACAAAAATACACACTACACGGCATATAATTTGCAATGTATTAAATGAACACTAATCAGCTGGATCTAGTTTGGTACATACGGTAAGTGCACCGCTGCTTATTTCCAAATAAGTTTTCCGGTTAAGGATAAAATTACAGTACAAAATTAGGTTGTGTTTGGAAGGGTCTTGAACGTGAGTTCGAAACTACTACAAATGTAGCACAGTAGCAGCTCAAACCCCTGCAAATAGACCTGTAATGTCCCAAAAATCTTAACCATGGTTGTTATAAAAAAAACTGGGTAATGTTTTAGGAATAATTACCTTGAATGAAGTAAAAGGCAATTGTTTCTGTATACGGAAGCTGCGAACTTTTTCATGGTCCACCAGATCAAAATATATATTCTTACCAATCTGCTCCTTCAAATCCTCATCTCGAGCAACCTAGGTTCATTTTTGCAAGTAGAGATTTATAAAAAGGAGTTCACAAACAGAGTTAAGCAGGTATGAGTGTATGACTGAAACAAGTAATCAACAAGACCTTTATGATGGTGTAGAGGTGAGCTTCAGCTTTTTCCTTCTTTTTATGTTCTTTCTCTTCTTGTTCTTTCTTCAACCTTATCTGCAAAAACACAGTTGAACTCCCTCACTACCTGCAAAGAAAGTCCAACATATTAAATATAAATGGAGGAGAGTATACACATACTACTTACCCGCAAATGCTCAGCAATGTCCTTCTCATCAACATTACACATTATTTTCTCCCTGTCACTCTCACGAATATAGACAAGCATGTAGGCATTTGAATACTTTGTGAACTTAAATGGGGTGTTATTGAAACCAGGGTTTATTTGAGGCAACTGTTCCATCCAAAAAAAGGAGGATGTCATCATATAAATACAAGATGAGGGAAATCACTACAATCAACAAGTGTACTGCTCTTAATGAACAGTTGTTAACAAAAAAGTTACCTCTTCCTCACCCCCATACTGATCTTCGAGTGCTTTTTTAGTATCTTCTTTTGTTACTCGCTCATCATCAAATTTATACCTGACAAGACAGTATGCAGCCAGAAAAATTCTAAAGCATGACATTTGCAGAATTGTTTTCAAGGATATAGTAGTCAGACAGAACACATTATGGTGCGCAGAAACACAGAAAGTGATTTGGCATGGCAACTGGTTAAACAAGTTGGTGTGCAGCAGGCTATTTGGCATACACCAGCATCTCAAAAATATGCTGGCCAACATACAGTTGGGGGACTACAGTTGCAGTAAGATACTAGACACTGATGAAGCCGGAATGGGTAGATAGTGAGCAGAGGAGACTATAACTATAATGTATAGCAGTTTAATCTCATGCCTGGTATCCATGAGGAGCATGTGGACTCTAGTCCCTTGTCCCAATAACCTGCTACATGTTGTCCAGCTTAAGATCGCTGGATCATAGTCTCAGCATATGTAGTTATTCTACCACTAAATGCTCGTGCATGGCAGCATGAGCAAAACAAACAGTACCCAAACAATATCTTTAGCTACCGGATAAGTACTGAAATACAATAGAGAAAAACTTTTAGCACAAAACGCACCACTGGTCTGAGAGTGTAGGCCGTATGAAAGCGTAGTAGTGACCACCATGTACTCCTCCACTATGAACAAGGACACTGAATAAAAGCAGATAAACAACATTAGCACCCAGAAAATACAGACCATGTCTATTGAGTCCATCTCAGTCTTATACTATAATAACAAATGGGCTAGTGTGAAACTGTCATCGCAAATGAAATAACAAGTAAATTTTCAAATTTGCACATTTTTCTCAACTTCAGCTTCATATATGTAAGGATGAAATGGCAGTGCTTTCATATATACTAATTATCGGCCACTTTCTCCTTTCAAGCTCTTGCCTATTCTACAATATACAATAGAGGTCAACATCAGGAAAAAGTAACTTTTCTTCTCATGGTGCCTCTTTAACATTGGACGCCAAAGTACCATATATGCAAACTTTTTCGAAGAGACAAGTGCTGAACTGGTTCGAATTTCTCATTTGTACATATATTCATGGCTGTTGTGCCTCGTATAAAAGCATTCAAGAAATTGACTGGACAAAATGTACCAAAATGTAAGATAAAATAATTTACCTGTGAAGAGTATAAAGGTTTCTAATACTTCTATCTGCATCTGGAGTAAGATATTTTCCATCATCTCTATCAAGATCAAGTTGTAGCGGGAACTCATACCGGTCATTGATCTGCAGAAGTATGTGTTTCTTCAATTAGCAATTTCTAAGTTATCTTTTCCATCATTTCTTAAAGAGGAAGTAAGAGGATGTCTCATGTTGATTGCTTGTGCAAGCAAAACACAAAGAACAAAAAAACTGAATGAGCAAAAACCAAGAATTTGAAACAGAGGGCTCCTAATCAAAAGAAGGAACTGAGTGAAGAATATAGTAAATAACTCATAAGTAATTTCACACAGCCTGACAGGTAGTTTTTCAAATGGCATGGATCTCACACTCAGGAGTCAGCAACTCAGCATAACATTTGCATATTTGGGATCCCCCTTATACCGTGTCACATTTTATGATTTCAACAATTACGTTCAGAGATGACCAGTTAGAATGAGTGAAAAAAGAATGAAACAAAACAAAGTATTTCAGTTGGACGTCTAGAAAGTAGAAAGTAAGCATGGAACTGCATGCTGGATGTATTACAGCATATGGGCCATGCTAGGATTCAAATGGGTAAGTGGATCCAGCAAACAAATTTCTATATCCATGGTTGTCTTTCCAAATTAGGAATGGCACAAGACAAGATAATAAGGTGTCAACTGTCACGACTACTTTCAGCCTGGAAGATATCTAAGGGTGTGTTTGGTTGAGCTGTGGCTTCTGGAAAAGTTGCTGTGAGCTGTGGACTGTGGAAAAGCTGTTGTGGGTTGTGGGCTATGAGAAAGCTGAAAGCCGTTTGGTTGAACAGCTGTGGCTTTTGGAAAAACTGCTGTCAGCGGGCCCCACATGTCATCCGTGACCCCACATGTCAACCACCCAATGCATATTTTTCAGTTTTTTTTCCTGCGTGTTTCTTCCTCAGGTCGTCGATCCGCACGGAGACGAAGCAACGCAAAGGCAGCGGCGGCGGAGCTCACGCTCGTCCGCGGCGATGGCGGAGCCCACGTCGGCGGCGGAGCTCGCGCTCGCCCGCGGTGGCTCCCAGCTCGTCGATCTTGGGGCGGAGCGGGCAGACGGGGTGGAGCGGCGGCGGCCTTTCCTCGCGAGTCTGCGGACATGCTTATTAAGGCGTCGCCTAAGCGTCGCTTAAGCGACGCTTAGGCTGTAAAGCGGTGGCAGAGTGTAAGGCGTCGGCGTCGCCTTGCCAGGAGGAGGGAGGGGATGAGGGGAGCCAGTGGGGAACCTGTCACCGAAGTCACGGGATGAGGGCCTGCGCCGAAGTCGAACCCTAGCGCCGCCTCCATCGGTCCATCCCCGTCACCCCGTGGCGCCGTCGAGCCACCTCCGCCTCCAGGGCGCCGTCGACGCCGCCGTTCACCCTCCACCTTGCCGGATCTGGCCGCCCGCAACATTACAAGGAGGAGTGAGGGAGGCAGCGGCTGGGAGTGAGGGAGGAGGGTGGCGGCGGCTGGGAGTGAGGGAGGAGGGTGGCGGCGGCTGGGAGTGAGGGAGGAGGGAGGTGGCGGCTGGGAGTGACGGAGGAAGGAGGGAGCGGCGACGGCTTGGAATGAGGGAGGAGAGAGGAGGCGGCGGCTGGGAGTGACGGAGGAGGGAGGGAGCGGCGACGGCTTGGAATGAGGGAAGAGAGAGGAGGCGGAGGCTGGGAGAGGGAGGGAGCGGCGACGGCTTGGAATGAGGGAGGAGAGAGGAGGCGGCGGCTGAGGTGAGTTGTATTAGGGTTAGGTTATGTTACACTTGAGTCCCCAGAGATTTACGAAATTACAATTAAGTCCTTTTAAGTCCTTCATCTCTTTAGATTTCTTCTAATTTAGTCTCAGAACTCCGTTTTCTTCGCCTTATGATATTTGTAAGGCGTCGCCTTGCCTCACGCCTTACCGCTTAAAAGGTGTGAGGAGGGTGGATCGCCTTACCTCGCCTTACCGCCTTAATAACCTTGTTTGCGGATGGGGAAAAGAAGAGGAAAAAACGAAACGGTACCTTCATAACCAGTGGCAGGTGGGTAATTTCGTGGACAATCACGAATCCACAGCCGGTGGAAGCAAGGTGCCACCTGCTGTGAAAATTGTACTACCACAAAAGCAGCTTTCTCCAAAAAGCAGGCGTGGAGTTTCCCCCCTTTGGTTGGTTTTTGGCTTTTTGGGAAGCCAAAGCAGGTTGGGAAGCCCAACCAAAGGCACCCTAAGTAGATCTGAAGTACTTATTGAAGCAGCAGAGTGTGTCAACTGTCACGACTACTTTCAGCCTGGAAGATATCTAAGTAGATCTGAAGTACTTATTGAAGCAGCAGAGTGCTAGGCTATGAGCATCAACCTAAATAAACCATCAGAATTATCTATTTACTGATGCTTTCTTAATTCTAGAGCAAAACCACAGTGTGATAACAGTTTTTACCACTTAGCAGTTAGCACCCTTGCCCGCTTCCCCCTGTAACTACCTGATTGTGCAAAAACCACCCAGAATATCGGTTGTAGCCAAGCTAGAACATACTAAACAGGTAATGGTCCTGTTGCTCACTTCAAGGAGTTAGTAATGGCTGTGTCTGTGGTTGCCACAATTGAGTCACAGATACTATCCCAATTCCATTATGCCATTTTTTCACAATCTTTAAAGAATCGTTCCAGCTAGTTTGTAAGCGGTTATACCAGTAACAGGACAGAAATTGCTACCAGCTGGTAGAGGGAAACAAGTCAGGAAACAGAATATCAGATATTGATACCACAATCTATGTTTCATCAGTCTAAAGCCTGACAGTTAGGTGTTGCCAAACCCTCATATCCATATTCATGCCATGATGTTATGAATAACCAGCATGTTGTACAGCATCACTTGAAATAGGTTAATCATATAGAAGTATGAGAATAAATAATTTATCAATTTAAAGGTAAGGATAGCACAGTCCCAACCTTAACCATTGTATCTCGCATGTAATCATATTCAAAACGCTTCAGTTGAAGTTGCAAAACAGGAGGGAAATCAAGGAAGAGAACACCCTTTTTTGCATCCTGAAAAGGAAAATAAGATTGAAATTCAGGTGCCAAAATAATAACAAAAAGGTCAGAAATATAAAATCGTCACATTATTTCCTTCATTATATTGAAAACGATTGTTTCATGCATGCAGCTTTCCTAAAATCTTTGAAAATCAGGTAATCAATATATTTTTATTATAAAATTAACTTCAAGGAAACCCTTTCTCAGTTAATGAATTTATGCAGGTATTTACAAACATTACAGAGTGATCACCAAAATAATAAGCAAAGGTACTATGCTAAGTAGACTTCATATATGTATCAAACAATAAATATTCCAAAAGAAAAAAAAATGCCTACTAAGATCTTAAAAAGCACAACAATAAAAATACAACATCTTAATACTCAGCTTCTGAGCAATGCATAAAACAGAAATTGTGGGGGGTACTTGTAAGCCATATTGCTCCGCGTGATATTTGTTATCACCCTCTAGACGCTCCACTTCGACATATCTATCAAAGGATGCATAAACATCACGACAACCTTTGACATCAAGTTGTAGATCTGCAAGACCATAACATAAGCAACATGCAATATATAGATATAACACGTGCAATGCAAACACAAATACACAATTAAAACGACAAGGCCTACCATAAAAGGACTCTTTTCTGCTAGATTTATAGTCAACATTAATGCACTCGATGTAATTAATGTGATGGCCTTCAAATAATTGTTCAATTGTTCCTTCCACAACAGTTCCCTGGGGAGACAGCGAAGTTAATAACAAATAATAGGCAATACAGACAATTTGTTATTATAATATTCACCTTCATCTTGCCTTCAAGTTTCTCACAAAGAACTCTGTTGAGCTCTTGCACATCATGCTGCATGAAAGAATCATAAGTGTCCCATCCAAAAGATTTGGTCAACTCTTTTGTAGCTACGCTGCTGTCACTATACTGGAGCTTGTAAAAAAGGCTCTGCAGGGCTAAAGGGATACTCCCAGATGGCATGTCATTCTCAGTAGTTGGCATATGATATACAGCCTAAGAGAAAATTTCAATAAATTGGTTCAAAATTTAGAAATTCAACAAAGCACAAAGGATAGAATAAGGCATGATCTCACACCTTCCTGAAGTATGGTATATGATACAATGTTTGTAGTAGAGAGTTCATATAACAGGTAGCTCCTTGATTTTTGAGACCAACATAACCTGTTTCCTTTTTCGAGTCATAAGTCCAGTAATCAACCATTCTGCGAACAGCAACCTCAGCTTCCACAACAACAGTGTCATTCACAAGATAGCCCCTACTTGGGTCATACAGCTCACTCAAAGGCATAAAAGATGTGAAACCCCAGTCACTCTCACGTGCATTAAATTGATGTTGAGTATCTGCCAAACAGGGGAGCAACGTACAGACTCAAAACAGAGAAATTTTGCAAAAATATTAGAAAATTCAAATATAACTCAAGCATTGCTGCTACAAAGCTTCATTAATTACACATAGAGAAAAATAACAGACAAAAGGAGTCTTCGAAAGAAATGAGGCTCACAACCAAATTCATGTTAGGTAATAAAGCTAATGTTCATTATACCATTAATTAATATGTGACTAAAAACTAAACTGAGGTTTAAGGCTTCAAGCCACAGTAACTAACCAGAAAAGTTATAAAGTAAGAAACAAAAATATCAAGAATTTGCTCGAGATGGAACATAACATATCGTACAAAAAAATGATCAACTCCATATGTAATTTATGATTCATAGACATCCTAACAAAGACTCATTCAACCAAATCCTAGTAAGAACTGTGTACAAGTATAAAATGCAACAATGCCATGCCAGCTCCACCATTCACATAGCAATAAACAGTCCAATTAACAGTCAACAGTCAATGTGATATTAAATCGTCATAACAATGTTGACGACCACCAATGCAGTCAACGGAAAGAAGCACACTTGGAAGATGAGAACTTGAGATACTAGATCTGTAAGTTGCCAGAAGTGTAAGGCAAAAGAGACACACAGCTGAGAAACATCCTATGTAAAAAAATACTTAACTCAAAGTGAATAGCCCTGTAGAAGTTTAAGTAAACTTTAAAAGAAAGTGTCTATTAAAGTTTACGAGAAATTTATGTGCCTTACATGTGCTACATGCGTCATGAATATTGTAAATCTTGATCTAAAAGAATGAGCTCCATCTCATTAAAAAATACAAAATGATTTGCACTGATATGTATCACTTTGTGGATTAATTGTCATTGATAATACGATTATTAATAGCCTTTGCTACTAGTGTATCGCCTAAGAAACTAGGCATATGTCATGTCCATTTCAGTCACACTGCCGACAAACTACATCCAACAGTACATACGCAGTACCCTAATAGCACTCGACATGCCATCATAATAAAAGTTTGACAGTTGTCGATAATCAAATAGCGATCATCGAGTTCATCATGTTCCACCTCAGTTCAAGCTATATCCCCTTGAAAGTTCCATGACGGCGATGGCACTCTTGACATGGGAAGTACAACATTAAATGAAGAAATGCAATACCTTTCCGTATTGTATACTTCGGATGGATCTGGTTTACAACGGCCAAGCTGAACTGAGCGTACCGGCTCCATCCGTAGGGGAGGTTTCCCGAGTCCGCAACGTCCAAGTACATCGAGAGCTGGTCCACATTGTTCCCCTTGGGGAAAATCAGCACACGCCTGCACGCAAAACCAGCACATAGATCAAAACCCCTAAAGTTTCAAGTACTCCCACGCTAACTGCATTTCCACTATGAAGCAAAAAGGCAAGCGATCCAAAGCTCACCATTTAAATCCGCCAACCACAAACACGTCTGAGTAGTGCTTCTTCCCGTTGAGCCTGGTGAAGTTCTCGATCGTCCAGGTGAACCGCGATGTCTGCGGGTCCTCCGGCGGCTGGCTCTCCGCCGTGTTCGCAGGCTCCGTCTGCGCCACGACTAGCAGCAGCAACAACAGCACCACCATACGTGTAAGATCAGCAAAAGTTCGAAACGCATAAACCCACCAACCACCCAACCCCCACACGGCCGCAGAGACACACAGAGGGGAGTAAATCGAGGCCCTAAGTCTCACCTTCCATTGGCTGGGCGGCGCCGGCGGCGGGGAGCTCCTGGTGCGGCACGAGCATCTCGTCGTCCTCCTGCTGCTGCTGCGGGGGGAAGGAGGGCGCAGGGGTCAGATCCGGCAGGGCGCGTAAACCCTAGGAAAACAAGGAGATCCCCGATCCGCGCGGGAAGGCGCGGAGCAGTGGGAGGGGACGACCCGCGGAGATCGGGGCGAGCACGTACCTCGAGAGGAGGAGGCGTCATCATAGTCATGGAGTCGTCGCCGGCGGCGGCGGTGAAGGGTAGACGGCCTGAGGCGGGAGGGGGGATGTGAGGGGGTTTGCTTCTGCGGTGGATCGATTAGTGTCGTGGTGGGGGTGGGGGGTGGGTGGGGGGCGCCGAAGAGGAAGCAGGGGGCGATTCGAGGATTCCTGGGTCCAGCAGGGCAGTGAGAGAGATTAGTGGATCGATGGTTGTGATCGTTTTAGCTTCAGCTGTTAGTTTTCAGTTTATTTTTTACTATTTATAAATTTTATCTTTTTCTGAACTTTTAGTTTTTTGTTGAGTTTTTTTGTCTGTTTTTTTTCGTATTTGTTTGTATTATACGTAATAGGCTAACATATTTTTTAATTTTTTTAAAATTAATTATGCTAAATAAGTCTCTGTCAGCTACATTATTTTTTCAGCCAGCTACGGTGCTTTTCAGCCATAAGCCACCAAAAAAACCCAAATGATCACCACCATAAAAGGTTATGATAAATTGCTTCAAAAAAACGATAGAGAAATCGATTCGTTTATTTGTTTGAGGAAAGTTATAAGCTAAAAAAATAGATCTTAAAAATATTAGGCATTGTTCCAAATAGCTTATGATTTCAGGCTTTTAGAAGATAGTTTTTGAACGAAATGGCTTTAAGTTGGTTTCTATAAATCATTTGTAAGAGTCACTGCAGGAATCACTTTGAACGAAGTATCTTTTCAACATGAGTATTCCTTACTCCCTCAATCTCTCTTACAATCAGTCAAAAACCATAACACATTTGCACAGGGCTTTTGCCTAATGGTTTTGTAGGAAAATTTCTAAATTATCCCTATTGTATATAGGGTTTATATTGGTCTCTGCTTGGAGTTATTGTATATAGGGTCTATTTATATTGGTTTCTCTTTGAAAAAAAATAGAAACCAATATAAATATCCGATTTTTCAAAACGACTTCCTCACACCTCTAAATCTTGTCTCACTCCAGAGATAAGACAAGAGATAACATGCGCATTACGCACCTTACTTCGCTCACTCCCGTCTCATACATGTATCTCTCTCACACTTCTCCACAGCTCGCTCATCTTCTAAAAGACATTTCTTTTAGTCACTACTATTCATTTTCAGCCAAAAGTCATCAGCCGCAACTAATATAAATAGGTCCATAGAAAGGTGGATAGCTAATGAAGAATTCATTCCCAGTGTATTTTATGTCTATATCGTCTCTCTTTTTTGTGTGATTGGCTTAGTATGAACATGCAACCATAATGATTATTTAGCAGGTCATCGTCCAGTTTGCTATTCATTGGCCGATTTGGTATGTCATTGTGATTCCCCCCTTTCCAATCCTATATTTCTATTAGATTAATCTTGTAGATTAATTGCTGCTAGTTCCCTAGATTATATCAGTTTAGCAGCTATTTAGAGATTAGATCAGTTTAATTAATTAAGGTTCTAGATGGGATTATTGCTCATAGTGGATTAATTCAGTAGATTAAGAAGAGGTAGATTGAGAAGGGATCGGTAAAGGGTGGGTTCTTTTGGACTGATGGTTTATAGTTTATGGCTTAAATATTTGAATTATGCCTGTTTACGAGAAGTAGTACGCACAGAAAAATAGTCGCATGTGGTTTTGACTGATATAGCTGAACTCAGTACACTTTTTACTACAATCTTCTTGTTGACCCTATTTTGAAAAAAACGCACCGTTTAAAAGCTCGTTACTGTAGATAGTACAAGCATAAGCCAGTTGAAAGTCGAAAAGAACTCAGCAAAAATCTCATGCACGCGCACCTATGGTAGAGCATTCGACCATGGTGGCAAAACCCTCGATGCGATGTTGCCCACTCGTCATTGTCACCGTGTTCTTTGTTGTGACAAGGCAAGGCCCCAAAGGACGTCCACAACGCCAAGGGCCTCGCTTGGTTGGAGTCAAAGTGTCATCGTTGGATCCCACGCCACACACCCACCACATGTGCCCACAACCACCACACCAAATGTGCATCACCTGCTATTGCGTGCTTGCTATCGTCGTCGCAAACCTGCTATGCTACAGCTATCATACTTACTACACGTGCTGTCGCCCTCTACATCATTGTGCTTGCGTACCATTGCTATCGCTATGCGCGCCTCCGCACTGTCGCGCACCCACCGTCGTCGATGCCTGCAGCACAAGGTTCTAAAATTTCTTGCTTTATAAAAGCTAATTTCTACAAATTAAGAGCTAAGCAAGATTTATATTACAATTTAAGACCTACATAATTCTAGTAATACTAAGGCACCACAAGCTAAGTCTCTACAAATATATTTCTAGCTCAATAAGATAGGACAATTTCAATTACTAGAAATATAGATGTAGAATAGTAGAGATAAAGAAAGAACCAAATAGAGACATGCGATGTTTTTTATGTTGTCAGTGTTCTAAAAGTCGGCCTAGACAGTCGCCTAGGTGGCACCTAGGCACTGGGCGTGGCCTCCCCACCGTGATTTAGTGGTAATCGACCAGTTGGGCACTCGGTCCGATTAGGCGATCAACGGTGGTCCAAGGCGGTGCTAGGCGGATGAGGCAACACAAGGCGTGGCGGCTCCAGGCGCAGTCAACAGCGGTTCAAGGTGGCTAAGGCTGGGCGGCGCATAGGCTGATAATCAAGTGGTATAAGAAGGTGCTAAAGTGCTCTCATATCTGGTGTAGGGTTAGGGATTTCCTCTCTGTCAGTCTGTCGCCTCCCGCCATCGCCTCCCCTCCATTGAAGAGCAACTAAGCAAGTGCAAGTCGCCGTCAGCTAGATCTATCTCACCATTGGCCAGATCTATCGCATTGACATGTCCTTAACTCTAACCTGTCCCCGTCACTACCTCCAACCCATCGTCGCCACTGCCTCAACCCATCGTCGTCGCTACCTCCAACCAACTCACCGTTGCCACCTTGACCAGCCAGCCACTATGTCTGCTCTCCTCTCTCTTGACTCTCTCTCTGTTATCACATCTTGCCTTAACACGCGGAATGGGAAGGACAGTGGAGCTGCCGAGTGGAGCTATGGTAGTATATGATCACCGTGTGGGGCTATGGGAGTATATAGCACAGATCACTGTAGGAGACTAGGAGTGCTGTGAATCTGTGATTAGTCTCACTGGTTGGATGATCATTGGAAATTTGGAATACAGGAATAATCATTACTCATTAGTACTATAGTACATTATGCACTGTACATTGTGCAATGGTCATTTGGTGATGCTACTACAAACAATACACTGTACAATGCTTTCCTAATTTGGCAATTTGCTATTGTGTGGTTATTGTTAAAGGGCCAGCGATTATATGTAGTTCTAGTGCTCTACTATTTGTACTTATAAACTTATAGCCCATTTGCTTCATCAATTCATTCTTCATCAGTCCATTGCTTGTGTAATCCATTAATTTGCGTATGAATAAATATGATATTACACTAGGATGTCATCTACCACGTTAGTTCCTGAGGTGGGCACCGAAGATAGCCTCAAGAGAAAGTCGGGTGACGTAGGGTAGGAATATGGGGGTGTTGGTGAACCCAAACAATTTGGACAAGGTGAAATGTATCTTGTGCAACAAGGTGGTTTCCAAGGGCATCTATAGGATCAAGCAACATATTGCGCATATTCAAGGAAATATTGCGAGATATCCCAAATCCACAAAAGAAGACGAACAAAGTGCTATAATTATATTGAGAAGGTAAAAAACAAGAAGAAGAGTAAGAAAGCACAAGAAAATAAGGTTAGGGAAAATGTGAGCATAATAGGTGGTGGTGAAAATGAAGAAGAACTTGACGAGATCAGAGTATCAACATAAAGAAAGTTAGGGCCTATTGATAGATTTGTAAATCCGATTGATCATCAAGAGAGCACTTTGCTTCAGCCTTTCTTACTTTGTAAAGTTTGAATGAGAAGACGGCCGAACTAAGGGCGATGACACTTAGCAAGGAGTGGGAACAATCCGCCTAGACTAAAAAGGCAAAGGTGTCATGGCAACCGCATCACTCATTAGTAGATCATTTTGGAATAGTGTGAATAATGCTTTGAAGGTATAGTAGTGCTGTCCATTATGTTATGTATTTGAATTTTCCAATTTGCAAACATTTTATGTTGCATTGCTTGAAGGTTTTTGAGCCGTTACTGAAGATTCTTCGCATGATTGATGGGGATAGTCCATCTATGATCTTTCTTTATGGATAAATTTTAGAGGCAAAGAAGTAAATTAGGGAGGCCTTGAACAATTCGGAGAGCAATTACAACTTGATCATTCATGCCATTGATGGAAAGATGAAACAAATGCTTGATTCTCCATTGCATTTGATGACATATCTATTAAACCCATATTATAGCTATCGTGATCGATCTATTTTTTTTGGAACAAGATATTATGTATGGATTTATTAAATATGTTGAAATATTTTATCATGGTGATAATGAAGTAATAGGTCAAGTACTCAATGTTGACTTTGACATATTCAATGATAAGAGAGAGATCTTTGGAAAAACCCTGCCCAACTTGGAAATAAAAAAAGAGAGCTTATTCCGAGTAAACTTATTGTTCTTAACTTAACATATTTATATTGATATTGCATCATTTATTAATAACTCATCTTTCATTCTTCCTATTATGTAACTAATTGGAGGTTGAAATATGGATATCATATTCCCCACATGCAAAGATTTTCCATAAGAATCCCTCTTTGACCTTAAGTTCATCAGGATGTAAAAGAAATTAGAGTACTTTTGACATGGTATCTCTGATTCTCTCTACTCTTACTATTCAAGAAAAAAAATTACATATCTCAAGTAGTCAAGAAAGTCTAGTATTAAACTTTACTTTGCAACTTGTAGGTACATAGAAAGAAGAGAAATAAGCTAGACGCTCACCGCCTTAATAATCCAGTCTATGTTCAATTCAATGCAAGATTGTTGAACAAAAAAGAGAAGAGCAATACGAAGAACATTGATGTCCTTTTAGCTACGCATGCTAGTAATGTTCAATTTAATGCAGGGATGATGATGTTGATCCCGAAATGGGTCTTTCATGGGATATAAGTGATGAGGCAATGGGAGCTAATGAAGCCATGCAACCTCCTAGAAGCATTAGAGTGAGAGCTTCATGAAGATGATTTCGATTCTGAATCTAAAGAAGAGGAGGTCAATGAGGATCTTGAAAATCTTGAATTTGAATCCAACCAAGATGAAGTGGTCCTAACCAAGGATTATGGATAAGAGGACGAAGATTGACTCATTTCATCATCACATTATCATGCTTGTTACATTAACTATGTTGCTTTTTTGTGACTTATGAGGAGAACTATGTCTATGTGTGTTTTGTTATGTGTATTTGAGAATAATGCTTATGTGTGTTTCGTTATGAACTTCATAATTTATTACATATGTCTTATTATGTTGCTATCATTTCTTTCATTCTTTTGAATTAGAAGTTTGAGCTTTGAAGTACAAATGCACAATAGTTATTTAATACCATAGAACTCATGCATTGCTTAATGTGCAGGTTTTACAACTTTACACCAAGCATTATTTTTTTAATCTAAATATCATATATATATATATATATATATATATATATATATGATTGCTTATCTTCGCTTGCTATCCTCATTTTTAATTCGGCGGTCTAGGTCCCTTCTAGGCCCCCTAGGTGCTAGGCCCCACCTCACCGCCCACCTAACGTCTAGCATCTTCTTGAACATTAGACGAGGTATCGAAAATTTGCCCGTCTTTACTAGTCCATGTTGAGCAAAGTCTAAATGAATTGGACCTGCTCTACAAATTAAGCCTTGCTCTCCAATTCCACTAGTGATTGTTCTTCCTCCTCTTTAGAGATGGCGAACACCGAGCCACTCACAATTGGCACCGGGTCTCTTCACAATTTTATTTAAGAGATCACCACACAAACGTCCGCCAAGCCATCTAGATGCCGGCAAACACCAAGAGTAATAAACCGTAGCATTTGCTCGATGGATTTCAAGTGCCAAGAATCAACTAAATAAAATGTATGTGCTTGAATGTGTCAACTACCTCAAATGAACACAAATAGAGTAAATGAGGTGTTGAAAGTGTTCTACAAACTCAAGGATGTTCAATGAAGTGTTTTCTATCTATTCTTGGGTTGGTGAAGGGGTATTTATACTTCTTACCACCAAATTCGACCATTAGTGGTTGATTCTAGAAAAAATTAGCAAATGTAGTAGTACCATCATTCATTGGCCGGTACTACCACACCTGTCTAGTAACAGCTATAATAGGCATATTTAATGCTTCTGAAGTAGTTATTACAGTGTGGCGCGGTACTACCGCCATTCAAGGTCTAGTAGTTCCGATCTTCGGTAGTACCGTTTCCACGAAGCGGTACTATTGTTTCTCTTGAGGGCAAAAGCTGACCCTCTATGGAATTAATGTACTACAATGCAAACTTTGGTCCAACCAGGATGTGGTGGTTCCATTCATTGTTTGTGGTCATACATCTAAGCGGTAGTATCATCGGTTGTACCGCTTACTACCGATTTCCCAAGGAGCAAAAGTACTCCAAAATGTACATACCACCAACTAAATTTCGGTCATACCGGTGTGGTAGTACCGCACTATCTCCCGATCATACTGCTGAGTGGTGTACTGCCAAGTAACCTCTAGTACTACCATTTTTCCTATGAATGCATAGTTGGCTTTGGAATTTTAATTTTAAGTGCATCTATGATCCTTAGTTGATCCAAGTGGCACATAAATTTACTTTCAAGCTACTAGTCATGATCTCTTTTAATAGTATGGTGTCTAGCCTAAAATCTAGTCTTCCACCAAATCTCCAAGGACCGGTAAAATCAAAAAGTGATCCTAGACTACTTATACTTTTCTTCCATGCCATTGTGATCTTCTCTTCAATTCTTGTCATGCATCTCTAAGTCGTAAACCAACTTCCGGGACTAAGCCTTTCAAACACTTGATAAACATGTTAGTCCCATATTTACTTGTTGTCGTTAATTACCAAAATATTTTTAGGGGCCTAGATGCTTTCCGCTGCTGCACCCCCACCATGCGCACTTGCCAACTGATGCAGACCACTCTAGCATTAACCCACCTTCTCTTTCATCAACTACAACCCCAAGCATGATTTGCATTTTTCAAATTCAAGATGCCTTACATTCTCATGCTCAAGTTATTGATTTCCTGGAAGGAGTTATTGAGCCAAATAAAAAATTATTAGGTGAATTCCTTTCCTAAAGAATCTATATAAAATATTAAGAATTGATTACTACCTAATGCATATATATTATCTACCTAATGCCTTACATTCTTTTGTTGACTTGGACGTCAAGATGAAACAATCCAAAATATACCAAACTCAGAAGACAATTCCAAAGCGCATTTCTCCTTCAGAGCACTGTTCAGTTGATATGGCATTGTAGAGAGTACTGTTGCATGTGGTACTATTCATGGGAGGTACTGTAGCATGCAGAAAACACTATAGCACTGAAATGATGGACTGTCGGCATGGTACTGTTTAGGGGGTACTGTAGCATCACACTATAGCACCGACGTACTGTAACTCGCAGAGGGCACTGTAGCACCGACATAGAATCATTGTAGTGCCAAAATTTGTTCAGTGCTGTGGACCACTGTAGCAACCGCCTTTTGTAGCCTATATATATGGGGGTACCCCCTTCATTGCAAGGCAATGAAGATATTGGAAAAATCAGAAATTAAGTATTCTCATTCCAGGGTTTGTGTGTGTTAATTCTATCCCCTTAGAATGTAACATCCCAGAAAGGGAACTACTATATTTATGAAAACTATAAAATATTTTTGTTGTTCTTCTCGTGTTCTCAAAAATTCTTGGTGTTATTCGAATTGCTCGAGTTTGTTTTCTTGCCGAAAGCCCGATTAATAAAAATCCAAACCTTGGAATCAAGGACCAAGATTTAAAATCAAATTCAGAGAATGCATTTTCCTTGGAAGTATTGTTTTCAAATTTAAAAATAGGAATCCTGATATTCAAAACCAAGATCAGAAATTGAAAATTAATATAAAATCCGCCCATCCAAATTTTGTATTCGGAAATTCAAATTCGGAAAATTAAGATTTTATTTCCCCAAAACTCGGCAATCTTAAAATTTAATTGTCAAATCCAAATTTTGAAACCAAGTTTCCAAACCCAAAATCTAATGGCAAATCCAAATTTGGAAATTCTCAAAATC
This sequence comes from Dendrocalamus latiflorus, assembly GCA_017311315.1. NCBI lineage: Eukaryota > Viridiplantae > Streptophyta > Magnoliopsida > Poales > Poaceae > Dendrocalamus > Dendrocalamus latiflorus. Next base: position 16,624,881 of record CM029649.1, on the reverse strand, counting down.
ATTTAATATTTTCTTCTCGGGCTCAGCCCATTTCTTTCTTTTGCTTGGGCCATTTCCTTTACTTTTCCCCGACCATTTTCTTTTCCTTTCCGGCCCATTTTCTTCCGCCCGGTCGCTCCTTCCTTTTCTCCTGGCCGTTGGCCCACCCGACGTTGTCGCTTTCTTCTTCCTTCCCCTGTTTTCGTCCGCCTCCTCCCTTTGTTCATGGCATCGCCGGCCTGGCCCCTTGCTTCGGCCGCGCCCAACAGCTACATCCGCCGGCCACCTCGCCTCCGTACCCCGATTTACTCCCCTACCACCGGCCTACGCCTAGCTCCACCACTAGCTCGACCGCGCGTCACCTCCCTCCTTCCCGTCCTGGTAAAACCAGCTCCGCCCCTGGTTTCTCCTTCCATCGCTCCACGTTGACGCCGCGTGGACGCCTCCGTACGCCCCTATCACCGGCCTACCCCAGCGTTACTCCTCAGCGCGTCTCCGCTCGACGTTACTCCGCCTGCGCCGTCTTCAATGGTCTCCCCTGGGCTATAAAAGGAGCCTGGGCTCACCTCCTTCCCCTTCCTCCTCCTTGAAGAACCTCCCCACACATGGAATTGGGAATTCGCCGCCCGAGCAAGCTGCGCACGCACTTTCCCTTTCCGGCCGGCCACCGCCACATTCACCGCCGCCCCCTCCTCAATCGGCCCCAGGCCGATTCCACGCGGTGGGAGCATTTTCTCGGTGTCCCGAGGCTGCCCCAATCATCGGCCGACGCCCTCCGCCGCCCGAGCTCTCCCGCCACGGTGACCGGACCGCGCCGCCGCCCGAGCACGTCGCCGGCTGGCCTCAACCTCTCCCCGGTCAGCCCAACCACTCAGGTGAGCTCCCGGTACCTCACTAATGCCCATGCTCACCTCACCTTCTTCCCTCTTTCTCTCCGGCCACTGGCGCCCAGTCGGCTCTCCTCCGCCGTCCGCTCTCCACTGCCGTCGGCCCGCCATAGTGTCTTTCGGCCGGAGCTGCCACCCCCAGGGCCACCCAGTCCTCCACGGGGTTGCATTTGGTCGGCTGCAGCTGCCTCCTCGGCCGCTCCTCTCCGGCGACGCCGCACGGCCCTGCAGCAACCCAGCTCCCCTGTTTCGTTGTTTGGCCCATGCTCTGCTTCGTTCCAGCCGAAGCTGCCCCCTCTCTCTCTCTGTCTGTCTCTCTGGTATGACCTGTGGGCCCAGCCAAACAATTGAGCTAAGGATCATCTAAACTAATAATCCACCAGTTCAAATTATTTTACATCCACCCAACAATTACCTGCTCCACAGTCATGACCTTAACTACGTCCACACCACAATATGCACCCAGAAATACATCATCATAAAAACGTGTGCACCAGATTAACTCTTCTCCATTCTCTCTCCTTACTCAACCATATCCGACGATCATCCTTCAATGGATCTGCAGTACCCCTCCCGCGTCCCTCACGCTCGCGGCTCGCATGCAGGTCGCCGCCACCTCCCGCTACGCAGAAATCGCGTTCTCCCCCACGCCCCCTGCGCCTCCCCCGCGTTCTCCCCTGTCCCTCCGCCTCCCCCGCGCCTCCCCCTCCTCCCTCGCGCCTCCTCCGCTCCCTCCGCCTCCCCCGCGCCTCCCCCTCCTCCCCCGCGCCTCCCCCCCTCCCCCTCGCCTCCTCCTCCCCATCTCGCGCCGCTGCTGCCTCCTCCTCCGCCATTCCCTCCGCTTCCCCCGTCCTCCACCGCACCGCCGCTCCCCCATCTCCACCTCTCCCCCGCGCCTCCGCTCCCCCCGTCGTCCCCTCCGCCGCCTCCCCCGAAGGCCGCCGCCTCCGCCAGCCTCGACCACCGCGATATCTCCTTCCTCACCAACCGCGCCGCCGCCTACCTCCTCATGGGCAAGGTCAGCCACCTCTCCCCCGGCCCCCCCCCCAAAAAAAACCTCGCCGCTTGCTGTTTCACTTCGCCGCTTGCTCTTGGTTCGTTTCAGTACAAGGAGTGCGTGAGGGACTGCGACGAGGCAGTGGAGAGGGGCAGGGAGCTCCGCGCCGACAACAAGCTGGTCGCGCGGGCGCTGTCGCGGAAGGCGTCGGCGCTGCTCAGGCTCGCGGGCTGCGCCGGGGACTACGCGCCGGCGATCAGGGCGCTGCAGCAGTCGCTGGCCGAGCACTACAGCGAGGAGACGTGCGCCAAGCTGGACGAGGCGGAGAGCGCGAGGAAGGAGTTGGAAGAGCAGGAGCGGCTGGATCAGGAAGCCGCCGACCACCACCGCGAGAAGGTTTGGATGTTTTCCCCCTATACAGCGCTGTTGATTAGGCCATGTAAGATGCAAAGGAGGAAATGGTTGCTGTCGACCGATCATCTAATGTTGTTGGTCTCATTTAGGATCCTTATTCTCATCTTGGATTATCAAGAAATTTCCCCAAAAACATGGTCATAAAGTCTCAACTATCAAGTGTTCTAACATTCAGAGAAATTTCAAATTTTAACTTGATAAAGAAAAGCAAAAGTATTAAATTGCAATATATTTCTCTGAGAAGTTACAACTGGTTACTTCTCATATCAGTGGCAGGACAGGAGCACTTATAGAACGGAATAACTGGATAAGTGAATAGGGCTCCTAGCAATCTATGTTCTTTCTTCAAGCATGAAAATTTTTGTCATGCATCAGTCGTGATCTTCATCAAGGAATGGCCGTTGATTCTCTACATGGGATGCCATGGGGAATGGTTTCCTATTATACTGAGCATGTCTTTATGTTATATTGTCTCAAGGTAGGTATCAACAAAACTTTGTTTCATGTGTTGTTCCATTTGTTCATGAATTTTTCATTGCTATTTATTGTTTAGATAGAAATGTTCCATGTTAGCCTGGACTAGAGTAGCTACAGGCTACAGTTCAAAGCTAACTCCCTTGTTGTATTACAGTTCACATAATTCCAATGTAAGTAATAAACTTGTGAAGATATTGAAACCCTGTAAGCTCTGGCTTATTGTGCTCCCTTGTATGTCCTACCCAGTTGGATATATCAATGTTGGTTTCATATGTTTGAGAAAGAAAATGGACATTAGGGATTAAGTGAGTTCAAAGAACTGAAACTGCACACACAAAAAAAAATGGTGGTGATAACCATTCATCTGCGGCTAAATGTTTATTTTGTGTACATGGACAGTTACACTACAAGTCTTGTAGGAATAAACATTCTTTACCTTGAATACAGTTGGTCTTCATCTTAATTATAATATGGTCTTTCAATCAGTAGAGTAATCATTGAGAGATACCAGTAAGAAGTGATCAATTTCAGGTTTAGTTGCTAATGAAAGAGCATATAAACGAATTTCTCAAAGTTGGCAAGGACAAGCTTGCATGGAATGTGTCAACCTAATTGTTTGTTTATTGAGCAAATCACTGAACTGTTTTTCGCATTTATCTCATATATGTTATTTATGGAATGCAGTCATATTGTGTTGAATTCATTATTTTAGAAGGAGATAATTGGTCAATATTTACCTTTTCCAGGGTTCCTGCAGACATGCCCTTGTATGATATACTGAATGAGTTTCAGAAAGGAAGTAGTCACATGGCTGCTGTTGTGAAGGCTAAGCCCAAGAACGCCCCACCCCCTGACAAAACTGAGCCAAACAGGGAAGCAGCTGGAGCACCACAGCTGACTGCTCCCTTACTATCCAATGCTGAAGAAAGGGTGGAGAGTGTGGTTGTTGATATTGAAAGACCACAGAACAGGCAGGTTAATAGAAACAAACCCCACTCTATGCAGCAGAATGATACACCATCAAATGCAGTTGCTCGTTCATCAGAGGATATAGATGATGGTGAGGTCATTGGTATCATCACACTCGAAGATGTATTTGAAGAACTCTTGCAGGTAAGCTGTAAGCAGGCTAAATTGTTCTTTGGAAGGTAGCGTTGCCATTTTCCTGGTGTGTGGTAAACAAGTGGGTATGTGGTTTATGGGCAGAAATAGTATATTGGAAATTGTGTACCTTAACAGTTCATAATACCTCGAGCATAGGCATATGTGTTTTAGTGGAAGCGTGGAGATATAATATCATGTGACAGTTTGGTAAATCGTGAGGAGTTCTAGGAGGTATGTCAGTTATAATTAGTCTTTGTAGAAACAATTTGGGTATGCATATACTCTGCAGCCCCTTTGGACTCTTGCCCTAAGCAGAAAAATGACCATCAAACTACCTATTATATACTCAGATTGCCTGGTCTGTTTCTTAGAATTAAATCTTATCTAATTTGTGAATGCGTTTCTTCCATTTTTTTCTTCAAAAAGTCCTAGATTTGTTATTCGAAAATTACCCTGTGGTAATAAGTTATTCCAACTGGAGGTGGTGTGTTTATGCAGTTCATAATTTTTATTCAAATATCTTCTGATTTTCTCACCATTTTGACAAAAAGATTCAGACAGTAATTGGTAGCTTTTGGATGGTAAAAACCTATCAATCTTCAGTATATATTGCATAATCTCATCTGTGGTTTAACCTTGAATCTATATTCGAAGTGCACTTTTTCTGCTCTTCTGTGTGGAATTTTAGTTTTGGTCTTCATGTTTATGCTTTGGTTTATTGGGGTTACTTATCTTTTTGTCATGTATATAAATCTAGAAAACTAATGTTGAGCTAGCTACTGCTTATTTTTTGAATTAGCATTAACCTGAAAATATCGGTACCTCAATTTAATATAAATATCGTGATTTGAATTGTACGTGCATTCTTACTAATATGCTGGTTGGCAACCTCGGTGAGGCGTATATGCTTGATGTGATATGGATTCCACCCACCCCAAGTTATGGTTGGGCAGCGACATGAGATTGAAGGTCTGAATGTATGTAGCTTCTAAATTGAACATGTTGTCTTCTTGTTGGTTATCTGGTAATTGACACCAAGTTTAGCTTGTGTTTGGCATAACAGGCAGCTATCTCTTACTCCGTCTCCTATCTCCACTTTCTGCCTCAATTTGCTTACTCCTAAATTGTTGAATGTGCATGTTTGAGGAATTGTTAACAATTTTTATTGATTCTGCATGTTCAATGAATTATTTGCGGCGGATAGAGAAGAAGCCACTACTTCATGGAGCAGGACACTCATCAGTATTATTTTTCAGAGCTGTGAAAATGCAGGGAAGGGCAGTTGGGTATCGCTTTTTAGTTCTCTCAATGAATAATCTCTCTGTTAGCAACCAATGGTTACATATTCAATTGTGACACTGACGTGGGTTTAAACAATTTGATGCTCTCCCTATCTTCTTGCATGCATGGATGAGTAAGAGATGATAAAAATATGTTTTGTAAGTCCTTACAGTTTACTGTTTAAAAAAAGATGTTTTTCGTTTTTGAAATGCTATGATCAGTAGTAGGTTAAGGGTCTGATCTATGAAGTCTTGATGCAACCTTGCCATTCAGGGTATTGCTCGACTGCACGTGCTATATCCCGTGCCACAGTGCGTCGCCTTTGGTTTGGAGGGTACAAAACTCGCCTTGTGCTAGATTCCTTATGTTTTTCCCTTAATTTCCATGGTTATGTAATTTTAATTCTTCTCCTTTCCTTTCATATATGTGTGCCTGCAGCTTGGCAACTGGAGGAGGAGCTGAATTCTAAATTTCTTTTTTCCTTTTTGGAGCATAGGTCCATGGTGCGGTGGACCCGCGTCCACATGGTGCGGGGCGCGCACGCAGTGGACGCGGCGCAGCGGGGAGGAACCCAATTATCCAAACAAAACATATATGGCCATTCAAAAATTGGCTTTGAAAGCAGGGAACAAAACATGTATGGCCATTCAAAAATTCGTTTGGTTGATTTCGTGTGCATCCCTAAAATGCCGCCGTGGCGTTAGCACGGACACTATACTAGTGTGTAGGAAATGTTCATGCATGTATTCTAATAAATAAAGTGCGGCAAATAATAATAAGAATAAGAGATTTCTTACAAGGTTATAATAAAAAGATTTATACAATTAAACTAACAATTTCACATTTGCAAATTATATGACAATCAAGATTAATAAGTTAACCCTCATATACGAGATTAATCAAACTAAACCTATACCATGTAATATTTTCCTAGTGAGAGACCATGTGGATGTGACCCCATGTTTGTGATGAGTAATTGACACGTGTTCTGAAAGTTTGAGTTTGATTTTGTTGATTCGCGCCAAGTCGGCGCATGGCGTAGTCGGGTTTGGTTAGACATACTTGACACTTGTTCTTTTTCCCAATCAGTCATTTGGGCAATTTCGTGCTTAAGTACGTTTCACTGATGCTAATGTTGATTATATTATCTCGAGCAGTGCTATGTGATATTTTCTTGTCTGTGATGGCTGCAGGACTTTGAGGCAGAATCGTGGCGAGGCACGGGATGACCGGACTAGGCACAGGCGGTGTTGAGGTAGAAGCGGTCGGGATGTGCCGAAGACGGCGAGGACTCGAAGTGGTTGCGAGGCGTGGACAACAAGAAAGAGGAAGCTTCCGGGAAGGAGCGTGGGGGGCAATTCGGTAAAATTGACTCAGGCTCACGGAAGCGGATGAGGTTCGAGTTAATGGATAAAGCGCAGAGTAGTTGAAGCTATTGGGTAAAGTGTCATGAGAACCCGTTAGTGGAGGCTATAAAAGGAGAGGGGTAGGCTTGAGATAGGTTGAGAGTTTTCTGTTTGTTTCTCTCCATGTATGCATGAACTGGATGTAAACTCCTTATTTAATCATTCATGTCTCTGACTCGAGTTAAGAAATCTTGTGTTTGAGTTGTTCCTGCTCTTGAGCTTCTCGGTGTGTTCTGTCTGTGTTTCTTGCTGTTTTTCTTTCTTTGCTGCTTTATGTTCTTTCTCGAATCAGATTGGATTTCTTGAGAAGCCTCTGTAGTTCTTCTGCTCTGTATTAGGAATCAGTCTCAAGATCACTTGATCAGTCCATTTTCGAGAGTAAAGATCTAAAAAGCTGCATTTTCTTTCAAAAATCTGCTTGCTGCTGTCTTGCTCTATTTTCTAGGGTTTCCTGTTCCTCGTTGGCAGAGCATTTTCTGTTTCGTTGATTTTCTTGGCAAGAAGTTGTTCTAGCTTGTGCTCTTGATCTAAAGCTATGTATCTTCAATGGTTCCAAGACACATGATCAAAAGACTAAAGAACATCAAGTGATTTGAAATTTAAGTCTTGTCGATCTTATGCACTCTCACTGTGTTCAGTTTCCTCTATGTTGCAAGTCAGTATTTTTGGGATTCTTGATCAGTTTATTTTCATTCCTCAGCCGATTTGCTTTCTGTTTTGTGTCTTCTTGTTCCCGATGTCAAGCAGCTGTTTTGATTGAAGTTCCATTTATATAATCTGAGAAAAGCAGTTCTCGTTCTACCATGGTCTCTGTTTTTATCTCTGCTCGGTACTTACTGTGCCGTTTGCTTTTCAATTGCTTCTGATGGCTTCTCCTTTCGGTTGTTCTTTAGTCTGTTTTCTGTTTGTGCTGCAACCAGTCAAAATACTGCAATTAGTCAGGCCAAAGCATAGCAGTTAGTTCAGCCAAATTTCAGTCTGCACTGCTCTGGTTTCTGCCCGCATCTGTTACAGTCGCTGGTTTAAAGCACTGGTCAGACCAGGATTTATAACACCGGTCAGACTGGGTTTGCTCCTGCAGACTGACCGGTGATCTGGATTTTTAGTTTTCTGTGTCTCTGTGTCGGTTTGCTTCAGTCGTTCTCTTCCGCGTTTCAAGCTTGTTTTCTTCTTACTTTCGGTTTTCCTTTTGTCTCTCTGTTGGGTTTTAGTGTTGAGTTGTGGTTAACTTTGCTGCAGTACCCTCTTTGTTTCTGCCAGCAAAGTATTTATTGTTTAGCCCAATCTTAGATCACTGTACTTTCTTTGCTGATTCAGTCTGTTGTCGGACTGCACTTGGCCGTTCAGCTTGTTCGTTAAGGTCTTCGGCCAAAACAAAACTGTGTAGCTTTCGGGCTGTTTTTGGTTCGTCAAAACATATTGTGTCGTTTTGATTTGGAATGTGTGCTTAGTCATCGGTCAACCTTCTCTGTGGCTTCCAGTCCCTGTTGTTTTCGGCCGAGCTTGAACCAACTCTTTTGTCGGTCTGTAGTTTGGTGTTCCAGTGAGCGCTCAATCTTTTCTTCATAGCTTCGATAGCTATCGGAGAAGAAAAATAGTGTGAATACTTGGGGCGGTTTTGAAAGCACCATTCACCCCCCTCTGTTGCCATTTCTGATCCAACACCTAGTATTAAGAAATTATCATGAAGTTAATAAAGTAAATAATGATAACATCATGACTAAAAGATTTTAATGATGAAGCTTAAGAATTATACCATCTCATATTGTCTAAATCCATAACAACTAAGGAGAATGGTAACAAATATAACTAATATAATAAATGTATCAATAAATATAACATTTCAATAATAAGGAATTGAAACGACCCTGCTTAATAAGTTATCTCTCCGAAATCATTGGGTCGCCACATAAAATAACAAGTGTGGTTTACTTATAGCTAAAATCGTGATGGCTATCTTTTTAAAAATGCTTAATAATATGTGTAGTAAAGACTTCAACATTTATCTTAAAATGCTAAGATTTAAATTAACAAGTGTCTATGATTACGAATTCTCGAACAAGTAGATCCATTCTTAATCTTTTCTCATATCCAAACCTCCAACCATTGTCTCGGGATTTAGATTTAATAGTCGAATATCATTAATAATAAAAGAAGTCACTTTATCAAGAAGGCCCTTGTTAATTCATAACTCTCCTTTCCAGTAAATCACAACCATCAGCCATTTCAAATAAAGTTGTCCACCAAGCAGAATAATTGACTTTAGAAATTGGCAATTGCAATCTTAAATAAGCATTGCCTCATGAAATATCAAAGTTACCTCCCGTAATTAAAATCATAATCATGTAAACCTCCGCCTCCTAAAAAATCACAAAGCTTTGTTCCTCTTTTACTATCTTCGATAACCTCTTTTATCCGTCCATAAGTCCTGCCTGACTCATGGAAATTCCTTGATAAATGTAAATCAATTAAAAGAAAGTCATCAGACAAAAGATCGAGCCTCGTCTTTCCCCAATCATCTATATTTGGTCCTTTCCTTTACCGAAGTGGATGGATTCCTGTGGATACTTCTTCACTTTTGATCCCTTGACTACCCTAAAATTTTCCCTCATGATAAAGTTATACATATAACCCGTTCTCTTACTCAAATCCAGCTACCACTGTGTCTATAGTCCACTAATCCGAATCATCCTTCTATCCTCAAATCATAATAAATGTGTAATTTAAATTAAATTGGGCATTTAAAGTATTTGGATTCATTTGGTTTTTCTTTTCTTTGCCGCGTATTAGAATCTGAAGGCTCAACAGGGTGACGGATTCGAACAAGACCAAGGCTCGGATAAAAGCGAGGACCAGTAATTTAAAATCACTGACTGAGAAGGCTTTGAATTAAAGTAATCCAGGCCATGGTACACCAAGCAAGGCAAGTCATCACTTTGATCATATTGACCCTACATTTTATGCAAAGTTATGTTTCTTTAAATTATCAACTTGTATGCCTAATTTACTATGTAAATGTATGTCAAAGCTTAAGGTAGCTACATGCCTATTTGATACTGTATTAAATTTAATATGCCATTCCTTGACACTTGAATCACTTAATCCTTGTCACCATAGATATTAATGATAATCTTTACTAGCTATAGATTACCTTAAAATGCTATGCTAATCTGGTTAAGTCCAGGGCGCTAATCTTCCTGATCATCAATCTTTGAAAACAAAAGAACTTGATTTGGGACAGCCATGGGATGTACATGGCTGATTACTTTGCTACAACTGTTTTATGTTCTCAAAACCCTAAAAACTTGCTATACCTGTTTGGGCGGTTGGTAGGAGTGGATAGTGCTGATGTCGCACGAGAACCTGTGGTTTGTGGAATGAATCGCCTGGACAAATTAAGGACTGAATCTTGTGCTGACCTCCTTGTGTAAAACAGTACATCCACAAGTCTATATGGGTATGACCTAGCTGATTAACTTGCAAAGGTTTAGTTAGATATCACCAATGGTGAGTGGGTGCTAGGACATACTGGTTTACTCACAGTGGGATACAGGGACCGACTGTACCCATACGGCGCAAGAGGGGCCTCTGACTGTGGCGGATAGAACCCTTCAGCGGTGAAACCTCAGCGGGTGGTATCTAGCTAAATCGGAGTAAGGTAAAGGCTTTGTGATAGATTATCTGGGTCTCATGCCTAAGGAAGCAAGTTGGCTATTAAGATAATTTATCTCTTGTGGGTAAAGTGTACGACCTCTACAGAGAGTAAACTATTTGAATGGTCGTGCCCACAGTCAAGTGCGGACATGGGACCCCACTCGAGTTAGTTCAATTTCCAAAAATATTTGCGGGTGGGATAAAACCTATCAGAGGGATGTACTCTGACTTTGAACTTTTCCTAGAGGGATGTACTCCAGCGGCGAAAACTAGCATTGGTGGAGTTGGCCAGGCACTGTAAAAGGTGGGTGTAACCTACACTACAATTATTATTGCATTCTCACAATCAATTTCATAAAATCTGCTTCAGTTAAAAATTGCTAAGTCTCAGAAGTTTTCTTACTTACTGTAATTCCAAAACAAGGCATTTAGCAAATAAAAGAACCTCAAGCCTCCCTTAACAGCTCTGCATCTATTATTATTGCATCCTGTGTGGTGGCTTGCTGAGTACTGTCGTACTCACTCTTGCTTAATTACCGTTATTCAGTCAGAAAGAACAGGAATGTCAAACCTTGCGATGCTAAAAAGGGACCGACAGAGCTAGAAGACGAAGAGGCCATGGACTAGGTCGCGAACCCTAGTTGGCTGCTTGTGGGCAAATCCTGTGGGTCCCATCTGTGTGAAGTTTCCGCTGCTCCATCTTATCATTTTCGGCCCAATCGGCCCATGAGTAAGTATTACTGTATTATTTACGCTTCCGCATGATATGTTATTGATACACAGTAATGTATCTGTGAGCACTATCTATTGATCAAAGGAATAGTGCGGTGGAATCACAGAGGACCTGGGTTTTGTTAACCTGGCGTCCGATATAGAATTAGGAAATATATGAGATTTTTGTCTCCATCATTCTTGTGATTGCCTCGGTGATTGCAGGAATACGTTTACTCTACATGAGTGAGTAGGCTATAACATCCCAAAAATTTGCCATCTTTAAAAATTAATGCCAAATCAATTAGTTAAAATTTTAGGATTTTATTTGGATAATTTTTGTAATACTAGAAGAAAATATCAAAATCCCATTCCAACCTAAATTCCCAAAATCAAATTCCAATTATGAAAATTTGAATCTCTAAAAAAATCTAAATCTCTAGAAAAATATATGTTCTAATTTTTCTAGGTTCAATCTATTTTTCTTGGCATTTCTCTTTTAAAAATAAATTAAAAAAGGTTATCAAAGGGCTACCCATTTTAGAATTGCCTTGAACCTAGTGTGCTTAACACCACATTTGTAGCAACCGCCACCACTTCTTTCTTTCTTTCTTCTCTCTCTTCCCACTTACTTCCTTTTATCCCATGTTCTTGAAACTTTCTTTTATCCCATGTGCTTGAAGTACTGTTCATATTTAACATCAGACCAGCGGCATTACGCTGACACAAGTCAACGCCATGGCTATCTTCCTCCCCAAAGCTAACTCTACATCCAAGCCTTATCTCCATGTCTTGCCAAAATGAAAAACCATCCTCTTAATGCAAGAAATCAATTTCATCCATTTCTTAGCCATTTAATTCATCCATTTTTCAGTTTATTGGCATTTAAACTTGAAAACCAACATTGCTTCACTTAGGTTGAATCAATTCTATTTCTCTCATTCTTGCCCTATAAAATGGAGCAATGTGACAACATTCTACCTCTTCACACCCTCCCCAAACCCTAGAACCACTCATGCAACCTCGTAGCCGCGAGCAACATCTTCTCGAGCGTTGGCCGTCATCCCGACCTTGCCATCTTTCACACCGGTGATCTTTTTCGAATTCCTTTCATGTCACATTGTGTTCCCAACATGGACCTTCATACCAATTTAATTTGATTTTGGTGTAGGGAATCGCTCAAAAATTGAGTTTTTCCCAAAGTTACTTGAAATTGCTTCCCACGTCGATTCATTGTCTCTAGTGAGCTTTAGCCCATACCACCTCTCTTAAATTTGTCTCATCGCATTCTACGCGATGCTTCCCTCCTTTTCTCTAGAAATCCACAACAAATTTTCACTTCTGATGCCTAGCCATGGTCGCCTAGGGCATCTCGCGTTCTCATCTATCCAGTAAAGTTTTCTTCAATCCTTTCATGTCAAATTGTGTTATACCCTTTAGGTAGCTACCCTCCAAGTAGATTTGGTTTTCCTCCATCGTGCACGGACATATAAAGGTTTTTCTATTTTCTCTACTGTCGTTGTTCAATCATCGATTGTGTTGTTTTTGATGAGTTTTCGGCTAAGGTGATAATTTTTCTAGCTTCACCATGCTGTGCTCTATCCCGTGCTCACCTTAATTCTTTGTGTTCTATGCTTAGGTACGATTTCTCTCTCCAATCCATGTCATTGTCGTTGCCCACGTTGTCACCGTGTTTTGTTTAATGTGTTGTCAATTCCTATGTATTCCTCAAGTCCCTAGCAACCCATTTTACCGGTTGCCATCATCTCTCATGACCTCCCTCACTGGCGCCAACCATCTTCTTGCACGTCTACTCTTTGTTTCTTCCTTCCAGTGAAGGAATATTATCTCATTTTTCTTTTTTAGTATTTTCCCATCTAGCAATCTTCCGAAAACTTGTTCTCCGTCATCCAAATTCTAATTCAGTTATTCAAATTTCTAAATTTATCCAAAATCCTAATCTTCCTTCAAGTATATATTTTATATTTTTATAATCTTATTTGTATTTATTTATTTATTTGTGTTTCTAATTTTGTGCGTAGAACCCGATGCTGCTGAAGAAATTCTTGACCCACAACGAGAAGGTCCAATCAATGTCCAAGAAGGCAAGTCTCCTTTGATCATCTTGTACCTAAGTTTATCAAAATTATTTTATTATTTTAAATTTAAATGCATTGCGATGTTACATAAAATGATAACTTCTGTTTTAAGGATAGTAGTTAATCCGATAATTGTTATGCCCTCATTTGACGTTGGCAACCATGTAGCTTTGTCTTCCTAAGATTTTCTTATCTCAGTATTGAGATTATATAACTATTTGATAATTTTAGAGCAGTAGTAATTGCTTAAACAAGCTATTCGGTCACTATATGTAAGATCGGAAATGGCAACAGAGGGGGTGAATGGTGCCCTTTCAAAACTCGCCCCCAAAGTATTCACACAACAAATCTTCTCTCCGGTAGCTATAGAAGCTAAGAAGAGGAAGAGTTCATGCTCACTGGAAACAGGAGAACCAAAACCCCCAAAAAACTAAAACTAAAACCAAGAAACAAAAGATCATCAGCACAAGGGGAAGGAGACAGAGGCCGGTCTGACCGGTGGTGATGGGCCTGTCAGACCGCCGTGTGTAGGCCGGTCAGACCGCTACCTTACCACCGGTTGAACCGCCCTGTGCTACCCCAGTCAGACCGTCGGTCAGGGGCCGGTCTGACCGCCCGAGGTCCACCGGTCTGACCGCCCTAGGCCGAGCGGTCTGACCGCCATAACTTTTCCGGTCAGACCGGCCCCCGGGAGCAGAGAACAGCAGCGACGACTGAAAATACTGAAAATGCTGAAACTCGCTGATTTCACTGAAATTAGTGAGAAGCTGCTGTTCTTTTCAGACCAAAGGGGCAAGACTTAGTTCTAAACAGTAGAGAGGTAACAGGATTCAAAGGAATTCATCACAAGAGCAAAGAATCAAGTTTTTGAGCTGAAATCTGAAAATAGAGTAGAGAGGAGACTAATTTTCAGATTTCTCATGATTTTTTCATCCTTTGATCAGGAAATTTTGAATCTCAACTGGAGAGGTTCTCACAACAGCAATGCATAAATCTTAGGCCATCTTTTGAAGGGAAATCAAAAGAACCAACCTTGCCCTGACATCAAACCCTAGTTTTCTGAGAACAGAGGAAATGCAGCGCAGGAGAGTGAGAAAAGAGTACACAAGGATTTTGAGATTTGCTCTTAGGAATTGATTGGTCAAATGACCTTGGAGCTAATTTCCTTCACTGAGCTAAAAGGCTCCATCTCCTCACCAAAGAGAATCATACCAAACAATTAAAACACAAAGAAGAGCAAAAGGCAGAAAGAGACTGAAACTCAAACATCTGAAAAGGATTCATTTCAGAGAGATGAATGATTACATGAAGTGTTCTACAATCATTCGTCTACTACCCCATACGTAGTTGAGGAGAGGATTCACTCATCTCACTACATGCTTGAGTGAGGAACACACGCACACAATCTCAGCTCAACACAGCCAGAACACAACCCTTCCTCTCTCTTGCTTACCCTCCAGAGCTCACTCCTCCTTTTTATCAACTAGGGCTCACCCTCAAAGGAGAAATACAAGAAGTGGCATACTACCTCCACTCACTCTCCTCACATCCACATGAGGCAATAGGAAGTCAAACCAATCTCAATCAGATTTTGGAGGGAGAACCACCCACTCCACTCATTTCCTTGAGTCAATTCTCCAAATTGCCCTCAAGCACCTTCCCGGAAGCTTCCTGCAACCGGCACCTTGACCGTCTGGACCTCGACTCCTCCCTGAGTCTAGTCCCGGTCCGCTCCGCTGCACATGACCGCACCCGGCATCCTGACTGTCTGGACCTCAGCTCCTCCTTGAGCCTAGTCCCGATCCACCTCGCCGCTGCCCGTCGTGTCTACCTGACACCGACCGAGACCTCCGACTCCACCTGAGTCTAGTCCTGGTCTGTTCCGTTGCACACGACCGCAACCGACATCCATCCATCTAGACCTCCGACTCCTCGCTGAGCCTAGTCCTATTTCTCTCGTCGTTGCCCGTCGTGTCCACCACTGGTAGCTCCAGCTCCCGTTCCTCGTCTCCCGACTCGCAACCACCTCAGCAGCCTCGATCATCTTCGGCATCACCAACCGTCTGGACCTCAACACCTCCTGTGCCTAGTCCCGGTCCACCTCGCCTCACCATGACCTAGCTCCGAAGTCCTGCAGCCACACAGACAAGCAAACCGTCACATAGCACCGCACGAAATAGCATAATCAATATTAGCATAAGTAAAAGGTACTCAAGCCTAGAATACCCAAAACAAACTCAAACTCTCTAACACAACCGTCAATTACTCATCACAAACATGGGGATACCTCCACATGTTATCAAATCTCTAAACAATTATTTTTATCAAGTGTTTGTCAATAGGTGTTGCCATTGGTTTATAAATAAAATAAAATAAAATAGTGAAAATTACTTTTAGACTTGGACAGATGATAAGATTGGGTTGGTACAAATTTAGCATGAGAACTAGTATTGTGAAAGTATCACCCTAATCAATTAAGGACCGACACTTATGATTGTCCAAACTGAGCACTACCGTACAACTACAAATCTAAATGGGTATGGCCGAACTGATTAATTTACAAAGTGAAGATCATGTGAGAAGGTCCTATTTAATGTTGTGAAGAACTATTACAATTTTCGTGGAGTGATCAAGTGATTTTGCAAAGATCACCCTTTGTCAAGATTGGTTTTGGGTAGAAATTAAGGATTTTGGGATTTGAGTCATGGATTGAGTTGGGGTAACCTAGGTCATTGCATTAAAGTTGTATGATGCATGTTTTAGCTAACGTGAGTCACTTAATGAAGAATTTGTGCCCAAAAATAATTTTTTCTTTGGATGTGCAAGGTCATTTAGAGTCAACTGTGGTCAATAGCGAGGATCGGGGCTAGGTTCATGAAGGAATTAAGGCCCAGAACGATTGAGGATATCGGTTGAGACGGTGAGATCAAGCATGGCACGAGAAAGACAAGAAATGTTGAAGGCGAGTTCAAATAGTGGGATTGCACCATGAGGTTTGGATGTTCCAAGTGAGCCATGGTTTGATGGAACTAGGACGGGAGAGATTTGGCAATGCGTGGCAAGCTAGTAGTGCACCTATATGTGTCAAGCATGGCGATGCTTGCAATAGATGGTGATGACCGGGTCAACGAGGGGTATTTTGGTAGTTTGACCAAATTTCCAAAAACCACTTTAGATCAAAACCGCGGTGCATATGTGGTGCTTTGGAGAGCAGTTTAGGTCAAGGTGAAGTTGGTTTGATCAAAATGGATTAAGGTTAAGGATTTAACGGATTTAAATTTATGTGCTTTAAAAAGCATGCATAAGTATGACTTGTGAGTTAAAACCCATGTGTGTGGAGTTAACGGGTTTCCTCCATTGTGCTAAGTAGATAATATCTATTAGGGTTATATGTGACTGGCTAGCCCATCTATAAAAGGGGTTGGGTTGGAGATATGTGGTTAGCCATCCAACCCACCTATCTTGTGCTTTCTTATTTTAGGGTTAGGGTTTTGAGTGCATGGTTTACTCTCTATCCTACAAGGTGGAGTGGTTGTAAAACTTATCTCCTCAAGTAAGCAATATATCAATTTTGGATCAGCTCCACGGATCCATCATGTTTTGATTGAATTGCTCTTGATTTGGTTGGTTTTGATCTTTTCTCTTCCCGTTTCTTGATCTTGCTGTGCCAAGGATCTGTAAGAGAGGAAGACAATATCTGGGAATCATTCTCTGCCCTTCTAGGCACTTTGAGAGCAAGTTTATTAAGAAAACCCGGTTTTACTTCATTTGGCCTCAAATTGTGATTTCTTGATCTGAGGGTTTTTGACGTGATTTCTTTCATATTCTTGCTTGCTGGGATATGTGGAAACATATTTAAAGCCATCTAGGCCATCGTCCACCCACGAGCAAGTGTATTAACCGATTTTGGTTTTGGCTCAGTTTTAGTGCACCTTTCCTTCAAACTAAAAAAGGATTCAACTTTGGCTATGATTTTCATGATTATTTATTGGAATAAGTTCTTGATAACCTAGAGAAGATTCTTGCAAAATTTCATATTATTTGGATCTACAGATCAAAAGTTCCATTGATTTTAAATTTGAAAAAGAGCTAAAAACACTGTTCATAAGCATGATTTTACTGTAGCACTGGTCAAACTACCCGAATAGAGGTCAAACCGCACCTTGGAGGTCAGACCACCCCTTGGTTGGCGGTCAGACCATCCCCTGGTTGGCGGTTGGACCTCCAGGAGCTAAGTTCTTCGAGATTTTGTGTTGTTGAGTGATTAGCTTTGGGTTTTTGCCTGTGGATTTGATTCTTAGTAACTCTATAGTTATTTGAGAATTGAATCTAGAATACTTGAGAGAAATTTTAATCGGCACCATTCACCCTCCTCTTTGTTGCCTTTCAGGTCCTACACAAAGGTTTAGTTATATATCACCAATGGTAGGTGGGTACCAGAGTTTACTAGTTTTACTCACAGTGAGGTACAGAGATTTGCTGTAATTATATGGCGCAAGAGGGGGCTTTTGACTGTGGTGGATTTAACCCTTCAGCGGTAAAACCTCAGTGGGTGGTGTCTAGTTAGATTAGAGTGAGGTAAAGGCTTTGTGATAAATCATCTGGGTCTCATACCCGAGGAAGCATATTGACTATTTAGATGACTTATCTCTTATAGATAAAGTTGTACAACATCTACAAAGTGTAAAACTATTCGAATAGACATACCCACGGTGAAGGATGGGTAAGGTATACTTTCACATGGTAGATTTTGGTTTTGGTTTCAAAAGTATAAGTTTTGGGAACTAGAGAGTGGATAGAACTCTCGGTAGTGTGTCCTAGTGAATGGAGCCACTGTGGGTGGATGGAACCCGTAATTTTGAACCTTGACGGTTAGAGCCTGTCTACTAGTGTTGGTGGCTAGAATCTTCACCAAAAAAATTTATGTTAGTTTTTGTTATTGCAATTTCTTTGTTAAATTGATGCTTTCGAAAATATATAATGGTATTTGAAATAAAGTATTGTTTTTTACAAAAGAACCATATTATCCTTCCTTTGTTAAGCCCTATATGTACTGCATTTTTCAAGACTTGCGGAGTACTTTATTTACTCATATGCTACACTCAAAACAAATCTAAGAGGATTATGAATATCAAGAAGGAGACCACAACTACAATGCATGTGGATTCAATGAAGGCTTTCCGGAGTACTAGGTTGCGCTTTTCCAATCAATTGCCTATGACATATTGATGGGTCATCATCAAAGTTTCATTTTGCTTCCACTATTTTTTAAGTTTGAGAGGTCTTGTAACCTCAATTGTAATAAAGTGGTCATAAGACATGTATCCTCTATTATTGTAATAAAATGTTGTTGGTTATGTAATCATCACTATTCGACTATGTGTACTAGCTTTGATCTGGGACTAGTGCGCAATACATAGAGGGTTTGGATTCGAAAATCTGGTCCCAACATAGACAAATAGACCAAAGTGTGTGGTTGGGTGAATCGAGTGTCGCAGGTTACTGTAATAGAGATAGTGGTTGGTGGTGTCATTCGTCTGGTTGCACAAGTTCAGTTATCTATAATCCTATGTCGTGAAGATTGGGTAACCCCTCCCCGCATCATCGCTGTGCTTCGACCACCGCGAGAACTTAAAGATATGATAAATTCACATTTTGCAATTTAACCCCTAAAGTTTTGGTTAAATTACATGATAAAATTGTAACTATGATAAACTTATATTTTGCTCCTTAAAGTTTTTATCAATCCCAAGAATAACTAGTAAATTCTAAAAATTTCATATTAAATCCAAGAAACTGAATTTTTAGGTATATGAGCTACCATAATTTGTGAAATCATAGACTTAGCACATCGGAAAGCTTCACATAAATGTGTTTTATTTTTCATAGCATTATTAATGTGATGAAATTGATTTTCTATCATATTGGTAATTATGAAAATTGCACCTAGACCACAATAATTAGCAGAAAATCATGTAAATTGCTTGGCACATTTGAGGAAATTTAGAAAATTATCTGCTAAATAGATAAAACCAATCTTTATTGAATTAATAATGTTCATGTTTTAGATTTATTTTTACTTGCTGTAAAATTTACAGAAAATTACATGAAGTAAAATTACAGAAAATTACATGAAGTTAATGTAGAATATGTTGGACATTGCAAAGAAGGAATTTGTTAAGCTTGCCCTAAATGGCAGTAATTACTCACTTGGGCGATGGATGTTAAGATCAGCTTGACATCTTGGTCTCTTGGAGCCACCATCACCCAGCCAGAAGCTAACGCTTGTGCTATTCCTGAGGTGGCTATGTGTACGGACTTGCACTTCCTGAGGCACCAACTCCATGAAGAACTGAATGATGAGTTCTCGCTGGCATTATGGAATTCCTTGAGGGTACACTACAATCAACAGTGATTCATTCAGCTCCCGAAAGCATAGTGTGAATGGAGTTTCTTACGCTTTCAAGATTTTAAGGTTCTGGCAATGTATAACTCCATGCACAAGCTTGTCTCCAAGTTGAGATTATGTAGCCAAAAAGCTATAGAGACTGAGATGATAGACAAGACTATGTGCACCTCCCACCCCAGCATGAGGGTATTGTAGCAACGTTACCCACATACCCAGTACACGAAGTACTCCGAGCTTATTTACACCTTGCTAGAAGTAGAGTAACATGATGCACTCCTAATGTAAAACCATCATGTATGTCCTACTAGGACAATGGTTGTGCCTGAAGTGCACCCCATGCTCAATAGGCTATCAATACCCATGGCCGTGGAAAGGGCCCAAAGTAGAATGGAGGAAAATAGAGGAAGGTTGGAGTGCAGAAGGGCAAGGGCAAGCCCAGGGTAAAGGTAAATGTAAAGGAAAGTCCTAAGAGCAAGACTGTTTATCCACCCGCAACCTTGTTTTAGGTGTGGTTGCATTGGCCATCGGTCGCGCACCTTCCATACCCCAAGCACTTGGTGGACCTTTACATGAAATCCACTAGCAGAGTCAAGAAGACCTAAGGGAACAAGGTCAAGACACAATTCACTGCTTAGCCTGACATTGGCCTAGACATCAAGAAGACTGATAACATGGTTCTCAATATTGTGGTGGGGGACGAGAATGCTTCCATGGAGCATGATGAACTTCTTGGGACCAAGCTCATGGAGCTCTAGAAGGACACCCAAGACTTGTATGAAGACCTATTGTAGTCTCCCAACTACCCCTTCAACCGCTCGTCGATGTCGCGCTTCCTTCATTAGTTTGCTTAGCAGTTTAGATTAAGTTCTTGATGAACATTGGTTTTATTCACGCTCATGTTGAGGATTTATCATTTATTATTTGTTCATCCTGAACACGTGGCGTTGTTATCATTATTTCTCAGATTATTTTCATTCATTCATTTATTGGTCTATGCTTGTTTTATATTTGAGCTGTGTTTCCTATTGAACAATTGATGGATAATAAATCATGGTGTAATTATCGAACATCACGATATGATCCAATGGCGAAGGAGGAAATATGTCTTGTAGACAGTTGTACCACTAACTTAATTCTCAGAGAAACTAAATATTTCCAGACTTTACTAAGAAAACTGGGAATATAATGACCATTATTGGAAGCAATGCTCTCATCGTTGGCATTGGAAGGGCCATCATAGTTCTTCCTATGGGTACCCGTATAATAGCTGAGAATGCTCTTCTGTTTCTTGAAACTAAACGTACCCTTGTAAGCTTTAAATACATTTGTATGAATGGTTTCCATGTAGAAACTAATAATGAGGACAATACAAAATACCAGTTCATGACTAAGTCAAACAGATATTACAAACAAATGGTTGAAAAACATCCTTCCTTCTTATCAGGATTTGTACTATACATATGTAAAACCTGAAGAATATGTTGCGATGAAAACAATATTTAAAAACCCAAAATTATTTAAGATTTGGCATGATCATCTAGGTTATCCTTGTTGGGTATGATGAGATAAATCATTAATAATTCTACTAATAGTAACCTAAAAACTACACGCTTTCCTAGGCCTTGCTTGTGCCAAAGGGAAGCTGATTGCTAGATCATCTTATCTGAAAATTTGAGAAGAGTCACCTAGTTTCCTAAAGAGAATTCATGGTGATATTTATGGACCATGCAGCCCCCTATCGGGCCTTTTTAGATACTTTATGGTGTTTGTTAGATGCCTTTACTAGATGGTCCCATGTCTGGCTACTGTCTAGAAGGGACCATGCTTTTGTAAAGCTAATAGCCCAAATTATTAGACTAAGAGCCAATTTTCTAGATGAATGGATAAAGTCTATTCAAATGGGCAATGCCCACGAGTTTATCTCAAAGGCATTCAATGATTATTGTATGGCTCTAGGCATTAATATAGAGCATTCAGTACCACATGTCCACACTCAAAATAGCCTTGCAGAACCATTAAGTAAAAGAATAAAGCCTATAGCTTGGCCACTCTTGCAGAGTTGTAGACTCCCTACTTCGTTGAGGCCATGTAGTGCTGCACGCTGCTGCATTAATCCAACACAAACAAAACTACATATCACCTTAGTTCCCCCTTGCAGTTTGTGTGTGGAAAAGAACCAAGTATTTGCCAACTACGAAAATTTGGTTGTGTTGTATGTGTGCCAATTTCACCACCGCAATGTACAACCATAGACCCTTACCGGAGGTCAGGGATCTATGTAGGTTTTGAATCTCTATCAATTATTAATACCTCGAGCCTATGACAGGGGATTTGCATATGGCTCAGTACACTAATTATATTTTTTATGAGAACAATTTCTCAGCATTATGGAGAAGAAAGTGTCATATTAAAGAATGCTAAGAAATAAGTTGGAATGCCACTAGCATTCAGTCCTTAGACCCAACACACTAAAGAAATAGAACTAGAAGTTCAAAAAAATAACAAATCTGCTATGAATAACTAATAATATGGCAGATGCATACACTGATCATAAGGGAGTGACTCTCAAATACCTACAATAAACACACCAAAGAGAGTGGAAGTACCTTGATGGATATTGAATACACTCCTACCCTCGTGAGAGGAAGAGAGGGAGACCTTCAAGCGCATGAGACTTCATTCTGTGGAGACATCCACAGAAGTAAAGAACCGAATAAGATAAATCACTCAACAAGAGAGTAGAAGAAACTCAACCTGATGTTGGCAAAATCCCACAAGCGAGCCATCCAACAAATGGTAACCCTAGTGAAACTTTGCATGCACAATATGATGCTAGGAGGTTAGAACACTTAGACTCCATCATTGTGGGAAATCACAGGGAGCTGGAAGAAATAAATGAAGAAATTTCCACAGATTATGTGGATTCAGGAGAGTCATATAAAAGAAAGACCATAGTTGTCAACATATACTTTGCTTCTAAAATTGCTAAAACTCTTGAGCTGGATCTAGAACCTAAGTCCATGCAAGAGTGTCAGAAGCGCTCAGATTGGGTCAAATGGAAAGAAGCAATTGAGGCATAATTGTGCCCGCTTAATAGAAGGAAATATTTAATCCTATCACCTGAATACCTCCTAAAGTGTTCATGTAGGATCCAAATGGGTTTTCATTTGGAAGAGAAATGAGAACAATCAGGTGGTGAGATATAAAGTGAGCCTTGTAGCACAAGGTTTCATGCAAAGACTAGACATCGATTAAGATGAAACTTACTGTCTTGTAATGATTAAAACTACATTTTGATACTTAATATCAATGGTAACCACCATTAATTTAACAATGCAGCTGATGGATGTAGTGACCACATATTTATATGGATCACTGGATACTAGTATCTATATAAAAGTCCCCGCAGGAGTTAAAATTCTAGATCCTAATAAAACTAATCGCAACATATATAGTGTCAAACTACAAAGGCCTAAAGAAGGGTTACTCCAATAATAATGATTGTCCCTACGTGTTTATAAGGAAGTCCCTGAATGGATTCTACATCATCTCAATTTTATGTCGATGATCTAAATATCATTGGAATTGTAGGGGACATAAAGGAGGCAAGTTCTTACCTTGTGATAGAGTATGAGATGAAAGACTTAGGTAAAACCAAATATAGTTTAGGCCTGCAACTAGAGCATTTCCCTAAATGAATCTTAGTGTGCCAGTCTACCTATACCAAGAAGGTATTAGAGAAATTTAACATGGATAAATCTCATCCTTTAAAAACCCCCATGGTAGTTAGATTCCTAGATATGGATAAAGACCCATTCCGACCAAGGATGGAAAATGAGAAAGTTTTAGGACCTAAGGTTCTATACTTAAGTGCCACAGGAGCACTGATATACCTTGAAAACTGCACCAGGTCTGATATTGCGTTCTACCAACTTGTTGGCTAGACACAGTTCAGTTCCAACCAGAAGACATTGGGTTGGCATTAAGACTCTTCTTGGATACCTTCAAGGTATGAGATCTTGGCTTGTTTTACCAGAAGGATCAAGACATGACCATGGTGGGATATACAGATGCTGGCTATTTGTTTGATCCTCACAGTGCCAAATCTCATACTGGAATTGTATTGCTCTATGGTGCAATAGCAATTTCTTGGTAGCCATTTAACCAGACCTTGGTAGCTATCTCTACCAACCACTCAGAGATTATCGCACTTTATGAAAGCCTCACATGAATGTGTTTGGCTCAGATGAGTGATTAGTCATATCTAGAAGTCTTGTGGCATTAACACCATCGATACCCCCATGATTATCTATGAAGATAATGTTCCTTGTATTGCACAAATGCAAACGTGCTATGTCAAAAGCAATACCACAAAGCATATTGCCCAATAACTCTTCTACCCTCATGAACTCCAGAAGAATGGTAACATAAAGATCCTGCAAACTAAGTGTTGTGAAAATCTAGCTAATTTATTCACTAAGTCTTTACCTGCATCCAGCTTTCAAAGATGCGTTCGAGGTATCGGAATGAGGCTACTTAGAGAGTTGCAGGGTTCAGGGGGAATAAAACCTTTAATCATGGCCCTTATCAAGGTCCTAAGGATTTTACCTTAACTCCTAAAGATTGAATCCTGTAGATTAAATGTTGTACTATTCTTCCCTTAGTGAGTTTTTCTGAAGCTTCTCATATGAAGGTTTTTAACAAAGTAATAGTGCAATACAACTTGTGGATGCAATGTACTCTTTTCTCCATCCCTTTTTCTCCACTAGCTTTTTGAGAGGAGTTTTTGGTGGGCGTGTGTATGATGTGGTATTTGCCTGAGGGGAGTATTATGAATCCTTTCGATTAAGGGTTTTGAGGGCAAATTCCTAAACTACTCCTAGTAGGATTTGGCTATAAATAATGACCCTCATTGTACATGGAAAGGTGGATAGCTAATAAAGAATTTATTCCCACTATATTTTGTGTCTCTATCATCTCTCTTGTGTGTGTGATTAGCTTGGTGCAATCCTGCAACAACTACTATTTAACAAGAAATTCAAAAAAGTTGCAATTTTCACGTCACTCTCCTAGGTTTTTTCCACATCTCCCTTTGTCGCTTTGTTGTGAGAATGTGAGCATATACATCCCTAAGTGCTAAGACAATGCTAGAGATAGGGGTGTCTACGGATCGAGTACGAATCGAATAGTCCATATACGGATGTCGGATAAAACAGATAATAAAGATATGATTGACACTCTTTGAATCTTATTGTATTGAATACGAATCAAACAGTCCAAATACGAATATCAGAAAAAGCGGATAATCTGAATCTAATTGGCACACCTAGCTAGAGATGAGAGTTAGCACCGATGCCAACGGATGGGGGAGTGTGTGCTAAGCCTACATTGTATGCATCGAAGCAAACCCTAGAAGCTGGTACTTGGTCAGAAAAGTTGAATGGATCTTTATGTGAATAATTATTTAGATGATAGAATTTAAAATATTTGGTGCCACTTTAGCACCTATAGGTGGTGCTAAGGGTTGGAGTAAATGTAGCTAACAGTGGTATTTTTGAGCAAAAGAGCGGTGATTTATCCACCTTAGCACCTACTTTAGATGCTAAGGGATGCAAATAATAGTCTCTATCCAAAGTCCAGGTAACCATGTGCAACATGATTTTCATTGTTCTATTAAGACCTATTTAGTTCATACACTAAGGTTGTTAAAGTTTACCACAATTTTTTTTGCCAAACTCGTCTAAGGTTGGGTCATCAAAATTGGAGTCACACTTTGGCTAACAAAAGGGAATCTTGCTCACTTTTTTAGTCAGTGAAGCGTAGGACCAAGGTGGTAGAAAATGAATCTTCATAGGTGTGACTATGAACCAAATGTAGATCTAACTTGGAGTGTGGTAAAGTGTGGCAAACTATGGATATGAACCAAACAGGCCCTAGTTAAAAGCACGATACATGTAACTACATGGATTATATTTGCATGCGTGTGTAAATCTCAGCTGATATGTGAGGGGGAATCTCTCTTTTAGTAGATTGCATGATATTTATTATTATTTAATAGGTAAGATATGGAAAATAGGGTGATGTCAAACGTTCGAAAATTGGAAGGAACATGAGTTGTGCCAATAGGTGAGCTTGGGTCACGCATGTTATCTTTGTTTGCTTTCACACAATAAGAATTTTATGACATATTAAATGTGTTAGATAAATGAGTTGCGGCCACATGGGAGCTCGGAATTTCTCCCTAAAGGTATGTTTCATATTCTTAATTTTTCACTAAGCAATATATCATTTTTTCTAAATGAAGAGGCACGAGCTCTGCTGAGCAATTAATAGGAGAAAAAAGAGTTTACAAATGCTAACTAGACAATAATAATATCGCAGTATCACCCTTTTGATTTGTGGCTAATAGGTTGCCCTTCCATGTAGTCTCTAATATTTAATGAGATATTTTTGTGTGTGTGAGGAAACTAGATACATTTGATTCCAAGCACAAAATATATCATTCATGAGTTGCGGATGACCAACAAGTTTATTTTTTCTATGTATTATTTGGCATGATATTTTGAAATGTGATTCCCTTCTAATATCAAAAGTATTTCTTAGAAAAAAGCAACAAATTAAGATATTAGAGACAAGGAATGCAAACTATGGACATGTCTCAGAAAGTCAGACAAAATAAGAGCTATAGCATTTATGGTTTTTCTTGAATGCAAACTATGGACATAGCATCTCCAATGGTTATAGCTAGCAACTAACTATAAGACTTCCACATCATCTATATAGTACACACTAAAGCTAGCATTCTAAAGAATTATCTATAAGGATAGCTATTTGATGCTTACATGCACACACATAATTTATTGAGGCTGCCTCGTTTAGCGTTATAGACTAGTGCTTAAGGAAGAGCTGGCTCGATTTTTTTTGCATACTCTCTTTCCTCCACATAGGATATATGCTGATGTGTACATGCATATAGATAGCTGACTCAGACCATTGGAGATGCCCTAAAGTTATCTTGCAACAAATTCTAGGTTGTTCAGTTCCTTTACGTATTAATGCTTTTCCTCTCTTGTTTCCTTGAACTTGTCAAAGTTAGATGTGTTCACTATAAGTGGGATCTTAGTTTTTTTTATCTAGGAATATATGTTCTATTTGTTAATGTTGGTTAAAGGATAGTTACCTACTTTTTGGGTTTTGCTCCTACGTAGGTTAGGAAAACGTTCAAACAAGTAAAAAAAAAGAGACAAGGCTAAGGGCTGGGGATTTAATCAGAAAGTTCAAGGGCAAATGATACAAGCTTACATGTTTTTTTTGGGGGGGCGGGGTGCGAATTCAATTTGAAGTTCAGAGGGGCAAAGTGATATAATCATATACAAGCTCTGGGTCAAATGTGCGATTTTTCTGTCATAATATATTGCAGTCAGTATAAGTAGCGAGGGGTGAGAAAAGTGAAAATGGAATGCTCACGATAATATGAAGAAAAAAATATGCTAACCGCTTGGTTTGAAACATTTTATACTATCGAGAAGTTGCCCATCTAGATCATGTTGATTAGGAATCAATTTTTATTAGAAAAAACTATTTTATTAGATTTTTAGGAAAATCACTTTTAATTGTTGTTCTTTTAACATGAATTTATAGAATTTGTTGATTGGATTGCGTAAACTAGAAATAGTTTCCTTGCAAGTTTTACTAACATGGAGTTTGATTAGGATCATACGAAAATCCACTGTATAATTAGTATTAAAAAACTTGGGACAATGTTTGGATTCTCATGCTCAGCCGAAATGGCAATATCACAATGATTTGACATGGTATTCAGGTTTGTTCATACTTGAATCTTTCTACTCCTTGACTGAGGTGGACAAACAAAAATACACATGAGCAATTAATGCTAACATGACAGTTTGCAATGCTGGACCAGTCAGTTCTAAGGTGCAATAGCAATGGGTGCTAGCGTTGAGCCCTTCTACTCCATTCAACTGCTAGTGTCAGTGCTAATTTAGTTTTTTTTTAACACAGATACACACGATTGAAGCTTTGGTTCTTTGTATCACTAAATTTAGTTTCAACAAGTGCTAAATTTTCGTGGGTCTAATAGAGGCCAAAACAAGTATTAGATACGTTCTGCTAATACTAATGTTAGTTAGGAGTACCTCAAACAAGATTTTAGGAAAATTGAATCAAACAAGTTTTTTTTTGTGCAAAATCTAGTTCTTTTAGAACACAAGATCAAAATAATGCATTAGATAACGACAACTACACATGTATATAGCTATATAGTGCATGAATGTAAATTCATGTTGATTGTATCATGGCTTGATACTTAAGAGAAGTAGCAGTACGGCTCAACAAAATGGCACTAGTCCTTACAGTGAGCAGAGGATGGCTTATCTATGATCTATCAAAACTCGGAGAGGGTGACAAACAGTGAGTCTAGAATGTTGCGAGAGGCATGGGCATTTTGGATATGGGCTTACCTTATGACTTAAGTTTATGGTTCAAAAAAAAGATTTTAATGTCCGATTGACATGTGGGCCTAGGTCCAACAACTTATATTTTACAGCAGGTACTTTCTAGTTACATACAACAAAAACACAAATTTTACAGTGATAACTCTCTAACCAGGTAACTTTGCAATGGTCTATGATTCGTATTGTCCAACAACAATTCAAGTTGCTCCTACTATGAACAATATCTCAAAATATTATTTTTTTACAGCTACAAGTAAGTTGCAATAAATCTCTAGATATAAACTTGTAATATACGGTGGGTTACTCTCACATATCCCTACCGATGATTTATGTTGACTACTAATGATACATACTGACGTTAGCTTTACATTCTCATCTTTATCGTATATATACATTTTTATTTACCTTCTCTTCTTTATCATATCTCTCATGGAAGTAGAAATGAAACTTGGATTATATTTTGATTGGCTTGTGTCCACAAAAAGAGATGCTATCAGAGCATTGCATAACAGTTTTCCATGCAAATGAAGAGACAAGCCATCTTAAGGTTGACAAGTAGCCATTGGAGAATCAGGTTGACAAAGAACAGCTAAATCGACCAATTTAAGGGTAAATAAATGAAGTCAAGTAGCTTCTAGAAGTACTAGAAAAGGAAGCGCGCATCGCGGCGCCCTACAACGTTGTTGAAGTGAGATCATAAAACAATAGTACAAAGTGCATGTAGAGGAACTGAGAGACCAAAGAAAAATTCAAATGAACTCTAAAATTCATGATCTCGGTTCTATTGGTTAGATTTTGATTTTAGATGAATTTAGAAGTTTGTTTCACTCAATTCAGAGTTAAAATTCATGCCAGTATAATTATCAAGTTACCGAGTTAAACGTGAACTGATTGCTATCCCTAATGCAGGACCTAATTTAATGATCTGTGATGTAGAAATTGCACAAAGAAAGCGCAATTGACATAAAGTAAAATGAACAAACCAAAGAAGAAAATGAATTTAATGACCAATTCGCAAGCAAGATTGATGAGGAACTAAAGGGGAATGCAAACATATAAGTCAACGATAAAATACATGAGAATTGTATGTCATCAAAGCTAATAGATAGATTATCCATACAGCTACATAATCCATAGCTACAGATAAGTATTTCACCTTGCAAAGCTTCAAGAGCGATAGTAGCTTGGCCAGGATTGTCAAAATCAACAAAACACAAGACATGAGGATCTCCACCAGGCTGCAGGAAAGTTGTCAGATTAAGTTACACCATCATTAAAACAAAGAGTTTCTATTAGCACAAAGCATATTTAACAGAGAGTTTGTGTTAGCACAAAGCATATTTAACATACATGTCTTGACTCCTTGTTGACAAGCCTCACTTCACGAAAACCTACAAAAGGGCGGAATATATCTGCAGAAGGAAAACGTTAAGGAGCAAAAGCATATATAGAGAGTGAAAGATGATATACACTATTGATATTTGAAAACGAACAAGCAGCTCACTGAAGCATATAAACCAAACGGAATAGAATTAGACTGATCGAGATGAAGGGTGCAAAAAAGGTATCACTAAACCAACAGGAATGGAATTAGACAATCGAGATGAAGGGTGCAAAAAGGAGTATCATAAACCTCTCAATGGAAGTAGAATCTGTTCTCCATTTCCATTTGGTGTTGATTTCCAATTGAGCAGTTGAAACAACTCAAAAGGTGCAGATTGTTTGGGCAGATGGGGTGTCACAAAAAATTGAAAAAGAATCCTTGTGTAACAATTTAACACAAGTAAACTGACATATCAAATGAGTCACCAAGGGCTGGGTATTAGAATGCACAAAGCTAGATAGGCACATTAAGAAATGAAGTTTAGCGATGTGGGGTGCGCTAGGGCGGAGGCGAGCAGGTTGTGGATGGTCATCAAATGTCCAGGAGCGACTCGGCGATGTAATCCGCGAGGCGCGTGAAGATGAGCAGCACCGACTCCTGCAGGTTGGGCGCCTCGGGGCCCGAGGCCGCGCGGAAGAGGAACAAGAGCAGGTCGGCCCACGCGTTCTCCGGGAGGAGCAGCATGGCGAGCTCGGATATGGCGTCGCAGACCTTCTTCGCGATGGGCTTGGGGGGATCGGACTGGAGTGCGGAGAGGAGGTGGGACTTGAGCGCGGCCTGGCCAGCGGGGGAGAGGTGCGGCCAGAGCGGGGCCGCCGCGGCGCTGGACGATTCGGGGGAGGGGTCGGGGACAGGAGCTTGTGTAGGAGGACGGCGACCATGGCGCGGAGGTCGGCGGGGGTGGCCGGCGCGGAGAGCGACGACGCGAGGCGCAGCGCGAGGGGCTCCGGGTGGGAGGAGCGGAGGCGGTGGAAGGCGGCCTCGGCGGCGGCGCGGTCCGCGTTGGAGGACGACATGAGCGTGGAGAGCAGCGCGTCGAACGCCACCGGGTCGCCACCCATCAGCGCGGCGGCTGAGGCCTGGTCATCAGCGGACGCCATCGGACCGGTGCGAGCCTAGGCGGCGGCAGGGCGGCTAGGGTTTGGGGAAGGTGGCGGCAGGGCGGCTAGGGTTTGGGGAAGGCGGCAGCGGGAATGGGGAGAGGAGATTGGACAGAGAGAGAGAGACTCATCCCAGCCCGCGGCGGCGGCGGGGGAGGAAAGGGGAGGCGGCGCGGGATGGGGAGGCGGCGAGGGAGCAGGGGAGGAGGGGGTTGGGGGGAGGCGGCGGGGGACCGGGGAAGGAGGGGGGACCGGGGGAGAAGGGGGCGGCGGGGGAGATCTGGAGGGAGAGAGAGAGAGAGCTTGCGCGAGGAGTAGAGGGCTGGAGCAGCGGTGAGGTAGGGTTTGGCTCCAGGCGATCTTGGCCACTCGTCCCCCACTCTTCGCGATCCACCGGGCGAAGACCGACGGGGCGACGTGGATATCACAGGAAGCACCCACGCCGCCCAAAACTCTGTGGTGCGAGCAAAGGGGAGTAGCTTTTAAGTTCTCCGATAGGTATTCCAAGTGACCACATCAAAATAAAACATTCATGGAGTCCAAGCATATTGCTGGCATTTTCTTTGTCTTGAACCTCTAATGAAATCCACATCTGAAGGAGTTCTAAACTCTAAAAGAGACCATGTAGATGGCAGCTGCTAAACACTCACCTCCTGAAAAATATGCACCTTACGATGACTTGACTTGACACCTCTAGTGACAAGTTAAACATCATCAAATTGTACCACTACAGCCTAAGCTGTAATATTCTGAAACCAACCCTCCTAGGGGCCCATTCGTGAATTTGAAAAAAGAACTAAGGAAAACAGAATTAGGGGAGAAAAAGGGGGAGTACGGTTCAATCTCTTAACCGAGTCGGTCACATTCGAGTTTGGGCTGGGATTTTTAAGGAGAGGACGGGGTAGGGGAGAGAAACCTTAGCCACCTCTCCCACCGGCACAGCAGCCGCCACT
Source organism: Dendrocalamus latiflorus (assembly GCA_017311315.1). NCBI lineage: Eukaryota > Viridiplantae > Streptophyta > Magnoliopsida > Poales > Poaceae > Dendrocalamus > Dendrocalamus latiflorus. The sequence goes on along the minus strand of CM029649.1, from coordinate 16,593,552 downwards.
GTTGCGCCAGCTTGCCACTCGCCGCTGCAGCCGTGCTACGATGTAGCGACCCAGATTTGATAATTTGAATCTTCTGTATATTCTGAGCTAGTCACTGGATCAGTAGCTAGCTCACATAATATAACTGTTGTAGGGGTGGCCCCCACCTAAACCCAGCAGGCCTGGTAGGAGGTTATAAGGCCCAGGATAGGCCATGTGTAATGACATAAGTGCCCCCGGAGGGGATAACCAGATGTAAGGGTACAACTGTAAAAGCACTCCTCATGTGTACATATATATGGATACAGGCCATGGGGAGAGGCCAGACGATGACTCATCTCCCTCACTCTCCACTACCATGTCTCTCTCTGTTTGGTCTGTAACCACAACAGTTGGCGCCGTCCGTGGGGAGGACAGGAGTAAGCCCGAAACCTGAAAAAGGATGGCACCGAAAAAAGCTTCGTCAGCGGCGGCGAAGGGAAAGAAGGCGGCCGGGCCGGAGCGTCGCATGAGTACCAGTGCTTCGGCGTCGGCAGCGGCGAGCGCGGGTGGCGACGCAGGCGCGGTGGCCGAAGACGTCGACGTTCGCGCGGCGACGACCAACCCCGTCACCGGCACCACGACGACCAGCCCCGTCACCGGCACCGCGACGACCGACCCCGTCACCGGCGTTGCGGCGACGAACCCCGTGGTTGAAGACGTCGACGCTGGTGCGGCGACAACCGACCCCGCCGACGCGACGGCAGCCGACCTCGCCGCCCTCGCCGCAACCCTCGCCGGTAGCGCGGACCGGGCAGTTCGAGGTAGCCACAACGGAGCGACCGGCAGATCAGGAGCTCGCGAAGCGGTCGTGCCCGCGCCGATCCGTCCGTTGGGCGTACCGGCGACCCCGCCCGCACAGGCGGTGGAAAGCGCCCTGCTGGCGGCCCTCAAAGTGTTCCAGCAGGAGCTGGGGGATCTTCGTGGGGCTGTCCGAGACATACAAGAGGCTTGGAGCCAACAGGCCGCGCCGGTGGTCGCGCCAGAGCCCACGCCGGAAAGGGCGGATAGCCGCGACGCCCCTACATCCAACCGTGTCCCGCTGCGGTGCGTCAATCCAGAGTCCCCGCTTTCGGCGGGACTTCAGCAAGCGGCGTGGCCCGAAGACTTCAAATACCCCAGCGTCATCGAGCCCAACAAAGGTGACACGGACCCCCGCGAGTTCGTGCGCGTGTACGAAACCGCAATCGAGGCCGCGGGCGGAGATGACACCACAAAGGCGAAGGGACTCCCCCTTGCGTTGCAAGGAGTGGCGCTCTCCTGGTTTTTTACCATAGAGCCGAACTCCATCTACGCGTGGGAGCAGATCCGTGACCGCCTTCACAACAACTTTCAAGGAAATTATGTCGAGCGGGTCGACGCGGACCAACTCTTCACCGTCAAGCAGAAGACTTCGGAGAAGCTCCGGGACTACTTCAAGCGCTTCGCGAAGATACGTTGTCAAGTCAAAGACGTTAATGAAACCACCATTGTCAATGCGGCCATACAGGGCCTTCGCCCGGGCCCGATGGCCGAGTACAACGCAAGGAAGCCAATTAAAACAGTGACGAAGCTCTTTGACAAAATGGAGGAATACGCCAGGGCGGAAGAGGACGCGCGGCGAAGGCAAGGTGACGACTCCGACACCAACCAGGCCGGAGCCTCGGCAAAAGCCGAAGATCCACCGAAGGACGGTTCTTCGAAGGGAAAACGTAAGCAGGAGTCGTCCAGGGATGCGCCCGACCGCAGGGACGCCCCGCACAAGGAGTCGTTCGATAGGCCCAAGCGTGGCCAGCAGAAGTCGCGGCGAGGCCGGTGCGTCCTCGACATTGAAGGCGGTTCCGACGAAGGTGCTCCCGCGGGCCGGGGCGGTCGGGGGCGCCGAGGCCGGGGGCGCGGCCGTGGCCGGGGCCGCGACGATAAAGGCCGTGGAGATTATGACGACCAACAACAGGGGCTGTGGTGCGCAGTCCACGGCAGCGGCAACCACGACACCCGCACGTGCACCTCTATCGCGGCGCTCCGCGATAGCGTCACCAGGGATAGGAATCTGGAAGCATGTCCGCCCGTGGTGGCCCACGTACAGCACCCATACGAAGCCGCCGTGCACATCCAGGCACAAGGGACACAGCCCCATGAGGGTCCTCTGCGGATTCAGGCTCACGTGCAGCAGCCTCAGGAGGGCTTTCTGCAGCTACAGGCTCCGGAGGCCACCCACCGAAGGGTTATCAACATCATCTCCGGGGGCTCCTCGTTGGAGTTTGCCTCGGCACGGCAGCGGAAGGCCTACGTGCGGAGGCTACACCACGTGGCGGCATATCCAGCACAGGCACCGCCGGACTGGGCACAGCATGAGGTCACGTTCACCCCCGCCGAAGGCGTGGAGCTTCCCCACCACGACCCCCTGGTCGTCTGGGTCGTAATAGCGGGATGCGATGTGGGACGCGCCCTGGTTGATGGCGGCAGTTCCGCGAACATTCTGTTCGCGGCAGCCTTCGACCAGATGGGGATCCCCCGAAGTCGCCTCGGCCCATCGGGAGTCCCGCTGCAAGGCTTTGGAGGACAACCCCTACGGGCGCTCGGCCAAATATGCCTGCAAGTCTCCTTCGGCCAGGGCGACAATGAAAGGATCAAAGACGCCACATTCGACGTCGTCGACCTCCCATACCCATACAATGCCATATTGGGGCGTCCAATCCTCAACGCCTTCGGGGCGGTACCGCATCACAGCTATTTATGCATGAAGCTGCCGGGGCCGCGAGCCGTCATTACCGTTCGGGGCGACCAGGACATGGCCCGTCGCATCGAGCACGGCACCAGATGTCCCCGTCGCGGCGGGCAGCGGCATACCTAGGATCGGCACCGCCGTGCGAAGGCACACGGCGACATCCGAAGGCGACCCCGCAAGCCCTGCCGATAGTGCAGCCACTAGAGGCTCCGGCAGCGCTGAGCGCAAACGGTTAGTAAACCCCCCCTATGTAATCGCTCACCCGCGCAAATGGGAATGTAATAAAGTTCTGTTTGTCGCCAACTTATTACCGCTGTGCAAAAATACGCGACGAGCACGCGTGGAGGCCTCGCCTGCGCGTGTGCCCTCGCAGTATAAACCAAAGACGCACGTTCGCGTATGCACTCTCTGTAGCCAGGGGTGCGGGTATGAGTATAAACCAAAGACGCACGTTCGCGTGTGCACTCTCCGTCAAAGACACGGGCATGAGTATAAACGAAGACGCACGTTCGCGTGTGCACTCTCCGTCAAAGACACGGGCATGAGTATAAACGAAGACGCACGTTCGCGTGTGCACTCTCTGTCAAAGACACGGGTATGAGTATAAACCGAAGACGCATGTTCGCGTGTGCACTCTCCGTCAAAGACACGGGCATGAGTATAAACGAAGACGCACGTTCGCGTGTGCACTCTCCGTCAAAGACACGGGCATGAGTATAAACGAAGACGCACGTTCGCGTGTGCACTCTCCGTCAAAGACACGGGCATGAGTATAAACGAAGACGCACGTTCGCGTGTGCACTCTCCGTCGAAGACACGGGCATGAGTATAAACAAAGACGTGTGGGGGGACGCCTCTGCACGCACTCTACTGAGTATAAACACGACGCGGACCTCGCGCACGCCAGGGACTTCGTCCTTGTGCGTACTCTACGGAGTATAAATAAGACGCAGATGTTCTCCCTGCGCACTCTACTGAGTATAAACAAGACGCGAACCTCGCGCATGCCAGGGACTTCGTCCTTGTGCGTACTCTCCGGAGTATAAATCAGACGTGGACGCCGATCCCACGTGAACCTTGCGCGGCTGCCGAATCACGCACCTTGGCGCGTTGAGGCTCGCCTTCGCACATCCCGAGAGGCGTACGCAGGGGGTGCCATGGAAACCAGCTCCGGGCGTTCCAGAGTACCGACGTTGCGCGCCAGAGGCTGGCCCCAGCGCCGGCGCGCACGTGGTATATGCAATACACCAGAGGCTACCCCCACCTCGGGGTGGGGGGGTGCGGAGGTCCGCCCTCGCATACGCTAGTCCACGCGACTCTAAACAAGTCGTGGTGCGGAGGTCCGCCCTCGCAAACGCTAGTCCACGCGACTCTAAACAAGTCGTGGTGCGGAGGTCCGCCTTCGCACACGCTAGTCCACGCGACTCTAAACAAGTCGTGGTGCGGAGGTCCGCCTTCGCACACGCTAGTCCACGCGACTCTAAACAAGTCGTGGTGCGGAGGTCCGCCTTCGCACACGCTAGTCCACGCGACTCTAAATAAGTCGTGGTGCGGAGGTCCGCCCTCGCACACACTAGTCCATGAGACTCTAGACAAGTCATTGTGCGGAGGTCCACCTCCGCACGCGCCAGTCCACGGACTCTAAACAGGTCGTAGTGCGGAGGTCCGCCTTCGCACGCGCCAGGCTACGGACTCTAAGCAGGTCATAGTGTCAACAACTGCCGCCGCACGCGCTAGCTCCACGGAGTACTCAACGCGTGAACCCCGCGGGCGCATTGGCACCCGGGCGACGAGCAGGAGGCAGCGCTCGCACGGTCCACACTAACGGCGAACTTGGAAGGTGGGGATCTCGGCTCCGCACAGTACAACCGCGCATGCCCTAATCATCAGGAGATCTATATATCGGGAAAATCTTCCAAGTACAGAGGCCCGACAACATCTCTGCCTCTCTAAGTAGCTATTCGGCAGGCTCGTCCTTAACACGCGATAAGGACGGGGTTCCGCCGGAAGAAGGTCGGCCCGCCCAAAAGTCCAGCGACTCTTCGGCCCTTCGCCAGCGTCAAAAGCGTCGCCGGGTCGCAAGGTCGGCCGCAAGAAGTCGGCCCCAGCAAGGAAGCTGCCCGGGACATAGGCGAAAGTCAGAATGCATGAAGCAAGCGTGTACTCCATTCACAAAAAGAGGGGGCATTACAACGCACGCCTACACCCAGGCACCACGGCGTCACACCTGCGAGTTCCCGGCGCCTTCGGAGGCCTCAGCGCCGCCCTCGTCGCGTCGAGGGACCCCGTCCAGGAATCGGCCAAGGCTCCCCTCCCCGTAAAGTGACTTCCGGAGTTCGACCCGCGCAGCGTCTGCCCCGACGTAATCCCAGATTCGTTCATAAAAGGGCTTGATGGCGTGGCGAGCGGAGCGGACGGCACCGGACATCACCCCGGCCCCGCCGGGCATCTCCAGCTGGGGGTCCTCCAGCCCGGTGACGTGTGTGCAACCACGGTGTTGCAGGAGCGCGCACACCAGGCATGCCGATGTGTACGCGCAGTGGTTGCCGAAGGTTGTCACAGCGCCGCGCGCGACGTTGGCGGCATCTCCGACCCAGCGGAGAGTCCGCAACAGCTCCTCCGGGCCGAAGGCGTGGTCTGGCACCTTGGCCACAAGCCCTTGGAGATGGCTTTCCAGTGCTTGCATGGCATCCCATGCAACCACCGAAGCCTCGCCAAGCGTCCGATCACGCTCCGCTAGAGCCAGGGCGAGTTCGCCTTTTTCCTTCTCTAGCAAGGCGACCTGTTGCAGAAAGTCATCCCGCTCTGCCGCAAACTCCCGCTGCGCAGCCTCCGCGGCCGACTCCCGCGCGGACGCAGCAAGTCCTTCGGCGTGCGCCTTCGCTTCGGCACACTCTGCTTCCTGCTGGCGGATGCGGGCGTCCTGGGCAGAACGGGCTCCCGAGGCCTCGCGTAGCTCCTCCTCGGCGGCCCGCAGCCTATCCTCAAGCGCCCTTTGGGCACGAGTATAGGCCGTTTGCAAGGCCTGCCCCAGCACAAGCGTCTGCACAATGGAAAGACTTAGCAAGCTCGGCCGGCCCAGGCGGGGTCGTATGAGTACTTACCCTCACCCTGGACACCTCGAAGGCGTCCCCGAGGCGCCCCGCCCCGTAGGCCTGCAGCACTTGCTGGTCGACGCTGGTAGCCGCGTCATCCACAATCCCGCGCCACGCCCTCAGCGTCTCCGGGGGAGGCACGAAGTCCGCGGGGTTCACATGCGCGAAGGTCCCGTGTTCCGCCAAGCGCTCCTCCTCCGAGATGAGCGACACTGCAAATAGGGATACGGATGAGCACTGCAAGGCGTACAAGAATACACCAGGGTAAGCTAAGCCACCCTACCTTCGGTAGCAGGAGGGTTGCGGGGACCCGCCCCCCTATCCCCAGACGGGGCGACGGTGGCGTGAGCCCCCGCAGAAAGCGTGGTCCCGCAGCGAACAGAAGCCTCCGCGTTCGGGGCCGGCGACGACCGTTCCTCCACGACGGGCGGCGTGGTCACGGGCCCAGAGGGGGCGCACGCCGCAGGGTCTTCGGCATCTGCATCGGAGTCCCACAAGCTTCTGATGCCCGTCGCCACGACGAATCCCCGCGACGTCCGGTGGAGCTCCGGCCGCATACACGGCCGCTTAGCCGGGGTGGGCAGCAACGACACCGCCCCAGCAGTCGCCGCCGAAGAGGCCCCCGCGGCTGCAGCTCCCGGAGGCGAAGGTTCCGCCGTGGCAGTTTTTACAGGGGGCGCCTCGATTTCTGCTGCTGCTACTATTGGGGAGGGCAGCACGGTTTCGCGCGCCCCCACGGTGGGCGTCTCCGGCACCACAGAGGCCACGGTCGAAGGCTCCACCTCAGCGTCGCTGGTCCGCACGGGTTCCGTCTCGGCGACTTCGGCGGGCAGCGAGACTTCCCCCCTCCGGCTGCTCGCGGCAAACCCGCCGTCCAGGGCGCTCGCCGAAAATCCCTCGCCTCCGGCGTCCGCGCCATCCAAGCCTGAATCGGCATACTTCGCCGATCCCGACTCCGCGTCTGTCGCGCCCTCGGAAGCACCAGCAGCAGCAATAGCAGCTGCCGCACCAGGCACGGCAAGGCCCAGGGCCTCGCACACGCAGTTTATTCGCCCCAGCCCCGCCTCGGCGATAGCAGACGCGCGCTGCTCGTGCTCCCTGCCGGTGTACGGCCCCAGGAATACGCGCGCGGCCTGCTCCGCCTCCTCCAAGCAAATCCCTGAAGCAAAGGAGGTAGCATTAGCATATAACGCATTTCGCATGAGCAAAGGAAAGACGCGGTCGAGGCTTACAAAGACTGGAGGGCGCCGGCAGCAAGCAGATCGATGGCGAAACATTGTCGTCTCGACGCTTCTCGGCGGCAAGACGCCAGTCGCGGGCAAGCGGTGCCACGCCGTACATCACGTACTCTTCGGCGAGGTCGCGCATGTTGAAGCGGGTGGCCACGCCTACGAGCCGTCGGGCCCTCCGCCTGTCCTCATCGTCGAGCGTCCGGCCGGGCGAGGGCTTGAATGCGATCGGTCGGCCTGTGCACTCAAGGCCGCTCCCGCTCTCCACACGGTGGTAGAACCACCGCTTCATCCAGTAAGACTCCCACTTCCCGCGAGTGGAGTTCGCAGGGAAGAGCTTCTTGCAAGTCGGACGAAGAATAAAGGTGACGCTGCCGAAGCTCGACAGCGTCCCGTCCTTCCGATCCTTGGGCTGGCACCGTGCCTCGTGAAGGTGGGCGAACAACAAGGCGCTGGGCCAGCACGCCCCCGAGCGCAAGGCCCAGCTGTACACCGCGAGCCAGGCCACGGCATTCGGAGTCAGTTGCGCCAGCTCCAGCCCGAAGGTCCGCAGCACGTCGCCCACGATAGCCGCCGCCGGGATGCGGAGCCTCGCGTCGAAAAAGGCAACGAATACGACCGCCTCCGACTTCTCGGGATGCGGTTCCGTCTCAACGGCGGCGGGCAATCGTACCTCCTGTCGCTCGGACAGCTTCCCCACGCGCAGAAGCCCTTGGATCGTCTTCTCGGTCACGAGCGAGGGGCCTAGCTCGCCGGAGAACGTGCCTTCCTCCTCCGCCACCAACCACTCCTTGTCCGTCGCCGCCGGGTCGCGTTCTTGGAGCGCGTACTTCACCTCCAATAGCGAAGACCGCCGACGGATGCCGCAGACACCACCCGCCTGACCACGCTTGCCATCAGATGCCATTGCTTCTCTGGGAAGGAGGATAGCGGCGAAGAATACTACGCGAGTATGGAAGGCGATGCAAGCAAGAAGGGGGCGTACAACTACGGGGGCGCGGTCACGAGGGCTACTTTAAGCCACCTCGCCCCAATACCGAAGCGTCGCGACGGTCCGCGTACGGGACGCGACCGCAGTCGTACAAACGCCCGTCCAGCGCAGTTCCCCATACCCAAAGCTGAAAGGCCACGATCACAAGTGCCAAGGGCCGTCACAGCACGACGCTCCCTAGCCGCCATTAAAGGCGCACTAATGGGCCAGGGGATCACAACAGCTTCGGCGCTGCGCCATTCATCGCCCGCCCCGTGTCCCCCTCGCCTAGGGAAGAGGCGAGCGGCCGCGAGCACGCAACCGTCCACATCCCGCCGCGCACCAGTCATAAGCCGCCACGTGCCCTGTGCACGCCGAGGCGGGTCGCACGGTATGGGAACATAACCCTGGCAGACCGGGGGCCGGCGTGATCCCAGGAACCTTAACAGCGCAGGACCGCACCGCGAGATCTCAAGTCACCGCACGCGTGGCGATGTTCGCGATGCGAAGGCGCCAGCTCCGCTGCCACCCGTTCGAAGGGTAGGGGACGGAGCGCGCGCGTCTACTTTGGCTAGGCGCCAGCTCCGCTGCCACCCGTTCGAGGGGTAGGGGACAGAGCGCGCGCGTCAACTTCGGCCAGGCGCCAGCTCCGCTGCCACCCGTTCGAGGGGTAGGGGACGGCGCGCGCGTCTACTTCGGCCAGGCGCCAGCTCCGCTGCCACCCGTTCGACGGGTAGGGGACGGAGCGTGTGCGTCTACTTCGGCCAGGCGCCAGCTCCACTGCCACCCGTTCGACGGGTAGGCGACGGAGCGCGTGCGTCTACTTCGGCCAGGCGCCAGCTCCGCTGCCATCCGTTCGAGGGGTAGGAGACGGAGCGCGCGTGTCTACTTCGGCGAGGCGCCAGCTCCGCTGCCACCCGTTTGACGGGTAGGGGACGGAGCACGCGCATCTACTTCGGCCAGGCGCCAGCTCCGCTGCCACCCGTTCGAAGGGTAGGGGACGGAGCGCGCGCGTCTACTTTGGCCAGGCGCCAGCTCCGATGCCACCCGTTTGAAGGGTAGGGGACGGAGCGCGCGCGTCTACTTCGGCCAGGCGCCAGCTCCGCTGCCATCCGTTCGAGGGGTAGGTGACGGAGCGCGCGCGTCTACTTCGGCTAGGCGCCAGCTCCGCTGCCACCCGTTCGAGGGGTAGGGGACGGAGCGCGCGCGTCTACTTCGGCTAGGCGCCAGCTCCGCTGGCACCCGTTCGAAGGGTAGGGGACGGAGCGCGCGCGTCTACTTCGGCCAAGCGCCAGCTCCGCTGCCACCCGTTCGAAGGGTAGGGGACGGAGCGCGCGCGTCTACTTCGGCTAGGCGCCAGCTCCGCTGCCACCCGTTCGAAGGGTAGGGGACGGAGCGCGCGCGTCTACTTTGGCCAAGCGTCTACTTCGGCCAGGCGCCAGCTCCGCTGCCACCCATTCGAAGGGTAGGGGATGGAGCGCGCGCGTCTACTTTGGCCAGGCGCCAGCTCCACTGCCACCCGTTCGAAGGGTAGGGGACGGAGCGCGCGCGTCTACTTCGGCTAGGCGCCAGCTCCGCTGCCACCCGTTCGACGGGTAGGGGACGGAGCGCGTGCGTCTACTTTGGCCAGGCGCTAGCTCCGCGGCCACCCGTTCGAAGGGTAGGGGACGGAGCGCGCGCGTCTACTTCGGCCAGGCGCCAGCTCCGCTGCCACCCGTTCGATGGGTAGGGGACGGAGCGCGCGCTTCTACTTCGGCCAGGCGCCAGCTCCGCTGCCACCCGTTCGAAGGGTAAGTAACGGAGCGCGCGCGCCTACTTCGGCGGGGCGCCGCAAAGGCGAGGGTCTTGTCCCGCAAAGTCTGCCTCATTCTCCTTAACATGCCACCTACAGTGCATCAACATAAAAGGTAATGCGGGCGGGCTCCATTTGGAATACCGACTGTAGGTAGGTCTGTTAAGAAGAACAGGTGAAACCTTGCCGTCGTCTGCGGAAACGCAGCGCGAGGGCAGGAAGCGTGGCTGGCTATCGATAACCGGCGCTGACCAAGCTCCCAAGAAAAATGGACCTCCTTCTGTGCATCAACATTCCCCAAGCCGCTCAGTGTCACCCAGGAATGTTGATGCACGGAAGGGGCCCATTTTAGGGGAGCAGCTTCTATCACAATACATGCAGGAACAACGCCGCACCAGCGCCATATATATACCCCATCAGCAGGGGATCCAATCGGCAGAAGTCCAACCGCCGGGAGTCCGCCGTCACATTAATGGTCATGACGCCTCAAGGCCCGCACCACGCCAAGCACGCTTCACCACGTGGACGGCCAGAAGAGCGAGCGTCGCAGCGCGCCCCTTATCACTTAAGGCACACGCGGCGGCTCAGGGGCCCGCTACGCTTACCTGTGCCGGTGCAACGCCCCCAGCGCGCGTCTACTTCGGCTAGGGGCCAGCTCCGTTGCCACCCGTTCGAAGGGTGGGGGACGGAGCGCGCGCGTCTACTTCGGCTACAACGCAGCCCCGGGTCAAGTTTGGAAAAGTTCACAGGCCGCAGGGACGGAGGGGGCCAAAGGACTCGGCAACATGGCTTCGACCCCGTGAAGCCCTTTACCATGAGAGGCTCCTGTTGTAGGGGTGGCCCCCACCTAAACCCAGTAGGCCTGGTAGGAGGTTATAAGGCCCAGGATAGGCCATGTGTAATGACATAAGTGCCCCCGGAGGGGATAACCAGATGTAAGGGTACAACTGTAAAAGCACTCCTCATGTGTACATATATATGGATACAGGCCATGGGGAGAGGCCAGACGATGACTCATCTCTCTCACTCTCCACTACCATCTCTCTCTCTGTTTGGTCTGTAACCACAACAATAACATTAGCAAATATCACATCCATGCGTGTAAATACATGTACTAAATATTATATAGGCAATCATAAATAGATCTTATGTTCAAGTTTTACATAATAGATCGACGGCCAAATAAGATTGTTCATAACAAAATAGCGAAAAGTAAGTAAACTAAAAGGGCCTCCATGCTATACCACAGACAATCAACTGGGGCTAAACCTAGTCCCGGTATTTGTTTTCCATATCATAGCCAGAGGCATGGACTTATCTGTATGCCGGACAATCACTTTCGTCATCTAAAACCATATATTAAGCAACATTGAGTATGAAAGTACTCAGCAAGTACCTATAGCAGGATGCAGGTGTATATATCTACATGCAAGGTTTTATCCAAGTGAAGGTCTTATATCTCTTTTAGTATAAAGCTAATTTATCAAATATACTAATTTAGCTAATTTCCAAACCTATGACTTAGCCATTGTTACATGAAAACCAATATCCATTTTTGAGGCAAGTTCATCATGAGAACAAAATTCCTCCGCTTTCATTTCCATTTAAATTAAGTTATCACCACCATTACCAAGTAACCATTAATTTATGAAAACTATGTAAGTGTGACATTTCTACACTTCTTCCCATGTCTAGGGGTACGACTATTCGAATAAATTTTTAGCACTCTATAGAGATTATACAACTTTACTCATAAGATATGATTAACACATAATGTCGACCACTACATACTTCTGTAGGTGTACAACTGAGAAAATCATAACAAGGCTTTTACGATGCTTAGTTTAATGCTTACTCCCACTTCAGAGTGAAATCCCTCAACACTAGAGGTAGTGATCGTTCTCATGTCGAGTTATGCCTCCTCAAGAGCATTCCCATCTTAGGCTACATTTTTAATAAGAGACCCTATTGTTAGGGAGTCTATGACCCTTCAAGTTTACGAAATATACAAGGCAATGACTGTTACAAGTCACTCCCAACAATCACAATAGAAATCTAAAAATCCACTTACCAATCTAATGCGCGGGATTCACATCAAAGTTAAGCAAATTAGTGGGTCAGATCCATCCCATGACTAGACTTGTGGTTGCATAATTTGTGTGTAGAAAAGAGAAGCACAAGAATTCGGTTCTGAATCGACTCAGACGAGACCAACCACAAACCCAGAGCTCGTGCGATCCAAGAAATGACACGTGCAATCCCTACACGATCAATCCAAATAAATGGCACGTGCAATCCTTGCATGGCCAATACATAAATGACATGTGCAATTCCTGCACAACCATTCCAATATGTGCAATCCCTGCACCGGTCTCATACCATCACTCGTCCGAGTCTCCACCATTTTTAGAAAATATTTTCATGTTTCCAGTGGTAACCCATGTTACCATTCTCATTATCATATTTTGAAATTCAGTTGGCAATGTTTGTGTTGTATTTTATTTCACCACTAAGGCATTTCTAAGCACAACCATAAACTACTAAAGTTTAAACAATGGTGGAGATATTATCATTGTAAATATCCTAGGATGACATGGGAAGGGAATATCAACAATCAAGAAAGTGGAATATTAGGTATCAAGTGATGTGGCCAAGAGTGCAATTGCTACTTTGATTTGTGCTTATTCCATACAATCTGAAGTTACAATGCAATGTGGTGTTGTTTTGAGCAATGAAAAGGAGAAAACAAGTGTGGCCAATAGGGAGAAGAGGGAGGCTGGCCAAGGGAGGAGTACAGAACACATGCAGCACATGAAAAGGTGCAAGTCTTTGGCCAAGGAGCTTGGGTGCATGATACATGGCCGCATCAGAGAAGAGCGCATGGAGAAGGGCCTAGTGCATGGTTGGCCATGTGCCATGTGATCCAAGAGAGGGGAGTTCAACTGGTTATTTCCTGAGAGAGAAGAAAGAGCTAGGTGCAAGCCAAGCCAAGCGGGTTGTCTTGCGTGAAGAAAGGAAGAAGGCCACCAATTCGAGTAGGGTTGTTGTCTCCTATTGTGCACAACCAAGGGCTCCAAGCTGGGAGTGTCGTGTGGAGCTAGGCTGAACCAAAGGGGAGATGAGCTAGAAGAACAAGCCAATGAGCCAAGAAGGGAGCCGTGGCAAGGAGATCTAGAAAGAGAGCCAGGAATATGAGCCAAGCCATGAGAATTAGCTTGGAATTCACGTGGGAACAATATGGGTCTGAATCAGCTAAAGAGGTGGAGCCGAATCCAAACTTTCTATCCCTTGAGTGTGTTTCTACCTCTTGAGTTTGTTTCCAAGTAGATGATTCTGAGTTGTTTTGTGCGTGCTCTTCTTCCAGCCGAACCAACTTGGCTGATTGTTGGAGTCTATTTTTTAGTTGGAGTTGGAGTTAGATACAATCCAAGCCAATATGTTTCATGTGTGATGCGTGTGTTTGAGTTTGAGTCGGCCTTAGGCTAGCTTTGTGCATAAGTTGTATGGCTGTGCACTTGTGCACTAATATAAGGCCAGGGGCATACCCCCATTGTACCTTAGATTAGATTGTTTTGAGAAGAAAATTTAGAAAAGTCATGGATGGATTGTGGCACCATTGTGAGCTTGAGTGTTGAGGTTTTCCCAATTAGAGTTTGCTAAAGTTGGTGCAAGGCAATAACTCCTTGTACTTGAGATTGCCCATGGTCCACCCCTACTCATTAGCTAGTTTACTAGTTGGTCCATATCATCAAGTCCATGGTGTAACTAGGCAATCAACCTTTAACATAGCATTTAAGTAAATAACCATAATAAGCATGCATTTGTATTTGAAAGTAAAATATTTGCATTTGAAAGCTAGGTTCGACATGATCAATTATAAGGACTTGTCTTGGTCAAATGTGGCTAGGGTAGAATTTGTTCATCAGTGACGGGGGTGTCCAAAGCATCAAAGTCTATACAATTCAAAATTACCCACATTCAACACAACATTGAAATTATGATCTTGGTTATAATGGAAAGGTCTTAAATTTATATGAATTTGGAAACAAAAACACTGGATTTGGATTTGAAATGAAGAATTTATGGCCTTTCAAAATTTGAAATGAGATGAAATTCTAGAAATTCAAAATTTTCTGATAGGTGGGGTTGGGTGGGATTTTCTTTTCTTTTTCAATTATTTTCTTAAGAAAACATCCATTAGCTCATAGGTGGGCTCTAGTGGATTTTAATTTCTTTTACAATTATTTCTATTTGGGAAATTCAGATAGGCTAACAGCTGGGGTCGCGGTTCACATGGACTCAGTCCACGCTACTAACTACAGAGATTGGGACCCACATGTCGGAGACAGTGGTCCGTGAACTGGGTTTATGTAACGGTTTCAAGGTGTGGGTCCCAATGTCAGTGAGTTATGGACTTAAATTGGAATTAATTAGGATTCTTAACCTTGTAGGGCCCACATGTCATACTAATACTAATCACCTACTTAACAATTAACTTAATCCTTGAGTTAATTAATCATCTAATAGGTTGGTCCACTGGTCGATGACACCGAACTTAGTTATAGAGAGGCCCACAATGGAGCTCCTTGGTGAGCTCGCCGATGGTAAGGGAGAGGTCGGCATGCTCAGCTAAGGGCCAAAATGGAATGCGCAACTAAGAGCTATCTATCGGTGGTGATGGTGCTCGACGAGGTGCACTACAATGGTGGCTAACCAACAGTGCTAGGTACTAGTGTGATAGCAATGGCATAAAGCCACACTCAGGCCAAAGCCAAGTGCGGAAAAGGTTCAAGGGGCTACCTAAAGCAGTTTGGGCATGGCGCGGGGACCTAGAGTTATTGGATTGAGGTTGGCGGTGAGCAAGGTGGCAGCATGGCCAACAATGGTGAAGGTCATTTTTTCTGCCTAACTTCTTCCAATTTGAGATGGTTCCATGACCTACAAGCTAAGACAAAGCTAACAGAGTAGTGCTCATTGCACTTCGCGCGGCATGTTGTGCAGTCCATGGTGGCCAACGATGGCGAGGATGGGTGAACATGACTAGGGTATTATGGCTGATTCTAGGGTCCAATGGCTAGCCTATAGGTTTGGCTTTGAAGTGAAATTCTAGAGGGCAAAAAGGCTTACTGAGATCTTGGGCAAGGCATAAGAACGATAGCAGTGACGAGCCTGATTAGCGTCAGGGAAGATGATCGCATCTTGGTGGCTCTAGGGCACAACAAGGTAATTAAAGGGGCACGTTAGCATGGGGAAGTCAAGACGAATGAGAAGGGCGTGATGGCCATGGATAAAACTCACCCAAGTGAAGGGAATGGGTGGTGAGGTCGGTTGTGGTGCTATGTACAGCAGCGAGGGCATTGGCTTCAGGCTTCCTAAGGGCAAACGAGCAAGAGGAGGTGAGCACGAGGTAGAGGGGGGTGAGACAAAGTTAGAGCGCATGATGGTGTCATTGGAGCTCACAACTGAACTTCAGGAAAAAGGGAAATTCTTCCTCTTCGAAGGCAATGGGTGTATGTGAGTTGGGGGAAGCACTGAGCTAGTGGGTGCAAGGGTTGCGATGTGCAAGGGTTGGCTTAAATAGGGACAAGAAGGGAGAGAGCGTGCAAGCACCATGAGTGGCTTCAGGCACTAGGTGAGAGAGTGCATGAGAGGGCATAAAGGGCCTAGCTGGCAATGTGACAAGGTCATGGTGACAAGATGATAGTGTGGCGTGCAAGGCTCGAGGCGTAGAGGGCTTAAATGCACAGCTGCATGGGAATACATGCTAAGGGATGAGAGCTCGGGTGCGCGAGTGAGAGAAGAGAGGAGGAAGAAGCACAGTAGTACACTGGAAGGTGGGACCAGGGCCCACAAGTTAGTGGCAATGTGAGAGAGCAAGCGCTGGGCTGAGGCGAGTGAGCACTAGGCCGACTCGGTTGGGCTGCGGCACGGGAGCTAGGTTGGCGCAACGCGCGGGCTGGCAGGGGAGAAAAGGGAAGATGGGCTGAATAGACTGATGGATTTCAGTCCAAAGGGAAGGAGGGAAAGATTTGAAGTTTAAATTTTTAATTCAATATTTGATTTGAGTTTGTGGTTTGAATCCCAAGAGGTATTTGCACATAAAAATTTTAGGAAAAATTCCTCAGCTTGCAATTGACTTTTAGAAATTTTGAATTCACATTTTGGGCCAAGGAATTTTTTTAAAAAATCTTAAACTCCAACAAAGCTTTAGGAAATTTTTTTAAAATGCATCAAAAATATTAAAAATTCAATAAAACCATGCATGTTTTGTTGTGAAGCCAAAATTGTGTTGTTACATGTGCCCTGTCATGCACCACTGCTCCCTACCATGCCACGCTATACCACCCCTATCACGCAACTGCCAGCGCTGCCATGCCGACACGGCCTGCCGCCATTGGCTACTACTACCTACAAGCTAGGAGAAGGAGAAGGGAAGGAGAGGAAAGAAGAAAAAGAAGAAGGAATAAGAAGAGAGGAGCTACCCAGGAGAAGGAGAAGAAAGGAAAGAGGAGGGAAGGAGAATTCCATGTGCACGCTGGTTTTCATTGTTCCGTGAATCTTCAGGTTGTAGGTATAACATCCCAGACCTAATTTCCCCTATTTTAGGCCATGGTAGATTGGTTTGTGGTCATGACAGTTCTGGTTAGAAAGGAAGGGAGGTGTTAGAGATGAGTTTTGGGTAAGGTTGTTCATTAGGATTTGATGTTCGGTTTTGTGGGCGTGTTTTGGGATTGCTACGTTTTGTTTCATAACTTTGGCATAGTATGAAAGTTGTAGAAAATTATTTAAGGTTTCTATAAAATGCAAGAACATGAGATTTTTGTTGAGTATATTAGGAGTTATGGCTTGGGTTGACTGTTGTCCAGAATTTGGTTGCTACTGGACACAATCATGATAATCTACAGTTTGGGCCTAGTGGATGGCTGAATTAAATTATGATCCTAACTAAATAAAGCTAGATAATTTTTTATAGGTTTCATAAGAGGTATGGTTTGCTATATTTGGATGTGTAACTTAATAGATATAGGATTGTTAAGCCTTCTGCACAGTAAGATAACAGAATGGCCTTTCGGGTTAGAAATGAAGGGCTAAATGGATTAATCAAGTTTTGAGTAAGTATAGAAAACTTTGTATAGTTTACATAACATATATGGTTTGCCATGTTAGGGCCACTGAGTAAAGAGTTATTATATTTTTATTATCAAGACAATAGGGGAGGACTGCCCAATAAAGTGGGGGTTGTTAAATTGAGAAATGCACGGTAGCAACGTTATTTATTTTGATGTTTATGTATTGTTGTGGTATGTTGTTCAGATTGGTATTTAGTGTAGGAGGAGTAAATTTGGGGTTGGTGTCGACTTCACAATAGTCAGTCCCTCATAATTAAAAAGGTAAGTGCATGGTAGAGTAGTAACATGGGTTGTTTGCTCTTATTGTTTGATGTTAATAAAGTACTTAACATGCTGGTTTACATGTTTACACTTGCTTTCTATAATGCTCATATGACGATGGATTAAATGGTGTTAATGATAAATGATTAAAGTTGATAAACAATTAATGTTAAGGGAATCATTGCATTTGTATAATGAGCATTCATGATAGAAAGATGTGACCTGTGTGGGCCTCTAGAGCCCACTTTGTGTGGTAACCCACAGGAGTACGTAGAGTAAGACCTACTCTGGTAGGCATTATACGGGAGCGGAGATGAAATCCCTGTATGAAAAAGAATGAGCCCACTTTGTGTGGTAATCCACAGGAGTACATACATGGTTTTCAATGTTAGGGTCTCTGAGTCGAGAGTTATGATATTTTTATTATTGGGCAACACGGGAGGACTACACGGTAAAGTGGGGGTTGTTAGAACAGGAAATGCGTAGAAATGAGATAGTTGTAAATTGACATGAATACATGTTGTTTGCATGGTAGAATGGTAATACGGGTTGTTTGTTCTTACTGTTTTATGTTAATAAAGTACTTAACATGTTGGTTTACATGTTTAAACTTACTTTCTATAATACTCTTATGATAATGGATTAAATGGTGATGATGATTAATGATTAATGTTGAGAGGATTATTACATTTGCATAATGAACATTCATGATGTGTTGACTATCACGCTCTCAATTAGATGACTATTAAGAACAAATATTCATTGCCCTGTATCGATGATTTATTTGATCAAATAAAGGGAGCCAATGTGTTCTCTAGGATCGATCTGTAGTCTAGGTACAATCAGATCTTGTGCGGGATCAAGATATTGAAAAAATGGCTTTCGCTATTAGGTATGGGAATTATGAGTACAAAGTTATGTCTTTTGAACTAACGAACACCCTTACTATTTTTCTGGAGACAATGAATAATATGCTGCATAAGTACCTTAATGACTTCGTGGTAGTATTCATTGATGATATTCTGATTTATTCCAAGACTAAGGAGGAGCACGAGCAACATTTGTGGCTTGTGTTTGAGATGTTGAGGGGGAATCAGTTTTTTTCCAAACTGAAAAGTGTGAGTTCTAGATCTCAAAAGTGGGCTTCCTGGAACATGTGATTAACTAAAAGGTATTTCTATTGATCCAAGCAAAATTTCTACAGTGGTAGATTGGAAGAGACCGTCTAATGTCAAAGAAGTGAGGAACTTTCTGGGCTTAGCTAGTTATTATCAGTATTTCATGGAGGTTTCACCATAATTGCCAAGCCAATGTCTCAACTAATGTAGATGGCCAAATTAAATTATGAGCATAACTAAAGAAAGGTAAATAATTTTTTACAGGTTTCATAAATGGTATAGTTTGCTATATTTGGATGGGTAAATCAGTAGATATAAAATTGTTAATTCTATTGTCCAGTAGGATAATAGAATGGTCTTGGGGGTTAAAAACGAAGAGTTAAATGGATTAACCAAGGTTTGTGGGCAACTAAAGAAGTGTAGAAAATTTTGTGTAGTTTCCATAACGAAGGGTTAAATCCCGTTGCTGAGTCATAGACTCACCATTGCTTATATTGTTTTTTAGATAAACAATGAAGGTGACATGCAGGGGGAAAATAGCTCATAATCAGTTTCATGCACTGGCGTTACTTTGATTATCACATTAGATAATAATAATTCATTATTAGTAATTTGGTTTATGAAAACTCATGCTTTTGGTTAATAATTTTCTTTAGAATTTAGAGCTATTAGTATGGTTGCAATCAAATAAAGTATCTTTAGTTAGTTTCAATAATTGGATTATGTTTGTTATTGTTCTTGCTTCAATTAAATGTTAAGATTTGTTCCATTCAATATCATGTTTATGTTTAATGCATTATTTTGTGAAAGCTTGGTCAATGTATTGATGTTAGTAGTTAGTAAAAGATGGTCAATGTATTGATGTTAGTAGTTAGTAAAAGATGGTCAATATATTGATGTTAGTAGTTAGTAAAAGATGGTTTAAGTTGAGAAGAAATGGGTTGGTGGTGACATTCTAGCTCATGTTGGGTCGGGTGTTACATAAGCCTCAAGCCCCCTGAATAATCTGTAGTTTGCACCATTTGCAGTAAGAATCAGTAGTAGAGTAAGAGTATAGCTGAAAAAGAAACATGGATTAGTTCAAAACAAAAGCAAGCTGAAGAAGTAAGGTTCTCTCCTGATAGTTTTGATACGGTGTGCTGGAGTTGAAACAAGTGGCAGCGGAAATGTAGGGCAAGGTCAAACAAGAATAAGTAAAGCTTGGCTAGCTTTTCTTCTTCTTTTTCAGAAAAGCAAAGTTCAGGATGATAGCTTTGTGCACTTTAGAATCATCTTATGACTTATATAACTCAAAATTCAAATTTCTTCACAGTCATTATGCATATGAAGGCAGGGGTCTCCTCTTCTTAGTGTTTAGAAAAATAAAAAAAAAGCTTTGGACACTAAGTAGCTGTAAATGCTGAAAAGAAACTAAGAAGGATAACATATTTCATTATGTACAGAAAAGTTAGTTTTAAGCAGAAAAGCAGTTCATCACAAAGCAAAAAACAACCACTTACGAATACAATCACCTTTGTACCTCACACGAGTGGTTTCTTCAAGCACAACAAGCCTTCTCATTTCTCACGCCGGAAGCGCGGTGTGAGGAATGAAGCCTGGTCCGAGATCCCCGGTAACGAAACGTGAAAAACGAAACAGCCCTTACAACAGGGCCCTAACATTTTTGGACCGAGGATCTTGGAACAGCCTCCATTCCAGACACCCTGCTTCCCTCCCCTCCCCTCCCCTCCCCCTCACAACGTCTCTCTGAAGTCTGAATTCCCTCCTCCTCCTCATGATTTCCCAATCACCAACACCACATCCCCAGCCACTTTAAAAAGAGGCCCCAAAGATTCTCCTCCCTGGCCAAGCCCATGTCCTGGAGGCCAAATTTAATGTTAAATTACAGGGATGATTAGGTGCTGTAAGCTTTTGTTCTTGCATTAGATGTTGTCTTCTTCTTCTTGTCACTGCCATTAGAGTAGTGGGGGGGTGTAAGCTTTCTTGCGGGGGGTGCAGGTAGGACAAAGGGAACGAGGTGAAGTGTGGGGGGAGCCTGAGGTAGTGGGGCAGCTGATGCATAGTCCTTTTTAGCAATTTCTAATGAGCTTTTTTTTCTCACTGTTGCAAAGTGAGAGCAGGAGCTGGTCATTAGTGGTTAGTTGCATGTGGTTGTTAGTTTGGGCAGCAAGGGCTGGCTGGGATCACGTGATGCATGTCTTGCAAAAAGAGTTGTTTCTGCTTTCTACCGGTTTGCAGCTTGCACGATCAGTTCAATTTGTAGATGGGATATGAGTATATGTGACATTAGAACATGCAGACCATACGATGTTGAAAGCAAAATTGTACGACTGATTATCGCGCTCTAGTAGCTCTCACACTTCGTGGTTAGGCCTTTTTGTGTTGTTCTCAATGTGTGTTGTAACATACAGCACTTATGAGCGTAGCCTAGTACTTAGCTCACATTAGAGCTCATTGGCAGAGTATAGTATTGTTCGTAATGGTTTATATTTCTGACTTTTATTTAGAGGAGTCATAAGTCAATATAAACATCTAACTTTTCAAAGCTGCTTCTTCACTCCTCTCGCTTCAGGATAAGGCAAGGGTTATAAGTGTATCACGTATCTCACTCCTCTCACTCCTGTCATACGCACATATCTCTCTTACTTTCTCGTCGCTCGTGCACTCCTTCTTAAAGTCATTTTTTCAGTCATTATTATTCATTTCCAACCAAAAATTATCAACCGTAGTCAATACAAATACCCTATAACACTTTCATGCATGATTGCAGCTTAGTCCTCTCTTCTCATGGTTAATGATTTTCCGTACTTGACCGGTAGGTTCCATTGTTGAAGACAGTTAGCTCCGTTTGGAACAGGCAAGTTTTCTTAGTTCTTGTATGAATTGAACTGTTTTCCTATTTCAACACATCAAAAATCCCTCAAATGCTGGGTTTATTGGTGAGTTTTTTTGGGCTATGGCTTATGACTGAAATTTTTGAAGTCTAGACTGTTCGCCAGAGCCAGTACGTAGAGGAAAATAATCGCATATGATTTTAACGGGTATAGCTGATTTTGATACAGTTTGTACTACAATCTATCCTAGACCTCGCATTAAAAAATGTATGATTTAAAAGGTAGTTACTGTAGCCAATGGGAAAAAAGCCAAAGTGAAGTGATGCCGAATCCACCCCATATGCCTTATAACCAGAGGTGTGTTTTGAGTATCAAGTGCTAGCTAGGGCTGTAAGATTTAGAGGTCTACGGGTATATAACCAGTTTTTCTATAACCAATAGCTATACAAATTGAAGCAGGGTGGTTTTTTGGGTTATAACTTATGACTTATGGTTTTTGGTTTAAAATTTTAAATTCTAACTATTCGTGAGAGAGAGTACAGAAAGAGAGATATTCGCTTGTGATTTTGGCTGATATAGATAAAGTTAGGATAGTGCCTACTACAGTCAACTTGTAAATTTCACTTTAAAAAGATAATATGTTTGAAAGATAATTACTGTAGAAAGCTAATCCATAAGCACAAAAAAAGAGAGCCAATTAGTGGTGTCCAATGGGCCGTGTCGGGCCGGCACGGCACGAGCTCGGCGACGGCACGACCCATTTAGGCACGGCCCGTTAAGGCCCGCAAAATAAACGGGCCATGATGTGCCAGCCCGCGGGCCACGGTCCAAGCCCAGGCACAGCTTGCGACCGTGCCGTGCCAGCACGGGCACGGTTACAGCTTAACAGGTTGTGCCGGCCCGTTAAGCCGGGAAAAGGAGAAAAAAATTATAGAAAATTAAGAAAAAATTATAAAATATTATAGAAAATTAAGAAAAAAATCAGAAAAATTATAAAAAAATTGTAGACATTGTTAATTATCAAAATAATTATTTTCAATGACATAATGAGCTTTATTAACTTGTTAAATTACATAAGATGACTGCCTCATTAAGAACTTTATGAAGTAAAAACTCAACTTGAAAAAACCTTGGTAAAAAAAGTACAGCCTATAAAGCTCATTAGTGACTACATGTAAAAAAAATATTGAAGATCCTATTCATTGCTAACTAGATATAAATTCTCAAAAGATTCTTCTAAATCTCTATTATCTGCAGTATGTTGGAGTCTTGATTCAGCTTATTCCTAGTCTTTGACGGTCAGAAGGATTTCGATCATCTCGTTCAAGAGACTTGTTCATCGCTCCTCGATTATTCTCCCTGATAGACTGAAAGCTGACTCTGAGGAGACTATAGAGATAGGAACAGTCAACACATCCCGCGCTAATATGAATAGTACTGGATATGTTAATTTCTGGGTTTGCCACCATGAGAGGATGTTCAACTCCAGCTCGAAGCTGACGCTATCACTGTTGAGATAGCTTGATAGGTCTCCAGTGCTTTGTCGCCTTCCTCCTCTTGACTGATGTGTACTTGCACCTGCACGAGAACCTCTAGATGAAGAACAAAAAATCTTGCTCCATTGCATAGTCCCCATAGAGGTGCTACAGGCGACTAGGGGTCTTTCCAAACGCACGGACCCAAATTACTTTCATATTTCTCATATACCTCATATAGTTTATCCTCGATTACTCTATAGTACGTACAATAGTCTAAACCGGTAGCATCACTTAAAAGTTGTAATACATTTATAAATCCTTGGAGTTTAGCCCTAGAATCCAAAATAAAGGCGAATGCATATAAAATAGGAATTTCCCTCCAATATTTTAAAATTTTAGTTTTTATAGCAACTACAGCATCCCGTAGTATAGGATCATTTTCAAAAGCATTTAGGTGAATGGCAATTTCAAGAATGTTATGAACAATTAGAGGAGAGGTTGGATACTATACTCCAGAAAAACAAAGTGTAGCTTTATGAAAAAGTTCTAAAAAGAAAACTATTTTTTCACCAACAACCCAATCGTCTTCAGTAAGTTTAGGGTCTCTAACTTGGGTTCTACTAGAGGAGCTACGATATTGATGACCTTGGGTGTGAAGGAAAACAGATAAGGTGCTCTTATATGGCAATAAATGTTTAAGTATAAAGTAAGTAGAGTTCCATCTAACAGGTAAGTCTAAGCCAAATTTTCTAGGACGAACATTCATTGCTACGCAAAAACTCTTATATGTAACTTTTCGTTGGTTAGAACAATTAATAAATGAAATTGCATTTCTAAAAGAATTAATGCAAGCATTTAATCTTTTTAACCCAGATTTAACAATAAGATTAATAATATGACAAGCACATCGTTGATGCAGTAAGAAAGATTGTGCATAAGTATTAAACAGAGGAGTAAGAATTTCCATAGCCTTTGTGTTTGTAGCTGCATTATCTAAAGTTATAGAAAAAATCTTATCCGTGAGGCCAAAATCTTCTACAACTTTAATAATACTTTCTGCAATATTTTCAGCAGTATGCGAAACATTAATTAATTTAAACCCTATAGTTCTTTTTTCTATTACCTAGTCATCATTAATATAATGAGCAACAACAGTAATGTAATCCTCTCTAACCCTACCACTCCATATGTCTGATGTCAAAGCAATAGAGAATGTATAGGTATGAAATATTTCTTTCAATTTTTCACGACAATTGTTATAATATTTAATTAAATCTCTAGTTGTGGTTTGCCTAGATACAGCACTAAATCATGGGTAATGAGCAGTCCTAATATATTTTTGAAAAGCATCAAACTCACCAAAATTTAAAGGTAAATCTTGAGAAGCAATTAATCTACAAAGAGATTCCCGAGCTACCTCTTAGTTATACTCCCAGGTACGTACCGAGCCGTCGGGGTTGTAAGATCGAGGAGGCCGACTAGAGGGGGGTGAATAGACGGTTTAAAAATTCTCTACAAATTAATCCTAATCAATTCAAGAGCCTTCCTATTTGCCTAAACCAAGTGTATAATGCGGAAACGAAACTCAATTTGGTTTAGCTCAAATAGCGCCTACAACAAATAAATTCGTCTAAGTGCACCAACAATTCTATCCTAGGTCAAGGTTTGCAATCCTAGGTTTACAAGCAATCAAATTGAGTCTATGAATGTAAATTGCTTGAAAGTAAAACGAGTACAAGAAAATAAACCACAATTGACACAATGATGTTTTACCGTGGTGTTCGGAAACTTGCCGGTTTCCCCTAATCCACGTTGAGGTTAGCCCGAACAAATCGGACCGGCTCCACGAATTAAGCCGAAGCACCTCCAATCCACTAGTGGTAGCTCTTTCCCGCTCCGGGTAGGTGAGCTCCGACCTTCACAACTTCGCCGGGTCTTCTCACAAGCTTATTGAGAAGATCACCGCGCACGACGCCTCCCACGCCGTCTAGGAGTCGGCAAACTCTAAGAGTAACAAGTCAAGTCCCTCACTTGACTCTCACCACGTGCAACGGATGCACAAGCTCAATTGGACACTAAGTTCACCTCTAGATGCAACACATGCACTCTAGATCCTCTCTCCCTTCTCACAAAGTGCAACACATACACAATTGAGTGGAGAGCCTCACTCTAGCTCAAGAACACAGGAATGAATGAATCAACAACCTCTCCAACTGGCCACAAGGGGGTATTTATACCCCACACAACAAAACTAGCCGTTGGAGCCAAACCCCTGAAAAATCAGGAAAATGGAAACTACCGCAGTACAAATTGCGGTACTTCCGATTTTCTCGCCAACGGTCAGAAAACTAGCCGTTTCTCAGCGAAATTGGAACTACCGCAGTTCAAATTATGGTACTTCCGATTTTTCTGAGGCCAAGTCATTCAAAAAGTCGCTCTCTGGAAAAAACGTTCCGCTCGGAAATCGAAACTACCGGAAAATCGGAACTACCGCAGTACAAATTGCGGTACTTCCGCAAAAATCGGAACTACCGCAGTACAAATTGCGGTACTTCCGTTTTCAGTTTTTCAGCACAAACGACACTCGGAAAAACGGTCATAACTTTTGACTCCGATGTCGAAATTCTGTGATCTTGGACTCTATGGAAAGCTTATTCAGAGGGCTACACAACCCATCTATTTGCATGACCTCAAACATATTAGATCAATGCAAAAATCAAAAGACATCCAAAGAGTCACTACCATGGTCTAATGTCAAAGCAAATAGTAACAAACAATTTTAGACCATGCCAAGGGATAATGCATGATCTCCAACTTTTGCAAAACACATTTGCAAACTTAGATCATGCTACAAGGATTAGGTACATGGACTTCAACCTTTTGCAAAACACATTTGCAAAGTATAGTCACATGTTACAAGGATTAGATGCATGAGCCTCAACTATTTGCAAAACACATTCGCAAATAATGGCATCATGTCAAGATGAGCTAGAGCAAGTGAGGTTTGAGCATCAACACATGATGAGACTCAAACTACTAGACATGACCCCTCTTAATAGTACGGCAACCTATACTAGCAATCCGGTCTTCCAACCAAACACCAAGACCGGTAAAAGACTAGGAACACATCCTTAGCCCTAGCTAGCCATACCTTTCCCTTGGGTCATTTCCTCGATATGCATCAACTCATGATGCATCTTCTTCTCGATGGCCTTCAACACATGAATCCATCTTCTTCTTTGATAGCCTTCAACTCATGAAGCTATCTTCTTCTCAATTTTGACTTGATGATCTTCAACACATGAAGTCATCCCGGGTCGTCCTCATTTGTGGAACCTAACCTATTCATCCAACTCATGGAAAATGTTAGTCCACAAAACAATTGTCATCAATTACCAAACTTCAGCATTAACACATAATGGAGGGACTAGATTCAACAATCTTCCCTTTTTGGTAATTCATGACAATCTCAACAAATATTGAGATATAAAATTGATTTGCGAGTATACAACTTGTACACGACAAATGTATACTCTAAGATAAGCTTTAAATAAAGCTTACTTATCCGGTTGTCAAAAATCGTTCATCCATTAACACATAATGGGGAAGCTAGATGACAACCCGATTACTCATGAGTATATATGAACTACACAAGTTATATATATATTCAAGAATGTATTTCAATGTAAAGATCCCAAATATGCGTATTGAAAGAAGCATGGATCAATACTTATGAAACTCCAAAATATATAGAGAGCTCCCCCTAAATGTGTGCATACAAGTGTATATAAATAAAAACATATGCACATATTCATTTTAGACTGTTTGAGGAGTTCAATCTATATTTTGGATCTAAGGAATGCATTTGTATATGAGAAAAGCGATTTTGAATGCATACCTCTTTGATTTCACCTTTTCATCCAATTGAGACTAACCAAAGATAAACTCAAATAAACATATTTGTCTCATAAATTCATTTATCATTTTCACCAAAACATTATAAAAGTATGTGTCATTAATATCATAATGTTATAATGGCATTTGTCATTAACACCAAAACCAACTTAAATGGAGCTTGATCTTTCAGGGGTTATATTGCAGCTGTGTTTGGCGCATTTGTATTCCTTGCCTTGTTTTATAGTTTGTAGGATACTGTTGCAGGTGACCCGTCCCTCCTGAAGATTTTGCAGATAACTCATTACCACAAATTTTACAAACAGCATACCTCACCGAATTCCCATCATCGTCAGTGTTGAACTTCTTGTCGAAATCGTTCTAGACTACCGATGTATTAGCTCTAGTTCTTTTTGCACCCGTACTATGGGTTATGGATGCACTTGTTGAGCCAGCAGAAGATGGATTGATTGGACCCTACACCATCAGGGCCGTCGCTTCTTCTGACTCTCTAGTTTGTTGTGGATGTGCACTTTCTACGGATGGATATCCTTCTTGAAAGGATTGCATATCCTCCGCCAAGAAGCCGAATTTGGAGAGATGAAAATCGTAGTTCTCCATTGAATCAATTGCAAATTGAAATAGTAAAGAGCAATTAACTTAATATTAAATCAACAAATAATAGCAAAAAATTAAAAAAAAGACAGTACTATTACCACTTTTGCAGCTCTCAAAAAATTCTTTGAAGATTTTTTAATTTTCTTAATTTTGCATGAATTTCTCACTAATTTTGCCAAATTTGTGCAAACACTACCGGATTTTTCACAGCAAAATAGAGATATGAGAGTGAGGTTTGAGATGTGGAAAATAGAGGCCAGATGCCCCCTATTTATAGAAAAAAATTTAGATTTTTTTTGAATATTTTGCTATTTTTTCGAATTTTTTAGCCCCTAACGGTCAAAAAGGGCTATATTTAGCTGAGCCGGGCCATGTTGTGCCGTGCCGGCACGGCCCGTTTACGACCATTGGCGGGCCAGGCCATGCCGTGTTGGCCCCACGTGTCGCGCCGTGGGCCCAAGCATGGCTCGGTCCACCAGGCCGTGCCGTGCTCAAGCCAGGCCAATAGTACCGGGCCGCGGGCCAGCACGGTTGGGCCCGGCCCACCTGGACAGCTCTAGAACCAATAGGAGAAATCACTGAATCAGGGCAAAGCTACACAATAGCTAATACACTCTAGAAAAGAAGATGGGCCTTCCATCTCAGTGAGGAAGAGCTAGCAACACCTTCCCGCTAGCCCACACTCGCATTCCCAGCCAGCAAAAGTTTTCTAAAAAAACATTTCCAATTAAAGATTCTTTAAAAATAAATAAGCCTATCTGGTTCCAGGTCAGGACTTGCTTGGTTGTTTGAGGGTTACAAGTTTTTTTGTGAGCGAAAGAGAGCTCTATAAATCACTTAAGAAGGGGATTACAATCATGAGCAACTAAACACTCAACACAAGGACACTCGTCGGCCAAACTGGAAATTGGTTTGTAAGTTTTGCCATTTGTGCGAGCTCACGAGCAACACAATTTAGCTCTCTCTTTGTTTGTCGGATCACAAATGCTAGTAAATGTTTAGCTAACTCCAAAACTTCAAAAATGATAAAAGTAAGTCTTGGCCGCTGCAAAGTAGCCTGAGATAGCAGACTTGCCACTAATGCACAGTCTTTTTCCAGGATAGCCGGCTGCTGAAGCTATTCCACCACCAACTGAACACCTTCTTTGCAAGCCAAGGCTTCCGCTTCCTTTGCATCAGTAATATTCTTCAGCACTCGCCAAGACGCTACCAAGACACTCCCTTTATCATTGCAGATGACGATCCCTACTCCAGCTTCACTCGACAGCAAAGAAAAGGCACCATCAACATTGATCTTCACCCAACCCAAATCAGGAGGTCGCCAACCAGTCAACCCTGATATTTCGTCAGATATCCCAAGATGACAATGGACAGCGCCGAAAGCCTTCTTTTCTTTCCAGTCATCAGTGTCAACACCTTGTCAGATCTGGAACGGTAAATCCCAATACTCTTGCAAGAATTGTACAAAAGAGGTGATCGGGATGACCTTCTCACATGGACTATCTCATTACGCACATACCAGGTCCACCACAAGCATCGGGATCTTGATCTTCATGATTTGTTCCACATTATGGTATGAAAATTTTGCGCTAACACATCTTCGAGGGTTACAAGTTCTTAAGGAGTCACAAGCAAGTGCCAAACATAATTAAAACAATGAGAAATAGTGTTAACGTTCGGCTGGTTCGAGAGTTACAAGTTCTTACGTGTCATAAGCAAGTGCCAAAGATAATTAAAACAATGAGAAATAGTGTTAATGTGTGGCTCGGAAGACTATTCGCTCGACAAATTAACTTATGGGTAGCTAAGCAAGCAAACGAAAATAAGATATGAACAGTAAATTCAAAGAGCAAGCGACTTACGATGGGTTCTATGGATTTTATCCCCTTTTATTTTTCTGCTCTTGCTAGCACCCAAGCCGAAGCCCAACCAAAACTCGATGGCCCACCTAGGACCTTGAGAGCGCCCTGTCGTAGCTCACTACTTCTATGGGCCTCCTCTTGTCCATTAGGCCCCCAACGGCCCAACTCCTCTCCTGGGCCAAGATCGATCGAAACCCAGCCCTCCAAAACCCGAACTACGCCGGCGCTCTCTCTCATCGGCCGCAGAGGGCGAGATGGTGGCGGCCGGCGGGTACGGGGTCCAGGGGATGCTCGATCGAGGAGGCCCGCAGGACAGGCACCTCTCGGGGCTCCAGCCGACGAGGCCGCGCCGCGCTCTGTTGGGATGCTCAAGGAGGGGACAACACAGGTACGTCGGCGCCATCGCCCGCGCCTCCCGCGGCCCCGCCCCAACGGTGTGGTTTGATTCCACGATCGGTTGCTACAGCCTAGGCTACTAGAGTTCATTCCTTGCCTGCTCTGCCCTCTTAGAAGAAGATAGGGGCACTAACAAGTGCAGCGCGTGGGGAAAATCTGATTGGTTTTCGGTAGGGGATCGAGTGTTTTCGAGTTTGGATTAGGTTCTGGACGAAGCGAATTCGTTCACGGCTGGGTTCCGATGGGGATCACTCATTCAGGACATGCTCGAACGTTGGTTCCAAGTACTAAGGATTCAAGGACATCGATCACATGACGGTGATCTGTGAATACATACAAGCGATGCTTGCCATGGCGTTATGTTAGTATTACTACTTTGATTGGAATTAATATAAACGCTCACTCGACAATCATATCATGGATCACTTACTGCCTTTTTGTTCAATGTTCTGTTCTCGCGGAAGTCTGGCAAGTTACAACATGGAAATGGGCGAATGTCTTGTCAAATTTTACATAATTTGGTGGTGATCATTTGGGCTTATTTTTGGTGGCTTATGGCTGAAAAGCACTGTAGCTGGCTGAAAAAAATACTGTTGCTGACAGAGGCTTATTTAGCATAATTAAATTTAAAAACAATATAAAAAATATGTTAGCCCATTACATATAATACAAACAAATACGGGAAAAAAAGAACCGGCAAAAAAGCTCAACAAAAAGCCAAAAGTTCAGAAAAAGACGAAATTTATGAATAGTGAAAAATAAGTCGGAAGCTAAAAGCTAAAGCCCAACCGAAACCTGGTGCAAAAATTGTTGGTCTACTGAAATTTATACACTGATACACCAGTTGTTCCTGTCAATATGATCTCTTGAAAATATCTCTAGAATGTTCTTTTTTATGGAGATCCAAGAATACTCTGTATTTTTCTTTTGTATTTTTGACACCATTACAATTTTACAAATTGTCCCTTTTCTTCATTTCCCACAATGCTTAGAATATTTGGAAATTTCTGCTTTTTATTTCTGCTTTGTTTTTAATTTCTGGAACTTTCAGGATTTGTTCCATATCTCTTTCAAAATAAATACAGGGATCTAAATACCAAACTTGCAAGCAGGGGCATTCTATTGCTCTACTTCGACGATGATGATGATAATAATAAATGAAGGGAGGGTCATTCAACTTCTACGTGTGTCAGTGTGTGTCATCTAGGTCACAAAACTTTCAAAATACACATCTAGGTCAGTGATATGTCATAAGTGGGTCATAGTTGCTAACGCTGTCATAGTTCATACTCGTGGCATGACACAAAGAATTCAAAGCAGTTGGTGGAATATTTGCAAAAAAAAACTATGCAATTTTTTGTCGTTTAGCCCTACCTATGTGCCCTTATCCGAACCAAACTGCATTCTATACCTTCTCGTTACTTTTTTGCTCGACTCTGAGGCGACCCATGCAAGGAGATCATGGTTCATGCATCATAACTTCATTAGCTAGAGCACGACGATCCCTGTGAGGACAAAGGCATACTCTGCCACCACTGCCTGAAGGGTTTCGTTGCAAGAGGATGCAGATGGAAGAAGATGAAAAGGCCTTGAGTATTGGGGCGGATGGATTCAGTTGTTGTTCGACCAGATCAGGATAAGGGCAAATGGATAGGGTTGAAAGAAAAATATAATATTCAAGGCATTTTCTGCAAATATTCCGCCAACTGCTCTGATACATTCTGCTGAGCAGGTATGTTCCTAATGAAAGAATACATGTTGTGGTTTTTGGGAAGCATAACCAATATTGTTCAAAAACTGACAATAGACATTTTACTTATACATTTAACATCTCTAAAATTACGCTAAAACTGAGGAAGCTAAAGTGGAGGACTTTATCAAAGCAGTTACTGACTCAGGTGCTAAGGTTATTGTTAGTGGAGCAGCTGTGGGTGACATGGCATTACATTTTTTTGTGAACGTTACAAGTTAATGTTTTGCTTGTTCCATCAATTGCTTTGATAGAATTATCTCTTTAGGGATAGGAATTGAGCTTAATCCCCCCCCCCACCATTTGCAGATGTCACATGTATATTTTAAGTTTTACTACCACGATGGGTGGTTAATTCCTAAAAGCATCTCAGAGTTTGGTTTGACTGCCAAAAATGTAGTGGTAAACTGGTGCTGGTGCGATTTTATTTTATAGTAGTTCTTACTGTTTGGTGCTATGCACTTTACAGGCTAATGCTTTTGAAAATCAACTCAAAGTTTGAACTGAGAAGGTTTTGTGAATAACTAGGGCTGTGGCACTTGTAAGTCTGATATAAAATTGTTCTATGGACATCCTAGTCTTTATATTTTGTTTTCTTTCAAACAGTTGAAACTTAGGCAACCAAATGCAGTTGAGTTGGGATATGCTGACTCTGTTTCAATGGAAGAGTTAGGAGGTGTTCAAATATGTTCCATGTCTTCACGCTTTCCTTAAGACTCTGTGCTTGCCCTTGTTAACCACAATTAATTCACTTTCAGGTGACTGTTGTCAAGAATGAACAAGGTGGAGATTCAGTGGCTATTGCTGGCTTAGAAGGAAGTACTGATGGTATACTAGATGACCATAAAAGAACTGTTCATGATGGTGTTAATACTTACAAGGTGTAATTTGTGTGTTTATCCCAGTACTCCAATCCTTTTGAGGGTTTTGGATTGCTGGTGCTGTTGAATTTGAAACTGTTTTTTCCCCTCCTATCATTTTGGTGTCTGCGATGGGCCATGTGCCGGGCTAGTCGGATAAATCCTGGTGACGCTGCCATGGAGGTGGAATTGACAAGAAAATTGAAGGAAACCTTTCTGAAGGAAACATGGTAACTATATAAATTTATGATTCTAGAACTAATTGAATCTTCTTGACCTTACCTGATGAGGACATCGCTAGTAATGCCAAAGCTAGTAATGAGACTTCAATAACAGGACCAATAACAAGAGCACGAGCCAAGAAACTACAATCTCAGGTGAACAATGTTTAATGAGAATTTAATGAGAATTTTATACTACCTAAAAACAATGTTTTACCTATGCTCAGGTTTGAAGAGTCAGCGATGGACAGAGATCACGGATATGCGACCGTCATCCAAGGAAGCACAAGTCCACAGCATGAACAGTGATCAGCCCATAAATAGTGCTATGCATGAACAGTATCAGGCCGCACTACAGCACCATGAACAGTACGCGCTACAGTACCCGGCCCATGAACAGTACCGCGCTATAGTACCGGCCCATGAATAGTGTCGCGCTATAGTAGCTCGCTCGTGAATAGTACCACATGGAAAATTTAGTGTTGAATAGTTCTTAGGCTGAGACTATATATTGAGGGGTAGACCCCCCATTGTAAGGCAGACCAGACTTGAGAAAAATCAATCCACTAAAATTTATTTAAGTTTAGCATTGCTACCAAAATTCGAGAGGGAATTAAGAGTGTGTCCTTCAATCAAGATCGTTCAGCCTTTCCGCTGGGAATTGGGTGCACGATAGATCTTCACTTGGTGGTCGGTGAAATCAACATGAGTGTGTTTTGGCGGATTAAAGAGTGTTCTTCCCTTGCACTGGCATTGGAGGATCATTACGATTCATCAAGACTCACGTGGGTATCCATCCTACGTTGAGAAGATCAGGCGACCCCGTATCATCTTGGTATCAGAGCGCGGTTTACTCGGTAGGATCTTATCCCTTTAAAATTCAGTTTATTACCTGCTATCCTATAGTCCATAAACCGAAAACACAAAAAATCCAAACTATAGTTTCGCATCTGCTATTTTCGTGAGTTTTATTAAGTCTTGATCCATTAGAAATTTTGTATACGTGCTAATCTTCGTGTTCCTTCGCATAACTTGATCTTGTGACCACAATAACTGAACATAATACATATCATGCTTCATTGATATTGCATTGAGGGCTACTATGGAATTAGTAACTCTCGACTGAACATTTGTTGGCTTGTGCATCACCCACTCGGACGGTTTAAAAAAATTCAAATTTATACCCCTACCTTCCACAAAAAGTTTGTGACCATATACCTCAATAGACTCATAAAAGTGATTTGAAGAGATTTGGGTCAGTAGCCGAGTAGCCAAAAAAAAGAGCAAAAAAAGTGAGAGAAGACTGATTTGGGTGAGTGGTTCTCGTTCATAATTTCAGTTTGAGTGACTAAAATTCTTAAGCAATTTTGTGACTTCTATTCTTTTATTGCAATTGACTAGCGTCTCTTCTAGTACTTGGTGCAAAACGAGCTATTTCATCATTACTTTCAGATTGCTTGCAACTAGCTCATTCCTTTGTTTGCATTGAGTCACATTGATCTTTGCGTGTGCGTTCATACATTTCACTTAAATCTTTTGGATTAGCACTTAGGAAAGGTTTCTAGCTTGGATTATTACTTAATTTTACAACATCATGAAATTCAGATCGTGTAGAATAAATACTTTCTAACCAAGCTCCACAAAGTATTATTTGCCGTACAATTGTGAGTCACTTTTAAATCCGCTTGATCATCACTTGCTATTGTAGTCACCACCAAGAGTAAGTTTCTTTTGGCCTCAATTCACTTCGAAAAGGTAAGAATTTTACTTAGGAGAGGAAAAGTGAGATTGAGTGAACTCCACATATCACCCATATATTTGTGGTTCTTGTGTTTTCTTTGTACTACTAACCATGTCAGGTGGAGGTGACAATATGGGAGAGGAGCATGATCTGAATTCCCCGGTAACTCGTTTTCAATTCCAAACTTTAAGGGGTACTTTGCGCAATGAGTTCGCCGCCACTGCTTCCACCTTGGAAGAGCAACTCAAGGCGGAGATCAACAATTCTACACAAGATATGCGCATTGAGATGAACCAACAAATGAATGTATTATGTACAAACATTGTGAATGATGTTGTGCGCACGCTTCGAGCACAACAAGAAGAAGGAAGTGTTCATCGAGGGGGTGCCTTTCCTCCACGAGATGAGGAAGTAGCCGCTATTCGGGGCGGCCAAGATGCACAACAACGGCGAGACCGCGTGGTGGCAAACACCATCCGTCCACCCCTTCCTGGGAGAGGTGCAGGGGGCGGCTTCCATGGTCCGGGGAGAGGCCATGGACATGGAGGCCACGGTGGGGAAGCACTTCACTTTGACGACGATGACCGTCCGCACTACGACGACAGCTACCATCGTCGTAATCGTTACGGCAAAGAACGACCAAACGAGGAGAAATTTGGTAAGCTCAAATTTACAATGCCATCATTTTCAGGTACACATGAGTCCGAAGAATACCTCACGTGGAAGCTTAAGGTGGACAAGGTGTTCCGCTTGCACAATTATTCTGAAGAGAAGAAAATTCATATGGCGGGACTAGAATTCAATGATTATGCCTTGGTTTGGTGGGAACAAGTGCAAAACCAAAGGATGAAGAACAATGAGCCACCCATCACTACCTGGGAAGAGATGAAGTACCATATGAGGGCAAGGTTTATTCCTAAACATTACAAACGTGACCTCTTTGATAAATTGCAGAATTTGAAGCAAGAGAGTTTCATGATTGAGGAATACCACAAAGAGATGGAAATGGCTATGATAAGGGCTAATGTTTATGAACAAGAAGAGCAAACTATGGCCCGATTCCTTGCTGGTTTGCACCCTTCTATCAAGTGAATCGTCGAATTTCAACCCTATAATAACATGGTAGAGTTGGTGCATCAAGCCACCAAGGCTGAGAGGCAAGTACAACAAGACATGAGGGCTTCAAAATCATCTTCCTACACTCCCCGTACAGCACCTATAGTAGGTAAATCCACATCCCGTTTCAATTCATTTAAGACTAATCAATCTAGTGTAAGTATTGATCCTAGTGCATGTGCTGCTCCAAGTGCAAAGAACGTTACTCCTTCCTATTCAAAGAAAGGACTAGGCCCGTCTTCATCATCGTCTGTTGGATCTACGGCCAAGAGTAGCTCCATTCAATGTTTCAAGTGTCTTGGTCATGGATATATGCAAAAAGATTGCCCAAATAACAAGGTGATGTTGACAACTGAGGACGGAGAGTATGATTCTGCTAGTGACGAAGATGGAGAGTATCTTGCTGATGTTGAGACGAATGAGGATGGCCATGGGGGAGAAAGAGGGAAGGAGGTGCATGGGGATGGATATTGTGACCCCGAGTCCGGTCCTATCCTTGTGTGCACCCCTTCGGTGTTAAGCGTTCAAGCAAAATCCAACCATGAACAGAGATGCAACATTTTCCAAACAAGAGATCTGGTAAGTAAAGATGGTAAGTGCTGCAAGGTTATTATTGATGGGGGAAGTTGTTATAACTTGGCTTGTAAAGAACTTTGCACTAAACTTGGATTGAAATACAAGAAACACCCACATCCATATCAAATTCAATGGTTGAATAATCATGGTTATATGGATGTTGGATACACTGTTGATGTTAGCTTTCAGATTGGTAATTATCAAGATACTGTGGAGTGTGACGTGGTTTCTATGGAAGTATGTCGTATACTTTTAGGGAAGCCATGGCAATATGATAGGTCTGTGATTCATGATGGTAGAACAAATCAATATAAGTTTATGTGGAAAAATAAAGAAATAACATTGCGACCTATGACCCCCTCCCAAATTGTGATTGAAAATGTGCAAAAGAAAGAGGTGCAATTAGAAAGTGAAAGGGGGAGGGAACAAAAAATGTAACTCCACAAAAGGTGAATATCAGAGAAAAGATAAAATTGAGTGGGAAAAGAAAGGATGAGGGAGAGAAAATATTAGTCATGATAGCCACAAAATCTGATTTAAGAGAGATGAGAGGTGATCTTACTTTCGAGCATTTGGTATTGTTATATAAAGATGTTTTGCTTTCTACTACTAACTTAACCTCTCGTGATGAGAGGTCATTATGGATAATCTTCATGGCTCATCATGCTTAAAATGAATAATATTCAGCCATTCCATTCCTTCTCGTGACCTTATTCTCTCTTTTGCATTCTTGATGATTCTATTGCTGAATTGAAGAAGTGTTTGACTGAAGCACCATTACTTGTTTTACCTGATTTTACTAAAACTTTTGAGATTGAATGTGATGCTAGTGGGATAGGTATTGGTGGTGTTTTGATGCAAGAACAAAAGCCCGTTGCATATTTCAGTGAGAAATTTCATGGTGCACAATTAAATTACCTGTTTATGATAAGGAATTATATGATCTTGTGCGTGCGTTGGAAACTTGGCAACATTATCTTTGGCCTAAGGAATTTGTCATACATTCTGATCATGAAGCTTTGAAATACTTAAAGGGCCAAGCGAAACTGAATCGTAGACACGCCAAATGGGTAGAATTCATTGAGACCTTTCCATACATTGTCAAATATAAGAAAGGCAAAGAGAATGTGGTAGCTAATGCATTATCTAGAAAACATGTGCTTTTAACTCAATTGGAAGTAAAGGTTCCGGGATTAGAAAGTTTGAAAGAATTATATGCTTCCGATCAAGACTTTTCAGCACCATATTCTAATTGCAAAAATGGAAATGAGTGGAATAAGTTTCATGTTCATGATGGTTTCCTCTTTCGCATGAACAAGCTATGCGTTTCAGAATCTTCTGTGCGTTTGCTACAATTGCAGGAGTCTCATGCAGGAGGATTGATGGGTCATTTTGGAAGAGAGAAGACGTACATGATGTTGGCCGATCATTTCTACTAGCCTAAGATGAGGTGAGACGTCGAGAGGTTTGTTCAACGATGCTTCATATGCCATAAGGCGAAGTCAAAACTCAATCCACATGATTGTACACTCCATTTCCGGTTCCTAGTGCTCCTTGGGAAGATCTTAACATGGATTTTGTATTAGGATTACCTAGGACCAAGAAGGGGAGGGATTCAGTCTTTGTTATTGTAGATAGGTTTTCTAAAATGCACATTTTATTCCCTGTCATAAGAGCGACGATGCGTCGCATGTAGCTGACTTATTTTACGGGGGAGATTGTGAGGTTGCATGAAATGCCAAGAACTATTGTTTTCGATCGCGACGTCAAGTTCATGAACTATTTTTGAAAGACTTTGTGGGCTAAGCTTGGAACAAAGTTGTTGTTTTCAACGACTTGTTATCCACAAACAGATGGACAGACGGAGGTCGTGAACCGTACACTCTCAATGCTGTTACGGACAATGATAAAAAAGAATTTGAAAGAGCGGGAAGATTGTCTACCGCATGTTGAATTTGCTTATAATAGGGTGGTGCATTCTACAACTCAACTATGTCCATTTGAGGTGGTGTATGGTTTCAAACCAATCACGCCACTTGACTTACAAGAACGTGAAAAAGCTCCATGAAGAGACTAAAGAGGTAATTGAGACAAAGGTACGTGCTTATGCGTCAAAGGCTAACTGATAGACCATGTGGAGTTGACCCCGTGTGTGTGATGAGTAATTGACATCCGTTTTAGAAAAGTCAAGTTTGGTTTGTGTGGTTTGGACCATGTCGTTGCACAGTGCAATCGGATTCGGTCGGATTTGGTCAAACTTGGTCAAAGCGCTTAGGATGCCTAGTCTCTTGATTCGACGGGTTTTGGGCCATTTCATGCTTAAGTTTGATTCATTGATGCTAATGAGGATTACCTGTTTCGAGCGGTGCTATGTAATGTATTTCTTGTCTGTGATGGCTGCAGGACATCGAGACGGAGTCGTGGCGAGGCACGGGAGGACCGGACTAGGCGCAGGTGGTGCCGAGGTCAAAGCGGTCGAGGTGTGCCGAAGATGGCAAGGACTCGAGGTGGCTGCGAGACTTGGAAGGCAAGGAATGAGGAAGCTTCTCGGAAGGTGCAGGAGGGGCATTTTGGTGAATACGCAAAGCTGCACTGAAGGAAGTGGATTGTGGACAAAGCACTAGAGTTAGTGGGTAAAGCGAAAAAGCTTAATGGGCAAAGCATGTGGTGAACCCATTAAGAGAGGGTATAAAAGGAGGAGTGTTTCCTGCATGTTGTATGGCTTGTGAGAAGGGTTAGAGGTTGTTTTGCTTTGTGCTTTAGTTGTTGAGAGTGGGTGAGAGGGACAGAGGGTTGTTCTGCCCCTTCTCTGTGTGTTCTTGTGCTCTCCCCTCAAGCATGTAGTCAGGAGGAAGCATTTCTTTGATCCAATCGCGTATGGGGACTCCTCTGTAATCATCTCTTGTCAATGAGAAGGATTGGGATGGGTTGTCTTCATTTTCTTGCTCATATGTGATGATTTTCAGTTTCTGCAGTTTTCTGTTCTTTCTCTGTTTTCTTGCGTTCTTGAGTTGATTCCTTGATTTGAGGGCTGGTTCTTGGTAGCCCTGAGATGGGAAGTAACTCAAGACCTCTTGGGCAATCCATTTTCAAGATAAAACGAAAGATTCATTGGTTTCCTCTTTCCCCATGAGCTTCGTAAAAAATGCTCTGTATGTGCAAGAACTAGGGTTTCATGTCAGGGGTTATTGGGTTTACTTGATTTCTTTTCTAAAGATGCCCCAAAATTGATGGATTACAGCTGTGAGAAGATCTCTAGATGAGATTCACAAGCTATTGGGCAAAGGATTTGGAAATATTGAGTAATTTGGAAATTTCCCTCCTTCTCTGTTCATTTTCAGTTTTTAGCTAAATCCCTAATTTCTATCTCTCTATATGAGTTCTTTTGGTTCTTGGGGCCCTGCTATTATTTAATTCAAGTTCTTGCTCTGTTGGTTTGAAAATGTCAAGTGATTTTATCAAATTTCAGTGAAATGACCAAAGTCTGAAATTTCAGTGAAGAAAAATTCAGTCTGTAGGTCTGTCTTTCGGGGAGGCCGGTCAGATCGGGATTCAAATGGCGGTTGGACCAGTATATAGCCGGTGGTCTGACCGGCGGCAAATGACCGGTCAGACCGGCCTAGCTACTGCGGTCTGACCGCCCAGCACATTGAGGTCAGACCGGCCCCTCTGCTTTTTGTGCTGATTCTCGATTTTTCTCTTGGGTGTCTATCTTGATTCTCATTTATGCTTACTTGAGGTTCCAGAGAGCTTAAGTCCTCCTCTTCATAGCTTCTTGTAGCCATAGGAGATGAGACTCGCATGTAAGTACTTTTCGGGGGTGTAATTTTTAAGAGGCACCATTCACCCCCCTCTATTGCCGATTTCGATCCAACACTAACAAATTTAGAAAGGAGATACTTTTTGAAACAGGAGACTTAGTATGGGTACACCTTCACAAAGAACGCTTTCCGGAGAAACGTAAATCAAAGTTGATACCTCGTGGTGACGGTCTTTTTAAAGTTCTTGCCAAAATCAATGATAATGCATACAAGATAGAGCTTCCAGGAGATTATGGGGTGAGCACTACTTTTAATGTTGTTGATTTATCACCATTCTTTGGATAAGATGGCACAGAGTCGAGGACAACTCCTTTTCAAGAGGGAGAGGATGATGAGGACATCGCTAGTAATGCCAAAGCTAGTAATGAGGCTTCAATAATAGGACCAATAACAAGAGCACGAGCCAAGAAACTACAATCTCAGGTGAACCTGCTCCTTAATGAATATGTCATTGATTTTAATGGAAATTTTATACTACCTAAAAACAATGTTTTACTTGTGCTCAGGTTTGAAGAGTCAGCGATGGACGGAGATCAAGGATATGCGGTCGTCATCCAAGGAAGCACAAGTCCACGGCGTGAACAGTGATCATCCCACGAATAGTGCCACACATGAATAGTATCAAGCTCCGCTACAGTACTATGAACATTACGCGCTATAGTACCTGGCCCATGAACAGTGCCGCGCTACAGTACTGCCCATGGTCAGTGCCGTGCTATAGTAGCTCGCTCGTGAATAGTACCACATGGAAAATTTAGTGCTGAATAGTTCTTAGGCTGAGACTATATATTGAGGGGTAGACCCCCCATTGTAAGGCAGACCAGACTTGAGAAAAATCAATCCACTAAAATTTATTTGAGTTTAGCATTGCTATCAAAATTCCAGAGGGAATTAGGAGTGTGTCCTTCAATCAAGATCGTTCAGCCTTTCCGCTGGGAATTGGGTGCACGATAGATCTTCGCTTGATGGTCGGCGAAATCAACACGAGTGTGTTTTGGTGGATTAAAGAGTGTTCTTCCCTTACACTAGCATTGGAGGATCATTACGATTCATCAAAACTCCCGTGAGTATCCATCCTACGTCGAGAAGATCGGGCGACCCCGTATCATTACCCCTACAAGGACTCTTATATAGCAACCATTCTAGCTGATATAGGAGAACATATTGATATACTATTTTTTCCAGTAGAGTAATTTCTTTGTGCGCAGTTCTCTCTATCAGTTAGATAATTAATAATCATGAGGTGGGATTCTACCGTGTGCATCCAGAAAGAAACTAAGTCGAAGTGTTGAGTAATCAGTAGTAAGAAGTTGGTTACCTTACTATTTAGTTTGACCAAACCTAATAACTGAATTGTTTGTAGGAAATCAGTTGCTTTTGGATATTAGAGCCCTTACTCTAATGTGGCCTTCTTAAGTTCTTATGGATAATAGGATAAGTCATGCTGATCCTTGTCATTTTCAAGATTGAACATGTCATTTTACAAGACTTTGGCCAAAACTTGTCAGTTAACCAATCCTTGACTGTTTCTCTGGCTCCCAGCTGAGTTGCCAGCTTTCTCCTTTCTTTTATTCATCACAATGCCCACTGAGCTTGGTCATTGGTGGATCTCTTGCCAGCAATGACAATCCAAAAAAAGTAGCACCAGCCAACACTTCATACTGGTTTTAGGAACCTTGCTTAGAGCCGTGTGGGGTTATATTTTATACTTTCAGGAAGCATATGTATTTCAAGTACTCTTTTATATGCATACATATACATACACATGCCTATACATATACATACACGTACATATACATACATATACATATGCATACACATATACACACAACTGATAGTAACTCTACATGTGTTTGGCAGTAAGTTCACTCGTACATGGTAGTAACTTTCTGGCGTGCATTTTACACGTGTGTGCAAAATAGTAATTTTATATATATATATATATATATATATATATATATATATATATATATATATAGGACGAGTGTTTCATGCACCATGGTGCCTAGGCACCAATATCAATACCCGTTGATTTGCTTTGAGATTCGCAACGTTTGATGTGGGTATCTTCATATACCCATAAAAAAGTATATTTGAGATGTCAAACTCCGAAAAAATTAAATTCAACTTCAGTTTAATTAGTTTGAACTATTTTTATGGTATATACTCACTGTAGTCGCATTGAACTCAAAAGTAGTTCAAACTAGTTTGAACTGAGTTCAAAACTTACTTACCATAAATATATCAAGGGTATAAAACATTTTCATACCCAAACTCAAAAAAACTATCAATCATACACGTGTATCGGATGTGGGTGCCTAGGCACCATGGTGCCTTACGTAATTTTCCTATATATATATATATATATATATATATATATATATATATATATATATATATATATATATATATATATATATATATATATATATATATACAACAACAAAGCGTTTTGTCTCAAACAAGTTGAGGTAGGTTAGGAATGAAACCTTCTCAAGATAAAAAAGATGAGAGCCTTAAAATAAAAACCTATAGGGCTAAAACCCTAAGCCATACATCCTGCTCTCTGAGCTGAGAGCCTAAAACACTGCCCCTAACTTTCTTATAGTTCTGGTACGTGGATCGCTAACTTCCATGCGCTCCTATCCAATCACTAACTTTCATGCGCTCCTATCCAAAGCTAATTCTTTAGATACATTCAAATCCCTCAAGTCTCTTTTAACTGCTTCCTCCTACGTCAGTCTTGGTCGACCTTTGCCTCTTCTTACGTTTTTAGTACACCTTAAAATTTCACTACGTACCGGTGCCTCAAGAGGCCTTCGTTGAAGATGTCCAAACCATTTCAAGCAATGTTGGACAAACTTCTCTTCAATTGGTGCTACCCCCTGTCCAAACTGTCTCAAGTGATGTTGGACAAACTTCTCTTCAATTGGTGCTACCCCTACCCTATCACGTATATCATCATTGCGGATGCGATCCCGCCTTGCGTGACCATAGATCCACCGCAGCATCCTTATCTCCGCTATACTCATTTTCTGTATATGTTATCTTTTAGTCGCCCAACATTCTGCTCCATATAGCATCGCAAGTCTGATCGCCGTCCTATAGAACTTACCTTTTTAACATTTGAGGGACTTTTTTGTCATATA
Organism: Dendrocalamus latiflorus; assembly: GCA_017311315.1. NCBI lineage: Eukaryota > Viridiplantae > Streptophyta > Magnoliopsida > Poales > Poaceae > Dendrocalamus > Dendrocalamus latiflorus. Next base: position 16,550,916 of record CM029649.1, on the reverse strand, counting down.
GGACACTAGATGCTTGGCGTCATTTCACACACCCCGCTCTTGTGGCTCACGTCTTCATCAATCTCACTGTCCCACTATAGCATCGATCCCAAATAACAAAATGTGTCCTTCTTAGACACTACTTGTCTGTCTAATCTAACATCTCCATTATCTGTCCTAACACCACTGAAATCACACCTCATATACTCAGCTTTAGTTCTATGTCTAAAGCTCTTCAATTCTAAGGTCTTCCTCCACAGCTCAGCTTCCTATTAACACCTATTCTACTCTCATCAACCAGCACCACACCATTAGCGAAAAGTATACACCAAGTATGAGCTCATACTTGTGACCGCGTCCATTACTAGGGTAAAAATGTATGAGCTCAACACTGACCCTTAGTGTAGCCCTATCTTAATAGAAAAGTCATTACTAACACTACCACATGTTCTGATATTAGTCACAACATTTTTGTACATGTCCTTAATTAGGGTAATATATTTTGTTAGGACTTTTTTCTTTTGGAGCGCCCACTACATGACCTTTCTTGGCACTTTAGGCTTTCTCCAAGTCAACAAACAACATGTGAAGGTCATTCTTTTGCTCCCTATACCTCTCTATCAACTATCGTAGCAAGAAAATTGCCTCCGTGGTTGGCCTCCCAGTCATAAAACCATATTGATTTGTTTTCACGCTAGTCACTTTTTTAAACAGGACTCAATCACTTGTTCCCAAAGCTTTATTGTGTGACTTATGAGCTTAATTCCTCTATAATTAGTACAACTTTGAATGTCTCTTTTATTTTTTGAAAATTAGTACTAATGTGCTCCTCCGCCACTCGTTTGGCATCTTGTTCAACCTAAAAATGCTATTGAATATATTAGTTAGCCAAACAATCGCCACTTCTTCTAGGCATTTCCACACCTCAATACGGATGTTATCAGGCCCCAATGCCTTACCCACTTTCATCTTTTTTAAGGTCTCTCTTACTTCCGACTCCTGAATTCTTCGAATAAATCGCCTATTGGTGTCGTCAAAAGCATCATCCAGTTCAATCATACTATCATCATTATCGTGGTTGAACAACTTGTCGAAATAATCTCTCCACCTATCCTTGATGTCCTCGTCTTTCACCAAAAGTCTATTAGTGTCGTCTTTAATGCATTTAACTTGGTTGAAATTTGTCTTCCTTTTTTGAAGCTTAGTTATATTGTAGACATCCTTCTCTCCCTCCTTTGTACTTAGTTTCTGATAAATTTTCTCATATGCCTTGCCTCGTGCCTTACTCACCGCTTTCTTCGCATTCTTTTTTGCTGCTTTGTATTTCTGTACGTTGTCATCGTTCCTATCATGATGCATATGCTTATAGTATATCTTCTTCTCCTCAATAGCCTTTTGCACTTTCTCGTTCCACCACCATGTGTCTTTTGGTTCTCCTCTTGTCCCTTAGGTATCTCCAAGCACCTCCGTAGCCACCTTCCTAATGCGAGTCGCCATCTCTATCTACATACTATTCGCTTTGCTATTCACTTCTCCCATGTCCCTTCGTGACCATCCTCTCCTTAAACACCTGTGTGGTATCTCCTTTGAGTTTTCACCACTTCGTCCTCGTGGCTCTAGCGACCTTACCTTGTCGAACCCGTAACCTAAAACGAAAGTCGGAGACTACTAACTTATGTTACTGGACAATACACTCTCCAGGTACAACCTTACAGTCTATGCAGATTCGTTTGTCCTCCCTCCTAATAAGAACAAAATCGTTTTGGCTAGAGTGCTGACCACTGCTAAAGGTAACTAAACAAAAATGTCTCTTTCTAAAGAAGGTGTTAGCTACCATGAGATCATAGGCTACGACAAAGTTTAAGATATTTTCTCCCTCTTGATTCCTATCACCATAACCAAAACCCTTATGCACCCTTTGAAACCCTTCACTAGTTGTACCGACATGACCATTGAAATCATCTCTTGAGAAATTTTTCTTATTGATAGGCACACTTCTAACCATGTCATCTAGGTCTTTCTAAAATTGCCTCTTAACGGTCTCATTCAACCCTATTTGTGGAGCATATACACTAACAACATTTAAAACCAAGTCAACAAAGATTAGCTTGACTAGGATAATCCTATGTCCCTGTCTCCTCACGTCAATAACTCCACTCTTTAGGCGCTTATCAATTAAGATGCCCACTTCATTCTTGTTTCGTTTTGTTCCAGTATACCACAGCTTGAAGCCAGTATGTTCCACCTCCTTTGTCTTTTGACCCACCCATTTAGTCTCTTAAACGCATAATATATTTATACGCCTCCTAATCGTTGTATCAACTATTTCTCTTAACTTACCTGTTAAGGACCCTACATTTCAACTATTCATGCGAATCCTACTGTCCTCGACTAACTTCCTTACCCCTCGCACTCGTTGAGTAAAGTGCGAAGACCCTTACCCATTTTCTACTACATCCAGTCGCTGACGTAGCACGTCATTAAGGGAGTGGCATCTTGACCCTTACTCATTTATCACCACACCCGGGTTCCGATACGACACATCGCTAAGAGGGTTACGCCCCAACGAAACTTTTAATTTAGGTTTCATTTCATGAAAAAATGGCATGGTTTTTACATTGGCTTGTCAAACCTAACACAACCCTCCTTTTTCCTGGTTTGGGACAGGCTATGTAGATTATATATATATATATATATATATATATATATATATATATATATATATATATATATATATATATATATATATATATATATATATATATATATATATATATATATATATATATATATATATATACACACACACACACACACACATATACATATACATATACATATATGTATATGTATATGTATATGTATATGTATATGTATATGTGTGTGTGTGTATATATATGACTAAAACTTGTATTCGTTGTACTTCTATCGCAGAAATGCATCATTCCAAAAATGTCCACTTTGCATATTATTTCTGGAGCTTGGTAAATCAGATAAAGGCATGTTAAAATCACATAACACAATATTGCTGAAGGCTCCATCTGGTTCAGGTTTGATCAGTATGCTATTGTAGAATTTGCTATAAGTGTTGGAATGCATGGTTCCCAGAACCCTATCTGAAAATGCTGGACTTCATGCAATGGAGATAATATCTTCCTTATATGCAGTGACGGAGCCAGGATTTGGTTACGCCCCGGGCTCAGTGGTGGAATGATCCAGGCTATCTCAGCTGGACCATAAAAATGTTACCCAGGCTAGACTGAATTTATCCGAGCTATACACTAGATATTTTTTCACACCCCAAACTAAAGCCTACCCTGTTCGGGGTGTGGCTTCGCCCGTGCCTATATGCTGAGCATGCTGGTGGCAATACAAAAATTGGTATGGACTTTGGGGAAGGTGTTTGCAAGGATGTCTATACTCTCTGCCATGAAAATGTGGGATCTCTATGTCAAGGAGTAAGCCTCTTTAAACTACTTGACTACAATTTTTCTTTAAGGGCACTTATCATCAATTTTTCTTTCCCATTTTTATTATTTGGCCACATATTTTCATTTCGAAGTTAAGCGGTAGTGAGCAAATGATCTGCAGAACCCTTTTCTGGGCAAACTTACGCAATACCCTGTTTCAAGTTGTTTGTAGCTGCAATATTTCAAATGCTGTTGTTCTTTCCCATTGGTCATGGTACTACAACAGGTACTTGCAAGGTGCAACTGGTTAGGACGGCAACAAGGGTGGACTGGGAATTGCTTTCATGCTCCTATTCCCATTTGGCTACTGGGGATGATTTCGTCTTGGGCTCCTATGATTCTCTAGAAAAGCATGCTCATAGCTGAAGAGAATACCCAAGAGAAAAATTATTCTGGCAGAAAGTCTCAAGTCAAAATTTGAGTTACTGCCAAGTCCCAAGCCGCAAAAACTCTTTCTTTAGCCAAATCTTAAGCTGCTTCCAGTAAGTTACAGCAAAGAAGTGCGGATCTCACTCTGTTTTCAATTGACCAGGTTCTTTCTTTCCCCTGAAGTACTCTGCCGATGCTGCATACTGTTCTACCGGCTGACCAGGTAATCTTTTTTTTCCTTCTGTTTTCTACCTAGATTAGAAGGTTTTGTTTGCTGATGTTTTATTCCGTACAGATGAAACCAAGTTATAGCGAGACTATGTTTGCATTGTTACAACCGCATAAGATGTTGGGTGGGTTCTTTTTTGTTGCGGATTATGGTTTTTTACCGTAATACGAGTGCTTGTGTAAATAAATTGAATACCAATAAAACGATAAGCCGCTTTAAAAAAGATTGTCTCTATAAATCTTTTCGAAACAGCGATGCAGAAACTATCCTATTTGCTTGTTGGAGAGAAATCATATGCCGAAAGAGTTGGCACGCAAGAGAGGTGATACTGGTCATGTTAGCTTCGTGCTAATTTGTCACTGCTGTCGGTGGGAGCAGTAGAGCGTTTACTCTAATGAGAAGTGGATTGGAAAATGGCACACTAGGGTGGTGATCGGTTCGGCTGAAAAGCTCGTGGCTTATGGCTGAAAACACTGTAGCTGGCTGAAAAAAGCACTGTAGCTGACAGAGGCTTATTTAGCATAATTAAATTTAAAAAAAATTAAAAATAAAAAAATATGTTAGCCCATTACGTATAATACAAACAAATACGGGAAAAAAAAGAACCGACAAAAAAGCTCAACAAAAAGCCAAAAGTTCAGAAAAGGACGAAACTTATGAATAGTAAAAAATAAGCCAAAAGCCAGAAGCCGAGTTGATCAGGGCCAGTAGTGTACTGTTTTGTAGTCCAAGATTTGCTGTAACTTGTACAACTGCCGTCATATGTGAGTGTCCTGTTTAAAAGAGCTATACTTTTTGTTTTTTTATTGAAATAACACTGTAGCGGCTATTAATTTTTTTGATATTCAATTAAATCAAAATGAATAAAAAGTAAAAAACACTGTTAAATAGAGGGAAAAGGGGAAAGCCCAAATGGCTCTCTGCTTCTAAAGCCAAGAGCTGCTTGGGACGGAGCCAAGGTTCTAATTACCCTGTCTATGTCTAAAACAAGCTTTCTAGAAATTTCCTTAGAATTTTGTCCGGAACAACGAGATTTCCACGGAAGTCCCCAGTTCTATTTTATTATTTCGATTCACTACTAAACGCCTATTTGTAATAAAGGAATTTTATAGTAATTTCGCAGAAATAGTTCAATTCGCGTAGGAAATGGAGAAATTCCCACATTCGGCCTAAAATGCGGTGGCAGGAAAAGGATTGTCAAGTAAATTTGCCATGTCGGTTTGATGTATTTGCTACTCACGTCACGACTCATCATCTGTTTGCCCTTGCAGCCAGCTAACAGTGCAAGGGCCTATTCTTTTTGGCTGGAGCTTATGGCTTTTGGCTGCGGCTTGTGGTTTTTGGGCTCTTCGTGCGAGAGATTACAGAATAACAGAAACTCACGTGTGGTTTTTACCGATATAAATGAAGTTGGTACAGTATATACTACAATTAACTAGTAGACCCTATCTTAAAAGATACTCTGTTTAAAAACTAGTTACTGTATAAAAGTCGAAAAGCAACTTTTAGAAGCCCAAAAGACTAGGCCCCAAGTTATGCCAATAATATACCGGTCTAGTCAGCATCGAGTTTACACGCTGGTAAGTCAAAAAGGAGCCGAACCGACACGGCAAAAAAGAGAGAGAAAAAGATGGGTGCGTGACTGTGAGAGAGTACCTCTCTGCTTTCTTTTCCTAGTGAGATTTTAGAGGGAGGGAGACAGAAGATAGGGAGAGAACAGCACAAGCGTTGCAAATTTTAGCAAACCCATTACGGTTGATGGTTGAGGGTTTGGTTTTGTGGTCTTGGCTAGAAAACCTTTGTTGAGCCGAGCTTTACCACTGAGAACAAGGCGTTGGATAGAATGACCGTGCTAACTAGGAGTGTTAGAGAGTAGGACTGTGTGCACTGAGGTACACATGGGAGGCTTGTGACAAATTCATCTGGGAAAAAAAAAGATTTACATTTTAGGGAAAGATCACTGCTGAAGAAGCTTTTATTCACTTACCACATTAGGAAACGTTGAAGTTTCTGGGTTCCTTCGTGGCAACTGCACACGCACGGGCACGGCACGGCACTTTGACCATAGCTAGCACCGGTCAAGGTACAGAAACGTGTAATTACAGACCACAAGCTTCCTTTGTGGAACTCCTAGGAATCTAATTAATGGTTTTCTAAAAGTTGCTTTTCGGCTTTTGGTTCTTGGTTTTTAAGTTTTGTGACAAGTAGCTTTTAAACGGTGTATCTTTTTAAAATAGCATCTATAAATTGATTGTAGTAGATACTGTACCGACTTCAGCTATACCGGCCAAAATTACATATGACTGTCTCTCTTCGTATTCTCTCGCGAACAGCTAGAATTTAAAATCCATAAGCCAAAAGTTATAAATCACAGCCCAAAAGAACTCACCCAATGGCGCTGTTCTTTTTGCCTTTTATCGGTTTTTGTTCTTTGGCTTCGCTCAGCAATCATTATTCATTAAATTAATAAACAACAGCCAGAAGTCATAAGCCGCATCCAAGAACAGGTCTAATAATCCTCTCATTGTTGATTAGGAGTCATTTCCCCGTAAATTTCCCAGTAGAGCACTTTAGATTTTTGTGCGTGCTATGCTATCGTATAGTGGATGGGTTCTTTTGGGCTGATGGCTTATGGTTTAAATATTTAAATTCTGTCTGTTCGTGAGAAGCAATACGTAGAAAGAAATAGTCGCATACGATTTTGGCCGGTACGGTTGAACTCAGTACACTTTTTACTACAATTTTTCTATTAACCCTGTCTTGAAAAAACGCACCGTTTAAAAGTTATTTATCGTAGACAGTACAAACATAAGACAACTTTAAACCCAAAAGAACCCGGCCTGTATCTTACTAGTTGTACAACCAATTATTTGACGGTAAAATTGATATTGACTCGAGATAGGAGAATGTACCACCAAATTTCATTCACTGTATTGGCCTTGACCTAGAACGTTTTCCCTTGATAGGTACTCCATTTAACACAAGATCCCACTAACATTGCACATCATTTTGCACGACATGGTAAGTAGAAAAAAAAGGGACTCAATCAAGGGAACAGTTTGGGAACAATGTGAATCTTCATTCTTCAGTGATCTGGTAAAAGAAACCTGATGAACAATGACCTCATTGAGAGTAATACAAAATGAACCACAATTTCTTTTTCTCCTTGCTGTGCCCCCACTAAAAGCTTTTTACTGTTCCTTGCCCGCATTTGGTCTCCCCTCCGTTTTGGCAACATTGCACTTGGATCACTGCAGTTGCTCACTTGTTCATCATATGCGTGCTCATGCATACAGTAAGACCACGCATCATCCATCCAGATCGATGGAGTGCAAAAATGAAAGGGTTTATTTCTCCCCTTCGCTTCGAATGCACGCTCTAATCTAAATCGTTGAAGCATCATCCATCCATCCATCTAAATCGATGGAGCGGGAAAATGGAAGGGTTTATTTCCCCTTCGTTTCTAACGCACGCTCTAATCTAAACCATTGATGAATCATCCATCCAAATTGATGGGGTGGAAAAAAAATGAAAGGGTTTATTTTCCCCTTTGTTTTGAAGTCACGATGTAATCTAAACCGTTGATTCTACAATCCGACGGTGCCTCGTCCAGCATTCGCAAGTTGCAATGCATCCTAGTAGTCCGAGACATACACATTATTACGTGGCACATGTGGCGATGTTACTATTGATGATGGATCCACTAGTTTCCCTTGCATGGGATGGATGCAATGGCGCTCAACTTCTCATTTGTTCTGGGCCAACATTGTACGGTCAAGAGAGTGCACAAACCTCCGATTGGACTGAGTCAAAGAAGAACAAGGGTGGGCTCTTTTAGGCTGATGATTTATGGCTTAAATATTTGAAATCTGTCTATTCGCGAGAGGTAATACACACAAGAAAATAATTGCATGTGATTTTGGGCGGTACAGCTAAACTCAGTATACTTTTTACTACAATCTTTCTATTGACCCCACCTTGAAAAACGCACAATTTAAAAGATAGTTACTGTAGACAGTACGAGTATAAGCTACAAATAAGCACATTTGAACCCACCGCAAGTTAGTTTTTAAAATTATGCAAATCACTATTGAGAAAAGTATAGAAACGCCTCTCATAAATTAACTAATGAGTTTTGTTTATAAAAAGAAACTATATGTATCCGGAGATGCTATATGGCCAAACAAATGAAAAAAAATAGAAAAGAATAGTTCCTAACTTCTAACGCATATCAGCAAATCAAACCCAAAAAGTCCGCTGGGAGATCTAAACTAAGCTTCTTCGTTGCTCACATTTCATAAATTGTAGTATTTCAACTTAGACATGCATATTATGAAAAGTGAACAGCAATAGAAAATGACTCCAACCTCCTTGTCATAAATGCTTTGGAAATAGGGAAAGAACAACAAGAGGAAATGACTCCAATGTCCTTGCTATAAATTTTGGCAACAGAGAAAGCACAACAAGAGAAAATGACTCTAATGTCCCTACTAAAAAATATTTTGGGAACAATAAAAGAACAAGAGGAAATGACTCTAAGGCATACTTGTAAATGCCATTCTGGTGTTCATTCCGGTTTTGCATTTGGAATAGAACATTTCGGTACTAGAGCATTCCCATGTACTGTTCTGGTTTTTCACCGCCTAATCTAAATACTTTGTTCGCCGCCTAATATATCTCCACTACTATAAAAGAGGCTATACTGGACGGCTACATTACAGATGGTTCCTATAAACCATCTGTGCTACGACGATCACAAACAGTTCGTACTAATAACCGTCTGTGATATTTGCATAGACAGTTATTTATACGAACTATCTGTGATAAAGCAAGAAATCACAGATAATTTTTATTAATAACCATCTATGAAAATATCATAGACGACTGTTAGTATAAACCGTTTGTGATAATACAAGACATCACAGACAGTTTGTATTAACAACCACCTGTGATAATCACAGACATTTATTTATAAAAACCGTCTGTGATGTGTGCATTATCACAAATGGTTCGTATAGCAAATCGTCTCTGATAATGCCATGACACCGATCCGTGGCATCTCCCCCAAGATTCTGATCTCACCCGTCCATTCCCTCTGAATCGAACGGTAGGCACCGGTTCCTCCCACCTCTTATTAATTACTCCCCCTCTCCCTTTCACTTCAAGATGCATGAGTTCTACCGGCTACTCCTAGCTAGTTCATCCACTCCTAGCTTGTTCCTCGACAACGCGGACTACCGTCGTGAGCTAGCACCTCCGTTGTGACACTACAGTCGATTGCACAACACACTCTTGTCATAAGTGGCGTAAGAGTGTCTTGTGTAGTTTCACCATCGTGACAAAGGTGATGCTACCACGGCCTCTCCTTCGCTACAAGGCACTGAGGAAGCAGCTAGCTACCAAGATGGTGCTCAAGTCGGTGTCAAGGACATCTAGCTCGCGTGCTGCTAGAATATCTCATTCTTCTATGTTTTTGTCATGGGTTCGTAGGATTAGGAGATGTGTTCTTGCCATGTTTAAGAGTTGTGTTTGTAGAATTAGAAAATGTGTTTTTTCCATGTTTAAGAGTTGGGTTCGTAGGATTAGATGTGTTCTTACTGTGTTAGATGGGTAACCTACTCATTATCTTGTGATGTTGTAATGGTGGATTTTAATGGAATGTGCTGCTGTGTTTGCTTATTTTCAAAGGGCATAGCAAATATCTCTTGAGGCTAGCAAAAAAACAGAAAAATATAGGTATAGTATAACTATCACAGATGGTTTAGTATAAACTGTCTGTGTTGTATTTATCACAGACAGCTTATAAACCGTCTGTGATAACCATCGATTATCACTTATCCATAAATTCAGATGGTTCAAAAACCGTCTGTGATGACAGTTCCGAACCGTCTGTGATAACCCTTTTTGTAGTAGTGCTCCTTCCGCTCCAATGACCACTGTTGACCATGCCTGCCTTCCCTTCGGTATCGAGACGGGTGGAACGCCAGATCCAACCATTTCGGACCGAAATTCACATTGGTACGGGATGAAGGGTCTACCACGCTGTTTTGCTCACCGGGATGAGCATTCTGGCTGGAACTGGAATGGAATTGATAAGCTTGCTCTAGGGTCCATACTATAATGTTCTTGGAACAAGAGAAAGAATAAACGGTATGATAAATGATTACACATAAATATTGCAGGTAGCCCAAAAGCAAACCATGGAGAACTATAACAAGTTATATGCACACATGACACATCAGAAGCAAGATTGAAAGAACGACTTTACAATTTGAGAACAAAGAGAGTTTAAACTAAATAAATTTCACACAAAACCATCCTTGTCAATACCGTACTGAAGACCATATCAGTTTGATTATTGGAATGGTATGTTCTGGTACCGATTCATACCGACGTATCATTTTGGATTTAATATAATAATATGAATGTATATATATAATTATATATTTGTTTAATTATATAACAACAAATGTCACTTGTGACATTATTCCAAATATATAGTAATATTATCAAATATAACAAATAGTTTAATAGACGGTTTTATCAACTCCACCTGTATGACTGGTATTGACCGATATCAAAGCTGGTATGACCGGTATCAAGACTGTATAATCGGTATTAAAGCTGATATGGTATGTATGGTTATTTTGTATCGATTTAAATGACGGTATGGTATGAGAAGTCTGCACAAAACACTAAAAACCCATGATAAAAAAAACACACACAATCGCAGGTGACTCCATTACACGGAACAGCAGTGCGTGCGTGCATGCATGCACGAATGGCAGTTGTATGTGGCACCCTTTCCCTCTCTACCATTATTTCTCTCTCCTCAAACATTTTCTCTGACTGCCGCCACATGAGCCCTTAAAACCACACATAGAGTGAGGGGTAGAAGTGTCCATCCACATTTAAAAATACCCTTCCCATTGAATTAACACCTCTCTCTCTATCCTTTCATCTCCTCCTGCAAGCCTTGCTCCTCCAAAAATCTCCATAAAAAATCGCCATTCCCCGTCCAATTCTCCTCGGCGATCAGCTCGCCGAACCCTCCCGAGATCGCAGGATCGCGGGGCCACGGTCCACGTGCTAATGCGCGTGCTCCTCTGAGATTTTCTGCGTAATCTTCTCTCTGCCTCTCTCTCGGGCGCTTCTTGTTTGGTTCGATCGGGCGTCGGGTGTTCTTTCGATCGGTTTGTTCGTTGGATTCTTCGCAAGATCGGGTTTTTGGCGGTGGGTTCCCTTCACCCGCGGTTCTTGATGGTGTTTTGGCCTTTGTTGCGTGGTGATCGGGGGTTTTTCTTGGGGTTTTTTGTGATCTTGGTTTGCATGGGGTTGGATTTCTTGGCGCCCGATTACCCCCCATTTCACGAGAGATTTTGTGGTATTTGCGTAATGCGATCGTGGAATCGATGGCAAAATCATGGGCTCTCTTTTATTTTCTTTTCAAAAATTTCTCGCGATTTTGTTTGTGTGTGCGGATCGCTTGGGATTCTTTCATTCTTTGTGTGGGTGATGGGATAAAAAATCTTCTACTTGTTTCCATTCCCTTGCTGGAATTCTTTTGCCATGTGGCGACCCCCAGATTTTAGCGGGACGCTGCGTTGTCTCGTGTTATTGTCTTTATGCCAAATCGTTGGTACAAATGCTTGCTTTTATTTGGTGAAGATTTTGCCCTTGATGCTGTGATCATGTAGGTAATTTCGTGGTATTTGTGTGTGATATAGAATTGTCGGTGCCGCAGGGTTGGTGATTCCAGCTGCCCTGTCTGATCGAGTTGGCATTAGCTGCGTCCTGCCTGCGGCTTCGGAGATTGTCCTGTTACTGACATGGAAGAAATGCAGAGCAATCAGGATAATCCCAATCTGAGGGCCTTTACTGACAGGATTGCTGGTACCATGTTTGCAAACCATGGGAAAATGGAGCTTCAGCGTGCAGGTAGTTCTTCTCCCCAGGCTGGGCGGGTTCCAATGATCGCGAAAAGGCCATCGCATACGCAGGTTGGTCTGTATGATATGGCAATGGTGGGGAGCAACCGGCTCGGTGTGGGCTTCGTTGGCAATGACAATTTTCTTGATGACCAGTCGTTGGCGTCGGCATTCGGAAACATAAGCTTGGGCTTCAGGGATGGTGCTGCTAACATTCCTGCTAATCTTGGCAGTGTTGCATCCAGAAATGGATACTATCCTGCAGGCCTTGTGATTTCATCTGCCGACAGCACAGTGAACACATTACATCAGCTGGCAGTTGCTAAAGATGGTTTCATGCCTTCATCTCTGAAGATCAATGACGTTGAGCACATGAAGCCGAAGTTCAGCGGACAAAATTGTCCATTGTACACTGGGATGCATGGCTCGGATAATGTTTCTGGTACTCCATGCAATCTACCATCAGCTTCACCTTTTCAGCAACAGTTTATTATCGATGGGTGGTCACAAACGTATGAAACGTATCAACAGATGGGCTCAAATTTCAGGTGGCAAGATATAGATGCAGAGAGGCATTCTCCAGTGCGACCACAGTATGCTTATCAGCAAATGCCACAGGTTGCTGGCTCTGATGTTCGTTGGAGTAGGAGCAATCAACATGGTGTCATTCACTCCTCTAGTATGGCTGCAGCTTCACCTCATCTTGGGACACACAATGTTGATCAGCTGGGACACGATGATGCTATTGTTCCGAATGGAAATAATCAGCTGAGTTCTACACTTGTGAACAATTGCCCATGTATAAGTTTCCCTGATTGCTCATGTGAAAACTGCGAATATTGCCAGATCCAGCAAGCTGAAAAGTTCAAACATCCATATGGGCTCAAGTGTTCATCCAAAGGTTTCTTGCAGCCTGAGATTGTGGATAAAGTCAAGGTGAAAAATTCTCCCGAAAAGATTCTGATCAAGTCTGAAGGTGTAAATTCAATTAGAGACATCAAGTCTGGCTTTGCATTTAATGGCTGCACCGAGGTGAATCGAACAATTGACGGACATGGTCATAATAATATTCAGAACAATGATTCCTTGCGTTTTGACTGGCAAAACTCTCAGGCTCTGTCATCCTTGGAATCTGAATATGATTTGACCATGAAAACTCCTCTGCTGAAGTATAGTTCAGTGTATGAAGTCGTAGGAAAAATCTACCTCTTGGCAAAAGATCAGAATGGCTGCCGCTTTCTACAGAGGATATTTACCGAAGGCACTCCAGAGGATGTTAAAAAGCTCTTCGATGGAATCATCGACCATATTGGTGTACTTATGGTTGACCAATATGGAAACTACTTGGTGCAAAAGCTACTTGAAGAGTGCAATGTTGATCAAAAGATGCATATAATTTATGAAATAACCAAAAGACCAGGCTGGCTAATTAACATTTCATGCAACATACATGGGTATGTGTTTAATGCTCTGATCTTAATTGTTTCGCTTATAATCTAGTGTCGCTGTTGTTGTTGTTACACTATTTTCTGGACATATAATGCAGGACACGTGCAGTGCAAAAGGTGATAGAAACTATAAATACCTCAGATGAAGTTTCAATGGTTGTATCTGCTCTGAGCCCTGGTGCCGTCACTTTGATGATGGATCCGAATGGCAGTCATGTTGCACACCGTTGCTTGCAGAAACTTTCACCCGAGTACAAAGCAGTAAGACCTATTTGCTTTAACTCTGAATGTACTCTTATTTTTTATATGGTGGCTGTGCAAATTCTTACGTATATCCGCTGTATAATGTTGTTATAACTTTGTGATGTGCAACTAAATATCCTGTATGATTAGAGCGTACGCTAGTAACTATTGCTTAATACCCATGGCCTTTCTTTTCCTTCTCCAACTAGTAAGCATTTAAATCCTGGTTATTTTTATGCATGCATTGGACTTCTTTTGTTTCTCCAAATGATCACAGATTAGCTTGGCATAGATATGTATTTAGGTTCATACAATAGACGTATGTTTTGATGCAATAAACAGTCTTGGCTAGAGGTACAAATGGGATTGCACAGCACATGATCTTGTTAAAGACTCAGTGGTATGGTTGTATCTATCTATATTATTATATTATTAAAACAAAGCCAAAAGAAGCTACCACGTTCACTATCAAAGACTAGAAATTATCACGTTAATCGGTGGAAAAAGAAAAAGATCTACACCGTCGATTGTGGTAGGTCTAGATTATAACAGTCAAGATTAATCAGATTAAATATGGAAGCTGTTATAACTGTATGAGAAGTACAATCGTATCTTCAATCAAACATGTTATGGTTGTCAGAAGCCAATATAAACACCTGGCTTTTTAAAACGTTATTAGCTTCTATTTCTAGTTTTTGCTTGAAGAATTCAGAAGCTAATATGAACACCTAGCTTTTTGAAACAGTTTTTCTACGCCTCTCACTTCGGGAATAAGGCAGAGAGTCATGGACATATTACGCAGCCCACTCCTCTTACTCTCTCTCATACACGCATTCCTCACTTTTCTCACCGCTCGTGACCTCCTTCTAAAATTCACTTCTTTCAACTACTACTTTTTATTTTCAGTTAAAAGCCATCAGCAGCCCATATGAATGCCCCCTTAATCATCATGGCTTGTGGCGCGGAAAAATGGTTTTCTAGAATTGGCGAATCTAGATGGTACATCGCTGTTGAAAACCTGTATTAACTATCTTTATTCGGACTTGGCTTTGAATTCTCAATTTGCTTTATTGTGTACATCTCTACCGACTTCCACTACTGTCATATAAACTAATTCTCTAATGTTTCCATCAATGGATTCTTGGTTAATGTAATCTAACAATCTAACATTTTCTCATGCTAGTGGTATTGAAGAACAAGAAAAAGATACCCAAGATAATATTGCTTAGTACAATTTTTTGTTTGTTCTCATAATTGTCATTTTTTACCCTCAATTTTATATTGGTGTTACCGTTGCAGTTCCTTCTCAATGCGGCCATAGAACATTATTTTGAGCTAGCACAAGATCGTCAAGGCTGTTGCATCATCCAAAAATGTATTGTTTATGCAAATAAGGAGCAGAAGAACCAATTGTTGTACAATATCACATCCAGGGCTCTTGACCTCTCAGAACATCAGTACGGGTATGCACATTCTCTTTTGCCTTCCGAAGTTAAATACAGATTGTAATCTAATCACAATCCTGTTACTATCTTGCCTTTGAATACTAAGCAGATTGTAATCTAATCACAATCCTGTTGCTATCTTGCCTTCGAATACTAAGCATAGACTTCAACCTATGCAGGAACTATGTAATACAATATATACTCGAGCTCAACATTACATGGGCGACCGATGAAATATTAGACAAGCTTGAGGGCCACTACGGATATCTATCAATGCAAAAATGCAGCAGCAATGTGGTCGAAAAATGTCTAAAAGAAGTGCAGGAGCCCAAACGTGTGAAGATAATCCATAAGCTTATCAATGACCCCAAACTACTACATATCTTGCTTGATCAGTATGGAAATTACGTGATTCAAACAGCACTTCGAGAGTGTGAGGTGAAAACAGCTCTGCCACTCTGCGATCAAATTTCCTTTGGTACTTCTAAAACAATTTCACTCAAACTGTGTTAATTGCGCAGGATGCTGCAGTACGTGCTGCATTGATCGCAGCTATTAGGCCACACGCCACTGCTCTTCGAAACAACATGTTTGGAAAGAGAATTCTGTCAAAAACTTACCTGAAGAATAGGAAGTCCTAACTTTGCACCTTTGAATTGTCTTCTGGAGTTTACTGCACTATGGATGCAGTTCAGGCTAGGTGCATAAGGTGCATCACTAATGTATAACCCTGTAATAAGAATCATATGTTAAAAAGTAGTTAAGTATCAAACTAAGTAGATTAAGAAGAGGAAAAAAAGAAAGTGGAATAGTCTGGTTGGAGAAACTACATTTTGGGCCATGTTGTAGTTACAGACCAAACAGTGAATAATGGAGACCTTGGAGAGACACAAATGGGCTGTCTGAAGCCTGAGAAACTGTGTAGATGGTGTATAGAAGGTATGTATTACACAG
The DNA here is from genome assembly GCA_017311315.1 of Dendrocalamus latiflorus. NCBI lineage: Eukaryota > Viridiplantae > Streptophyta > Magnoliopsida > Poales > Poaceae > Dendrocalamus > Dendrocalamus latiflorus. The sequence continues at coordinate 16,534,851 of CM029649.1, read as the reverse complement.
TCTTGTCTATGAAAAAATGGGTTTCTCCCCTCTTATGGCGCCCTGAGTCACATATTTATAGCAATGAGGAGATTGTTTGCATAAACGTTTCTATCTAGATCTATAATTGTAGAGGCAAATACATCTTTTTCCTTATGACAACCCTCTTGGGCTAGCCACGTCGTCACATGATTAAGGAGCTCCTTGGTGTAATGGGCCGACTGGGCTAAGGTGGGGACCACTCCCTCAATAGTAGTATCTCATGGTAAAAAGATCTTGATTTCTGTGAGCTAAAATCATGTTGTTGTTCTTTGGCCCTTGGCCCATTGAATTGACGCCTTTTAGAACTCTTGCCTAATTGTCGCTGACAGCGTTGGTGCGCGTGACATCTGAGACCAGGTCAAACATGGCGACACTTTCTCTTCAAGTTGTGTGACATGGGCCATCGTGCATGTCCCCTCGATACTCGTGCCTACCATGCTAGCATTACATGGCGCTGTCGTAGTCTGTACTTAAGCATCATGGCGATTCCATTTCTGGTTATTTGCTTCCTCTCTCTCCTGCCTAACGTTGCTGGCAATCTCTTTAGTCACCATTGTTTGCTCCCTATCGAGCTCTCGCCGTTCACCTTCTTCCCGTCACGCGTTTGCTTGTTGAGATGGGCTGTGAAAGTGGCTGGAGTGATCACAATGGTGCATCAGCTTTGTTGAGCAGCCACGCTAGTAGAGATGAGTGCTCCAAGACAGCCGCTGGCAAGCGCTGAAAGGTGTCGAAGAAGGATGATGGTGTGTTCGTGAACACACTTGGCCCGTCGATGGTGACAGACGAGTTGGTGGAGTCCCTTGTGCGCGATGGGAAGATTTTGTTATGCAAGGTCGTTCGCCTCCCCACCGGTGACGAGACTGTGCCACGGCCATAGGAGGACGAGACGCTCGTATTTGTGGCCTACTTTGACGCTAGGCTTTGAATCCCACTGCATGCTTTGTGGGCAATTTCCTTCGGCTATACAACCTGGAGCTTCACTAGTTAACACCGAACGCCATTGCGCGCCTCACCATCTACTCTTGGGCGACCCGTTCAGAGGGTGTCCTCACCAGTGCTAGTCTTCACATTCGTATAGATGCACGATACCAGCCGAAGCGCCTAGGTGACGATCAATATTCGAACTTGTGCAGCGTTATCCTACAGCTTCGTTGTGGCACTTTGAAGGGCTTCCCTTCAAATTCAACATGGACAAAGTGGGAGTTCCACTGGCTGCAACGGTGGTTCTACCATAAGATCGAGCATGACAGCAACCTTTGCTTTATCGAGCGCATTATGGAGTTTGTCCAGTCGCCCCATGTGAAGCTTGTTTGCGTCTAGAGGATCCTCGCGGTCGCGCTTCGTCTGAACATGCGCGTTTGAAGAAGGATAGCGTGCACTCAGTCACCATTGACAGGAAACGACTAAAGGCGGCTAGGTGGCCTACAAGCCTTTGGACCTCCCTAATGGTCTTGGGAGCCTCCATGGATAGTATAGCGTTGATCTTATTAGGGTTAGCTTTCGCAGGAGTAGTCGAAGTCCTCCTATGTACTGCAGGTCAGCCAAGAGGATAATTGCAGAAAGCCCATCGTCACCTTCCTCCAAGGAAGCGATGAATCGGATGACCCGTGCGAACTCTGGAGATTAACACACCAAGCGAGAGCTTCGAGCTGGTGGCAGGCATACTCTACAAGCACGGTGTGTATGCCCCACTGCCTCTTGCATCGAAAAGGCCAGACACTCCTCACAGGGATTCACGGAGGCCTATGCGGCTCGCACATAGCCCCAAGGATGCCAATGGATGGGGAGATTCTCCAATGCACCCTCATGTGTCTTGGCCTACTCTACAAAGTATAAATAAGCATTAGGACCCTCGTGCATCTTGGCCCACTCTATGGAGTATAAATAAGTGTTGGGACTCACGCGTTCTGGCCTACTACCAACACTTCTACCAGAGTTGTCGGAGGTGTGCCCTTCTAACCTACACCCACATCTTCTTCAACCACTCAATCACTTGTCGCATGAACCAACTATGTCCCACTACCAACTTTGTCCATGCCCATCCGAAGGGTGGGGGATAGAGCACGTATAAGTTGACTTGATTCTTCCACTGACTTTGTTGATGCTCGTCTGAGCGTGGGGGATGGAGCACGTGCAAGTTGACTTTGTTCTACCGCTGACTTCATTGACGCTCTCTAAAGGGGGTCAGAGAGTACACAACACTAACTTGTCCTACCACCGGTTTCATCGACACTCATCCGAACAGTGGGGGATGGAGCGCTTGCGAGCTGACTTCATTCTACCACTGACTTCATCGACGCTTGTCCTAAGGGTCGGGGATGGAGCAAGCGTGACTTTGTTGACACTCGTCCGATGGGTGGGGGACAAAGTGCATACGAATTGACTTCATTCGACTTCCTACTTTGTTGATGCTCATCCGAAGGGTAGAGGGACGAAGCATGAGACACTAACTCATCCTACCACCCACTTCATCGACACTCGTCCGAAGGGCGCGGGATGGAGCGTGTGTGAGACCAACTCATCCTACCACTAGATTTGTCAATGCTCATCTGAAGAGTGGGGGATGAAGTGCGTGTGGCATTAACTCATCTTACCATCGACTTCATTGATGCTCGTCTGAAGCGTGGGGGATGGAGCGCACGCAAGTTGACTTAGTTCTACTACCAACTTCGTCGACGCTTATCCGAAAGGTAGGGATAGAATGCACATGAGTTGACTTTGTTCTACCACTGACTTTGTTGACGCTCGTCCAAAAGGGGGTCGAAGCATGCATGGCACTAACTCATCCTACCATCAGCTTCATCGAGGCTCATTCGAACAGTGGGGGATGGAGCGCCCACGAGCTGACTTTGTTCAACCACAGACTTTGGCGATGCTCTTCCTAAGGGTGGGGGATGGAGCGCACATGGCACAAACTCATTCTACGACCGACTTCATCGATGCTCATTCAAAGGGTGGGGGACAGCGCGTGTGAGCTGACTTCATTCTATTGCCTACTTCGTCGATGCTCGTCTGAAGGGTGGGGGACAGAGCACGCGACACTAACTCGTCCTACCACCCACTTCGTCAACACTTGTCCGAAGGGCGAGGGATGGAGCTCGCATGAGATCAACTCGTCCTACCATCGGCTTCATCGATGCTAGTCCGAAGGGTGGGGGATGAAGTGCACATGGCATTAACTTGTCCTACCACCGACTTCATCGAGGCTCATCCGAAGGGTGGGGGACGGAGCACGCATGACACTAACTCGTCCTACCGTCGACTTCATCAAGACTCGTCTAAAGGGCGGGGGATGGAGCACGCCTAAGACTAACTCATCCTACCATCAGCTTCATCGATGCCCGTCGAAAGGGCGGGGTGACAGAGTGCGTGTGACACTTACTCATCTACCACCGACTTCGTTGACACCCGGTCCAAAGGGCAGGGACAGAGTGCATGCAAGACTAACTCATCCTACCATCGGCTTCGTCGATGCTCCTCTGAAGGGTGGGGGACAGAGCACGCATGGCACTAATTTGTTCTACCATCGACTTCATCGATGCTCGTCTGAAGGGTGGGGACGGAGCACGTGCAGCACTAACTCGTCCTACCATCAACTTCGTTGATGGTCGTCCAAACGTTGGAGGATGGAGTGCGCGTGCGCTGACTTCATTCTACCACCAACTTCATACTTAGGTGCGGTATTGTCGTAGAGGCTAGGGCTTTTGCCAAGACGTCCACCTTCGTGTTGCTGGCCCATGGTATCGGCTTGATGATGATGGCTAGGTAGTGCCTTCCCTCGCCCTGACCACATTGAGGTATTTGCTGAGGTTGGGGTTCTTGACTTGATAGGATTTGTCAATGTGTCCTGCGAGAAGACGAGAATTGGTGTGCACAAGGACCCTCTGTGCTTTGAGCGCCTTCGTCTTGCGGAGATTGAATAGCGGTGCCTTGTACTTTGCTATGTTCTTGGTCGTTAAGAAGTTAAAAGGTGCTCTATGTACACTGGGCTTTAGCCTTTGGGCATTGTTACCATGAATAACACTCTTGCGCCCACTTCGCAGTATGCTCCATCCATGTGTAGGGCCCACATTTGCTCTGAACGCTACTGGTAGGCTTGCTGCCCCATGGGAGTCCATTCGGCGATGAAGTTCACCCGTATTTATGATTTTATCATGGTACGTGTGATGTAGGTGATGGAGAAGGGGGCTAGCTTGGCCTCCCAATTGCCCATGTGGCTCGTGGACTCTTTGTCCTACAGCATCTCTCCCAGGGGGAAGGACGAGGGCACTGTGATGTTGTGCACTAGGAAATAATGCCGCAGCTTGTGCAAAGCCATGAGCAAAGCATAGGCTAGCTTCTTGAACTTGATGTAACATGTCTTCACTCCCTGTAGGGCTTCAGAGATGTAGTATACTGGCTGCTGGGTGGAGCCTTCCTCTAGCACAAGCACTGTGCTAACCACATGGGGCGTCGTTGCTAGGTACAATAGTAGCAAAGCCTCTGGTGCTGGACATGTGAGACTGGGGTGCTTGGTGAGGTACTCCTTCAAGTCTTTGAAGGCCTGTGCACACTCGTCAATCCATTGAAAGTCGTATAAGCTATAGAGTGTTTTGAAGAAGGATAGTGTGCACTCAGTCACCATTGACAGGAAACGACTAAAGGCGGCTAGGTGGCCTGCAAACCTTTGGACCTCCCTAATGGTCTTGGGAGCCTCCATGGATAGTATAGCGTTGATCTTATTAGGGTTAGCTTTGATTCCTCTTCTAGACACTAGGAAGCCAAGCAGCATGCCCGCTCGAACTCTAAAGACATATTTTTAAAAGTTAAGTTTTATTTTGGCCTGTTGAAGGTTGTCGAAGGTTTCTTAGAGATTCGTACCATGGGATGCTACTCGCCTGCTTTTGATGACCATGTCATCAATGTAGGCCTGGACGTTCCAGCCCAACTGTGATGTGAGGACAAGGGCCACGAGCCTAGTGAAGGTGGTCCAGTGTTCTTTAGCTTGAAGGGTATCCTGACAAAGCAAGGACTATGAAGCTTGCCTTTGCTTCATCTTTCTTTGCCATCCGTACCTGGTGGTATCCGGAGTATGCGTCAAGGAAGCTCATCAACTCGCACTCCACTGTTGTGTTGACCAGTTGATCAATATGCGGCAAATGATAGTTGTCCTTGGGGCATGCTTTGTTGAGGTTGGTAAAGTAGACGCACATGCGCTAGGTGTTGTTCGACTTCTTCACTAGTACTAGGTTGGTGAACCACTTGGGGTGGACTACTTTTATGATGATGCCAGAGGCGATCAGTTTGTTCACATTCACCTTGGTAGCCTCTTGCTTGTTGAGGAATATTTGCCTCATTCGTTATTTTGACTGGCTTCGCATCGGGGCGCACCGTTAGCTTGTGTTCAATGGTGGAGCGATCCACTTCGGTGATATCATCGGGTGACCACACGAAGACATCCGTGTTCTTGCAAAGCACGACTAGTAGGCTTTGCTCGATCTCTAGGGTAAGGCCACCTCACATCAACATCTGTTTTGATGGGTCCTCTAGGTTGAGAAGCACCCTCTTACTTCACCGTCGAGCCTCGGCTTCAGTGTTGACCCTAGGGAAGAGGGAGGGGGCATCGTGGAGGGCAGTGTGGGTCTTTCGCTTATGGCTTGTACCTTCCAATGTGGGTTCAACGTGCTAACTTCAATCTGTCGTGCGAGGTCTTGGTCGCCAAACACTGTGATGATCCCCCTAGGGTCTGGGAATTTCATGCACAGGTAGTTGTGGTATGGGATCACGCCGAAGGAATTGAGGGTAGCTCTTCCGAAGATAGCATTGTAAGGATATTAGAGGTCTACCGCATTGAAGTTGATGAATTCCTGCCTTCTTTGCTCTCGTTGCCCGAAGGCTATCTCCAATGCTATCTTCTCCAATGTGCTGACCGGTTGCCGGCCAATGCCTTGCAGGGGTATACCTGGTGGCTCGAGCCTGCTTCGGGGGATGCCCATCTAGTCAAAGGCATCGATGAATAGGAGATCCATAGAGCTATCTCCATCCACCAAGACTCGTTGCACATCAGAGCTCGTGATGCTAGTTAAGATTACTAGGAGGTCTTGGTGGGGGAAGTCCATTCTTAACGCGTCCTCCACCTTGAAGGTGACGTCCGTCTGGGCCCATTCTGGGACCACATGTGCGGGGAACATGGCAACATGATGAATCTGATGTACGTGGGCCCTCCACTATCTCTCGGAGGAGAATTCGAGGGATGACCCGCCCGTGATGACGTTAATCACCTTGTGGATTCATAGCACGCTCGCGCGGGGGTTGAATGAGTGGTACCTTTAGGGACTGTCATACATGTGCCACCACCAGTGTCCTCGTGGATTGGGTGTGCTCCCTGGCTACGCTCTCATAGAGTGCCACGATAGTAGGGCAATCTCGAGTGAGGTGGTCCCCATGGCTATGCACTTCACACCATGATCCTTGTTGGCACCAGTCCTCCCAACCCCGCCCCCTTCCATGCCCACGGCCCCTTCAGCCATGGCCATGACCTCCAAAGATAGTGCTCTCCTCAGCTCCTTCGATGTTGAGGATGTATCTGGGCCAAGGCCTCCTTCGCTGTTTGCGGTTGGAGCTATCCTTCAGGGCGGCAGGAGTAGGCTAGGCTTCAGGGGTGGGCGGTGCAGCCTCTACCTCATGTCCTTTTCTGCCCTGGTGTACTCCTCCATCTTGTCGAAGAGCTTGGTCATCATTTTTTGGCTTCCATGCGTTGTATTCCACAAATGGGCCCATTTGGAGGACACGGATGGCTGTGTTGATGACAGTCGTGTCGTTGATGTCCTTCACTTGGCAACGGACCTTCATGAAGTGTCTAAAGTAGGCCCCTAGTTTCTCCCCTAGCGTTTATCTCACCGCGAAGAGCTGGTCGACGTTGACCCGCTGCACGTAGTTGCCTTGGAAGTTATTGTGGATGAGATCTCGCATTTGTTCCCATGCGTACACCAAGCCAGGGCCGATAGTAAAAAACTAGAAGAGCATGACTCCCTGAAGAGCGAGTAGTAACCCCTTCGCTTTCGTTAAGTCATCTCCCCTCGCTGCCTCGATGACCATCTTGTAGACACGTAGAAACTCATGGGGATTCATGTCGCCCTTGTATGGCTCAACCATGGGCATCTTGAAGTCTTTGGGCCAACGCTCCACTGCAGGCCTTTACAGAGGGGGTACTTAGGGTCCACCTACTGAGGCACACTTCGGGCTCCAGCGTTGGCCTAGCTACTCTTTGTCCCTTCTGCGGTCGCCTCCACTACTGCCACGACGAGCGTCGGCTGACTCCGACTCTCTTGTATCTCACGCATGGCTCTCATCAGGTCCGCCAACTCTCATTGCAGCATCCCACAGATCGCCTCAAGGGCATCTCTACCATTGTTCAGTGCAAGGGGAGGACGCCCTCCACTCCCTATGTGGTGAAGGCGACGGTGTCGATGCTGGCGAAGACCACTGCTTGGGTGGCATGAGCTCCAATGTTTCGATTGGCTACCATGATCGGGTCCTCCTTTTGTGAAGCTTCCCGTTTCGTCATTGGCACAACTGTCGAAGAATCCCCTTCATTACCTGTCGTGGCTCCAGACACCACTGTGTTAGTGTGTCATTGCCATTGAGGCGGGGGCCTTTGTAGACCGGCTCCCTTGCTCTCGTCATGGTAGTCTCGGTAGCGGTGCTCCTCTTTCACTTGAGGGCTAACATCACCACCTTCTTTGGTGCTATTACATCTGAACGCTCTTTCTTTGGCTCGCATCTTCTATGATGTTCTCCATGGATGGAACCAACTGTTGTGGTTACAGACCAAACAGTGAACAATCAGGGGTTATGGGAAGACCACAAAGGGGCTGCTCGAAGCCTTAGAACCCGTGGAGATGGTGTATAGAAGGTGTATGCGTTACATAGCCTTGTCTCTAAAAAAAATGTGTCTCTCCCCTCTCATGGCACACATATTTATAGCCACAAGGAGGTTGCTTACATAAATGCTCCTATCTGGGTCTACAATTGTAGGGGCAAACACATCCTTTCCCCTGTGATAGCCCTCTTGGGCCAGCCACATGGTCGCATGATTAATAGGCCCCTTGGTGCAATGGGTTGACTGGGCCAAGATAGGGCCACTCCCACAATAGGCCACTCTAGACATGTTGAAAATTCTAGGGTTGTAGAGATTTTGTGAATATAATTATGAGTTGTCTTATTAGGTTAGTAATCAATCGCATGCTCTTATGTATCCTCTCAAGTTGTAACTTTTTAATGATATTTATATCCGGCGAGGTGGGATTTGTCATGTTGTTAGCTAGTATTTTTTAGTACATCTGAATGTATTTTCCAACTGTCAAGTTGGATCTGATATCGATACATGATGGCTGGTCTATTCATATGTTCAACTGAAATAAGATAGTTTACCTTTTTAAAAAAACTCAAGGTTTCTAACCCAATTTTCCCAAACGGAACCTGATCTATATGAGACTATCTCCAATATTGTATTTTAGCCAGTTCAAATGCGGAGAGCGAAGGTATTGAATCGATTCAATACCTTGGAGGGGTCAATTCTAACAAAAAATGAATGGAACTGGACTTTACTTAGGAGTCGATTCAAAGTATTAAACAATTCATATGAAGATTAGACAACTACATAGAAAAGAGTGCGGTTGAGAGATGATATTATTATTTTGTGGTTTTTAATGTAACGTGGGTCCTATTTATTAGTAGGAATCGATTCAATACATTGGAGACAAACAAGTTTATGCTTACGTGGTATGACATTGAATCGATATTGGTTCAATACACTAAAGATGGCCTAACAAGTCCAATCTACCCAGCCCATTTTCCCTTAAATATCTGCGTATTAATTTCCTATATGGACTAAATTCTATGCTTCACTCGTCTAAACTAACGTCTGGGTTTAAAACTTTGGGTAAAAAGTAAGATATTGCCAAAACCACCATGGCACGGCGCCACAGCCCTATACACTCTTAGACAATTTTATTTAGTCTTGGTTAACCTTTGCTGGTCCCAAAACACAATTCCTTTTTCTGCTCTATGTTTCTTGTCGATAGGTATGCTATATGTTATTTAAGGCATCAATAGAAATCCCCAATCTTTTGAGGTCCTACTTATTTTCATTGGCTTCAGGGAATAATCTTATTTATGATAAGTTTCTAAATGGTAAAGTATACCCCTGGGATAAACAAGAAGAAGAGTAGGCTAAGGAAACTCACAAGGAATATTCCAACTGATCATCTACTTAAGTTTGAACAGGTTTCAAAGCACAAAAATGCATCCTAAAAATCAGGATGTTCAAAAATGTATAAAATTTAGAACTTTTGCTTGCATCTTATTGATATTTGTTTTCCTGCTTTATTGATTAAAGAGTTTTACGGAAATTAAGTTATGAACAATAACTTGAGAAAAGATAAACAATAGATAGAACAAATTTGAATCAAAATCTGAATATAAAAAGATTATCCATAAAGTAACACAGGAAAATTTAAGAAACTAGAGCAAAAGATGAAATCAAAAGTTCAATAGTTTGAATTCTAAGTTTTAAAAAAATTTCCAACCATGTCCAACAAGACTCAAATATGAGTTCAAATCAAAATTTTGGAAATTCATAATTCAGTTGCCAAACAAAAGCCAAAATTTATGCCTTGGAAAATCTAAAATCTAAATGCAAATCAAATGCTTGCCCAACTTGAAAATTTGAATGAAATATGATTTTAAACTCAAATGAAAATTCAAATTCAAATTAAATAGAAAAGGGAATCAAAATATGATAAAATAGTATGGGACCTGGCCCACTTGGCTTGCTTGCCTGTTTTCCCTTCCCTCTCTTTGGTTTGGCCTAGAGCGAGCTCTCGCCACACCCCAATAGCCCCTCGCCATTGCACTCATGCCTGACTGATGTTTTTGTGCGCGTGCATGTCCCCTGACCCAACCATGCAATGCACCATGCTCCACCTGGCGTCTTGCCCTTGTGTGCCCATGCCTATGCCATGCCCTACGCCAACCGGGCCACGACAAACGCCACTGTTGGTGTTGACCAAGCTGCCACTGTGTTCACATGCTACGCCCACTTGCATCACCATTGTCCCATCGCTAATTCCCACATTGAAGCGCATAACGATGCCTCTCGCTGCACTAACATGGCCCTACACCGCCGTCAAGCCACGCTAACCACCACCCTGGCGACTGGCCAGGAGAACGGCTCCTCTGCGCGTGCTGCACCACCTGACTTCCTCGCCTCATCGTGCGTGTAGTCCCCTTGCTATCCCTGTGGCCATGCTGTGATGATGTCAGCCTCCACTGCTCCACTGTGTCACCTCTGCGGTAGCATTGTGTGATGGCCAGGCCGCTCAGTCACCTCGCCCATTGCTTCCCCACACTCCCCTCTTCAATCCTCTCAAAGCATTTGCGCTCTTCTTTACCATAGCTTGCTAGAGCTATCATCATTCCCAACTCTGGCCACTCATCGCGTTCGTCGCTATGGTGAGCTTCGATCCAATTCCTTTCTCTCAGAGCACCACCATGACTTCCTCTCACCATCCCCTTGGTCCACTTAGGTCACTAACTGCCCCAGCTCGCTGTTGCCGTGCTTCCTTTCTGCACTGCCTCAAGCTCTTGATGCTAGCTCACCTCGTGCATCTCTGAGCTCCGTCGACCTCTCAGGTGAGCTCCCTATGACCCCTAGATGCTCTCTGTGCCCTCCAATTTCATTCATCTCCACCAAAGCTAAGGTTGCCATGGTGACCGAGCCTCATCGCCGCCCTGCAGAGTTGCGCCACCGCTATGGCTTACCGTCAGCCATGCCTAGGACCGCCGAGGTCCCAACAAACCATTTTGGGGGTTGCCAGAGCTCTCTAATGCCTACCTTGTCAGCGGCGAGCTGACAGTGCTCCTCCCTAGCGAGATAGCATTATACAATGATTAGATTAATTCAAATAGTTAATTAAGTTAACAGAATCATTAATTTAAGTTAAGTAGTCACTGACGTGTGGGCCCAAGCCATTAAGAAAATTGTTTAAAGCTGGTTTAAACTAGTGTGTCGCTAACATGTGGGCTTAACTTAATGCCCGTGTCCACCAGTCAACCGCACATCTCTTTTCCTTAAGGAAAATAATTTGAACAGAAACTAAAAGCCAAGGGCCACACCTGTCATACTTTGAAGCTTTTCCAGTAGGAAAATAAATCAAATTCAAAATTAAAAACCTGTGGGTCCCATCTGTCGATGAGATAAATTTTCTCTCCTCTATTTATTTCTTGGATTTAATTCAGATTTAAACTTTGGAAGGCCCATTCTCACTCATCTTAAATCCAATTAAATGAAAATTGATTCTAAATTCATCAAAAATGAAGATATTTCCAATGGGAGTAAAATCATAAATTTTGGGGTTCATTTGTATTTTTAGTTGGATTTATTTGTTTTCTCTGGTATTTATTCACTTCTTGTCATGATTGTTTGATTAGACTACGAAGCCTAAGAGGAGCAGCAGTTCGAGTCAATCCAAGACCCTCAAAAGCAAATAGCTTGTGAGCAAGATGAGTCAAAACTTTGATCATTTGTACCTACATTTGAATGCAAATTATATTGATTTAAATTTATTAAGCAGTCTTATATTTGCATTAGCTCATAGTTAATTTCTCAGGATTAATTGCTTAGTCATTCCCCCCACTCCTTGACACTAGACATAAAACCTTGTTGCCGTTGATATAATAGTAAACATACTAGTGATAAGTCTTACCTAAACACCATTCTTAGTTTTACTTAGATACTCGGGGAGCATTAAATTGCTCTAACATCATTTTAAACATGAAACTTGTAGTTGGGCAGTCATTGGATAGAAATGACTGGTATATTAAAATGAAGGATATTTTCATCCCCAAAAATCTAAACTTGCTTAAATATCCGGGTGGATGGTAAGAGTGGTTGATGAGGATAGAGCATGAGAATGTGACCTGTGATGGTACTACCCATATAACCCTAAAAACTGTATCATGTACGACCTCCCATGGTAAAGCAGTGCAACCACAAGTCTATAATGAGTATGATCTGGCCAACTAATTTGCATCAACCCAATGTAGGTTGCGCCATCCAGTGGCACACGGTCAACTAAGCTGGAAAAAAGTCTTTGATGTGATGGCGCAATAGAGGGCTTCTAGAGAGAGTGGATAGAACCCAATCAGTGGAAACCGTAGCAGGTGTAGCCTCACTAGAAGATGCATTGTAAAGGCCTTGCGGTGGCCTTCTTGATCTGCATATCTAAGGAAATATGTGGAATATAACAAGTCGATTGTCTCTTGTAGGTAAAGTGTGCAATCTCTGTAAAGTGAAAATTATTCGAACTGCTGTACCTACAGTCATGGATGGACTTTGGGAACCTGCCAGAGTTAGTATCTATTTATGAAATGAACTTTGTGGTTGAGTAGGAAAAAACATGAGGGCTAGATAGATTTCCCTTGAGTGGATATGTAACATCTCAGATTCCAAGGAATGAAAAAATAAGGGAAATTTAAAACTTTTTACATGCATATTATTTTCTTGGCTTTTATTGGAGTTTTGTTGGGAAAGTAAGTTGCAAAGTCAAAACAAATTTGGAAAGAAATGTACATTGGGAAGAACTCAATTTGTATTCAAAATCAAAATTGAAAACATGATCCTAAAAGGACCAAGGGGAGTTCACAATAGAAATCATCTCAAAACCCCATAAATATATTTATGGCACTAGACATAAAAATTTGAACATTTTTTAACATGTTCTTGAATTTATTCAAATCAAAATTATGCTTGCTACATTGAACAGAGATATTCCACGACTTTTTGAGAACAATACAGAGTAGATAAATTCTAACAAATTTACACAATAATTTGCACTATACGAGGAGCATCCACCAAAATTTTCATAATTTTCATCTCCCCTTAACTCTCTCTGCCATGTGGGGCCCACCCATTAGGCCACCCTCTCTCTCTCTGTAACTTAAGTCCTGACACTGACGAGTGGGACTCGACCCCACCCGTCAGGTTGTCTTACCACCTTTCACTGGCGAGTCGGGCTCACTAGCAACACGCTCGCATTGCGCCTACTCTGCTATGACCACGCTGACGCCACCAGTTTTTGTTGCCATGCCCATGGTTTCCCCACTCACCTGCCCAGCCTCACCTACCGATTGCATCACTATGTTGAGTTCCCCTCCTCCTTGTCCCCTCTATGTGTCGTACGTCGCTGAAAAACCGAGCTCATCTCGCCATTGCGCTTGTGAAATCTCGCATGTCCTTCTTGGCCATCCCATGCCTACAAGCCAATCCAGCTGTGCCATCTTCTTCCTCATCTTGCCCTCACTTCGTTCCCACAAAAGCCTGAGCCTTTCCTTCATCGCCACGCCTAGAACATGTCGTCTTCCTCCGTGCTGGTGAGCGTGCTCCGCCAAGCTCCACTGACCCATAGCTTTTCCAACCGCATCATATTATGTTTCCTATCTCCTAGAGCTTGTCCCCTCATTCAATTTTGTGAATCATGTAGGTGCCCATCGTGATTGAACCATCTTCCTCATCACTGGCCAAAGCCACCGCCATTAGTTGTTCTTCCTCTCCGGTGAGACCTAACCTAATCCCCTGCTTCCAAAGCATCCTCAGTCCTTCCCTGAGTTCATAAGACCATCTCTTGCAACTCTCCCTCGTTGAGGAGCCCCCACACTATGGACATCATTTGCGTCATCGCTGCTCACCATCGACCAGCCACTCTGACACCTCCAACCCCTTGGTAGACTCCTAGTAGTCCCTAGATGCTCATGCACTAGCTTAATTTGGAAATGTTTCACCGTAGCATGCTCCTCGCCATAGCCATTCATGGCACCACAACTGAGCATGATGCCGACGAAGCCTCAGTGACCTTTGGTCCTCGAGCCAAGCCCCAAAACGTTATATGACTTCACCCTAAGCCGAATAGACTAGTCTTAGCGCAAAAGCATGTCTCTCTTGGTCATGTCATAGTTTACTGGAGAATCATCGCCGCTTCTCACCATGGCACGGCCACCATCGTCCACATAGCCATTCCATTTTAACCATGTCAACACCGAACCTTAGCTCCCCTCGCCACCAGCAAGCTCACTGGAGCTTAGCTCTGCTTGGCCCTGTCTTCCTTCCACTAACAGTGGGCCCCACCTATCAAGTGGTCAGCTTAGCGCTAATGACATGTTTGAATCTAATGGGTGTGTGACATGTGGACCTAGGCTAAACAGTTAACTCAAATTATATTTAAAATCATGTTTAAAAACTGTGAGAATGACATGTAGGACCCACACGCAGATATGGTATTAAAACATGAGACTATGATAGGTGGGACCCACTTGTAAGAATGTTATTAACTTTAATAACAGATATGAAGCTGCTAAATCTATGACAAGTGGGCCTAGTCAAAATCAATAAAGAAATTTTAATTAAACCAAAAAAATATGAGTCACTGACATGTAGGACTCACATAGTGAATAAATATTTAAAACATAATTTAAACATGTGAGGTTGACATGCATGGCCCACCTGTCACTTGATTTTGAAAATTCATAAAAATCTGATAGATGGACACACATGTTAGTCTGATGATGCAATAAATTCAGGGTTTCCTTTAGAAAGAAAAGGCAAATTAAAACCGAAATTCATGCACATTGCTATTTCCCATTTTCTTAGTATTTTTCAAACCAAATAAATATTCAAATAGCCATAACATTTGCATATGAACTCCAATTTAGTTATTTTGTCTCTAAATTTTTCTAAAGTCATGCTCTATCCAATATACAAAAAATATTTAAGTTTTGTTTCTATTTAATTTTGTTTGGCCCTTTCTTGTCTATATTTAGATTTTATTAAATAGACACCGTCGTGCTAGACAATTTCGAGAATGCATCCGAACCATTCTCTAAGAAGCAAGAGCAAGGTAAGCACCCACTTTAACCATGTTAATCCTACTATTTCAATTAATGTATATTGTTTGCAAAATCTATTATGCATGCATATATGTTCCATTAAAATTGCTACATTGTTGGTAACTGTAGTTATAACCGCTTGTATGTATTGAAACTCCTTGCAAATTTTATTTCCTTGCTGTTGTAACCTTTAGGACATGGTTTAGACAATAGCCAATGCCACTTTGGGTATATTACATTGAGCATATGGTCGATACTTAGCCACACAATAGTTTTTGCTAAGTTTGATCAATTGGAAAATTTTACCTATGGACATGGGTGATTTTGAAGTGTTAAACCAGAGAAGGAACCTCTATTAATTTGGAATAAAATAAAATGAAAAACCTAGATTTAGATATGGCAAGTTATATTATGAATTATCAAATGTGAGAGGGCATCTCACATGTAGATAGGGGGAGATTCTCGCCCGGGTCAATTAAGGATCGAATGCTATTACCGCATATATAAGTCTAAGCATACAACCATATGTGCTATATGGGTTTTGGCTTTAGCTGATTAGGTTGTCTAGGTCTAGCCTTACATTTTGGTATGCCGAAGTAATGAGGGCATTCCAAAAAGATTTGCTTGTCCGGCTCCCTTCATTGAGGTATTGGGACCAAAGCTTGCTAATACAACTGTGAATGCCCACTTGGGGGACGGACCTAAGTGAGGGTCGTCACTTAGGGGATAGACCTAAGAGAGGATTCAAATGCTCACTTGAGAGATAGACCTAAGTGAGGTTTGACATTCAATGGGCTGGTGCAAAGTTAGGTCTAGGTAATGTAAAGGCTATATGATAATTAATTTCATCACACGCCAAGTGAAGCATGAAGTTACCGACAATGCATTTGATTATCTCATGTGGAAAAGTTGTACAACTTCTCAAGAGTGTTAAAAACTATTTAAATAGTCGTGCTCATGGTCATGAGCATGCTTTGATGTAGCCACAATGGGTATAGCTTTTATTTTACAAAACTATTTCGTTGAAAAAATTGAGATGGCATGTACGTGTCGCATGTGTCGTGCATGTGGTTGGCAATTGTTCAATGATCACAACCAACGAGGGCTCTGAATGAAAGTGATTTACTGTTATTAAAGTTATATAAATGTTATTTCATTACATATCAACTGCTCTTTTACAATTCTGTTGCAAATTACTACTCATCGATATTGCAAATGAAACTTACTTCATGCTGAAAATAACTATAGCATAGAGCCTTACTTCTTGTTAGCCTTGCATTTATTTAGATGTTGCGATACACTATAAATCTTCTTGGGTATACAATGTACTCAACCTTACTTAAATACTTTTTTAATATTTCAGAATTACCCTTTTGAGGACTTGTGCATAACTATCGAAAAAGTAATATGGGAAAAGGGGATAGTTGGCTTGTCACCCGGTGTGTGGGGTGGCTGCCACCTGGCGTGTGGCGTGTCATCAACTAAATGATAGTGCACGTGTTGCTGGATGTTAGAGAATTTCTTGCACCGCTGGTTGGTTGCATGCTCGCCCGTGGGAGTTTTAGCAGTGCGCCGTACAGGGAAAACATCAAGAGGAAAAGTGTGGCAAAACTCAGGAGCAAGAAGAGAAGTAATATTAGGAGAAAGAGATCATGACCTGGGTTTTCGTCTGGTTGGTAATGATTCAATTATTTTCTCTATTGTTTATTTCTTTAATTAGAGGTTAAAGATTGAGTTTAGGGGAGGAGATAGTGAGTATTCATGGGGGGATTGAATAGTTGATTGATTTAATCTGTTGTCCCATGTACTATAAATTCGAGTATTGTATGGGCATAATCTGGGAATTTCATATCCTAGAAATTTGTAGGGAATTCTGATTGTTTTCTATAGAATTTTTATTTATGTCGATCGGATGAGTAGATTGTGACACATGCATTTTATAATCTTGCTCTATGGTAATTTATCGTGTTATGGCAGCTTGTAGTAATTAGTAGATCAAAATAGTAAATGAATTAATCTAGAAATTTGTTTAACATGAACATTGTAGGTAAATTCTTAAGATTTCCATAAAATCTAAGAAAACAATTTTTAGATAAGTAGAATAAAAGTTATGAATTTTAGGAGGCTATTGTCTGATACCGGGTTGCTATGGGACACAGTCATGGGAAATCATTAATTTGACTATTTTAATGGTAGAATTAAATTTTAGGAATAACTAGAATGTATTAGATAATTTCCTATAGATTCCAAAAATGTCATAGTTAAGTAGGTTTGCAGTGTAGATTAAAAGGTATTAAAATATTAAGTCTGTTATCCAGAAGATGATAGATCTGTCTTTTGGGTTAAAAATAGGGGTTTATATTATTTAATCTGGACATTTAACCAACTAGGAAATTGTAGGAAATTTTATATAGGTTCCATAATTGGTATGGTTTGCTATTTTACGAGGTGGGACCTGGAAGTTATAATATTTTTAGTACCAGGATAGCAAGTGAGACTATCC
This sequence comes from Dendrocalamus latiflorus, assembly GCA_017311315.1. NCBI lineage: Eukaryota > Viridiplantae > Streptophyta > Magnoliopsida > Poales > Poaceae > Dendrocalamus > Dendrocalamus latiflorus. The sequence goes on along the minus strand of CM029649.1, from coordinate 16,517,405 downwards.
GGTAAGGGAGGAAAATGATAGATTTGGGCAGCGTGTAGGAGCATTTTAGATTAAGTGTTGTCTTGTGTTGCTATGGATAATAATGAGATTGAGTATTTGCTGTAGGAGTAGCGTTGGTTGTGTTGTCATCTCCTAATCAAACCAGTCATCTTAACTAGAGAGGCAAGTGCTTAGTAGAATGATAAATGGTGATTAATAATTGTTCACTACTATCGAATTATTCATGTCTTGCAATAATTTTTATTTTCTTTTACTTAATATGATATTAATTTGATGATAAGGTATGTGATAAAATGATGGGGAAATGACATTCATGATAGGACATATGCATTATGAGCTAGGGTGGTGAGAAAGTCAATAGCTATGAGTAAAGCTACATGACTATTCTGGCATGCTCTTAACTAAGTCCTACAGAGGTAGGCACTTCTACAGGATGGAAGGGAAGATCTACTTCGGTAGGCACCCCCATGGGATGGGAGAAAAGAACTACTTCAATAGGCACCACCATGGGATGCAGGTAGAGGGTGACATCGACGGGTGTATCCTCCGCTATACCAGTATGAGCTACAGAAAGAGAATGAGACTTGATCATGACCATTGCATTGCATTAAGAGAATTTGAGATGAGATATTGAGACATGTGGATGAGAATTGATGAGACCGAGATGTCAAAATTGGATGAATAGTAAATGGTTATAAATTGTTATAATGATGTGGACTCATTTATTGTTCTATTTTGTACTTGCTAAGTCATGGACTAACCCTTGCTTTATTTATTTAGGTGATTGTTGAATGCTACATGCATGGGAGGGAGTAGGATATGGATTGTTGCACTTTATAGCTATTCACTTTACCTAGCAATACTTAATTTTTCATCACGAACGACTTAATTAGTATCATTCATTGTAATAATTGGATAATTTATAGTTCCCCTTAGTTCCTTATGGTTTGTAACATTGCTAGATGATGCGTTCCTTAGTTTAGAATTTATGAGGCTTTGGTAACTATTTGACTCGTATTAAGTTAAATTTATGGTCTATCGTATTTCTAAAATTATGTTTAATTTCAAGTGGAGTGTTGATTATTGATACCAAGATGTCTTTAATATTTACTTATTGGTTTAAATTGGTAGTGGTAGTGGTTGTAGGTGATATCTTGGGTTTTTGTTAAGCTAGAGTGTTGTTGTTCAGAGAATGAGGAAGATAACATGTCCGATGACGCATACTTTGCCCCCAGCACTAGGGAATTCAACAATGGGTCTTTCTAGGGTCTAACTCTAATCGATTGCCTGTAGGCTATGGTGGCACACTGCTGAACACTTTTGCTTATTTACTTGTCTTCCACTGCACTTTACTCTTGATATTTATATTTTATTTGGCTGGTTGGCCCTATGTTGTAAACTTTAATAAGTATTGCTTTTATATATTGCCCCTTTGTTGTAAATTAATTATATGTATTGTGTATGGATGTGATCTCGATGTTGTGAATGGGTGTACTACCACTGATCATGGGACTAGTACAGAACACATACAGTGACTTCGAGTATTTGACACCCAGGATCCCCACAACATTGGTATCATAGCCATACTAACTGTAGGTTAAAGCCTAAATAAAATGGCCATTAGAATAAGGATTTATTTTCCAAATCCAACCTATTTTGAAGCATAAAAATATTTGTGAAAAAATATAGGGACTCTTGCTACCCTTACATCTCTTAGTTTTCTCATCTTATCCAAATCATTTTTTAGTTTCTTTCTCATCTTATATTAAAATGTTCCACATTTTAAAAGAAAGGTGTATCCATTGAAGATGAAAGTTTGACATAAAATAGAACCATAGGAGCTAGCAAACACTTCAGAAAATTTAAGGCAATGCACTGCTGCACTCTTCCTTTCTTAGCATCATTCCTTATCCTTTCCTTTCATTATTCCTTTCACAAATTGGTCACAAAACCCGCCTCATTTAAAATTTTTAGATGCCTACTCATTGGGTATCACAGTACCAGACCAGTGCATTCGAGGAGGGTACCTTGTAGAACACCTTGTGGGTGATGTTGTAGCGTGTTAGCATTACCTGCGCACTAGAGTACACCATCTACAACACGTCCTCTAGTGCGGTGTCCACTGAGTACCTCGCGGAAGTGTTTTCCATGGACGGTACCTTGGAGACTGACCCTTGCGCTACTTTGGGTGTGGCTCAAGTAGGGGTGGCAGTCGGGCGCGACGGGCACGGGTATTGCATACCCATACCCGCGCCCACGAGCAATTTCCATGCCCGCGCCTGTGCCCGCCACCCGTGACGGGCAAAAACCCGCGCCCATGCCCGCCGCCCGCGGGCGCCGTATACCTGCGGGCATGCCCGTTTGCCCGCCAACAAATATCTAGACAATATTGCACATCAGACCCATCAGAATTGCATTTTACAAATATCATCTTCTAGCAAAAAAATCCGCTGACAATATTGCACATCAGACCCACTGATTAAAAATCCGCGGTGATGTGATGCTATATGCAGAGTTGCATTTTACCAACAGAACATGAGGAAAATGAAGGTAGCAAATTCTAGCAAATAGCAAATATGAATAGCAAAGTAACACCATAATAACACAATGACTTCGCAGCAACAAGTTACAAGTCTACAAGACCACACAGCCAGACAGGGCATCATAATTTAATAAAAGCACAATATAAATTGTCAACAAGCAATGTTCAATCCCAGCAACAAGTCTACAAAGTCCACAGTTCAATGTAGCAAGGATGAAATCAATCTGAATCAACAATTGTGATGCAAGATGAGCTATCCTTGAAGTCCTCCACAACATCTTCAAGGCATGTCCAGAAGCCATCAGACCCATCTTCACCTAGATCATAAAAAATAATATTTGCATTAGTGGCTGGCCATCAAATGAAAAGAAAAGACAACACAATTGCACAATTCCATACCTTCAAGCTGATAACGAAGCCAATCTTGACTGCACATTAATGCCTCCAACATTTTTGGAGTGAGACGGCTACGATGCTCACTTAGCTCATACATTAGCAGTAACATACTTAGTTCCAGAGAACAACTCCGTGAGAGAATGAAAAATTTCCAATCTATCACAGACAACTGAGGCAAAGTTCCAATCATCAGCAGTAGGAGCAATAAAGTCTTTATCTAATTGACACAAGCGATCAAAAATTTTCCTATATGGTATAGCAACAGTAAGCATGATATAGGTTGAGTTCCATCTAGTTTTGCAATCAAGGCACAACTTCTTACTCAATTCAATCTTTTGGTGCTGGGCTGCTTTCACAAATTTTTCATATCTTTTTGGAGTGGCAAGCCAATAAGCAACGCTGTCCCGTATGCTTACAATACATGGCCCAATCACATCCAACCCATCTTTGACAATCAAGTTAAGGATGTGTGCACAACAACACATGTGTAGCATCTTTCCTTCCAACAAAAGATTACTTGCCCCAATCTTGTCCTCCATTTTTTTTACAAGATTATCATATGTAGAACAATTATCAAGAGTCATAGAGGATACCCGACAGTCAATGTCCCAACTTTGGAGGCATGCATATAGAGCATTTGCAATAACAATAGCCGTATGAGGGCAAGGAACATACACAAACCTACAACAATATTGCATCATTTCAGTGTGAAAGTGAAGGAAAAGTAGATGTTAACTACTGAAACATAAAGCACAAGACTAAAAATCACCTCAAGATGCAACTTCTAAGCTTCCAATTATCATCAATGAAATGCCCGGTGACAGCCATATAGCCTCTCTTTTGGTTATCAGCTGTCCAAAGATCAGTTGTAATAGCAACACGGCAATTCATTTTTTGTAAGAAAAAACTAGCCTTCCTTTTCTCCACCTCATAATAATCCATGATATCCTTTCTAACAGTGTTCCGGGTGACCATTTTGAACAAGGGTTGCAATGAACTCACAAATTTCCTAAAGCCATGATGTTCAACAATGGACAGAGGGTATTCATGCAGAATAATCATGGTATAAAGTGCTTTCCTAGCCACTTCTTGATCAAAGACATAGGTCCCCAAAGCTACTTTCCCTCCTTCACTACTGCCAAATCTCAAATTACTTTGTACTTTCTCTCCATCCCTCTTTCTGTAAATGCAGACTTTTAAATGAGAATGTAGATGTTTTGTGCCATTTTTAGTATCACCTGAAAGTTGCTTCAAGCACCACATGCACTTTGCCTTATCAACTCCATTCACTTGCACTCTTGTAAACTCGCTCCAAACGGCAGATGTCAGCTTCCTCTTTGTTCGACGATTTTCTGTCACTTCATCTTCTTGTTCTTCAGTTTGAGCAGGAACTTCCTCCACAGATGCGGCCACAGCAGAGGCTGAAGCTTCTGAAGCTTGCTCCGGCTGACTGCTACTCCCTGGGGTCGACATAGTCACTGCAAAAAAAATAAGTGAGATCACCTCGGCTCACTGCAAGAGAGGAATGATTTACCAGTTACCACAGAGAGGCTCACCGGAGACCACCAAAGAGAAGGGAGAAGGGAGGCGGCGCAAGGAAGGAGGAGGGAGCCGGTGACCGACGGCGCAAGAGAGGAGGGAGGCGGCAACCGGCGGCGCAAGGGGGGAGGAGGGGGCGGCGGCGCAAGGGAGGAGGAGGGGGCGGGGGCGCAAGGGAAGAGAAGGGGCGGCGAAGCTGCAGTCGCCGGTGTGGGGGGACACCGGATCTGGAGCGGCGGCGGCGACACAAGGGAGAAGGGAGGCGGCGCAAGGGAGGAGGAGGAGGAGGCGGCGACCGGCGGCGCAAGGGAAGAGGAGGGGAGCTCACCTCGGTTGGAGACTTGGAGCTGCGGTCGCCGGTGTGGGGGGGAGAAAGGGACACCAGATCTGGAGCGGCGGCGGCGACGGCGCAAGGGAGAAGGGAGGCGGCGCAAGGGAGGAGGAGGGGGGCGGCGGCGCAAGGGAGGAGGCGAGGGGCGGCGGCGCAAGGGAGGAGGAGGGAGCCGGCGGCGCAGAGAGCCAGAGAAGGAGGAGGGCGCAACGCGCAAGGGAGGGGGAGGCCGAAGGCTTTGTCCAGGCAGTACTCCAGTTGTGCTTGTGAGTTGTGCGGCGGCAGGGAAACCCTAAAGATTTTTGCTCAGTGTATATATACCAAAGACTCCCAGGGAGGTAGGGCCCACTTGTCAGTCATGTTTGGCGGGTAAACGGGCGAAGCGGGTATGGGTAGTGACTACCCATGCCCGTGCCCGTTTACCCATCGGGCAAAGGATTTGACCCATTAGTATACCCGCGGGCAAAAACATTGGAACATACCCTACCCTAATAGGGTTTTTACCCACGGGTAAACGGGTAATCAGGCCCGATTGCCACCCCTAGGCTCAAGCACTCTTATGTCTCTTCATGATGTGGCCTATGTTACCATCGTCCGCCTCTGACATGACCTCCTCAATATGGAGAATATGTTCTACTATTTCCCCTCATGACCAGGAAATAGTAAGAATAATATCTACTGAGTGCTTGTCTTGGGATATAACACTCTCGGGATCCATCTCGCAGGCTTGGTAAGGTCATTCGATGGGTATCTCCATCATTTGACCTGCGAGCTTCTGGAGGCGCGTCAGAGGAGTGTACTTAAAAAAAGCTAAAGAAAATTTGGGAAACATATATACAAGGAGAAACAAGTTTAAGGAGGAGTTTCATAATGTCCTAAATGGGCCACAGACAATTGATGAGTTTGAAAGGGCATGGATAGGATTGTTGCAGAAGTATGAATTAGAGTCTAGTATATACTTGAGAAGAATGTGGGATATGAGGGAGAAGTGGGCACCTGCATATTTAAAATCTTATTTCTTTGCAAAAATGTCGACTACTCAAAGAAGTGAGAGCATGAATAATGTTCTAAAGAAGTACGTGAAACCTTCTTCATCACTCAATGGTTTTGTCAGAAGGTACGAGAGTTTCTTTTTTGATAGAATCCAGGAGGAGTAAGCAGAGGAGCACCAATCGTACAAGGTAAGTTTTTTTTTCTGTTGTGGCAATTTCATGTAGTTATTAATGCTATATCAAAATATTTCTTAGTTTTTTGTGTTGTCTAATTGTTGAATGTGTATAATGTTTTTTCGAAGGAGAAGGTGACGACAACAACAAGCTCACTTGTAGAGAAACACGCTGCACGTGTGTACACAAGGGTGCATTCGCTAGGTTCAAGGAACAATTTGGTTAGAGCTTCTTGTATATGGTTCAAGCTATTGATAATTTAGGCAAGCTTCAAGCGATTCAAATCGGAGATACTACTAATCAAACTTGGGGCAAAAAAGTTTTTGAATTGGAAGTAAACCTTGAGGAAAAAGAGTTCATGTGTGTGTGGAAGTTATTTGAGCATGTAGGGATCATTTGTTGCCACATTATAAGGGTATGTTCTTAATATACTACTACTTTGCATCATCTCAAAAATAATGTGTCATGTATTTATTTGTATTAACCATATGTTAATACTATTAGGTTTTTATTCAGAACAGGTACACTGAAATACCATAGAGGTATATCATAAAGAGGTGGACAAAGGATGCAAGGGATTCAATCCCAAAACATCTTGATGGGTACAATAGGGATAAATCAGAAGTGGTGTCAAGAAACTATAGACATACCCTATTGCATAGGTCTACAATCCCAAAATTGATTGTAGACTTAGTACAAGTATAACATGAAGTAAGATGATGCATCTGTTGATATACCTTGGACTCTTTCTGTTCTTAATTTTACTTTGCAACACGGCGGCTACATTCTTCAATTTTTCAGCAATGAAATCAGCCCAATTGTCATTATGAACATTTTCAATATCAACCACAGCCTTGAGGTACCGTGTTGATATGTAATTGTTATATGACTGCGGTGCCAAGAATTTTTAAATTACAAATGCCATCTTGAATTTGATAATTTCATCAGCATCCATAGGTCCATCAGATCTACTTGTCAGTAATCGCTCGAGGAAGGGGATAGTTAAATCATCCCAAGATGACTTACCAAAAATGAAACACAAATAGGCTTTTAGATCTGAGGCCTCTTTTTGGGCTGCAGGTAGTATTTTCTTGCCTTTGCAAGGGATGCCGATTACACGGTTGATATCATCGCAAGTCATCATGAGTTATAACCTTGTACCAACACACAATACTCCAGATTGAGGATCAAATTTGCTTAGAAGCCAAGCACCAAATTGGCGGTTCAGCTTACTCAGTTTTAAACTAACTAATCCCTGAAAGCCCATCTGATTAACTAATTCCAACTTTTGATTGTCTAGATCTTCAATTAAGTCAACAATAAAAGAGGGAGAACACCTGCAGTACATCTTGTTCTGCCAAGCCTTTCTCAACTTTGTAGCAATTCTTTCTTTTGATTGGAAACCCTTGGCACCACTGCTCTTTTGTTGTTCACAATTTTTTTTTGGAGCACACAAGAGACAAGGCCCTGGTAAAAGCAGAATTGGAGCTACTGCCAGCAAGTGGTTTGATCATATTCTTTGATTGGGCCATGGCCTACAATGGAAGCTTGTAAACTCATTTAAATGATGGGAATGCTGAAGTCAAGTTAATAGGTTTTGCAAGTAAATGAATTGAACAACTAGCATGAAGTATTGTCAAGTAGGAAAACAATTAGTGGGACAACTAGTCTGAAACAAAATGGCCTGAAACAGAATGGAGGTATGACCGACCTGATACTAGCGGTCAGACCGGCCTGATACCGGCGGTCAGACCGGTATGTGCCCGGCAGTCCGACTGGCAAGATGGTAGCGGTCTGACCAGCTTGCGGAGCAGTCTGCACCGGCCTAAAACAGGCGGTTAGATCGGCATGATACCGGTGGTCAGAGAATTGGAGCTACTGCCAGCAAGTGGTTTGATCATATTCTTTGATTTGGCCATGGCCTACAATGGAAGCTTGTAAAGTCATTTAAATGATGGGAATGCTGATGTCAAGTTAACAGGATTTGCAAGTAAATGAATTGAACAACTAGCATGAAGTATTGTCAAGTAGGCAAAAAAATTAGTGGGACAACTAGTCTGAAACAAAATGGCCTTAAACTGAATGGAGGTATGTACACCCGTTAATCATTTGAGTAGTATATGCAGGGGATTAATCTCCTCACAATTGAATAGGAACAGTAAGAACAATCCATTATCAAAAAAGCCAACACATCAAAACTCCATTTAAAAAGTAAGATTTAAAACCCCAAATCTATTAAACTACAAAACCTAAGTAGTTTAAAACATCAGAAATCAATATTAGAAAGAAGGATGACATACCAAGCAACTGCAGTGAAGTCTTCTCCTCACTACACAGCAAGACGACGCACTGGCAAGCTAACAGCGTCCAGGCTGCCAGCGATCTAGTATCGTCAGGGAGGAAAATCGCCATGCTGTTTGGTAGGTTACACATTCTCCGGGATATTTCTGGATGGGTACCGAAGCTCACGTACATACTATACGTAGACGGTTGCTGAAAATATGCTTGGATGTGGATCAGGTCCTCCTCAAACCCATACGCGTTCCAACTCCGTTAGACTCTGACTGCAACATGAATCTCCAAACATCAGCAATGGTGGATGACCTGGGTGTAACTACACCCGGGAGTAATTAGGATTTTTCCTATATATACTATTATAAAAATGTGAGTTGGTGGTCGTCAGTCTATTCTTCCTCCTTTCTTCTCAGCCGTCCAGATCCGCGTGTAGATAGTTCTTCCGCTTCTCGTAGAAAGCGTTGGGCCGATGCGTGGGCTGTGCTTCTCCTGTTCTCTTCCCCCGCAACCACTCCATCTCCCGCAATCGCCACCTCCTTCTCTCCCCCGAACCCTCGTGCCGTGCCTCCTCCTCCTTAGCGCCGCCGCCAATTCCTTCCCCGTACGGCAGCGTCTGGTCACAGTCCCCCAACTTCCCCCAGCAGTGTCGCATCCCCCCGTCGCTGCCCTCCAACGCATTCGCCCACCACCTCCTCTCCCTATCTGCCCATCGCCGCCTCCCCACCTCTACCTCCCACAACCGCCACCTCCTTCTCTTCCCCAAACCCTCGTGCTGCGCCACCTCCTCTTCCTCGGCACCATCACCAATTCCTTCCTCACGCGGCAGGTCATAGTCCCCCAACTTCCCCGTGAGCACCGCATCTCCCCGTCACCGCCTCCCCAACACATTTGCCCGCCGCCTCCCCACCTCCACCTCCCGCAACTGCCGCCTCCTTCTCCCCCGAACCCTCGTGTCGCACCTCCTCCTCCTCGGCGCCGCCACCAATTTCTTCCCTGTATGGCAACATCTGGTCGCAATCCCCCAACTTTCCCAGGGCGTCGTCACCAATTCCATCTCCCATCGCCCCTCCATCTAGCGGCACGACGCTCGGCGATAGTGGCCGGTGGATCGGAGAGAATAGCGCTCAACGACAGCGGCCGGTGGATCAAAGAGAAGGGCACTTGGCGATGGCAGTGGCTTGCTCTTACTACGCCGGCCCACGGGGCTCTCCCCCGCCGCCGCCGCCCAGCGGTTACTCGCCCGGTGAGCCTCTCTATCTCCTCCTGCCCTTCGCTCGGAGCCTGTCGTGTTGTCTGGCGATTTTGGTCTTCTAAGGGCATCTACAATGGTTCTAGCTAGCAACTAACTAGAAGACTTCCACATCATTTATATAGTACACACTAAAAGCTAGCATTCTAAAGAACTATCTATAAGGATAGCTATTTGATGCTTACATGCACACACAGAAAAGGACTATCATTTATAGAGGCTGCCTCGTTTTGCGTTATAGACTAGTGCTTAAGGAAGAGCTGGCTCGGTTTTTTTTTTGCATACTCTCTTTCCTCCACATAGGATGTATGCTGATGTGTACATACATATAGCTAGCTGACTCAGACCATTGCAGATGCCCTAAGTTGGTCATCGAAGTCGGTGCCGTGGTCGAATGGGGCCGTGGTCGAGGGGCCATGGCCGAAGTCGAGGGGTCGTGGTCAAAGTCGAAGCCGTAGTTGAAGGGGGCCGTGGTCGAAGTCAAAGATCCGTAGTCGAAATCGAAGCCGTAGTCGATCTTTTAAAAAAATTTACCACCCGTGAGTTTTAAAACATGTAGTATGATAAATTTTGGTATGATAAAGTCGTAGTATTATATATATACACACATACACACTAGCTGAATACCCGTGCGTTGCTACGAATTTTTAAAATTTATCATACTACATGTTTTAAAAACTCACGGGTGGTAAAAATTTTATATATAGTGTGAATAGAGTATTCAGTGATAAAGTGCAAATACGAACTAGGACCATTAGATCTAGATCAGACAACCAAGATTCAGATAGGCTTCACCTCCAATCCACTTAATCTTTTTCACTTAACATGGCTCATCCCTTTTGCGAAAGGGAGGTGCTTGTGTGCTTTTTTTTAAGTAATTTATATAACTTTTAAAATATAACTGATAAATAACAATTACTTATTCTTTTATATTGTTTAAAATTAATAATATTTTTGTTAAAGCAGGAAGCATGAAAACACTGCTATCTGCGAAATCCCTCCATCATCCCCATCCTCCCTCCCCGACCTGAACTCCCTCTGTCGACTCCCTGTGCTGCCCCCCGTTTTCCGCTGCCGCTGCTAGGGCTTGGTGCTCCCCGGCTGCCCTCCTCGACCCCCGGCAACGCCACCGCCCTCCACCACCTCCTCTACCCCCGCAACGCCGCTGTCCTCCTGGACTAGGGTTTGGGCCAGCGACGCAGCTCAAGTGGCTAGGGTCTGGGCCTGCGACGCAGCTCACTACCGGCCTAGGCCGCCGGCACGCACGTCCCAGGTAATGACCGATGCATTCGGATTCTGCCGCCGTGCACCGAGCACTCTAGCCCTAGCTACTTTACCAAGAGCTCCTTGCACTACCTTACCAAGAGCTCCTTGCAGGGGAAGAGGCCCGGGGAGGTTGTCCGGGCTCGCGCTTCCAGCTCGCCTCAATCACCACTCCCTTCATCATCCGCGCTGGCCCGCCGCTGCAGGAATGAAGATGTGAGTGTTTCTTGCCAACTTGTGCGCTCTCAATTAGTGTGTGTACCTCAGAGCTTATGAAGAAAAAAACATATTTTGTGCATCATTTGTTGCTAACTACTCTCGTATAGTCATGTGGTATGCCGTTCTTGTAGCTATACATCCTCTCTGTTATGCTATTTCTTGTGGGGGAAAAAAAGAGCGAGGCGCACTGTCTTCTTTTGTAAGGAGCACCTCGGATACTGTTCATCATGTCCATTGAAGCATATATGCGATAGGACAAAATGTGTATTAAGCATATTGCTATAGTAAGATGCTGTGAGGTCAACTGCGGATATGTTCCCCCTTTCAATCGGAAGTTGGAACCGTCAGGTGCGTGGGCGCATGATTCTAGGTTTCTTGTTGATTTGTGAGTTCAACCAGGTTTGACAGGAATGTCCTTGAATAATAACATTTTTTGGGATTTGTTGGTTTATTTGTCGAGTTTTTAATGATAAATGGGCAATAATATATTGTGCTATCTAGTGTGTTAGTTTTGTGCTAGTTTAAAGCTCTGAACAACCAATGCTCATTATCGTTCTGCAGAGAGAAAGCAAATGCAGGATTTCTTACAAACTTTGAAGTTCTTGACTTCTTACGATCTAGAGGTGCAAAAACTGATCCCATGGGATGTTTGGGGGCTGTTGCTGCATCAGAGTGTAAGGTGATCAGTTATTTCTCTGATGCTTTTTAATCCAATATTTTATACTCTGATGGCCTGTTCATCTATGCTCTTTTTACACCTAAACTGATCACATGGTCATCGTTGTGACACCCAGGTATATGAGTACCTCTTGAAAACTCCTGCTTGCAACCAGACAAGGGAATCTATTAGTGAATTTGCAAAGAGATGTGAGAGTTTCAAGCTTACAAATGCTGACAAGCTAAATGTAATCAACTGGAGACCATCCTCGGCTGCTGATGCATATGCGGTACTGTCATGTTTTATCTTGCTGATATGGGACGTGAGTTTCAATTGTGTTATTTTACTTAGTCGCTGCAAACTAAGATATGCAGTTAGAATTTATTTATAGTTTGGTACACCATGAAAGTGGTTTACTATGCTACCTGCTATATTCTGTTTAGTGTTTTCAAGGAAAAAAAAGGATACAGTTTGTTTAAAGTTCAGCGTGATGGAGGAGATAAACTGGGCATTGTCCAATTAAGGAATCAAGACTTGTTTCTAAATAAAAACTAAAAAGCAAATGAGCCTCAATGTTTACAATAGTGCACCTTTCAACAAACTGTCGTTTCTAAATTCTTAAATCTTCTGTATGACAAATATACTTGATTGGTATCGTTAAGAACTTTTAAGTTATTCACAAGGTGGATTTCTACATTATATTGTTTATGCATGCATGCATCTCAATGAAGTTTTGAATTTTCCTTGCAATAATTGACAAAGAAAAATACTTTATATAAGCTCCTTTAGGGTCTTCCTTGCCAATCATGTCATTTTGCGTGTAAAATGTTCATGCAAAATCTTTTGTACAAGTGTGTTGCGTACCAGGTACTGGTTCGTTCCCATAACTACTCATTGATCACTCTAAGAAGGTTTATCTGATCAACGATGAATCTGGTCTGTCCAAAGAATGCTAGTGAGTTGTTCTCTGTTAGATTAATTATTTGCATTTAAGTACCACAAATTGCTAGTTTTCTTTTTTTTTGCTTCATATCCTTTTCTATTTTCTTAGTCAAGATCTCCCTAATCTATTTGATTGCTTTCTCCACTGCAGATGATAGAGGAGTGTGGGAGACGATTTTCCAAGGACGAACAAGGACAACCACACAACGAAGATGAACGAGTCCAGGAATTTTTGGAGCTAGTAAATGAGGTTTTGCCTCCACCCCCTCCAAAGCCAGAGGCGATGATTGAGTGAATGCGGATGTGAAGAACACCTGAAAATCAGATTCTCAACATGAAATACTAATGATCAATATTTCCTGTAACTTTTGTGCGCATACGTGCTCTAGAGCAGCAGCTCTTGAGATTTGGCAGAAGACTATCTTGCTTGAGATATCCATGTTTGAAACGATAATTCATGACTCCCTTCTTCCCTTGTTCTCATGTGGAAATGAACTATGCAAAATTTAGCATTGTCGCAATGTGATGATGCAGACTCGATTTTTAGCTTTCATATAAATCTTATAACATGTGTCTGCTGAGCGGTCCAACAAGCTGCCCAAATGGCAAAGATTGAAACAAAGGGTAGCAACAGAAATCGCTAGCCGCGAAGTTAGCAGTGTCTCCCAGGGGAGACGCTGCAATGTTGACCTATCTTGATTAAATCTTCATGAACACCATGTACAATGCTCCACAGGTTACCTACTCTGTACAATGAATCCGTTCCATACTGAAGGCGCAAAGCCAAAAAACAACAAACATATGAAGAATCGTAGACACAAAACGCAACAACAAAAAGATGGCTCCATTTGTGAGCTACATTATCAGACACAATCAGCGAAAGAACGCGTTGAAAGAAGGGCGAGAGCGACAACAACGCGAAAGCCACCTTTGTTTCACAAACAAAATGAGCCGTACATATTCACGATGGATGGAATCTACTAAATTCTCCTGGGAAATCTCTGATGCCCATGTCCTGCCTTGGGAGCCTTGTCGAGCAGCAGCAGCAACCCGGCGTTGTTACCGCACTGACCAATGGGGTACCTGCCATCGGTGAAGAACAACGGTAACCAGAGAACAATGCGCAACGAAAGTAACTGAGTACGAGGATTATCTCACTTGATACGGGATGGTTTCCTTCGCCACCAAATGATTGATGCGACCCACTGCAAGGAAATTAAAAGCAAGCTAATTAGGTTTCGTTTTAAAGAAACTTTAAGGAAAGAGCTGTTACTTGTCAAAGTAGCGATGCTTAATGATAGAATATGGTAAATGGTGAGCATATCCGGTAGGAAGTATCGTTAAAATAGGATAATGAGAACTCTAGTTTCAGCCACTAGCAATTTTTGTATTTTTATTAAAAAAAGTTGTTGCTGAATTTTGGTAAACATTTGGGCCTTCTACATGCAGTCCAATGCTAAAGTTGCTAGTAACCGTTATCCTATTTTAAGACAAGTTCTCATTTGATATATTCCTGGAAAAAAGACATTGAGATTGATAATGTCATGAATCAGAGTCACAAAGAAAACAGAGCTTTGTAGCGATCACAATAGAACTAAACTTGTTAAATTAAAGAAATGTGACTACATGATGCTATTGGTCAATGATATCTAAAAGATAAAACAAGTCTTACTAGAGTTTATGTGCATATAATTCAATAGGAACATATTTAAATCACAGAGGCAAGGCAACGGCACTTCATAAGTTCAGCAACATAAGCAAACAAAATAGGTAAAAAATTCTGATATAGCCAGTCAACAATAACTAATAAGCATAGAAACTACATCTTATGCTCATCATCATAACAAATGGCACAAGATTGAAGAACATTAAACAAGATAAATTATACAAATATGAGCAACATTATGGGAAACAACGAAAAGCATCACATGCTTATCACAAATGACAATCACAGTAAGGTTTCAGTTTTTTGTTGATTACACAGATTATCCTGTGTGTAGCTACAGAATCGAGCACATTCCATATGCATGTTTTAGCACACAGTTTGTGTACAAACTTGCTGATATATATTGTGGATAAACAAATAAATTCATTCCCATCAATGGCAATCAGCCAACTGCATTGAAATATGCAAGATGCATGCAAGAATAAATAGCAATGTCCTCACATTAACAATAAAAAGGGGGACAGATTTGTCCAGATCATTTACAGAGGCACAGCTTCAATATGGTTCGTAAATTTATGAAAACTTGCATCTGTCAACCCAATCTTAGCAAAGGATTAAAACCCAGGTCTATCGAAAAAACAAAGCATAAACTTATGTTAACCAAAGGGCTGAACCTCAAAATTGGCAGGCAATGCCAAGCTTTCAATCCAGTGTGCAAATGTACATGCATTGAATTTTGGAGAATAAACAAATACTAATAAATGATACTCTCTTGCTGCATGGTTCTTTCAATATATTTTTTGAAAAAAGTATGCGCTCCTAAAAAATGATGAAATCTCTATATCCATAGCGAGGACCATACTTCCATTACTAAAGAAACATTGTTTTAGAAATTATGAAAGATTGTTCCTCGTAATTAATATAGTCTCATTGCATTCACAAAAAAAAGAGTTCAAACTTAGCAAACTATTACCATTCTAAGATATAAATGTGTAAGCAGGATTTCACAACCACTAAATAAACATGATTACTGATAAGCGTATAAATAGCTTCCATGGAAAATTGAAGCATTTTAACAAAGCAATGGCTCCACATTCATCGAATCTTCAAGATACAACAGGTGTCAAAGCAAACCACATATAGCCTTTCTGTGCATTATGAGCTACACCAAACAATTATTACTCCCATTGCCTCACTGATAAACTATTCTGGTTCACAAAATATTTCATGTTGATTATGCACATTGCTGCATTGCATATATAGAACATTGTAATGGCTAATGACACAATGCAATAGCTTTCCTAACCCCAAGGCAATTAACATACTGAGCAAGCTAGATTTCCTGAGCATTTGTAAGATCGTATGAGATTACCTTGACCACTGCAGCAAAGTAGGATGTCCTCGTGAATGGCTGCCTCTTGATCACCATCCTGTGCATAACCATCGGCGGCTGCGGCGGTGGCACGACGGTCATGGCCGGTGGTGCGGCGCCCCCCTTGTAGTGGTGCTGCGCGACGGTTACGGCCGGCAGAGGCGACGCGGTCTCCCTGCAGAGCTGCTGCGCGATCTCCTTCAGTAGAACGACCTGCGCCTTCTCGACGCCCATGGAGATGATGGCCTGGCGCATGGTCTCCCGGTCCGCCTCCAGCGCCTGCAAGCGCGCGCTGAGCCGGCGCATCTCCTCATCCTCCGCCCACGGCGCGCCGCCGCAGCGGTCGCTCCTAGTCGGTGTGCCGCCGCAGTATGAGCCCTCGGGCACGGCCAGGGGGGCGCCGTGGCCGTGGATGGCATCGACGGTGTAGACCCGGTCGCTGGCGCTGCAATCGTCGTCCGGGAAGAACTCGCCGTCGCAGAAGTCGAGGCTGTCGGAGTCGGAGAAGGCGCGCGCGTGGCGGGGGAAGGCGGCGCCTGGCGCGACGCGGATGATGGGCGTGGTGGTGGTGGTGGTGGCCGTCGGACGCTCGAGCAGGTGGACGCGATGGGCCAGGCGGGTGAGGTGGTCGCGCGGGGTCTGCACGTCGAGCGCGTCCGCCTCGGACGCGGTCGGCGGGTGGTCAATGCAGCACCGCAGCGCCGGGTAGTATCCGCCGGCCGCCGCTGCGGCCCGCGGAGACGTGGAAGGGTGGAGCGGCGAGGAGCAGACGTGCGGGGAGGAAGCGTTCGACGCGGCGGCGGCGCCGAGGCGAGACTGGAGCGCGCGCAGCGCGGCGTCGCGCTTGGCGAGGACCTCCTCGAGCGCGAAGAGCTCGGCGGCGTCGTGGGACATCTTCTCCTCGGCGTAGCGCCGGAACTGGCGCGCCTCCATCATGGCCTCGGCCTTCTCCCGCTGCAGGCGCAGGATCATGGTCATGGCCTCACTGGCGGCGCCCGCGGCCGCGCCGCGCTCAGCGTCGAGCTCGGCCTGCAGCTCCCCCAGCGCCGCGTGCTGCCACCCCAGCGCCTCCCGCAGCGCCGCCGCCTCGTCGCCGATCTCCACCCGCACCACCGCGGGGGGCGCCTCCGGCGGCGACTTCCTCTTCAGCGGCGGCCTCGCTGGGCCAACCGCAGCAGCGAACGACGACAACAACGGCGACGAGGTGGACGCGGCGGTAGGGTGGCCGCAGAGGGGGCAGAGAGGGGGAGGATCGTCGCCGGCGTTGGCCATGGTGGCGGTGGCACGTGCGCATTCGCAGCACAGGGAGGAGGCGCACGTGCACGCGCCGGGGAGGTAGAAATGGGGAGGGGGGAGGGGAAGCGGGGGGTTATTTTTTGGAGGGCAAAATTCATCATATACCCTCCTCATAGTTCAGAATCTAGAATATATCCTCCTACACATCCAAATTCATAATATACCCTCCTCCAATCTATTTACTTTACAAAACACCCTCTTTATACCCTCCAATGTATAGGAGCGTGCGGGAAGGGGTGGCAGGAACCAGCGATACGCCCTGGCCGGGGAGGTCGACGGAGCCAGTGAGGAGTGCGGCGCCGGGGTCAGCCGGAGGCGCCAGGGGGAAGAGAAGGGGAAGGGAGGCGCCAGGGGGAAGAGGAGGGGAAGGGGTAGATGATCTCACCAGTGACCAGTCACCTACCGCCGCTTGAATCCGCCACGCCGCCGCCGCCGCCTTGAATCCGCCGCGCCGCCTCGCCTGGAAGCCGCGGCGCCGTCGCCTCCAAGTCCACGCGCCGCCTCGCCTCGATGCCGCCGCACTGCCGCGCCGCCGGAGCCGCTTCGCCGCCTCGAACCGCCGGGTAAATCCGCCGCGCCGCCTCGCCTGGAAGCCGCGGCGCCGTCGCCTCCAAGCCCACGCGCCGCCTCGCCTCGATGCCGCCGCGCCGCCGCGACGCCTCGGCCCAGAGCCACCGCGCCACCGCCTCAGTTGGTGCCATCACCACCAGCAGGCGGCGTCCCGGGGCGGAGCCAACCCGCCTGCGCCGCGACGAGCACGAGGTTCAAGGGAATATGATGGTGGGGTAAAATGGGTGGGGGTAAAATGGGTACATTGGTGCCAAAATACAGTATAATACATTGGAGGGTATAAAAAGGGTGTTTTGTAAAGTAAATAGATTGGAGGAGGGTATATTATGAATTTGGATGCGCGGGTGAGGAAGCGGAAGGCGGCGTCGCGGTCGAGGACGGCGTCGAGGGCCGGCACGCGGCGAGCGGCCTCTGGCTCGATGGGCGCGGCGCGCAGGCTGTTGAGCTTCTTCAGGAGCTTCTCGCGCCGCTTGCAGGGAAGCAGTGGCAGGAGCGAGGCCGCCGCGGCCGTGGCAGACGAGGCGGGAGAGATCGCCGGCACCGGCGCTGGCGCGGGAGTTGGGGCGGGCAGAGGAGCGCGCTCGTGGCACAGAAGAGGGAGAAAATGGTAAAATGAAATTAAAATATGCATTAAAGGGAGGGAATGGCAAAACAAATGACAAAATACTCAAGTTTGTGGCATAATAACAAAGTCACTTAAGTATGTGGCAAATGAGAGAATGGCACTTAAGTTTGTGGCATGAGAGCAATTTTCCCGTCGTTTATAGAAGTATGGATTTTGGGTTTTCTTTGAGTTGAATTTATTCAGGGAATCAGGGGAGCTGGAATTTTGGGATGAAATGATTCTAAGTTCCCACAAGCTTGATTCTTATTTTTCATACTGTTTCTTAATCTTTGGCCATGTGATCAATCAAGTGACACCGAGATTTGCTGTACTCTTTAAAATATACCAAAATGCACTTTCATTGTATCTACTTAAAATCCGTTAACTTTTATGCTAGCTTCTTTTCTAAATAGATGCTATTTAGAAGCATGTGCAATCAAGCTTTTAAACTTTTGGTCACCGATATATACGGTAATGTTTAGACCTTTTGAATGGAATATTTTCCCTATCGGTTGATCTCGAATGTTATTTTCTGACTCAATGGTGCTATTATAACACGACAGTTAATGATGCGTAGAAATCACATGGCAGTTAGCTGAAGATTAATTTGTCATGACCATCCATCAGCTCTCGAGCTATGGCTCTGTTCTTTTCAGCTTTTAAAAGCTGCTTTTCGGCTTTTCTACAGTAACTAACTTTTAAACGGGGTATTTTTTTCAAGATAGGATCTACTGGTTAATTATAGTACATGCTTTACTGATTTCATTTATTTGGCAAAAACCGCATGTGAGTTTCTGTTACACTGTAATATCTCATAAAAACAGCCCAAAAGTCACAAGGCGCAGCCAAAAAGAACAGGCCCTATATATAGCTCACAAGCTACTCTTTACCTTTTTCCCATCCACCCTGATGCACCGCATGGCTGCACCGAACATGCCGGTGGCGTCCAAGCTTTTTCCTGCCATCCGGCAACCACCGTGCTGCCTGCCACCCAACCCGGCCACCATGCAATGTAATTTCTAAATTCAGACAATATTTTCGACATTTAAATTCTACATTTTCGTTTGCCAAACAAGGTAGTCACGAATGAAAATGGCTAAAAAATGTAATGAACCACTCGAATATGTCAAAATCGATCTTATTACAACTTCAGAAGCCATGAAAACATGACAGCACAATTGTCATCACATTTGATGGCATCCATCCATTTGTTTCATACTGACACAGAATGTCCCAGACTAAAGTGCTTCAATTGCACATCATCACAATTATCGTTTGACAATGATTTGAAGCCTTGTTTCTAGATCCAATGAACTAGAACACGTGTAGTAGCCATGCATTAATAGTTCTACTGCAGAGGACTCCTTTCCATACAAAACATGCTATGTAACATCAAAAGGATCATTAAAATGGCTCAAAAGGATCATTAAAATGGCTCCGAAGGATGATGCCCCGCTCATTTCAGCTTCAGCTTCTGGATTTTGATTTATTTTTCACTATTCATAAATTTCGTCTTTTCTGAACTTTTGGTTTTTTAGCTTATTTGCCGGTTCTTTTTTCCCCGTATTTGTTTGCGTTGTCCGTGATGAGCTAGCATATTTTTCTATTTTTAATTTTTTTTAAATTAAATTACACCAAATAAGTCATCTTTAGCTACAATGAAATTTCAACCGCTACAGTGCACTTTCAGCCATAAGCCACAGCTCACTACATCACCCACAACTCCACAAGTAAAGGCAGAGTTTGCCTGGAGCTTAAAGGAATTAACCCACGTTGCACGAATCGGTTCTGCCATTAGTGCTCGCGGTTGATGGGGGTATGCATCCGCCCAACGATCCTATTCACAGCATCTTGAGTCATTACGAGGGTGTCATGCTGGAGGATGCTGTAAACGTTGAGACCCTGAATTAAGAAAGGTATATTCTTATGTATCAGGTCCTTGTTCCTGGGACTACAAAAGAGTCAGACAGGCAAAATAAAGTAGTAGTTAGTCACTTACAATTGAAGGAAGCACCTTCACATAATGGAGGTTTGGAGTAGTGAGCTTTAGCTTTTTATCGATGTCACCTCCATCAACCAACAACACCTTCTTTTTGTCCTCCATCTGGCTTATATAGTTCACAATGTTCTTTGTCTTGTGACTAGGAACTTCCAGGTCCTCGAAGACCAAAAGCTATGGAATAAAGCATGGAATTTTTAATTCCCAAAACAGTAAGAACTCAAAGATGTAAATTTTGTTGGGCAGATTGAAGCAGTGAAAAATGAACTGCTAAGGTGCAAATTTAAATTCTTATGCATCTAGCCATTATTTTCATGAACGAGAAATACTTGTGTTGCCCAGCATTACTTATTACAAATTGAGGAACACAATCATGGCATCCAAAATGTCATGTTTTAAAAACAGACACATTTGAGTTCTGAAAAAAAGATTTGGAGCTTAGGCAAATTGGCTTACAAACATTCCAGAAAAGAAAATACCATCCACTGCACTGTCTCAAAATGCAGGATAATTTTCTGGGCAATAGATTGACAGTGCATCATCAATAGTGAACTCTTATTTTCTAGAATAAAATGGGGTAGAGACACAACTATAATAAAGCGAAATGATTGCCAAAAGAAGTGCTCCCGTGCCAGCGCCACATTGAGCATGTGGTGACAAGCTCTGCCAAAGATGTGCCCTCCGTCGCTGTGTCGATAGCGTCTCCACAGCACCCCTATCCTCTACCATGTGTGCCTGAGCCATCCCATCAGCCGCAAAGCTCATAAGCACCATGCCCGTGTCCCTGCTCGGGAGCATCACCGATGCGAATCTGCGCGCTATGCCTATTTAATCCTTATTAGAGCTCACCATTCCCTTCGCCATCACTCGTCGTCTCCATTTCACCACTTGCATAAGCTTTTCTTCCTCGAAGTCACCTGAAACGAGGTCATCTTCCTCAACTCTGGTGTGCATCGCTGCCGCACTTTGCCATGTTCATCTTCTGTTCTAGTGAGCTCTGAGGCCTCTCTTCTGCATCATCTTGAGCCTTTTGATCCCTTTCAACTGGCCCCACACTTAATTTGGATTTGGTGCAGTGAACCATCGGGAATCTATCTTTGTCCTCAACACAGGTCATCTTAGTCGCCGCCACAATTCGTGAGCTATAATGAGCCTTCAACCTTAGCATGATCCTTTTCACCATCTCATCACCTCCCTGAACCTATCTCCGTACTCCTTGTTAGCTAACTCTGGCCATGGTGTGCTATCACAATTGACCTCATCACGTCGCCACTATTCTTCAATTAGCCACCACCTCCGGCCTTCCCTGTTGCCGCCAACCTCACCTTCGTGATTTAGTGAGATACTGAAGCCTATGTGTTGCTCACTTTTCCTCCTCGTGGCTGCTCACACCGTTGCTATCGTGGCTGACCATGGCACCGCCACTCACTGTTGTTCTTCCTCCTGTTCAAGTGACCATAGGTTCCCATGACAACATCATCAGTGTCGCATTGACCCAGTGAAGCTAACATGCCTCACCTCCTGACTTAGTGTTCACCTCGTTCATGTTCGCCATCATTGTAAAGCCACTACCACCGCTTCGCTCCGCAGCTGACCCAACTCCGGTGATCTACTAAGAGCCTTGGCATCGCTACCAATCACTTCACCTTAGTCTCCTCCTTCCATCCCTGAGCTCGCCCATGCCCCTCTGCCAGTGAGCTCGGCCACCACCGCCACTGACCTCCCCTATCCCTCTCTTTGACCAGTGGGCCCCACACAGGGTGAGATTAGTTTAGCGCTAATTAAACTCATTTGAAACTAACAAGTCTATGACATGTGGGCCCGAGTGGATTAATCAAGTTAATTTTATGATTTAAACTAGTTTTAGAATCTAAGCCACTGACACTTGGAACCCATTTGTCAGTCATTTTAGAAATTAATAAAATCCTCACAAGTAGGCCCCGCCTATCAGTCTAATGATGCAATAGACCTAGGATTGCATTTAGAAAGAAAAATAAAAATTCATGCATAGTGTTTTGTTTATCTTTTTTAGTATTTGTCAAACCAAACCAAATTCAAATGTTTATAACTTTTGCATATGAACCCCAAATTGAATGATTTTTGTCTCTAAAATTTGGCTTTTACCGATTAGATATCGGTGTTCCAAAAAATTTTGTTGACAAGCCAAAGCAAGACCACGAGTTCACCAAGCAAGGCAAGCACCTCCTTTGACCATATTGATCGTATATTTCACTATTATGTATGTTGTGTTCTAAACTATTATGCATGCACATATTTTCGGTAAAAATAGCTATATTGGTAAGGTTAATAGTTATGCCAAATTGTTGCATTGATCCTATCTTGATAAATTGTTACCCTTGCTATTGTCATCTCATTATTAATATCCACTGTGGGTAAAATTTGGAATTTTTAAAATAAACAAAGTAGTTAATGCTTAGCCATGCTCACGATTCTTAGCTAAAAACAGAGGTCTTTAGCTCTCTCATCTTGTGAAGTAGAGTTTATGGCTGCTACTGCCGTAGCTTGTCAGGCTATCTGGTTGAGGAGTTTGTTTAGTGAGATAACAGACCGAAATCCTGAGCCAATGACCATTTTCGTCGACCACAAGTTGGCTATTGCACTCATGAAGAATCTTGTCTTCCACGGAAGAAGCAAACATATCGACACATGTTTTCACTTCATACAGGAATGTGTGGAGAAGGCAACAATTGTTGTCAAGCATGTCAATTCTGAGGAGCAACAAGCTGACATTTTAACAAAAGCATTCAATAGAATCGAATTCGGAGAGATGCATGAATTACTTGGTGTGAAGAATCTGGAGAAAGCAAGTCAAGATTAAGGAGATGAATGTGAGCAAATAATCAGTGACTTGGTCAGTTGGTTAGATATTTAGGATAAGTCAGAGAATGCATGCCTGACTTGTAGGCTGCATGCAGGTAGTGCGTAAGAACCGGCAGGTAGTGCGGATCCAGGGGTATCAAGTTTGTTAATGCTTAGTAAGTTCAGTCTTGTAGTTCTGAAGTTTTCAGAGTCAAGTTAGTTAAGTTCAGAAGCTTTTCTTTGTACTGTTCCCAGTCTGACAAGAGAATAACAGAGCGACAAAAGTATTGCGCCCATATACTCTGTTCTATACTATGTGCATTGTTCTGTATTCGATATCTCATGTGCGTGCAACTTTAGAGTATTTCTGAATTTCGTTTAGGGCGTGATCTCTGAACCTAGTTCTGGAACCAACAGCGTCGTCGTCAGGAACGACGTCGTGCTGATGGTGCAGAGCGTCCTGAGGCGGTGCTTGACGCCCCCCCTGTCGCCGCCGGCAACGAGCTCATCCTCGACGTGGCCAAGTCACCGTACCTGAAGCACTCCTACAACGAGGTAGGGTTCTACGACCTGAAGGTGTGCCTGCACCTGGTGGAAGGACGCAAGAGCGCCGCCGCGCGTTCCAGCGGGAGGACAGTGCACAGCGAGACTTGGCGCTGGTGAACAAGATGTCCAGGATGCTGCACGGCGAGCGCGCATCCCTGCGTGGTGGTACCAGCTGGCGAACAAGGGGCTCGCGCACAACGCGGACGGCCAGTGGGTGCTGCCGGAGCGGGATCGCGACGACCTGCCGGTGCCGATGGCCGGTTACCACTGTCCTTGCTGGACTGAGACTTTAAGTGTGAGATGCATAGTCGATTTCGATTTGTGTGGTGCATGTGTCTGCACGTAATGAGTGTAACAATTTGCTTGGCGTCCTTTGATCTAGCCGTAACTTGTAAGCTTGTTAAGAATTGCAGTTTGTATGTTTCCTGGGATAAAATCACAAGCTTTTGCTGGTGACAGTTTTCTGTCTTTGCAATGTTGGTTTCAGTAGCTTCAGAGCATATAGCTATCTATTAATCATGCAAACCGGATTACAACTTTGTCAGAAAGGCCAAAATGGGACTCCTAGCCAACTCCCATGGCATACAGACAAAACCATCAGTTCCTACGGAGGTTTTATCGCATATTTAACCAGCAAGAAATCACTCTACTGTACCAGATAAACATGGTTACTTTCCCTTCGAAACAAAACACAAGAGATGAATTTTTTTTCTCCCTGAATGGCATGAGGAATACAACTTTTGTGTTTTCATTCCTCGCCCAGAACTGCATTTCCAGGTCATACATATCTATCCACCAGTGTCTCATGCTACATCAATGATTTGACCAGAAGCCTGATCTGAAATAGCAGGCTACACCTAGCCTTAAACAAAATAATCTCATCAGAAGTCCTACCCAAATTTTCCTACAACCAATTCGTCAGAGGAACAAAAAAGATGAACAATACAGTGGGTTAGTTCCCTATTACAAGTTACATTTTCCCCAGGATCGTCACTGCAAGAACATAATTAGCAGGTAATACATGTTCTTCTTAAACAGCTTCAAATTAATATCCATTCATGATATCTGCATCATCCACATAAAAGAATTAGGTAGCCTGGTATACTGCAGATGCAAACAAAAGCCTATACTTATTTGCAAAATGTTGCTCTCAATTAGCAGATTGATGTTCGTATGGCAGTGAATTATCCTATCATATCATATTTGAATAATGGCAATAATTATAAAAAGTACAGATAATTAAAGACTTCAAATGACATAAGATGTTTTTTTTCCAAAAGAAACATCAATAAGTGTACTGCAAGCAAGTATTTTCAGAGATACAATATTACATTACAATTAATCATCCAGTGTTATGGTCTAAGCGCTAAGTAGCACGAAGTTAATTTAAACAGGCAAACAGCCTGCAGCTACAATATGATGCAAGTTAGACCAAACCAGATCATGCCATATAATAAGGCATGTTAACGGGCCCATCATGACTGATAATACCAGTAGAGACAATAATCAAGGGAACATCTAAGTTACCATTTTATCAAGCGAGAATGAAGAAAGAAAATTGGCCTAGGTTCAAAATTGACTGTCCACATAGAAAACTTCAGAACAACTGTGTATACACATATTCCAGAGATGCAGATAAAAATCAAATGAGAGTAATGTTTGGGGTGTCAAGCAAACGGCAGAAGGTCTTATTCTCTTCATTGACTAGGGTTAAACCGTTAAACTTGTTGTGAACTTGCACAAGGGGATAATCATCCGTCGGAGAGAGGTCGGACGGCGACAACTTGAAGTAGAACGGTGCTAGGCAAAGAGGGCACCAATTGATGGAGGAATAGATCTACGATAGTTGATTAATGGAACGACTATAGCTGGACTTTAGAGATTAGAGACTTATTTATTCATCTTTGCTTGATTTATAATGGATACATGCTATCCCTTTTATAGAGACAAATCAACTTAGACTCCTAAGAAATACTCTATAAAGAAACTTATCTCTAACAATTCAATCTAATAATAACTTGTCTAACTATAGATAATATCAAACACCTAATAGATAGATTCCTAAATAACAAACCATGCTTAATACGCGCGACGCTACAGTACCGTGCTATCGTATGCGCGCTACAATACTTTCCTAGGCATTAGGTCATAACATTATATCCCTCGCGACGAGGCAGCTCATCCTCGAGCTGAGGTGGTTACGGTTGAAGACATTCTGCTCTTCGCTGTTGACCTTCAAATTCTCCAAGAGGAATGGTGCGGCACCGGAAGCCATGGTGAGTGACTCTAATATCAATTGTTGTGAACTAGCACAACAAGAGGGTAATCATCCGTCGGAGAGAGATCGGACTGTGACGACTTGAAGTAGAACGGTGCTAGGTGAAGAGGGCACTGATTGAGGAATAGATCTAGAATAACTGGTCAAAGAAATGACCACAGCTGGACTCTAGGGATTAGGGACTTGTTTATTCATCTTTCATAATGGATACATGCTATCCTTTTTATAGGGACGACTCGACTTGGCTCCTAAGAAATAATATATAACGAAACTTATCTCTAAAAATTCAATCTAATAATAACTTATCTAACTAATAGATAATATCAAACACTTAATAGATAGATTCCTAAATAACAAATCATGCCTAATACGCGCGGCGCTACAGTACCACACTACAGTATGCGAGCTACAGTATTTTCATGGGCATTAGGCCATAAAAAACTATTCATCAGTTAAGATCCAAAAATAAATAAATAAAACTTCTTAAATTGACTTAAAACTCAAGCTAACAATGCAGCACTATCTGAATCATTTTCAGCTTCATGTTTCCACCAAAAGGCATAAAGAACCCAATAGTAAGACAAGATACCATTGTCATGTATCCATGAATCATGATCCGTCACTAGAACTTAGGAAAGTACTGGGGTAAAAAATTGAGTCCAACAGCAAATAAAAAACTAAAAGTTCAAGAAGCACATACCACTAATCATCAGAGGGTTTTGATAACAGAAACCTTCTGAGCCTCCTTTTAACAGCTTATGA
Source organism: Dendrocalamus latiflorus (assembly GCA_017311315.1). NCBI lineage: Eukaryota > Viridiplantae > Streptophyta > Magnoliopsida > Poales > Poaceae > Dendrocalamus > Dendrocalamus latiflorus. The sequence continues at coordinate 16,490,892 of CM029649.1, read as the reverse complement.
CATGGATTCACAATACAACTAAGAAGGAAAATGTAGCTAACTAAGACCATTCCCTATCTCATCGGTTTTGGAACCCTTGTGCTGCCATAGATAAGCCAAGTTAACAAACAAACAAATTGCTTTACGAGGGAAATTCTTATACCAGCAAGGAAATGATGACTGTATGCTACCTTACTTTTCTTGTGCTTATGCACATCAGCTGAATCCTCCATTCCCTCATTCTTCCTCTTCTGAACAAATTGTGGACATTGTGCAACATAAGGAATAGTTTGAACTGATGAGTAAGACTTGGAGCTATTGAAGTTTTGAACATACAGAAAAAGGACCAACCTTCTCATGATGCTTCTTTGAATGGTCGCCACCAGAATCATGATGGCCACTTTTATCCTTTTTCTTGTCCTTGTCCTTGTCTTTGTCTTTACTCCGATCTTTATGTCGATGTTTGTGCTTCTTATGCTCCTTGTCTTTATCTCTGTCTTTGTCTTTGTGCTTTTTATGCTTCTTCTCTTTGTCCTTGGACTCACTTTTCGGTTTACCCGAAATAGTCGGCATACCTTTTTCAGCCTGTTAATTGGTTCAATGTTGTAAAGAGTACGATGAGAATACAGTAATGCTGTAAAGGAAGTGGGATGATAGAAAGGATCTTACAGAGGGTAAATCTACTGGAGCAGTTTCTCGAAGCTGAAACGCTTGCCCCAGTGTTTCCATATCAAAGGGCTGAATATAAGCAGGCTTGTCCCTCAAGTATGCATTCTGAAGAAGTTGATCTAGCTCCATTCCTTCTCCTTTACGAATTTCAGTGTCTCCCACAACATTGTGAAGATAATGTGTATCTGAGATTGCCAGTGGCAACGGCCTCTTGCAAAAGAAATCATGGTGCGGCAGCAGTTTGTAGTGGGTTATTAAATCCGCAGCACCAGTGAGCTCCCTAGGCCCTGAAATACAAAAATCATATAATGGACCACCATCATTGCAAACAACCAGGGTTTGGAGGAGGATGCACAGCAAGAACCATGTCGCAAAAATTCAATCAAGCTTACTATCAACACTTATTGCACTGGTAGGGTCCAAAAATCAGCTTATTGTGAAGCACAACAGAAACTACTTATTGTCCAATGAGCTTATTGTAGACGGACAATGAGCTTATTGTAGACCACAAAGATGTCAAAACAAGGAAAATATGGCCATTGCTAGGATGATGTTTCTGTCCCCGACTACGAAGGCTGTAGTCGTGATGGGGATAGGGGCGAGGGTTTTCCCCCCTGCGCCCAATGTTGGAGAAGAGAGGTAGAAATCAGGTTCTTATTGCTTACCCCAATACAGGTCCCGTACAAGGGATTATATAGCCCTTTTCCAACTAACTCCAACAGATGGAAACTCTTTAAACTTTAGAGATAACAAATATCTTTCCTAACTAACTCGATCCTATCTTTCCTAACCTAACTCAATCCTGATTACCTTGGCCGGCGCAGCCATCTCCTGCCGCACGGTCAATCCCAGACCTGACACGGCGGTAGTAATGTTTTCCCCACATAACATCTCTCCCCCCCTCGATGAGCAGCTCGTCCGCGAGCTGGAATGAAGGATATCGCTCTCTGAAGGCGTCAATATCTTCCCAAGTAGCTGACGCCGGTGGCTCGCCCTTCCATTGGATGAGGACTTGGCGGACATCGCGCGCAAGACGCGTGCGAACCGCCGAATCCGGCTCGGGAACTGCAGCGCCATGGTGCATAGCCGGAAGAGGTGGTGGTGCAACTGGCGGTGTACCGATGAATTTCTTGAGAAGACTCACATGGAAGACATTGTGCAGCCGCGCCCTAGGAGGAAGTGTCAGCCGGACCGCGACGTCGTTGATGATTGCCTCCACGCGGTATGGCCCGTAGAACCGTGGTCGTAGCTTGCCGGCCGTAGTGGGCTGGAGATGTGCCGGCACACGGTGACGGACGCGCAGCCACACCCAATCCCCTACGGCGTACTGGACCGCGCGATGGTGTTTGTCGTAGTGGAGCTTGGAAATCGCCTGCGCCTGCTCCAGGCGGTATCGAACGTCTGCCAGCAGCTCGTCACGCTCTGCCATGTTCTGGGCCACCGCCGCGACGCGTGTCTCCCCTGGTTCATATGAGCGGATGGACGGCGGATCCCGGCCATAGACGATCTTGAAAGGCGTGTCACGGAGGGAGGACTGGAAGGCCGTATTGTAGACGTACTCGGCCCATGGCAACCAGCGAAGCCATTGTCGCGGCCGATCTCCAGTAAAGCACCTGAGGTACATGACAATTACCTTGTTTGCTGCCTCTGCCTGGCCGTCCGACTGGGGATGAAAAGCGGAGGTCATGTGCAGTTTGGCTCCACACAGCCGCATCAGTTCGCGCCAGAACGTAGAAGTGAAAACCGGGTCTCGGTCGGACACCAGAGACTGAGGAATGCCGTGAAGACGCACAATGTCCCCGAAGAATGCCGTGGCCACCGTCTCCGCCGTGTACGGGTGTGCGAGCGGAATGAAGTGGCAATATTTGCTGAAACGGTCTACCACTGTCAGGATCATCGATTTGCCGCCCACGCGCGGTAGTGCTTCGATGAAGTCAAGGCTAATATCTGCCCATACCGCCGTCGGAATTTGTAATGGCAGAAGGAGTCCTGCGGGCCGGAGGTGCTCTGTTTTGTTTTGTTGGCACGTGGAGCAGCTGCGGATGAACTCCTGGACCACTGAACGGAAGTGAGGCGTGTGGAAGTCGCGGCGGAGCCGGTGGAGCGTGCGCTGGACGCCCTCGTGGCCATCGTCATGGACAGCGGACACCAACTCGTGCAGGAGTGGAGACGTCGGCGCGATGTAGATCTTGGAGTCGAAGGCGACCAAGCCGTCGATGACAGACCATGGCGCTGACCTGTCGTCGGCAGCTATTTCATCTCGGAGGCTCACCAGAGCGGGATCCGTGGTCTGTGCTTGTCGGAGACGGTCGATGAAGTCGAACCGAGGTGCTGAGAGTGCCAGGACGGAGCCCACCTCTGTGTCGCGGCGGGACAGAGCGTCGGCCACGATGTTGGAGCTGCCCGGTTTATATTCCACGGCAAAGTCAAATCCCAAGAGCTTGCCCACCCAATGATGCTGAGGAATGGTAGCGAGACGCTGGTCCAGCAGGTATTTGAGACTGAAATGATCTGTCTGTACCAGAAAACGGCCCCCCAGAGGTAAGGTCGCCAGTGTCGAATGGCCTGTACCAGGCCAATCAACTCGCGCTCATAGGCAGCCAGGGAGCGATGTCGCGGAGCCACCGGCCGACTGAAGAAGGCGATTGGGTGCCGGTCTTGAATCAAAACGGCGCCGAAGCCGTGGCCCGAAGCGTCGCACTCGACCACGAACTGCTGAGTGAAATCCGGCAATGCCAGCACCGGCGCCGTTGTCATCGCCTTCTGCAAAGCTTTGAATGCTGCGGCCGCCTCCCCCGACCACTGAAATCCGTCCTTGCGGAGCAAAGCCGTGAGAGGAGCTGCGATTGTGCCGTAGTCCCTCACGAACTTGCGGTAGTAGCCTGCGAGACCGAGGAATCCTCGAACCGCACGCGCCGACCGAGGTAGTGGCCAGTCGAGGACGGCCTGCACCTTAGCCGGATCCATGGCCACGCCGCTTGCTGATATGATGTGGCCGAGGTAGGAGATGGAATCCACTCCGAAGGCGCACTTAGACCGCTTGATGAAGAGCTTGTGCTGCTGGAGGGTGGTGAGAACCGCGCGCACATGGCGAAGGTGATCGGCCCACGAGTTGCTGAAAATCAGTATATCATCAAAGAAAACGAGAACGAACCGGCGGAGGAAAGGCCGCAACACATCGTTCATGAGCGCCTGGAACGTAGCCGGTGCGTTGCATAGCCCGAAAGGCATGACGAGAAACTCATAGAGACCCTCGTGCGTGCGGAAAGCCGTTTTGGCCACGTCCTCCGGATTCATGCGGACTTGGTGGTAGCCGGAACGGAGGTCGAGCTTGGTGAAGAACTTGGCGCCGTGCAGCTCGTCGAGGAGTTCATCTACCACTAGATTTGGAAAAGCGTCCTTGACCGTGATGGCGTTGAGAGCTCTGTAGTCGACGCAGAATCGCCACGAGCCGTCTGCCTTTTTGACCAACAGAACTGGCGAAGAGAAAGCGGAAGAGCTGCGCCGAATGAGACCTTGATCCAGCATGACAGAGCACTGACGTTCCAATTCATCCTTGTGCGTGACTAGGTAGCGATAAGGACGGACGGCCACCGGCGCCGAGCCTGGCAGAAGTGTAATGTTGTGGTCGCGGGACCTCGGTGGCGGCAGTCCCTAAGGTTCAGCGAAGAGCGGAGCAAAATCGACGAGGAGTGCCGCCAAGAGGTCAGGTCCTGTGCAGGAGCGAAGACCGGGACTCGCCGAGCCCGCCATCCCGCGCCAATTGACGCGATGATCGTTGCGCCAGAATGACATGGTGAGAGCCCCGAAATCCCAAAGGATCGGTCCCAGGGACGCCAGCCACTGAGTTCCCAGCACCACATCGTAGCCGGCCAGCGGAAGCGCAAAGAAATCCTCCTGGAATGCCTCCCCATCGATGGCGAAGGTCGCCCGCCGGAACACGCCCAGGCAGGGTACGCGCTCGCCGTTGGCCACCGTCACGGACATGTCGTCACGGCGGTGTAAAGAGAGATCAGTGGCTTTCGCCGCCTCCTCGGAGATGAAATTATGCGTGGAGCCAGAGTCTAGGAGGGCGTGGAGGGTGGCGCCGCCCACCTGGACGCGCACCTGCATCGTCTCGCTGGTGCGGATACCGGCGATCGCATGGAGAGATCTGAGGGTCTGCGGCGAATCGGTCGGCTTCCTCCGACTCGACAATGTCATCCAAGTCGCTCAACTCTAGCAAGAAGAGGTGCTGGCACACCCTGTTGTGGCCCCGCCCAAACTTCTCATTGCAGTTGTAGCACAACCCGAGCCGACGGCGCTCCTCCATCTCTGCTGCCGACAGGCGCTTCACTTGGCGGCCCTCCACGGAAATCGTGGCTGGTGCGGTTGGCGTGGCCGCTAGGGGCTGCACGACCGGCTGCCGTTGTGCGGGTGAAGGCAGCAGTCCTTTGGCCCACGAACGAGCCGGCAGCGCCGCCATCTGGTCGCGGAGCTCCAACTTACGCGCGAGGCTCATGGCGACCGCTAGCGTTTGGGGATTGTGGATCTCAACATCCAGACTGAGCGGCGGTTGCAGGCCAGCGGTGAAGAGTTGGACCTTCTGATCCTCCGTGAGGTAACCCGCCCGAGGAAGGAGGCTCTGGAATCTGTCCTGGAAATCGGTCACCGAGCTCGTCCGTTTACACGCCACAAGTTCCCCCAATGGATTGGAACGCAGGGGAGGTCCGAACCGCAGATGGAGGAGCTCGGTGAAGCGGCGCCATGGCAGTGTGCCTTCATCCCGCTGCACCTGGATGTACCACATCTGGGCGATGTCCATCAGATTGTATGAAGCCATCCACACCTTCTCCTCCTCGGCAATGCGCTGTTGATGGAAGTATGACTCACACCGACTGATAAAGGGAAGCGGATCGCCCTTGCCATCATACTTGGGAAAATCCAGCTTCTGGAAACGCGGCGGCCGGTCCGAGTGGTGCTCGCCCGAGTTGTTGCGGCTTGTGGAGGCTGTATCCGACGATTGACCCGGCCGCTGCAGTTCCAGGCGTTGAATCGCCTGGGAGTTGTTGGTGACGACCGACTGGAGAGTCTGCACCTCCTTGGTCAGGGCAAGGATCATGGATTTGAGGTCATCCTCAGCTGTGCCCGACATGGTAGAGGCGGCGGGGAAGGCTGGTGGCGGGACGGAAACAATGGAGGGCGATGGCGGAGAGGAGGCTGGTGGCGGAACGGAAACAATGGAGGGCGATGGCGGAGGCCTGGATCGTGATACCAAGATGTCACGAGTGGGCGGCGCGGGACCCCGACTACGAAGGCTGTAGTCGTGATGGGGATAGGGGCGAGGGTTTTCCCCCCTGCGCCCAATGTTGGAGAAGAGAGGTAGAAATCAGGTTCTTATTGCTTACCCCAATACAGGTCCCGTACAAGGGATTATATAGCCCTTTTCCAACTAACTCCAACAGATGGAAACTCTTTAAACTTTAGAGATAACAAATATCTTTCCTAACTAACTCAATCCTATCTTTCCTAACCTAACTCAATCCTGATTACCTTGGCCGGCGCAGCCATCTCCTGCCGCACGGTCAATCCCAGACCTGACACGGCGGGAGTAATGTTTTCCCCACATAACATTTCATAGTGCTTTAGGCACTTGGAGCTCAGGGCATCAACAAAAGGGAATTTATATCAGAAAACTAACTCATACAATTATGGCAAGAGCACAGATTGACGAAGGAAATCAACTAAAACCAGATGTCCCCATGGATTTTTTTTTTTTGCTGACATTCTTTTAATTTTTCAAATATCTGGGGTAAAGAAAACATCCATAATAAAAATTTGAGAGGCAAATTTCCCTACTGGATGCGAATATGCTTGCCCATATTCCTATTTTTCTGCATCTTACAAAACCCTACCTTTGCCGAACTTCTTGCCATCAGAATCCATCTGATTGAAGCTTGATCTACGCACAATGCATCTTCACCTGAAATTCGATTAGACAAAAATTTGCTACTAATGTAAGAAAATAAAGTCAATTGGCTTCACAATGAACTAACACCATGATTAAATTGATCCCAGTTCCCAAAAGCAGAATATATACTGAAAATAAATAGGTTCCATTTCCCAAAAGCAGACCATCTATTGAAAAATACAAATATCCAAGTTCCCAAAAGAAGACCATCTACTATGCATCTACATATTCAACCAAGTAGACATGTACAAAAATATTCTCATCTTATGGAACATTGGAACATATACCTTAGTTTTATCAAACTTCTTACTGGCAAAGAATCACAACTGGGCAACTTAAGTGGCGTTATGGCAATAGATCTCCTTCTGATTTTTACAATACTAAAACTAAAGGTCGCGCCCTTGCATTGCTTCCACACAGGATCAAGGTAAGGATGTTTTGGGTATCATGTACGGAGCACAAGTGAAGGATTCTTGCTAGAGTTGGCAGATGATTCTTTGTTGTACGTGCATGAAGCAGTAACAGGCCCAAGATTGACATAGTAAAATTTGGGAAAAAGAAGAAACCAAAGCGTGCGCCCAAAACAACTCTAGGTTAGCAGGCAGAACCATTTTGTGATCTAATTTCTAGCTAATCCAAGCTGCAAACTGCATGTGACCTAAAGTTTTACACACAAGCGCTGAAATCGGCATCAAGTCTAGTAGACACTACAGTAGAAAGTAGAAACTAAAAGACTAGAATGCTTCATGACCAAATAGCAGCTTGGTCCTTGCTACCAGAATATGGCAGCAATTTCCTTTTTTTTCATTTTGAAATTGGAGGGTTCAGTATGACATGTGTAAACATGTCATCTGGATTTTTAAAGACGCACAGCAAAAATTCTAAGTAGCCAAATTTTCGCTACTGGTTTCTGTTGGCACCATGTAATGATCATCCAAATTGTGAGACTGAACACACACTAGAAAGCTGCCTGTTACGTTATCAACCTCAAGTACCATTCCCAATGCTAAAATGTAAAAAATTGCAAGTATCATTCTCCCTCTGTCCCAAAATGTAAGTTGTTTGTGACTTTTAAAAGTCTCCAATGCAAGATTTGACTGTGGTTTTTGTATCATAATATACTAGCAAAATTAATAAAAATTATATATTGCGAAAGTAGTTTGCAAGAAAAATCCAATGATATTATTTTCATGTAATCAATTTATATATTTAACATATATTAATGGTCAAAATTTGACCTACATTCTGGGATTGAGGGCGTAATTGGGGAAGGCAAGACTACATAGACCAGACCAAGCTGCCACAAGACCACATCCTATAACGGTTCCTACAAGATAACTAGACACAGGGACGGACCTAACGTGGGGCATGGGGGTTCAGTTGAAGCCTCCAAAAATTTGGAAAATAAACTGCCATTAGAACTCCACCACGCAACAAACTACATGGATTGGAGGAGTATCCATCCCAGAAAGGAAGATTTGGATGAGATTGCTGACAGCAAAGAAAAGATCCCCAACGAGGATGTTGACGGGGGATCTCCGGCTGGAGCCGGGCTGCCGGTGAAGGGGGAGGGGTGGCCAGATCTGGCGAACCGTGGAAACGAAGGAAGGGGGGAGGAGAAGAGCTCACCGCGCCGGCCGCCGGAGGAGGAGACCAGATCTGGCGAAGAGAGGCGGGGTCGATCCTCGTGGTCTCGTCTGTGCCGTACGGAGCGCAGCCTGCTAGCGACGTCGAAGCCGAGACGGGCGTGAGGTGGTGAATCCGGGCCGGACTGGGATCCGGTGCTGTTTTAACTGCAACTTTAGCAGTAACAGCATCTAGAGCCCTTGAAAAGCGATCCAACGTCTGAGAATAAGGCAAGCGCGCCTTCATCTTCTTCCCCAATCCCCGTCAGCTCTGCTCAAGTCCCCCCATCCCGTTGATGGACCTACGGGGGGTTCAACGTGGGCTCGCCTCCTACCTCTCGACCTACTAGTCTCAGTAGTTGGCTACTCTTGTCTGCTATTCTCCTTTCGCCAATTATCGTGGCTCAAAACCATGCAAAAATTTTTACGACGTCCTTTGCTTCGCGAAGCCCCCGGCTGCTGGACCATGTCTGCGTTATCCATTGCTAGCTAGCTTATCCAAGGAACGTGTCTATATTTTATTTTTCATATTTTTATCATTATGTTTTGATGTTTTCATATTGCTTTTTATTTTATATTATCAGGATTTCGTGGGGACTTAACTTTCCTCCTCTCAAAGTAAACTATGTCCAAAATCTGGACATTTTGACAAAACGTTTCCTACTAATTATATGTTTTCATATTTTTTTTGTTCCACACATTTAATAACTTTTATTATTTGTAATTACTGAAAAATACCTTACTCTGCTTGCCCATTTTATTTTTTTCATACAGAAATTAAGAAGAAACCATGGCAAGTAAAATCATTACTATTTATGTAGGTATGTCTATACAACATTTGACTATTTTTTAAGATAAAATTAGTCAGATTTTAGAATCGTTGAATGGATATCCAACGCTTCAGACTCACCCCAAATCCTATAAAATGCCCTAACCCAAACTCTCCCTCTCCCCCACCTTGCCCCCCGCCCGACCCCGCCACCTCGCTGGCGTCGGTCCGACGCCGGCGAGCCCCGCCATGTACCGCCTCCCCCGCCCCGTCCTCCCCTCCCCTCGAATCTTCATTCCCCACCGCTATCCTCTTCTTCGTCGCCCACTGGCCTCCACCGCCCCCCTCTATTCTTCCCCGTCTTTGATGACTACCACCGCCGGATCTGTCGCCACCATCCACCACCTCCTAATAGTCAGTCCGGTTCTTGCCCCTACCACTTCGCCGCCCCATCACCTCCTCCTCCCACCGCTAGTCTGCCGCCGCCCCAACCTCCCTCTAAGCTTGAAGGGGCTCGGGTGAAACCTAACCCTAACGATGAACCTTGAGCCCTAATTCCACGAGGTGGCGGCGTGCAAAGATGACAGCGTCACCAGAGAGGAGGAAGATGCCGACAAGGAAGACGACGCACAAATCTCTATGAAGATCGAAAGGTTAGGAATCCGTGTAATTTTTCCCAGAAAACAATCGAATGTTGTATAGAACTTCCGATTTATGTATGATTTGGATTCTGAAAGATGATTCAACCTATGTTTTGTACGTTTACCTCATATTAGCTTAGCTCTTTTTAAATTTTTGTCCTAGATCCGACACTGCGCGGCAAAGAGAGACAGCAAGGTGTGTGTCCAACTTCCGGCTAGCCTTCATGGCCAACCATCGGCCCCTCGATGGAACCACATGGAAGGCACCCGCGAGCCTCGACCGTTTCTTATCACCGGCAGTGCGAGTATTCGTGTATCAACAAGCCCGGCAAGTTTCATTACTGTTCCGGCCCACCGGCGACGGTAAAGTGATACACTAGTACTATCATGATTCGAAGCATATCTCCGTATGTGACTGGGGTGTGCAACCTATGGACCTGCAAGGAGCTTGGAGAGCTTAGTTCTGTTTGTTTTTCTCGTGCTTCAATGATTAGTGGGATTAGGACTTGTTTTTCATGGAACAAGTACAATGTCTCATGCATGTATTAGTTCACCGTTGCAACTCTGGAAGTCACAATCTCCGTACAGTTAAAACTTCCTTGTTTAAACCATAGGAAGACAACAAACTGTTTGCATAAATAGTATGTATCTACTTTTTTTTCAAATTCGATCATAGACATCTATTTAGCAAATTAATAACACACTGGCATCAAGGTCCTTAGGTCAATTCCTTGATGAAATCGAACCTTAGACAAACAAGCATAGCAATGATGATATGGATCTGAACATATTGTATAATTATTTCACACTATCATGATATTATCCTTAGTGAAGTAAATCAACTATGTGATCCCTGCCTAGCACTTAGTCTTGCTTATAATGACATCATGAGCATGGTAATTAAAGGACATGGCATGTGTGGCATTTCAATTGGGAGAATAATTATCCATGTAATTAAAAACCTAGATATGCTAGTATTTTCTTAAACTTGAATATAAGCATGACAATAGAATTTACCTAGATATGCTATAGGAGATGTGGATTTTGGTAGGTGTGATGAAGATCCCAACTATATTCTAACCATACCTACTAGATATGCTAGGTATCCGTATTCAAATGCATCGAATTCACCAATTACATAATCGAATGAAAGATCAATGGACATCTCCCTTTTCTTCTTCCTTCATTCCTTTCGGAGGGGTGTTGCTTTTAGCTGAGGAGGACGCCGAGTAGTCGCTACGGCGAATGTTGATGCTTAGCCATAGCTTGTAGCCTTTTCTCTTTTCTCACAGAGGAGTTCGTGTTGTGTGGCTAGTGGGCTTACGAACCCTACAGAGAACCTGAGTGTTCTACTGCAAGCAAGAACTCACCAGGAAATTTTGCATATTTAACCCTATACAAGGGTCAAATTCAAAAAATAAACTACAAGCAACCATGAGTGGGTGAGATTTCAGGTGGCGAGTTAGGGGGCGGAAGCAAGAGGAGGTGATGAGTCACCGAAGATAAGGAAAGAGGGTGACGGTGGGGATGTGGATGCGAGGTAGCGTAGGAAGTGGCAGGTGGCTCTAGTGTCGGTGGCCATGTCATGAGGCAGCGGTAGGGTGGGTGGAGACAAGAGGCAACTAGGTTTAGGCAACAGGGTGTGTGTGGTTTTATATAACAATGGGGCTCACATCATGTATCGTTTGGTTGGATTTCCAAAAGGTGACTTATTAGTGCAAAAAAATATGGGCTTTAGGGGCGGACCCACAGAGGGTCATGGATGTTCTGATGAACACTTAATTTTTTTGTAAATTACTAGGTACATAACAGGAGGTATATTAGGTGTATATATTATTAGTTAGGCTAAAAAATATATTTTTTAGATGCAAATGAATTCAGCACGCACTCCAACGTACCTCACTCGCAGCCCATGTAACACATTAGGCGCATTTTCCTACCCATATCCCTCCTCATATAGACCCAAAAAGGCAAAGATACAAATCAAACTCCAACCTTTGTTCTCTCTCATCCCATGGTTGTCTGTGTGGGGTGGCTTGGGCCTCCGAGTGGCGAGCAGGCAGAGGCGCAGGCTATAGAGGCAAGCAACGGCCGGTGGACGCGGACTAATGAGGCGAGCCATGGATGGTGGATGAGGCGCCACGACGCGACAGCAAGCATGCGTGAGGCGGTGCAGGGCACAAGGTGAGTGTGTGACATCGTGAGCGAGTAGAGAGGCGGCGTGGGCAAGCGGGCAGTGGTGTAGTGAACAGGGAGGTAAGGAATGGGCGGCGGGAAGAGAGCAGTTCAACGCCCCGGGAGGAAGCACGGTATTGGTAAGGTAGCAGCATCTCCAACTCACTGTCATCATACTCTCTCCAGATCTAGGTGTACCCCGCCACCACTTATTTGCTTTCTTGCTCCGCTCTGCTCAAATATGTAATCTATGCCTTGGGCAATGTGCAGCTAATTGAACCCTTGTTACATATGTTTATATGCTAATTTTTGCTATCTTTTGCCTTATGGAAGGAACATACAATTTCCTCTTAGACGAGGTTCGTGCTGATAGGAAAAGAGAAAAAAGGACACGATTAATAAGGTATACAATTGTCACTAATCTCTATAATTTTTATTTAATTCATACTATTATGCTTGTCTTATGTCGCCCATTCCTAATAAGAAATTATTAATTCTATATATTTTTATTATATCTATATCCGCTATTATTGTATGGGTGTTTTAGAGAAAATGGTGTGCTACGATATTAACATATCGATATAGACGTATATGAGAAATATAGCTTCGAAAATCTGAACAGTTATCAAAAAAGTCTGCATCCGCTGCTGCCACCACTGCTGAAGATGATGCCATCTAGCACTTTGTGTTGCCATCTCGTCGCCTACCTGTGTTCTTCGCCTTTGACACTAGCCACTTTGCGTTGCCCTTAACTCGGCTCCTTGCCATCTCGTGTTTGACCTCTATCACCAACTTTGCCACCTGACATCACTATTCACCACCTATGACAATCTGGTAGCTAGGGGAGCGTCTATCCCTCGTCAAATCGTCGCAGCCCTGGCGAAATCTACTAGACCAACGCGTTCCACTGTTCATACTTATGTAACTTGCATCAGTCGTCCTCGCATGCCATTCATCAGTCAAGCACTGCAGGTGGATCCAATAGCTGCTCTGGCACGCAAGATCTCTTCTTCTCCACAAGGCACACAACAGTACAACACAGTCGTAGCAAGTTGACCACGAGGTTCGGAGGGACGGACATGGCAGGACATCGCACGCGCCACCTACAGTCATACTCACGTCGTACGTACGTGCGACTCATCAAGTTCTTTTCTTTTCTTCCCCCCACGCCATTGCTCTGCAGCGCTCTCTCTCTCTCTCTCTCTCTCTCTCTCTTGCCGAGCTTTTCTTTCTCTCTCCTCGCCAGACACGGAAAGGACTGGGCCCCTCCCTTGTCTGTCCCCTACCCTCCAATCTACACACCTTTTCTGCCCTTGCCCACGAGCTCCGAGAACTCGCTCACACTGCAGTGGCACACGCGCTCCAAGAACTCGCTCCGAGGCAAAGCCAAGAAAAGCTTCTACAATGGCGGCGGCGGAGGGGGCGGCAGCGGCGGGGAGCGAGCCGGAGCTGGTGTCGATCCCCGCAACGCCGCGGGGGCTGTCGACGCCGGAGGGGCTGTCGACGCCGCCGGTGGCGGGGGGGAGGGGAGGGGCGTCGGCGGCGCTGAGCGGGGCGGGGACGCCGGTGCGGCGGGTGGTGGAGGGGCTGCGGGGCTACCTGGAGGAGGTGGGTCACCTGACGCGGCTCAACCCGCAGGACGCCTGGCTGCCCATCACCGAGAGCCGCAGCGGCAACGCCCGCTACGCCGCATTCCACTCCCTCAACGCCGGTCTCGGCTTCCAGGCGCTCCTCCTCCCCCTCGCATTCCCCGGCCTCGGATGGTAATTACTGTTCAATCTCCATGTCCATCCCAAAAACCTACCAAAACCCCATCCAAGGACAACAGCTGCTTGCTTTAGTTTAAGCAGCTTTTCTCCCCTCCTTTTCAACTTTGTTGTCCTGGATTTTTTTTTTGACTCGTTTAGTAGTAAGTCGACCGGATCCCCCCCTCCCAAAAAAAAATTTGAAAAGGATGGGAAATTCTTTTTAGTTCAGATTGTAGCAGTTTAGTTAGTCCTTACATGTTTGGAAAAAAAAAATCTTGTTTGATGGGAAATTTATCGGTAAAAGTAAAATTTACAAAACTGATAAAAATGTTCAAAAATAAAAAAAGCAAAATCTTAATTTGAGAAAAACTACAATCTTAAAAGATTGAAAATTTGGAAATTGAATTTTTCAGGGATTTTTACTTGAATTTACAGTTTTTTAATGATTTGTTATAAGCATGTACAGCTGGCTAAAAAAAAGCATGTGTAGCAAAAATATAAAATTATATAATCGTTGATTCAATGAACGTACTAGTGTCATTTTTCTGTAACATCGATATTATACCGTGCAATAGAACCTGGTTTCAGCTAGTTTCCTTATCATTTCACCTGTGTTGTACAGTGTACAGACCTTAACATATGTTTCTTTGCACTGTAGGAGCTGGGGAATAATATCACTTACTGTTGCTTATTTCTGGCAACTATACACACTCTGGATTCTAGTCAAGCTTCATGAAGCTGTTCCAGGCAGGAGGTACAACAGATATGTGGAGCTTGCACAAGCTGCATTCGGTGAGACATGCTCTTAACTATTTTGCCAGTTCATGAGAATAACTTTTGATTCTAAGTTGGATATCTCTGACATGTTTGCTGTTAATGGATGAGTGTGCAATGTATATCATCACTGCCCTAACAAATCTTTGTCATATAGCTAGAAAGAATCTTTTAACAGTGTCTTGTGCTGTTCCAATAGGAGGTTAAGTGTCTTATGATGGGGTAGTGCCAAGATAATGTACAGACACCCTCTTGATTTGATCACATCTGGGTCACTTGAACTGCCTCCTTTGATGGTTAATATATCACTCATGTTACAGTAGTGTAGAATGTGGAACCTTTTGCTACCACCATTACTCTATGGTCTTTCTAATCAAACTATTGCATTACAGAGTTCAAGTAATTATTGCCTGTGGTTACACCAAACTGAGAACATGCTGCGTGGCTAGATTCTCTGCTGATCTGCTCCATTGATTGCTAGAAATTCATTTTTTAGGGCAGAAAAATTAGCAGGAATTACTGATTACTATTTTTTTCCATTCAGGAGAAAAACTGGGAGTGTGGCTAGCTCTTTTCCCAACTATTTATCTGTCGGCAGGCACTGCGACTGCGTTGATCCTGGTTGGAGGGGAAACTATGAAGCTCTTTTTCCAAATAGTGTGTGGTGCCCTCTGTGCGCCTAGCCCTATTTCGACGGTCGAGTGGTACTTGGTATTCACATCCTTAGCAGTAGTCCTTTCTCAGCTTCCAAATCTGAACTCAATCGCCGGGCTTTCGCTCATCGGTGGTGCAACTGCGATAACGTACTGTACCATGTCCTGGGTTCTCTCTGTCAGCCGACCACAGCCCCCGGCCATCTCTTATGAACCGGCGAAATACACTTCTTTTGGTTCATCCTTATTCTCAACGTTGAATGCTCTTGGAATAATAGCATTTGCGTTCAGGGGACACAATCTTGCATTAGAAATACAGGTTAGTACCCAACGAGCAGTTCATTCAGACTTTCAACACTCTGTGGTATCATTTGGTGGCCTGATTTGTTCGAACTGGCCTTGATAACTTACAGGCGACAATGCCGTCGACTTTTAAACATCCTGCACATGTGCCAATGTGGCGCGGGGCCAAAGTCGCATATCTTCTGATCGCATTGTGCCTCTTCCCTGTTGCCATTGGAGGCTACTGGGCCTACGGAAACATGGCAAGTACCTCATCAATCCCTCATTCATCACCTCATTGTGCTCACCTAACAACCCTTGGACCTTCTGCTTGTTCCTTCCCATGCCTGCAGATGCCATCAGGAGGGATGCTGACCGCCCTGTACGCCTTCCACAGCCATGACATCCCCCGTGGCCTCCTCGCGGCGACGTTCCTCCTCGTCGTGTTCAACTGCCTGAGCAGCTTCCAGATATACTCCATGCCGGTGTTCGACAGCTTCGAGGCGTTCTACACGGGCCGCACCAACCGCCCTTGCTCGGTCTGGGTCCGGTCGGGGTTCAGGGTCTTCTACGGGTTCGTCTCGCTCTTCATCGGCGCCGCGCTGCCGTTCCTGTCCAGCCTCGCGGGGCTGCTGGGCGGGCTGACGCTGCCGGTCACCTTCGCCTACCCGTGCTTCATGTGGATCTGCATCAAAAAGCCCGAGAGGTTCAGCTTCAGCTGGTACCTGAACTGGGGCCTTGGGCTGCTTGGCACTGCCTTCAGTTTGGCTCTCTCCGTGGGCGGTGTCTGGAGCATCGTCAGCACCGGGATGAAGCTCAAGTTCTTCAAACCCAACTAGATTAATTGCTACTTCCAATTTCCAAATTAATACAAATCTACTATGCTTGTGATCTGAATGATATATATGGTTGTATTACATGCCTTGGCAAGAACAGTGGCATTAAGTGATGTCTAGGGAAGTCCAAATGCTAGGGGCTTGATCTTACTAGTAAAATGTGTGTTCTAGTAAATTGTATCTATATGTTGTTGGATGATAAAAGTTTAGCCCGAGGAAAGTCTCGGGAGCTATCGGATGAAAGGGTCAAATGTAATCCACGTCTTGTCTTTACGTATTTTTCACTGTAGTTAGCTTATTTTATATAGTAGCTACTGTTAACTTTTTTAGTATAATTAAATTTAAAAATAAAAAGGTTATCTCATCACAGATAATGCAAAAGAACACGAGGAAAAAGAAAAGGCAAAAAATCCTAAATAAGGAAACTAGAAAAAGGCGAAATTAAGGAATAGTGAACTAGAAGCCAAAAACCAGAAACTGTAACCGAAACGAGCGGGGCTATCCATGATAAAAAAAAGTGTAGAAATGTGCTTGGGTTTGAATCACCTTGCCGCTTTTGGCTTTTTATCCTTTGCTATAATAAGTTAATAACTAGTTTTTAAACTGTACGTTTTTTAAGGCGAGGTCTATAAATCGATTGTGGTACACAATGTATAGACTTCAGCTATACCAGTTAAAATCGTATGCGACTATCTCTCTCTTCGTACTCTCTCTCACGAAGAGCTAGAATTCAAAAGACTTAAGCCACAACCCAACATAATCCAATAATCCTTTCTTTTCAGTTTATGATTTCTCTCGAATAAATAAATCAAACAGTTTCCATGCTATCTTTTCGAAGCGGTTTATCAGGACAGCTTTTCAAAGTGGTTTATTGACATTCAGTTTATTTACACATACGCTTCTGTTAGAGCCAAATACCATCAGTCATAACCATAAAGTATTAACCATAGTCGAAAAGAACCTACCTAATAGATTGGTGGTCTAATCCATGTGGCAAATGCTGTAAAAAAAAGAAAGAAAATCCATGTGGCAACTGTGTAGTCTGGTTTGAGTCTCACCGACTAAACAGTGTTTGGAATACAGGGATATTTCCGAGTCCGTATGATAATAGAACTGTTATTTCTAAAATCTTTGTGAAATTTTTACGTTTTAAATAGGGCCTAACTGATTCTAATAGTGGGTTTTCAAGGATTGGTCCCTTTAAGTACTCTTCTGTCACCCTTGGATAGTTTTCGTACAATAAGAGCTTGTTTGGAACTCATGAATAAATTTTGCATAAATTTCACAGGAAATTTTCATGTTCCAAGAGACCTTTTAAGGTGTGTTTGGCTCAAAGGATGAGGGTGGATAGAATGGTCCCATCCCACTTGAATGGGATGATCCCAGATGGGATGATTCAAGTTATTTGTTTGAATAGTAGGATGCGAAGGTCCAAGTTTTTGTTTGGTCGGAGAGATGAAGGTGAATAGGATGATCCAAGTTTTTATTTGGTTAGAGAGATTACGGTGTATGGGATAGTTGTGATAACCTGTTTTGCATGAGGTGGTGACATTGCCCTCAAGCATGCTCTTGTCTGAAGAAATCAACCTCCGTGCAGCAAAGTTTCTAGCAATAAGAGCTTGTTTGGAACTCATGAATAAATTTTGCATAAATTTTACAGGAAATTTTCGTGTTTCAAGTGATGTTTTAGAGTGTGTTTGGTTCAAAGGATGAGGGTGGATAGGATGATCCCATCCCACTTGAATGGGATGATCCCAGATGGGATGATTCAAGTTGTTTGTTTGGATAGAGGGATGCGATGGTCTAAGTTTTTGTTTGGTCGGAGGGATACGGGTGAATAGGATGATCCAAGTTTTTGTTTGGTTAGAGGGATTATGGTGGACGGGATAGTTATGATAATCTCTTTTGCATGAGGTGACATTACCCCAAGCATGCTCGTCTGAAGAAATCAACCTCCGTGCAACAAATGTTCTAGCAAAAGGTCAAATTAGAGTGATTGTTATTTTTCTCAGAAGTTTTGACTAAAATCCAGGCAACATGACAGTACAATATGAAATAGTTTTTTTATATTACGAAATGAATGGCTCAACTGCATAATATAATGCAACACAACCTACACGAAAATATTTTAGCTTAATACTTAGCTCAGCTGGGAAAAAATGATAGCTGGTTATTGATGCCTGAACTGGACAAGATCAGTTCATATCATCACAGATTGCACATCAACAAGATCAGTCTATAGGAGCATATCATATCATCACAGATTGCACATCAACAAGATCAGCTCAGCACCGCATTTCAACTAAAGCAGTCTTGTGCCAGAAATTCAGAATAAAGGCTTTTCTTTCGGGGCAGTCATGCAAGCATGAGCAATTAACCAAAATCAGCAATGGATACACATTACAACTAGGAGATATTGAGAACCTGGAGGGATGCACATTACATCCTGACATTGAGCAATGAGATCGCACAAAACTAGCTGATCCAGTCCACAACTTCTCCAAATGAAGCACAACATCTTGCATAGTCAGTGGATGACGGCCCTGAGCAGGTGCGCCCTCAGCTTTGATAGGTCCAGCCTTGCATCCAGCTCTTCATCCACCTCACCCACGACACTTCTGCATATCCCAGACCAACGATGGGCTGATCCAGTTATCACTCACCCAGTTATGCAAATGTTAGTCACTGAGCAAAGGGGTTGGGCAACTTATGCTGCAAAAGTTGCTTCCATAAACTGGGCTGGTAGCAGAAATATAATAGAGTAGCTAACATCATAATAGCACGACAAATGTCTGCTGAAAACCTGAAGGTATACAAGCACAAACATAATCAGATTATCAGAGGGTTCCCTTCTCCCATCTTGCCAGCTTCAGTCAATTCATCGTTAGGATCAGCTGGTAATTCAGAGCCTCTACCTGAAGAATAACAATCGAATTAGATATGAAGCATATTCAGTAGAAAGCAGTTTGGCCCTGCTCAAAAGGGCTTATTTTGAGTGGCTTATGATTGAAAAGCACTGTAGCTGGCTGAAAAAACACTGTAATTGACGGTAGCTTATTTGACGTAATTAAATTTAAAAAATTTAAAAATATAAAAAACAGGTTAGCCCGTCACGAACAGTACAAACAAATACAGGAAAAAGAACCGACAATAAAGCTAAAAAAGACAAAAAACCAGAAAAAGACGAAATTATTGAATAGGAAAAAAATAAGCCAGAAGCTAGAAGATCAAGCCGAAATAATCATGGAGTTCAGTTACACAAACAGAAAAGATGTTAATACATAAAATCAAGTTGTTGGACAAATGAACCAAGCCTATCGATGACCAATAAAGGCTGATTCAAAAACTCTAAATAATTAGTCCCTCTAGTAACGCCATTACGATATTATCAAACCAAGGAAGAAAGCTTGCCAGGCATACCGCATACATATATACCATTATCGTTCTTCACATGCATGCATATAGAAAATTAAATAGGAAGCATGACTGAAGAAATTAACAACGATTGTTGGGGAAAAGCAAAAGCAGAACTTACAAATGAAAATACATATATACGATGCTTAGGACTAAAAGAGCATAGCAAACTAGAGCAAGAACCTAATCGTCTTGATGAGCGCTACGTAGTTGTACAGCGCGCAGGAGAGCACGAGCGCTACACGCTCTAGCGACGGGCCCGAGGGCGTCCACCGACTCCGCTGCGCCGCCGCAGAGATCCGCAGGCTCCCGGGCCCGGCGCCGCCCCTGGGCAAGGCGCGCCCCGAGCCGCTCCGGCTAGAGCGCGCGCTCACCACCCGTCTAGAGCTCCCTCCACCGCCGCCAGATCTCCCATCCCACGGCTCCCCCAGTTCGCCAAATTGGCCCAATTGCCGGCGGTAACCGCCTCACTGGAGCAGCCGCACGGAGGCTACGCGGCGTCAGAATCTCGAGGGGAGCTCGCCGCGTGGTGGTGTGGTGCTTCGAGTTGACTCGTGAGTTGACACCGGAGCAGCCGCAGGAGAGGCAAGGTAGAAGGGGAGCAGTCACCTGGCACGGCAGCGGCGGCTAGCGCCGCGGCGACGGTGGCCCGGCGGCGGGGACGGCGATGATGGAGGCGGCGGGAGAGGAAGCCAATTACCAGTTCGGCATTCCATCCATCCAACAGAGACCCTCCCTGGGGCAACCATCCCTCATCTCTCCAGCCGACGAGAAATCCTGCGACTTGGCCAGCGGCGGCGGAGGCAGTGGCTGACGCCGGTGTGCGAGCGGGCGGCGAAGGTGCGTTCTTGGCAAGAACTCGAAACCCTGGGTGGTCCTTGCCCTCTTGTTGGCGCCGAATCGCCGGGGGCGACGAGGCATTTGCTCAATTCCGACCTCGAGGTAGGCACGCATGGCATCCGTCCGGGTGTTGAAGCGCATTCTTTCCCTGTTTGGCAAATTAGGCCACCCGAGCGGGGTCTTGCGCAATTGCCAAGATCAACGTTTGGATTTACATAATCCAGTTCGATGCAGATTTTGTTTCTACCTCTCCGCAAATCAAGGCGTTTCTTGATGGCAAACAACCTTCCTGATTTTGCTCAGCAACCTAATCAGTTCCTATCAAGATTGCGTGGTTATTGGTTACTTGCAGCCATCAATTGTACTAAGGTGTAGGCCTGTAGGGCACTATGAAAATAGGCATAGATGGCGAAAGATTCAGCCTTTCCGAAGTGATATGTGACAATTCGTGCAGTTCAATACGCCCCATATTTTGAGCTATAGGCGAATGCTAAGTTTTGGATTGTGGTCTTGTGGTCCTTGACATTGCTCATCTATCAATTTTGCTTTCTAATTTAAGCAAGTGGATTTCATCAGGTCACCAGTATCGGTCGAGTTTTGAGTTAGGAAGGCATGGCTTCTTCTGTATTCAAGGCAATGGCAGAGAAGGCAGGGCCCGCCGTTCATAAGCAGGCCCTGACGCTGACCGGTGCGGCGGCATCTAGAGTACACCATCTACTTGGCCTCCGGCAACGTGCTTATCTTCGTCTTGGTGTGAAGGCACGTGGTTGTAACGGGTTGTTCTACACATTGAATTATTCTGGTATGCTATTGTGCTGTATAAGATCTTGATATGAAAAACAGCTTTTATTGTCTTGGTTAAATTCATGGCAAGACAGATGCAAATGCTATTGCCACTTTTCGCTATTCCAATTATAGCATATGAGATAGTGCTTCCTACTTGCATGTATCATCAAATCATTGAGTTTGTTTCAAATATTTTTTTGATAATATGATGATGTTCAGCACAATATTTTCATACTATATCACAAGACATGTCAAATAAAGTGATTCTCGGAGTGAAATAAGAAAAAGTATCCGCTGGACTGCATAAAATCGATCTAGATGCCGTATGATTTGCATGCTGAAGTTCACAATGTCACGTTTGCTGTCTATTTCTTAGGTCATGCATCTATAATCAATCTAATTGTATGGAGCTTCTGCCATCTATTCCAGAGATGTAACTTAGCTATACAATAGATCGGGAGTATTGGCTTTAGCTTATTAGACCTCCCACAAGATTCAGCTTTCTAACTACAACATATATACTATCATATGGTAAATCCTCCAAGAAATGCAATTTGGTCAAATATATGGCATGTACATATATAGTTCAAAATGGTTTAAACCTTCCAAGAAATACAATTTGGTCAAAATGCATAGTGAAAAGTGGTTTAAATGTTTTGTTACTGGTCTGATTGTTTACATATGAAACAGGCAAACAGCTGCAGCATGTCACTCAAACAGTGTCTAATTCTAGTTTGTTTGGAATACCTGTGTTTTCATGGGCAACATAAGTTACTGTTTTAGTGTGGATTGAAGCATCAAAGCGATGATTTTCATTGCACTTGTTGAAATGATGTTTTTCCTGTTAAACAATAAATTTTTGTTTGATGGTAACATCTAGTGGCTACTAATAGGTGGCATGATTACCAAAACACATGTTTCAGACCTTGAAGAATTTTTGCAGAGTTGAGCTGTTATTGATTCAATTATTTTAGTTTTTCCTTGCAGTACTGTGTTTATTGCTAAACAGCTAGTTGGTAATTTTTCAGATGAAAAGGGAAAGTTTGATGAGCTTGTGGAGGATAAAGGAGTTTAAATACTAATTGATCCAAAAGCTCTTATGCATGTCATTGGAACCAAAATGGACTTCATTGATGATCCACCTAGGTATGCTTATTTCTTAAATATTTTGTTACTCAATTTCACTTATACTGGCATTAGTAACGCTTGTGTTTGCAGGTCAGAGTTTGTGTTTATGAATCCTAACTCCAAGGGAGAATGCGGTTGTGGTGAAATCCTTTATGGCAACAACAAAAGCTCTGCATGATTCAGCAATTTCTGATGACAATTTGTGTATTTTTGCCTCAATGAATAAGGGTAGATGCAATTGCATTTCAGTTCCGTTTTGCTGACTGGTGTTCAGTACTCAGTACGGATGTGCTTGTTACCTTTTAACCTTAGCTGTGGCTCGTCTGCAGTAAAGAATGCGCACAATTCTATCTCGTATTGAGCCATCTGATTGGAAAGCGATGGCTCTTGATTGTGCTGGTAGTGAGAGCGCAGGAGCATGCTAGTCTTGCTGAGATCAGAAAGTATTTATTTCAGTTTGATGCATGCAAGGAGTGAGAAATGTGCATTTTCTTCTCTGTTGCAAAGGGTATGGACTGAGTCTCGAATGTATGGTCCAAGACAGCCTTTTATGGCTTTTAACTGCACCTTATACCTAGCTGCTTTTGTAACAAAAAAAGGCTGTCTATCTGCCATCTTATGTAAGAGAGACAAAATTCAATCTTACCTCGGACATTTCCTGCGGAGACATGTTTTTGTGTATTTTGTTGCCACTTTTTTGGAGTATGGATGATATGGATAATTTGAGATCGAAGTACTACCAATTTTTAGTAAAACAGGGAGAAGCGAAAAATGAATCAACCAGAAAAGCTAAACCCTGCCTATGGCCTAGTGTGTTGTCATTGGCTCATTGCTGACATGAGAAGCCAAACACTCAGAAAGTGAGCTTTTCGCGCATCTGTTCTTTTCGCAACCAAAAGAAAGGTTCCAAGCTTTTGCCAGGAAATCCTTAAAGCAGAAACCTACCACTGTCCTGACTCTTGAGTATGGTTATGAAAATCGGCCGCAAATCCCCGAAAATCGGTCCCACCGGCCATCTCCGGTAGACTACAAATCGGTCTTAAATATTTCATTATACACCGAGTCAGTCCAATTTAATCCGATTTCAGCTAATTTTATTTGAATTTTGAATTTTCATTTGAAATTTTCAGTCCGAAAATTACCCATTTTTTGAAAATCGGTCAAACCGGTCCTTCCAGACCCTGGTAAAAATTTAAAATCGGTTTTGTTTTCTCTACTCCTGAGAGATCGCACAATCGCATATATTTTTTAGCCATTGGCATTTGGAAAGCACCAAGATCAGCATACAAATGCTGATGGACGTCAACACAACGGTATGGTATAACAAAAATGGAATTTTGTATCTATATTACATGCTGTCATGCTACTCAACCATGATCCACTGTTCCACTGTCATGCTGCTCAAGTAGTCTCATAGAAAGGAAACCCCATTTTGTTACTAGGAAATTCAATGTTGAGATATCATGGCCACCCAAAAATACTAGCGTTTTGATATAGTTAACAAATGTTAATTATGGGATGAGGATTAAGCTGGGAAAGGGGAAGGCAGGCTGCAAAAACACTTACAACATACTAGTGAACAATGTGGCCCTGTTCTTTACAGCTTCTAAAAGCAGCATTTAGCTTTTGCTACAATACCTAACTTTCAAATGAAGTATTTTCTCAAAACAGGGTCTACAAGTTAATTGTAATACATGTTAAAAGCCCAATATCTGTATCAACCAAAATCGCAAACGAATATCTCTCTCTGTAATCTTTATCGCAAACAACTAAAATTCAAAAATTTCAGCCAAAAACCATAAGCCGCAGCCATATCAAACAGGCTTTGAGGCTTATCTTTATCAATTCATATGCAGCACTGTCACTGAAACATCGTATATAAAAAAGATCTAGGCTAATGGAATTATAATCTCGCTTCAGTGCATACATTCCAATGTTTGTTGGAACATATCAGATAGCCAGTACGAGTTTCCTCATAAAATGTTACCCGGTACAAATCCAGGAACAAGTTCCCATTGCAATCAGTTGTGGGGTACAAAATACATGGGTAAAAACACATCTTGATGTCTCATTCACACTACAGCGCAGCCATTTTGATGTAACATTGCAGCATCCTCAGCCCAGCCACATGTTCCTGTAGCATGTGTACATCATACCAACAATTCCATGCCAACTGCATGTAGTTTTTCCAGCACACTGGTCCAGCATCACATACGATCATTACCTAATCTTCGGGCCTAGGCCTGTTATAGTCTCTTTCACCACGCTCATGTCTCCCAGCAAGCTGAGCATCATCATGGCCATCGCAGTGCTTCGGTGCATGATGGTACTGCTGGGACTTGCGCTCAAAACCATCATTTCTCTTGGTAAACTGTGGAGACCATTGCTCCTTGCTATCCATCGGAAACTCACCCTCTTCAGCAGTCTCTGGCACATTCTGCTTGCCATGGTGCCCATTTTCTGTAACTTGATCAGCATTTTGGCGATCCTCTCTATGCATGTTACCATGGGACCAGTTGTGCCTCCTCTCCTGTTTGATCTTCTCATCCTCAACAGCCAATTCAACACCATGTTCTAGTTCCCTCTCAAGTAGGTCGTCATCATCCATCACATCTACCTTCCTAGCAACGTCACCTTTCGATTTTCTTCGCTTCTCCAAAGCTGCTTTGACCTTATCCTTGTCAATTTTATTCATCGCATCCATCATGGAGGATGACACACTGGGACCGTCATTGTTATTGAGAGTGCCATCTCTGGTTTCATTAGAGCTACCATGAGATGGAAATGGTTTCTGTTCTTCCATTGGATGATCAGACTCATAGCTGGACCTGGAATACTGATTTCCTGGCAAGGATTTTTTGTCATTGTGCAAACTATCCTTTATACCAGCATCAACTCTACTTCCACTCTGGCTGCTTCTTGTTTTGTTGCTGCCGAGGTCACCGTTGTCATTTGGAATCATTTTCTGGCTCCCAATTTGCTTGTCTGGATTTGAGTGCTCGACACCATGAATTGGAGCACCTGTCGAGGTAGAATGATGCAAACTTGACTGTTTGGATGCCTGATGATATCCATGAGCAGGTGGTTCCTCAGAGTTGCCTTGAGCTTTTACAGAGCCTCGTTGATTAGGCACACTAGCAGAGCTCCCTTCTGCTTCATTTCCATGTGATGGTTGGGACTGTGCTGCACGGTTTTGCTCATACAGCTCCAACATTTGATTGCTAACCTCTGCAATCAAGTGATAAAAACCATGTATCAGTATCCAAGGTGACTTGGACAAACCCAAAAAGGAAGGCAAATGTGTCAGATGATCACACTATAATAACAAAGATAAACAAAAAGTAACTACTTCAAGCAAGGTTGTCACGGCGCTCTGGCAAGTCGAGGCGAGCCCAGACCGCCTGGACGCCTAGTCGACTAGGCGCCTGCCATGGCGATAGTTAGACGATAGTAGTTAGACGGTAGTAATAAATACAAGTAATACCTCAATTGACATAAAATTAAACACTTAATAACAAAGTCCATAACAGCAAATAGCATTAATATAACAAGGTCCATATTCCACATGACAACATAAGATTAAGAGACAAAATATGATAGTAGCATAACTGCATGTGTATCACGGTTTTTTGCCGTGAACATAAAGTTTTTTTGCCAAAACTAAAAACACATCTGCTCATTCTGCTGATCTGCACTGTTCACAGTGGGCTGCGGCCAATCGGCCACTTTGAGTTCGTTGGCTCGCTGCGGCCGGTGCAGCAGTGCTTATGAGTTAGCCTTATAATCGGTGCCTCGGTGGAGCGGACCGACGACGCATTCGGCATTCCACATTTCCACTTCACCTCTTGATGCGCATCAGAAGCGGAGGAGTTAAGAGGGGAGGAGCCGGCGGCGGCGGAGGAATCAAGAGGGGAGGAGCCGGCGGCGGAGGAGGCAGGAGCAGAAGAGCCGGCGGCGGAGGAGCCAGGAGCGGAGGAGCCGGCGGCGGCGGAGTCAGGAGCGGAGGAGAAAGCAGAGCATAGGAGCAGGAGATGAGATTACCTGAGCTGCGAGCCTGCGACCGCTGGAGAGGGAACCGACGGCGGGAGGAGCCAGATGCTGCTGATCCGCGGCTGGAGGAGCCAGCAGTTCAGACTTTGGCGTCGGCGACCCGGCGGCGGCAGGAGAAACCCTAGAGGCGGCTGCTGACTCCAGTCGGAGGTTAGTGAGTACTGATAGTGAGTAGTGAACCCCCCCCCCCCGATCGGGTAATGAGCTGTGTTGACTGTTGACTAGTGACCCCCCCTCCTTCGCGGCGCGCCCAGGCGGTCGCCACGGCGCAGTAGGCGTCGACTGGACGCCTGGGCGATGGGCCATGGCATCCACCGCCGACCGCCAGGACGCCTAGGCGACACCTTGATAACCTTGACTTCAAGAAGAATCAAAGGCTAATGAACAGGAATTACCATGCAGCACCAAGAGAACGCACAACTGAATTACTCATCGAAAGTACGGACCAGGTTTTATAAGACTTAAAGCTTTTCTGGAGCCTGCCAAATTTCTGGCAACTCGCTGGGAATTAGGCACTTTACAGATTTCTATTTGTAACACAGTCAGGTGTTCTTATAATTCCCGATATTTTTATTTGGCAGGTCCCCAGGGAGAATTTAGAGTCTTGGCAGTTTTGTGAACCATTGCGCTTACTAATTGTATCTGAAAATAAATCACAGATCCAAGGTGTGAAGGTAAATAGTTTATAAAACTATGTACACCATCTAAGTCCCATCTACAGATAAACTTCAATTTATTCCGAAAAAATGACAATAGCTATAGATAGAAAAAAGACGCAAGACACCTAGATATATCCAAATGGAACAAGACGATGTATTTTTACGAGGGAAAAGGAACAAAAACCTTATAGCTTGGGGTGAATTATCATGGTTATGTACATATCCCCCTTACTATTTGTTTATTCACTCAGACAACACCTGTTCTCCAATATTTAATACTTTATTGTTGTCCTTGATTTCCCCCCTTAAGATACCCCTAGCTTTATGCTAGTCTTGTTTCTTTTTTTCCTGCTGCAACAGAGTCCATATAAAAAAGATGGTTTCACAATGTGAAACTTTTTTTTTTACAAATGGCCAATTTGTACAGTTTCGAAAATCTAAACATCTAATGAAGGCAGTCATAAGAATAGGAAAAGACACATCAAGTTAAATACAAAAAAAAATACTTAGTCGAAACAGTTAAAGACCCAAAAAGTTGCATGGTATGAAAGACACTTTAGGAACAGTGTCAACAAATAACCAAAACATGGGGGTGCAGGAGGTAATAACTAATACATGGGAAGAGATTCTCTATTGGTTTAATCTGAATAGAAATTTAATTAAGCTGAAGTACAACATTCATTGTTTCAGCAGCAATATGGTGTTGAATCAAACAGATCAAGACAAACAGAAAAAGAAAACATGAATTATCAAGTTATTTGTTCCTTCAAAACTCAAAAGAAAGTTCCACAATACACAGTAACAAAAATCAAGTTGAGCCTACTTGTAATAAATCCTAAATCACAAATGTATTCACTCAACAACAGAACTAAAAATGTATGCAGGAGACACAAACCAATCAGAATATAAGGAAAGTTTGCATTACTGACTTTGCATCCAGTAACCAACCTTCCAGCTGTCGTGGTGTCACATCGAATTCTTGCCACCAAACCTTCTCACCATCAGATGGAAGCTTCACTTTGAGAAACTTAGCAGCCAAAAAGATAGCACCTGCTGCAATATGATGAGGCTTGAACTGCAGGCAAAGCGAAGTACGCAGCCTGTACAGTGTACACCCTTTTTAAAGTGTAGTAGACACATAATTGAGTACTGATATTTCTAAAGAGAAGGGTAGCATTAGCATACCCATCATTGACAAAATTCCAGGCAACCTGAGCAAGCGCATTTTGAGCAACTTTGAATTTCCTTATTGCCTCAACCAAGGGCTTGTAAGGATGGTGCACATTCAGGTCAAAACCAAGTGTTGTAAGTACAATTCGCTCCCCAAGTAAAATGAGTTCTTTTTGTTGATCATATACTTCCTGTACAAGACAATAGTAGACCATTTTTTCAGCACTATTCCCAGTGGAAATCACTCTAAAGTAAAGATGAACTGGTGCAGAAAAAAATCTACACAAACATGCTTCAGAAGCAGGCAATAAAATGCGTACAGATGGAATGCTCTCATTAAGTTTATGCTGGATATAGTGGACCT
The DNA here is from genome assembly GCA_017311315.1 of Dendrocalamus latiflorus. Taxonomy (NCBI): domain Eukaryota; kingdom Viridiplantae; phylum Streptophyta; class Magnoliopsida; order Poales; family Poaceae; genus Dendrocalamus; species Dendrocalamus latiflorus. The sequence continues at coordinate 16,462,380 of CM029649.1, read as the reverse complement.
ACACAACACCAGGGAATGGAATATAAAAAGGAGCATAATTGAAATGAACTATAAATGTATTTTCAGTATTATTAAATTGTCAAAGTTTATACAGCAAATGTCGATTGTTTGAACAAGCACCAGCTGAAAATGGAAGCATGCAATGGCAATTATTTCATGGCCACCTTCATTTTGTTAGCATTTTTTACAGGGCACATCAGCATCACAAATAATTAGACATCGACATTAGTAGAATGTGAACCTCAGCAGTCACCAAAGCCAGGATGAACATGGATCTCAAAAGACATGCATACACAGCATGAAAGTGGACATATGCATATACATCAGTAATTAATTTAATCACAACCAGCCCGATAATGCATTCATTCACAGCAAAGCCCTTTGAATCTACATAACGTCTATAAGAAGTTATATTTTGTTTAAATGTAATTAAAACACTTGTTATATGAATCTAATAGGGGTGCGATCATTACCATATAATAAAATCACTACTAAGTGGAAGATAAATCTTATTTTTCTTTGCAACAGCTAAATTAGAGAACGACAAACTCATAAAGGGTATAAATCGTAGGATTTGAAATTGCTTGAAAATAGGAAAATAATTTAATAGATGTTGGGTGCTAATCGTCAAATATATAGCTAACAAACTTCGGCAGGCATTGACGCAGCGAAAAACAATTTAAAACACAAAGGCATAAGCAGATAAGCAGTTTAAAACATAAAGTGGGGGGAAAAAACTGTTTCTGTGGCCATAAGCAGATAACATGAAAGCAGATCAAGCACCCAATGGGACTGGACTATGTTGCAAATTTAAACAGATACTATCTCACGAGTAAAAAATTTAAAACATCACTTTTGGTATGAGATTTTGTAGAGGGAAAAAAGTTCACCAAATAGCAACCATGCAACAAAAGAATCATTCAGTTTGGTCCATTACCCTCTGCTTGATTCTCTGACCAGCAGCAGGATCCTTTTTATGCATAATCTCATAAGAAACCAGGATGAGATCCTTCAAAGGCCTAGGTGTTTCTTCAACTTTTCCAGCCAAAAACATGCAAACTGTGGCAATTGTCTGTATGGATGTTAGATTCAGAATTCATGTGCTATTTCTTAAAAAAGATAAGCATAGCTGCATAGGACAATACTTAACTTTAGAGTAAATTTAGACCTTGCTATCAAAAGTTTACATAATGCAAGAAGCATCTAATGTCTTGCATGAGCATGGTTGTCACGGCGAAGTCGGCGACCACGGCGAGTGAGAGCCGCCTGGACGCCTAGGTGACGTCCAGGCGACGCCTAGGCGATCGCCGTATCCAGGCGCTATCCAGCAGACAGACATGTAGGGTTAGCATATAAGCCAAGTCAGCCGACCGATGCTCTCTCAATAGACTCAATACCCCTCGGGCTCGCCCGTCTCCGCGTCTCCGCGACTCCGCCTCCTCTCTCTCCCGACCTCTCCGCCTCCTCTCTCCCGACCTCTCCGCCTCTCCCGTCTCCCCGCCGCCGCCAGACCTCTCCGCCTCTCCCGTCTCCCCGCCTCCCGCGTCCGCCTCCTCTCCCCGCCGCCGCCTCCCGCGTCCGCCTCCTCTCCCCGCCGCCGCCTCCCGCGTCCACCTCCTCTCCCCTCCGCCGCCTCCTCTCCCCGCCGCCTCCAGCTCCTTGCACCCGATCTCCTAACCCTAGCTGGCGTCAATGGCGGGATCAGGCGAGGCGAGCGGCCACGGCGTCCTCCTCCGGCCGCCAGGACGCCTAGGCGACGCCTAGGCGTCGCCTAGGCGACGCCGTGACAACCATGCAGCATGAGTGCAAACAGGTAAAAAGATAAGGGTAAAAATTGATTTTGTTGATCAAATGGTATAAAAGCACTAAGATTATGTCAAGGCATCTTAAAGAAAAATTGCATACACTTGGATACTCTTTCTTGACACCATTGGCTTTTTGGTGTGGAAAAGAACAATATGAGAACCCACATTCATTACTCTTTCAGTTTACAGCTTTGATACTCTCATATTTGATATGTTTCTGAACTGTAATTCTGACAGCTGAAGGTATTATTCTGGAAAAAAAAATCCCTTGGTAGTGTGATTTCAAATGCTTTGTTGTGAATTAGCTCAAAGTTTCTGGGCCTATCTGGACCAGTGTTCTAAATCAACCATTGTGGAGTTGTGCCAGCTAACGCATTCATGGTAGCCCAGCTCCTCTGCACATAAATGGCACTAAAGAGTAGATCAATGCCTCTAACCCACATCAGTGATTTAAGGTGGGGTACCACTTGTGAACTGCTAGCTGGAAAACACTAAACTGGCCTCAGGCTCTTCTAAACTAAAATACCTCCTAACCTCACACAAAAAAACTAGCATAAGCGTGTACCAATTTCTGTGTTACTTCCTCATATAACAAATTTACAACTACAAAGCATTAAAGTTTCCACGGCATCTGTATGGAGAGAACAATCACCTATCTGAATATCTGACCACTCATGGTAATAGAAACCATGTTCATTTTATTCAAACAGAACTACATAGTAAAAAGCAAATACATCATAAACTCGTAATAAGGTATCTAGGAGTAATACAAAGCTAGAATCTGTCATCGGTAAAAAAAACACGAGGAACTAGAACCAGGAATTCAAGAAGACTTACTCGTCTATCATTTTTTGCATGGGATTGGCGAAGGTAAAAACGGTGACAGAATACAATAGCTGTAGCAATTGTCACTTGAGGTCTACACATACACAAAAAAAACTCAGCATAGATTAAAAGGATAGTTTCAGCAAATAGGATCGTATTATACTCCATGCATAGTAAAAACTAAAAACACTTGAAACTGTTTGGAGTGTTCATATGAGCAGAACAATTTTCATCAGGATTGTGCCTACTGAGGGTGTGTCATGCGTAGCATACAAGGGCCAACATCAACCATGCATACCAGAATGCACTGCACAAACCCATTCTAAATGCCAGTTACCATCATGCATGCCAAATTCAAGTTATACCTAAACATTTACTAGGATAGATAGCTTTATAACAATAATTGGCCAACCCTACAGTTTCAAAGGGAAAAGTAACATCTTTTGCTCCCAGAAAATAATATAAATAAGATCATCTCACGATAATGTTCATATAAAGGATTAAACAAAATGAACAAACTTATCAGAACAAATGATGGCCTATTTCAGGACCAAATGTAAGCTGATAGATTACAACCGCAATATATAACATACATATTTTCAACAGATAAAGCGTCCGGTGGCAAAACTACAATAGCGCTTCATTCTAATTAGATATTCTGAAAAATAAAAGGGGCAGCCCACCAACATCAGGAATAAATAAAAGAACCAACATATTTCTTACACTTTAAGCCTCATGCCCAAATCTTGTAGAAAAGTGCAATATGATTTTCGAAGGTAAGATTCTTTCTTTAAATCAATGCCATCCCTCCTGGATGGAGAATTCTCTTCTATTTCCTTTCTACTGAAATACCATGAAGCACCGAGTTGGCCAGCTTCCTCATTCCTATCCTGGGTAATTCTGTAGGGGCTATTTTCTACAATCCCGTGATGTGATGAATCACTTGGCAGCATAGCCATGTAAGCTCTCGATTATATTCAGCAAGAACTGATGAAGATAATACTTCTTGATCCGTTGAGAGCTGCCTATGCAGGCACTGAATGGAAAGGTCAAATAGGTGTTAAGACAGAAAAAAGGCCAGAATGACATGATAGAAGTAGTGATTAATTGCAAAGTATGACAAAAAAATGAAATATACATTCCAACGGCCAAACTAAAATTAGAAAGATCCAGCATAACTGAAACGGATAACACAGTATGCTTGCAATGACAAGTCCAATAATACCCAACAATACCCGAATAGCTGAACCATGGGCAAGAATGAATCCAGTAGTACATGCTGTCAAAATCCAGGGAACAGATATAGTTTATGGTGATCCATAATATGGGCCAGGGCAATTAACATTTTAGACAACAGGCAGTTTGAAAGTTTCTGCAAGTTGTTAGTAGATAAGTAAAACTTAATCAGCACCCCATTAACTTTACTAAGATGCAAACCTCATTAGGAAGCAGAAAGCACTAAAAAATACAGTATATGCTAAAAAATCTAGGTGTGATTGTCATGAACGGGGGTAAACACCACCAAGAAGACAGCCGGATGGCGTCGGCGTAGAACGAGAGGGAGAGAGACTAGAGATTTAGACGAAGAGAGACTTTGATATGTCATGAACAGGGGTAAACACCCCCAAGAAGATGGCCGGATGGCGTCGGCGTAGAACGAGAGGGAGAGAGACTAGAGATTTAGACGAAGAGAGACTTTGATATTACTCTCCTTCATTACAATGGCATGGGATAGCCCCCTTATATAGATGGGCTCCCCCTAACAGATCGAATCTAATTCCAATCCTATCTCTAATAATATGGAAACTCATATCATATCTCTAATTATATCTCTAACAAGGAAAACTAATCTCTAACTCAAATAGAATCTAATCTCTAATTTCTAATAATAAACTGACTAGGCCTTGGGCCCCCAAGGCCCACACCCCTGACAGTGATCAATTCCGAATCTAGGGCCACACTCATGCTGATATGTACCAGGCAAGGGTACCACTGGTGAATAAGGAAGAGAGCCTCGAATTGATTATCGACCTACAGTAAGTTTGCAAACTGGTGACCTTGCGAGACCAACTACCCACATATAACCATGACCCCTTTTCTTTCTCGCTTCCTCCATTCCCATCTCCCACAAACCGAAATTTGCACTACAGACCGCTCGTCTCACACAAACTGGGATTCAAAGATCTTTCAAAACCATGACCCAGATTCGAGCTTGGTACCCTACTTGTCAACAGGATCAGGGACCACGAATTCGTGGACAGGTGAACATCCTTTGCCCAACCTACAACCATGCAAACAACCAGTGACCTCTCTGCTTTCGATATCTCCACCCCCATCGCCTGGCCAGGTGTTCTTTTAGCCAAACCCATGTACGCAATCCGTGAATCGAACCTACAACTCTCCAAACCGTGATCTGAACCTATCATATATAGCAAAACCGCGATCTTGAACCTACTACACCTCGCAAAACCGAGATTCGGACCTATTACACCTCGCAAGATCGGAATTTGAACCCATATATCGCACCTCAAACCACACCGTGCCGTCTCATCTCGCAGCAAACAATAGCGGCACAACAGCCGCACATAGGGTTTCGGGATTCCAACCCGACCTCCCGTTCATCGATCTTTCACCTCCTGAATCGCGAACGCAACTCGCAAGACTACTTCGGGCACCGCAAGAATCAAGAAACACCAAGGGCAAAAGAACAGGCATCGACGCAAATGAATGGAACCGACCTCGTCCGCCGCTAGGGTTTCGCCGGCCGCCGCAGCCGCCGCCGAGGTAGGAGCGGTTCGCAGGGTGGATGGCGCCGAGGCGCCGGGGCGCTACCGCCAAGCTGGCCGGGACGCTCGCGCTCACTGCGTGCGGCCGCCGCCTCTCCTCCTCGCAAGTGCTAGAAGGGAAGCGGGCGAGGAGGCGGAAGGGAAGAGAGGAAGGCGGCGGCGTTGCGGGGTGTCGTGGGGATAAAACCAGAGTTACAAAACCCTAGACTTGTGCGGATTTTTTCCCTGGATTTTTATTTCCCTTTTCTTTTCTGGAACAGGAAAAAAACCCTAGACTTGTGCGGATTTTTTCCCCGGATTTTTATTTCCCTTTTCTTTTCTGGAAAAGGAAGGGTTCTGGATTTTTGGTAGGTAAGTTTACGTATTGGCCCCTCCATGTGTGTTTATTTGCATGTATGGGTCTTCTGCTGAGAGAAAAATATATATTTACCCTCTCACACATTCTTATTCGCGTATTAATCTCCAAAAATGGGATCCATGTGTTTGTGATTTTAATCTAAGAATAGGTGCTTTTCAATTGAGCTGTGCAGTTTTCAAATTATTTTAACAAAGTCCTCTCATATCCAAGAATAGATGGGGAATACAAAATGACACCATTGAACTTTACATCTACTATATCTATCTCCTATTATCTTATTAAAGCTAAGGGGAAAAAACGCCACGTTCGCTCTGAAGAGCTAGAAATCGACAACATCGATTTTGATGGTCCAGATTAAAATAAAGAGTCTATGTCAACTACAATCCAGAAATAGATGAAATTTATACTAAAAAATAAAATAAACAATTTGATTTCGATACAAACTCCAAAGTAAAATATCTAAATAAATATAATTCAAAATAAAATTAAACAAAAAATAGCAATTGGATTTATAAATAAATTCCAACAAAAATAAAGAAAATTTGGAATAAAAATAAAATAAATTAGTAATTTAATTTCAATATGAATTCCAAAGTAAAATCCCTAAATAACAGTTATTTCAATTAAAATTAAAGAAAATAGCAATTGCATTTGTATATTAATTCTAGCAAACAATAATTAAAATTTAGAATAAAAAGTAAAAATAACATTTGTAATTTGATATGATATGAATCCAAAAGTAAAACCAATAAATAACTAAAATTTATAATAAATTAAATAAAATTAGCAATTTAATTGTATACAAACTCCCATAAAAATAACTTAAATTTTAAATAAAAATAAATAAAATAAACTATTTGATTTTGATACAAATTCCAAAGTAAAATTTCCAAAAAATATAATTCAAAATAAAATTAAAAAATAGCAATTAGATTTATAAATAAATGCCAACAAAAAATGACTAAAATTTGGAATAAAAATAAAATTAATTAGCAATTTGATTTTAAAATGAATTTCAAAGTAAAATCACTAAATAACTGTAATTGCAAGCAAAATTAAAAAATAGCAATTGGATTTGTATATAATTATATCAAAAAATAATTAAAATTTGGAATAAAAAGTAAAATAAAATTTGTAATTTGATTTTGATATGAATCCAAAAGTAAAACCAATAAATAACTAAAATTCAGAATAAGTTAATAAAATTAGTAATTTGATTGTATACAAACTCTAATAAAAAATAACTTAAATTTTGAATAAAAATAAAAATTACAACTAGGATAACACGAATAGTGTCAGAGGTGACCACGAAAGAGTGTGATAGCATCAATCTATCCTGCAAGAAAACATTGACCCATAGGAAGCGAAGAGCCGAGACGGTTGTGGTGGAGACGAGGATAATGTCATGCTGGGAGATGAGAATAATGTTATGCTGCTCACCTTAGTCATTCAATGAGGATAATGTTGTGCTGCTTGCACAGAACCGTTGAAGAAAAGTCAAGAGGAAGGAACCAAGAGCCTTGATGATGAGTGTTGAGCGTTGGCGTTGTTGAAGAAGTCAGTGGCTAAAGAAGCTCGATGATAGGGAAACCCTAGCAAAGATGAAGCTTTGCATTAAAGACGAGCTATGGACGATATAGGATCATCGGATAATTAGGAGCGTATCATCACTAGTGAGGGGCAAGGTGTCACCAGTGATGCCAAGAAGATTCCTTGTATCGTTAAACAGTGACTAAAGTAGACATACCGATATAAATAAAGATGGAGGTCGCTATGGTTAGTGAGGAATCCATAGCATTGAGTTGCCCAACGTCAAGCAAGAGGAGTGACCAACACGCGATAAGAGGACATCGAGCATGTATAACATCATGCATGTGTATATATATAAATACATTTGTATGAATAGAAGTACTAGCATACATAAGCAAAAGGAGCAAAGAGCTCATGGTAGAGATGGCATAGTCGTAGAGAATAATAGGTTGGGGCCACCAGAGAGAGCGTAACAGGTGTCCCTAGCAGGGATCGACAATGGTTGCACCTATGTGTGTGTGTGTTGATATTGCAATAGTCAGTGTTAAGCAATAATTGAAGAAAAGTAGAAGATAATATATGATAAAGTGCATTGGAAGGGGGTAGCAACTGAGAAGGATCAATCGAGAATTGGGCTTGCTGTTTAAGGTTGAAGTTGAAAATTGCAGCGGTGAGAAGAGATAAAAGACTCACGGTTAGAGAGGGCAGCCGGCGTGTGAGGGAAGATAAGTTCAAAGTAGATAGCCCATGTTACATCGGTGTATATGTGAGCAAGATCTAATATCATGTAAACTAATAAGATAATTTGCCATATACATGATCAACGTATTATTTGAGATTAAATAGAGATACATATGTATACATTTTGGAAAAGAATAACTAATCGAGAAATATAGATAGAGAGTTGTTACTTTTCTAAGAATCCTAACATTCTTCCATCAAAGATCATACTTCAGTTATGTTCCTTAAGTCATGATTTGCTTTGAGCTTCTATTGTTATTTCCAATGTTTATAATATCTTAAAATCTAAATAATCTATAAGATACGTAAATATATTCTTGAGCATATAAGTTCTACCATTTAATATTACAAATTTCGAAACAAAATTAGGCGTGCAAACGGACGGGCCACCCTACTAGTTATATCATTAAAAGAAAATCAAAAGAAGCCATCACATTCGCCCTCAAATGCTGAAAATTTACCTCTCAAAGGCTGGAAAATTACCATGTCAATTAGAGGAAAAAGATAAAGATCTACACTATCGATTGTGATGAGTCCAGATTAGGAAAAAGTCCATTTTGGCCCTTGAACTTTGGTTAGAGTCCAATTTTCACTCTGAACTGAAAAACTGGTTGTTTTTCACCCCTAACTTCCAAGTCCGGACAAATAACCTCCCAACCCAATTCCACCCCTATTGGGGTGAAAAACAATCAGTTTTCAAGGTCAGGGTGAAAATTGGACTCCAAGCAGAGTTTAAGGGTCAAAAATAGACTTTTTTAATAAATTAATTAAAAATTAATTTGCTAACAGGTACTAGTTTTGACCTATGTGCCTTTTGTATCGTTGATCTGCTCTAAATTTTGCATTCTCCGCTTAAGGTTTCACCCGGGCCCAATTATTTATATTTAAATAATATAAATGTAAGCCTAACTAGAAGTACTAATATGATCAATCAGTGGTAGTGCTAAGACAAGTCCCGATCACCTCCAGATTCATAATTTCCAAAATTAAAACTCTCCTTACCATTCCACTCACACCTCTCTCGCAATCACATAGCCCGCCACCATTACTCCCTAGTTGGTAGCACCATTGCAGCTTCATTGTATAGCCATTGGCCATTGTCATCTTGAAAAAAATATAAGGTTGCACCTGGGTGAAGTCTTGAAGGGAGAATGCAAAAATTTCGAAGTAGATCAATGATCTTAAAGGTGCATGGATGAAAACTGGTACATGTTACCAATTTAATTCTTTAATTAATTTATTGAACTCTGATCGGAGTCCAATTTTTAACCTGAACTCAAAAAATTGGTTGCTTTTCACCCCCTAACCGAGGTGGAATTGGATGGGGGGAGGGGGTTATTTGTCCGGATTTAGATGTTAGGGGTGAAAAACAACCGGTTTCCAAGTTTATGGTGAAAATTGGACTTGATCAAAGTTTGAAGGCCAAAACTTGACTTGTTCCTCTAGATTATAATGGTATAGATCGATTAGACATATATTATGACTATTACAATTGTAAAAGAATGCAATTACATTTTCAATCACACACATTAGAGTTGTTTAACAGGTATGACTCTATTTTCAAATATAAGCATATTTATTATTATCTAGTCGCATCATTATGTTGCTATTCAGCTAGTTGCTGAAAATAACACTGAAGAATTGATGCCAGAGAACAATCCACTAGTTTCCGAATTTGCTGCCCAAAACGCTATCATGACCAAATTCACCAAACAATTTTTATATTTAAAAAAGATCGCCCCCATCCCTTCGTATCCTTCTTCCCCCCTCACTGCTTGCTCATTCTCTGCTATCTATAACCGTTGCCTCTCTCACTCACTCTCTCTCTCTCTCTCTCTCTCAGCAACTTGAGTGGAGTCACCGCTAGCCGGCCTAGCTGTCCTCTACCACGCAATGTCATCGTTGCACCTATTCTCCCACAAAGTTTAGGGGGTATTTATATTGGCGTTTAATGATGACTTTTGTTTTTATATTATAAATAGTAATAGCTTATAGAAAGACACTTACGTGCAATTTTAGCCGATATAAATGAAATCACTACAGTGTGTACTACTATCAGCTAGTAGACTCTGCCATGAAAAGACACTCCGTTTAAAAGTTAGGTACTGTAGAAAAGTTATTTACTTAAAAAAAGACTTTTAGAAATCAAAGCGAACTAGGTCAGGCTCCCTCTTTGCTCTGTCCTCTCCTCGAGCGATGGCGCTAGTGCTTCGCTACCATCCTAAGCAGCATTGAGTCCGCACGCCGCCATGGGTAGATTTCACCTTCAACTAAAACTCTCTCTTGCCCATCACTTGGCACGATGACATTTCATGAGTGGAACCAGCCGTTTAACAAAACACTTGCTAAGGTAAATCATTGGAGTGGCAATTAATTGGTTGTATGCTCACAACTAATGGAAAAGGCCAAAAGAGGAACACAATTGACACTCTTCCGTTTCAAGAAAAAAAAAACACAATCAGCTTTCTTTGAACATGTCGATCGGAGTGGCATTTGGACAAGAAAATTCGGAAATGAATGGTATATTCTCTGTTAGTTGTTCTTGGACACCATTTGAATCGACATAAGGTTCACCTGTGGCATCTTGAAAAATTTCTCATAACCGGATCATAGTGGACTTGTCATGCTCCCTCCATTCCCAAATACTTGGCATTTTGATAGTGCACACATATAATTATGCCATCATTTTTTTAGTACACATCATCCACTATACAAAGTCGGGGGGGGGGGGGGGGGGGGTTCTTGGACGCTCGCGCGATCCACGTGTTCGCCGTGCGTTCTTTGGTCGACGCGTGTGCGGAGCATTGCGTATTGCGAGCGGTGCTTCATCCGTTCGCCCGATTTGGTGTCGAGGCGTGTTTTTTGCGACGCGTGTATTCCATGACTGCTTCCGGGTCCTTCTGTGCATCGTGGACTTCGCCAGGAAAATTTGTTTCGCGTTTTTGCTTCCGCGATGCGTCCGTTGGTTCTGCGGCTGTTGCTTTTGTCTTGCTTTTGTCTCGGGTGCTGTGTTTTACCTTTTGAGTTCTTGGTTGCGCTTCAGTTCCTCCGGTTGGCTACGCTTCGGCTCCTGCGCTTCTCGGTTTCCATTTCGATGCGTACACTTCGGTTCCTGCGCTTGTGCCTGTCCATTTCCATGCGCGTCGGTTCCCGTTCGCTTTGGTTAGGATGTGCCTATTTATTTTGTGTTGGATGAGCGCTTTGGGGTGGTTTTGTGGGTCACGCTTTTCGCTAGCGAGTTTATTTGTCATTTTGCATTTTGATGCGGGTTTCTTCTTGTTTGTTCTACAGTTTATTTGCTTTCTAGGTTATTGCTTCCGTCTTGCCTGTTGGATTTTACCTTTTCAGTTGTTGCTTCTGGTTTCTTGGCTCGATGTGTGTGTGGAGCGTGTGTGTGTATTGGGAGCACGTCCGGGGATTTGGTAGCGAGACGCATTTTTGTGACATGTCTATTACATCGATGGTTGCTTCCGGATCGTTCTCTGTCCGGATCGTTCTCTGCGTTGCGGGCTTCGATAGAGGATTTGTTTGGTGTTTTGTTTCCACGATGCGTTCGTTTGTTGTGTTCTTTGGGTTACCTACCTTCTGCGCTATTCTTTGCGGCTCGCGTTGTGCGTTTTGTGTTTTGAGTTCTTGGTTCTGGTTCTATTGCCGTGCTTCTCCATTCTTTGTTTGCAGTTCAATGCGCATCAGTTCTGATTCGGTTTGGTTAGGTTTTGGTTATTTATACCACTTTCTTTGATGTCGGTGTTGGTGGTCGTCGCTATCTGTACGTGATTCCTTGGCGATTGTAAATGATTGCTTTGCGATGCAACCGGCTTCTATTTTTGGATTATTGGCTGTCGCTTTCTCAGATCCCGGCTTTTCAGTCGTCGTCACCCTGTCATGGTTCGTTTAATTTGCGGCGATTCGACTTTTTGTAGATCTTTTACTCTTTTGTTCTCTGCCATCGTTTCCGGTATTGCTTTTGTCTGAAACTATTCGCTATCGCGTTGTCCTCATGGTTGCTCCCGCGTGTACTGCATTTTGGTTTTTGCTCATTTTTGTTGTGTTTGGTAATTTTCCCTACTGTTCTTGATATAACTCTTTTGTCGATTTTTTTTATGCTTATGCTTAAGATGAATGCCTTTTGGATATTTGCAGGAGTGTTCTGGGTTAAATCATCGTTCGGGCTTCTTCGTTGTTGATGCTCGTTGTCTTGCGTATGGGCTAAGAATCGCTTGCGACTTATTTGGTAATTCATATTTTAGGCTCATTTATGTTTCGTCAATATTATATTATTGTTTATTTCATCGTTGTTTCGATTCACACATAAAGGTAGTGCTTTTTATAGCCTTTTGATGATGTTCGTAGCTTTTTACTGTTTGTGTGCGGTTATTATGATGCACATGTTGTTATACTTATTTACTTCGCTCGCTTAACGCCCGTGTTTGCGCAATGTAGGATCGTTCTAGGTTGGATCATTGTTGTTCACAGCTCTTTGGGTTCTATCAGCTACGGTTTAAGAATCCTTGGTTTTCTTGCTTTCTGCTTAGCCTTGACCTCTACATCGTGCTTACTAAGTTTCGTTCCGGTAATACTCATCTTTTCTGTGTTGCTATTTATCTAATGTACTATTCATACTTTATTAGTGTTAGATGGTTTCGCATTTTGCTGCTGTTGTCCTTAAGATGAATCGCTTGTAGATACCTCTGTGAGTTGTCGTTTTGTTTACATTTTGTCAATGATTATTTTGACATGTGTGCTACTTTACGATTTGCTTTAGTTCAGTCATTTAAATTATTGCTCTGTCTTGTTTTACTATCGATGTTGTCCCAGCGCAAGACCATTCTAGATTAGCTCATCTGATTCAGTGTTTCAGCTTGTTTGTGACTGTATGATTTACGCATAGCCACTTTGTACGATCTGATTTGTGCAGTAGTTTTTATTTTGTTTTTACATTTGTTCATGTTTTTATTACATATGCTATTCATACGGCGTAACCATTTATATATATTATGATGTAACAATTATATTATGTTCAATTATAACATTCTGCTTTGATAGATTGTATTGTGTTCCATTATAGTGTTATGCTTTTATATCTTATCTTTGTTGATGCTTCTCTGATAATAATTGTCTATTTCATGTTATGCTACCTTTATTCAATTATCTTATGTTCTTATTGTTTTCCCTTCTTTTTAATTGTCACTGTTTCATCAGTGCAGGATTATTCAGAGTTGGTTCATCGCTGTTTGACGCTTGAGAATCGGTTGTTTTATTCTGCTATTTTCCTTATTGAGTTTCGGCACCGTGATAGTTAAGTTTTCTCCATCCTTTGCTAATCTTAGTCTTTTCAGCTTTTCCAATTTTATAGTTTCGTTGGTGAAATCATCTTAGTATCATGTAAGCTTTATTTTTTGCTTCTCTTCTTTTCTTTACAGACTTTTCTTGTTTCCTTATTCACTGTTATTGTTTGTATGAGATAAGTATTTATATAAATTATCATGTAATACTTATATTATATTCGGTTATAGCTATTTTATTAGCTAGCTATTATATTGTATTAGATTATAGTTTATTATTCTGCTTTCTACTGCCTTTCCCATTTCATTATTTCATTCGTAAAATAGCGTTACTATTATGTAAACTATAATCCTTACCCTTGTGCTTTTATTTAGAAATTTCCCTACTTTCCTCACTGTGTATTATTATAGGTCTCAATCTCTACTACCTTTCCCATTTCATTATTTCATTGGTAAAATGCCGTTACTATTATGTGAACTATAATCCTTACCCTTGTGCTTTTATTTAGAAATTTCCCTACTTTCTTCACTGCGTATTCAATTATTATAGATCTTACTCTTTTCTATCTTTCTAATTTCATTATTTTGTTTGTGAAATCGTTTCAGTATTATCTAAGCTTTATTTTTTAGTCCTCTCCTTTTCTTTATGAGCTTTCCTTCTTTTCGCACTTGGTATCATTGTTTGTATGGGACAACTGTTTATATAAATAATCATGTGATACTTATATTATATTCGATTATAGCTATTTTATTAGCTAGCTATTATATTATATAAGATTATAGTTTATTACTCTTCTTTCTTCGTTCCGTATTTACTTATTATAAATCTGAATCTCTGCTTCCCTTTCCCATTTCGTTATTTCATTGCTAAAATGGTGTTATTACTATGTAAACTATAAACCTTACCTTTGTGCTTTTATTTAAAAATTTCCCTACTTTGCTCACTGCGTATTATTATAGGTCTCAATCTCTACTACCTTTCCCGTTTCATTGTTTCGTTGGTAAAATGCCGTTACTATTATGTAAACTATAATTCTTACCTTTATGCTTTTATTTAGAAATTTCCCTACTTTCCTCGCTGCATATTCAATTATTATAGATCTTACTCTTTTCTATCTTTCTAATTTCATTATTTCATTAGTGAAATCATCTCAGTATTATCTAAGCTTTATTTTTTACTCATCTCCTTTCCTTTATGAACTTTCCTTGTTTTCTCACTCAGTATCATTGTTTGTATAAGAGAGATGTTTATATAAATATTCATGTGATACTTATATTATACTCGATTATAGCTATTTTATTAGCTAGCTATTATATTGTATAGGATTATAGTTTATTACTCTTCTTTCTTCATTCCGTATTTACTTATTATAAATCCGAATCTCTGCTATCTTTCCCATTTCGTTATTTCATTGGTAAAATGGTGTTATTACTATGTAAACTATAAATCTTACCCTTGTGCTTTTATTTAAAAATTTCCCTACTTTACTCACTGTGTATTATATTGTATAAGATTACAGTTTATTACTCTCCTTTCTTCATTTCCTATTTATTTACTATAAATCTGAATCTCTACTATTTTTCCGATTTCATTATTTCATTGATAAAACGGTGTTACTATTATGTAAGCTATAAATGTTACCCTTGTGCCTTTATAGATTATGATATAATACTTATATTATATTTAGTTACAACTATTTTATTAGCTAGCTATTATATTGTATAAGATTATAGTTTGTTAGTCTCTTTTCTTCATTCCGTATTTACTTACTATAGATCTCAATATCTACTAGATCTTACCCTTATGCTTTTCTTTAGAAATGTCCCTACTCTCCTCCCTGTGTATTCAATTATTGTAAATCTTAGTCTTTCCTATCTTTCGAATTTCATTATTTTATTGGTGAAATCATCTTAGTTTTATCTAAACTTTATTTTTTACTCTTATTCTTTTTTTAGAAACTTTATTTTTTCCCTTATTCAATATTGTTGTTTGTACCACATAACTATTTATATACATTATCATGTAATACCTATATTATATGTAGTTATAACTATTTTGTTAGCTATGTATTATATTGTATTACATTATAGATTCTTATTCTGCTTTCTTCATTCCCTATTTAGTTATTATAAATCTGAATCTTTACTGCCTTTGCCGTTTCATAGTTTGATTGGTAAAATGGCATTACTATTATCCAAACTATAATTTTTATCCTTGTGCTTTTGTTTACAAATTTCTCTACTTTCCTCATTGTGCATTGAGTTATTGTAAATCTTAGTCTTTTCTATGTATCTAATTTCATTATTTCGTTGGTGAAACCATTTTAATATTTTGTAGACTTCATTTTTTACTCCTCTCCTTTTCTTTAAAAACTCTTCTTGATTCCTCAATCACAATTGAATTATTACAAATCTTAATTGATTACTATATTACACTTATAGTTATGATCTGTATTGCATTATGAATCTTAGTTAATTATTATATTGCACTTATAGTTATCATTTATATTACGCTTTTGCTTATTTGGATGCACCTATTTTTAGAGCATTTATGCCGATCTATTTTTACTATTGTTTTCCTCATGCTTTATACTATTTTATTTCTACAATTATCTTTTCGCGTCAGTCATTGCTCTCATTTCTTGGTATTTAGTTTTATGGATCCATCGCGTTCTGCTAGAGCTCGCCGTCAGGAGATTCTACATGGAAAA
Organism: Dendrocalamus latiflorus; assembly: GCA_017311315.1. Taxonomy (NCBI): domain Eukaryota; kingdom Viridiplantae; phylum Streptophyta; class Magnoliopsida; order Poales; family Poaceae; genus Dendrocalamus; species Dendrocalamus latiflorus. The sequence continues at coordinate 16,446,339 of CM029649.1, read as the reverse complement.
TAGCCAATTAGATCAACAGTTCCTCCACTATTGTCCGCACATGTTTTACCTAATACCTTCACACCATTGCTTTCGCAGTCACCATCACAACCATGTATGATTATTTTTGATGTTGTGTACTTTATAGACAACATGCTTTTTGCGTTTTCCAATTTTGTTTTAAAACTCTGCTTTTCTATTGATATCTTCTTTTGGTTTAATTTATTGTCCCACAGCGCCTATCACAGATGTTACTATGATTCCTCGATCAAAGCGTCAGCATGGTTGTTCACACTCTTTATAACCATTTTTTCCTTTTCTATTAGTTTTGGTTTACACTTTTGCTTTACCTTTTGTTTATTTTACTTGCATACATAATAGGAGACCATTTTTGCCCATTACTTAGTTCAGTTGAGGCAGCTAACAATAGGGAAAAAAGGAGGTTATCCAACTTGCAACGCACCGCTGCTAGAATAGGTGTCTTTCTTTTATTATTTTCTTTTATAGATTTTCTTGTGTTTTCCATTTTTTCCTTCCCTTGAAACATACATGTTTTATCATCTCTTGGTTTATATCTATCCCTGCATTTTGTTGGCATTTCAGGTAACATGCTGCCTCTTAACTTAAACCCACTTAAAGAGCCAACCATTTGTTTGTCTAAGGAATATATTTCCTTCTTAAAAGGTTCGGCCGTATTGTTGTGTTTACACCATTGTTTATCCATCTGTTTTATGTGAGCTAAAGCTATTTCTTCTTCCTTGTTTTATGCTGGTTTTAACACCACTTCAGTCACTTATGATAGTCGATCATACTATGGTGGTCCAGATTATGAGTGTAATAAATGTGCCGCTATTTTTTGGTTCCAAGAAAGATCTCACCATAGAAGCTCCTCTAGGCATCAACAAATTATTTACAATAGATGTTGCCGTGGTGGTAAAGTTTCTCTTCCACCACATAAACAATTTCCATATCCACTTCGGGACCTTATTGGTTTTTGATAAAGGTCCACAATCAAATCAGTTCATGCGTTTGATTCGCCACTACAATTCCCTATTTGCATTCACTTCCTTGGGCGTAGATGTTGATAAAAGCATAAACACCGGTGAAGGCCCTTATGTTTTCCGTATAAATGGTGTTGTTCATCACCGAATTGGTTCATTAATTCCTAAACCAGGCCGAAAACCACAGTATGCACAGCTGTATATTTATGACACACACAATGAGGTTCACAACAGGGTATCTGTTTTTGATAGAGAGGATACCACAAATGATGAAGCAGATGATAATATAGTTGCTGCCTCAATTCATATGCTTAACTGCTTCAATCCATTAGTAAAAGAATTCAGGATGGCACGAGATCGCTTGTTTTCTCAACAGAATGCAGAAATTCATATCCGTCTAATTGGTTCATCTGACACCCACGATGATCGGTATTCTTTACCAACTGTGTCTGAATTAGCTGCCTTGATTGTCGGTGATCTATCTTTAGAGAACAACAGATTTGATATCATTGTTGAAAGCCATCCTGGTGAACTAAAACAAGTGTCGCCCCTCAATCCTGCTCTAATGTCTCTTCAGTATCCATTATTATTTCCATATGGTGAAAAAGGCTTTCATCTTGGTATTAAATACAAAGCTACTGATGATAGTGTCACTCCTATTAGAGATGAAGTCTCAATGCTTGAGTAATACTGCTATGAATGTCATTATCGTAAAAATGAACCAAATCCTTATACATGCTATGGCCGCCTCTCAAATCAAATAGAGGTTGATTGCTATTCATGTATAGAAGCAAATCGTTTATCATTTCATTTATTCAATCAAGATGTCTTGCGTTCAGACACGTATCAAGGCATTTCAGACGCACTTGGTGGGGGCACATCAGAAGGCAAAAATATTGGTATTAGAATCTTGCTTCCTGCAAGCTTTACTGGTAGCCCTCGATATAATGCACTCAATTATCAAGATGCTATGGCTATTTGCCGTGAATACGGTCCTCCTGATTTATTTTCTACTTTCACATGCAATTCAAAATGGCCAGAAATTACCGATGCACTAAAACACGAACCTGGTCAAAAATATGTAGACCATTCTGATATTGTGACTCGAGTATTTCATATGAAACTTACTGAATACATTTCTGACATAAAGAGTGGCCACACTTTTGGTATTATACGAGCCGGTTAGTTTGTTTCTTCCATCCTTTGCATATTGCTTTCATTTTAATGCACTACTCTATTCTCTAAGTTATGTTCTTTGTTTTTAACAGTTTTATACACTATTGAGTTTCAAAAGAGAGGGCTCCCTCATGTTCATACACTTATATGGCTTGCTAACCACACAATGGATCTATCTACTGAGTTCATAGATTCTCTTATATGTGCTGAAATCCCTGATCCAGCTATTGACCCACTTGGCTATGCTCTTGTTGAAGAATTTATGATGCATGGTCCATGTGGAAATCTTAATAAAAAGTGTCCATGCATGAAAAATGGTGTGTGTTCAAAACGGTATCCGAAAGAACTGAGCTCAGAAACAATCATTAATGATTCTGGTTTTCCAATATATCGCCGCCAAGATAGTAATCGTTTTATTATCAAGAATGGAATCAAATTGGACAACAAATGGGTAGTTCCATACAACATGGGCTTGCTCAAAAAGTTCCAAGCCCACATCAATGTTGAATGGTGTAACAAAACAAACCTTGTCAAATATTTATTCAAATATCTTACTAAAGGACAAGATAAAGCAAGAATGACTTTTTCTACTGCTGACCAATTATCAGACCCAACCAATACACAAGTTAAACAAGGAATAGATGAAATCGCAGATTATATTAAATGCAGGTAATGCTTTGCTTATACACTAGATTACCCTATTTCCCAATATAACTGTTTCGAAATTTCTACTTTCTCTTCTATATTAATAGTTTTGCATACACAACGATTGTCTAGATACCTATCTTCATGTGACGCAATTTGGCGATTATTTGAATTTGAAATACATGGCCGAATGCCTTCCGTTGAACGATTAACTGTTCACATGCCTGGTATGAACAAAGTTATATATCATGAAGAAACAAATTTGCAGCAGATTGTTGCTGATCCAAGAGCTTATAGAACTACCCTAACTGAATGGTTTGTTGCCAATCAACAATTTGTAGAAGCAAGGTCTTCTACATATTATCAATTCCCATCAAGCTGGAGATGGTGTAATGATAACAGAATATGGAAAAAAAGGAAATGTAAGACATCAAAAATTGGTCGCATATATAATGTGCATCCAAGTACTGGTGAATTATTTTACCTCAGAATGCTTTTAATGGTTGTTTCTGGTGCACAAAGCTATGAAGATATTAGAACTTTCAATGGTGTTCAGTATCTTACCTTCAAAGAAGCTTGCAAAGCTCGTGGTTTAGTTGGTGATGATACAGAATGGTTTTTACTTTTTGATGAAGCAATTATTTGGGCCACTCCATACCAACTTAGGCATCTGTTCATGGTGGTACTTTCTTTCTGCAATGTTGTTAATCCTCAAAATCTATTTGATAAATATTGGTGCTTCCTTGCTAACGATATAGCATATAAAATACGACAAGCACTGCAGAATCCAACATATTCAATACCAAGTAGTTACTTGCAGACCCAGTTGATAAATGAGTTGTTTACTATCTTTTCAAAGAATGGACTCAGCTTTGCTACATACAACATAGGCAGTGAATTAACACATGGTAGTCCTACTTCTGATAATAGACTTGTTACCGAAGAGTTAGCGTATGATAGGACTACTCTGTTAGCACATGCTAATTCATTATGTGGTAAACTCAATGCTGAGCAATCTGTTATATACAACAAAATTATAGCACGTGTCACTCAAAAGAACAACGGTTTTTTACTTCGTATCAGGACATGGTGGGACTGGAAAAACATTTCTTTGGAATGCTATAATAGCCACCTTAAGAGCTAATGCTGAAATAGTTCTTGCTGTAGCTTCATCTGGAATTGCTTCACTTCTACTTCCAGGTGGTCGCACAGCTCATTCTCGTTTTAAAATACTTCTTGACATCAATGAAAAGAGCCTATGTAACATAGCACGAGGAACGATGCTAGCTGAACTTATTAATAAGACTTCTCTAATCCTTTGGGATGAAGCACCTATGACTCATAGACGCTGTTTTGAAGCACTTGATAGAACATTACGTGATATTATGTCTGTTCAAGACACTGCCTATGTAAATATACCTTTTGGTGGAAAAGTTGTTGTCCTTGGTGGAGACTTCCGTCAAATCTTACCTGTTATTGAGGGTGGAACCAAAACAGAAATTATTCAGGCTTCACTCATTAAGTCATCACTTTGGCAACATATTGAGATACTCAAATTATCTACTAATATGAGGCTTCATAATCCAAAACTTCCGCTTCCAGAGCGTGAAGCCCTCTCTTCATTTGCTCAATGGGTACTTAATATTGGGAATGGTCAAATTCCAATGATTCAAAAACCAGGAGAAATTCATCCAACATGGATAACAATACCTAATGACCTTCTACTGCTACCAGCTGATAACAATATGGATACAATTGTTGATGCTATCTATGATTTATTCTGTATCAATTATCAAAATAGTGAATATCTAGCACAACGGGCTATTATTTGCCCAACTAATGCTATCGCTGATGAACTGAACAAAGCTGTCTTTGATAAGATCCCTGGTGACAGCAAAGAGTATCTCAGTTTTGATTCCATCTCTCAATCTGATACCCGAATTGGTGATGCTAATATGTTGTATCCACCCGAATTTCTGAATTCTATCACACTCAATGGTTTTCAACATCATGCCATTTATCTCAAGATAGGTGTTCCAGTAATGTTACTAAGAAATATAAATCAATCTATGGGTCTTTGTAATGGAACACGTCTGATTATTACAAGGCTTGGTGATCGAGTTCTTGAAGGATGTATAATCACTGGAACCAATATTGGCCAAACTATTTGTATTCCAAGAATTGTGCTAAATGCAACAAGCCCTCGGTGGCCTTTTACACTACAGCGATGGCAGTTTCCGATTAAGCTTTCATATGCAATGACTATTAACAAAAGTCAAGGCCAAACTTTAAACAAAGTTGGGATTTATCTACGAAGCCCAGTGTTTTCCCATGGGCAATTATATGTGGCAATATCGCGAGTAACATCGCCTTCAGGACTCAAGGTACTCATTGAAAATGAGAAGGGTGCTGCCTGTAATGAAACAAAAAATATAGTATATAAAGAAGTGCTTGCTTGTATTTAGTGCTTTCCATTATTGTTATTATTCTCTTCTCTAATTCGCTTACTTAAAAAGTTTTATTTACCCCTCTTTGTACCCAGTGGAGAAAGCAGCTATGAATCCCACCTTTATTACATACGTCTCTATTTTTGTACTTCAGATTGTAACATATACTTTTGTGCTTTTTGAAAAATATGAAGTACATGCTTTCTTATTTCTATAGACATTTCTGACTGTGCCTTCATTTACTGTTGTGATCTCTTCATATATTTATGTCTTTATTTACCCATATTACAAATATTACTGCTTTACTCATTATGCACATCTCTACATTTTTGTGATCTTCCTAAGTTTTGCTACTTTTCTTACCCTACTAAGATACACCTAATATTATGCTTATTTAATTCACCTACTTTAATACCTTTTTTACACAGTGCAGAATCATTCTGAATAAATGGTGCTAATTTTCACTGTGATAATAGTTACTCCTTTTGTGTTGTTACTATATAATATACCATTTATATTACATTCACATTCCATTAGTCTTCATTTCATTATACCTATCCTTAAAGTCCTATCTTATACATAATTCTGTCAGTTATCACTTTGTTAAAGTTTTGCCAATAATTATTTTGTTATCGCTGTTACTATACCTGTTGATTTACTTGATACTATCTATTTGTTTCACTCACTTTAATTATTACTTTGTCTTCTTTTTTACCATCAGTGTACAGTCAACATAGGGTCATTGTAGGTATAATCATCATCGTTTAACATTTTATAATCATTGCTTTCATTCCATTCTACTTACCTTTCAGCTGTGACTCATCCCCACTAATTATCAATGTGATAATAATTAAGATTTCTCCACTCTTAATTTCTCAACATAACAATTGCATTTCATTCTTACCATAACATTTTTCTTCTTAATACTTTAGCTTATATTGATAATCAGAATTCCCTCTGAAAACCCAAATATACTATTGTTTCTGCTTATAAACTTTTTACACGTCCTTCCTTATATATAATGTTATCCTTCCTTATATACAGTGTTACACATAATTCTAATTTTTATCCTTGTGCTTCTCTTTAAAGAATTCCCTGCTTTACTGATTGGCTATTCAGCTATTGGAAATCTTAATCTTTTCTATCTTTCGCATTTCATTATTTTACATGTACTTGTTTGCTCCTTATCTACATCACTTACCCATCCATTGCCTATACCAAAAACAGTATACATGTTACCCTATTCATTTATGCATACTAGAAACATTACTGTTTTCCTTCCTTTGTACATTCCTTATGTCATTCGATTGCTTTTATAGTTTCTTTCCAATAATGTACCCTACATTATTTTCATTGTATCTTACAAAACTGTTCTCCCAATTTACAGCACCATATTTGTCAATATAATGGTTTTTCTATAAATACACTGTTTATAATCTAGCTTCTTCTTGCTATACAGATCCCATATGGCATACGCACTGTTAAATCATATAAACCAAATTTCACACAAATGGAAAATCCTTGTGCGTTTACCACGTGTTTGGGAATTTAAGAACCCACGTGATGCAGCAGATGTATATCGTCTAGATTTCATCATGCTTGATGAACAGGTACATAATACTTGCATCTTCTATTCAATCCATACAGATACTCTCTCACTATTTTACAACATCTTTATCTTCAATATACACATATTATTATCACATCAGTACTGTTATGTTTAACATTCTGTATACGTAATATGTATCTTTTTTTATACCTAAACTATAGTTTTTGTTTTTTAAGGGAAATGTTATGGAAGGATTGATTCCTCAAAGATGGCTTCATAAATTCGCATCCTTATTAAAAGAAGGATCTATTTATGAAATCGAATACTTCGAAGTCCTTCCAGCAAAAGAGACATACAAAGCAGTTGATAGCAATAATTTAGCTCGGTTTTCAAAATATACTAGAGTTAAGGAAATATTGCCGGAACCAGAAGGCTTTCCTGTTTATGCATACAATGCAGTCCCCTTTTCTGTGCTAAATGATCGTATTGGGAAAAATACCTTGTTGTCAGGTGCAATCCCTACTATTTCACCATAAGTACACTAACCTCTTTATATTTATAGCATCTCATTTTTCCCTCTCTTTTATTTACTGTTCCTTATTTATTAGATACTGTTGTTCTTATAACGGCCGCTTCACAACTTATGCAAACAACAACAAAATTAGGCCCAACTGTTAAACAAACCATTAACATTACTGATGGAAGGTACATAGATTTCTTCCAGCGTTTATTTCTCTCTGTTTTCTTGTTTTTTTACAATCTACGCTTACATTATTATCATACTGAAATAAACTAAAGAAATTTCTCCTTATCTGTATATAGCCAAACAACAATCATAACATTATGGGGCCAACATGCTGAGTTATTCAACGCTGAAATGCTCCTAACCGTCTCCCAAAATACACCAGTTATTGCTTTATTTGTTGGCATGCTTGTTGGTACATATTCAGGTATATTGCAGCTTCTTTTCTTTACAGATATACAGACAACAACACATATATAAAATATGCAGCACATATATAAACTATACTTATCTTCATCTTTTCCTCATATCAATTTTTTTCCTTTACGCATATAGGTCAGCTAGCATTGCAAAGCAGTTCTGCATCAAAGTGGTACATCAATATACCAATTCCTGAAATACATGCTCTGCAAAACACGTATTGTCTCTACTTTATTCAAACAATTATACTACCACCATACACATCATACATCTTTTTTCGGTGTTACATTGTTTTCACATCAACTTATAATATGATATGTAGAATTAGCAACCGTCCACACCAAATTCAATGGCAAGAAGAGAGACATGATCATAACAACCCAATACACACAACAGTACGCGAATTATTAGAGCTGATACCAAACGAAGCTTTAGTAAGATTAATCTGAACTCTATACATCTCTTTAGTTCCTATCTTTTGTATTGACTAAATACTAATTGCTTCCAAATATTATATGCACAGGGACAACGCTACAAAGTCGCTATCCTTATTACTGATTTAGTACCAGGACAATCATGGTGGTATATAGCATGCTCTTCATGCTGGAAAAAAACTTTTCCACATGGGGATGCATATGAATGTAAAAGATGTGGTACTACGACAGCAGAACCAAGGTATAAACCTACTCATACATTCATATACACCATGTCTTTTTTTACAGTTTCTCATTACCTACTTAGCAATAACATGCACTATTCTTTCCAAATCCTGACAAAGGTACAAAATAAACGTGTATGGCATTGATTCTGAAAGCAATGAACAAGACAAAGCAATCCATGCAGAATTCATGTTTTTTGGCGACATAGCTCAGCAACTTGTTGGAAGACCTGCGATGCTTTTAGTTGCAACAACCGAGGGACAAACACAGCATATCCCACCTGAAATCACAGCGATTATCGGCCGAAGATATGAACTTATTATTCAAATGTCACAATGATCGCTCCAAACTGATTCCCCAACATTTCATGTCCGATCAGTGGCACCCCAACCGGATCACGCTGCACTCCTATTACCAAGTAAGCAAAAAACTTTAACTTCAAACCACAATTCAGAGCAAAGCATTGAATATCACAAAAATAACATCTTTTTATACCATTGACAGGCCCATCTGTTACTACCATCTATCCACAACCGCTTACCCCAACAACAACCGTTACTACTTTACAAGTAACCAAGACTATACCATCATGATCTGTTTTCCTATAGCAGCATTCACAACAAATTTTATATACAATGTCTTTTTTACACATCCTTGCTTATATCTCATTATCTACATGTTTTTTCCAAGGCTTCACCATCACAGCACTCTGAAAAAAGAACCCATGAATCTACTACACCTCCAGAAGCTGATCAGACTGCTTCATCAACAACATCAAACAAAAGGTGGTTTTTTTATTTTACATCATTACATCCAATGCTGCTCTTCAAACATCCAGACCATATATGCTTCAAATATATCGCTTCTCCTCTTACTATATATACTTCTTTCCAGAGCAATACAAGGTGGGCAAAAAATTAAAATTGCAAGAGAGTTGTTCCCTGATGCCAAAGATGCTGCACCACACTAGGTAAATCACACTGCTGCTCAAAAACATTACCTCTTACCGTACACAAAACAATGGCTTCACCCATTCTAACACTACTGCTTTTCTAATTTCCAAACAGCAGAACTGGACGGGCTACTCAGACCAAACAACATATCTTCCTCCGACCTGGCACCATAAAATGCTTAACATTGTTGTTTGTCTCCAATGTATAAACATCGCTGACGTCTTCGCTAGCACCAGAACTTATTACAGTTGACACCAGTTATTTTGTTGTACAGAATGTCAACCAAACAGCTATCTCATTGTAAAAAATATCACCAAGTATGATGTGCTGCTCACCAGAAAATTTACCACCTCTAAATTTACCGTATGCTATTAAACTCCTCAAATGCTACCACTTTCTCCATATGTCTCCATACATCTCTTTACACATATTATTTTGCACTTCTTTACATAACTGTTTTGCGCGGCGTGCCGCCGCGTATACGCTGCTAGTATTTAATTAGGCCATCATTTTTTAGTTGAGTATGACAAAATACCCTTAATAACTGTCGATCTCTGCTTAATTGTGTGGAGGCAATTAGAGGTATCAATCAAATCCGGATTATCCATTTTATCTGGTATTCATATTCGGACTATTTAATTCATATTCGATATATTAAGACTCAAAAAGTATTAATCATAATTCGAACTATTTAATTCGTATTTGATACATTAAAACTCAAAAATTATTAATTATATCTTTATTATCCGTTTTATTCGGTATTTTTATCCAAATTATTCGATTCATATTCGATCCGTTGACACTCCTAGAGGCAATACAGTTGCACACATTACGAGAACATGCATAACCAATGGGGGTAAAATGGGAACCTGCATTGGGTTGCACGAAAGGGTCAAGTAGGAATGCCAAGTATGTAGAAACAGAGGAAGTATGATTTTACAGCATGACCGATGGATTCTATACGTTTTCTTGAACAGCCTAATTGGTTTTTTAATTGAGACCGAGACTTTATAAAAACTAATGAATTGTCATAACACAAACTTATTCAATTCTTAAAACCAAATAGAATTATTGGGTTCAAGTTGGCTATTGGACCAGGTGGTTCCTCCGGAGACAAATGAGGTCCTACTGCCAAAGAAAAATTGAGGAACTGTTCGGAGGGACCTTGGGGAACTGAGGAACAGCTCCAAGAAACCATCGTGTATGGTGAAAGAGACGGTGAACGGTTAAGAGATATCAATATGTGAATGTGGAGATTGTTGGAATAGTTCCACATTAATTGTGGAAGGGCAATGGACCTAACTTAAAAGTGAGGAAGTTCTTTACCTCATAAACTAGTTTTTAGAGGTGGAAAGGCCCTTACGATTCAACCATCACTAACATGCTCATCGGGAGAAGCTCCGTCAGCAATATTTTTCAAGAAAGAAGGGGGGAACTAGCTTGTGGTTGTCACAAGAATACACATGAATTTTTTTGTACGAATAATCTATTTTTATTCGAAATTACAGAAATATACCTGCGGGAATTTTTTTACAAAAATAGGCTCCAGTTGCCCAATGGTGGGCGACTCGAACCAATCACCCAACAGGGGGGCGACAGGTATGGAGTCGCCCTAGGGTCGGGCGACTGCAACCAGTCGCCCTCCTGTTGGGTGACTTCAAGTGCAGTCACCCCCCATTGAGCGACTGCACTCAATCCCTCGTGAATTTTGTAAATTTTGTAGTTTTTATCTGGAAAATAATCTGCTAGAGTTGTAATAAAAGTTTATGTTCATTGTATGGTGTAGGTGCGTAACAAATTTCAGGAAAAAATTTTTAGGAACGATTGACCATAGAACTATCGGTACATACGCTGGTAAGTGATATTTTGATGTTACTGAGAATTCGTGTACGGCGAAAACCGGTATGTTAATATTGTTACATGACTTGCTATGTGAATCATTGAATGTGAAAAGACGAGATAATAAGCTTGTCTTAATTTAAATAAATTTCATAATACAGCTGGGAGTAACATGCCGTGTACCTTTTTATTACATGCATAACATATAGCATCATGTGCGACTAACCCACCTAACTGCTCGTACGACCTACTGTGTGGACCGGGGTCACTTTCCTTTCCTTACTCGCTCGGCGTTGAACTCCTCAGCGGCCTCTTTTGCCTTAGCCACCATTTCCCTCTTTCTCTCGCACTCCCTCTCGTGGGCCTCCTGCTCCCTACGCGTGCACGCTTCGAGATGAGCTTTCGTCTCGTGTTGTATATGCAAGTTTTGCTTGTTCTTGCGGCGCTCCTCCTCCCGCATCTCCGATGACCTTGCGACATTTTACTCCTCGAAGTCGAGGGCCCATTGGTCCTCAGGGTGGATCTCAAGATCGATCCATTTGCGGTAGGCACATAGGGGTTCCGGGACTGTAAATACAAGGGAGAGATTGTTAGTGCATGCTGTGAAGGAGAAAAGGTAGGGAAAAATGGTGCACGTGGTCCTTACCGGCTGCCGATAGGTTGCGATGTTTAGACGACGGTCGGGGTAGTCACTGGAGTAGTTTGTGCAACCCCAGTAACACATACCTAGGCTAATGCGGTGCTTAGACTTGAAGAACTTACACGTGTCCCCGCACCAAAAAAGGGGGTGTCTCCCCCTCGGGTGGGAGTTGCGGTGAACACTCGGTGGGAACGTTCGGGAAGTGGTTGTTGCTATAGGGCCCGACATTGCGGGGAGCTGACCTCGTAGCACGCTGAGTTTGTTCTACCCGGGCCGCAATAGCCCTTATTTTCTCATCGCGAGCAGCAGCTGACTGTGCTAGGTTGTGGGTCTCCTCCCATTGCCAGCCTCTTGAATAGCTTCATCAAAGGTTGTTTCGGGAACTGCTTGAAAAAGTTAGCCCTTAAGTGACGAATGTACCACCTGTTCCTCATGTTTGGCCAAGAAAATGGCTCCTTGGGGTCTTCCTGAAGTTTTCTTATAGCCTTTATAATCCCGGTATGGCGATCATGGATTACGCACACACTAGGATGAGTGCCAACAACTCCAACCCTAATATGTCTGAGAAACTATAACCAGCTCTCATAATTCTTACTTTCCACGAATGCGATGGCTAGCGGCAATATTTGATTGTTACCGTCAACGCCTATGGCTGTCAGGATCTGCCCCTTGTATTTGCCTGTCAAAAAGGTCCCGTCAACTGAGATCACCGGCATCATGTGCCTGAATGCCTCGATGCAACCACCAAATGCTAACAAGGCTCTCTGCAACATCGCATATCCTAGTGGACTTGTGGACGGCTTGTCTTGCACAGCGATATACGTGCCCGGGTTCCTGTCCTGCAACACCTTAAGCATATGAGGAAGATTGGCGTACACCACCTCGAAAGACCCGAAATGTTTTTCCAATGCGTTCTGCTTGGCACGCCACGCCTTCACGTAGATAATCTTGTACTTGAATTTCTTCTCGATAGCTATCACGATATACGTGGCCTCCATGTATTTCTTCTCCACTATCTCTCCATACAACAAAGTGGCTATAAAGGTGGACGTTAGGTTATGATGCCTCGCCAAAACACTGTTGAGAATGTAAGAGTGCGTCTCCACCTTTGACACAATCCAGTGAGTCTTATACTTGGGTCTACGTGCGTGCACCCTCCAAGGACAACCAGCCTGCTCGCACTTCACAGCGTACTGCTCCTGGCTTGATTTCACGACACGAAATGTCCGCTGCATTGAAAGGGCCCACAGCTTGATGGCATCCTGCAGTGCTGCCTTGTCAGCAAATATAGAATGCAACTGAACCTTTGTCTCATGATACTGCCACGCTGATTCATGCTCATCATGTGCGGAAACACTCTTAGCGTTAAACCGGTTCCATTCCTGCGGGATAGGAACTTCATCCTCATCCGAACTGTCCTCGTCGTCATCCTGTATAGCTTCCTCTTCAGCCCATGCCCTCTGGTCATCATAGTCCATCTGCTGCACGATGTACTCAATATGCTCCCCTTCGTCGGCTTGTCCAGTTTCCTCTCTATGGCTTAACCATTGTACATCTCCTCCGTGTACCGCATCGGCTTCATCACGAGCAACTTGATCATTTTCGCCAATATGCAGCCCGCCTGAGCTGCTAGCACCTCTTAGAGCAAGGGCAGACGCATGACCTTGCGCAGCTTCTAATGAGCACGGTTGCACAAGCAGGACACACTCGTATCCACGGCACCGGCACCCTTACACAAAGCCCTTCCACGCAGCAGTGCGCATCAATGTCTTCAACTCCCATCTGATGTCCGTGGGAGACCGGCTCCAAAGCCCTTGCACGACGACGCTGCACACCTCGGGGTCCAACGAAAAACTCTGGGTCAGCCAATGCAGCACATCTGAGATCCAAGCATTTTCGCCATCCGTATGTACTAGAGTGACTTGCGGAAAACCGCTCAAATCCACACCATTCGGACCTTCACGAACGGTTCCAGCACCGTAATGCACTCTCAATGTAGTGGCTATTGCCATTGCTGATGTCAGCCTGCATATATGTTTCAATTTTGCGATATATCAAATAGCAACGCACAATACCAAAGTACCGACATACTGCAATTCACATGTTGCTGATCTTTCGCATGTCGTAACCTACTACAATAACCTCATACTATGAACTTCCAACATACGAATTAATTAAATTCTACCATAAATATTTACTGATTTTTTAATTGGTATAAATTTCACCTGACGATTAATTTGTACATTACGGTGACTGGATTTTCTACAACTACAATTTTGTACGCATGCAGATTTCGTACTAATGCTAATTTTCTAAAACTATATTCCCTAAATTATACATAACTACACGCTGCTACGGTTGTTAATTTTATAAAACTACATGTTTAATAAATTTAGGGCCTATTTGGGTGAGCTCTACCACTGAAAACGTGGATCTGGAGCAGCAGCTCCACCATGGAGTAGCTCCACCGTGGATTTGGGATCCCACCATGGAGTGTTTGGCTTGTACAGCAGCTCCAGATCCACGAAATTGAGGTTTTGGTGGGAATGGCCACTTTTGGTGGGATGGGGTGTGTAACCAGTGGCATTGGTGGGTAATTACCACCCAACTCCACGGTGGAGCACCCCTTGAGGAGCTCCATGAAATCCATGGATCTGGCCCTCAGATCCAGGATTTTGGTGGATCCAGATTTCGCGGAGCTGGAGCGTTTGGGTAAAATTTCGTAGAGTGGAGCTATTTTTTGTGGATCTGAAGCTGGTGGAACTCTCCCAAACAGGGCCTTAGTATAACAAATATTTAACTATTTCTAACTAGATCTACACCTACGGTTGCTTCTTCGTCTCCTCTCCGTTTCTATGCCTGATAATTTCCTATAACTACGTTAACTAAACTTTCTATACTAAAAATTGTACTAAAATTTCTATACTGAAAATGTTCCATACTAAAAAATGTATACTAAAAATTTTCTATACTAAAAATTGTACTAAATTTTCTACATCTACAATTTTTACTAACATTAACATTTGATAAAAATAATACTGCAAATACAATATACTAAAAAAAATACCTGGATCTGAGGATCTAAATGAATGGAATAGCTCCCACTCCTCCTTCTTACCTCTCCTCTCTTCTCCCCCTCCTTCCTCCCCTCTTCTCCCCCTCCTCTCCCTCTCCTCTTCTCCCCCTCCTTATCTTCTTCCCTCCTTTCTCTCCTCTTCTTTTCTCTTCTCCTCTCCTTTCTTCTCTCGGCACCAAGCGAGTGAAAAAATAGGAGGCAGGGCGGCCGCCGCCGAGCGTGCTACCTTTTTAACCCCCTTGTCGCCCGGGCGTTGGGCGACTGGAGTTCCAGTCGCCCAACCATACAGCGACTGAAACTCCAGTCGCCCAACCATACAGTGACTGAAACTCCAGTTGCCCAACGCTCGGAAGACAACAATAGTTCGTCCAACCGTTGCCATATTCCCCACGTGTCACCTCCCAGTTGGACGATTGACTCCAGTCGCCCCACCATTGGACGACTGAAGCCTATTTTTGTAAAAAATTTTCCCGCAGATATATTTCTGTAATTTTAAATAAAAAAATAGATTATTCGTACAAAAAATTTGAATACACACCATTCAGTTCTTTCATTGATGCAAACCATACTACTACTACATACCCTGCTCTAGCACCAAAATTGTTACCCCGGCAAGCACACCTTCCAGCACCAAATTTACCTGAATTAACCCAACAACATAATCATCTGGTCATCATTAGGTCATTACCCCTTGTGTCCTCCAGAATAATGACTGCTTTTTTTTTAAACTCAGAATAACGACTGCTTTTTTTTTTAACTCAGAATAATGACGGTTGGCGTCGACACTGACTGACTTCTGTCCCCCTTCCTCCCTTTCACATCTGTAGCTGTCGTATTTAGAGGGACAGAGGCAAGATACCATAGCAGATTGGCAGCGGCCACATATGCATGCATGCATGCATTATTGATCCACGAGTGTACTGTTAGCTAGCTAGCCTCCCTGGATACAAATCTACTACCAGCAAGCAGGAAGCAACAAGAGGAAACAGACAACGGCGAGGATCCGAAGATGTACCAGCGAGTGCCACTGCATCCTGCAGCCAGTTCCATCATCAGATACCGAATTCATCTTTCGAGACGACAATTCAATGCACTGGGTGCTAGTCGTCGGTACAGGACTCCAGGTACCATGCATGGGCAGGCATTGGGCTAGCGGGGCAGGGCATCAGTGACTCCGAATGCCAAATGTTGTGCTCTGAACTTTTGGTTTTTTGTTGAGCTTTTTTGTCGGTTATTTTTTTCCCGTATTTGTTTGTATTGTACGTAATGGGCTAACATATTTTTTTTATATTTTTTAATTTTTTAAATTTAATTATGCTAAATAAGACTCTGTCAGCTACAGTGTTTTTTCAGCCAGTTACAGTACTTTTCAGCCATAAGCCACCAAAAATAAGTCCAAATGATTTGCCTAAGGGAATCTTATCACAACTTATTGTACCTATGATGTGGGATCTACCCAAAAAAAGTTTGGCATGTAATTTGTTGTTAGCAACAAAACAATAGTCTAGCTTAATCAAACTTGCCTAAATCACTTGTGACAAATTATGGCAATCTTTGGCTTCAAAAAAAAAACTGTTTGTTGGAATCTTTGGCAAACTCTTGTGCGACTCGGTTCATCTGCGCAGCGGTGAAATAGAAAAAAAAAATCTGTTTGGTTGGAATCTTTCTTGTTCACAAAAGAAAGGAACATTTTGTCCTCTCTCTCTCTTCTTTGGATGTTTTCTTTCTATTTAACCGTTGTACAGTGAGCCGAGTAGCACAAATTATTCTAATATATAGGCCTAGGTCACAAATAAAAAAATAGTTGCCACTTACTTAACAGCTTAAATATGTGGTATATTTTAATCAATTCTGTCTCAATATACAACTAGGGTTCATGAAACCAATTAGGCCGGTTTGTGGCCCTAGTCAATTTACTAGAAACTCATCTAGTATCAAGTAGTTCACAAAATTGTAAGGGTTGTGAAGTCTAAAATTGAAACGAATCGGCGCGCCAACTCAAACTAACTCGGTATTATAATTAAGTAAAGACTGAAACTGAATAACACACCAATAGACTCTGGATGGTTTTATCAGAAGCCGGTGAAGAACCCACCAATTTTTTTGAAACCTCGGTTATAACATTCAAGGTGACTCTGTGTGCCAAAACTGTTACTCAACAACAACACAAGACGTGCACGCCTATGCCAGCACACTAGCCTAATCCATCTTTTAGCCTCTGCATTGCATTTGAATGTGTACTAGTAAGCAATAACCACCAACACCAAGATCCTTTAGATCCTGTTCTAAAATAGTGTGACTTTTGTCTTTTGGTGGTTAAAATGATACTGTAACGCCTGATAGCTTTTTTGAAGTTATTCAATCAAAAAAGAAAAAAAGAAAAACATCATTATATCTCAACCAGTAATGAAAAGAAAAAACACAACAAAAGATAATATATTTTAAATAGCTTTCAACTTCAGACCAGGAACTAGATGCCATCTCTTTTTGGAACGGCATCTCTTTTTGAACGGGCGCTGCCGACCCAAGCATTTGAACGAAGGAATGGAACGAGTGAATGTACTGTGTTGTGCTGGACAACTAGTCCAGCCCAGTGGCCAGCCACTGTCGATCACTGGCTCTTTTCACCTGGCGATTTGACCCAACACGACGACACGTTGTTGTTGCTTGCTAGCCTCCGATCCATCCGTCGCACGTCGAGGCGAGGACCCCTACGCCTGCAGACAAAACGAGCAGCACAACTGCATGGAACACCTGCCAGCAAGCTATCGACGACGCCCAAAAAGAACGGAAAAAAGTATCACGTGACATCAAAAATACGAGGATTTTTTTTCCTTTTGTGGCCCTGTGTAACTTTTTTTTTTGTAAATCAGCTTTTTTGTTTGGATTTAGCCCCTTCCGTGTGAATAAACTGGCGCTCGACACCTAGCGTGCACTGCGGCCTCGAAGTGCGAAAGCTCGACACTGAGCGCGGCTAGTCGCTGAGCGTGGAAGGCAGCGTCGGGCGCGACCGGTGGCAAGGTCCACCGACCTTTTGCGCCACCGGAGCGCAGGAGGTGGCCGCCACGCCATCGGAGTGTGGGAAGGGGTAGGCGGGGTCCTGCGTGACCTGAGTGCGGGAAGGGGGTCATTAGGGTTTCTTGTTAGGGTTTTTGCAAAAAAAAAGTTAGGTTTTTTTTACAAAAAATGATAGGGTTTTTCGTTAGAGTTTTTGCAAAAACGTTTAGGTTTTTTGTTTTATGAAGATTGAGGAAGAAATGTGGATGATTAGATCATGATCTAATGGATAAAAAAATCGAGTAAGATTAATATTTTTTTAGTTACCAAGGAATAGACAGCCCTAAAATTATTACTTTGTGCATTACATGAATCTTTCATACCTTCTGTCAAGTTTTCCTTCCGGGTGGTGCGCCACCCGAGCGTTAGGGTTAGATTCAAGATGGAGAAAGCGGGAGACTCCACGTTAGGTTTTCTTTGTTTTGTTCCCTATACTAGCATTGTTTTTACAATTCTGGATCAAAGGGTTAGTTTTTTTTTCAGATGTGCCCCCCTCCCGGAGCGCGGAAGAACTGGCGCGCGACATGTGGCCCCTATTGCGCCCCCAAAGATTTTGTTGGTTATGATCTTGTCATAGCAACTACCAACTCCAATTTTGCTACGAAGTTTAGAGATTGCAAACGCACTCGACAGTAGCAAAGTGATGAAATCTTTCGACCGTAGCGAAGTTGTGAGGCACAAAACTTGAGATATATTAGAGTCCCAGAATAGACGCATATTACACGTGGTTGCATGGCATGGTGGTTCGGCTAATTGCTTTTGTCAACCTCGCTAGTACTACAATACAGAGTGACAAAAGCATTCGGACCATGTACGAATACATGCCTTTAGGAGAAAGAAAAACATAGCGGGTAGGATGGGGGGCTACCACGGAATGGTCCAATCTATTTCGTGGACTAGGGCCATTTGCCCTTCCTTGCAAGTTTGGTGTTATAGTCCTCGTCGACCGCCCTGGCCTTGCCCACCTTTTTGCGCTTTCTCTCACGCTCCTCCTCATGAGCCTTGCGCTCCCTGCGCCTGCACGCCTCCAAATGAGCTTACGTCTCTCGCTGGATGCACTCGTTATGCTCTTCATTGCGCCACCGCTCCTACCTCCTCTCGTGGTCCGTCTCGGCATCCCACTCCTTGTAGGCAAGACGCCACTAGTCGTATGGGTGGATCTCTTGGTCGATCCATTTGTGGAACACACATAGCGGATCTGGAGACTACGGGTAGATTAGAGAGGTTGTTAGTGCGTGCTTTCAAGGAGAAATGCTAGGGGAATATAGTGTAACCGATCCTTACTGGCTGGCGATAGCGCCCCACGTCCCAACACCGGTCGGGGTAGTCCCAGGTGTAGTTAGGGCAACCCTACTAACGCATGCCCAGGCTCAGCCGCTGCTTGGACTTGAATAACTTGCATGTGTCCGTTCGCCGCTTGCCCCGGCGATGTTGGTGATCCTCAGGGAAGGTGAGCCTGTCAATAGAGCAGCGTATGTCTCACAAGTTGTAGAACAAGTCCTGGCTGGGAATAGGGATGGCAACGGGGGCATTCCCAGCCGGGGTGTAGGGGAATGCCCCCATCCCCGAGTGCGTGAAAATCCCTTGATCCCCGTCCCCGATCATGGGGATGGAAAAACCCCGTTCCCTGCCCCTCGATGGGGATTTGGGTACCCGTGGGGTGCCCCATTCCCCGCCCCTGACAACAAGCAAGACAAGGTCTAAATAGAAGGCAAGCAAAAAAATAGCCATATGCATGAAAGGAGTAAATTTCACCATAGGTTTCACATTCATATAATCATACTCCATCAATAGTCTAAATAGAAGACAACAAGCAAGACAAGTCCATGATCCCTAATTAATATTATCCAAGGTTCTAAGGCATAATCCATATTCCATACATTCACAGTTGCATACAATTATACTCCATTCAATAGCGTAAATAAAAACCAGCAAGCAAGACAAGGCTCCAAGCAGTCCATACTCCAGTGTCCAATGCCCAACAAGTCAGCAAGACAGGAATTCACAGTGTCATCTCCTTTGTAAATTAGAGGAATAGTTAACAATGAAACAATTTAACACTTGAAGTAGCTATAAAATTTCAAGACAAATCTAGAAGACAATTTAACACTTGAAGTAGCCCAATACTTGAAGTAGCTACTAACCTGTAGCCCTTCTTGAATGTCTTGAAGACAAGTCCAGAAGCTAGTTGGCTCTCCATTGTCCTCATCTACAAGATACAATTCGAAAGTATCAATTTCTTTTATGGACAACTACGAAAGCAAGTAGCACAAAGTAAGTAATAAGCATCCTATGTACATACCTTCATATTTATTTTGAAGCCAATCTTTTGAACACATTAATGCCTCTAACATTTCAGAAGTGAGATGGCTATGATGCTCGCTAAGAATTCTTCCACTAGTGCTAAATGCGGACTCTGAAGCAACCGTGCTTACTAGAATAGCAAATATGTCCTATGCTATCATCCTTAAAGAAGGGTAGCATGTCCCAGCCACCTTCCACCAATCCAATACATTAAAATTTTCCTTTGTGTTTGGAACATAGTCATCCTCCAAATAGCGATCTAATTCAGATTTCATTCTAAGAGGTGCTGGCCTTTTCTTAGCAACACATGTATTAAAAATAGACATAACTGCTGGAACTTCAATTCCAGAGAGTGAGGATGATGATTGTGTATTACCTTCATCATTTTCAGTTTGGTAATCACTCAACAAGCTATATAATGAGTTAGTTACTTCTCAAACATGATGCTCACATTCTTCAACACTAATACCATGTAGCATCTCATAGCAAACAAACAACATTTCAGTCTTAAATTGAGGATCAAGAAGTGTAGCAATGCCCATAAGTCCTTGAATGTCAGACCAATACTTATCAAACTTTTCATTCATGGAAACTGTCATAGCTTCAATAATTTGGTTGCCACAAGTTGATCACTGCCTCATTTTCATTTTAATTACACAAATTTTGGGGAAGTAAATATTAGCAGTAACATATTCAGTCCCCAAAAATATTTTAGTGATTTCAAAGAACAACTTTAGCCTATCAACAACATCAGCAGCAAATGACCATTTTTGACTAGTAGGAGCACAAGTATATTGCTTTTCAACATACATCGCACGATCAAAAATAGCCTTATAGGGTAAAGCAACATTAAGCATAGTGAAAGTAGAGTTCCATCTAATTTTATAGTCAAGAGCCAATTTTTTGGTAATGTCAACTTTCCCAAATTTTGCAATTTCCTCAAACTTCTCTACTCTTTTTGGTGTGGCAACACAAAAGGCTACACTCTTATGACTGTTCTCAATTGTACTCTTCAATACTTCTACTACTACAAAAGAGGCTATACTGGACGGCTATATCACAGACATTTCACAGGGAACCGTTTGTGCTTAAACTATCACAGATGGTTTATACTAACAACCATCTGTGATATTTTTATAGACAGTTATTAACACGAACCATCTGTGATAATTGAGACATCACAGATGGATTGTGTTAATAACCGTCTATGAACTTTCATAGATGGTTATTAACACGAACTGCCTGTGATAATTGAGACATTACAGACGGTTCATGTTAATAACTGTCTGTGAAAAACCGTCTATGATATTACGGACATCACTGGCGGTTCTTATAACAAACCGTCTATGATATTAGTGTTGTACCATAGATGGTTTGTGGTTGGAACCGTCTAGGATAATCTGCGCTATTAAATAGCAGGTGTATGTGGTCTTGATACAGATCTGTCTTCATTGTGCTACATCGGTGGAGCGAGGCGGCCAGCTTTGGGGAGTTTGGTGAAAACATATTGCTTGTAGATCTATATACGTCTTCTTGGTGATCAAAGGTTAATACTCAATTGCTTCTAATAAATTACATGCCTTGTAATAGAAAGAGATGATAGCTAGGTTTTTGTTTAGATCTATCTAGCTAGCTAAGTTTAGAAAAATAATAGTACTTTGCTTAATTTCAGAATGGGTAAGTACTCCTAGTTTACTTCAATATATTCTTACTTAATATTATTGTTTCATGAATATGTGGCTAGCTAGCTACGAAATATAGATGTGTGTAATTAAGTAGCTAGTTTGATTTGCTATAGTAGCGCTAATAATCCAATTTGACACCCATTTGTTACATGTGTAGCGTAGATGGACCGAAGCTGGATGTACGTTGAGAACCATGTGAGTGAACAATACATTAATGGCATGTCTACTTTTAGAAGACCGGCCGAGCTAGATTTGCTGAAGAAGGGGATGTAATATATGTACTGTCCATGCATTGATTGTGATAATCTAAAGATGTTTAGCAACTCAGCGCAGATCGAAGCTCACTTGATTCGAAGGGGTTTCAGAAAGGGGTACAAATGTTGGACTAGTCATAGTGAAGAGAAGATTATACAAGAAGGTAGTTATGACATCGTCGAGGGAAACAACGATATATTGGTTGTAGACTGTGCTTTCGATGAGGATAGTTCGCAGGATGACAATCTGGATTAGATGCTACGTGATGCAAAAGGGAACTATAGTAAGAGAGAGTTTGGCAAATTTGAGGGCTTGATGGAGGACTCAGAGAAACCCTTGTTCCCGAGCTATAAGCCATAATACACAAGGTTGTCATCTATTCTAGAACTGCTGGAATTGAAGGCAAGTAATGGTTGGTCTGACAAGAGTTTCACGGCATTGTTAGGTCTCCTAGCGGACATGCTTTTAAAGGGAAATATGTTGTCGAGAACTACCTACGAAGCCAAGAAGATTCTTTATCCATTGGAAATAGAAGTAGAAAGAATACATACATATCCGAATACTTGTATCTTCTACCGTAAAGAGTATACTAGTTTACATGTTTGTCCGGTGTGCAAAGCATCCCGATACAAGTGTAAAAATGACTCCGATGATGGGAAGGGCATCAAGGTGAAGCAAGGACCTCCTACAAAGTTGTTGTGGTATCTTCATGTAATTCCCTATTTGAAGCATTTATTTGCAAACCGAAAGGATGCAAGATTGGTGCGTTAGCACTTGGAGCAATGTAAGAAAGATGGAATGATACGACACACTTCTGATTCTGCACAGTGGAGGAACATCGATAGGATGTTTGTAAACTTCAGTGCGGAACCAAAGAATATAAGGTTTGGGTTGAGTACAGATGGAATGAATCCTTTTGGTAACATGAGCAGCCGACATAGCACCTGGCCCGTGACTTTGTGCATGTACAACCTTCCTCCTTGGCTGTGTATGAAGCGGAAGTATATTTTGATGTCACTACTTATCTAAGGGTTGAAGCAATCTGAGAATGATATTGATGTGTACCTAGCACCACTGGTGGAAGATCTTGCGATACTGTGGAACGAAGGGGTACATATATGGAATGCAGACAAACGAGAGAACTTCACTCTGCGCGCCATGTTGTTCTGCACCATTAATGATTTTCCTGCCCTTGGTAACCTGTTAGGGTTGAGTACAAAAGGAGCCAAAGCCTATAAGCACTACTTGGATTATACCGAAAGTGTGTGGTTGAACAACTAGTGCAAAACAATGTACATGCGTCATCATAGGTTCCTTCCAAAGTATCACCCATACCGCAAGATGAAGAAACAATTTGATGGAAAAAAGAGGATGGCTCAATATCAAGGCCTTTTAGCAGGAAAGAGGTCTATGATATGGTCAAGGATATCGACTTGTGCTTGGAAAGGGTAAATTGATGACCCGTCAGAAGAACATGTGGAAGAAGATGTCAATATTTTGGGATTTGCCTTATTGGGAGCATTTAGAAGTTCGCAATTGCATTGATGTCATGCATGTAGAGAAGAATATATGCGACAGTTTGATTAGTCTCTTACTGAATATTCCTGACAAAATAAAGGATGGTGTCAACACAAGGCGTGACCTAGTCGCTATGAACATTAGGATCGAGTTAGCACCAATAGCGACCAATAAAGGCTGGACGTACCTTCCCATAGCTTGCTACACTCTATCTAAGTCCGAGAGAACTTAACTGTGTCAATGCTTGCATGGTGTGAAAGTTTCATCTGGTCACTCCACCAGCATGAAGAAACTTGTTTCCATGGAATATTTGAAATTAATTGGCATGAAGTCTCATGACTGTCATGTGCTAATGACACAAATGCTACCTATTGCAACTAGAAGTATTTTGCCGAATAAGATTTGAGTGACAATCATAAGGCTATATTATTTGTTTAACGCAATTGCTTAGAAGGTCATCGATCGCGATGGACTAGATGCTCTGCAGACCGAGGTGGTGACGACTCTATGTTATCTAGAGATGTATTTCCCTCCGTCATTTTTTGATATCATGGTCTATCTCATTGTCCACCTTGTGAAGGATATAAAGATATGTGGTCACGTGTTTTTACGTCATATGTACCCGTTCGAGAGGTACATGGGAATTCTCAATTCCTATGTATGCAATCGATCTAGACTGGAGGGTAGCATCATCCAAGGTTATACAACTGAAGAGGTCATTGAACTCTGCATCGGTTACATGGCTTAGGTCGAACCGATAGGTATAACTCTATCTCATCACGAGGGGAGGCTTGAGGGTATCGGGACTATCGGAAGGAAAGCAATAACTCCGGATCGAGATACATACGCTCAAGCTCATTTCATAGTTTTACAACACATGACTGAAGTGACCCCGTATATTGAAGAGCATAAAGACATGCTACGCCAAGAGAATGCAGGCCAGTCAGAGGTTTGGATCATGAGACAATACAACCGTCAGTTCAACGAATGGTTGAAGGTGTGATTGACTGGGAGGTCATCAAGTGAAATACTACAATGGTTGGCAAAAGGGCCAAAATTTACAATTATCACATGACAAGGATATGATATTAATGGCTACGCATTTTATACAATAGATCAGGATAGAAAAAGCACATTGTAAAACTCAGTGTCTGCACAGATGCTTTTGATGCACACGTCAGTACCGCTGGCCCAAGCTCGTACTACGAGCTTGTAGAGGAGATTTAGGAGCTTAACTACGTAATTTTCAAGATTCCTTTATTTCGGTGCTATTGGGGTCCAAATCTCATGGGGTGTAAAGGTCGACAAGTACGGCGTCACTACCGTGAACCATGAATGTGTAGGATATGAAGGCGAACCATTCATACTTGTGAGGCAAGTTATTCATGTGTTTTATGTAACCGACCTGGCAAATAAGAAGCACCATGTATTTCTTGATGAAAAAAAGAAGGATTGTCGGAGTTGAGAATGTTGTGGATGAGGAAGAGTACAATTAATTTGATGAGTTGCCTCCATTCGGAGACGGCATCAAGCTTAAGGACGAACAAGACGATGA
The DNA here is from genome assembly GCA_017311315.1 of Dendrocalamus latiflorus. Lineage (NCBI taxonomy): Eukaryota > Viridiplantae > Streptophyta > Magnoliopsida > Poales > Poaceae > Dendrocalamus > Dendrocalamus latiflorus. The sequence continues at coordinate 16,421,058 of CM029649.1, read as the reverse complement.
AGAAAGCTATATGTGTGTCGATCATCGTGAAGAACTTTATTTAAAAGGAAATAGCCAAGTGTAATCAATGATCACACACAGCGAGCACCTATTTGGAAATTGTTACAATGTAATCATAATTAGGAAACTCGGCATGTAATTATGGAACTATATTCCATTATAATTGTAATCGATTTAGTAACTAAGAAATAGTTATATTTATGATTATACTTGCGTTTTTCATATTGCATGGCCAGCATGCATTTCTTGTGGCTAAATCAAGAATAGGGAACTATCATAGGTGGTTTATCGGAACAAACCATCTGTGATAATACTATCACAGACAGTTCTTTTATAGAACCATTTGTGATATGTTCTATAAAGACTTGTCTGTGATAGTATTATCATAGATGGTTCTATAATAGAACTGTCTGTGGTATTATCCCTATAAATTACCTTAAGGATAGGTTCTGCTCGCAGAGTCCTCACTCACGCACTGTCTCCGCCACCCCTGCTAGTTTTTGCTAGATTTGACTGCTCACTTGCGCGCGACGCCGCCCCTCCCTCCTGACGCTAGCCACCTCTCCCTCCCGACGTCGGCCGCCTCTCCCTCCCAACGCTGGCTGCCTCTCCCTCCCGATGCCACCTCTCCCTCCCGACATCGGCCTCCTCTCTTTCTCGACGCCGCCTCTCCCTCCCGACGCCGGCTGCCTCTCCTCCCTACGGTACAAAACCCAAATTCCACAGTGGGTTCGGATATTAGCTCAATGATGATACCGGTCTAATACTTCATGATATATATAGTACTTCATGATATATGCTTCACTTCTTAACTATAAGATCTAATCTCAATAGTTGGCGAATTTGTTTTGTGATCTTTAATACTTCATGATATATGCTTCACTTGTTAGCTACAAGAACTAATACTAAAATTGGATATTCAAGCTTGAGCTCTAAATTATTACTATTACTGTCTGTTGTGGCTACTGACCAAACAGAGAGAGAGATGGTAGTGGAGAGTGATGAAGATAAGTGTAATGGCCTGGGTCTTCCCCATGGCTTGCTCGTATATATACATACACATGAGGAGTGCTTTTACAGTTATACCCTTACATCTGGTTATCCCCTCTGTGGTAGTTATGTCATTACACATGGCCTGTTCTGGGCCTTATAATCTCCTACCAGGCCTGCTGGGTTTAGGTGGGGGCCACCCCTACGACAGGAGCCTCTCATGGTGAAGGGCTTCACAGAGCCGAAGCCATGTCGTCGAGTCCTTTGGCCCCCTCCGTCCCCTGCGGCCTGTGAATTCCTCCAAGCTTGTGGTTGGGCCCAGTCGAAGTAGACGCGCGCGCTCCGTCCCCTACCCGTCGAACGGGTGGCAACGAAGCTGGCGCCCAAGTCGAAGTAGACGCGCGCGCTCCGTCCCCTACCCTTCGAACGGGTGGCAGCGAAGCTGGCGCCTAGTCGAAGTAGACGCGCGCGCTCCGTCCCCTACCCTTCGAACGGGTGGCAGCGAAGCTGGCGCCTAGCCGAAGTAGACGCGCGCGCTCCGTCCCCTACCCTTCGAACGGGTGGCAGCGAAGCTGGCGCCTAGCCGAAGTAGGCGCGCGCGCTCCGTCCCCTACCCTTCGAACGGGTGGCAGCGAAGCTGGCGCTTAGTCGAAGTAGGCGCGCGCGCTCCGTCCCCTACCCTTCGAATGGGTGGCAGCGAAGCTGGCGCCTAGGCGAAGTGACGCGCGCGCTCCGTCCCCTACCCTTCGAACGGGTGGCAGCGAAGCTGGCGCCTAGGCGAAGTGACGCGCGCGCTCCGTCCCCTACCCTTCGAACGGGTGGCGACGAAGCTGGCGCCTAGTCGAAGTAGACGCGCGCGCTCCGTCCCCTACCCTTCGAACGGGTGGCAGCGAAGCTGGCGCTTAGTCGAAGTAGGCGCGCGCGCTCCGTCCCCTACCCTTCGAATGGGTGGCAGCGAAACTGGCGCGTAGTCGAAGTAGGCGCGCGCGCTCCGTCCCCTACCCTTCGAATGGGTGGCAGCGAAGCTGGCGCCTAGCCGAAGTAGACGCGCGCGCTCCGTGCCCTACCCTTCGAACGGGTGGCAGCGAAGCTGGCGCCTAGTCGAAGTAGGTGTGCGCGCTCCGTCCCCTACCCTTCGAACGGGTGGCAGCGAAGCTGGCGCCTAGCCGAAGTAGACGCGCGCGCTCCGTCCCCTACCCTTCGAACGGGTGGCGGCGAAGCTGGCGCCTAGTCGAAGTAGACGCGCGCGCTCCGTCCCCTACCCTTCGAATGGGTGGCAGCGAAGCTGGCGCCTAGCCGAAGTAGACGGGCGCGCTCCGTGCCCTACCCTTCGAACGGGTGGCAGCGAAGCTGGCGCCTAGTCGAAGTAGGCGCGCGCGCTCCGTCCCCTACCCTTCGAACGGGTGGCAGCGAAGCTGGCGCCTAGTCGAAGTAGACGCGCGCGCTCCGTCCCCTACCCTTCGAATGGGTGGCAGTAACTGCGATCGGAGCTTGGCGCCGGTATGGTTGCGCTCCGGGGCTGTTGTGACCTTGCAGTCTCGTAGTGCGCTTTTAATGGCGGCTGGAATTACGCCGATGCCTGGCCTGGCAAAAGTCAGGCTGTCGCGTCGTGTAGTCTGCCATGCTGCAGGTGGGGCACGTGGCGACTCACGACTGGTGCGTCGTGGGATGTGAGCGGTTGCGTGACCGCGGCCGTTCGCCTCGTCCCCCGAGAAGTTGGACGCGTGTTGAAGAGGTAGGGGCGTTGTGCGCTGCTTGGCCACCTACCAGGCGCGGCCCTCTAGGCCCCAGCGGTTCTTCTTTCCAAATCTTGGACAACCGAATCGCTGGGAATTTGATCCGTCTGCGTGTTGAGCCACAAGGTAGGCGAGCGGCCTTTATAAGGTGCTAGTGTTGAGGTGGAGGCACCCTTTCTCGTTCTGCTTTTTAATCTGCCGTTTCGCTTGCGCCCGTGCTAATTGTCACGCCAGTTGCTCCTTTGCCTACTTCTTCTTCTTCCCTTGTCGCGAAGAGCGATGGCTAGCCCTGACGACGCCACTTACCACCCCCGCTGCGGTTCCTTGCCTAGCCAGGGCGAGGTGACCCATCCTTCCCAAGAGTACAAACTGGTGCCGCGGGGGAGCTCGCGCGCCAACAAGTGGTGGAACGCGATGGAGCACTCGGGAGACTCCTGCTCCCGTGTGCTGGGGAAGAGCCGCATGACGGAAGGGACGCTGCAGCGACTCGTGGATGAGGGGAAGATCGTGGATCGCAGTGGGGCTCGCTTACCCCGCCGGGACGAGACGGAGCCGAAGCCCGGGGCCCTGGAGGCAATTGTTTTCGTCGCTTTCTTCGATGCCGGCCTTCGGATGCCCTCCAGGTTGTTTGTGGGCGAAGTCCTGCGGGCCTATAAGTTGGAGCTAGCCCAGCTGACGCCCCACGCGATACTCCGCCTAGCTGTCTTCACGTGGGCGATGCGGTCAGAGGGGTGGTGCCCCAGCACGAGCTTATTCGCCACCCTGCACGACGCACACTGTCGACCCAGAAAGGTTGGCGGGGCGGTGTCCAACTTCGGCGGTGTGGACTTTGTGCTCCGGGCGTCCTGCGCGACGTTGTTCCCTGTGGCAGCCTTGTCAGGGCAGTGGGCGTCCGGCTGGACGCGGTGGTGGTTCTATTATACCGTGACCGACAAGAGCAGAATGCAGTGCCGAGGTGGGCCGATCTCGTTTAACAGTACGCCGAGTCTGAAGGCGGAGATTGACGACACGCGGAAGCTGCAAAGCCTCGTCGGTGTCGCCCGTCGAATGAGCGTGCGCGACCTAGCCGAGGAGTTCACGATGCATGGGGCGGCGCCACTCTCCTCCCGGGGGAAGTATGTTGTGCAGAATGGCCCCCGCGAGGATGGGTTCGATCCATCCGTGTCTCGGCTGCTTCTGCCCTCCGCCCCTTGTAAGTCGCCCAACGTGCCATTGTATCTGTTTGGCTTCCGCCTAACTGCGTGATCTCCTGCGCAGTGGCTCGGCTAGAAGATGCGGAGCGCGCGGTTGCGGCGCTCCTCGGCCCGTACACGCTTAAGGAGCACCGGGCTCGCGAGGCCGCGGTCAAGGCGGCTAAGCAGGGGCGGATAAACCGCACCTGCGAGGCTGTAGGCATTGCCGTGCCCGAGCGTGTGGTGCCGGAAGAGCTTCCCGCCGGGACTCCAGGCGCTCAGGACGGTGATAGCCCTACGGGGGAGCTGTCTTTGCGACGCCGGGCCCGTTCCCCGGCTGCCGTATGCGACCCGGCAGCCCCTCCGGCGGCTAGCCCAGCTGAGATGGGGCGCGTGACCGGCGGTGGGCCTGGCCATACTGCTTCGGAGGGGTGCCCCGCCGCGGATCCCCCGGCACCTTCTGCCAACGCCCACGAGCCCGTGCTCGGGCTCGCGGCCATCGTTGAGTTGGAACCCGTCAACCCGGGGGGTGGCGTCGTTCCTGGCGAGCAAACCACGGGGGATGGTGCGTTATCAACCGCAGCGGCCGACGAGGGCGTGCCCCCTACCGAGGAAACCGTGGGGGCGACGGTGACCGGAGCTGGTCCTGCCGCGGAAGAATCGCCTGTGCCACCACAGGCGAAACGCCCCCGGACGTAGTCCCTGCCGCCGACGAGGGGTCGATACGCTGTTGCGGGGCCTTGCCGCGGGATTACGGCGGCTGGCGCGGCCGAGAAGACCTTCTCCCCAACCGTCGAGGCGCCCGCCTACCCCTGGGTGGTCGACCCGGCGCCACTTCCTACCGTGACGAGGGGCGCAGGAGGTAGGTGTGAGTCCCTTTCTTCACCTGACTTCGCGAGACTCTCTCCGATCTGCTCGCTCATTCTGCCGACATCAGGCGAGACGACGTCTCCCGTACGTGGCGAAGGATCGAGCAGCGGAGGTATGCGCGAAGTCGGGAGCCTCGTGCAGGATGCCCCGCAGGTGTCCACTGCTGCTGACGTGGCCGTGGCCGCGATAAATCCTGGCGTTTGGGGCCGGGGCTCGCTCGCTCGGACTTTCTCCCTCGCCCGGAGGTATTTTGCGACCTCACCGCCGCCGCAGAGCGTGCCGACAACGGCCTCAACCGAGAGGTGCTGTCGTCATGCGCGGGGGACCTCCTAGCGCTCGCGTTGCAGGCCTCCGAGATGAGGGTAAGTATGTGCGCTTCGGCTTGTAAGGTACTGCTGGACGCCTGCTGATTTGTTGCTTTTGTCAGACGCTTGCCCTCAGCCGGTCCCTTGACGAGGCCCGCGTTCGGGAGCGGAGGGCTCTGGAAGCCAGCTTCCGCGAAGCAAACACTGCTCTCGCCGCGAAGGATGAAGAACTTCGTGCGCTGGAGGACGCCCTGGTGGCCGCACAACTCGCGGCCACGGAAGCTCGGAGCGCCGCGGCAGGGGAGCGCGCCGCCTTCGTGCAGCAGATCGCCGTCCTAGAGGGGGAGAACGCCCAGCTGGCGGAGTCTGCTGCCGAGAACCGCCTTGCCTTGGAAAATGCGTCCATGTCGGCATGGCGGGCCTTGGAGTCTCTGAACCAGGCCCTTCGAGATTTGTGCGTCCGAGTGCCGGATACTACGCACAGGCCGGAGGCCCTGTCGGAGACGCTCGGGCTGATCGAGGAGGGGGCCGGCGTTGCTCTTCGTGGCGCCAGAACCTTTGGCGAGCACTGCAGCTATGTTGGTGCGTGCTTCGCCCTCGCCCTACTTCATACTCGTGGGTGTAGGCATACCCATGAGCTAGCGAATCCTCAACTGGATCCTCCTGACCGACCAGAGGTTATGTCGGACGCCATCCGCTCCATCGGGCCTAGCCTGCAGAACTTCCACCAACGGATCTGGGGCCGCTTTGGGGAAGGTGCAGCGAGAGTCGCCGTGCAGCAGACGTTGCATGGGGAGGGGGACCTCCTCCAGTGGCTTGAAGGGGTCCTTCAGCGCCGCGGCGAGGACGGCGCGGGCTCGTCCGCACCGCGCCAAGGCTGAGCGGTTGGTCGGGTAGGGTAGGGGGATGATGTGCCGGTTCTTACGCTTGTGACCATGTAACCCCTTTGCTTTTACAATGGAACCAAGTAGCACTTTATGCTTGGTGTTACCTGCCGCCGAACGCGGAGAGCGGGTCTGTGCATCTTGTTTATACTCCATGGAGTGACGCGTGCGGAGGCGAACCTCGACACTACGACTTCCTTTATAGTCCGGAGACTCGCGCGTGCGGAGGCGGGCCTCGACGCTACGTACTATTTAAAGTCCGTGGACTGGTGCGTGCGGAGGCGAACCCTCGACGCTACGCCTTCTTTATAGTCCGGGGACTCGGGCGTGCGGAGCTAGGCTCGACGCTACGTCTTATTTAAAGTCCGTGGACTAGTGCGTGCGGAGCTAGGCTCGACGCTACGTCTTATTTATAGTCCGCAAACTCTCGCGGGCGGAGCTAGGCTCGACGCTACGTCTTATTTAAAGTCCGTGGACTAGTGCGTGCGGAGCTAGGCTCGACACTACGTCTTCTTTATAGTCCGGGGACTCGCGCGTGCGGAGCTAGGCTCAACGCTACGTCTTATTTAAAGTCCGTGGACTAGTGCGTGCGAAGCTAGGCTCGACGCTACGTCTTCTTTATAGTCCGGGGACTCGCGCGTGCGGAGCTAGGCTCAACGCTACGTCTTATTTAAAGTCCGTGGACTAGTGCGTGCGGAGCTAGGCTCGACGCTACATCTTATTTATACTCCGTAGAGTGCGCGCGGAGGCGTCCCCCCGCTGCGTCTTATTTATACTCCGTAGAGTGCGTGCGGAGCTAGGCTCGACGCTACGTCTTATTTAAAGTCCGTGGACTGGTGCGTGCGGAGCTAGGCTCGACGCTACGTCTTATTTATAGTCCGCAGACTCTCGCGTGCGGAGCTAGGCTCGACGCTACGTCTTATTTAAAGTCCGTGGACTGGTGCGTGCGGAGCTAGGTACTTGGCCAACTCAGGGTCCTTGGCTTGATACTTGGCCAACTCAGGGTCCTTCACCGCCGCGAGGTACTTGGCCAACTCAGGGTCCTTGGCTTGATATGACTTGTCCACATGGCCGGCCACCAAGCGCGAGTCGGTGCGGACCAACACCCGTCTTGCGCTGACTGCCTTGAGCTTCGCCAGGCCAAAGAGCAGTGCCTCGTATTCAGCCGTGTTGTTGGTGGCGGGGAAGGCAAGGCGCGCCTAGTACAGCAAGCGCTGTCCCTCGGGCGTGATGATCACCGCCCCTACGCCCGCGCCGGCGACGTTGTAAGCTCCGTCGATTGTAAGCGTCCAGACGGGATCATCGTGCGTCTGGCCGGGTTGGGCCGGCGGGGTCCATTCGGCGAGAAAATCCGCCAGGACTTGGGATTTAATTGTCGTCCGCGAAGCATACGTCAGGGAGAAGGGAGCGAGCTCGGCGGCCCATTTACCGATACGCCCTGTGGACTCCTTGTTGTGTAGCATCTCTGCCAGGGGGAACGAGGAAGGCACTGTGATCGGGTGAGCCAGAAAATAATGCCGAAGCTTCCTGGAGGCCATGACCAGCGCATAGGCGAGCTTCTCAAGCTCCGTGTATCTTGTCTTGGCGCCTTGAAGGGCTTCGGAGACAAAGTAGACGGGCCGCTGCATGGCGCCTTCCTCTAAGACGAGGACGGCGCTGACCGCGGTGGCTGACGCGGCAAGATAGAGCAGGAGGGGAGCCTCTGGTGCTGGGGCGACCAGAGTGGGGAGGCTTGCCAGGTGCTGCTTGAGCTCATTGAAGGCCTTCGCGCAGTCTCCGTCCCAACGAAATCTATCGCACCCGCGGAGTGTCTTGAAAAACGGCAGGCCCCGCTCCGCCGCCCTGGATAGGAAGCGGCTTAATGCTGCCATGCGGCCCGCCAGCCTCTGGACCTCCCTCGTTGTCTTGGGCGGTTCCATACCCAGGATGGCGTCTACTTTGTCGGGGTTCGCCTGGATGCCCCGCCCGGATACGAGGAAACCTAGGAGTTTGCCCGCCTGTACCCCGAAGACACACTTGTCGGGGTTGAGCTTGATGCCCGCCTTCCGGAGGTTGTCGAAGGTCTCCTGGAGGTCCCGGCCGTGTAGAGCAAGTTGCCGAGTTTTGACCACCACGTCATCGACATAGGCTTCGACGTTCCTCCCGAGCTGGGCGGCCAGGGCAATGGCGACGAGGCGGGTGAAGGTAGCGCCTGCGTTCTTCAAGCCAAAGGGCATTCTGACGAAGCAGAACGTCCCAAGTGGTGTGATGAAACTGGTCTTCTCCTCGTCGTCTTCGGCCATGTATACCTGGTGATAGCCGGAATAGGCATCCAGGAAACTCATGAGTTCGCACCCAGCAGTGGCGTCAACCAGTTGATCGATGCGCGGCAAGGGGTAGTTGTCCTTCGGGCACGCCTTGTTGAGTGCCGTGAAGTCGATGCACACCGGGTTAGCGAGCCATTCTGGATGGTGGACCTTGCGGATGACCCCGGCGCGAAGAAGCTTTGCCACCTCCGCTTTGGCCGCCTGCTGCCGATCCATCGACATACGCCGGAGCCTCTGCTTGACCGGCTTGGCGTCGGGGCGGACCGCCAAACGATGCTCGATTACTGCTCGGTCTACGCCCTTGATGTCCTCTGGGGACCATGCGAAGATGTCAACGTTGTTCTGAAGCACTCGGAGCAGCTCCCGTTCGACCCCCGGTGGGAGCCCCTCGCCAATGGACACAAACTGCCCCTCCGCCTGGAGCGGCAGCTTCTTGACGCCGCCTTCGGGCCGAGGCTTGGGCGTCCACCCGGGAGCGGAGGGCCCATCGCCGGGCGCGCCGGAGAGGGCATGCACCGGGCGATGCGGGACGCGGCTGGCGCCTTCGGCACGTCTGGCCAGGTCCTGGTCGCCGAAGATGGTGATGACACCCTCCGGTCCCGGGAGCTTTACACACAAAAAGGCGTGGTGCGGGATTGCCTCGAAAGAGTTGATGGCGGGTCGCCCCCAGTATGGCGTTGTAGGGGTGCGGGATATCCACGGCATCGAAGGTGACATGCTCGGTCCGGATGTTACCCTTGTTGCCCTCCTGACGGAAAGTGACAGGAAGGGACACGTGCCCCAGGGCCTGCAGCGGTTGACCCCCGAAGCCTTGAAGTGGAGCTCCTGGCTGCTCTAGCCGGCTTCGGGGGATTTCCATGCGGTCGAGGGCTTCTGCGAATAAGATGTTCGCGGAGCTTCCCCCGTCGACAAGGACGCGCCTGACTTCGCAGCATGCTATGTGGGCCTGGATGACTAGAGGGTCTTGGTGAGGGTACTCCACGCCCCTGGCGTCGTTTAAGTCGAAGGTGATGTTGCGGGGCGGCATCCACAGTTGCGGCTGCTCCCCGGGGGCTTTTGAAGAGGAGCCTCCGATGATGACGTTGACGGTGTGATGCTGCGCGCCCTCCGTTGCGGTGGCCCGTATGGGGCTATCCCTTGGGTGCCCCACGTGGGCTTCGGCGGGGGGCCGAGGAGGCGGAGCCCGAGATCCGGCCGTCACCCTCCGCAGCTCCATCACCGCGATGCATGCCCTTGTGTAATGATCGCCGTAGCCGTGTACCTCACACCACTTGCCATAGTGCAGGAGCTCTTGCTCTGCGTGGGGTTGGCCGCCGCAGTCAAATCCGCCCTCCGATCCCCGGTCTCCCCTCCGTGAGGCGGGGTCGGGTCCTTGTCGGGTGCTCTCGGTGGCGAGGACATGGTGGGCCGCCTGCGACCGGCGCTGGCGGCGCCGAGGTTTAGGCCTGCACCGTGAAGAGCCTTCCTGTACCTCAGCCTCACTGCCTCGGGGAGGGCCTCCTCGGGGCTTTCGGCTACGGCCCGGCTTCGAGGAGGGACCACCCGCCCCGACCTCGCGCGGGGGGCGCTCCTCACGGGCGAGGCCGAGGGCGGTGATGCTGCGTCTTCGCGCATCCTCCTCCGCCCGCGCATGCTCATCCATTTTGTCGAAGAGCTTGGCAACTGTCGTGATTGGCCTCCGCGCGTTGTATTCGGCCATCGGGCCCGGGCGAAGGCCCTGTATGGCTGCATTAACAACTGTGGTTTCGTTAACATCGTTTACCTGGCCTCAAATCTTGGCGAAGCGCTTGAAGTAGCCCCGGAGCGTCTCCGAGGGTCCTTGCTTCACAGCGAAGAGCTGGTCCGCATCGATTCGCTCGACATAATGTCCTTGAAAGTTGCTACGAAGCCGGTCGCGAAGCTGCTCCCACGCGTAGATGGAGCCTGGCTCTATGGTAAAAAACCAAGAGAGCGCCACTCCGTGCAGTGTGAGGGGGAGTCCCTTCGCCTTCGCGGTATCGTCTCCGCCCGCGGCCTCGATCGCGGTTTCGTACACGCGCACGAACTCGCGAGGATCCGTGTCGCCTTTGTACGGGTCGGTGATGCGAGGGAACTTGAAGTCTTCGGGCCACGTCGCCTGCTGCAGCCTCGCCGAAAGCGGGGATTCCAGATCTACGCGTCTCAGCGGGACACGGCTAGATGTGGGGGCTTCGCGGCTGTCCACCTTCTCTGGCGTGGGCTCGGGCGCGACTACTGGCGCGACCTGCTGGCTCCGAGCCTCTTGTATATCTTGGACGGCTCCGCGAAGGTCCCCTAGTTCCCGCTGGAACGCGTTGAGGGCTGCTAGTAGGGCGCTTTCCACCGCAGGTGTCGTTGGGGCCGCCGGAACGCCCAGTGGACGGGCCGGTGCGGGGACCATCGCCTCACGATCCCCAGATCCGCCGGATGGTTCGTTGCGGCTACCCCCGGCCGCCGGATCCGCGCTACCGGCAAGGGTGGCGGGGGCTGTCGTTGCAGTGCCAGCGACGGGGTTGGATGTCGTCGTAGCGGTGCTGGCGGGGTCGGTCGTTCACGCGCTGCTCCGACCCATCCGTCTTCTTGCCCTTCGCTGCCGCTGGTGAAGCTTTTTTTGGTGCCATCTTTTTCCTTCGGTCTTCAGGCTTGTCTTCGTCCTCCCCACGGACGGCACCAACTGTTGTGGCTACTGACCAAACAGAGAGAGAGATGGTAGTGGAGAGTGATGAAGATAAGTGTAATGGCCTGGGTCTTCCCCATGGCTTGCTCGTATATATACATACACATGAGGAGTGCTTTTACAGTTATACCCTTACATCTGGTTATCCCCTCTGGGGGCAGTTATGTCATTACACATGGCCTGTTCTGGGCCTTATAATCTCCTACCAGACCTGCTGGGTTTAGGTGGGGGCCACCCCTACGACACTGTCATTTGTCAATGTTGTGGTCTGTCTCAGTAGTTGGCTAATTTATTTTGTGATCTTTCGTAGTTCGCTAATTTGTTTTATGACCTTTAGTACTTTATGATATATGCTTCACTTGTTAGCTACAAGATCTATTTGGAATGGCATGTTACTGTTCCAAAGGGACCTTGTAGCAATAATATATGCCACATAGACCTTCAAAGGGCATGAAGCAAGTTACACACTCCAGTGTGTCAGGTTCAATAAACTTGAGACACTAGTGTATGTAATTTGATTCATAGAACTTTGTTTTATGATCTTTAGTACTTCATGATATATACTTCACTTGTTGGCTACAAGATCTATTTGGAATGGCTCACTGCAGTTAGTTTTTTTTATAAGAGAGATGACGTCCACACAGTCATCGTCGTCATCATCTGGGTCTCATGCTTCGAAGATCAGGATAACCAAGTGTGGTTGAGGAGTATACAAAAGTCTAGAGGGCTGAATGACCATCACGGTGGTCTTTCCGAATGGGGTCCCTCTGCAACTGAAGAAAGCAGTGGTAGCATTTCGGACTACATGCGGGATAATTGGAAAGCAACGGGTCCCCATCACCATAGCAAGCTAGAAAGATTTGGCAAAGGATCAGAAAAATTAGCTGTGGGTCGAAATAACAAATTTGTTCGAGATTCCAGCAGAACTACAGGGACTCGTGCAACGACATGCGCTCCTCTCGATGGGAAAAGTATGGAAGAACTTCAAGAGCACTCTTGTCACACAGTATGTGGCCAAGGATCTCATGCCCGTCACGAGGTATTCTTTCGTATCGCCAGAAACATGTGAGGCCTTTGTGCAGATGAAGACAACGACCGAATTTAAACAACAAAGTGCAGCGCACAAGGCTCTCTAGTCGCAAAACACTCACCCTCACAGACTTGGCACTGCTGGGTATGCGGGTAAAATTCCGTAGTGGAGGATGCAGGACAAGGTCGTAATCCGATTGGAGGCCTCCCTACCATTTGCTAGGATTGCAAACGAGCGCCCCGAAACTGGTTAAGAGCAAGGTCATCAACCACGTTTTCAGGTGTCTCTTCTTTCAAAACCCCCACAGACGAGGAAGTGTCCCAACACCTGATAAGATATGTTAAACTACATAGTTAATACCTCTTGTACTTCATGGGTTTGAAAATAACGTGATTGCCTCTTGCAGCAATCATTGACTACCGAATCATCTCGGTGCTCCTTCGAAGAATACAGGAAATCATAGGCCTTTGGAAACAAGGAGCACCCAGGTTGCACGCGAGGCCTGGGGGTTTACGTATCATGGAGGCATGGATTCCTAAATGACTCTTAGACATATAGGAGTAGGAAGAGATCCAAGGCCTATTGCAACGAACAAATAAAATAGGAATTTTGTACACAACTTAAGGAACAGCTATCTGCCTCACTTCAAGAGAAGACTACCTCACTTTAAGGAGAGATAGATTCATTGAGGGAAGAGCTAAGACAAGTTCGCAACCAATCATAACTCACCCCCGTTAATGTGGTATCCAATCCTCAATATTGGAGTAGCGGCGTGTCCATGCCAATTGTTGAACATAGCGACGCCCACTTACCTATCAACGATATCTAGGTAATATACCTTTTTAAAATGCTACATAGATAGATCTACCTGGTGGATGGCTTAGCTCATCATGTATCGTTATGTAGGAGCCTATGCCTTGCATCCTTAGAGTCAGGCTTGTTGGCTCCATTCCCATTGACACTGGGCGGGGATGGCGTATCCATGGCTGTCAGGGACGCTGGTGCACGGTGCCCAACTAGAGACCAGTTTCGTGAAGGTTCAGGTGGATATAATTAATGATGTTTGTAGGACTGTCTCTCTTGAGAAGCCTTCAAACGAAGAGATTATGACATTAGAGGATGCTGTCCACATGTTCATCCAGTGCCCCAAGAGGGACATCACCCTCAACTCATCCGCGCCATGATCTCCACATCCAGTGGCCCAAGAGGGACATCGCCCTCGACCTATCACATGAGCTCCCGTGGCTCCACCTCCAGCTCCATTTTTGAAGCCTGTTGCATTGGCTCTAATGGAGATGCCGCCAAAAATGTATCATAAGCGAGGTGCTAAGACCCAACTGAAGAAGATTAAGGTGCCTCCCGGGCAATGGGACTTCATTCTCCGAGTGTCATTGGTCCCCAAGTCATAATTACCAAGGCTTGGACTAGTTTGCAATACATTGCATACCTGGTACAGGAAGAGGTCCAACATGAAGCCAAATTGGCACAGTGGATTCACTGTGAGATACACGGAGGCGCATTTCCTCCACAACTCAGGCTACTTCGTCGTGACCTTCAAAGACTTATTTTTACTATTCAACCTCGACAAACTCGACGCCTCACTTGTATGATGCTGGACACTGTAAGTGTACTGTACACATCATACCGATAAATGTCATTACTCTTTGCTTATATATAGATACATGATCCAACAAGTCTGGCAACGGTGACAACCGGTGGGTTTCCTCGACCCACACTTGGTCTCTGAGTAATCCATCAATGATAATGCATCCTTCATTCAAGATTATATAATGAGCGAATTGATTGCTCACAGTGACAAGGAGTACATCATGGTACGCTTCAACCAAGGGTAAGTGCTTCACTAGTTGCCACACAAGTTTCATTTGTACTTTATACGCAATATGAACTTAGGATTAATCACTATGGTGACACACATGACTAGGTCTCATTGGATTCTAATTGTGATTGTACCAAAGTGGAGCAAGGTAATATACCTTGATTTCCTACTTAGGAGCAACCACAACTTCACTCGTGTGCAACAAGCAATTGACAGGTAAACTCATTTCCTCCATACATAACTCTATTGTAATCTTTCCTTCATTTGCAGTGGCTGAGGCTAACTTTCTTAGAATCATGTAGGTTATTTACCGCTTATGTTGCCCAGGGTGGGAGACACAAGAAATCTAGCAACACACTGTGACACAGGACATGATTTTCGGTACCCGCTACAATGCAACAATCATATATCACACTTTGTTATAATGCCTCTAGAATTGACAATATCTATGTATGTAATTCTATTTTTGCAGTGCCACTAGCAGTTACAGGGCAATATATATGTGGATTTTACGTTTGCCGCCATGTGAAGGAAATCATGAACGCTAAGATGAATGATCTAGAGGTTTATCAACCTTTCAATAATTATTATTTTCTGACTATATATATATGTATATACACACACATGCTAATTAATAACTTAACATTACTCCTAGCGACAGCTTGTGGACTTCGATAAAAGTGCAATTGATCTTGACAAACTCGTCGAAATTCGAGGAAACCTCTCCCAATTCTTGCTAGAAGTGGTCATAAACAAGACTGGAGAATTCCATCCCGACAATGGTGATTAGATGTTGAAGCATTGGATTCAATTTTAATCACTCAATTGTGCTTAATCAAAAATTCATTCCATTTAATTCATTTGTGAGATTTGTGTAACGATTGTCATGCTATATATGTGATCTGCTTGTGTTGTTTCATTCATTTGTGAGATTTATGTAATGATTGTCTTGTGCTATATATATGTGATCTTGATTATTTTCAAATGGCATGGCTAGCATATCCTGAGGCTAGCCAAAAAAGAACAATCAGCATCGCTGTTGAAATAGCTATCACAGACGGTTCAGTGTTCCAAACCGTCTGTGATATATATCACAGATGGTTTGAAACACCAAACCATCTGTGATATTCATGATATCACATACGGTGCATATCACAGATGGTTTGGAACACCGAACCACCGACGGTTAATACAAAAAGACCGTCTGTGATTGTCGAACATCACAAACGGTTTTTCAGAAAAACTGTCTATGTTGTAAGTTTTCACAGACGATTTGGGAGTCGTCTGTGATAACTAGCTATTATCACTGACACATAAACACAGACGGTTCAGAAACCGTCTGTGATAACACCTTCTGTAGTAGTGCTCCAATCCATCCTTAACAATCAAATTTAGAATGTGTGCACAACAATGTATGTGAAGCATCATACCGTACAACATAAGCTTGCTCAAGCCAATCTTCCTCGCTAATAGCTCGATGACCTTATCATTTGTTGTGCAATTGTCGAGTGTCATAGTCGACAACTTCTGATCAAGATTCCAAGCAACCAAGGATTCATTAAGTTCCTCAGCAATAACATCTGCAGTATGTAGAGCTGGCACATAAATGAACCTATGCATGTAGTGACAAGTTAGAAATCAATGACACATGGACAGTCGGAAGAAACATGGTTATATGGATAGCATGAATGATACATGGAAGAAATTACCTCATGACAATACTCCTAAGCTTCCAAGCATCATCAATGAAATGAGCTGTGATAGCCATGTATCCTTTTTTTGGTTGTCAGAAGTCTACATGTCACTAGTGATGGCAACTCTAGATCAAATTCCCAACATGGATTCAATTGCCCTCTTCTTTTCTTCTTTGTATTGCTCTAGAATGTCTTTCCTAACAATTGAAAATACATAGTGCACAAATTATAGAATACATATTGTAGGAATTAGAGATAAAAACTCATATTTGAAACATTTCATACCTAATAGTGTTCCTTGTCACCATCTTGAATAGGAGTTGAAGTGCACTAACAAATCTTCGAAAACCAATATGGTTAACAATAGATAAAGGATACTCATGTAACACCATCATGGCAGCAAGTTCCTTTCTAGCAACTTCTTGATCAAATGTGTAATTTTCTACATTTACCTTCCCACCATCTTTAGAAGTAAATCTTAATGAAGATTGGCTCATTGCAATTTTCTATCCTTCAAGTTTACTCTTTCTATAAGGGCAAACCTTTAGATGGTCATGAAGATGCTTAGTTCCATTTTTTGCTTCTCCTCCAAGTTTTTTGAAATAGTGATTGCATTTTGCTTTAATTTTACCCATGACTTTAACCCTCTTGAACTCTTTCCAAACAACTGATGTCAGCTTCATTTTTGAACCAATGGTGCCATCTTCATTCTCATCATCAGAAATTTCAATCTCTTCATCTTCATTCGGTGTTTGTTTTGACTCATTAATTGATTCCGGCAGTGAAGATGGTGTGGCTGCTCTAGAGGATGATATTGCCACAGCTAGATCATGGCCACTATTTTAATATGCAAGGCCCGAGCATTTCGTCCACCCAAGGTGCTCGAAAAGGGGTGCACATCCTATGGAAAGGGTAAAGGTGGGTTAGGGTAGAAGTTGTGGTGTTTGCAATGCGTAGTCGTGTAGGAAGTCATTTACCTGGGCAGTCCCAAGTGTGGATGATGGACTCTAGCCTTGCTTTCCGAATTGCTCTGTCTAGGCCTACGGATTTTGTGCGATGTGTTAGTTTAGTGCAGCGTGCAATGGAAAAGTTGCGTTAAGTATGTTGTAGTGTACCAGTGTACATGGCTATGTGGACAATGATCCTCCAGGCCAATCGGCGTTGTAATGCTGCATAGTGTATCCTTTGTATGTCTGGGTGAATCACACATCGCGCTCACGCAGGTTGGACTGAACGCTATATGCAAACATGGGCAACGCATTGTCCCAATGCTAGGGCGAGTTAGGGTCACTGTCTGGAGTCGCACCATATCAGCCTGGTGAGGAAGTCTGGTACTACATCTCCCTAGTAGACAGCTGTCCCCTCGTAAGTGCTGTAAGAACAAATGGTAGTGAGAGATACATTAGAATTGAGTGCATGAAGAAACAATGAGGACAATAGCTCACAATTACCATACTGCTAGCCCAAGGCATGTGGAGGACGAGCGATCGTAGCTATGATGACAATTGGAGTGCGAGGGATTTGCGGATGAGGTACGAAGGGACGTGCGGTGGGAGGCACCAAGGGTGGTGAGGGTGGAGGCTATCCTCAATGTCCGCCTTGTAGCATGGCAATATCGCTATGCCGAACACAAGTGATGGTCCTCATTACCGCCCTCGTGTCATCGTAGATGGCACACATTGCACCTAGGAGGCGATCGATGGTGTTAGTCCTCCCACGCCATAGAGCATCAGCAGCCTCGCTGGAGATACGATGAAGGTGGTCGTACTACAAGAAAATCGAGAATAAGTTCGAGACATGTTGCCGTGCAAAAAAAAACTAGGGAGAATATTTTGCCGTCTCATCATGGCGTGCCGCCCGGTGATGATCTGACCTGCTCATAAAATGGCATCATGCGTGACCTCCCCTGGATGCTGGGGCATCGGTGTAGTCAACCTGCCCTTGGCGCATGGAATGTACCACCTCAAGTATGTACTGTACATCTCGACGTCGTATGGTCGTGCCTTGTGGACGACATCCATTGCCGCCCTCTCACCCTACAGCTGCATCCCCAATAGCTATGATTGCCTCTAGGTGTCGCTTCTTTATCCTTGCCTCATGTGCCTGCAAGTGAATTCAGATGTTACACATTCTAGAAAAGAGATGTAGCTAATAGGGTAGCCGATGAATGCAAATAATGATGTACCCATGGGTTTGCACTGTAAGAGATTGTCCCGGTGGTGGTGGCACCTATTAGTAAAGCCCAAACTTCACCTATTAGTAAAGCCCAAACTTCACCTATTAGTAAAGCCCAAACTGTCTCATGACCCACTATGGGGAGTAAGGCTAGACCATATGGGAGAACACCAGGTGGCAGGTTATCAATTAGTACGCATGGTCCTAATTGCACTGTCAGGACAAGCAGAAGGGGTCGTGTCTGCAAGGAACCGTTCAGTCCATGGGCACCATATGACCTTGTCCTCGTGTAGAGTCTCGAACAGGTTATGGAACTCAGGGTACACATACCTCAATCTCTCCTTGGCTACCATAGGTGACCACGTGTCCAACGAGTACCCATTATGGGCCCCTCAACGGGGTCGGCGCCATCACCCTGATCATAAAACTCGGGGATGAGTTGGAAAGGGTGCACAATGCTCTAGAAGTATGGTCAACCAACTAGGAAGTGCTTCCATGACCAGAGCTGCAACAAGGGTGTAGCATACCATGAGGACTGGCTCTCCAACCATCTTATGCTGCGAGGCATAACACAAGCCTCGGTACATGGCACAAAGCACCGCGAAGCTCCAACTGTACTGTGGCACCTCATCAGGCCTAGCATCTGCCAATACCTCAGTAAGATGGATGTTGCTAGGGTACACTTGATCTCCCTGAGTTGTAGAAAATAAGACCCACCTAAATAGGAACAACATGTACGCAATATAGTGTGTGCGCACTACCTCCTCAGTTGCGTGCACGGGGCAGGTCATGTACCACCATAGCCACGAATGTGGCACCTTTGATATGTTTTTGGGGATTGAGTGACTGAACATGTCAGCCATACGTACCTTCCAGTTTGCATGTTTTAGAGGTGGCACTACTATAGTACCCCGCAACGATATTCCTGTGAACGTAGCGATGTCCTATAGAGTAACGGTCATCTCCCTCCACCGAAAGTGGATCATGTGAGTCTCCAGTCGCTAATGGTCCATGAGCACGGACAACAGTGCCGCATCAAACTGAAACATGTGTGGTAGGTCCAACATGCAGGCAATAGGCAGGAGCCCTGTGTCCCATAGTAGTGGGACGTATCACTAGTCTCGTGGGCAGTGCTCTCTGGGGCACTTGAGGACAAAGCTCAGAGGGCAGACGCCAGACGTCCATGCCTGGTATCGGTGTCACCCATCCCAACATGGGTCAAGCAACTCATACACGATGTCATCTTGAGGCTACGCCATTTCCTGAGGAACATAGAGCAATGAGTTAGTCCACAATAAAAGAACAAGGTACAAAAAGCAAAGTGAAAACGAGGTATACAACAGGAAGTCATAGCGTGCGTAGGATTTTCTACTTTAGTACAACAGAAACGAATTGAAGACATGAATAGCACCATGCGATAAAAAATGTAGAGTTCAAAATGTACTAACCATTGTGCTATGCATCGTAGTACAAACTCGGACAAATCGAAAGCATTACAATGAACATACCATCGTCCGACACATTCCAACACATACAACACAAGAACAAACAACAGGAGTTCATATGAACACATTACAACAATCAGGCAATATGACGACATGGCAGTAAAAGTTGGATGCTATGGTGCGTTGCTTGAATTAGGCATGTTCGGGTAGTTGCCGATGGAGTGCCCAATTGTCTTGCAGAGTTTACATCTCAGGTACCTAACCTATTGGCCATGCTAGCTATCATCTATGTCATTATGGATGAGGCAGGACCGTCGCCTTCCACAGCCCACCTACCTGAGTGCATTGTTGGGAACCCACTTCACCTGCCCTGGCCAGAGGTCCCTGTAATGCATGTTGAGCCCATACAAACTAAACTCAACACTCCACGTGCCGGACAGGTGGTGGATGTCATTGTACCTGGATATGTAATGTGCTGAGGCCTGGAGCCACATCGCGCACACCGTGTACACATGGGAGCATGGCCTGTGAAGAAGCTGTAGCTTATTGTAGGTGCACGATGCTTCATCATCAATCATGCACTTATTTGTGATCCCCTCTAGCCTAACCCTTGATGTACTTCTCCCTGAGATAGATCTCGAACTTCCTCTTGATACCATCCATGGTACGAGCAACGTGCGAACGAGCCTTCTTGATCTTCTTATCCATGCACGCCTGCATTACTTCTAAGAATTGTTTGCACTCCTCCTGATGCTTCATCACCATCGTGGCTCTGTTAATAAAGTACTCAATGGTACGATTCCAACTCTCCTCAACGATTGCAGTGATCAGTAGGGATTGGACTCCCTTGAGGACACAGTTGTCTACTTTGAACATGTTGATCGTCATGATTCCATACCTTACACCACTGGTGTCATGGAGCAGAGACCATTTCTCCAAGTCAAGTGCGTGCTAGTACACCCATTGCCTGAACTCTCCAACTCTTGTAGACCCTCCCATCGCTCCCCCTTGTTCGGCGTCATTTGAATGCCTCACATGCTTGTCGGTCTCCTCGTCAAGCTGTATCCATAGCATCTCAAGTTTCCGCCTTTGGTTCTACATGTATAGCTTCTTGAACATCCTTATTAGGTCTTTGCTTCAAAGCCTTGTGTGGAAGTTGGCCACGAGATGCCTCATGCACTAGTGGTTCCACACATTGTTCCATTAGAACGGCGACCGCATCCTATTCTGCAATGTGCTCAATGCGAATAGCAACCAAGCATTGTGGTCCAAGATGACACACACATCTGGCAGGTCTTGAACCACCACTTGCTTCACATTTGCCAATTACGACGGTCAGCTATCCATGTTCTCATTCTCCACAATTGTGAAGTCCACGTGGAGTAACTGGTCATTTGCAACGGTTGTAACTGCGGTGAGGATGGTATCCTTGTACTTGCCAGATAGGAAGATGCCGTCCACCATCAGCACAGGACGACAGTACTTGAAGCCTTCAATCACCTGATAGAAGGCCTAGAAAATTCTATCAAGAACAAAGCAATTTGGCCCCTTCGTGGGATGCACCCACTCCAGTTTATTAATGTATGTATCAGGATTTGATTTTGCAACTTGATGGAGCATTCTTGGGACTAGGTCATAAGCCTCTTCGTATGTGCCGTACATATGATCCACGACCTTCTGTTTCGCCTACCATGCCTTGCAGTAGCTAACTGGAAACCCCACTATATTCACAACATCTGCCAATAGGAGCTTTAGCGAGACCGAAACATCTGCGATGACCAGGTGGCTTATCAGGCTAGCAACATATGAGGACGTCATGTTGCAGTGCCTATGAAGTGGCTAAGAAAACTCGCATGTGTGATCCTTCAGCACCGCTATCCTGAAGTTCGTGGCCGCGCCCTCAACCATTATGTACAGACCTTGCCAGGGCAAGAATTATTCACACACTTGACGATATAGGTGTCAGGGTTCGACCTACGCACCTGATACATCCAATTGATGTTGACAGTGTATCTGACAATGGCCTACTGGGCAACACTCTTATTAGGGAAACACTACCCTTTGGCTATGGCAGAACCAGAGATGTCGTTGCGATGTCATCCAATCTAGAGGAAACATAAGCAATGTCAGTGGTCACAACACCACCTAGTACACCTCCCGTAGCAGCTTGTCCATCACCCTTGTCTTCGGAACTATCTGTTTGCACATCCTTCTCCTAACTTTCCACCTCTCTCACCTTCTCGCCAAGGTACTCATGGTAATCAATATGGGCTGCCTATAATCTGTCCATGCCTTCATTCAGCTTGAAATCCTTGGCACGCCTTCTTAGGTCTCCGTTGCCCACTTGCACTACATCTACACCAACACTAGCATCTGCATCACCAATGGAGACCAACCTAGGCACTTCATCAGTAGTAGCTCCACGAAAACCAACCATGCTAGATGATTCCATTCTCTTCATAAACTGAGCATACACCATCGGTCTCGCATATATCGCAGCAGTAGGGTTACACACAACCTCCATGTAATTGCTCCATGACTCATCACTTGTCACTTTCAGAAGTTGCCAAAAGGTCTCCCTGCACCACCCACCACTGAGGCATACAACGCCTCAATGCGTAGCTTCTTGCTTGCAGTGGGCCGATCAAACGCGGAACAAACACACACCTCCTTAGCTTCGAGAGGCTCATGTCCTTCAGACCTGATGCTCGGATCACAGTCCAATCACAATTTGATAGGTCCACCCCATACGGTCCATTGCGCATAAGACCATCCCCGAAGAACAAGAACAAATCTTGAATGTTTGATATGGCGCACCTGCCACAGGTGCATACAAAACCCACTTAGCACATGATATGCAATGATCGTACCATATAATGGTTGCTACTGTATGTCAATCAGATTTATCTTGTAGTTACTGAATCATCTTTTCGTATTATTAACTACAAACTCAATCTTTCGTGAAATGAAGCACTTTATTTTGAGCACATAAATTATTTTACCATAAACTACCATACCATAATTTACGCACTTCAAAGTATGACATACAAAAACTAATTTTAATTTGTTCGATCAAAAAGTCCATGTACTTCCAGCTAACAATGGCAAAGTACTCCGTGAACTTGAAAATTACTTGTAAAAACATACATACTACGAATTAATTTTTTTCTAACACACCAATTGTAACAAATTTGTTTCCATGCAAATTAATTTAGCTACACACTACGTTTCTCATGTGACTATCCCAAGCTGTTAAGCCCATCTTCTATTTTTGGAATGACAACTAGATCCCAAAAACACATCTAGCTGCCATTTGTTGCCAACTAATATCACGTTATTGGACATCCACTGTATTCTTTCAGTTCAAATATTGTGCGTTCTCATTGACCATGCCAACTTAGATATGTTTTTTTATCCACTTCCATTTCTTGGTGGCATTTTGACAAGATTCTTACGTACTGTTATTTTAAAGTAGATATATGTAAGTAATGTCATGCATATAATTATAGTCACTAATTAAGAATTAACCACATTAACAACACTAAGTCTTCTCAGTGAACTAAAGACACAGACCGAGTACACAAGGCTAACTGCTACCATTCTTACGTACATTGCATAGTAATTATTTTCTAACGTGAAATAAGGACACATACATTGATTCTAACAATTTTTTCCATGCAAATTCATTTAGCTATATGCAGGCATCGTCATGCACATAATTACTGGGACTAATAAATAAGTAACGACACTAATAACACTATATCTTGTAAGTGAACCAAGGGTACAGACAATGTACACAATGCTAACTACTACTTTTCATATTAACAACTTGTCATTTAGCTAATTACATGCTAATTACATTGCTAAAATTGTAAATGACACTAACAACACTATGTCTTGTAAGTGAACTAACGGCATGGGTTAGGTACACAAGGCTAACTACTACTTTTCCATACCAACAATTTACCATTTAGCTAATTACATGCTAATCACATTGCTAAAACTGCACTCGCATATGGATGAAAATGACCTTTTATTCATGCTCACAAGCCGATCTACAACTTTCATAACTGCATGAACTTCAAATTCCAAACTAAAAGAATGTAAACTTCATGGCCTCCCTTCTCTCCCTCTCTCGGTTTCTCAGAGTGCCTCTTGCTGAAAGAAATCGAATGGAGACGGGAGAGGCGGCCGGGACCATTTTATTGCACAGGACGCGCACCGCAAATGGGGCTAGGACGTGCTTGGGCGAGAGGCACGTGGGGGGGCACGGCCTCATGGATGCGGGATGCAACACGTGGCGCCAATGTGCGGGCCTATGATGTGCCTCTGTAGTTAGGAGATGCAGCCAAAAAATGTGCGCGGCGCTTGGCCCACGCATGAGCAGCTTGATTTTTTGCTTTATGCGGTCGGGTGGCGTGGCATTTTTGGCTTTATGCGCTCGGGGTGCATGATGGCCACACACCTCCTCTTGCGCTCTGGTAGCATGGAAGGTCGGTGGACCTTGCCACCAGCCGCACTCGGCTTTGCCCTTCCATGCTCCAAGACCATATCATGAGCCAGGTGTGGAGCGCCGATTCATCCACACTTGAGAGGGGGCCAAATCCGCAAAAAAAAACAAGGTGGTTAGATTTGCAAAAAAAAAAAAAAGACACGAGTGGCCATAAAAGTAAAAAAAATTCAAATATGAGGGAAAAAATGCATCTGCCCCAAGTTTGCAATGTCAACATTGCAATATTCTTTGCGTCCATGATCGATGAATATGAGGGGGAAAAACATAAAAGTCTTTTTGAAATGTGATTTTTTTTCTTAGAATTGTATTGTTTCTTATGAAATTTTTTATGTTCTAAAAAACTCTCAGAATAAGATATATAGTACCATGGACTATCGTAATACGCATTTTTTCTTCTCACCTCACTATCAATTTTATTTTTTGAGCTGTGATTTATTAGTTTAATAAATAATATTACTAAAAGAAGCTAAAACTAAAAACCAGCTGAAAAACTGAAAAGAATGGGAGCATCTCTACCACTATATATCAATGTGAAGGTTGGTTGCTTTGCTAGATGCTGCCCCAAATTTTCTTCTGCAATACCTTTGTTCCCTCCTATCCCTATTATTGTCCCCACCTCTTCCAAACGCCTCTTCCATTCCATCCGGCGCTCTCCACCGATTCGTCCGAGCCCATGGCCCGCCTCTCGCCGTCGCCGTCCGGCAGCAGGAGCCGCCGCCTGTCGGAGCTCCTAGAGGAGCAGCAGGAGCCCTTCTCCCTCGACCTCTACCTTCTCGAGAAGGGCTGCTCCCCGAGCCTCCTGGACGCTGCCAGCGGCGGCGCCACCTCGACGTGCTGGCCAAGGAGCAGCAGCGCCTACCCGGAGCTGAGGCCACCGGCGGCGAGCAAGAAGACGCGCGCGAGCGGCCTCCTCAGGCTCCTCCTCTCCAAGATCCTCCGCGGCACGGCGGCGGCGGCAGCCAATCAGAAGAAGCTGCCGCAGCCGTCCGCCATTGACTGGGGCGCCGTCGACGGGGAGAGGCAGAAGCTGCCGTGCCATTTCAAGAACGCAGCCTCGCTGTCTTCTTCGCCCCGCCGCCTCGGCGGCGCCGTCAAGGTCGACGTTGATGAACCGGAGGAGGAAGACGACGACGACGACTCGAAGCAGCTGAGCCCTGTCTCCGTCTTGGAACAGCACCCGTTCGAGCAGGGGGCTCTTGCATACGGGCAGAGTAAGCAAACACGCCGCCTCCATCGCTTCCGTCCCCCCCATTGTCGGCCATGTACAGAGCTCACGCAGCATTAATTGGAACCATTGCAGAAGCCGTGGTCATCTTCCGGGAGCTCCTGGAGGCGGCCTACACGCCGGCATTGCTCGACCAACTCGCGAAAGACAGCAGCAGCACCAACAAGTCCACAGATGGCCGCAACGACACATCAGCAACGGCGGCGCCGGCGGCACCGACGAGGACTGACCGTACTACCAGCGCTGCACATTGGGAGGAAATGTTCGAGGCAGAGCTGGCCAAGGTGCACGGCCTCATAGCGTCGGAGATGGCCGGGGCGAGGGTAGGACAGGAATACGTGCGGCCGGAACGGCGGGACGTCGGCGCCGACGTTGCGGCTGCCGTGCTCGAGGCCCTGACGGAGGAGATAGCGGTGGAGCTGATGGGGACGGACCATGAAGATGCCATTGACGATGGAAGGTGGTGCTGGTGTTGATTTCGATGTTGATATTTGCTTGGTTTAAGTCTTTGGTGAATGATATAATTAATTGATGCGTATTCTCAGTCTCCTGGTATAAGTCTATTATGTATATCTAAAAAATATATTAGTTAAGTTGTAATTAATGAAATTGAACTATAGTTGTTTATATTAGACAAATATAGTATTTTTTTATAGATAAATATAATTTAATTTTATTAAATATTATTTAAATAATGTATGTTCTAGTTATACATATCAAACTTATATTGCGGAACGGAATGAGTACATGGTTGAAGATGGTTTTTTGGTTGGTGTTGTTTAGTAGTTGTTAATAGGCCCTAGCACGCTACCTTGTTCCTTGGCGTGAGAAAATGCCAAAACTGAGAGTGAGTTGTATATGAATTAACGTGAGGTGATTAATTAAGGAGTAAGAACAAAAAAATATTACCATGCATAACTTTGGAAAGCTGTCATGACATATTCTTTTGAAATTTTAAAAAAAATCAGGGCATTTTCTCTTTGGTCTGTCCATGTGTATATTCAAAATAATTGAATCTTTTTTTAAAAAACATCTTTAAAATGAGAACATACAAAACAGTCAAATTTTTTTGAGCAAGAGTTTTTTTGTCTAACCTTCCCCCCCGGAGTGAAAAACACTTATTATAAAGCAATTTCATGAGCTGATTTGGAGCCGCTCACTGCTCCGCTACTGGCAACATGCGCGATCAGTTCTAAAATAACACTGCGCGATCTCCTTGTACAGATTTTGATCCTCTGACGGTGCAACATTTCATATGGAACACACGTGTGGTAAACAGTACAATTTGAAACACACGTGCGGTAAAATTGAGAGAGACGTTGTATATCAGTATATGAATTAACAGGTACTAACCTTTTGGCTTAAGGCCCCATTCGGTTGGGTGAAAAATAGTGGCTTATGACTGAAATTACATTGTAGCTGACTAAAATTACACTGTAGCTAAAATTACCCTGGCACATGATAGCTCACGTACTGACAGAGTATTGGTCATAAATTCAGTCAGTGATTAATAAACCGCAAGGACAACCTCAAGGCCCTACCCATTTTAGTTTGAACTTCTAGCTTCTGACTAAATTTTCACTATTCATAAATTTCGTTTTTTCTGGTTTTTTTTTGACTTTTTTGAGTTTTTTTACTAGTTCATTTTTATATTCGTTTGCATTGTTCATGATAGGCTAATCTGTTTTTTTCTATTTTTAAATTTTTTAAATTTAGTTACGTCAAATAAACCACTATCAGGTACAATGTAATTTCAGTCAGATACAGTATAATTTAAGCTATAAATCAGTTTATTCAGTCTAACCGAGCGACACCCAAGACTAACCATGGGACTGGAGCAGAGCAATGCCAATGGGCAAAGAGAACCCCTGTTCCGTCCCGTCCCGTCCCGTCCTGTTCATCTTCACGGACGGACAGCGCCGTGGCCGGTGACTAGTGGACGCGTCCTCTCGGTAGCCGGGCCTCGAGAGCGACGTCGGAGCTGCCAACTGGTGGTGGATGCCATCCTTTTCTTTTCTTTCCTGAAAGAAGAAAAAGCGATGCAAACATGCAGTGCGTAGGCATTCGCTATTTTACGTGTGTATTTTGGGACATCGAGTGCTATAGATCCCGTGTGTATTTTGGGAGATCCCACGACAGTGAGAGTTGTGGATGGATGAATGCCGTGGTGCTAACTGCTAAGCGGTGGCGGGGCTAGAAAATTAACAGGAAATGCTTCGACGCTATCTAACAAAGTGTAAAGCAGTTTTAAAAGCAAATCGAGGCCCCGATTCGTGACCAACCACCGCTCCGGCTCTACATGTAACTAGAGTGAAAACGGATCGGATAGTTTTCGGTCAATCCGGACGAAAACAAATACGAATTATGTTGGATCGGATTTTTTCGGATCATTCTCGGATCAGAAACAAATATGAATTTTTTTATCGGAAACAGGTGCGAATACAGTAGTCCTGATATCCGACGAATATGAATACAAATACGGATTATCTGGATCCGGATATCCGAGATTTTAGCCCAACATTACCTAACCCAAGCTAGCCTCTCTCATCTCCCCTGCCACCAGCCCACTAGCAAATATATATGTTTATTAAAAATAAATTTAGTATTGTTGGTAGATTAAAATTTGTATCGATTAAATTGATGTACTGCCGTTTAAATCATTCTGATGCAAATTTAAATTCTTAATTAACTTATTAGTCACATGTTAATGGTACAAATCCGTTAAGAATTATTTAGGACTTTAGAAAAAATTAACTGCCATTTGAAGATTTAAAATCTGTATAATGGTATGACTATTATGGATAAAAATACTTATGTATGTTTAGATTTTATTAATGTTTTGACAAGATAAACTATTTATGTGTTTTCATTAATTTTGGATGTATAGTTTAAGGTGTTTTCATGTTTCAATAAATATCCGTGACCGTATCCGTTTGAATTCGTATTCGCTCTGTATCTGTATTTGATATTATTCATATTTGTATTCGTATCTGAGGTATCCGTATTCGTATTCGCATCCGAGAAAAAAAATATGAAAACAAATATGGTAAAGACATTATCCGTCCGTATTTGATCCGTTTGCATCCCTACATGTAACCACCCTATTTCTGAGAATAGAGTGGAGAAGTTTCCTGTAACAGTTTCAGTTATGAATAAAAAGAATATCACATTTACTTACTAGTATTTAAAAAGGATTAGAGTGATTATAATATGACTAACGGCCAAACCACCATAGGTTTACGGGTGTCCAATCCCAAAACTTAATTTACATTTAGAAGATCAGGACTTAAATGAAGAAAACTATCATTTAATGAGCTCGGGGTTTTCCATGTCTTGACCAAGTAAACAAGAGAAGAATAGAATGTCGAAGTGAGAAAGAAAGCCTTCAAGCCCCCGAGCATGTAAATAACTAGTTTAGTTGTCTGTATGATTTTTCTTTTACTTGTATTTCTTGATGAAAGTGTGTAGACTATTATAAGAACATCTCTGTGAAGGTCATGATAGGAATTCACATGGCATTTGACAAACATGTCAAAGTCAAAAGTAAAAGACATCCCTTAGAAGGGGTTCGGTGGCAAATAGATCTCTCCAACTAGCTCAGACAACAATAGTATATAACCAAACTTGGGATAATGAAATACAAATAAAAATACTCATTGGAGAGGAAAGAAATAATGCAAATTTGTTGAAATATTGAAATGAAAACTATATTTACATATAGAACTTATGCAATTAATCAATGTTCCAAGAATTAGACAGAACAGGCCCGTCTAACATGGTGAGTTGTACCGAGTCTGGTCTGATGACTTCGATCACAGTGTATGAACCTTCCCATTTAGGCAAAAGTTTGTTACTGTTTGTCTGGCTCTGAATTGTTTGAGAACCAGATCACCTTCAGCTAGGCTATGAGGCTACACCTTACAACTATGGTACCTTCGCATGGCTTGTTGGTAGACCGTCCAACATATTAAGACTACATTTCATCATTCTTCAAGGAAATTGATGCCATCATTTCGTCGTTCTACTTTATCATTATCGTTATAATGATCTGTTTGAGTAGAGCCGATCTTTAGGAATGATGTGCTCCACAGACTCCATTTATATCGGATAGTAATTTTAAACCATCTTTTTGAGATACACGTCTCATCAACACTCTGTGAGTTCCCTATTTGTAAATGATACATTTGATTAGTGTGTATGATTTGGCTTTTTGAGTTGTACAATCAGCCTCTAAATCATCTTCAGGAAGTGTGCCATGCTAGAGGTATTCATACATTGATGTCATCCAATCACTGCCAGGGTCGATCTGTATGACCTCCAGTGGAGTATCTTTGGAATGCTCAACTACTGAGGGTTTGTTCAGTTACTCAAGAAAAACTCCGGGTGGGATATGATCTTGAGGAAGCCATCTGTGCCAACTATACGACTTCTAGTGGAGCATCTTGAAGAAGCCATCCGTGCGAACTAGTCTGCTAGAAAGTTGTCCTTTATAGGAATATATTGGATCTTGAAATTGAAGAAATGCCTTTTGAGTTTCCTTACTTCTATGAGATAAGATGACATAACGGTACTTAAGCATTGATACTTTTTCCCGACTTGATTTGCTACTAGTTGAGAATCATCTTTCACTAGTAGTTTGTGATCCTAAGCGCTTTGGCTGCTCGAAGATCTACCAGGAAACCTTCATATTCTGCCACATTATTTGTAGTGGGATCGTTTACTGTATGGCATATTTTATATTCTCTCCAATAGGAGATACCCGGACAACCCTAGCCCCCAAGCTCTTTAACGTCAAGGAACCATCGAAGTACATAGTCCACTCCTTGTGGTGTTTGTACTTGGGCCCTTGGGTAGGTTAAGGGTTTGTCCACTTGGTGATGAATTCTGCTATAGCCTAGGACTTGATTGTTGTTAGTGGAATAAAATAGAGATTGAACCCCCCAAGTTTGAATGCCCATTTTGCTATATGTCCTGATGATTCCCTATTTTGGAGGACTTGACCTAGAGGGTATCCTGTCGGTACAACCACTTTGTGGCCCGGGAAGTAGCACTTTAGTTTCCTTGAAGTTGTAGGGAGAGCATATAGCAAATTTTGTATTTCTGGATATCGCTCTTTTGGTCCATATAATACTTCGCTTATGTAATATACTTTTGTTGGATATTTTCATGTTCAACGACCAGAATGGCACTGACTGCTTGTGATGTTGCAACCAGATATAAGAGCAATGTTTCTTCCGGTCTTAGAGAGACTAAAACCGGGGCACTTGTAAGGTACTTTTTAAGCTTTTCAAAGGCATCGTATGCTTTCTTAGTCCGTACTCTATTTCTTAAGAAGCTTAAAGAAAGGTCAATCATTTTTCTCTCAATTGTGCTATGAAATGACTTAGCGCTACCATACAGCCAGTTAGTTTTTGGACTTCCTTCTTTGTGGTCAGAGGGCGCATCTGCTTGATGGCTACTATTTTCTTTCTATATTTGCCTTCAAAATATTTTTTAGTATTTACCAATCCTTTACTCAATAGTTATAGAGCTACGAAGATGATGATAGAAAGCCAACCCCAAAGCAAGCAATTCAAGAAACTAAAATTTGAAGAACTCCACTTCAAATGGTCAGACTGGCTTCTAGGGATCAAGAAACCAAAATCCAAAAAACTCTGCTTTAGCTGGTTAGACTGGCTTCTGGGGATGGTATGACTGGTGCCTGGCAGTCTAACCACCACTAACTATGCACCAGTCTGACCAGAGAGAGGGGGTCTGACCACTCGTCTGTTCCAAAGCTAAAAATTTTAGCCCAAGCCGATGCAACTTTTGGTGCAATTCCAAAAATATGAAATTTTGTACACATCTTACTTAAGGTCTCAGAAACATATTCCATCTAAGGATCATAGAAATTCATGACAAAGTTTAAACCTTTCTCAAAATCAAGTAAGATTGCACCAAAATAGGGCAAAAACCAAAAATAAGGAATATGACTTGCTCGTAGGTGGAGGATGACCAAGATGGCTTTACACATATTCCCATATGTCACAGCAAAAAGAACACCCGAAGATTAAATGTAAAAACCCTTGGAACAAGAAATATCATGTTGAGGTCAAATCCAAACAAAACCGGGCAGCTTCAAGAACTTGCCAAACTTGATACCTAGATGGATGAGGATTGATTTCCATAAAACATCCATCACTTACTCATCCTTAACATCCAGCAAGCTCAATAAGCAGAGAGAGAAGATCAAAACTAACAAGATCAAGAGAAAATTAACCAAAACAAGAGGGATCCATGAGACATAAAAAGGTTAATATATTACTAATTGAGGATGAATGTTTTATAGCTACTCCACCTAGAGGATAACAGAGCATACCACGACACTCACACTTCTTAAACCCTAACCCTAGAACACTTGGCTTCAATGGGTAAAGCTACGATGGTTTGACCAGTTTTGGTTCCACCGGACTACACCTCACTTAGACCAACCAAGCCATATGGTGCAACCCATCGCTCGAACTTCCCTTCAACATTTCCTACCTTGCTCATGCCATTCTTGCGCACAACCATCTCACCTGGCATCCTTGATTGTTCTAGGCCTTAGCTCTTCCATGAGCGTAGCCTTGATCCTCGCCGTTGATTATGGTTGACTCCAAGCCTCACTGCACATACAAAGATAAGGAAATCGTTTGCAGGCACAAGTTCTTCATAACTTAACCCACATTAGTTGAAACATGCATGATGCAACACATATTCACAAACCTTGGTCAAACCAAATTAATCCATGACCAAAAATTCCCAAATGTCCATATTTCAGTCGAATCAAAACAAGTCAGCCAGCAAACCACATACGCCAGCTTGTTTGATTGCTGCCTTTGGCCGGTCACACCGCCAGGTGTGCAAATAGTCCAGAAAAACTTCAATTTTGGAAAATCCAAATTTTCACTCCTCTAAATGGAAATGGTTCATCACAACAAAACCCTAAACCTTCTCACATAGTCTTTCAATCCCTGCTTGATGAACCCATTGGCAATTTCTTAAAAATACAAATCACAGGTGGTTTTAGAAATAAAGAGGGAATTTTGCAAATAAAAGTTCAAAATGGTCACACAAGGATTGTAAACAATGAAAATGACCATATGAACTAGAAATGGAGTGAAGCAACTAAAAGTAACAATTTTTTAACAAAAGCTTCAAATCCACCAAGTAAATTAGGAAATCTCCGTTGCAGACAAATCTAGTAGTTCTGACGTGCAAAGTTCGGTACTACCGACTATCAGAAGTACAATAGCACTCGAGCGGAACTACCAATTTTCTCGGGGATGAGAATACTCCACACAAGTGTCTCTCTGGAAAACGTAATGCTACACAAGCCAGTCATTCCAAAACTCAAAAGTACCACTCACATAGCTAGTAGTACCGTTCACTAGTTGGACGTTCACATAGAGCCGATCGGACCGAAAGTACCAATCATCGACTTCACTGGTCCCTGACCACGTCAGATGGTTCGACCACTCAAGTCTCTAACCACATTGTTAAGTTCAACCACATAATCTCTGACCACGCTGGTGTCCGAACACGCTATCCGGATCGACCACACAGGTCTCTGTCTATGCTGATATCTGACCACATTGGTGTCCAACCACGTTGTCTGGTTTGACCACATAGGTCTCCGACCATGCTAGTCCTCGACCACATTAGTTTCGACCACAGAGATTTTGACTATGTCAACCATGTCGATCTTCGACCACATCAATCTTCTATCACACAATCTCCGACCACCATGTCGATCATCAACCACATTGTATCAATTACGTTAGTTCAACCACGTTGATTTTGACCACATAGGTCTCGACCACTTCGGTTTCGACCACGTCGGTTCGACCACACTAATCTCGATCACACAGATCTCGACTACGTTGATTCGATCATATTGGATTCGACCACGCTGGTTTCGACCATGCTTGTTTCGATCACAGAGATCTCAACCACGTCGAATCCTACCGCCTTGGTTTGACCATGCTGGTCTTCGATCACACAGATCTTAACTATATCAATTTCAGCCTTTGACTACATCGATCTTCATCCACGCAGGTCATCAACCACGTTGATCTTTGACCACATTGATCTTCGACCACTCTGGTCTTCAATCACTTTGGTTCGACCAAGTCAGTTCTGACCACTCTGGTCCTTGACCACGTAAGTCTTCGACCACTAGCGAACACGGTAATTTTGTGATTACAATACTGGTAATTTTGTTCAGCGGTAGTGCCACAAAATACACTGTGGTTGTTCCGATTACCTAGTGAAGTGCATATACTTCAACATATTTTGCAAAACACATTTGCAAACTACAGTATCATGCACACAAGGGTTATCCGTGATTCCCAATAAGTTGAAAAACACATTGACACACTTTTAAAATCATGATACATGGATTTTATATATATATATATATATATATATATATATATATATATATATATATATATATATATATATATATATATATATATATATATATATATATATATATATATATATATATATATATATATGAGTTTCAACCATGTGCAAAACACATTTGCAAATATAAGTCTCATACTACAAAGAATAGAAATATGGACTTCAAACACTTGTAAAACACATTTGTAATGTATAGTCCTATGTTACAAGGATTTAACATATGAGTCACAATTATTTACAAAACACATTCGCAAATACAAGTCTCATGCCAAGGAGAGCTAGATCAAGTGAGGTTGAGCTATCAACACATGATGAGACTCAAGCTACTAGACATGATCTCTCTTAATAGTACGATAATCTATACTAGCAACCCGGTCTTCCAACCAAACACCAAGACTGGTAAAAGATTAGGAGCACATCCTTAGCCCTAACTAGCCATACCTTTGCCTTGAGTCATAGTCTTGACATGCATCACTCATGATGCATCCTTTACTTCAAATCCATCAACACATGATGGATCTTTACTTGACTTGATGATCAACACATGACCATCTCCTCTTAGACATGCATCAACTCATGATACATCCACCACTTGACTTGATGATCTTCAACACATGAAGTAATCCCAAGTCTTCTTCATTTGTGGAACCTAACCTATTCATCCAACTCATGAAAAATGTTAGTCCACAAAATAATTGCCATCAATTACCAAACTTTACCATTAACACATAATGAAGGGACTAGATTCTACAATATTTCATTTTTAGTAATTCATGACAATCTCAACAAATAGTTAGGTGGAAATTAAATTGTGAGTATACAACATGTACACAATAGTTCTGTACTCTAGAATAAGCTTTTAAAGCAAAGATTACTCATCCGGTTGTCATTAATCATCCAACCATTACACAAATAATGGAGGAACTAGATGACAACCCGATTATGACTATATATGAACTACACAAGCTATATATACTCAATAGATATGTTTCAAAATAAAGATCCTTAATACATGGAAATAGAACATGGATCAATACTAATGAAATCACAAAACATATAGTGAACTCCCCCTAAATGTGTGCATACAAGAATGCATTGTGAAAATATATGCACATATTTAAGTTTGACTTATTTGATGAAGTACATTCTATATTTCGGATCCGAGAAATGCATCAAGATAAGAATGTAATATTGAATGCATACCTCTTATGTTTTTCACATTTTCATCCAAATGAGACTGAGCAATATCATAATCAATAAACATATTAGTCTCACAATTGTATTTGTTATTATCACCAAAACCAACTTAATGGAGTTTGAACTTACACACGTGGAGATTAAAGGTGGTGATTTGTGAAGAAGCTACGGGCGGTGTGGCCCAAGAGGCTTTGACATAAGCGGTGATGATACGCGGAGATATGGGAGGTGTGGTTCTGGAGGCTTCAACACGTGATGATGATACATGATGAAGATACAAAAGGTGCTGTCCTGCAGGCTTCATCATGTGGTGAGATTGAACATATTATGGAAGGAGTTCATAAAGAAAAGGATTAGAGATATTGAAAAACTGGTGTTAAGAAGGGTTTCAGGTCCCTTGATTTTTGGAAGACATAGAGTTGCGTGTCCAGGTTGTTATGAACATAGTTTAAGATGTCCGTATTTGAGGTGAACATGATTTAGGACTCTAACATATAAAAGTAGAGGAGAGGCTAAGGGTTTAACAGTGTCTTTGAGAAGGCTTTTTGTGCTAGGGTTTTTAGGGATGCTGTGAGGGCGCTTTGTAGCCATATACATGATATAAAAATAATAGATCAGATCTATTCCAAAAAAAAGTTAGTCGACATCGGCGATATGTTTTCTAAGCATTATTTTCTTGTGTCTTTGGTAGCGGCATGCTAACACATCTTGATCTTGCATGATACAAGCACGGTGGTGTCTTCTGCGTGTTCTCGTTCAATTAGCTGATGCTCTCGAGCAAAGGGAGATTTTGACTACATGCAAAGGAGATCAAAGCGAGCAGTCGAAGTGAGCGATCGAAGTATTCTAGCAGTCGGAGCGCTTGAGTTATCGAAGCAACGAGTGGTCCAGAAGCAGTCGAATGTCAAGCGGTCAGAACATCCATCGAGCCCATCGAGCGTCTTGCAGTCGAATTCCACGTCTATAAGTAATATTGTTTTTCTTCTGGTTTGAGATTTGTTTTCAGGTGCCAAGAAGCGGTGACAATCAATCATTCACCCCCTCGGATTGCTGTCTTCAATCCTACAATGGCTTTTGACTTAAATTTTTTGAATTCTGGCTGTTCCCAAGAGAGTACGGAGAGAGATATTTGCGTGCGATTTGGACCGATATAGTTGAAGTCAGTGTAGTGTCTACTACAATCAACTTATAGACCTTGTTTTTAAAAAGATACCACATGGATGCTCTTGTTTAGGGATGATCTCATGGATAAAGCACCAATAAAAATAGTTGTATGCGTGCTTTGCTACACAAATTCTTATTTTTCATGAAAGAAAAAGATTGGTATCTTAATAAATTTAGGATGTATCATGACAAAATTAACTAGGGTTGGAATTTGAACGTGTTTTCGAAACATATTACAGGTATGATAAGTTTTTGAACCATTCCAATTTCGGAAGAATACAAGTGCTGATACGTTCCCATTCGTCGTAAGACACAATTACGCATTTACGCCTCCACATTTCTGTTGGCTCCGTCCTTTCTATTCTCGGATATTTCTGGCTCTACCCGCGGTAACCCATTTTCGCCGTATTTGTAACAAACAAAAGTGTACAGGTCTACCTCAGCAAAAGAAAAAAAAAAGGGAAATTTGTACAGCTCTAGGCTCCATTTCAGCGTCGCTTCAACATAAGGCAAACATAAACAGTGTTACTTTGTGACCGTGTGCAGCCGTTGTTGCAAGATGGGAAGTGAGAAGAAAAATGCCTTCGTCCCGGGCTCCCGGCGGCTGCGTGCTGTGGGTGGACGATGCGTCGCGTGCAGTTGATAAAACCACGTACGCTCCTCGCGTATACGGGTGAACATCGTGACAAGGGCCAGGCTCCTGTTGGCACCGGGCTGTGGCCGCCTCTCGCACTATACAAAAAAGTCACCAACCGTCGCTGTATTAATCTGATGGCCTACCGCCTACAGGCATCCGTTCCGCGTTCTTTTTATCTTTTAGCTGTTTTCTTAGTTTCGACTTTTCTTAACAATT
Source organism: Dendrocalamus latiflorus (assembly GCA_017311315.1). Classification (NCBI taxonomy): domain Eukaryota; kingdom Viridiplantae; phylum Streptophyta; class Magnoliopsida; order Poales; family Poaceae; genus Dendrocalamus; species Dendrocalamus latiflorus. Next base: position 16,384,540 of record CM029649.1, on the reverse strand, counting down.
ATAATTTATTAAATTATTAAATTTATTGTTTTTAACTTATAACTTATGATTTCATTCGAACAAATGAATAGGACAGTTTCTTCATCATCGTTTCAAAATGACTTATCGGGATAACCTTTTAGAAGCAGCTTATCAATTTATCAGCTTTTAGTTCGATCGCACGAATACTTAGGGCCTGTTTGGTTCATGACCAGAAGTTGCCTAGCCATAAGTTAGGCGTGCCACAGTTTTTAGGTAGCTGTTTGGTTCACTGACGCAACTGTGGCATGCCACACTTTCTTAGCACCTGGCCCCACACGTCATAGACTCAGTTTCTTGCCAAACTTTGCCACAAGTGTGGCTTCGATTTTGTTAGCCACACTTTTTGTGGCAGCCACACATTGCCGAAGCTTAGGCATGGCAAGCTTAGGCACCAACCAAACAGGCCCTTATACCATAGCTAAAAACCAAGCTGTAGTCTAAAACAACAGATCCAATAAACCACAGCCAAAACTATAAACCACAGCGACAAAAATAATAGAGCTAATAACCCCGAATCAAAATTGCAACTCCTGTAGCAGTACATTAATATGGGCGTGTGCCTGTATGAGGCCTCGCACCTTTGTTCTTGTACTACTGTACTATGCACGTTGTGATTTGTTCAAAGTTACGGTACTGAGCTATCGTACTACTGTGTGCTAATTAGGCATATATAGAGTATTTTGTTGTACCAGTAGTTACGAAAGACACCTATACCATTATCCCGTAAGAGGTTAACGAAGATGCGTTGGCAATAGCATGTTGCACCGACAGAGCTTCCTGAGATGCTTTTTGGCTTAAATTTTTAAATTATGACAGTTCACAAGAGAAAGTACGGAGTGAAAGACATTCACGTATGATTTTGGCTCATATAGATGAATTCGATACAGTGTTTACTACAATTGACTTTTAAATCCCGTCTTGAAAAGGCACACCATTTGAAAACTAATTACTGTAGTATAAGCCAAAAGTCATAAACTCAAGAGAACCCAGCCAATGTCAAAATGAAACCTTAGATGAAGGTTCATATGATAGTCCTGTTCGTATTAGCTTTCAAAAGTTATTTTTATAGTAAATAGTTATTCTACAGTATATAACTTTTAAACGGAATACCTTTTAAGACATGATTTACTAGTCAATTGTAGTACACGCCATAGTGACTTTATTTATATTGGCTAAAATCACATGTCAATATCTCTCTACAAGTTATTACTATTTATAAGTCAAAACCAAAAGTCAATATGAACGGACTCGATATCACTCGGTTCAACCACCCCTTATTATGATATATGGTTAGAAAAGGGGCGTTAAATATGTTACAAATATTCTCTAAGCTAAATACATAGGCCGCTTGGCCCGCTTTCCATCTTGGCCAGGGTTGATAGCTTTCGCAACCATATGGTTGGAAATCTAGGGTTAGATCAAAGACATTAAAGTGATTTATGGTTAGGACTGTTCATACTGGGGCTGATAGATTTTGTCTGAAAATAAATAGTAGTGGATAAAAAAGTGGTTTTTAGAAGGAGTGAGCGGGCGGTGGGAAACGTGAGGTGCGTGCTATGCCCATGATCTTTTACCATATCTCTGGAGCGAGACGAGAGCGAGAGAAGTAGAAAAATCGCTTCGAAAAACTAAATATAGATTAGTTTCTGAGTTCTTTAAATAGAAGATGGAAGTAAAAAAACCAATATAAATAGTCCCTCGGATTCGTGGACCACGGCAGAGGATCCCAGCGGATTTCAAACAGTACTTTGCACGGTGGCACCGCCAGGAAAGGACAAGGGAGAGCCTGTTTGGACCCGGGAGGCAAAATGGACCGTGGCAAGCTGCCGCCGCATGCTATTGGTCTCGTTAGGCTCCACGCTCGCTTGTCTGATTGTTTCTCTATCATTACTCCTGTGTCTCAGTTACTTTGGCGTTATCTTAATTACCACACGAACAATGGTGGTGATGACCCATGTTTAGTCATATAAATTAGCGACCAAACTTCGATAAATAATAAACACCCAACTTCCCACCACCGAACACATCTTGGCTGAACGCTGAGCTTAGATTGCCCATGCACGATAAGGCAAAATTTTCTGCCTCTAGAGGTCATGTATTTTACCACGACATGGACTAGTGCAATAGATATCAGGATGGTAATGAGATCGATGGGGAAGATGAGATGTTTTGCTAATTCATGGTTTGTAGTTGGTGTCTTTGGGTGTTTATCTCCTTGGTCAGTTCAGATGGGACGGGTGTCGTCACTTTTAAATTATATTAATTTTGTTAGGACTGGTATGACAACAGAAAAGGGTGAATGGTGCATTTAAATTTTTCTCAAGTATTCGTCAATCCTTCATTCTAATCCTATGAGAAGGTAGGACAATCAAGAACCCAAAATTTTGAAAATCGCCTCACTACAGTAATTTCAGACCTACAAACAGTAATTCCAGCACTATATCAAAAATGAAAATCTATGAAACTATTGATCTGTAGATTCAAAATACTTGAAACTTGAATCAAGACTAGACCATGACTTTATTAACCTATCCCAATAAAAAATCTCGAAAGAACTTGAGACAATTATGATCTTTTGGTTCATAAAGCTCTGCTGGACCAAAATCGGACCAAAACCTAAAATTGAACTAACTTTCAAAACAAAACTCCAAATCACTTGAAATTTGGTGAGCACCTTTTCTAGATGTTAGAAACCTATTTCAATCAATAATCAAGAAATCGTTGCCAAAGTTATGATATTTTTCTGTTTGAAGTAAGATTGCACAAAAAAGATCAAAATTAAAAAACGGTGAATATGACTTGTTCATGGGTGCATGATGGCCAAGATAGTTTTAGATGTATTTTCACATATCACAGCAAGATATAATACCAAAGAAATTAAAGTAGAAATAACTGGATCAAGAAATCACTTGGAGAGACTAAAAAGAGCAAAAACCGAGTTTCTTCATGAACTTTCCAACCAAGTGACCAGATGGATGGAGATTGATTTTCATATATTATCTCTATCTCTTACACGTCCTTAGCATAGCAAGATCAAGAAGAAAAGAGATAAGAGTAAAATCAATCAAATTAAGAGCAAATCAATCACCACAAGATGGATTCATGGAGATGAACAAATATTGATGTATTGCTACCTAAGGATGAAAGTTTTATAGCTATTCCACTTGAATGATCAGAAAGCACACTACAACACTCAACTTCTCTCAAACCCTAACCCTAAAATTTATGAACATTTGGTCTCAAGAGAGGATGGTTGAATAGTTAACTACAAGTCTCCATCCCAACCAGTTAAATAGATAGACTAGCTAACCCCATCTAACCCTTAGTGGATACTATCCACTTATCACATATGGGGGAAACCCGATAACTCCACACACTACACTTATATATACTTTTCAAAGTGCATAAACCCAAATCTGCTAAATTCTTAGCCTTGATCCAACTTGATCTTCTTAGCTTCTCTTTCATGAAAACCGCTCTCCCAAGCGCCACTCAAGCACCACAGTTTTACTTCAAGGTAGTTTTCGGTATTTTGGTCAAACTACCAAAATACCCTTTCTTGATCCGGTCATCTTCTTTCACTGCAAGCAATCGCTATGTTTGCGACGTGATGATGCACCACTGGCTTGCCATGTGTCAGCAAATATCTCCTATTTCAGTTCTACCGGATCACGCCTCACTTGGACTGGCCAAGCCACATGGTGCAACTAGTCACTCAAATTTCCATTCATCATTTTCTGCCTTCTTTATGCTATGCTTGAGTTCAACCATCTCACACGGCATTCTTGATAGTTTTGGGCCTCAGCACCTCTATGAGCATAGCCTCGATCCTCGCCGTTGACCATAGTTGACACCTTGACCCACATTAGCAATAACATATCACATCCAACCTATAACTACTGACTAGGTCACCAAATTATCTCATTCTCAAATTTTTCAAAATCATCCATTTCTACAAGTTGTCTAGAAAAATCTGCAAATTTGCAAATTCTAAATTTCCACTTCTCCAAAATGATAATAGCTCATCACAATAAAATCATTGACATTTTCACATGGTCCTTCAATTTCTCTCTTAATTGAATAGGCAGAGCTCCCACCATCCATTTCAAAATAAAAGAAGAGACAAATTTGCTAATTATAAGGTGGCTAATATTTTGTATAAGCACTAATTTTGTTAGCAGAATTTTTCGTGCTACTTATTTCTCAAACCAATTTTGCTAGTGTTCTTGTTCCTTGCATTTTCCATATATAGCCAGCTAGCCGATGGCTACTTGGCTTGTGTCACCTAGTATGGAATGTTGGAGTATTATCTCATTTTGCTACTTTGCTTGTGTTGGTCCCTTTCCATTGTTCTTGTCCTAGCTTTCTATTCATTTGCATATTCTTCACCACCTATGTAGGATCAACAATGGCAATAGTAGGGGTTGTAAGGTCAAGGACACCGACTAGAGGGAAGGTGAATAGTCATTTTTAAAATTTAGTCTTTAGCTAAAGTCGAGTTTATGTACGAAATCATAAATCAAATTAGTTTTGCACAACTAAGGCCTAAATAATTCATATACAATTAAGCACACCAACACCCTAAGTCTATATCAATGTTTGCAATCCTAAGGTGACAAACAATCTGATACGGACAAACTAGTAAATTAGCTTATCCGTAGGGTGGCCCATTCTTCACAGCACGAACAACAATGTCTTCTCTTTGCTTCATGTGGCCAACAACACAAACTAGGATTTTGAGCCATGTAACTCCTACTTGTTCGGTGGCAACTCCCCTCTTGTGATCAAATAGCTTCGATTGATCTTGCACCAATCAATCTTGTGGACTGATTGGAAGCAATCAGCCTGGGGCTTCTAATACTGTGATCAAGGCTTTGGTCACGAATGTAGAAGGATCAATCATGTAGATTCAATTTCACAACTCGAGAATAGAAGTTCTTGATCTGCACAATCACTCTCAAACCCTAATCAGGAAACCCTTATGCGCGCATACAATTGCACCACAAACCAGCTATGGTTTTTCTATATTTCTTAACTCAAAATAATCTAATCTAAGATAAAATAGGGGTATCCCTTGGCCTCATATTGGTGCCCAATGGTACGGCCAACTCAAGTCACAAATGCACACCATGGGCTAAGCCTGACTCAAGCTCGTGCTCATATTGGCACGTTACATCTCAGACTCTTTATTGAAACAGACTCCGCTTCTTCTAAAAATTGGACTCCTCAAATAAACCAATAATGGTTTTCAGAGGAACTCCCAGAAATTGGTTACAACTGAATTCGGCCATCCTTAACTCATGGCACAAACAACTCAGACTCATCTAATTTGAATAACAAACTTAGAGATAGAAGCCAACTCAAGATAAGAAGACTTCGATTGGATTCCTTTTAAAGGCCGACTCCTATCCATATAGAACCAATGTAGAACTGTGCTGGCTTCCTAATTTGGTTCCTGGCTCCTTTCCTTGTGCATAGCTCGGCATGAGTTCCTGGCTCGGCCCTCCTCGCTCCTCTCAGTTTCTTCTTTTTCACGCACAAGGCAAGCCAATGGAAATAGTTTCGAACTCAGCTCTTTGTTGGCTCGGTCTCCTGGCTTTACACGTCAAAGGATTGGAGTCCCACTCAGATTCCTTCCTAGCCATCACTTCTTTCCTTTCTCTTGTTTTCCATCTCTTCCTAGCTTGTCATGGCTCCCACCTGGCCCACGCATGCCAACCCTAAGTGCCCCATGTGGGATCATGCTCCCACGTGGTTCCCCCCTTAACGTATTCACGTGGCCATGTGCTCATGCACCCATGCAGATCCAACTCTCCCATACAGTTGGGTCTTTTTCCCTTGGCTGGCCTCCCTCTTCACCAAAACATGTTTCTCCTCTTCTTCACACAAAACAACCCTACTTTGTGAAGTATTTATAGATTTCAATAATGAAGCACAACTCAAAGTAGCAATCGTACTTTTGGCCTCATCATCCCCTTCCCTTCAAGTAAAACCATCTTTGGTTTTGGGGTATTCTTCACAAGCTCTTTTATCTTCACAACAATTTCAGAATTGATATCCTCATCTTGTTTTAGCAGTAATGAATAGAACACACCTTTATGAATCAATATGATCTGATAGCTCTCCCTTGATGTGTTACATTGCTACGACCACTAGCTATGACCACAGGCTACGACCACTAGCTACGACCACTCGCTACGATAACTGGCTACGACAACGCGTCCACGATCAGCGCGAATTTCTACGGCGGCGTTCCAATGTACAGCCTCATCATGTATATCTAACCAACATGACAACAAGTACAAACCTCCCCGCTTCAGATCCAATAGAGCAACAAAATAACGAGAGGGGGGTTGAGCTGTACCGACCCGTTGGTGAGGAGATCATCATGGAGGCGCATGCGGGCATTAGGGTGGGCGTTGTCGCCGATCCCGCGCTGGGCCGAGGCGAGCCGGTTGGTGTTGGGGTAGGAGAGCGTGAGTGGGAGCACCAGCGGCGGCGGCAAGGAGGAGGAAGACAATGGTAGCGAGGGCCGGGAGTGGGCCGAGCCCACGACTCCAACAACGACTCGCCATGGTCGCACTGCGCGGGGAATGGGAGGGTGGAGCCATGGAGGCTATCGTATCGAGGGGAGGGCTCCAGCGGTAACTCGCCATGTTGCGCTTCTTGCAGTGATGCGGCGCCATCGTGAAAGCATCACTCGGTTGGGAGTGGTCACGTCAGAGAGAGAGGGGGATTGGGATTTTGAGGGAAACAGGAGCGCGTTAACGCTCCTCTATTCTCCGAAATCCCAAGCCCCCGAACCCAAACCCTAGCTCTAGGCCTTGTCGGCGGCGATCGCGGGCGCCGTTGGAGAAGCGCTTCCCCGTGCCTCGGTTTCGTTGCCTTGGGCAGTTTGCTTAGGAGGTGTGTGCGTTTGTTGTGATTGCCGCTGATTCTGATGTGTTTTGTTGCTTTTGGTGCGATTAGGCCGGGTTTTCGTGTCGCTTCGCGGTTGGGGACGAAGCTTTGGAGGAGGCGCCCGGTGGTGCGGCTCATGGTGGATTCGTACTAAGGAGGTATGTGTGTGTGTTGCCTCCCTTGTGGTGCGGAATGCGGGTTCTATGATGGGGTTTTCTGGGTCCATTTCTGCGAATTTTGATGTATCATGTTGCTTTGGTGTGATCAATCGGCAGTTTGGGGAGCTGAGTTCGTGTTGTGGGTGAGGCTTGCTGTGGCGATGACAATAGGACAGGTTGCCCTGCTTTAGATTTTCCTTATAAGAAAATTTGTGAGTTCTGGGGCATGCATTTGTGCTATTGCCCCCAAAATTTGTGATGCTTTGCATGAGGTGATTCGCTTCGACTTGTCAGTTGCATGTTTAGAGTCGGAGGTGTTCTGTGTGATGGAATTCAATGCATGCTGCTTTGGGTGTTTGTTAACATCTCACAGTTATTAGTTATGCCTGTGTTATTTGGAACAGATGATAAAGGAACTAAAAATTAAAAGGTGAGAATTGTGATGTGGATATAAGATTAGACATTCAATCTTTGGTGTTTCTCTAAGTAATGGGAATTAAATAGAAAACAATGGTAGAATATATTTTCGTAAATTTGTTGCTTTGATTTGCTTGCTATGGTGAACTGGTGATGATAGTAATATTACTTGTCCTGGTTTTTCATTTCTTTTATGAGTGCAACCTTTGCTATTACAGCTATGAGGTATACCTCAGCCATTTGGATGCAGACGTTGGAGGAAATGAAAGTTTAAAAAGGTGAGAAATGAGAGATGGAAATAAAATTAGACAGTCATCTACTACTTGTGGAAGAGTTTAGAATGACTAATCGAGGAGAAAATTGGATATTTGCCACCGCTAATAGTGGGCTTCGCAAAACTGCCATCGCTATCGTCGACTTCGCAAAATAGCCACTCAGTACGTGTGTCTCTCGTATTCCCTGCCATTGCACCCCTTTTCCTCATTTTCTTTTCTCTCTCTCCAAATCAGCCACCTAACATGTCTAAACTGCCCTTGAGCTATTTTGTTGGCGCATGGCATTCTGCCCTTCCGCAGCACAACAACTTCCTTCTCCAAGTACTCCAGTGCAGATCATTCCACAGACTTCAAAAGTTCTCGCTTCTCTGAGTTTGGGGGAGGGACTCTGAAAGATGGTGATGATTCAGACAAGGAGAGGCCTTTGGTTCTCCGGAACAAAGCACCAAGGTGGCATGAGCAGCTGCAATGCTGGTGCCTCAACTTCCGTGGCCGTGTCACGGTGGCTTCAGTTAAGAACTTCCAGTTGATAGCTGCTGCGCCGCAGCCAACTTCTGGAGCAACTTCTGAGCCTTCACAGCCAGCGCAGCCTGCACAGCAGCAGCCCCAGTCTTCACAGCCCTCCAGTTCATCTTCATCATCCAACCATGATGCAGTGATCTTGCAATTCAGCAAAGTTGCAAAGGATGTGTTCACTATGGATTACCGGTACCCATTGTCGGCCTTCCAGGCTTTCGCCATCTGTTTGACCAGCTTCGACACCAAGCTGTCCTGTGAATAGATCAGTAGAATAGCAACCAGAACGGTACTCTATTCAGAACCTAAGATGTATGTATCAAGTAGACGAGCATTCTCTTTCTGTGTTGTGCACATGTTGTTGATCCAATCCCAGTGTGCTTATTAAAACTGTATAAAGGGTTGAGGTGTAGATGTTTGTGAGGGACAAGATCAGGAAGTTGTAGTGCTGCGGAAGGGCAGAATGCCATACGCCCAGCAAAATAGCTCAAAGGCAGTTTAGTCATCTTAGGTGGCTGATTTGGAGAGAGAGAAAAGAAAATGAGGAAAAGGGATGCAATGGCAGGGAATACGAGAGACACACGTATTGAGTGGCTATTTTGCGAAGTCGACGATAGCGATGGCAGTTTTGCGAAGCCCACTGTTAGCAATGGCAAATATCCAATTTTCTCCTAATCGAGGGGCATTCCCCACCCTCTCCATCTCTGCACACTATAGCAATCACTAATTCCTATTCCCAAATAATCCTTAATTTCCATTTATACCAACGAAGTCCTGCTCACACCCCTCTTTTCCTATTAAGAAAAATGTCTTAACTTCTATGGACATTGCCTCGCATTGAAGAAGAATATTTCAAATTTTGCTAAAGCCTTTTCAGGTAACTCTTTGGACTAGTTCCATGTACAGACGTGAAAGGATACAATATATAGAAATATATATTGGACAGAGTTTACATCCATATTTTTCAAAATAAATTTGGAGTTTATGAAGTTAGTGCCCCAATTTGAGGACAAATCGAATGATTACATGATTCAATTGGTTGAAGGAGATGGGACAGGACACCTTTGATAGTATCATGCGGAAGTAAATCAACCAAGACAACGGGATAAGTATTTTGAATGAAAATGAACAGTCTGTTTCTCTTTATGAAGTGCAAAGATAACACACAGCTCCTAACTAAGTTAATAAACAAAACCCTTAGTCATATTTATAGCAAGAAAAGGGTACATGCAAGTGATAATTAACTCCAGCATGCACGCAGGACATGGAATCATGCAGAAACTAGGGACGTTTGCAGTTCAGTCCAACTCAACTCCTAGCATGAGATCACTATCTGGTTGTTGAGGTTGTTGAGCTGCATGGAACTCCCTGAATCAGCTGATTAGTGTAGTCCGTAGACATGTACATAAGTCTCCGATAGAGGGATTTTCAAGGCAAACAGATACCATCCGCCATTCGCCATTCTTTCACAAGTTCCATAAAGAAGTATGCAGTCTGATTGTTATATGCCAATATGCCATTGATCTTAACTGAATTCTGTTGTCCATCTGATGTCAAATTGTTTGCACTTTGCAGTGTATCGACGAATGGCTGAGAAGAAAGAAGCTATGCTCAGTTTGCAAGTCTGGCATTACATAAAGTTAGCTTCTTTTGTTATTTGCTAGGATGCCATGTGTACGTGTTGACTGCACATAAAAAGGGAAGGTAAGTCAGTGTTGATCTTTCTAATGAATCCAACCAAAGATATAATCTTGGCTAAGTTAATTGTTATGCCATTAATCATTATGTTGAATTTATGTCGCATTAGACTGTTGGTTAATAAATTATATATCAATTTATCACTTATGTTGAACTTGTATTGTGCCGAAAACTTATGTTGTATCTATTGTTTTGTCTGCGTGTGCTATCCATCTATATTATCTGCTGTCCGATTTGAATCCGTCGAGTATTTGCCCCAATTTGTTGTTTCCAAAAATCCGTATATTCTGAATTTGTATTCATATTCGAGCTGATCGCATTCGATATCAAATCCGGAGAAAAAATATAGGTAAAGATATGTGATGGACAATATCGTTCAAATCTATCCTGATTGCACCTCTCACTGTAGGGTGTGACAACGAAGGTGATACGATGGTGTGGTTAGATACGGTGGAGGAGATCCAATGTCAGAGCATCATCTGTTGTCCGGACGCTAGTTAGATCTACTAAAAGGACAACCTATCCTATGCACTCACTCACTGCTTGCTGTGCACTCATGTCCTCTGAGCCACCAGATCCAGCACCCACTGTAGTCAAATGAGATCCTCTGCAGTCGCACACAGCGACTGCAGAGTGAAGTCACTAATCTGAGCCGTCCGATCGGAAAAGAGTGGCTCAGACCGGGGTTTGCTACAGTAAATTTTACTGTAGCTACATTAAAATGTTACTGTAGCAAACCCCGGTCTGAGCCACTCTTTTCCGATCGGACGGCTCAGATTCACGACTGCTCTCTACAGTCACTGTGCGCGACTGTAGAGGATTCCATTCCGCTGTAGTTGGGCCGAGAACAACCTGCCACTCCACCCCGTCTTCATCGCTGAATGCCATTCCTCTCTCCTCATCCCTTCCCTCCTCCACCCGGGCACGCAGGTGGAGGCGGCGCTGCAGTTCAGGCCTACACAGCCACGACTCTGCTTTTCCCCGAATGCATCAGACCACCGCCGATGAAGCTCCTCTGGCGGCACTCTACTCCGCCGGTGTCTCCATCCCAAATCCGGTGCCCTACCAATGGAAGGCACAGTTCCAAAGTGGGTGGTTTTGGTGGACGGTTGCCGCGGTACGTCGCCGCTGTCGAGGCCGATGATCAATCGGGTTTTTGTTGAACCAATAGAGTTTTTGATGCAATACTGTGCACCAAATACGTCTATTAATTGCTTGTTAGGGGCACTGGTGTACAATAAATAGCAACAAACTATGCAAAAACCGAACCATTAACTCTTTTCTTGTTCCATGTGCATGGAGCTAAAAATGAAACATAATCTCATCCGTCCGATGTAATTTGCTAACCCCTCTAATTGAGGCCTCAAATCAACTTGAAATTTTATCAAAAAAGAATGTAGGGATAGACACTCATATCCAAATAAGGTTTCATATTCAAATTCAACTTATGCTACTGGTAATGAAAAAAGGGAAATACCTGATGAAACAGAAATAAAGGAAAAGAAATGAAGACAAAACAAATGGTACTGCACAGATTGAATTTACCAATTTTTTTTCCATAATAGCGCAAGTAGTGTTTCAAGGTGAAATGTGGCAAAATTGTCTAACAATGCTTCCATCACAGGTGAGGCGTAGGGCTAACAAAGTGTTGCACGTCACAATAGAGGCATCGAACCAAACGCTAGCTACAAATCATCAAACTTGTCCAGTTAAGAGTGTTGCAAAATTTGATAGTAAACCAAACACCCCCTGTTGTTATACATTCTTGAGAAATTTTCAGTTCCATGATTTAAATTTAATGCCTTAACTGAAAGGTTTAGCGTGTTAAAGCTAAGTTAGAGGCTAGCACTCGATATATCACCATAGGCCATGGTAACAGTAGTATTACTGAGTACTGACAAGTGACAACTGACTGCTTGGCTGGGTCAACGTCAAATAAGCGGCCACATGGCGTAAAACAATGCTAGAGGAGTTTGCCTATATCACAATCTCATTTGGATTTAGCCATATGTACACATCCAGCACGTACCAAAACTTATGCATTCGTCTCACTTCTCATGAAAAAGAAAACATGATTGCTATGGATGGTTGTTCAAAATTTATATGTAACTCCAACGTATCTTCCAATGCCTATTTAGGCCTCGTTTGCAAAAGCAGAAATTTCATGAGTTTCACAGAAATTTTACAATAAATAATTTAATTCCCATATAAATGAAGAGAGAAAAAAAAAGAGCTCTGGTTAGGTACATTCGGTTGTTTCCAGCAGTTCAATGTAGTCTATCCAATGGTTGCCATCATCTGGACACCTCCAGTGTCTCTGAGTGGTGCACTGTGGTGGTGCTAAGTGAAGTGGACAAAGAAGTAATTTTGTCCGAGAACTCCTCTATCTTATAACGCTAAACCAGATCTCACTCATTCGTTGTCCCGCGTGTCTATCGTGTTTTAGTCAAGTTCCTCCTCTCCCAATTGAGTTGTGCCGCAGTGGCTCCACCGGCTCCGCCGCCTCATATCAGAGGCCGTCGTCGCAGGCTCCTTCACAGAAGAAAGAGATTTTTGAATCATAGCTTTTGATGAGATTCTGTACTGTAAATGATTTAGTATCTTGAACACTAGGCTTTGGAGGCTGGAGCCTCATTAACCAACTAGCTAGTTCAAATGATCTTGAATCAACGAGAATGACATGTATAAGCGAAAAGAGAATGAATATGCAGACAAGCCGGCCGAATCGCCGGGCCAAACCACACGGCCGGGCCGACTAGGAGGGACACCCGCTTGACTGGTTTACCCAGTTAACCGTCCAATCAACGTGGGTGTTAGTTTTTTCTCAAAGCTTAATATACGACCTTGCTCTTAACAATTGGATGGCTAGATGTTGTGGAGGTGTTAGCACCTCCAGCACCACCGTAGGGACCGAACCATTCCTCAAAAAAAAACCTCACGTTCTAAACGGAGCCTTAGACTAAACTCACAACTACCTGCCCGAACATGGGCCAATTGGTTCGAGATGCCTAAGTAGACTAATTACATGAGCATTGCATCCTCTCCTTATAACATTTCAGGACGATAGGCTTTTCATGTTTGGTCTAACAAACTCTCTTATACTCCACACCAAAACTATCTTGCAGCCTTTTGGTCTCCTCCACATGGACCACATGTGTACACCTTGCATTGACGTTGGAATAGAACTCAATTATATTCCAAGGACCACAATATAGTCACGTATAAAGCGTGGCAAATAGCATAAAACACTCTATACAAAGAGCTAATGCAAATATATACATATACTCCTAACACCCCTTGCCAAACTCAGGGTGAATCATCAACACTGAGTTTGGAGAGAAGTCATGTTGTGCCTTAGTCTATACCTTTGTGAAGAAGCTAGCTAGCTGAAACTCTGAACACACATACTGAAAAGTAACAACCTACCGCTACACTTGTGGCCTCATGTAGGAAACATCAATCCTAATGTGCTTGGTGAACTCATACTTCACTGGATCTCGAGCAATGATGATCATACTAGTGTTGTCTGACAATAAAGTTGTCATGGCAGGAACTAAAACATCAAAGTCCTCAAGGAGCCACCATAGCCAGATGATCTCAGCTGTCACAAACATTATAGCCCTCAACTCAACCTAAGCACTCAAACGGGAAACTCCAATTTGCTTTTTAGTCTTTTAGGTAATCAAGGAAGATCCTAGAAAGACATAAAAAGTAGAGAGAGAGACTAACAATCAGAAGGTTCATTGGTCCAGGTCGCATCAGAATACGTCTAAAGCTGCAAGAAGCTAGTGCGACAAAATAAAATGCATCAAGTGATGATCCTATGAAGATATATATCGTAGAACTCGAAGGAGGTGACTACAGTGAAGTTGAGTGAGAGCAGAGACAAAACTGACTTAGAATGTGAATAGGATGAGAGATATTAGGACGAGTGGTGCCAAGGTAAACCAGACTTCCAACAAGGTGATAGATACTGAGTTGAATCCTCAAGAGGAGTACCATCAGTAGGTCGAAACTGAAGGTGAAGCTCCATAGGAGTGTATACCATGCGTTGATCAGCGAGACAAACACGATTAAAAAGATCCTGGATGTACTTCTGTTGGAATGAGATAACTTTAATCCCAAGGAAGCAGTAAAAAGGACCCATACCAGACATCTGGAACTACTCACTGATACACTTCTTCACAAAGTCAAAATATTGAGGGTCATCTCCAGTAATGAGCATGACATCCACATAGTAAAGAAGGATCCGGCCATGAGAAGTGGTGTGAATAAAGAGTAGAAACATAGTCACTTGCGGAGAAGTTGGTAGCAATGACAACAGAGATGAAATGCTCACCAAGAACAAGGTGCTCACCAAACATAGGGACTTGCTTAAGCCCAAAGAGAGAATGATAGAGGCAATCAACCTTACCATCATGAGCAGAATACCCATAAGGTGGCTGCATACAAATCTCCTCTCATAGTTTCATCATTAAGAAATGCATTCTTAACATCAAGTTGGGAGATAGACCACTATCGAACAAAGGGAACATCAACAAGAGTGCGAACACACGCTATGACGCCTTAGCCGAGTTCAGTCACCGAGGGGAGAGAGCAAGTAGTATGATGTTGAGGTCCAGAATTCGAAGTGAAATTCTTGATTTGCTCGTTCCTAGTCGTCATGCAAAAAAAATAAGGTTATATAGACAACAGGAGCAAATGTCTTATCTAGAGCTAGATGACATGGCAAATAGCATGTTGTAATGAAACTCAATTCTATTCCAAGGGCCAAAAACGAAAATATAGTCATGTATAACGCACGATAAATAGCAGAAAACACTCTATAACAAAGTTAATGCAAATATATACATAGAAAAAGTCTATATTACCCTCCTGAATTTTGGATGTCCGTCTATTTAACCCTAAACTACAAAACTAGAAACCCTCACCCAAACTTTTAATACTGATGCGAATAACCCTAAGGCCGGTTTTGCAGTGGCACCATGGCCAACACATGGAGTGGTTGGCCACACAGGAGATGACGTGGATATTTTCAAGCACATTCAGCAAGTCATCTCTCGTAAAAAAAAACTTCAACTTCCTCTGTTTCTTACTCCTCTCCCTTCCCAATCACTCTGGCCGGTAGGGGTGCAAGTGGACAGGTCGTCCACGAGCCCACTTAACCTATCCCATAAAAAATGTTAAGTGGACACCGTGGGCTAATTTCTAACATTTATGTGGCCACCCGCATAGCCTGCGACAGCCCATGTAAAGCTTCGCTCCGCTCCGTAGTTGACTGCAATTGCTGTAGCAAAGCGTATGTAACAAAGAGTGAGTAGTTCTTTGAAAGTGAGGATAAGCCATCGATACCTAGTATTGCCATGCTACGGAAGATGGCCGCATTTGATGTAGGGTATTCACTACCACTGATGCCAATATCACCAAACATCTTGTAAAAAAGCCAGAACACACAAGGATCAATAACACAACCCATTGCAGTGCCTATGACTTGGCTGATGAACATTGACCTTGGTGAAGCTAGTGTCAGGTACCCTATTTTGAAGTCCTGCATCAGGTCAACAGCAGTAGCCATAATGCTCATCATCACACCACAGGCAACCAGGCCTACAAGAACACCACCATGCGAAGCACCCGACCATGCACCAAAAGCAAAGATTGCGAGCCTTCCGTGGGTTGTAACAAGATACCAATCAGTGAGGCCACATAAAGGTTAGAAGTTACAACAACAAAAAAAATAGAGATGCTAGTTTGAAGAAGAGACAGTTTCTTCATTTAATATAGCACAAGGAGTGAAAGAAACACAAGGATGCACGAGACTCTTGATGCCCCTGAAGATGGCATCAATTGATCAGGTTAAACAACAATTGAGGGAAATATTATGCAAGATATAATTAACAGATCGTGGTTCCAATTTGAACAGAATTTCCCTACTTGTGTGCACGGCCAGTGGAAACCCGCTAGGCCCACCAACCCGCATAGTGCCACAAAACCCGTATAGTGTTGCCCGCAAAACATCTTGCAGCTGATGCGGGCGGTGCCAGCAGCCACGGCGAGGTTGCCACCATCCAATTCGGTGGCGGCGGCTGATTCCACCGCCAACAGCCTCCAAACGACGCACAGGGGTAAAGTCAGTAGAGCGCACACATGGGAGCAAGCGAGCGGACTGGCTCGGGCTTGAGCCACGGTGAGCAGCGTGCGGTAAGCCATGGGCACAGGTTGGAGCAATGGTCGTGGGGACCAGTGGGAGGCAAGGAAGGTGGGGCGTGGGTGGCGTCGAGTGCACGGAGCCACCAGGGCCTCGCTCCATGCTGATGATGAGGGAGACCGTGGTGAATTCTCCACTGCATTGTCCGTTCACAAGGTCGAAGGTGCCCGTGGCAGTGAGACTCTCGAGCCAAACAAAGCGTCACCGGTGCTGACCATGGCCACATGATTGGTTGTAGCTTTACAAGACGTGGCTATGCCACTTATTTTTCTTTTTATTTTTTCTAAGCTAAATCATATGTCCAATGGCACCATCCACCCGGAGTGCATGTCCACACTAGCAAAACTAGGATTTGCCCATGTCATCATCTACATGTATGGCCAGCTATGATAAATCATTCCAAGTCATCGTCCACGATGGTGAAACCGCCTTTAAAACCAGCCTAGGGGTTTTTTGCACTGGCAGGGTTAGAATATCTCGTTCTGTAGTTTAGCGCATTAAGTAGGTAGGTATCCAGTGCAGGAAGTAATATTTATGAGTGAGTTCTTTTGAGTTGTGCCTTTAACTTTTGAATTCTAGTTGTTCATGAGAAAGAGTACGAAGAAAGAGAGTCGCATGCGATTTTGGCTGATATAGCTGACTATAATCGACTTGTAGACCTCGTCTTGAAAAAACGCACTGTTTAAAAATTAATTACTGTAACAAAAACAAAAAACCACAATTCGCAAGCCCAAAAGAACCCAGCCACAGATTTTTTCGATTATACATATACTACACTCTAACAGTACTCTCGTGCTATTTGCTTGGACCCTTGTGCTTCATCTTTACTATCAAAAGAAGGCTATGCTGTTTTATTTGAGCCCACGTTAAATGCGTCAGCGTTTTCTTTTCCAAGCAGCGTTTAACGGCACTTGGATGGGCTCTTAGAGCAAGTACAATATAGCCAACTAGTGACTATAACACTTGTCCATTTCATCTATAGCTTTAAAAAAATAGTTCATACAATAAGGTAGCTATTACAATAACTATTTGGCCCCACGTGTAAGAGAGTGAAATGCATATTTTTACGTGCTATAGCTAGCTGTAATTTAGTAGCCAGCATCCTTCTCTCTCTTCCTTTCTCTCTCTGCCACATAAGATTTTGTTGATATTATATTTGCTATAGCCTGCTGACTAAGCCTTACTGTACCTGCTCTTAGATGTAGCTTATATATCATGTGTTCGAATTAAAATTGGTAATTGGGCAGAGCATCTTCTTTTTTTGAGCTTTGTATTGTCAACGAGAAATATGGATTTGTTAATGTGATTCAGTAAGATTTGTTGAGACCGACAACAGTTGTATAGTCCAACCTAGATTTTTTTTAAATAATCAATTTTTAATTTTGAACTATATTATTATACTCTACATTTTTTATTTTGCAGAAATAGTCATCTGTCGCCGCACGGTTAGGTGACATGGGCAAATCACCCAACCGTTGGGTGCCACGAGGCCAAGTCACCCATGGTTGGATGACTTTCCTATGTCGCCCAACCATATGGCGACTACTATATCTAGTCGCCTAATTGTTGGGTGACATAAGTAAGTCGCCCAATGGTTGGACGACTACTTGCTGCTAGCCCGTCCTTTTCTCTTTGACCCGACACCCTCATGGGCTCGCTCATCATTTCTCTCGCAAGAAAAACGAGAGTATCTTGAGAGAGGTGAAAAAAAGAGGGGAGAAGGTTGCGAGAGGAGAAGCTCGGAAGAGGGAGAGAAGGAGACATGGCAAAGTAGAGGAGCTCGGGAGAGGGAGTGAAGAAGAGAAGAGGAAATTGGAAGACAGAGAAGGAGGGGAGAGGAGCTCGGGAGAAGAAGAGAAGAAGAGGAGAGGAGCTCGGGAGGATTGAGAGGAAGACGAAGGAAGCTGGTTAATAAAAAGAAAAGGCCTTCGCATGAAGGTAATTGCCTCATTTGTTGTTGTTCTCATCCGAATGTAGACAACGTGTAGGTACATATTTGGTCAGCACGTATTAAGTGAATGCATATTGATAAATGGTAATTGTTGTGGCTACAGACCAAACAGAGAGAGAGAGAGTATGGTAGTGGAGAGTTAGGTGAGCAAGTGCTTAGGATTTCCCCCATGACCGGTATCGTATATATATACCCACATGGGGAGTGTTTTTACAATAATACCCTTACATTTGAGTATTCCCTCAGGGGCACTTTTGTCATTATATGTGTCCCATTTTGGACCTTACAACCTCCTAACAGGCTTGCTGGGCTTAGGTGGGGGCCACCCCTACAACAGGAGCCTCTCATGGTGAAGGGCTTCACGGGGCGAAGCCATGCTGCCGAGCCCTTTGGCCCCCTCCGTCCCTGCGACCTGTGAGCTT
This sequence comes from Dendrocalamus latiflorus, assembly GCA_017311315.1. NCBI lineage: Eukaryota > Viridiplantae > Streptophyta > Magnoliopsida > Poales > Poaceae > Dendrocalamus > Dendrocalamus latiflorus. Next base: position 16,365,974 of record CM029649.1, on the reverse strand, counting down.
CCTTAATGCTTGGTGGAGCCTATTGCTTGGTGTAGTATTCGCCCCGACGCGAAGGCACATCGCTGAGCGAGTTGGCGGAGTCGTCCTTGCCCCGGGGTCCTCCAGCGGCGGGGTCAAAGTCGGAGTCGAAGTTGGAGCCGGGAGCGGGGCGGGATCGGGCACCTTCGGCAGGAGTCGAAGCAGAGGCGGAGACAAACCCCGCACCGCGGATTCTCCTGGGGGCGAGGTGTGCGAGACTCCTGCGCATGACCCCGGGCGATCGAGTAGGGTGAGGGGCTCTGCCCGGCCTGATGTCGACATGGCTGGCGGCTCCGCGGTGCGGTAGTGCGCTTTAATGGCACCCGGAATCCCGCTGACCCCTGAGCTGTCAGGAACAAGCTACTGCAGCCGTACGCACTGTTCCACTAGGAGGGCACACGCGGCGAGCCACGATTAGTGCGTCGTGGGTTGTCAGCGGTCGCACGACCACGACCGCTCGCCCCTTTCCAAGGGGTCGGGGCGCGTGGCAGGGTGCTAGTGACGCGTCATGCGTTGTCCGCCCACCTACCGGTACGCGCCCCCAGCTGTCAGCAGTTGCGCTTCCCGATCGTGGGCAGCCGAACAGCTGGGCTCCCGTCGGTCGCGCTTCTGCTCGTGCGCTGTCAGGCCACTTGCATCTAGGCTCGTTCGCCTACCAACGATTACGTTCCCTGGCTGCGGGGAGTCGTACCGCCAGGCAGCCGCCGGTTGCAGCCGCGCCGATTGGAGTGCCGCCGGTTGAGGTTCCCGTCGGCTTCAGGACGCAGCGAGTATATATATACGTCGTCTTCCTACGCCATCCTTCATAGGGCTACGGCCAGGTACGGCTGGAATGATCTTGGTCTCGAAAATAGGCTGCCTCTGTTCATCTGCATTCTTTGAAGGGACTGTCTTGCGGTAGGATTAGCACGGATGGACATTGCCATAGAATGTTGATGAACAGAAGGATGCCTATTTTCGAGTTTCGGAAAAAACTTATCTTCGTCCTGGCGCCGGGCGCCATGGTTCCCCGGCTGCGCTGTGCTGCTGCATATGACGCGTGTTCCGAGGATAGCTAGGATGATCTTACCCTCGTAGATAGGTCTTCCTCAGTCCATGCGCACTCTTTGATGGCAAAGGATGGTGATGGACTGATTGAGGCCTATTTATGAGAGTCCGGTCAGAGCCTACTGATGATGGCTGATCTTGCTTCTCGACCGAGCGCGTGGTTAGTTGGGTCTTCGGCATCTGGGGGTTTGGAGTTTGCTTGGCCGAACCACGAGGGAAGGTGGCTACTGACGCGGCTGCTTGGTTCGGTCGGAGCCTATCCCGGAGTCTTCGCGCGGACCCGGGGCCAGAGGGCCAGGTGATATACCGCAGCTCGAAGGCGGTGCTTGGATGACACTATAGGTGAGATCGGCAGCTGCGCACCTCGGCTGTGTTGGGCGCAGGGGTTGTACCCCTATTGGCCGGGGCGGGACATCGCATGAACTTCGGGGTCGCAGTGGCTTCCCGCGACGTTGTGCGGGCTTAGGGCCGCGGACCTGTGGCGGCGTGGCGTAGCGAGGTGTCCCCTCACGGGGATGGGCCCGCGATCGAAGCCAGGGTCTCACTGCTAAAGCTGAGACTCCGTCGGAGTCGTTGAGGTTGCCTGGCCGCTACTACTTTGCTAATCTCGATAGCCGCGCCGACACGCACCGGAAGATTGCTGCGCCATGCGGCCTATACTTATCCTTTGGGGGAGGAGTAGACACATGGTGGTGCGCTATTGGCGGGTCGTGCGGTGTCAAGCCTTTGCACGACTGCGGTCGTGAGGCGACCAGAATGCCTCGGCTTCGATCGTGGGGAGGCAGATGGTTCGCCTCCTGTCGGTTACGCTTACCGGCGGTGTTGGAGGTGAAAGGGCTTTAAATACCCCTTGTGGTACCACATCTGCACTCCTTCGTACGTTCCTTGGTCCTTCCCATCTCCTGCTCTTCTTGGCTTCTTTGCTGCCGCGCTGCCCCCACCGTTTCCCAAGTCCCGGATAGCGATGGCGCGCGGTGAAGAACTCGCCCAGGTGGTTGGTGACGTCGTCGTCTCCCACCGGTCCTCGCCGCTCGAGGTGGAGTACACACTTGAGAAGCGTGGTTCGACGGCGGCACACAAATGGTGGGTGGCGACGGATAAGATGGAGGGCCCGAGCTCCCGCGTCTTGGGCCCCACGCTTACGACGGAGGAGACAATCCGCACGCTGCTACATGAGGGGAAGCTGTCCGACCGCCGGGAGGTTTAACTGCCTGCCGTCGACGAGACCGAGCCGCGGCCAAGGAAGTCGGAAGCGATCGTCTTCGTTGCCTACTTTGAAGCCGGGCTCCGTATCCCGGCCGCCATGATCGTCGGCGAAGTTTTGCGGACCTTCGGACTGGAGCTGGCACAGCTGACCCGAATGCGCTGGCCCGCCTTGCTGTATACAGCTGGGCGTTGCATACAGAAGCTTGCTGGCCCAGCGCGTTGATGTTCGCATTCCTCCACAATGCGCGGTGCCAGCCAAAAGAGCGGAAAGACAGGACGTTTTCCAACTTCGGCGGCGTCAACTTCGTCCTGTGGTCGTCGTGCGGGAAGATCTTCCCTGCCAACTCAACCCAGGCGAAGTGGGAGCCGAATTAGATGAGGCGGTGGTTTTACCACCGCGCGGTGAGCGGTAGCGGCCTTGAATGCTCGGGCAGGCCGATGGCGTTTAACACCACGCCCAGCGTATCAATTGATGCCGAGGACAAGCGAAGGGCGCGAAGGCTCGTGGGAATCGCCGCCCACTTCAACATGCGCGACCTCGCCGAGGAGTTCGTTATGTACGGCGTGGTGCCACTTGCCTATGAGTGGCACCTCCCCTCGACCGCGTCCTGCCTGCCGTTTCCGCTCATTGTGCCGTTTTTAACCTTGAGTCTTGTCGTGTATAGGAATTCACCTGGAGGATGCGGAGCGCGCACAGCAGGCACGACGTCACATAAGAGCAATGGTTGCCGAACGACGTCGCGGTGTTGCGTGCAAGGGTGGCTGCATCCCGGATCCGCCGAAGCGTTCGCGACAACTCCTCGGGCCCAAAGCGGCACTTCGGCAATAAGGTCTTCAAGGGTGCCTTCCAGGGCCAACATGACATCCCACGTAGCCGCCGAGGCATCGCCCAGAGTACGGTCCCGCTCCGCAAGAGACGCGACGAGTTGGCCATTCTCCTTCTCCAGGGCAGCGATCTGCTGGAGTAGGCCATTCCGCTAACCGACTTCGGGGGATCCCCATCTGGTCAAAGGCCGCCGTGAACAAGATGTTCGCTGAGCTTCCTCCATCAATTAGGACGCGCCTTACGTCGCATCCTACGATGGCGACCTAGACAACCAGGGGGTCTTGGTGGGGAAACTCCACACTGTAACATCCCAAAAATTCGCTTTCTGAAAATTTTAATTTCAAATTAATTATTTTAAATTATCTGAGTTTTATTTGGATTTGCCCTGAATTTTTGTTTTTGAATAAAAACTGGATTTAAAAAGAATTTTAAGTGAAAACCTAAAGATAATTATTAAATAAAATGATATTCTGATTATCTATAAAAATTCCAATTCAAATTAATTATTTGGCTTTTATTTGAGTTTTTTGAGTTTTCTAGAGATTTTAAGTATGAAAATTAAATATCAACAGCAGTTGGAAATATTTTTATTAAGTCCAAAATGTCACCAGGAGCTTCTGTGAATTTTCCTGGAATTTTTGGAAGTATTTAATATTTTTCTGAGCTTTATTGAATTTCCTAGTCTTTTCTGAAAATCAAAATCAAATTTTAAAAATAAAATCCCTCCCTTCCCTCCGGCCGCCACATGGACGGCTGGATACCGCCCACGTCACCGCTATCTCCGCCGTTCGCCACCTCGCCTTCCCCTCCGCTATCTCCGCCCGATGCCCGCCACGTTGCGCCCCGGCCAATCCGCCCCGTCCGCCCCGCTCTCCCCTCAGCCGCCCGATCCAGCCCCCAACCGCGTGGCGCCATCCTGGCCGCCCGCGCCTCCTCTCTCTCGCTGACCGCCCGGGCCCGCGTGTCAGGCTCGTCTTCTCCGGGCGCCTTCTTCCTCCTCCCGCTCGGCCACGCCTTCACCGCCGCCATTCCCGCCGCCTCCCCGCTCGCCCGGATCTGGCCCCTTCTCCCTCCCTCTTCTTCCCCCGACCAACCCCGCCATTCCCGCGCCCGAATTCCCCCCATCCCCGCACCGCGTGTCCCCCTAATCCCCGCCATTTCCGCCGCCGCCCCGCGCATCACCGGCGAGAAATCCTCGCACCCCCGCTCCCCTCCGCCCCTATTTAAACCCCCCATCGGCTCCGCTCCTCCCCGCCGCACCTCGCTTCGCCCCTCCTTCCCCCTCCCGAGCTTCCCCTCGCCCTCGCGTCGTGCGCCCTTGCCACCGCCGCCACAGTCGACTCCGGTGAGAAATCGCAGCCGACTCGGCCCGCCTCTCGCCTCGCCGCCGGCCCCTTCGGCTTCGCCGCGTCACCCCCGACGTCCTCCACCCCTCGGCTGTGGCCTAGCGCCGCCGGAGCGCCACCTCTGCCGCCGCCCGAGCGCCGTCGCCTCCTCCCTCGTCGCCGGCCCACCTCCGGCCACCCTCGGTAACTGCCGCACCCTCCCTCGAGATCCGCTCGCTCTCCTCTCTCCATTTCTGGCCTCGCCGCCAGCAACCGTGCCGCCGTTCGCCTGCGATCTCCCGAGCCCGAGCACCTCCCCGCCGGCGCCATGCCACATCAGCGCGGCGGTGAGGTGGCTGCCGACGTGGTGGCCCAGTGGCGCCACCTCAACGCCACCTCAGCTCCCTCTGTCCCCGTCAGCCCACCCCGCCACCTCACCACTCCGCCAAGTCCGTGGGCTCAGTCCATGGACCGAGGGCCCACCTGTCAGTCAAACCCCCTAGGGCTGACGTCAGCTGGCGCAATAAGCCCGATTTTTCAATACAAAAATAATTCAGCCGAAAAGAAATTCCTCGCTGACGTCATAATTCAGATTTTCCTTTAAAAAAATAATTTCAGAAATTCCTCTTTTTCCTTTTTCCTGAATTTAAACTTCCCGGGGCCCGTTCTCCCTCATTTTAACTCCAATTGAGCCATTCAAATTCCTAAATTTTTCTAAAATCATAATCTATCCAAATATTTACACTTTTTGAATTTTATTTGAATTTTGTTTGTATTTATTTGTTTTATTTGCTCTGTCTTTTCGCGAGTAGATTCCACCGTTGCCGAAGATTTCTCCGCTCCACAGCAAGAAGACCCAGAGAGTGTGCAAGAAGGCAAGTCTCCTTTGATCATTTTGAACCTATGTTTGTGAAATATTTTAATTATTTTAAATTTATGTGCATCGCTATTTACATAGAATCTTAATTTTGTCTTAGCCAGATAGTTACTCCAATCATTGTTATGCCCTCAATTGAAATTGAATGCCATGTATCTTTGTAACCCTAGGATCACCTTTGTCTCAAATAATGAGAATTATATAATTCTTTGGTAGTATTAGAACGGTAGTAAAAATGCTTAGTCATGCTATTGAATTCTTTTGTAACCTTGGGTTGGGAGATCATATTTCATTCAACTGGTAGTTGTATTTAGAAGTAAGTGGTGACTGGTGTTGCCACTGTTCTTTTAAAAAAAAATGTAAAAGTTGGTTTAGACTGGGGCGGATGGTTGGTTTGGATTGGTGCAGAAAGCACGAGATCTTGTAAAGTGTATGTTCCGCCCTAGTCGATTAAGGACCGACGCTTGTGATTGTCCAGACTGAGCACTACCGTACAACCCCAAGTCTATATGGGTATGACCTAGCTGATTAACTCGTGATAATCTAGTTTAGGTGCCACCAGTGGAAAGTGGGTACCAGGGATTTACTGGTTATTCACAGTGAGGGACAGGGATTTACTGTACTCATATGGCGCAAGAGGGGGCTTCGGACTGGGTGGATTTAACCCTTCTGCGGTGAAACCTCAGCGGGTGGTGTCTAGCTAGACTAGAGTGAGGTAAAAGTTTTGTGATATTTTATCTGTGTCTCATGCCAAAGGAAGCGTGGTGACTATTAAGATAATTTATCTCTTGGGGGTAAAGTTGTACAACCTCTGCAGAGTGTCAAACTATTCGAATAGTCGTGCCCACGGTCAAGGGCGGGCAAGGAATGCATTCACATGGTAGATCTTTGGTTTTCATTTTAAAAACAAACTTTTGAGAGTGGAGGGAACTCTCGGAAGGGGTATCCTGGCGGTTGGGGCCAGTGTGGGTGGATATAACCCACCGTTTAAACTTGATCGGCTAGAGTTGGTTAACTAGTGTTGGTGGATATAACCTTCACTATAAAATGCTTATTAGTTTTCAGTTAAAACAATTAATTGGTTAAAATGATGCCTTCGAAAATATTTAGTAGTAATTGAAATAAAACATTGCTTTGTGCAAAAGAACCATATAGCCTTCCTTTGTCAAGCCTTGCATCTATTGCATTTTTCCCAAGACTTGTGGAGTACTTTATGTACTCACATGCTGCACTTAAAATCAACTCAGAAGAATATGAAGCTCAAGATGGAGACTACGAATACTTTTCTTGTGGATTCGATGAAGGATTCCCGGAGTACTAGGTCGCGCTTCCCCAGTCAATTGCCTGTGGCGTATTGATGGGTCTTCACCGGATTTATCTTCTTCTTCCGCTGTGTTTCGTGTGTGCGAGGTCTTGAAACCTCATTTGTAATAATGAGACCTTTCGGTCAGTACTCTATTATTGTAATAAAGCGTACTTGGTGATGTAATCATTTCTGTTTGACTGTGTGCACTAGCTTTGATTTGGGACTAGTGCTGTAATACACAGAGGGTCCATGTTCGGAAATCCGGGGTCCCGACACACACCCACGGCATCGGCGGGCGTGAAGGTGATCTCATGCTGTGCCCAGTCTGGCGGTGCCTGCGCCGGGTATGCCGCCACTAGGTGTAGCGTCCTCGCGTAAGCCTTCCACTGCCGCGCCGAGCCGAACCCCAGCTACGAGCCCCTGGAGATGACGTTTATGACCCTGCCTTGAGCTCCCTCCGGGGCTTGTAGCTGCAGGAGGCCCTCCTGAGGTTGCTGTACGTGAGCCTGAATCTGCAGGAGGCCTTCCTGGGGCTGCATCCCTTGATCCTAGATCCGCATGGGGCCTTCCGGGGGCTGCTGGATGTGGGCCACGACAGGCGGGCGCACTTCAAGGTTTCTGTCCCTGGTGACGCTTTGCCGAAGTGCTGCAATGGTGGTGCACACACGCGTGTCGTGGCTACCACGACCATGGAGCTCGCACCACTGCCCGTGGTGCTGGTCGTCGTATTCTCCGCGGGCTTTACTGTCGCGGCCTCGACCGCGCCCGCGCCCCCGGCCCTGGTGTCCCCTTCCGCCGCGGCCAGCGGGGGTGTTATCTTCGGAGCTGCCCTCGATGTCAAAGACATAATAGCCTCTCCGAGACTTCTGCTGGCCGCGTTTGGACTTGTCGCCTGACGAGTCCTTGTGGTGGGCGTCATTGCGCTAAGGGGCATCCTTCACCAGCTCCGGCTTGCGCTTACCTTTCGAGGAACCTTCCCTCGGTGAGCCTTCATTCTTCGTCGCACCCTCCGCCTGATTAGTATCGGAGTCATCGCCCTATCGCCGCCACGCGTCCTCCTCCGCTCGGGCGTACTTTTCCATCTTGTCGAAGAGCTTCGCCACCGTCTTGATTGGCTTCTGTGCGTTGTACTCGACCAGCGGCCCCAGGCGAAGACCCTGTACTGCTGCATTGATAATGGTTGTCTCATTGACATCTTTGACCTGGCAACGTACCTTCACAAAGCGCTTGAAGTAGTCCCGAAGCTTCTCTGAGGGTTTTTGTTTGACCGCGAAGAGCTGATCCGCATTGACGCGCTCGACATAGTTTCCTTGGAAGTTGTTATAGAGCCGGTCGCGCATCTGCTCCCACGCGTAGATGGAGTTTGGTTCGATGGTGAAGAACCAAGAAAGCACCACTCCCTGCAGCTCGAGGGGGAGCCCTCTTGCCTTTGTGGTGTCGTCTTCGCCGGCGGCTTCGATGGCGGTCTCGTACACACGCACGAACTCCCGCGGGTCCGTGTCGCCTTTGTACGACTCGATGGCGCTCGGGAACTTGAAGTCCTCCGGCCATGCCACCTGCTGCAAGCCTGCGGAGAGCGGGGACTCCGGGTCCACGTGTCGCAGTGGGGCGCGGCTGGTCGTGGGGGCGTCGCGCTGTCCTTCCACTCCGGCGTGGGTTATGGCGCGATTACCGGCGGAGTTTGCTGGCTCTGAGCCTCTTGCATATCTCGCACGGCCCCGCGGAGGTCCGCTAACTCTCGCTGGAATGCGTTGAGGGCCGCCAGCAGGGCGTTCTCCATTGCAGGTGTGGCCGGAGCAACCGGTGCTCCTGGTTGCACAGCCGGAATAGCGGCGATCACGGCATGCACTCCTGGGCTGCCTGCCGCAGTGATGCGATGGACTCCGGAATCGGTGACGAGGCCTGCGTTGCCACCGGAACTGCCCACCGCTCCTGCGTCGGGTGGGGGAACGGTCGCCGTGCCAGTGTGGGCACCGGCACTGTCGCCCCCGGCCACCCGATCAGCGCTGCCAGCGATTGCCGCGGTGTTCGCGGCGAGGTTATCTGCCACGCGCGGGGCAGTCTCGACAGTCGTGGCGGCGATGGTGGGGTCGGTTGTCGTGGCGGTGGCGGCGGGGTCGGTCGTCGTGGCGGTGGCGGCGGGGTCGGTCGTCGTGGCGGCGGGGCCGAGCGTCATGTCGTGAACGCCGATGTTCGCGACCGTCGCGCCTACATCACCGCCCACGCTTGCAACTACCGACGCTGAGGCCCAGGTGTTGACGCGAGGTTCTGTCACGCCCGCCTTCTTCTTCTTCACCGTCGACGATGAAGCTTTCTTTGGTGCCATCCTTCTTCGGATCTTGAGGCTTGCTCTTCATCTTCCCCACGGACGGCGCCAACTGTTGTGGCTACAGACCAAACAGAGAGAGAGAGTATGGTAGTAGAGAGTTAGGTGAGCAAGTGCTTAGGGTTTCCCCAATGGTCGGTATCGTATATATATACCCACATGGGGAGTGTTTTTACAATAATACCCTTACATTTGAGTATTCCCTCAGGGGCACTTTTGTTATACGTGTCCCATTTTGGGCCTTACAACCTCCTAACAGGCCTGCTGGGCTTAGGTGGGGGCCACCCCTACAACAGTAATATTTGCAGTGAGAAATCAATCATGTCAGAACCTACAATGTTGAAAGAGCATTACAGTGTTGGTACCATTCGTGAAGGTCCATACGGTGTTGACCTAAACAGTTTTCCGCAAGTCAGTATGGTACTCCCAGATACAAAGAATGTTCGAATCGAAAATGTCATGTACTGGCTCACACACAGCTTCTCCTTGGATCCTGAGGTGTGCAGTGTCATCCAACATGGGCTTTGGAGTTGGTCTGCCATAGACATTCGATGGGAGTTGAGGAGACTGATGCGCATGATTACGTAGAAGGGTTTTGTGGAAGGCTGCCGGCAACATGGTTATGAGTGCATGTTACTCGTGCAATTATGTCCGAAGGAAGTCATAGGAGGTCCGGTTGGTGGGAGCAACTCGGGCGTGCAGCATGCGGTTCATCAAGAGGATGCGGTGGGGCGATGTTGTATCGGCAGAACAGGAATATCACACACCACACGCTGAGCCCACCTGATAGGTGAATGTAGATGTTGCTATGGGAGCTAGCATTTGGTTAGAAGTTGTCCAACGAATTAGTAGTAAAAGGAGAGTCATGTGAGGTGGTAACTCACGCATGGATGTGCGTCGGCACAGGTCGCCCAATTGGAACTGGAATGACCTGACGTAGGCTGAACTGGTGCATGCTAAGATTGCCATGTAGTCCTCCACAAAGACGTCAAACATGAGCTTCCACCGCATTAGCCAGAAAGCTCAGTTGTGCCAACACAGCGAGGTCAGCTCATCAGGAGCGCAGCTCTACAGTATCTCAGGTGAGTATGGCTCTCAGCGCACGTTGTCAGCCGTGAGCCGATCGAACTGCTCCACGAAGGGCAGATATGCCCATGTAACCTATACGTGCGTGAATTGTACCTACAAGGATTACTAACTGTTACATAGTACGATTCATAATACGAATGAACTAATTGCAAGTCAGACTACTTACCCATCTACAGCACTAGAGAGAACCCATCGTAGGCCTGTCCACATTGCCCCCAGGTACATCTCTGTCCCGTACGGAGTGATGTCCTCGAGCATGAGCTATTCGAGGTTGAAGCCCTCAAACGACCACAGCTGCGGTAGCAGTGAACATCTCGTGAGGACTGAGTTCGCCTTGGTCCTACCGCACACGTCGCACAAGCTGCGATAGGTTGCGGCAAGTGCGACTGAACCCCGCCTCGAAAGACCCAAACCATTTTCCAACACCTTCTGCTTCACACGCCACGCCTTCACGTAGCTAATTTTGTACTTGAATTTCTTCTCGATAGCCACCATGATGGACGTGGCCTCCATGTCCTTCTCCAATATCTCTCCATATATCAGATTGGCTATAAAGGCAGACGTTAGGTTATGATGCCTCGGCAAAACACTACTGAGAATGCAGGAGTGCGGCTCCACCTTCGACACAATCTAATGAGTCTCATACTTTGGTCTACGTGCATGCACCCTCCAAGAACAACCGGCCTGCTCGCACTTTACAGTGTACTGCTTTTGACTAGATTTTACGGCCCAAAAAGTCTGTTGCATGGACAGTGACAACAACTTGATGGAATCCTGCAACGATGTCTTGTCAACAAACATTGAATGCAACCAAACCTCTGTGCCATGATACTCCTATGTTAATTCGTGCTCGTCATGTGTGGCAACACCTTCAGCATCAAATCGTTTCCATTCCTACGGGGGGGGAGCTTCATCCTTATCCGAACTATCTTTGTTGTCCTCCTGTACAGCTTCCTCTTCAGCCCAAGCCATCCGGTCATCGCTCTCTATTTGATGCACTATGTACTCCATATGCTCCCCTTCATGAGCTTGTCTTGTAGCCTCATCATACCATGAACGTTCTTCTTCTCCTCCATATACTGCATCAGCCTCGTCACGAGCAACTTCCTTCTCTTAACCAATATGCTGGGCACCCGAGCTGCTCGCACCTCCCGGATGATAGCCGTCCGCACGATCTTGTACAACTTCTATTGGGCATGGTTGCACAAGTATCACACACTCATATCCACGAAGCCGACACCCTTGCACAAATCCCTTCCACGCAACGGTGTGCATCAATATTCTCAACTCCCATCTAATGTCGATGGGAGACCAACTCCAGAGCCCTTGTATGACGACGCTGCACACCTCAGGGTCCAAGGTGAAACTACAGGTGAGCTAGTACATCGCATCTGCGATTCGAGCATTCTCGCCGTCTGGGTGTACCAGAGTGGCTTGCGCAAAACCACTCAAGCCAACATCGTTCGGACCTTCACGAACGGTGCCAACACCGTAATGCACTTTCAATGTGGTAGGTATCGACGTTACTAATGTCTGCCTGCACATATTTTCAATGTTGCAACTAGTCAAATCGCATAGGACATTGTGGAAGTACTGATGTACTATAATTTACATTTCAATGACCGTTAGCCTATATTAACCAACTATACTACCCTCATAGCATTAACTCTTTATCAGTAGACCGCGCACCGATGCCACTCTTGTCTCGTTGCTCGAGCTCTCTTCTACTGTAAATAATTCCTAATGGGTTTCGACAATTTACATGACATATTGATTTACATGCCAATATATCTGTTATAATGGTACACTTAAATTTTTAATGTACTAATGACATTACATTCATTCGTAATTAATCATAAATATTACGTATTATTGTTTTATACAAAACAAACTATTTAATTCTTACAAAAATATTGAGTGATTTTTGAATAACTACAAATTTCCATGGAGGCTTAATTTGTACGTAACATTGACTACATTTTCTACAACTACAATTTCGAACGGATGTTAGTTTGCTACGGATGCTAATTTTATACAACTATGTTCACTAAATTTTTTATAACTACAGGTTTTTACGGCTACTAATTTTTTATAACTATATTGACTGAATTTTCTATACCAAAGTTGTACTATTCTTTTTTACAGCTACAATTTTATACAGATACTAATACTAACTAAACTATCTACTTCATATAAAAATATTATCTACAATATACAAAAAAAATTACCTAACAGAAATAACAAAACCTCTCCTTCTTTCTCTCCCTCTCCCTCTCCCTCTCCTCTCCTCCTCCCTCTCCCTCTCCTCTCATGTCCTCTCTTTTTTCTTTCCTCTCCTCTTCTCTTCTTTCTTTCCCCTCTCCTTTCTGTTCACCGTGCAATGTCAGCGCTTCGAGGGCTCGGCCGTGTGGCTGATTTATATACACCTCCAGTCGTCGAAGGGTTGGGCGACTGGAATTACAGTCGCCTGATCGCTGGGCAACTAGAAGAAGTTGCCTGACGGTTTGGCAATTGCAATTATGTCGTCCAACGGCCCACAGATTGCTTGCGCGTCGCGTGTCCGTTGGGCGATAGGTTCCAGTCGCCTAACAGTTCGGCGACTGGAAACCATTTCTGTAAAAAAAAATGTTAGCGTAGGTATATTTATGTTATTTCTAATAAAATGTGGATTTTTAAAAAAAATCCCTAAACGATACCTCGGTTGAGACCAAATTTTTAGAAACAAATTTGAGCTTCCATCTATAGGTGAATATTCACTAAAACGGAAACATGTGACGAAAATTAGTATAGAGATATGAAGCTTTCTATAAGAAGAATCTTGTTAGTGCCCATTCTGTATTTTACATGTCTTTTTCATGAAAGAAAATTTTCATTATACTTCCTAAACTCTACGACGGTCTGATTCAAACCCTGTTATATTGGTAACTAGCAAAACAGATAACATGTGTTGAGGGGTGAAAGCCAGATAATTTGGTACATTTTTTATTAGTTGTTGGGGCTAGTAGTTGTGAACAGTACTCAAAACACACTTTATTCTGAACCCGTGCCAAAGCCTAGCCTAGCTGGGGCTTACTCAAGCTCAGCTTGTGGACAACCCTACTCGCGTGAATACGCCCTAAAATGGGTCTCACTAGTGTCAGGATAAGGACCTTGGTTTCAGACTGATTTATGTGAACTTTTTCAGATAGGTGTGTCTCTTCAGTGTCTTCACGTTCTAAGATCATACTACCTCAAGTCCTCAACTACAGCTAGCTACAGGGAATCAACTGGTATCATCTTCTTGAAAGACTGAATTGTTCCCTCCACTGGGTGTTCATTGTAAGAGGACTCCCTCCCTCTACATTAGTGTACATACACCTTGCAGAATGTAGTACACATCATGCTTCTGTCAAGTATCCTGTGGAGTGCAGCACATCATGGCCATACCTATCCAAAGACTTCAACCTGCAAGCAGCAGCAGCAGCTCCTGCAGCTTACAACTGAGCTGACCACAGTGAAGTCCACTAGCACCTGTCCTGTGGCACTAAGGATGGCAAAAAAACTCGAGCTCACGAGCCGGCTCAGCTCGTTATAGGCTCAACTCAACTCGTAGCATAAACGAGCAGAGCCAAGCCAGCATTTAGCTCGGCCGCCTAACGAGCCGCTCGTTAGGCTCGGTCGCCCGGTGCATATGCATGTGAGATATACAAAGCTAAGAGTGGTAGGTGCTTGATAAAATTTGTTCTTCAAATTTTACTTGCTATGCTACTTCTTATAGTATTGCAAGATAATGATCACCTTGTTCTTATCTGTAACAAATGCAAAACTAGGTAGTAATGATCAACCAACTAGATTTTTTGTGTTGCTATATTATTCGGCCGGTAGTAACTGCCAGGACATAGTAAACAACAATGAGATTCATTGGCTTTTAGTAGCCTTTTCTGTTATGTATGAAATGAAACCATCGTTGATTAATCAACTCATTAGTCATTGTCTTTTGCTTGTTAGCCATTGTGTAATTTAGTTTTTTCTATTGTTTAATTGAGAGGTAACAACACTCATTCTGAGAGTATCTGGTAATTAGTATTCTTACCGAGCCTAACGAGCCAGGCTTGAGCCTGCTACCGAGCCGAGCTACCTTTCCAGCTCGTTGGCTTAACGAGCCGAGCCGAGCTGAGCCGCCTCGCTAATGAGCTTTATCAAGCCGAGCCGAACCAAGCCGACTCGATATCCACCTCTATGTGGCACCAATCTGAGTAGGAAAGACAAACTATGGCATTGTCTTTTGAGCTATGATTGATGACTTTTGGCTATAGTTGGGTAGCTTTTATCTATATTTTTTGAGATGGCGACGGACGATAAAAATACGAACACAGATAGCATATACGGTTTTAGACTCAAGAAACTATTTGAAAAACGGGAAGCCACATAAAGAAACCTTCCTGTTTGTTTTGTCTTCCGGAGAAGCTAAAACCAAGAGCTGCCAAAAAAAGCTAAAAAGAACAATGTCTACTTCTTTGAGAATAGTGCTAGGGAAGAAAAGCATGAGAGTACTTAGTTACTTGTAGCTTTCTCTGGAGATGGCAAGTGTTGTGTTGCATGGAATCTCTCAATGAGCGCACACAGCTGGAAAATTGCTTGGAAAGAACCTTGGTGCCTCCAGCTAACTGGAAAGATGCTTTTAGTCCCTATTCCCAGGCCCAGGCCTTCAGGGATTCATTCATTCACCACAACGCAGGAGGTCACCAGGGTGCATGATTTCAGTGCCAGTTCTGACAACGGTCAAGCAGCGAGACGATGAGCGAGGCGTAAGCTTTCGCTTATACGTCCGCATCATAGAACTATTGATCTGCAGTGAACTAAAGCTGAGTTGTGAAATCCAAAGGAGAAAGGGCCTATGAAAAAAAGTTACCATGTTGTGGTATACCAAATATGTTGGTTCAGGCAGCCCAATGAGAAGAACCAGGTGAATTGCCACAACATTATGAAAATTTAATCAGAAATTTGATCACAGAACAAATAATCGGCACACAACAAGCACAGATAGTACAATCCCGTCCACTTTAAAAAGGGAGGGGGCTCAAGCAAGAAACCAAGAAAATAAGACAATAGCTAGGAAGATCAGGAGCTCTTGAGACAAGCATATCAGTAGATATCTGTTCTGCCATGATCAGTCCGAACAGTCACAGTGTTTGGACAGTCTGAGGATTTACCAGGCTTGCAGCGAGCAAGCCATTGCAGAGGCTGCCAGGGCTACTCGCTGTGCTGCTGGACACTGAACTGAAGTTGGTTATTTGTAGGACTCCAGTTGGTGAATGCAACTGTGGGCTCATAGTGCATCCGTCAGTTATGAGGTTCAAAGAAGGTGAGGGGCAACTTTTATTTTTGTCGTCTGACATGCTCCTCGTGTTGGTGAAGAACTCACCCAGAGGTCCACCACTGGATGTTTCCCAGGAGACTGGTATCCAACTTGCTCGTGCATTTTTTCCTTCATTTGATGAACTGCCTACCCCAAGGCCAATACAAGCTTTATCGTAATTACTGGATAAGTTGGAATCATCCATTGGAATGGATATCGACAATTGGATCTCATCAGGTTGTATCTCTTTGCCAAAGAGATGATGGACTGGCTTTGGTTGTGCCTGCTTGCTGTGTGCGTGCTGGGGAATTAAATTGACATTCGCTGATCGTGGCACGTTCATGGGAGAACTGGTGGAGTCAACTGCATAGTCTGCTTGTGAAGGTGTTTCCTCAGATGGGTTGACGCCTTTTGTGTTCTGAAACATGCCTTGTAAATATTGCTGGTTAGTGGAATCCTGGGCATGGTCAATTATATTTCCTTCATCCAGTAACATCCTTCAAAACAAAAACCATCTGTTTTAGAAAATAAAAAACGTTGAGAAATCATGATAAAATATTAATTAATTATGATTTCAAATAAACTGATCAGTCAAACATTTATGACAAAACTTACAGATATGTTTATCTCCTTAGCTGCACTTAAGACTGTGGTAATATAGTACAAACAACAAAGACTTGCTCCACTCAGACGATTAAATTACTTTCCAGTCAACAAAGTTGGTGGGAAGTCACTGTTAGTATCATGTTCCCTTCATATTAGAATGTATCATATTTTGTCAGTCACATACAAATTTCCACATATGGGGGGGTACAGGGTGCAAATTCCTAAAATAGTATAGATTAATTATACATGTGGTTACAGTGATTATTACAAGATCACTTTTGGTGCACATTTTTTTGCCAGATCAAGAAAAATCCAGCAATTTACATTGGACATGAATACAACTACTGATTTGAAATAATATTCAAGACAAAAAAAGATTGCTTTCACATAAAAAAATAGCGTAAGTTTGAATTTATAACACATTGTTCCAAAGGGATATCTTGTTCAAAGATATGCTCCACGAAAAACTTTTCGGTATTAAGCTACAGAATTCACTAATCACTTGTTATTCAATATTATATCAATATCCATCCGTTTTACCAGAATGTCATCATCTACATCTTAGTTCAACTTTCATTTTTCTGTCAGTGCGCTGTTTACTTTTGTGAAGAAAATGTAATCTCCCTAGCAAAAGTGCCTTAAGCTGTAAAATTAACATAGCAATTGAAAAAACAGATTATTTTTAAAGTAATGCTAACAGCTGTAGGTTTTGTTTGATCTGACATTACCAGATAAAAGGAGAATGGTGATGATCTTCATTGGAGTACTTGTTGCAAAAGGGGGGAAAAAACTCTGGCTCAGTGTAAGTCCATTATTACCAATGACCTGAACATTATTGTGCTTCCTATGCCCATGTGTCAAGATTCAAGACTAAGTGTAAGTATATGCTAAAATATAAGCACAAGTGTTCAAGAAGGAGCTGCTAGGATTACAGTGAAAAATACTACAGGGAGATGGAAAAAGGGAGGTCATGAATGGTGATACCAACCTGGTGACTAAATGAAGATGTGTTAAACTGAGAAAAACCAAGTGAATAATGGAAAGCATAAGATGCATCCTACTACCTATGTCCCTTCCAGGACAAGAGGCATAATGCAAAATCATCCTTGAGGCTAAGAATCGGATACAAGACAAATGTACTGTTCTGTAATGATATGGCAGTTCGCTACACTGGACAACATTGCTACAACACTAACTAGTATTGGGTAGCAAGCACAGATGCCATTACTATTAACAAAACAGAACGATTAAACCCGTGTAAGATGAGATAACTTCACCTGTCAAACCGTGTCGGACTAGGATCAGTGAAATTTGTAGTCATGGTTTTTGCCAGCTGGTGTGCCATGGCTTGGCTGCCTGATGATTTGCCACTAGAAACACCCAAGGGTGGTTGTGCGATGGCAAGCATTGCTTTCGTGGCATGGCTAGAGCGGCCTTCCACATGCTTTCTTGAACGGTGGCGGCCACGGTTTATGTGTCGCTCACAGTACTTTTGGTCGACAACTGCATCTCTCGAGCACCGCCATTTCTTGCCATCTGTTCGACGGCACCTCCCTGGTTCAGGGTCAGCACTCCCAGAATAGCCCAGCTGAAACGATCCCCATCCCACTGCAAAATGAAGGATCCTGTTTTCACATTTGCGTTTGCACACCCCGATAAAACAACACACTTCTAACACTAATACTTCAGCATTGAAGGTATGCTCAAATATCACATGTTCTTTATTCAATCTCCAATTTGTGTCTTGTTTTTCAGATCCAAACTCCAAAGCCTTTTGCAGGATGTAAAAGGATCCCTGAATAAACTAATGGCAATCCCCAACAAGCTAATCATAGTTAACAAAACCACCTTTCCCTCAAAAGACAAAACAGAAGTACTAAACTATAGCAGAATCCCAATGTAGCATTACTTTTCTTGCATTTAAAAATGGATATCACATTGGACCAACCGAAACAAATCAAAGAAAGGCTTACAAGAGCTGGAACCAAGGGTGCCACAAGAAGAGAAGTGTGGGAACACAGGGGCATGGGGGCTCCTCCTTATAGGGAGGAGTAAGCCGGCCGGCACCGGCGCATTCGCAACAATGTGCTTGTAGATCAGCGCCTGGCGCTCCAGCTCCACCCATTGCGTTGGGGTGAACGGCCCCCAAACCCTTGCCAAAACCCCCTGCATGCTTGTTACATCTGAGCTGCCACAATCCAACCCTGCAACACAACACCACCAAATAGGATAAAGAACAACCGATGCAATGGGGCTGCAAAGCAAATAGGATCAGGGAAGAAAAGATGCACAAGAGCATGGCTCCTTACATGCAAGATGATTTAAGGAAACAACAGCATCTAGCTACGTGCTTGAGCTGAGATACACAACTACACAAGCTAGTGCTAGCTGAATATAATGCCTATCCCCGAGCTACCTCTCTTCCTCTCTTGATCTTTGGTGAGACAAGGCGGAAGAGAGAGAGCCATCTCCACGAAAAAAACATCTGCATCATTGGAGACAAGTCACATCTCTGGACTCTGGTGGAGTGCCAATGCAAAAGCAAAAGAGGGGTGAAGCAAACAGCCCCTCCTGCTGCTCTTGACAAGACCCCAAAACCAGTGATCTTTTTGCAAGATGCCCGTGGGGAGGGGCGAGCAACCAATCAGCTACCCGAATCAAAGAGGCCACAAGACCAGACCCCAACACACCAATGCAAAACCACACATCCACCCCACAGATGCAACAGCCCCTTCACGAGAACAAGAAACAAAAGAAAATCACAGCAGCAAGGCAGCACATGGTTTTCTATATCTGGAAGAGATCCGATTCCGATCCTCACCTGCATTGTTGCTGTAGCTGGAGGATAAGCTCAGCATCTGGCCACCAGAAGGGCTGCCTGATCCAAGAAAGAAGCAGCCATGGGGAGGGGGCGCCATTGCCATCCTTCAAGAACCGCAGGAGTTCAGCAGCATCTGCCTGTGGGAGTGTGCAGGACAGTTAGGCAGGCTGGCCTGAAGCAAAATGGCT
The DNA here is from genome assembly GCA_017311315.1 of Dendrocalamus latiflorus. Taxonomy (NCBI): domain Eukaryota; kingdom Viridiplantae; phylum Streptophyta; class Magnoliopsida; order Poales; family Poaceae; genus Dendrocalamus; species Dendrocalamus latiflorus. Next base: position 16,347,001 of record CM029649.1, on the reverse strand, counting down.
AGTAGCTTCTTGAATCCTGGAGGGCATTAAATGGGAGGGTGGTTGAGGGAGAGGATGAAGAGAGGCATCCTTTGATTCCTCCCCTTTCACTGCTGTGGATGGAGCTCACAGAGACAGGCAGGTTTGCTGTTCGGGGAGAGGGAGGGAGGAGGCAGGCGAATAAATGCACTCCCCAATCTTGGACAGGGTAGCCAAAGCCTTTGGGTGTGAGTTGTTGGGCCTTCGCAGCCACTCGGCGTGCAAGGCATCAGGGTTTTCAACTTTCGATGGCAACGTGGACAAGTGAAGTTTTGCGGTACGAGAGGTATTTTTGGTTTGTAAATGCGGCTGACAACTTGTTTCGTTGTAACGCTCGTTATTAGTATTGTGGTACCATTTTATAATATCTGTCTACATGTTGGCCCAATCAATGCTAAAGAAAGGTGGGACTGAATTTCTCCCTGCGATAAGATGCCTCACATGTTAAAAGGCATGTGCAGGCAGTAGGGGTTATAGATTTTGACAGCTCCGTCAAGGTGCTTGTAGTCTTTTTTTTTATCATTATTGATGACTTTTGACTGTATGGTAAATTTTGTCAGTACTTTTTGAGTTGGTAGTAGATAACGGAGATACCAGCATATATGATTTCAGATTCAAAAAGATGTTTGAAGAATCAGTTTTAAAAACCGTCCTATTTATTTCAATTTTTAAAAAAAATTAAAAGGGGTATGTATAGGGCTGTTTGGTTGCCTGCATGCGGGTGGCTCGCACCCGCGTATGCAGGGAGATGGTGTTTGGTTGCCTGCATGGAGGAGAGAGTCTGCACGAGTGGATGCAAAAAATCAACTGGAGCCAGGCTGAGAAGAAACGTAGCTGAGGAGCTTCCCTCCTCAGCCTGGCCACGCTCATGCAGCTGCATGAGCACATGCAGGCAACCAAACAGCCCCTATAGGTATCACCCGGATGTTTTCTTCCCAACAATCATCCAAATTTCGGACCGTTGGATTAGAGATCCAACGGTCTCTTTTTTTGGAGGGGGGAGAATTTTTTTTGGAGGGGGTGTGAATTTTTTTTGCAGGGGGTGAGGAGAATTTGTGGCCCTTGGATCTCTAATCCAACGGTCACAAATCTGAATGATAGTTAAAAAGAAAACATCCGGATGATGTTTATCAATACCTAAATTAAAAACCAAAAACTAAAAGCCAAAAATAAAAAAAAACAGCCATAGAAGAGTTACAGATAGACGAAGGTGCTTCTATAATGCAGAATAACGGTATCCTATTTTCCGCTGGACAAAGCATTGTTTTTTGTTGGCTTCATGCAGGGAGGGGGCCACTTTTTAGCTACTAGGTTGTAGTAGCATCCAAAGTAGGTTTGGCCAGATTTTTTTTTTTAACTTGGCCAGATGTTTTTTCTTTTACTTTGGCTTCATTCGGCGGCTTGGTGACTTTGTCGCTTGTCACGGTTGATTTACGGCACTTGGGCAAGCCGGATGGTAAAAAGAAGAGAGCAGCAAAGGTTCGACCATGGATGGTGATAATGTGGAATACCTAACAGTGGTGCAAATTTGCGCCCAGTCACCTACAGTTTTTCACTTTTTTGCGGCTATCGTGCGTGTTGGAATTGCAGTGAGCTTTTAAAGAACTTTCACTTTTTTCACTATTGCTAATATTTTCAAGAACTTTTTGCTGTTATGATTTTTAATATTTTAACTAATCTTTAACCTCATTTTAGAGTCATAACAAAGCTATGTTCACTAATTATGAAAGACTAGTCGGCAACTGGGAACCAGAATTTGCATTCAAAATCCACATATGTTTACGTGTTAGTGCTAGTCTTATGAGCAATGGTAGCACACACATATAACAACATTTATATCATATCCATACAAAACAAAAAAAACTAAGTAGCATGATATAATTATCAATTGAAATAAAGTCATGCACGACTAGAATTACAATAAAAGGGCAGATCAGCTAAATAGTTGACATAATAGATTGTTTGTAGCAGAAACAAGGGTAAACAGGCAACAAAAACCAGCTAGTATGCCTCAGTCCAACCATAGGCTACTAACTGGGATTAAACCTTAGTAATCAACGTCATCATCGTCAAAACCCATAGTGTAAAAGTAACCGATTAAGGGATCACCTTATTCTTACTTTGATAGTGTTTAACAAGTAATTGTGAGTATAAAATTATACTCCGTATGACTTTATAACAAATTATTATATTATGCAAGCTGAGGTAAAAGTGGTTGTCTATTCTAGTTTACTTTGCACAAAACTAGCTTTTATTTGCAATAGAGAGTAATATATTGCAATCAAAAGTTGTAAGAGCATTTGAATTTGATACGCAAATAATACTGAAATATAAATAACATATTTAAACAATTGGCCTATTGCCCTAAAAACAAAACAATGACAAATTCCTTTTACCGAACAAGTTATGCATGGATTCTCCATTTATATATTCATCAGACCATTTTGCAAAACACAAAGTTACTTATTGTGGGATATAATCAACCATTGTCTATAACTTTGGACACAACTATTCGAATAGATTTAAACTCTGCAGAGATTATACAACTTTATCCACATAATATAAATACCTCACTATGTTATACATGTCACGCGATACCATAGGTACCCAATTTGAGAGTTAATGATGAAGCTTTTACATTACCAATCCTAACAACAACTATGTTATGATATGTTCCTAGGTTGTGGAGTGCCCTCCAACATCCCAAAGCTCACACGTTGTGTTTATAAACATTGCTTGAACTAGTAAGGCTCCTACGAACATGGATGAAACCTCCATGCCCACACTAGCCTAAATAACCTATAATCTACTGCCTGCAGTTGTGTTGCTAGAACACTGTAACTTATTGTGCTAAGATCTCCCCATAAATGCATGCGTGGTTGTACGAGAATACTTGGGTACATGGCACAATAGATTGATCCTTAATGATCGGACGAGACAACCACAAACCAATGTATCATGCAATTGCACTGGTCTCTACAACCACTTACATAAGTCTAAAATATTTTTTTAGTTTTATTTATTAACTAAAATAATAGAGATACCATCCCTAGACCAAAATACAAGTGTTTCCCATTTCAAACAATTTGACCAATTCGAACCTAGCACGACAAGTATCGATATGAGTATGGCCAAGCATCAACTATTTGCTTCATCTACAACTTCCACAACTAAATATAGGAGTAAAGGATAGCAATATTATGGTGAAAAAATTAAGGATATTAATTTATCAAGGTAGGGTCAATGCAATAATTGGATATAACTACCAACCTTACCATTTTTACTGAAATTACACACATGCATAATAATTTTGAAACACAAACATACATAACAGTGAAATATACACTACTACAGAAATGATCCTCATAGACGATTCAAAACCGTCATCACAGACAATTTCCGAAGCATCTGAATTTATGTATTTGTGATAACAGGTGGTTATTACATACGATTTTCAATAAAACCGTCTGTGATATATTAGATATCAGAGAGGTTTTTAAATATAGCCGTGTATGATATGTCAGATATCATACATAGCTAATATTAAAAACCATCTATGATATTACAAATATCACATACGGTTCTTAAATATAGCCGTCTATGATATCTCACATATCACAGATGGTTAATACTAAAAACCGTATGTGATATGATAGATATCACAGATGGTTCTTCAACATATCCATCTGTGATATCTGAAATATAATAGATGGCTAATGCCAAAATCGTCTGTTATATATCATCATATATCATAGATGGTTTGTTACAAATCGTCTATGATAGCTATTTTAATAGCTAAATTATTTCCTATTTATCTATCCTCAGAAAATACTAGCCATGCCCTCTGAAAACAAGCAAACAGATCACACATATAGCATACGACAATCATTACATAGATCTCACAAATAAATTAAACAACTGAAGTGTCAGACCCGGATTTTTCAACCCAGAATTCTCTGTGATTTACTGCACTATTCCCTGAATCAGTAGATAGTGCTCACAGATGCAGTACTGAACATCAAAATACATATCATGTGGAAGCGTAAATATAATAGTAGACTTACTCATGAGCCGATCAGGCTGAAATTAATAAAATGCAGCCGCGGAAATGAAGCACACAGGTGGGACCCTTAGGACGTGCCCACAGCAGCCAACTGGGAATTTGCAACCTAGTCCTTGTCCTCTTCAACTTCTTCATCCTCATGGCCTGATGTATCGCGGTAGCGTAGCGATCTGACTCCTGATTCTGGATTAATTGAGTAAGCAAGGGTGAGTACAAACCACCGTGCTCCGTGAGCTAATACACAGGATATAAATAGATAACATACAAGGCTTTATCAAGGAAAGGCTTGGGTTATTTTATTTGCCATAAATTTGCCTTTAAAATATGATACATAGAAATTGTCTGAGATCTAGCAGTTTGAACTTAAAACATAATGTGTGAAAAAATGCAATAATAATAGCGATCCAGATTCCATCCACCGTTACATGGCCTCTGCACCATATGCTAACCTTTCAGCGTTATAATCGTTTACCTTATCACTGGGGCGACACCTAGGGTAACATAAATCAGGGCTTTGCACTGTCCACCACTTTTCCAATTTCACCCGCAAAGTTTTTGAAATAGAACTATATCTGGTTAAGTTCCCATATCTGCCCTTGACCGGGGGCACAGCTATTCGAATAGTTTTGACTCTGCAGAGTTTGTACACTTTCACTACAAGATATAATCCGCTCGTTGCTCTACATGATTCCTTAGTCATGTAGTTGAGTAGACCATCGCAGTAAATTTTCAAAATATCTAGCATCTTTTGTCATCTCACCCTATGGGTTGTTCCCACTTGCGGTGGGTCCCATACGTTGCACATGATGTAACCACATATACTAGCGCATTCGGACTCCACTCTCCACGACATTAGCACGGCTGAAAACTTCACCTTCCTCTCGGTGTCCCTTTAGGTCTCCCCTTACCCTTGCAATAATCGACTCATTTCTACTACCGGTGAGATGAGTTCAGGGGGTTTCGACTGATTTATTTAGCCAAGTTACAATTTACAAAGTACTTTTTGCTTGATATTCTTTGCAGGATTGGTAAGGGAGCTAAGGGTACGTAAGGCACTAAGGGCGTTGAAGGCTTTCGATGGAAGGCGTTGTCCATGGCGGAGCTGGTGGGCTGCCCCCTAACAACACCGGGGGTTACGTCAAGGGGTACAGCTGCTACGTGAGATATGAGACAGGGAGGCCGTTTCCAGTCACCGTTCCGACGAGTCTGCAGCCAGCAAGTTAGTACATATGCCATGCACCGATCTTTCTTTTTTTTTTCTCCTTACGGAAACTGATGCATATATGCTCGAATAGTGTTTCTGTATTTCATGCACAGGCTGCACCCGGCCGTCCGTCCAGCTCAAGGCACAGGAAACAAGTCGTGGCCGGGGTTTCTGCCGGTTCTGTGGCGTTATTCTTGATCTGCCTGTGTTTATTGGTTTGGTTCATTTTGCGGCGGAGGCGAAGGCAGAAGGTCATGACGACAAAGCAACTACCGAAAGAGGCAATGTTGGAAACTAAGTAATCTGGACTTAGATTTTGCATGTAGCGTGTGCACGTTGTGGATGAGTACATGCAGGGAGTTGTGAGTGCACGTGTGAGACTAGGGTGCATTGCCTTAGCTAGTTGTTTAGAGCTTATCTCTACTTTGGTGTGATTTGTTAGTTGGTTAGTTGTGTGTATGCATCATGTTTGCTAATCTGCATGTAGATTTACATTGGCAAGTTAAGCAAGTTTGTTAATTAGTTGGAGTCGTGGAACCCGTGTCATCATGTATTTTATATTTGCTTTAGGACGGAACTAGTATTATGTCGTGCCACTACTACAGAAAACCGTATTACAGATGGTTCAAAAATGTCATTACAGACGGTTTTCTGAGCCGTCTGAATTTATGGGTCAGTGATAGTCGAAGGTTATCACAGACGGTTTTCGAATTGTCTGTGGTGTAAATATCACAGACGGTTTGAAACTAAAAACCGTCTGTGATAGGTGATAATCACAGACGGTTTGTAACTAAAAATCGTCTGTGATAGGTGATAATCACAGACGGCTTTTCACTAAAAACCATCTGTGATAAGTGATAATCACAGACGATTTTTCACTAAAAACCGTCTGTGATTATCAGTTATCACAGACGGTTTCTAGTAAAAAAACCGTCTGTGATATTCTTTTCTACCCCAAAATCTATTTCTATTTATTGGCTAGCCTCAGGAAATGCTAGTCATGCCCTCTGAAATAAGCAGATCAATATGTACATGTATACATACAATTCACATCTCAATTCATTTTACAAACATAAAACATCCAATTCACATCTCAATTTATTTCACAAACATAAAACATCCAATTCACATCGCACTTCATTTCCCAAACATAAAACATTCATTTCGTAAATTAATTAATTGAAATGAAATAAAATATCCATTAACAAATACAAGATTACAATCAATGTCTAACATGCACGGACTAGATCATTACACAAATCTCTCACATGTTGCAAGGGATTGATGTGCACCAGATGTCAGCACCTACAAGAGTTTAATAATGCCATCGTGCATCTAACTTAAAAGGCTAATTAGCCACTAAAATCATGCAGCTTATACGATACTAAAGAAACTCCAGGAAAATTCTAAAAGTATGAAATCAGCAGGCTTACTTGGCAGATCCATAAGGCGAAGGAAGAGAGGAAGAAAAGATCCTGCTGACATCATTAATGGAATCACTTCTGAAAACTTCTCCAATCTAGAACAGAAGGAAATTAAACAGAATTAGATAGGTGAATGGTCAACAGGATTGCTCTGAAATATTTATGTTACCAATAGCAACTAGTAGAAGCAGAACGGATTTCTTCTAATATCAACAGTAAAATATCCGCAAATATATGAGAAGTTGCCTAGCAATTAAAAGGGCATACCTATGAACATTTGACGCAATTAACTTCAGAAGCAATGAAAAAAACTGCATATAAACATCATACATGAAGTCATATTCCTGCATTCCATAAGGACAAAAGAACTATTAGCTAGACAAGTACCTTTCATAAGGATGCAAAGGGAGAACATATTGGACATACCTATTTAATGATAGCCTGAGATCTTAAGTGGCTCCACTCATGCACTGATATGATATGGCCATATGGGGGGTATTCTTGTGAAGTTCCTATACATCATTAAATTTCATTAAGCAACAGCAACTATGACAAATGCAAGAACACCTGATATCGCTAGCAATGCTAGTTACTGGGCACGGCAGTCCGAGGAGGTGGCGGCGACTGGGGACGGATGTCCGGGGAGGAGGCGGCGACGGCATGGACCCGAGAAGGAGGGAGATGCGAGAAGGAGACCGCGACGGGCTAGATCGGGAGAGCGGTGACGGCGTGGACGGGGGTCGACGGGCTACATCGGGAGAGCGGCGACGGCGTGGACGTCAGGCTAGATCGGGAGACGGCGACGGGCTAGATCTATAACTGCAGCGCACGCGCAAAACCCTAGCTCGAGTATATATAGGAGGGCTTAACGTACGTACAATGGCTTCTACTATTCATGTGATCATCTCCTTCCTCTCATCTGTTCATCAAGAGTTGTTCGGCCGGAACCTTACACAGGCGGCCAGCAATTTACATCTGGAGCAGCTTCTCCGCACACGCCCTGTTCTCCTTCCCCGACTTTCTTGCATCCATCAAATCGACCTGATCATCCGCCGTCGATGGAGGCGTCTCGTTGCCGCTCAAGAAAGGGAAACAGCCCTCACCCTGGTTCTTCTCAACAATGTGCACAAAGCGGAAGAAGCTCTACAGGCATTGGAAAGACTGATGGATAGCATTGCCGATCAAGCAGAAACGGCAGATTCTGAGGAATCTTATAATGCTATCCTCTACGAGATTATGGGCTATGCTACTGATCATTTGCCCAGGCTGGAGGAGGAAGTGTTGAGGTGTAGGACAATCTTAACGGCGTTCGAGAACTCAGCGGCTGATCCTCCAAGTCCCAAAGTTGAAGAAGAAGCGTACGAAGCCCAGAAGATTAGAATATGTGAATCTCTTTATCTGTGCCACTTTTGTAATAAATTTGCCTTGAATTGAAATTAATAAATTTGCCTTTAATTTGTGATCTCTTGTCTCAGTAGTTCTGTAGTTAAGTTATTAGAAGCAATGTGTACTTATATATTAACCTCTGATCATGTACAGAATATCACAGACAGTTGGTAGGAACGGAACATCACAGACGGTTCTTGTTAAAAACCGTCTGTGAACATTTACAGACAGTTCTTGTACAAGAACCGTCTGTGATAGTCTACACAACACAGACGATTCTTGTTAAGAACCGTCTGTGAACTGGTTCTGTGAAAGTTCACAGACGGTTTTTAACCAGAACCGTCTGTGTTGTGTAGACTATCACAGGCGGTTCGTGTTAAAAACCGTATGTGAAAGTCACACAGATGGTTCCCAGTATAAACCGTCTGTGATGTAGCCGTCTAGTATAACCTGTTTTGTAGTAGTGTGCATTGCGACGAAATTTTAAAAAAAGGTTTTTCAAGCAACGTCTGAGATTAAAAGTGCTTATTTCATTATATAATGCTAGGAAGGGTAATTTGATTATATAATAATGATTGTAAAGCTCAAATGATAGTCTGAATACCCGTACTTTGCAAGATTGAGCGCTATTTCAGTTTATTTGTAACTTAGTGATAGAAGAATTTTTATGGCAAACAAAAAAAAATTATTACTGACTTGACCGGTTCTTCGGTATGCTACTCTCTTCAGGCCAATTCTTCATACGCATGACTCAAAAGGAGTTAATTGTGAGCTAATTCAGACCCAATTGGAATTTATGTAATCACTTAAATTTTGGACAGCTCAATTATAAAAAATAGAGCTAATCTATAAAAGATCTTTTATCCTCAAGCTAAACAATAAATAGCGATGTTTTACTTCAAAAGCCAAATGGAATTGAGGTAATTAGTATCCGAAGGACTACAAAACACAACAAATTTTAGAGTGTATTTTGATCACTTTATTAAGAAGAAAATAGGTACGTAATTCAAGCCGAAGAAACCGACAGAACGTGATAAGCAACTTGCGCTCATGACACACCATGTCCCGAAAATATTCATCTAGCGAGGACCCATACGATAACGCCGTTCGTGCCGTCCTTTTCAGGGGTTGCTTTCGTGAGAAGCCGAATCCGTGTTGTGACCTATGAGAGCTAGGGCACATGAATGGCAGCATGAACTGAGGGACAGGGTGGCCAATCGAGAAGTACAGCCTCGCATGAACATATGTCAGTCTCCTGGTTCATTTCCACCACCAAAATTAGGTAACAAAATCGAAAGTTTGCCAATTGCAAGACACCTTTTTTTTCCCTAGAAAGGAATGATTAGAGCAAGTCTTATAATACAGCCTTCAGCTGGCTGTATGGATACTTACAGCCCACTTATCAGCCTACTCATACAGTAGTTACAGCCAGCTGAAGGCTGTATGATCTACTCCTTCCTCTCACAAAGTTTCTTGGTTCTTGTGCTTCAGCTGGCTGTAAGCTTACAGCCCACCTCTCTTCTCTCTCATCATCTCTCTCCTCCACATCAGCATACAGCCAGCTTACAGCCTTTTATAATATTTGCTCTTATATGACAAGGGGTCATCCACAGGATGCAAATTCAATTGCTTGCAAAGATGCTGCTGCCAGTTTGACCAATGGTTCTCACTATTATCAGCTTTTGCTTGCAGAACGCAGACTTAAACCCCCTGCCCTTTCTTCAAAAACAAGCTTATACAGTGCAAGGGACACACAACATGCATCTGGGTTGTGAGGGAGATCAGTTGTCAAACAGCAAGAAAAAAGTGCACTGAATTTGGAATCATCATTTTTCAAACACCATGTGTCGTGTTTACAACCAGCAAATCATACCCCCTGACAACTGAAAACAATCAGAAATTAAGTGTGATTCTGAAATAGGATTGATATAGTATTACTAAAAAAAAGCTATACTAGATGTCTCATCACAGACGGTTCCAGTGAACCGTCTATGTTGTAATTATTGCAAACAGCTTTACAAGCGTGACCGTCTATATTACTAGCGATGGCTAGAACTGTCTATGATACATAATTATCACAGACGGTTCTTATTAAGAATCGTCTACGATAATTCACAGAACCAGAACCGTCTATGGCGTCTAGAATTATCACAGATAGTTCGAATTAAAAACCATCATATAGAACTTTTCAAAAAGTGTCTACCTCCCAAAAATTGAAAAACGTGCCAAATTTATACCAAATCCAGTGAAAATTGGTAGAGTCCTACATATAGCCACAAACTTTCAAAAAAATCAGTGCCTGTTTTCGATGTTCTTATATTCGTTAGAAAGCTAACGACGATCCCGATTAAGAAAATAACTAGCTTGTGCCTATCGCGTTCTAAGACCCCCAAAATCGGCCATTTTTAGCCTCGAATTTGCGTTACAAGTTTTTGGTTTATATTTTTCCCAAAATTTTTGATCTTCCCTTCAGAATTTAGAGTATGCCTCAACTGCAAAGTTGTAGATCTCGTCAAAACCTTTCAAATGAACATATATAAACTATATAAAACTTTGATATTTTATCTTTTGAGGCTAACTGTTTACATTGCACCGATATATATATTGTCTTTGTGCTCTATATCATAATTCACAGACGGTTGGTATATAGAACCATCTATGATATTTGCCCATCATAGACGGTTCTAGCTACCAACCGTCTATAATGAGCAAGTATCACAAATGGTTGGTATATAGAACCGACTGCTAGGCCCATCAATCCTCTGCAACCAAATCCCAACTAATAGAACCTACCAACCCATCCCCACAAAATCGTAGCTCCACCTCTCCGTACCCATTCCACCAAAACTTTTACCACTCCCGCCTCTCCCTCCTCTATAAATACTCACCTAAACCCATTCCCTACCTACCGTCGCTCAATATCTCTCTAGCCTGACCCTGATGGCCCTTATAAAGTAGACAACACGCAAGTCTACGAGTAGCAAGGCACCACGGAAACAGCATAGAGGTCTCGTCGAAGCGATTAAGCTTCTACTGCATGCTAGAATCTCCGCTTCTTCTATATTCTTGCCATATTTAAGAGTTGGGTTCGTAAAATTAGAAGATATGTTCTTACTGTGTTACATGGGTAACATGCTCGTTATCTTATGATACTGTAATTATGGATTGTAATCTTAATGGAAACAAAATGTTTGCTGTGTTTGCTGTTGTATTTGCTTATTTTGAAATGGCATAACTAACATTTCATGAGGCTAGCAAAAATAAAAGAAAAAAATTTAGGTACAGAAAGAATTATCACATATGGTTTTATGGTATAAACATTTATGAAGGATTATCACAGACATGCTCACAAAAAACCGTCTGTGATACTCGCACATCATAGACGGTTCTATCTACGAATAGTTTATAATGGGAAAGTATCACAGACGGTTTTTACCAAGAACTGTCTGTGATAACAGACTATTACAACTAGAACCGTCTGTGATAACAGACGATCACAGATGGTTCTAGTTCCGAACTGTCCGTGATACGGTTTTCACAGATGGTTCAAAAACCATATGTGAATAACCCCTATTATCACCAACCCATAAAGTCAGATGGTTGCTTGAACCGTCTATAATGACAGTTCTGATCCGTATGTAATGATCATTTCTGTGGTAGTATATCAACGTTGAAGGGCTTCAGAGACCCCCCCCCCCTGAAATGGTAAATGCAGTGCTTTGCACTTCGTCACTGCTGAGCCTCTGGCTCCTTTTTCTCCAAATACCTGTCGAATAATGTCACGCTTTTTTATTAATTTCATTATTGTCTTTTTCATTGCACAAAGGAACTTGGTCATATGGCCCAAGAAACATACGAGTGCACATGCGGCCCAAGAAACATACGAGTGCATCATCATAAAAGCATGTTCAGCCTAGACAATTTTGTTCTACACTAAAAAAAAAGAATGTGGAGTAGTAATCTTGCCCCTGGGCCCTAGCCCACAAAGACAGCTGATAGAGCTGGACTGATTCATTGGAAGCATGGCATGCCAGAAGCAAGTAGTGTGTGTGTATCAAATTACTAACTGCTCAAAAATATTATTGTTCAAAAGTAATTACTGTTTAAATTGCTATTCAGAATTTCTGTGAAAATATTAAAAGTAACTCTTATCAGTATCTTGCAGGCTGACGAAAACCAATAAGACAGCCAGTAGTGCAGCAGTGTTGTGAAAATCCTACTCGGTACTCACCATATTTCTCGCTAAATTTGCTTCAGAAGTAGCAAATCTTTCTCTAAGCATTCCTAGTCATAATCATATGGGATAAATTTTTATCATCACCCCAGGCAGTTCTACCCGAAGGGAACACTTCTCTACGGCCTCTAAGTTCTCCACAGCTAGACTCGGCTCACAGGAGAATAGTTGAAGAGTTTTCTCCTACAAGATCCTTAACATAAAATCCCGTCCCATATAATCAAACTAAGACCAAGAGGTGTTCAAAGAAGAATTACTTCATTTCCACAAAGATAATTTACATATGATTTTTCCTTTCGGGAACCCCGACAATTAAGACAAAGATAGAAAATATACCTTAAAATGCAATATCACAACACTCTCTTGAATGGATATATTACAGCGGAGTACTCACACTAAGAACTAGAGAGAATGCTGGTGTAGAGCTTTCGCTTGCTCTAGTGGCTTCGACTCTTGATTTTTCGATGCCCTGGGCTGTTGGCTGGCATCATTTTTATAGCCTCCAGAGAAGCCTCATTCTTCCTTATTTAAATGAGGCTAGACTGCTTAGGCTTCACTGGCCTAAGGAATCTCCTTTTCTGCATAGCTATAATGCCTTCAATTCGAGTACATGCATAACTGGTGTATATGTCCCCTTTAATTGGTGTGACGTGCATTCATTATTGGCGTGCGCACTGGTTTACATAATCCGTGCTTGTCCTTACGAATATTGCCTTGTCCTTGCATGACCCGTGCCTGTCCTTCGCAAATATTATTCTGGGATGTGCAATGTCACATTGCATTATTAATTGCATTATTGCCCTTCACTTTTTAAGATTATTTCTGCAGCGTATTTTTTATTTTAAATTTTGTCCATATCCAGCAATATCCATGATGTCTTCGTCTGATAAGGATATTTCAAATTTTTCACCATATATTTTTTTAATTTTCTCAAGCTTATCATTCATTTCTTTCCTTAATTGTTTCAAAATATCTTCTTTTATATCATATTTCCATTTTGGGAATATGGCTTCAAATTTTTCTTCTACCTTCCAGTCTATATATGAACCATCTAAAAGATCCACCTCTTTTACTAAACACTCTTTATATGTAGGCTTCTTTAATATTTCTTCTTCTTGTTTTGTATTTACCAGAGGTGAATATACTAGAGCTTTCTTATTTCTAACTTTTTTTTTGTATTTTTGGATATAATATTTGACAGATGGTTCTATATAATAATTTATTCTAATATTTTTCTGGATTGAGTTAATGCTTCCTCCATATTTGCATACTTTTTCTAGGATATTCCCTCAACTAATTTAGAATCTATTCTTTGGGCTATTATTTCCTCGAATGATATATATTTATGATGTTTTCCTTTCAAACACCACATATAAGAGTTTTGGTTCTATGAATTCGGGATTCTCTGATATGGGCATTGATTCATTCGTCATATAGAAATATTCAGCAAGACTATTTAATATGAACAACATATATCATTTCTCTTCGCGTTTATTGTTATATTGGTGCCAAAAATTATCTAATATGCGTTCTTGTACTTCGTCAATGATTATGTGGTCTTTTGGCTTGAACTTATATTAATTTGGTGGAAATATTTTCAGCTTATTATCTGCCCTAAAGTTGAAGAATTCGCTTCCGTTATAATTCATTGACCTCTTCATTCCTACAAAATCAAAAAACAAGATAATAAGTCAGGTAGTTTATTATTCTTTCCTTTTATATGTTTAATGAAGAACGAGAGCTTAGTGAAAACATAGAAGAAACGGTTATATTTGAACAAAGGTTATATTTCAGTTTATCATTGACGAAGTACAAAAAAAGCATATTAGATAATTTCTGTTACCAATATAATAATAAACTCGAAGAGAAAGGATATATGTTGTCCATATTAAATAGTCTTGCCGAATATTTCCATATGACGAATGAATCAATGCCCATATCAGAGAATCCCGAATTCATAAATCCAAAACACTTATATGTGCTGTTTGAAGGGAAAACACCAAAAATATATACCATTTGAGGAAATAATAGGCCAAATAATATATTCTAAATTAGCTAAAGGAATATCTTGGAAAAAGTACGAAAATATGGAGGAAGCATTAACTTAAGCCAGAAAAATATTGGGAATAAATTATTATATAGAACCATCTACCAAAGATTATATCTAAAAATACAAAAAAGCTAGAAATAAGAAAACTCCAGTATCTTCACCTCTGGTAAATATAAAAGAAGAAAAAAAATATTAAAAAAGCCCACATATAAAGAATGTTTAGTAAAAGGGGTAATCCCTTAAATGATTCATATATAGACTGGAAGATAGAAAAAATTTGAAGTCATATTCTCAAAATAAAAATTTGATATAAAAGAAGACATTTTAAAAAAATTAAGGAAAAAATGAATAATAAGCTTAAGAAAATAAAAAATATATATGATTAAATTTTGAAATATCCTTATCAGATGAAGACATCATGGAAATTGCTGGACATGGACAAAATTAAAATAAACAATATGCTGCGGAAATAATCTTAAAAAGGGAAGGGCAAAATATAATCAATAATGCAATGTGACCTTACACATTCCAGAATAATATTTGCGAAGGACCGACATGGGTCATGCAAGGACAAGGCAATATTCGCAAGGACAAGCACAGTTATGTAAGGCAGCGCGCACGCTAATAATGAATGCACGCCATGCCAATTAAAAGGGACATGTACACCAATTATGTATGTACTCGAATTGAAAGCACCATAGCTATGCAGAAAAGAAAATCCCTTAGACCAATGAAGCCTACTCAGTCTAGACTCATTTAAATAAGGAAGAAAGAAGCTCCTCTTGAGGCTATAAAAAGGACGCCAGCCAGCAGCCCAGGGCATCGAAAATCGAGTGTCAAAGCCACTAAAGCAAGCAAAAGCTCTCCACCAGCATTCTCTAGTTCTTAGTTTTTAGTATGAGTACTCTATTGTAATATATCCATTCAAGAGAGTAATGTAATATTGCATTGTAAGGTATATTTTCTATCTTTGTCTTAATTGCAATAATTTTCGAAAGAAAAAACTATATGTATGCTATCTTTGTCGAAATGAATTAGTTCTTCTTTGAACACCTCTTGGTCTTCTTAGTTTGATTATATGGGGATGAGGTTTTATGTTAAGGACCTTGTAGGAGAAAGAAAACTCTTCAGCTATTCTCCTGTGAGACGAGTCTGGCTGTGGAGGACTTAGAGGCCGTAGAGAAGTATTCCCTTCAGGTGGAACTGTCTGAGGTAACAATAAAAATTTATCCCATATGATTATGACTAGGAATGCTTAGAGAAAGATTTGCTACTTCTGAAGCAAATTTAGCGAGAAATATGGTAAGTACCGAGTAGAATTTTCACAACACTGCTGCACTAACAGCTATCTTGTTGGTTTCGTCAACATGCAAGATCCTGATAAGAGTTACTTTTAATATTTTCACAGAAATTCTGAATAGTAATTTGAAGAGCAATTACTTTTGAACAGTAATATTTTTTGAGCAGTTAGTAATCTAAACAGTAATATTTTTGAACAGTACTTGTTTATATATATATACTTGTTAATATATATATATATATATATATATATATATATATATATATATATATATATATATATATATATATATATATATATATCGATGGGTTTAGGTATTAGGTAGTACATCAAGAAACAAATTTCGAATATTTAACCTACCTGCTGTCATGTTGCCAGATACCATTTCAGGAGGTTTTGTTCATGTCAACCAAACCCTGCAAGTATAACAATATAGGTTATCAGAGGTATTGTCTGACATCTAACAAAATAGGTTATCAGAGGTATGGTTTGACATAGTTGGACATACAACAAAACTTGGAAATGTGAAACTAAAGCACAACTTCAGCAGGGCTTTGGTGAATAAACATGCTGAAATGCAAGCCATTGCTAGCTAAATCATTTTGTTTGGTCCCACATACATTGTGCTTGCACAATTACCAGTTATGCCTAAAAAGAGAAATTATCAAGCTACTACTATGTTTGAAATGTGTTCAATATTTTTTCTTTTATTGAGTAACAAGAACTCTGAACAGCATCCTCCCAAATGGGTGACTATCCGAGCCATGGCCCGTGCATTTCATGCGAGACCACACGAAGTTTTGTTCTACATAGAGTGAGCACAATCTCACTTGGCTGCTAGTGTTATACCTATTGGTGTCATCGAACTTTGAAGGCTAGACAAATCATTGACAGCTAGTCTACAGCTCGGCAAAGTAACTTCGGCTCCATTGAT
This sequence comes from Dendrocalamus latiflorus, assembly GCA_017311315.1. NCBI lineage: Eukaryota > Viridiplantae > Streptophyta > Magnoliopsida > Poales > Poaceae > Dendrocalamus > Dendrocalamus latiflorus. The sequence continues at coordinate 16,330,388 of CM029649.1, read as the reverse complement.
GGAAGTTGATCATTAAATCCTTAGAAACAGCCCATTATTGAGTAGATCAAGAAGGTGATCTTTCCTAGAGATTAATGTTAATTTATTACATTTTAATGTGTAAGAAGCAATTAAGTATACTCTCCACTGAAAACAGTACCACATGTCTTTGTTGTTAAACACATTATTTCGTTAGTAACAAGTTTTGCAAATACAACTGAATATGTATCCACTTCATTGCAAGCAAGCATGAAACCAAGATCCTCATGAGGATCCTGCTGACGAATTCTGCAGCATGTGCGAGTTGATTGTCAAAACTTTGAGCAGCAATAATAACATGGAAGATAACGAGTACATGCTTCCCACGTTCATATGCCAGATATTCTGCGGTTGTTAGCGCAATTTGAGGGGTGATAATACGTTCAATAGTGGGATCATTTGCCTATAAGACAAAAAGGAGCAATGTGTTAAAAAAAACTACAAGCAAGTGGAAATCTAACCTTGATCCCCAAGTTCCTATGCCAAAATTGGCAATCAACAGCGCCTCCAGCCATCGTTCCAAGCATGTATGGATTAAGCTCAATAATTTTCTTCACAGTTTGTGAAGCTGCAGACAAAAGGAAATGTGAGATCATGTAAAACAGTAATACAATCAGACAGGTAACTTGAGTGATAATCCTTGCATTAAGCCAAGTCATAAAACAACAAACAGTTCTTTGAAAAGTTGTTGTATGATAATATTCATGCAAGGACAAGTTTACAAAAGGATCAGGGCTTGTGAAAAAGAAATATCCATTTGGAATCATTGTAAGACAAATTGAGATCAGTAATCTCCATATGTGACGGAACAAACATCAAAAAGTAGCTTCTAAACTAAAAGCCACAAAGGACACAATCAGTATACATACCAATTGGACCTCCATAAAATATATGCATTCAATCCATCACATGCCAAGGGCATCAGAGAAGCAAACCTGAATCCAATTGTAAATATTAGCAAAACTAATTAACCTTTTTCCGCCTAAATCATAGTTCAGATCTATATTATGTCAATTCACCCACTCTATCATTGAATGGTTCTCAGCACTGTGTACACACTGATTCCAATAAGAATACTTCCCTTACAACAACTAATTAATGTTGCACTCTATCATTCAATGGTTCTCAGCACTGCGTAAACAATGATTCCACTAAGAATGCTTCTCTTCCACTTCCAGTCTGCAAACAATTAAAGAGTTCAAGAGCATGAAAATAGTTCTTCATGACTAACAAGTAAAACAAAAATGAAGTTGATAACAAATACCTGCCCATAAGCAAAGACGCAGCTGTTGTATCCAGCCATACAGTTCTCAACCATTGGTAAACCAGCAACTCGGAAAAGCACTTCCTGCAAAAGCAAATTCAGCAGTTAATTAGAATCCAAGAATTAGAATCAGAGCATGAATCAAATTGTTCACAAGATGACCTGATTCACTGCTTCACAAGCAACATGGTCGAATGTAAAACTGGTTTCTGGCTGCCCAATCCATGTGATACTATGTGCACTTTCTTGTTTCAAACATCAATTATAACGGGTCAGGTTTTTCTCAGTATTATTTAGAGGGCGCACATGGATAACGACCTGGAGAATAAATAAAGAACAAATGTAAAGGATGTGTATGGCGAAATTGACTCTCCAACATGTGCATCGATTCAAAATTCAAAGCTCAAATACATCCTGGCCCAGTTATAGATGCAAAAGGAAAGAAATGAAAGGGAAAAAACTCAACCAACTCATGTCTGGAACATCTATAACCCTTAATTGAGGAACATTTCTTGTGATATTCTACCTAATTAGAATAAAATTAGCACAAGAGCCCATTTCCCATTTGATACGATGATATTTACTATTTAGTGTGCAAGATGAAAATCTGGAATGGTCAGTCATTGCCCACAAATCTGTAATCTGAGACCAATACGTAAACTATATACTAGGAATGGCAACGGGGCCATTCCCCGGCGGGGAGTGGCTCCCCGCCCCCGCCCCCCGCGAAGGAAATTTTCCCCGCTCCCCGTCCCCGTCCCCGGTCGCGGGGACACAATTTCCCCGTCCCCGGCCCCCGTCGGGGATCCGGGTCCCCGATGGGGTAAAATTCCCCGAGAAAACACGGCGGCGGCGGCGGAGGCGAAGGCAACGTTCCAGGCGATGTCGAGCGCGACGACGGGGCGGGAGTGGGCCCAGTCGGCTCGCCTCCTCTCCAGATGCAGCGCGGCCGTCGCGCGCACCAGCATCGACGGCCCGCGCCGCCCCGCCGCGCGCGGCGCGCCCGAAGAGCGAAGCCAGGCGGTTCGGCCTCGCCGCCGCCGCCTGTAGCCTCCGCGCCGCCGCCTGGACCTCTGTGCTGCCGCCGCCTGTAGCCTCCGCGCCGCCACCGCCTGGGGCTTCCGCGCCGCCGTCGCCAAGGTTCGGGCCTTCGAGGGGCTGGGGCCCGGGGGTGCGGAGATGTTCGCCGACGGCCGCCGCCTGGGTGGCTGGGCCGGATTGCCGGAGTGCCGGAGAAGAGCAGGCGAGGTCCGCGAGGTCGCGAGGAGCAGAGCAGCAGCAGCTAGGGTTAGCGAATAGCGCCGCCGCCGCTGCGGAGTGTGGATCGGCCGATCGGGTTGGGGGAAATGTTTCTAGGGTTTGGGACTTTGGGCTGTGCATTTCTCAACAGCTTATATACTACATACATGGGCCCACATGTCATACTCTAATCGGGGCCCCGAACGGGGAACGGGGACGGGGAATAGGGGAACGCCCCCGCCCCCGCTTCACCCGATGGGGGGGAGATCCCCCCAAATCCCTCCCCGCGGGGAGCAAAATCCCCCCATCCCCGTCCCCTAATAGAGGAATTCCCCGACGGGGAACGGGGAATGGGGCCCCATTGCCATTCCTACTATATACTCATGCTTACATTTTTCCCATATTCATATGATGATATTTCTATTTCCCAAACAACAAAAATTTCACAAAACAGCAGCAAAATCAGCAGTAGATGTAATTCACACCTGCACATTGTTCTCCATCCAGAACGAGGGGTCCTCTCAGAGCTCAAAATATGGCAACTCCGTAGAATTCACCACCGTCGCCGGCATAACCGACACCGGCGTCCCCCCTCGGCGCCATCGAGAACCCCAGCCCGGCCCCACGGACACCACCACTCATCGGCAGCCTCGACCCGCTCATTCCGACGCTGCACGCCGGCTTCGACACACTCTTCGTCGGTGTGCTCTGCGTGGAATCACCATCGGAGGCCGCCGCCGCGGCCTTCGCGCGATGCGCACGTGGAGTAGTCATCACGCTGCACGGGGTCGCGCCCACCCGCGGAGGCGGCTCCTCGCCGCCGGGTGGGACCCACCCGAACCGGCTCCGCGCCGCCGCCATCTCGAGAGTCCGGAATGGGAGCTTCGAGGGCATCGGTGCCGGCGACTCCGGCTTCCGCTTCAACCCCGACGACGGTGGCTGGATGGCAAGGAGAGGAGGCCGGGAGGCCGCTGCGTCGGAGTATGCGGCGGCGGCGTTGGCGGGGAAGGCGAGAGGACGGGAGCGGCGGCGTTATCGCCAAGAGGACGGAGGGGGCGCGGTCGGCATTAGGACGGGGGCGGCGACGAGGGGATGGAGAGTCTGGGGGCAGTTGGGACTTGGGAGATGAGGTGGTGGGCGGATGCGGTGAGGAGGCGGCGGCAGAAGCTATGTTATACATCAAAATCCACTTGTTTTTATGAAAACTTGAGCCGTGTGCACGTGTCCATCAGATTGAGCGTGTGAGTGAATCATCGGGGCCGGAGCCAAAAATATGGTATCAGAGCTGAAGGATTAGGCGGCTGCTGACGCACGGGACGGCGGTGTGGCACGTACGTCTTCACCATCAACAGGCCATAGTATAGCGTATCATGTCGAATATCACATGACAGCGTTCAAGACATCGTCGAATGAGGGATCGGTGTCCCTCCAATAAGTAATACTCACAGAGAGTAACTATAGGTTTTTTATATTGAAGATGAAGTTATTCATATACACACAAAGAGTGTGGGCGGCGGTGGAGGGTAATGAGCTGGTCGACAAGCACATAGAGCAAATGGCTCCGCTATATTCCAAGCTATGCCTGAGGCCATGATGATGGTCTTAGTCAAAACCAAGGAGGCTTGAGACACCTTGAAAAAGATGTACATGGTGTTGATCACATCAAGGAGACACCTATACATACCCTCAAATGTGAGTTCGACGTGATGTACATGAAGGAGATGGAGTCCATCAACAACTTCGCCATGAAGCTTACCACTATCGTCAACGAGATTTGTGTTCTCAGAGACAAAATAGAGGAGTGCAGCATCGTAAAGAAGTTTCTTCATGCTATCCCAGGCAAATTTCTGCAAACCATCGCCACCATTGAGCGATTTGGTTATGTCAAGACGATGATACTTGTGGAGGTGGTTGGGTGTCTGAAGGCGTACAAGGAATGCATGAAGGGACGGCGGTGTGACGAGGAAGATGAGCACATGCTACTCACATATGCCGAGTAGGGGTCTAAGGCTAAGAAGAAAGAGGGCGCCAACAACTCTGACAAGAAGAACCACAAGTTTAACAAGGTAAAGATTTGCTGCTACAATTGTCATGACTACAAGCACTTCACTTCCGAATGCCATAAGCCAAAAAAGGAGAGAGCAAAGGCATAGTTAATTGTGGCAAATGCTGAAGATGAACCAACACTGCTTTGATGTTGAAGCAACAAGGTGCCGTCTTAATTTTTTCCTCTTTTTGCAAGTTAGTCGAGCTGGGGTCTTCGCATGTAGATGGACGTTGGACATGTACCAGTTGAGTTGAGTTATCGCTTCATGTGGAGGCATGGCTGGTAGTTCAGATCATGCATTGAGTCTAAACTAGGAGCATGTCTAGTCAAAGATTAAGGTCATGTTCCATAGTGATGTGGTTTTTGGCTTTTAGCTGAATTTATACTGTAGCGGTTATTAGTTTTTTCTGATATATTCAATTAAAGAAAAATAAAGAAAAAAATAGAAAAATAAAAAACACAGTTATATCTCTACGCATAATGCAAAGGAAAAACAAAAAAAGAGAAAAGAGAAAAAAAAGCCGCGTTAAAAAACTAACACGTTTCAAATGATTTTTGACTTTTGAAAATTAGTTTTAGAAGTCATCGTTGTTTAGAACGAGACCTGACAGGGAGAATGTTGGAAATTAATCTTGACTTAAAGAGTCACTGCTACAGATAGTCCTATCACAGACGGTTCAGAACCGTCAGTGTTTAGGTGTCAGTGATAATAGGTGGTTATCACAGACGGCTCCCAAGCCGTCTGTGATAGTCGAGTATCACAGATAAAAAACGTCTGTGATACTCGATTATCACAGATTGTTAATAACAAAGACCGTCTGTGATATACACAATATCACAGACGGTTCGGAATAAAAACTGTCTATGATATTATGTATATCACATACGATTAATAACAAAGGTCGTCTGTGATATCGTTCATATCACAGACGACTCAGTCTTTGAAACCGTTTGTGATATATGTATCACAGACGATTTTTAACAACGAACCATCTGTGATAGCAATTGCAACAGCCATTTTATTTACCCTTTTTTGGCTAGCCTTAGGATATGCTAGCCATGCCCTCTGAAAGAAAGCAAGCAGATTACAGATAAATGACAGATAAGTTAATTGCAACTCAAAGTGAATTACAACAAAATTCGGTACACGGATGAATGTAACAAATGGCCAGCAGATCACATACATATATAGAATGAAAATCGTTACACATATCTGACAAATGAATTAAATTGAATGAATTTTTTGATTTGTACAATTGAACCCAATGTTTCAATATCTAATTATCACCATTGCTGAGGTGGAACTCTCCAGCCTTGTTTATGACCTCTGCTACTAAGAATTCGGAGAGGTTTCCACGAATTTCGATGAGTTTGTCAAGATCATATGTACTTTCGTCGAAGTCCACCCCTATCGCTAGGAGCAATATTAAGTCATTAATTAGCATGTGTGTGTAAATATATATACATATATATAATCAAAAAATAATAATTATTGGAAGGACCCGACAAACCTCTGGATCATTGATCTTAGTATCCATGATTTCCTTCATATGACGGCAAACGTAGAATCCACATACATTGCCCTGTAGCTGCGGTGGCACTGCAAAAATAGAATTACATATATATGTATTGTCAATTCTAGAGGCATTATAACAAAGTGTGATATAGGATTATTGTGTTATAGCGGGTACCGGAAATCGCGTGTTGTGTCGCAGCGTGTCACTGGATTTGTTGTGTCTTCCTCCTAGGGCAACATAAGCGGTAAACGACCCATGTGATTCAAAAAAGTTAGCCTCGGCCGTTGCTAACGAAGGAAATATTACAATAGAGTTATGTATGGAGGAAATGAGTTTACCTGTTAATTACTTCTTGCACACGACTGAAGTCGTGGTTGCTCCTATGTAGGGAATCAAGGTATATTACCTTTTTCCACTTTGGTACAATCACAATCAAAATCCAGTGATGCCTAGTCATGTGTGTCGCCATAGTGATTAATCCTAAGTTCATGCTGCATGTAAAATACAAATGAAACATGTGTGGCAACTAGTGAAGCACTAACCCTTGGTTGAAGGGTAACATGGCGTACTCCTTGTCGCTGTGAGCAATCAATCCCCTCGTTATGTAACCTTGTATGAAGGATGCATTTTCGTTGATAGATTGCTCGGAGACCAAGTGAGGGTCGAGGAAACCCACCGGTTGTCACGATCACCAGACTTGTTGGATCATGTATCTATACATAAGAAAAGAGTAATGACATTTATCGGTATAACGTGAATGTAGAACTTCATTGTACAATACACTTATAGTGTCCAGCATCATAGAAGTGAGGTGTCGAGTTCGTTGAGATTGAATAGTAAGAATAAGTCTTCGAATGTCACAACGAAGTAGCCCGAGTCGTGGAGGAAATGCGCCTCTGTATATCTCAGAGTGAATGCACTCTTCCGGTTTGGCTTCTGTTGGACCGAAATGGCGACAGAGGGGGGGGGGTGAATGTCGCTTTCTACAAATTAAATTCCCCCCTCAAGTATCCACACTTATGCTTCTTCTCCAATAGCTATGAAAGCTATGAAGTAGAAGATATGCACTACTGGAAGTCACAACAACAAGGATAAACCAGATTCAGAAAGAAACAGTCAAGAAAAATAATTTCAGAGCAAGTCAGACTGCAAGCGGTAGAACCGCTGAGACGAGCGGTAGTACCGCTGGGCGGTAGTACCGCTGAGCCGAGCGGTAGTACCGCACGAAGAAATCAGCAAACAGGATTTTCAGACAGCAAATATTCAGATCTTTAAAAACCATGAGAATGATGGAATTCTTCCATTCTTTTTGGCCAAAAACATCACCAATACATACTCAATAGCAATGAGGCTCTAGAGAACAAACAAATCAACCCTAGAAACAAAAATTTCAGATTATAGCAAAAATCTGAAAACTTGCAAGAGCTGAGCCAAAAACCAAATTACTCCCTAATCTTTGATCCTTTGCCTATGAAACTTTGAGGATAGCTACTCAATAGCCTCTGAACTCTCCATGCCAAATTTCAAGCCATCTCGCGAAGAGAATCAAAATTTGCATTAAACCCTAGAAGGAGAAAATGAAGAACAGAGAGGGCTCAAAAACTAAATCTGGAATCAAACTCGGTTTGCTCTTGGGATTAAATAGCCAAATGAATTTTGAGCATCCCCCATGTCATAGCAACCCATTTTGGCACTCCCCAACAACAAACAACAAGAAACGTAAAAGATCAAAAATCACCTAAAAAGAAGAACGAAGGAAGAACAGAGAGCACAGAGCACGAACAGAAGAAATCAAACTTCAGATTTTCATTCATTGAACCAAAAGGAATACAGAGGAGTCCCGATATGCATGGACATTAGAACCATGGATGATTACATGGATTCACCACTCAATCCTCTCCTCTCCCCATCTCAAGAACACACCTCTCTACATACTTGCTAGGGAGGAACACACACAGAGAAGGGAGATGATCGTGGGAGACAAGGTGCTGCTGCCCTCAACCACTAAAGAGCAAAGCAAAACCACCTCTCAAAGCCTCTTTTGACCCACTAAAACCCTAACTCTCTCCTAAAGCCATGAGGAGGCATGCAGCCCATCAAACCTATTTATAGCCCTTTGCTAACGGGTCTCCAACCCGTTACGCCGGCTAAACCCGGACGGAGCCGTCTCCCGCTTGTGCAGCCTTGCGAAATTCCCGATTCGCCCCTCCTGTACCTTCCGGGAAGCTTCCGCGCTCGTTGTCGCCCACGACTCGCAACGACATCGAATCTCCGTCGTCTTCGACACATCCGACCGTTCCGACCTCAACGCCACCTGCGTCTAGTCCGGTCACCTCGTGTCTCACCACGACTCCGCTTCGACATCCTGCAGTCATCACAGACAAGAAACACATCAAATAGCACCGCTCGATACATGAAAGCATTAATGAAACCAACATTAAGCCTAAACCTGTCAAATCAATATAATATGCATCCTAATCACTTTGACCAGGTTTGACCAAGTCCGACCGAGCCCGTTACACCACGCACCGACATGGTCGAAACACTCAAACCAAACTCGACTATCCTAAACCCTTGTCAATTACTCATCATACACATGGGACGACCTCCACATGGTCTCTCAATCTCCCTATTGACAAACCCTGAAAAAGCATGAAGTAGAGTTTGATTTGACGAGTCCAACATGGTCCAAAAAAATAAAAAAGAAGCTAATGACCATGTCGACAGAAGAAACATTAAAGCAACAAAGAAAGAGCAAATTGTTCTCAAAGGTCTAAAATGATCCCAAATGACTTTTTCTCTAATATTCTCCCCCTTTTGGCAATAAACACATCAAGGATGCAAAAGAGAGAATATGACATGATATTGGATGAAATGGCTGAAGTTTGTTTATTTTAAGCATTTAGAGCCATGAAGATTATCCAATTTGACCATATGAGTACTACACCAAGCCATAATTCATAAGAAGCTATCAAGATCATGATTAGACATGTATAATCAAGCTAAGCAACATAGATCACAATCTGAATTTTAGAGCAATTTCTTAGCATAGCAAGTCATGCATGATTCTAGTCTAGCAAAAAATATCCAAAGATGATGCAAGCCATGTCAATAGTCTAAGCGGAACCAAGAAGCTAGAATTGAGCAATTTTAGAGTGCTACAAGTTCAAGAATGAATCACATGTTCTAGTACTTGGTCTTTTTGGTAATTAGGCAAATTTTAGCACAATTGACTTGTTTTTCTTTTGAAATCACATGATTGTTTCCAACCAGATTTTTGTTGAGTCATGTGCTAGATCTCAAGCCTTATGCGACCATTCCAAGCGAGAAGCTTAAGAAAATGATCTTGGTCAACCAAAACTCTCCCTAAGTTCATGTCTAGTGCAATGGCAAGCCGTCTCATGAGAAAGAATTGGTGAGATCAGTTCTTTCGCACAGAAAGAGATTATTTTGCTTTTAACAGGTTGTACTAACTTATGTTTCATCAAGAAGCTAACATAGCTCAATCTAAAACTCAAAACAGATTCAAGACTCAACTCAGCCTATTTGACATGGCGTGATTCATAAGAGGATAACTAAAAACAGACTAGTCTCAAATGCTACCATGACATGAGTTAATTTAAATTGTGCAGTTTTAAGCAATTAATCATGGCAAAGACTAAACTACACATATAAAGTCATGATCAATCTAGCAATGAAGCATAAATCATGGCAAGGCATTGTAAATATGTCATAACAGGATAATAGTCAAGGCTCCAAGTAGATATATTACAATGCAGAATGATATGCAATGCAAAAAAGTCCAGCTCCCCCTCAACATTAGATGCACTTTTGATTCAAGTTGAGTTATGTCAATATTAAGCTCCAGAAGTTCCCAAATGAACTCCCCTTGAACCAAAGCAATAAAATCGAGAAGCTGGCAAAGAAAACCAAACAGGCAGTCCTTAAAGCATAGACAAGATATAGAGACAACTATGGCTCAAACTGACTCTCATCTACTCCATATGACTCTAGGACTATCAACTAGTCATCTAACAGACTAAGGAGTAAACACGTACTCTGTCTACCCGAGAGTGGCCCAACCCTCGCTAGAACCTATAAGCAGTGAGTAAACTCAACCTAGAGAGAAGAGAACAGCTAATAAGCATCATCCTAGAATCACAAGATAAGAGTAAGAAGTCTAAGCAACTCGGCAAGAGAACCACTCTAACCTATGTTAGAAGGACTAAACCCAATGCACCCGTATGCAATGCAATCAGAAAGGAGTAAGAGCATAATCAATATAGTAAAGCAGTAAAGAACAAAGCTCCCCCTCATAACAGTCCATAAAGACAGACCACCCCAAGCTCTCCCCGCAGAGCTGAAAACCTCGAGCTATCCAATCGCTTGGTGAAGATATCAGCTAACTGGTGGTCACTCTCCACAAACTGGAGCACTATGTCACCCTTCTCTACATGGTCTCGAAGGAAGTGATATCGGATATCAATATGCTTGGTCCGGGAGTGCTGCACTGGGTTCTTAGCGATGTTAATCGCAGAAGTGTTATCACAAAAGAGTGGAACACTATCTATGACTAACCCAAAGTCCCGCAGGGTTGAAGCCATCCAAAGCACTTGGCTACAGCAACTAGCTGCAGCAACGTACTCGGCCTCTGCGGTAGATTGTGCAACACCGGACTGCTTCCTCGAAGACCAAGAAACGAGAGAAGTGCCAATGAACTGGCAGGTGCCAGAAGTGCTCTTCCTATCTATCCTACAGTCAGCAAAGTCTGCGTCTGAGTAGGCTCTCAAGGAAATACAGGAAGAGGAAGAGTACCATATACCATAGTCAATGGTAGCTCGAAGGTACCGAAGAATGCGCTTCACCGCCTGGCGGTGAGATACGCAAGGAGAAGCCTGAAACCGGGCACAAAGACACACAGCGAAGTGTATGTCCGGTCTCGAGGCAGTGAGGTACAAGAGGGAGCCGATCATACTACGATACTCCTTCTGATCAACTGGCTCGCCGTCCTCATCTGGGTCAAGTGTGGCGGATGACGCCATGGGAGTTGACACAGGCTTGCCATCACTCATGTCAAAGCGTCTCAGGAGGTCACGGGTGTACTTACCTTGATGTAGGAATGTACCCTCCCAAGTCTGCTTGATTTGGAAGCCAAGGAAGAAGGTCAACTCGCCCATCATGCTCATCTCAAATTCCGAGCTCATGACATCGGAAAACTGCAAAACGAGAGCATGCGAGGTGCCGCCAAAGATGATGTCGTCCACATAAACCTGGACGAGTAGAAGATCAGTGCCATGCCGGCGGATGAACAAGGTTTTGTCTACTTTACCCATCTCAAACCCATGACTCAACAAGTAGGACTTAAGCCTCTCATACCAAGCTCTAGGGGCCTGCTTAAGTCCATACAGCGCTTTGGAAAGATTGAAGATATGGTGTGGGTATTTAGGGTTCTCGAAACCTGGAGGCTGTCTGACATAGACTTCTTCCTCAATGAAACCATTAAGGAATGCACTCTTGACGTCCATCTGGTAAAGCTTGAAACCCTTAGAAGCTGCAAAGGCAAGTAGGATTCTAACGGCCTCAAGTCTAGCTACAGGGGCAAAGGTCTCCTCGAAGTCTAGACCCTCAACCTGAGAAACCGCTGAGCTACCAGTCTAGCCTTGTTTCGAACAACTACCCCATCCTCACTCTGCTTGTTCTTGAACACCCACTGGGTCCCAATGACACTGTGACCACGAGGGGGCTCAACAAGTGACCAGACCTTGTTCCTCTCGAAATTTTCTAGCTCCTCATGCATGGCATTGACCCAAGACTCGTCAGAGAGAGCATGACAAACATCGTTGGGTTCGAATGAGGCGACAAAGGCAGAATAGAGACAGAATTGAGACACGCCAGATTTTTAACGAGTGACTCGCTCAAAGAGGTCTCCAATTATCTGCTCAGAAGGATGGTCTTTTTGGATATGTTGAGGAGGTCCAGGATGAGATGAAGAAGTGGCCTCTACCTCATGAGCTGACGAGGTAGGAACAGAGCCACTAGGTCCAGAAGAGGCAGAAGGCATGGGCTGATCGCCTCGAGGTGCGGTGGAAGAAGGTACCTCAAGGGGTGGATGAGGGACTAGATCGGGTAGATAACCCTCATCTCCATCGTCCTCATCATCCATAAAGATGGTCTCGGACTGCTCTAAAGAACCTGAGATATCGGGCCTAGTCCCTAGACTGGCCTCATCAAAGGTCACCTCACAGGTCTCTACCATTTTACTAGACTCGCAGTTCCAAACCCTATAAGCCCTCGAGGAAGTCGAGTAGCCTAGAAAGATCCCATCACAAGAACGTGACTCGAACTTATCTAGGTTCTCGGACTTCAAAATAAAGCACTTGCAACCAAACACACGAAAATGAGAGACGTTGGGCTTTCGCCCATATCTCAACTCATAAGAAGTGCGGTGCAAGTGTGCCCTCAGAAAAACTCGATTTGAGACATGGCACGCGGTGGCTATAGCCTCAGCCCAAAATTTCCGCGGTGTAGAGTACTCATCAAGCATCGTCCTGACCATCTCGACCAAGGTACGATTCTTTTTCTCCACGACGCCATTTTGCTGAGGGACGTGCGGAGAGGAGAACTGATGCTCTACACCTGTCTCATCGCAGAACCTCTCAAAGTAGGAATTCTTGAACTCCGTGCCATTATCATTGCGGATCGCTCGTAAGGCACCCGGGAGCTCAACAGAAAGCCTACTGAAAAGACCTCAAAAAGGTGTAAACGTCTCATCCTTCGAGGTTAAGAAAAACACCCAAGAATACCTCGAGAAGTCATTGACCACGACAAGAACATACCACTTCCCTCCCGCTGACTGCACTCGAGCTGGTCTAACTGTGTCCATATGGAGCAGCTGTCCTGGTGCATCGGTCATAGTAACTGTAATCGTAGGATGGGAAGCAGCAACCATCTTGCCATGCCGGCAAGGAGCACAACTAGATCTTTGACCATCTTGAGTTTCGGCAGACCACGAATGAGATCGTGGCCGCTAACTTGAGTCAAATGGTCAAACCCAATATGACCAAGTCTCCTATGCCAGAATGAAAGGTCGCGGGACTCAGAAGCAACTAAACACCTGAGAGGATCACCAGAAGACTCAGAAAAATTAGCACGAAAGATTCTCTCAAAACAAGAAATCCCGCAAACCAGACTACCCAAAGAATCAAGAATTTTGCAAGCGTTTTTCTTAAAGCTCACCTCGAAACCGTCATCGGTAAGCTGAGAAATAGAAAGCAAATTATAATGCAGCTTACTAACCAAGGCAACATCTTTCAGAATGAAAGAATCATAACGCGCACTGTACCTTTGGCGATGACGTGCCAAGAAGAAGCATCTCCGAAGGTGATCGTCTTATTACCTGGAGCACGGGCAAGAGAAGAAAACCAACGGGGGAGCACTCTTTTTGGACTCAATGTTAGCTTCTTTGTTCCACTTAGCTTATTGACATGGCCTGCATCATCCTTGGATGTCTCTAGCTAGACATTACTCATTGATGACGTGACTTGCTCACAAAATGCATTACATTTCAGATTGTCATCTATGTGCTCTAGCTGGTTTATATATATGTTGTCATGATCTAGATAGTGTTTTATTGAGTTATGGCTTGGTGTATTACATTATGGTCAATATGGATAATTCTCATGGCTCTAAATGCTTAAATAAACAAACTTCAGCCATATTCATTCTCTGTCTTGTCATATTCTCTCTATTGCATCTTGATGTGTTTATTGTCAAAAGGGGGAGAATAGAGAAGAAAAAGTCTGTTGGCAACAGTTTTAGAGCCTTGGAGTTCATTTTGCTCTTTCAGTTGTTGCTCTAGTATTTCTTCTGTCGACATGGTCATTAGCTTCATTTCTTTCTTTGGACCATGTTGGTTTCTTCAAACTCAAACTCTTCTTAAAAAGCTTTTTCTGAGTTTGTCAATATACTCATCAAGGGGGAGATTGAGAGACCATGTGGAGGTGCCCCCATGTTTGTGATGAGTTATTGACACTTGGTTTGGAAAGTTTGAGTTTGATTTGAGCGTTTCCTGCTAAGTCGTAGCTTCTGGTCATGGTCGTAGGCTCGTTCGACCACTTTGGTCGTGGTCGGAAGCTTGCCGGACAGGTTACGACCACGTTGTCGCCAATCGGGAGTGAGGCAAGCCACTTACGACCACACAGTCGAAGGTCGGAAGTCTCCCGACTTCTTTACGACCATTGGGCGTAGTCGTAGGTCACTGGGGTGGTCTACGACCACTTGGACTGTGGTCGAAAGGCAGCAGCAAAGTTTACGACCACGCTTGGCCGTGATCTCAAGCCTCCGAGAAGTTTACGACTACTTTGGGCATCATCGGAGTCCATCGGGACAGTATACGACCACGTTGATCGTGGTCGAAGCCTGGTACGACCACATTGGCTGTGGTCTGTGGTCACGAGTCGCGCGACGATCGCTGTGGTTGGAAGTCGGCGCTCGGGCGTACGACCACGTTGTCGCAGATTTCGCTTCCTGAGAATGAAAGCGGATTTCGACCTCGCTACGGGCAAACGTGGTCGTAGGTCGGTCGGATGAGGTCAGACGAGTTTGGAGCGCGGTCAGAAGTGGGCGACGTTGGTCGGAAGGTTTTCGACCACGGTGAGACAAGTCATACGAGAACGGAAAAGGGTTCGACCACGGTAGAAAGCGATGATCGTGGTCGGAAGGTGGTTCGATCACGCGATAAGCGGTCGCAAGACCTAGAAATCGGTCGTATCGACTTGGGATGTGGTCGTATGGGGTATAGACCTGGAGCGATAGAGTCGCAGCTTGTGTATGTGGTCGTAGCTTGTATCTTGTTGGTCGTAGCAGTCTAGTGTGCGGTCGTAGGCTTGTTATGACTTGGTGTTCGGCCATACGACTTGATAGTCGTAGGAGCTAGTTTGACCTTGTGGTCGTTGCGACCAGTCTAGCGGTGGTTAGCGATAGTCGTAGACTCTTGTATCTGGTCGTATTGCTTGACATTGTGGTCGTATGTCGTGTGCTTTCATTGTTCTCTATTCTCGACTTGTCGTGGGTGGTATACGACTTGGTAAGAGTATGATTTAAGTTTTGATTTCTGGCTCAAGTGGTTGGATACTATTGTGAGCGGTGCTATGAAATGGTTTGCTTGTCTGATGATGTTTGCAGGACTTCGAGACTAGCCGTGGCGAGGCATGGAGGGCCGAGACTAGGCACGGGCCGTGCTGAGGTCAAGAGCGGCCAGGAGGTGCTGAAGACGACGAGGTCTGCGAGGTGGTTGCAAGACTTGAGAGGCAAGGCAGAGGAAGCTTCCAGGAAGGCAGCCGGATGGCATTTTGGAGAAATGCGGAAAGCTGTAAAGGAAGTTGTATCTCTGAGAAAGCACTGGAGTGACTCTCGCTAATGGGTAAAGAGGAAAGCAAACCCGGTAGTGGAGGCTATAAAAGGAGGGGTGTCTCCTGCATGTAGCTCCAAGGATTGGGGGTCTTTTGCTTTCTCTTTTTCAGTTGAGAGTAGGTGAGAGCAGGAGAGACAGAGGTGTGTTGTTGTCTCCTTTGTAGCTCTGTGTTGTGTTCCTCCCAAGAATCATGTAGTTCTTGGTGTTCTTGAGGATAAGAAGGAGAGGATGAGCTGAGTCTACTTGTAATCATTCCTCTTGTCCGAATGTCCATGCGTATCGGGACTCCTCTGTAGTACTCTCGAGAAATAAATTCTCCGAAGTTCTTTGAGCTATGGGTATCTTGTTTCAGTTCCTTTATCTGTGCAGTCTCCTGATCTTTCTGTTTCAATCTTGATTTGGTTTTGAACTGCTTTTGCTTTGGGCTGTGTTGGCTTGCTTTGAACTGGGAATCATCCTTAAGGCCATCTTGGCCAGTTCTTCCCGAGAGCACCGTTCTTGTTTCAACCGCGCAGTATTCTCTGTTTAATTTCTTTTGTCGGCTCGGGCAAGTGTTCGACCACGTGGTGTTCGACCATCAGTTGGCTTACGACCACGTGTGTTCGACCAGAGAAGCCAGTTCTCTCGACCGATTTGTTGAGTGGGTACTTGGAGAGTTTTTGAAGGCACCATTCACCCCCCCCTCTGTTGCCATTTCGGTCCTACAATTGGTATCAGAGCCGGTTAGCTCTAATCAATTGATCTTAACCGGTCTCAAGAGCCATGGCGACGGACAAGTACTCGACCAAGCCGCCCGTTTTCGATGGCATCGATTACCCCTTCTGGAAGAGCCGATTGGAAACATACATCCAGACTCAGGGGTATGCCATCTGGCGCAAGGTTAAGGTCCAGTTTGTTGTTCCTGCCGATGAGAACATCAATGCCGGGAACATGGCTGATGTTGAGGCAAATGCAAAGGCAAGGAACATCATCATCCAGGGTTTGAGTCGTAGCGAGTTTGACCGCATATCTCACCTGTCGTCCGCCTACGACATCTGGGTGACCCTCGACGCATACCATGAGGGCACCACCCAGATTAAGACGGTTCGACAGGACCAGTTCAAGCGCGAATACAACAAATTCGAGATGCTTGCTGGTGAGTCCCTGGACGAGTGCTTTTCGCGATTTCACAAAATCTTGAGCAACCTCCGAGCGGTCGGTCTCACATACCCCGACTCGGACAACGCTCGTCAGATGCTCGCGGCACTCGATCTGCGTGTGTGGGAGATGAAAGTGACCACCATCAAAGACACGACAAACCTCTCGACCATGACTCTTGACGCGCTGTACTCGCGCCTCAAGACTCACGAGATTGACGTTGTCTCTCGTAGGTCAAAGTCACAGTCGATGGCTTTGGTCACCGATCCCAGTTCAGCTTCTGGTCTCTCTTCTGAGTCTTCTTGTGGTTTCTCCCTTGCTGCTCTCTGTGACATTACTGATGATCAGTTAGAGCAGCTTGCGGATGATCAGCTGGCTCTCCTAGCTCGAAGGTTTTCCCATGCCTACAAGGGTAGGAGAGACAGAAAGAGAGGCGGACCCGTGATCTGTTTCGAGTGTGATGGCCCCAACCACATTCGGGCAAACTGCCCCAAGCTGGAGAAGGGCAAGAACGACTTCGGCGGTTCGAGCAAGATCGACTACACCGACAAGAACCGCAACAAGAAGCCTCCAGCTCAGACGCCGGGAAAGAAGAAGTTCCGCAACTTCGGGAAGGCCAAGAAGCTCTTCCACCGCGTCCTCACCGCCTTCGACGACCTCGACCTCAGCGAGGTGGAGGGATGGAGCGACGAGGACGGGACGGGTGACCAAGAGCCCAAGGATGGCGGCGACGACTTCTCCGGCATGCGCTTCATGGCCCTCGAGGGCGAACTCAGCGACAGCGAGCTGTACTCCGACTCGGACGAGGTATGTCTCTCCTATGACCAACTTAATGAAGCTTTCCTTAAGCTAGGAGGATTTCATGCTAGATCTAGAGCTAGATGTAGCGAGTTGGAGAAGGAAGTAGAGAGACTGTCACGGGAGCTTACTTTACTTATATCTGCTCCCTCCCGTGACGACTGTGATACATGCTGTGCTTTGCTGGGTGATTTGGAGAAATTAAGGACCTCTCATGATAGTGTGTCCTCCGAGCTTGATTCTATTAAGGTGGAGAATGTTAGTCTGCTTGCTGAGTTAGAGTTGAGTAGGATGGCTGTTACCCTACTTACTACTGATGAGACTACTTCTCCTACCTCATGTGAGGATAAGGACATTGCTGCTAGAGGACCTTATGCCATGCTCCTTGATCTGCCCGAGTCATGTAAAAATTGCAATAACTTGAAGATGAACTTAAAACGGGCAGATCATAAAATTGCTGAGTTGCGTGCTTCTTTACTTGAGCCGATTGACTCATGCTTAAACTGTCCTAAGTTAACTGCTGAACTTGAAGCTGTCTCCAAACAGTTTCAAGATAAGATTGATCATGATAGGAAGTTGGCTCAATATGCGACTAAGGACCCTGTTAGCTCACCATGCATTAGCTGTGATAAACTAAAACTTGAACTCGTTGCTTTGAATGATAAATGTGTGAAGCTAACTAAGTATTTACTAGAGAAGCCATTAACTCATTGTAATGTGAATGCTGAGAAGGGGGAGAAGCCCCAGGGTAAGGTTGAGACGCTTAGCAACGTGAACCAACCTGCTAGCAGTAGGACTGTCCATTCAGAGTCGGCTGTGCATGCACAAGCCATTCTTCCCTCTGCTGTTGGTTCTTCATCTGCTCCCTTATCTCCTGCTGTTCCCTCTTCCCCCTGCTCTTCTTGCACCTCTCTCTTTCGGGAGTGTCAGTACCTTATGAACACTCTCGAGAGATTTGTAGGCGGCAAGAAGAAGCTTAATCTTGTTCTGGACCAGTCTAAAATTTGCAAATTTAATCAGGGTCTAGGATATGATTATTATGAGGACATGAGGAAGCATCCACCTGCCGTGCTCAGACCCATAGCACCAGGTGTGATCGAGACCGAGCCCAGGACCGAGAAAGTCCAATTTAAGTCAGCGGGCTATGTCCAGGGGATTTCTGACAGCAAGGTGGTTGCACCTGCTGCTTCGGCCTCTCAGAAGGCGAAGCCTGACCGTGCTACTTCTACCTCTCCGAGGATGAAGTATCACTGCACCTTCTGTTAGAAGGATGGACACACGGTTGATCGATGCTTCAGGCGCGCCAAGATTGCGCGAAGAGACCGTGTTGAGTCTCTTAGGCATATTCAGGGTCAGCCCCAGATCCTGAGTACACCTAAGACCAACACGAGGTCTAGGTTTGCTCCTGTTACGGAGTTTGGGCAGCATCGAGGACTTGGTTTTTCTGAGTCTTCTGTTTTTCGTCCTCATGCTGCCTCTGATCGTGTCTTCCGCCGTCCTGAGGGTAGGTCTCATTTTCGCCATCGAGATAGCTACCCGCGGCATGATCAGCGTGTTGCCGGTGTTCCGACTCGCTCTCCCGTAGCAGTCGGACCCCGCAACAGCTTCAGGTCTGCTCACAGACCTTCTGCTTCTTTGAGTCTCAGAGAGCGTAGGGTAGATAGAGGTCAGTCGTGCTTGACGACTTCTTCTGCTCGACGTGTTGTTCAGTATTGGGTGCCAAAATCTCTCTTGATTTACCCCAGTACTGATACTTTACTCTCTGCTTGACTCAGGTTCGCCGGGCAGGGAAGGGAAAGGTTTGGCTCGTAGACTCCGGGTGTTCACGACACATGACCGGAGATTCCCGTTGGTTTTCTTCCCTTGCCCGTGCTCCAGGTGATGAGACGATCACTTTCGGAGATGCTTCATATGGGCGCGTCATCGCCAAAGGTACTGTGCGCATTAATGACTCTTTCATTTTGAAAGATGTAGCCTTGGTTAGTAAGCTGCAGTACAATTTGCTTTCAGTCTCTCAGCTTACCGATGACGGTTTCGAGGTGAGCTTTAAGAAAAATGCTTGTAAAATTCTTGATTCTTCGGGTAGTCTGGTTTGTGGGATCTCTCGTTATGGGAGGATCTTTCGTGCTGATTTTTCTGAGTCCTTGATGGTAGTCACTTTCATCTCGCAAACACGAAGATCGAGTGCAGCGAGCATCTGTCGTGCATTATCCGAGTCGGGGTATGTGAGACCGACCGCTCGGAGGTTGCTCAGAATCTTGTGAAAACTCGCAAAACACTCATCAAGAGACTCGCCAGCGAGCATTTCAAACTTGTTGTAATCTCACTTGAACTGGTCCTGTCGTACCGTCTTTATTTGGGTGGTGCCCTCATGGTAAGCATCGAGGGTCTCCCAAATATCGAAGGCGGACGAAAGATGAGATATGCGGTCAAACTCGCTACGACTCAGGCCCTGGATTATGATGTTCCTTGCCTTAGCGTTTGCCTCAACATCATGCATATTTCCAGCATTGATGTTCTCATCGGCAGGAACAACAAACCGGACCGTGACCTTGCGCCAGATGGCGTACCCCTGAGCCTGGATGTATGTCTCCATTCGGCTCTTCCAAAAGGGGTAATCGATGCCATCGAAAACGGGCAGCTTGGTGAAATACTTGTCCGTCGCCATGGCTCTAGAGACCGGTTAAGATCTATGAAGAAGAGCTAACCAGCTCTGATACCAATTGTTGGACCAAAATGGCGACAGAGGGGGGGGGGGGGTGAATGTCGCTTTCTAAAAATTAAATTCCCTCCTCAAGTATCCACAGTTATGCTTCTTCTCCAATAGCTATGGAAGCTATAAAGATAGAAGATATGCACTACTGGAAGTCACAGCAACAAGGATAAACCAGATCCAGAAAGAAACAGTCAAGAAAAATAATTTCAGAGCAGGTCAGACTGCAAGCGGTAGAACCGCTGAGACGAGCGGTAGTACCGCTGGGCCGTAGTACCGCCGAGCCGAGCAGTAGTACCTCTCGAGGAGCGGTAGTACCGCACGAAGAAATCAGCAAACAGGATTTTCAGACAGCAAATATTCAGATCTTTAAAAACCATGAGAATGATGGAATTCTTCCATTCTTTTTGGCCCAAAACATCACCAATACATACTCAATAGCAAGGAGGCTCTAGAGAACAAACAAATCAATCCTAGAAACAAGAATTTCAGATTATAGCAAAAATTTGAAAACTTGTAAGAGCTGAGCCAAAAACCAAATTACTCCCTAATCTTTGATCCTTTGGCTATGAAACTTTGAGGATAGCTACTCAATAGCCTCTGGACTCTCCATGCCAAATTTCAAGCCATCTCGCGAAGGGAATCAAAATTTGCATTAAACCCTAGAAGGAGAAAATGAAGAACAGAGAGGGCTCAAAAACTAAATCTGGAATCAAACTCGGTTTGCTCTTGGGATTAAATAGCCAAATGACCTTTGAGCATCCCCCTTGTCATAGCAACCCATTTTGGCACTCCCCAACAAAAAACAACAAGAAACGCAAAAGATCAAAAATCACCTAAAAAGAAGAACGAAGGAAGAACAGAGAGCACAGAGCACGAACAGAAGAAATGAAACTTCAGATTTTCATTCATTGAACCAAAAGGAATACAGAGGAGTCCCGATACGCATGGACATTAGAACCATGGATGATTACATGGATTCACCACTCAATCCTCTCCTCTCCCCATCTCAAGAACACACCTCTCTACATGCTTGCTAGGGAGGAACACACACAGAGAAGGGAGATGATCGTGGGAGACAAGGTGCTGCCCTCAACCACTAAAGAGCAAAGCAAAAGCACCTCTTAAAGCCTCTTTTGACCCACTAAAACCCTAACTCTCTCCTAAAGCCATTTGTTGGACTTCTGCATGTACCAGACATGCAATGTATTGCAAACCAAACCAAGCCGAGGTAATTGTGACTCGGGGACCAACGACACTGCTAGAATGAACTTCCATGGCATGGGACGTGGCTTAATTTTTCTTCGCATGAGCCTTAGAGTCTCGCTTATGATACGTTTTCGGTGGCGTCTCGGCGGGAGCCAATGCAACAGGCTTTGAAACTAGAGTTGGAGGTGGAGCCACCGGAGCTGATGTGATAGGTCTAGGGCGATGTCCTTCTTGGGCCACTGGATGTGGAGATCGTGGCACGGACTCCTCGAGGGCGATGTCCCTCTTGGGCCACTGAATGAATGTGTGGATGGCATCCCCTAATATCTTAATCTCTTCGTTGGGGGCTTCTCAAGACAGATAGTCTTAAAAACATCATTAAACATGTCCACCTGAACCTTTATGAAACTGGTCTTTACTAGTACACCGTGCACAAGCGTCCCTGACAGCAATGGATACACCATCCCCTGCCCAGCGTCAACGGGAATAAAGCCAACAAGCCTGACTCTGAGGATGCAAGGCATGGGCTCCTACATAACGATACAAGATGAGTTAAGGCGTCCACCAGAGAGATCTATGTAACATTCTAAAGAGGTACATTACCTGAATGTCATCGATAAGTAAGTGGGCGTTGCTATGTTCAGTAATTGGTGTGGATGCGCAGCTACTACGACGTTGAGGGGGACTGGGTACCGCAGTAGTAGGGGTGGGTTGCGATTGGTTGCGGACTTGTCTCAGTTTTTCCCTCAATGAATCTATCTCTCCTCGAAGTAAGGCAGTCTGCTCTTGAAGTGAGGCAGATAGTTATTCCTCAAGTTGAGCATGAAGCTCCTGTTTTATTTGTTCATTGCGGTACGCCTTAGATCTCTTCCTACTCCTATATGTATCAGAGTAATATGGAAATCCGTGCCTCCAAGATACATAAACCCCCAAGCCTCGTGTGCGACCTGGGTGCTCCTTGTTTTCCAAGGCCTGTGATAGTAAATCTCTCTCCATGTATTCTTGGAAGGAGCCACGAGAAGATTCGGTAGTCAATGATTGCTGCAAGAGGCAATTAATCATGTTATTTTTGAACCCATGAAGTTCAAGAGGTGTTAACAACTATGTAGTTTAACATATCTTACCAGGCGTTGGGACACTTCCTCATCTGTAGGGTTTTTGAAAGAGACACCCGAAGATGTAGTTGATGACCTCGCTCTTAACCAGTTTCGAGCGCGCTCGTTTGCGATCCCGGCAAATGGCAGGGAGGCCTCCGATCGGACTGCGACCTCGTCCTGCATCCTCCACTGCAGGATTTTACCCGCGTACCCAGCGGTGCCGAGTCTGTGAGGGTGAGTGTTTTGTGACTGGAGAGCCTTGTGCGTCGCACTTTGTTGTTCAAATTCGGTCGTTGTCTTCATCTGCACAAAGGCATCCCATGTTTCCGGCGACACGAAAGGATACCTCGTGAAGGGCGTGAGATCCTTGGCCACGTACTGCATCACAAGAGTGCTCTTAAAATTCTTCCATGCTTTTTCCATTGCGAGGAGCGCCTGCCGTTGCACGAATCCCTGTACTTCTGCTAGGATCTCAAACAAATTTGTAATTTCCTCCCATAGCTGATTTTTGTGATCCTTTGCCAAATCTTTCCAGCTTACTACGGTGATGGGGACCTGTTGCCTTCCAATTATCCCGCAGGTAGTCCGAAATGATGCCGCTGCTTTCTTCGGTTGCAGAGGGACCCCATCCGGAGAGACCACCGTGATGGTCATTCGGCCCTTTGGCCTTTTCGATACTCCTCGGCCACACTTAGTTTTCCCAATTTGGGAGTGTGAGACCCAGATGACGACGACGAAGACTGTGTGGACGCCATCTCTCTTTTAGGAAAAAACTAACTGCAGTGAGGTATGGCCTAAACAAAGTTCAAGGAAGCAAATGACACAAACCAACGTATCAAGTTCATTGAATCGGATACACTGGAGTGTGTCACTTGCTTCATGCCCTTTGAAGGTTTGTGGCATATATTAAAAAATTTTGGACGACTGTGTGGACGCAGTGAGGTATGGGCCTGAACAAAGTTCTATGAAGCAAATGACACAAACCAGTGTATCAAGTTCATTGAACCGGATACACTGGAGTATGTCACTTGCTTCATGCCCTTTGAAGGTCTATGTGGCATATATTAAAAATTTTTGGACGACTGTGTGGACGCAGTGAGGTATGGGCCTAAACAAAGTTCTATGAAGCAAAGACACAAACCAGTGTACCAAGTTCATTGAACCGGATACACTGGAGTGTGTCACTGGATACATATATTTCATCCCCTTCTTCAACATATCCAGCTCGGCCGCTCTTCTAAAAGCAGACACGCCATTAATGTACTCTTTACTCACACGGTTCTCAATGTACATCCAGCTTCGGTCCATCTACGCTACACAAGTAACAAATGGGTGTCAAAAATGATTATTACCGCTACTACATAGCTAGCTAGCCACGTATTCATGACATAATAATGTTAAGCAAGAATGTTAGCTAGTACTTACCCATTTTGAAATCGAGCAAACTAACATTATCTTTCTAAACCTAGTTAGCTAGCTAGATTTAAATTAAACAAAAACCTAGCTATCATCTCCGGCCTTCAATTACAAAAATATGCATGCATATAAGTTATTAAAAGTAATTGAGTACTAACCTCTAATCAGATCACTAAGAAGACGGCGATATGTTTTCACCCTGAAGTCCCTAAAGCCGGCCGCTTTGCTCCATTGATGCAGCGCAATCAAGACATATCTGTGTCGACATCGAGCAAGTACGCCCAGTAATTAATAGTGCAGAATATCACAGACGGTTCCAACCACAAACGGTCTGTGAAACTAATATATCACAGACAGTTCGTGTTAATAACCGTCTGTGAATTATCACAGATAGTTATTAATACGAATCGTCTATGATATCCACAATATCACAAACGGTTCGTAATACCAAACATTTGTGATTGGTGTGTATCACAGATGGTTCGTATATAGAATCGTCTGTGATAGTCCTACATTATCACAGATGGTTATTAACACGAACCGTCTGTGATGTCCATAATATCACAGACGGTTCGTATATAGAATCGTCTGTGATAGTCCTCCATAGACGGTTTATATCACAAACTGTCTGTGATAGTTACTCTATACCTGAATTTTTTTTCTTCTGTTTTTGGCTAGCCTCAAGAAATTAAATAATGTTACCCATGGCATTTGAAAACAAGCAAATACAGACGCAAGCACAACAATACATTCAGATCTATTACAGGATAACAAGCTAACGAACCCTTCGTGGCACGACATTGAAGCTAAACAAGACACCCTTACGACACTTACATCAAAAGTGTGTTGTCTAGCCTCTCGCTGTGCCATAACGGAGGCGCTAGCTCACGACAGTAGTCAGCGTTGTGGAGGAACAAGCAAATACAAAGGCAAACACAACAACACATTTAGATCTATTACATGATAACAAGCTAACAAACCCTTCGTGGCACGACGGTCACTCTGAACAAGACACACTTACGACACTTACGGCAAGAGTGTGTTGTCCAGAACGGAGGCACTAGCTCACAGCGGAGGGGAGATGCATGCAGGAAGCTAGCTAGTGGATGAACTCACGCATGACTAGTACCGGTGGAAAGGTAGATGGGAAGTTATTAATAAGGGCCGAGCAGTGGGAGGAACTGGGGCTTGCCATTCGATGTGGAGAGAATGGACGGGTGAGATCGAAATCCTAGGCATACGCCAATTATCGGTGACATGTGATTATCACAGACAGTTCTTAATACGAACCGCCTGTGATGTCTAGATTATCACAGACGGTTTGTATTAAGAACCATCTGTGAAAGTTCACAGACGGTTATTAATACAAACCGTCTGTGATGTCTCGATTATCACAGACGGTTCGTATTAAGAACCGTCTGTGAAAGTTCACAGACAGTTATTAACACGAACCGTCTGTGTTGTCTTGATTATCACAGACGGTTCGTGTTAATAACCGTCTGTGATAGTTTAAGCACAGACAGTGGAGGGGTGGGCAGTTGTATCCTGAGAGAGAGAGAGAGAGAGAGGAGGAGAAAGACAAATGATCCAGATCAAATCGGATGGCTGAGAAGAGAGGAGGAAGAATGGACCAACCACCAACTCATACTTTTATAATAGTATAGATATACACATATATATACATATACATATATATACATATATATAGTATAAATAACAGGGGCACCATGGTGCCCAGGTTCTATGATTAAGACTTTCCATCCATAATTGATTCAGTATGTTAAACCAATGACTTTCTTTCCAAATTGATGCCTTTTCGAATTAATGAATATTAACGGGTTTGCCTGACATATTACACTTACACGCATCTAAAAGTAATCCAAATACAGAGAGACTTGGTGCCCAGACAGCACGGTGTCCCATTTTAGCATCATATATATATATATATATATATATATATATATGTATATATATATATATATATATATATATATATATATATGTATATATATATGTATATATATATATATATGTATATATATATATATGTATATATATATATGTATATATATATATATGTATATATATATATATATGTATATATATATATGTATATATATAGAGGAAAAATACCTTTTACACCCGGGTGTAATTACACCCACCTCTAATATACCACCTAAATAAATTTGAAATACTCCTTTATCACTTTAGATATACTCATATACTAATTATAAGATATTCTAATGTGAACCACACGAAAAAATTGGAATTTTGGACGCATCTAGACCCCTAAACACCGAAAATTCCATTTTTGGCCCCCAAACCAAAAAAATTCCGGATTTGGACCCCTCCCGACCGCGCGTTCGCGAGCTGTTGCCACGTCTCCCCGGTCGTGCGGTGTGGTACCGCACGACCGCACTGTTCACGGGTCGTGCGGTACCACACCGCATGACCCACCGCACCACTCCGGCTCTGACCGCACGACGCCTCGCCCGATCGCACGATGCCCAGTCCCGACCGCGCGACCGAGTATTCAGCGCGCGTCTCGTTGCCTCCGACCGCACGATTGATTCCCGAGCGCGCGATTCCCTCTGCCGAGCGCACGATTCCTCTGCCGACCGCGTGTCTAATCCTTCCGCCGAAAGCGCATCATGGGCGGCCTTTTTTGCATGCAGCTCATACACGCGTCAGTAGTATGTGATATGCCCCCCCCCAAATTTTGCTGAATGGGTGAGGAGTGTTCGTAATAAAATGGCTTTGGAGCTCGCTTGGTGAGCTATCTGCATGCGGTGAAGTATTCTGGTTTGCAGTGGAAGCAAAGACAGAGCGAGAGAGGGAGTGAAGGGAGGAAAAGAAAGAGTGGAAACTCATATTTTTGAGTTGCTTTTGTTTGGAGTCAGCAGATTTTGCAAATACGAAAGTTGTAGATCATCTTCTGAGCTTCAAGAAGAGGTAATTTTTGGCCCCGTGCAAGTATTTTTCTGTGAATGTCATTAGCCCATAATTAGGGGAACCGTGTTTCGTTAATGTTCTTATAAGCCAATACGGTGTGTATGTTGTAGGTAAACATGATGCATGATGTATTGTAGTGTAGAAAATGTCGTATTTATTTGTTGAAGTTACGTAGTGTAATGTAGTTATTTTTTGATGAACATACGTGCTTACATGTGTACGTGTTGAAAAAGTAAATATTTATGTTGGAGCATTTGTGGGTGATAGCAACAGTAGATAGATTATAGACAATTGGTATAATTGGTAGGCTTATACAATTTTTGGTGAAGAAAAGTGAGGAGCGAAAGCCGGAAGAGTTGAGTTGTTTTCGTTTGGAATCAGCGGATTTGGCAAGTACAAAAGTTGTAGATCGTCTCGTGAGCATCAACAAGAGGTAAGTTTTGTGCCCGTGCAACTATAATTTTATGTATATCATTAGGCTTTAATTAAGGAAACCATCTTGTGTTACTGTTATTTTATGTCAATCTTTTATACGCTATGTATGTATAGCAAATCTTGCATATGTTAGGCATAATGTATTGTAGTGTATATAGTGTTTTCCTTTTTTTTGTGAACATACGTACTGTAAAGTAGTTTCAGTTAGGTGGAAAATATGAAGTTGTAGTGTGTAGATGTTGAGAAAATACATATTTATGTTAGAGCAATTGTAGGTGATAACAATGGTACTAGGATTAGAAGCATATGATTAGTACGCTTAGGGAAGAACTACATACAGTGCGGTAGGTGGTAAAAATAAATTAGAAATAAATTTGGTAGATTAGAATTAAAATATAATAGCAATCATAGAAAGTTATAGTAGAGCTACATAAAGACTATATTAAGTTAAAGTTAGAAAATATTGTAGTGTAAATAATGTGTAGGTGTTGAAAAAGTAAATATTTATGTTGGAGCATTTATAGGTGGTAAATTTATAGTATTTGCCATATGCTCTGAAGGTGACCAATGACGCCTCATGGGCGAATTATATGGAGGTCGTGTGCAACCCTATTGCTGCGATATATGCCAGGCCAATGGTGTATGTCGAGTTCGTGGAGAGGGCAGAATCATCCGCCATGGTTGGTTCTAATGCCGCTGGTGGAGATGTAGAGCCTGGGTTCATCTCCGGCGGTCATGAAGACGCTTCTGCGGGGGAACATGTGGGCGAGGAAGTGGGTGATGAAGACCTCAGGAGGCGTGCGGAGAATTTCCAGGCCAACGAAGGTATGGACCAGAGGTGGTGGGCCGCCCGTATTGACTGTCATGAGTATCTTGGGGACCAGGTGGAAGAAGAGGGCAGCGAGGAGGACGAGGAGGTGGAAACAGGCAGTTCTGGAGAGGACGAGGATGGCGAAGGAGCAACTGGAGGGGTGGTAGGTTGTGTTGTGACCACGGACGGTGTGTACGTGTCGTCCAGACTGGACGACAACGCAGCGGTAGCCCTAGTTCTGCCACAAGCGGAGGGGGGAGAATGGGGGTTCAGCGAGGGCGCACTCTTTTTGGGGCAGTGCTTCCGTAATAAGAGTGCTGTCCAGCAGGCTATTGCTAGACATGCCGTCAACATAAGCCGGACTTATCGGGTCCACAAGTCAAAGCCGGACACGTACGTTGTGAAGTGTGCCGACGGGTCCTGTCCTGGCAAAGTTCGTGCACAACGGTACAAGGGCGTTGGCACGGAGTTCCGGATAACGGTGCTGCAAGATCACAGTTGCGAGCTTGCGGGGCCAATACATAGACATCGCAACATGACATCATCGTATGTTGCGGAGCTGGTCACGCACCTCATCCAGGTGGATGTGTCTATTGCCCCGAAGGTTCTAATGGCAGAAGTAGCGAACACGACGGGCTTCGAAGTGAGCTACAAGAAGGTATGGCGGGCAAAGCGAAAGGTGCTGCACCGTATATATGGGACGTACGAGGAGGCGTATGACTTGGTCCCAAGAATACTGCACCAAATTGCACAATCAAACCCAGGCACGTACATAAACAAGCAGGAGAGGGTTCATCCTACGGAGGACCCAAATTGTTTCATTCTTGACAGAGTGTTCTGGGCCTTCCATCAAGCGATACAAGGTTTCAGGTGGTGCCGTCTAGTGCTAACCATAGATGGGATGTTCCTATCTGGCAAGTACAAGGGTACTATTCTCACCGCAGTTGCAGCTGATGCAAATGACCAGTTACTCCCAGTGGCATTTGTAATTGTGGAGAACGAGAATACGGATAGCTGGCTTTGGTTCCTTTGCAATTTGAAGCATGCCATAGTGCAAGAACGTCCTGAAGTGTGCCTTATCTCCGACCACAATGCAGGCTTACTGTCTGCGTTGCGAACGATGCAGAATGGGACGCAGCCCCCCTTCCAGTGGAATGATGTGAAGAACCGTTGGTGCATGAGGCATATTGCAGCGAACTTCCACAGAAGGTTTCGTAGCAAGGAAGTAATGAAGATGTTCAAGAAGCTATGCATGCATAACCAGAAGTGGAAGTTCGACACCTTGTGGAGGCAGCTCGATCAGGAGGCTACCATGAATGTGCATACAGAAGCAGGGGCCGTGGAGGGGGGCTCCACAAGAGTCGGGGTATTCACACAATGGGTTCAGTCCAATGCACCTGACTTGAAAATGTGGTCTTTGTTGCACGACACCGGTGGGGTAAGGTATGGGATCATGATGACCAACATGTCCGAGGTTTAGAATGGTGTCTTGAAGGGGGTCAGATCCCTGCCGATCACGGCAATCGTGGGCGAGACTTGGAACCGTACCGTTGGGTACTTTGTGAATAGAGCCATGATGGCGAAGAAGCACCTGGATGAAAATAAGCAATACTCTGAGGTCATGCAGGCCTTCATGGACAGGAAGATGGAGAAGGGTCGATCCCACATTGCTCAGCCCATTGATGGCTTAAGGAGGAAGTTTGAGGTCCGCCTCAGGCAGAAGTATGTCATGGGTCATATTAGAGGGGAGCGCAAGCAGGTATGCACGATTGATGAGAAAGCATCTTGCAGCTGCAACAAGCCCCAGCTTCTGCACAAGCCATGCTCCCATGTGTACGCGGCCTGCGCTGTATGGCACCAGGCGTCAGCACAGTACATCTCCAGGTACTACGACATGCAGCACTTGTATGCAACCTGGAGTGCAGAGTTCTATTCTTACGGGGTAGATATGCACTACAGGGAATTATGGCCAGGGGAGATAAAGTGGGTGCCCAATGATGCACTGAAGCATGTCGGTCGTGGAAGACGACAAAGCTGTCGCATCCGCAATGACATGGACGACAGCCAGCGAGGGGATCGTGTTCGGCGCCCGAAGTGTAGGCTATGCAAGACGATTGGCCACTCCCTCAGCCAGTGCCCAAATAGGCCAGCATCAAGCAACGCTCCGTAGTACCAACCACAATGTTTTCTTGTACCCATTGTTGCTTCCATGTGTTCTGTGCGTTGCGATGTACCCTGCATTATTCAGGAGGTGGACGCTTCATTGTTGGCTCCATGTATCTGTGTCGTGCACATTACCATGTTATGTATATTTTCGTACATTCCATATATTTCCTAGTCGTGTGGGTCATATTCGTGTGCACAATTTATGTATGTTTTGGTACATTCCGTACGTTTCTCTATCGTTACATTTGTTGTTAATTATGTTGTCATTTGTTACACATTTTGTTATAAATTTAGACTCACTTGTTATCCTTCTTTTGGCAGGACATGGCGTTCGAGTTGCTAGACCCTCGTTGGGATGAGCACCACCAATGCCATGCGTGGTCGTCGGGGGACACACGAGGGCCTCCTTGCTTCGTCCTTAGGGGCCCCCGAGAGAACTGGCGTCTCGACTAGCGGTACATCCCACTACTGCGGGACACCGGGCTGCTGCCCATTGCCCGCATGTTGGATCTACCACATGCGTTCCAGTATGATGCGCCGCTGCTGTCCGCTCTCGTTGATCGATGGAGGCCGGAGACTCACACCTTCCACTTCTGTTGGGGGGAGATGACGGTTACTCTGCAGGATGTGACGATGCTTATAGGTCTACCCGTCCGTGGTGCTGCTGTAGTGCCACCCCCAAAGGCAGTAGATTGGAAGGTCCGTCTGGGTCACCGGTTCGGTCATCCGATCCCAGACAACGCAGCCGGTGTGCCACATGGATGGCTTCGTCGGTACATGACCTGTCCTGGACACGCAGATGAGGATGAGGTGTGGACGCACTTCGTTGCGTACCTGCTATATCTGTTCGGGTGGGTCTTCTTCCCTAGCACCACTGGAGACTCCGTGCAGCCTAGCTACATACACCTAGCGGAGTCATTGGCGGATGGCTGGCCTGGTCAGGTGCCACAGTATAGCTGGGGATCAGCAGTTCTTAGCGCCACACACCGAGGCTTGTGTGACGCCTCACAGCGTAGCGCGGCCAGCGAGCCGGTCCTAGCCGTCTGCTACCTTCTCCTTCAGTTGTGGTCGTGGGAACACTTCCCCATTGGAAGGCCTTCCTTTGGTCGTGTTGTGCACCCTTATGACCTCAGCCCACAGTTCTACGGCCTCGGTGGTGGTGATGACCCCTTAGATGGGCCCACAATGGGTACACGTTGGACACATGGTCAGTTGAGGTGGGCCAGGGACAGACCGAGACGTGCGTACACAGATTTCCACAACAGGTTCGAGATTCTGGGCCAGGTCGATATAGTCTGGTGGCCATGGACTCCACGGTTCATTTTTGACACGGCCCCCACGCGTTGTCATCTCAGTGCGGGCAGGATCACACGTACTGGTTGACGACCTGCCACTTGGTGTTCTCGCACTGCGTCGAGCCATACAACCCACACCGAGTCATGAGGCAGTTCGGACTGTACCAGCATGTCCCCCCCATGCCAGGACGCCCTCTTGCAGACAGCACCCACCGGTATGTCATTACACCTTAGATTTAATTAATGCATTAATCTGTGCCCCTACTAATTGTGTAATGTCTCAATGAACTTGTAGGCAATCGAGTAGAGGGCGAGCGACAAAAGACTGGAGAGCCACACAGCGACCGTGGACAGACATGTGGCGTGACCAGGCGGATACGATGGTTATGGACGAGACACGGCCGGACGACCCCGCGACGCATAGGACATACCTTGAGTGGTACGCTCCACGCACGCGCACTAGGCTTACTGGGGAGCCGCCACAGCGTCCACTCGAGGTCGTTCACGAGGCCACTATACAGGCAGGTCCAGACCGTCATCTAGCGGCACGGCACAACCAGGCGGTACGAGATTAGTATGTCATTAAACAGTGCAGGATTACGTTTTAACTGACTGTTTGTTTCACTGCAGTTGGACCGCCTGCATCGTATCGAGGACGAGGCTGCTCATGCTATACACCGTCGGAAGTCAAATACGACTGATCGGTGGGTCACTTCGATGCGCAGCATCTACGATGACGCTAGGGCTGCGATACGAACCTTGAGTTGTGGTCGCCACCGAGATGACGTTGTTGCTACACGCGGTGGCGGACGTGGCCAGGGACCACCACCCCCCTCCGCGCCGCCGTCAGCACCACCATCAGCACGGCCATCGTCGTCGCGTCCATCCCAGTCCGAGAGTCGGCCCAGCTACGCTCGCTCAGCCTCCACGCGCTTCGGACCGGCGGTTGGACAATTGCCAACTATTTGTTCATCCACTCATTTATCATTTATGTCTAACCACATGTTCGTCTTGCAGCAATTGCGACAGGATAGCACGTTGCTACAGGCATCGTCATCACGGAGGAGCGACCGCGCTCTCCAGAGAGCGACCCTGACTCGCCCCAGAATCCAGAGGGGGGGATGCCCTCGTTCACCCGTAGCGTGCAGTCCAACCTAGAAGACCGGGACAGGTGGTTTGGCCAGACCTATGAAGGCTTCACATCGCAGGAGTACATGCGCGACTGCCCGTCGACATCGTCTTTTCGACAGCCACGTACCCCGGTATGCACTAACGTACTAAGCTAAACATGTCTATTTCAAAGCCATCTAATCGCACTCGCAAAAAAATGCAGGTCTACTCGGAGCAACAAGGCCATGACGTTCACGGTGGGTCATCCGCTTTTCAGAGTACCCAGGTAAATGTCTTGTGATATTAAGATTCATTACAAACATCGCTGGCCATGTCCTAATTGACCTGTACCATCTCAGCAGCCCATAGACCCCTCGTCGACTGAATGGCTCAGTGCTATTTTTGGGACGCCAACGCAAGACCCCACGCAGCTGTACGCAGGACCACCTTGGACGCAGGCCTTCCAGTATGACCTTCGAGATGCACCGCACTCGCCTACCCGGTTCACCTTCTCGGAGGATCACATACGGCGTCCGACGAGACGACGACGAGATTGATAATGAGTTCATTGTAATGAGGCGTGATCGTCAGACTGGTGATGTTTTTGAAGTGCTTGATGGTTTGATGTTCAAAGATGGTTTTCTGTATAAAAGGGTTGCTCTTAGTTCTTTGATTTACTAGGGCATACAACCAACAGAGAGATGACAACACAGGGCAGCTTTTTCTGTGTTCGTACTGTACTGTGCTTATGAAACTACTTGAACTACAATTAAGGCTTCATTCCACTATGATAAGTATGCACGCATGTGGTCACTTTACCTCACAGCATGCATTACACATACATACATTAACTCTCCAGCGGGAGAACACACGATAACAACAAACACAAGGTACAACATAGCATAAAACATTAGCAACATACATTGCACGTACATAAAATGTAGCAAGTAGTACAACCATCAACACACCAACGAACACAACAACTAAAATACAACACAACCGTACACCTCGTTGCCTATATGCCAAACGAGCCTCGTGCCACCCAACTGGAGAATTGCTGAGGGGGCCGCCTTAGACGTGGCTGGCCGTCGTGGTAGTGGCACGCACATATGCAACCAGGGTTCGCGCAGCAACATGTGGGATCATACGAGCTTCCTATGTTCACAACCTCCTCGTTGCCCCTCTCGCATTGCATCTGTTGGCGGAGGTCATTATTCTCCTCAGTGAGAGTCTCGATTCGGTCCTCCAACTCCAATATTCGATCCCATAATGTATCCACATAACGGACAATATACCGTTCGTGAGGAGGGTCGATCCAGCGGGAGAAGTCGCATTTCGCCATCTGCGGGAAATAACGGTAAACATGGAGGGTCCATAAGCAATAACAAAAAATTGTACTATTAGTAATTTGTACCCCGGAGCGTGGGCAGCGGAAGAAACGTCGCCCGCCATCGAACGGGCCATCCAGGACCTGCACGACTGCATAATCATTATGTCTGCATTTCGGCCACGCCGGTTGAGCACGCCGGCTTGGTATCAAGCGGTACTGTGGACCGAAGATCTCCCTCCTTTCAAATGGAAGGTCTTCCTTCGGTGACCCAAATCCGAATGGCCCCTCGGGTTCTGACATGGTATGTTTCACCACGAAAGACAAGGTTCTTCTTTGTTCGATTTACAGGGTTGTCTGCGTAGAATGTCATGGGACCCCAACCATGGTATTTATTGAAATGAGGCGTGATCGTCAGACTGGTGATGTTTTTGAAGTGTTGATGGTTTGATGTTCAAAGATGGTTTCCTATATAAAAGGGTTGCTCTTAGTTCTTTGATTTACTATGGCATACAACCAACAGAGAGATGACAACACGGGGCAGCTTTTTCTGTGTTCGTACTGTACTGCGCTTATGAAAGTATTTGAACTACAATTAAGGCTTCATTCCACTATGACAAGTATGCACGCATGTGGGCACTGTACCTCACAGCATGCATTACACATACATACATTAACTCTCCAGCGGGAGAAGACACGATAACAACAAATACAAGATAGAAAATAGCTTCACGACAACATAGCATAAAACATTACTAACATACACGAGGAGAACCTCCAGCACTACAACTTGAGGATAACAATAAACACAAGAAAGAAAATAGCACACAACATTAAATTTATCTTCCACTCCAGTCTGTCGAAACGATGCCGCATCCCGACGGGGTCGCAACCCCCCACGACAACTCTCTCCTGGCGAACAATGTCTGTCCTAGTGCCCATTTCATCCTCCCACACCCAGAATCGGCAACCACCGGGGGCTTCCTGCGATTAAATGAGAAGAAGATTTTTAAACATGCCACCACGATTTGAATGAACCCAAAACAATCTTACTCACCGAGTGATACGGGCAATCTTACGTCTAACAACCATGTTGCATTTCGGGCAAATCACCGTGGGTGTATGCGAAGAGATGCTGAGCTGACTCATTGCCTAGTCGGGGGGAGTTAGCACGGAGTAGGTGAGTGATTATAATGCAAGGGACGATGTGAGGAATGGCTCCCTTTTATAGGCTGTGGGGGGGCAGGCTCAGTCACACAGACCTCGGAATAAGACGACATCACGCAATGACATGACAAAACGGGGCCAGCTTTGCGCTGAGATGTGATAAAACAGGGCAGCTTTGCACAGAGACGTGACAAAAGAGGGCAGCTTTGCTCACTGACATGACAATAGAGTGCAGCTTTGCGCACGGACATGACAAAACGGGCTAGCTTTCCTCAGTGAGATGACAAAAGATGCCAGCTTTGCGCAGTGCCATGACAAAACCTAGCAGCTTTGCTCACTGACATGACAAAAGAGGTCAGCTTTGCTCAGTGAGATGACAAAATAGGGTAGCTTTGCTCAGTGACATGACAAAACGGGGCAGCTTTGCTCAGTGAGATGACAAAACATGCCAGCTTTGCGCAGTGACATGACGAAACGGGGCAGCTTTGCTCAGTGGGATGACAAAAGATGCCAGCTTTGAGCAGTGACATTACTAAAGAGGGCAGCTGTGCTCAGTGACATGACAAAAAGAGGTCAGCTTTGCTCAGTGAGATGACAAAACAGGGCAGCTTTGCTCAGAGATATGACAAAACGGGGCCTTTTTGCAGTGATATCGCAGCACTCTCATCTTTACTCACTGCTACGACCACGCGGACCAGCTTTACACGTACGAGTAGAGACAAACAGACCCTATAAATTGGTGTGCATTCCATTTCCCAGCGAACATTGCACATCCAAACCCCATACTACATCGCGCTTCCCTCACCCAACCGGGATGGACAAAGGCAAGAAGAAGCAATGGGACAAGATGGTGAAGGATTGGGAGGAGACCCGTGACATAGCAAGGTCAGCTGTCGCCCGCGATGCCGCCTGCGATGAGAAAATAAGGGCTATACAGGCCTGGGTAGAACAAGCCCATCGTGCTACGATGAAAGGTCCCCCCAAAGAGCGCCCGCGTAGCAACAACCCCATCCCAGATGTCCCCACCGAGCGTTCGCCACAGCTACCACCTGAGGGGGAGACACCTCCCCTTTGTTGGTGCGGGGACGTGTGCAAGTTTTCCAAGTCTAAGGACCGCATCAGCCTAGGTATGCGTTACTGGGGTTGCGCAAACTACTCCAGTGACTACCCCAACCGCCGTTTTGACACTGCAACCTATCGGCAGCCAGTAACGACCACATGCACCATTTTCCCCTACCTTTTCTCCTTTACAACACGCACTAACAATATCTCCCATGTATTTACAGTCTCCGGAGCCCCTGTGTGGCTATCGCAAATGGATCGATCTTGAGATCCACCCTGAGGACCAATGGACACTCGACTTCGAGGAGTGGAATGTCACACGGGACAAGGAGTTGCTGGAGGAGGAGCGCCGCAAGCACGAGCACACCCTGCGTATACAGCGCGAGACGCAAGCTCATCTTGAAGCGTGCACGCGTAGGGAGCGGGAGGCTCGCGAGAGGGAGTGCGAGAGAAAGAGGGAAATTGCGGCTAAGGCAAAAGAGGCCGTGGAGGAGTTCAACGTCGAGCGGGCAAGGAAGGGAAAGTGGCCCCGATCCACACAGTAGGTCGTACGAGCGGTTGGGTGGGTTAGTCGCATATCATGCTATTTGTTGTGCATGTAATAAAAATCTACGCGACATGTTACTCCCAACTGTATTATGAAGTTTAATATCTCGTCTTTTCGCATTCCATGATTCACGTAGCACCTCATTTAACAATATTAACATACCGGTCCTCACCGTACACGAATTCTCACTAACCTTCAAAATATCACTTACCACTTTATGTATCGACCGTTCTACGGTCAATCGTTCCTTAAAAAAATTTACCAAAATGTTTTATGCATCTACAACTTACAATGAACATAAAATTTTTATTACAACTTTATCTGATTTTTACCCAGTTTATAACTACAAAATTGCCAAAACTTAAAACAATCATGGAGATTGCAAACCCTAACAACAGACCAAACCCTAAAATATCTCTTACCACTTTATGTATCGATCGTTCTACGGTCAATCGTTCCTAAAAAAATTTACCAAAATTTTTTATGCATCTACAACTTACAATGAACATAAACTTTTATTACAACTTTATCTGATTTTTACCCAGTTTATAACTACAAAATTGCCAAAACTTAAAACAATCACGTAGATTGCAAACCCTAACAACAGACCAAACCCTAAAATATCACTTACCACTTTATGTATCGACCGTTCTACGGTCAATCGTTCCTAAAAAAAATTACCAAAATTTTTTGTGCATCTACAACTTACAATGAACATAAACTTTTATTACAACTTTATCAGATTCTTTCCCAGATTACAACTACAAAATTGCCAAAACTTACAAAAACCATGGAAATTTCAAACCCTAACACCAGCCCAAAACCCTAACGCTCGATCTACAGTGTGAAGGCGCGCTCGGGGAATCAGACTCGCGGTCGGGACGGCAGACGCGCGGTCGTGCGGGAGACGCGCGCTCGGGAGGGGGGTCGCGCGCTCGGCGTGGATGGCAACGTGGTCGTGCGGTGTGGTACCGCACGACCCGTGCTACAGTGCGGTCGTGCGGTACCACACCGCACGACCGGGACACGTGGCGGCACACGGAGGACGCGCGCTCGGGAGGGGTCCAGTTTCGGAATTTTTTTGGTTAGGGGGCCAAAAACGGAATTTCGGGTGTTTAGGGGTCCACGTGCGTCCAAAATTCAAAAAATTGCAAGGGAGTCCATAGTTTTTAGTGTATTTTGTAAATACCTTTATATACATACATAAAAAGGAGTATGTTGAAAAAAAATGTACATACCAACTCTGAAAAATTGTTCATACCATCTATATAGTCTTAAATACTCGTATACTGCATGTACATACTACTCGTTAAGTGAGATATTCCCTACGTTGTGAGATACGACATAGGGTGTAATTACACCCGGGAGTAGAAAAGAGGCTTCCTATATATATATATATATATATATATATATATATATATATATATATATATATATATATATATATATATATATATATATATATATATATATATATATATGTATATGTATGTATGTATGTATGTATGTATAGACACACACACACATATATATAGGATGCCGAAATGGGGCACCATGGTGTCTGGGCACCAAGCCTCCCTGCCTTTGGATTGTTTTTAGATGCGTGCAAGTGCAATGATACATAATATATCAGGTGAAAAGTCTTAATTATAGATGAAAAGTCTCAATCATAGATGGAAAGTCTTATTAATGGATAGAAAGTCTCAATCATGGAACCTGGGCACCATGGTGCCCCTGTTATTTATACATATAAATATATATATACATATATATGTAGATATATGTGTATGTATATGTATGTGTATATATATGTATGTGTATGTATGTATATGTATATATATGTATACGTATGTATATGTATATGTATACGTATGTATGCATATATATATGTATACATATATATATATATGTATATATACGTATACGTATGTATATATATGTATACATATATATGTATATGTATATATATGTATATGTATATATATGTGTGTATGTATGTATGTATGTATGTATGTATGTATGTATGTATGTATGTATGTATGTATGTATGTATGTATGTATGTATGTATGTATGTATGTATGTATGTATGTATGTATAGGGAACGTATCTAGTGTTAATACCTATTTAGATGCTAATATGCTAATACCGCTCAGAATCGTTAGATCTGCTCCCTACGGTCTGGATCCTTGAGGATGGAAGCATCCAATCCACTTATGTAAATTCGCCAAAAACCCCCCTGTCGCCCCCATTATTTTTTGTGAATTTCATCACGTCACGCCGCGCCCGTGCCAAACGAAGCCCATCAAACTCGAAAGAAGTACCGTTCATTTTCACCAGAAAGTGGACTATGTCTCGCTAACCCAACTGGAGTAGTATGCTTCACCACAAAACCAATGCGGAAAATGCATAATTCCTTCTCAGAATCATAGGTCATAGTAATAGCTACTAATTCCGAATAAAATCTGTATACATCAACACGGACTGCAGCAGTAGGATCTCAATAGCAAGAACCAAGATATATAGTAGCACCAAAAAACCAAAAGAACAAGTCATCGATCAATAATATGTGCACGCCGCTAGCTAGAAGAATGTTAGTAGATAATGCCACCTAAATCTAAAATGTAAAGCACGGCGATGTACAGCAACATCCGCAGGCTTTGCACCATACTAGTGGTAGTAGGCTAATAGACAAAGGAATCGATCCCCAACGGCGAATCGATCAACCCCCCTCCCTCCAAGGATCAAGGATGTACGAATGGATCAGAACCAGACTTTGCAGGTGGTGGGCTGGAACGTGGCAGAGGAGCTGCCGGGCGTAGGGATGGAGAGCGGGCAGCCGATCTTGGTCTTGGGGCCGGGGACCTTGAAGGCCCAGACCTTGACCCTGAGCTTGGTATCGAGCTTGACGTCGACGCTGAACTTGCCGTCTGACTGCGGCGACCTGAAGTTGGCGGCGGTGACGTCGTTGGGGATCCCCAACGCGGCTGCTGGCCGTGGAACTGCGGGGTGACCTGGGTGGACGCCTCGGTAGCATGGTATGGTATAAAATTTGGTTTTATATATCATGAGGCCATTCCTTTTCTAGTTTGGACAAAGTGTCAATGATATATGGATGAGTTGGTCCATATATCATGAGGCCATTCCTTGATCTTTTTAGAATGGTTGCCTTTCTAGTTTTTCTATGGGCACTATATATGATGACAATCTCATATTCTCATTCCTCCATCCAAATTACTCTACATATCGGCCGTGTCCTTTCTTTTCCAAATTCTAAAGAGATCGACCTGTACTTTGATATGCCAGGTACGAGATAGTTCT
The DNA here is from genome assembly GCA_017311315.1 of Dendrocalamus latiflorus. Classification (NCBI taxonomy): domain Eukaryota; kingdom Viridiplantae; phylum Streptophyta; class Magnoliopsida; order Poales; family Poaceae; genus Dendrocalamus; species Dendrocalamus latiflorus. The sequence goes on along the minus strand of CM029649.1, from coordinate 16,290,330 downwards.
GGGTGTAGGTTCCTCGCCTCTATATCTGTTAGATCATATAGCTTGGACTAGAATATTTATGATGATAAATAATTGATAATAGTGCATATTGATGTTATTTGAGACATGTGATGTGTGTAGATTCATGTCGGTTAAGTTGAGAAAAACTTGTGTTGGGAAAAATTTTAATTTGGATTTTGCATGTGCAAGGTAACTCAGAAGCGATCGTGGTCTATGGCGAGGACCGGGAGATGCTTTGGTGCAAAGTTATGGTCCAGAGGGTCAAGGATGCTAGAAGAGACGGTCGTGCTCGAGTTAGGGCGCATGAAGATCAAACACGGATGATACATGTTGAAGCTATGGAGGTGCAATCCGAATACTACGACATGTGATGGAAGTGAAGACAGAAGTGGAAACCACGCGTTACGCGAGGTTTTCGGGTCCCTAGAAAAGTACTGCGGCTGTTGTATTGGTATGGATTGTGGTGGCTGTATTGGTATGGATTGCGACACCATTTCCGAGGGGGTTGAGGTGATTAGCTGCTGGACGCATTATAAAAAGGACGCATGACCAAGAGTTCTAGAGGGAGACTGGGCATGCAGTGAATAGAAAATACTAGCTGCATGTCCGTGCGTTGCTACAGATTAGAAAATTGACTAAAATTACTTAAGTTAAAAGCTCAAAATAATCCAAAACCATCATCATCATTGTTGTGGCTACAGACCAAACAGAGAGAGAGATGGTAGTGGAGAGTGATGAAGATGAGTGTAATGGCCTGGGTCCTCCCCATGGCTTGTACTCATATATATATACCCATGAGGAGTGCTTTTACAGTTATACCCTTACATCTGGTTATCCCCTCTGGGGGCAGTTATGTCATTACACATGGCCTATTCTGGGCCTTATAATCTCCTACCAGGCCTGCTGGGTTTAGGTGGGGGCCATCCCTACGACAGGAGCCTCTCATGGTAAAGGGCTTCACAAGGCTGAAGCCATGTTGCTGAGTCCTTTGGCCCCCTCCGTCCCCGCGGCCTGTGAACTTTTCCAAACTTTCGGAGCTGCGCTGTAGCCGAAGCAGACATGCGCGCTGCTGCGACGCTCGGACTTCCGGGCGTCCACGTGGTGCAGCGTGCTTGGCGTGGTGCGGGCGTTGAGGCGTCGTGACCATTAATATGGCGGCGGACTTCTGGCAGTTGGACTTCTGGCGATTGGCCTTCCGCCGGTTGGTTCCCCTGCTGATTGGGGTATATATATATCGCTGGTGAGGCGTTGCTCCTGCGTATATTGTGATAGAAGCTGTTCCCCTAAAATGGGCCCCTGCCGTGAATCAACGTTCCTGGGTGACGCTGAGCGGCTTGGGGAATGTTGATGCACAGAAGGAGGTCTATTTTTCCTGGGAGCTTGATCAGCGCCGGTTATCGACAGCCAGCCGCGCTTCCTGACCCCGCACCGCGCTTCCATAGGCGACCGCGAGGTCTGCCCTGTTTTTCTTAACAGGCCTACCTACAGTCGGTGTTCCTGAGGGAGCCCGCCGGCATTACCTTGTATGTTGATGCACTGTAGGTGGCCTGTTAAGGGAAACGAGGTAGATTTCGCAGGACAAGACCCCCGTCTTTGCTGCGCCCTGCCGAAGTGGACTCGCGCGCTCCGTCCCCCACCCCTCGAACGGGTGGCAGCGAAGCTGGCGCCTAGCCGAAGTAGACGCGCGCGCTCCGTCCCCTACCCCTCGAACGGGTGGGAGCGAAGCTGGCGCCTAGCCGAAGTAGACGCGCGCGCTCCGTCCCCCACCCATCGAACGGGTGGCAGCGAGGCTGGCGCCTAGTCGAAGTAGACGCGCGCGCTCCATCCCCTACCCATCGAACAGGTGGCAGCGAAGCTGGCGCCTAGTCGAAGTAGACGCGCGCGCTCCGTCCCCTACCCATCGAACGGGTGGCAGCGAAGCTGGCGCCTGGTCGAAGTAGACGCGCGCGCTCCGTCCCCTACCCATCGAACGGGTGGCAGCGAAGTTGGCGCCTAGTCGACGTAGACGCGCGCGCTCCGTCCCCCACCCATCGAACGGGTGGCAGCGAGGCTGGCGCCTAGTTGAAGTAGACGCGCGCGCTCCGTCCCCTACCCATCGAACGGGTGGCAGCGAGGCTAGCGCCTAGTCGAAGTAGACGCGCGCGCTCCGTCCCCTACCCATCGAACAGGTGGCAGCGAGGCTGGCGCCTAGTCGACGTAGACGCGCGCGCTCCGTCCCCTACCCCTCGAAGGGGTGGCAGCGAAGCTGGCGCCTAGTCGAAGTAGACGCGCGCGCTCCGTCCCCCACCCATTGAACGGGTGGCAGCGAAGCTGGCGCCTTCGCCCTGCGAACACCGCCGCGTGGGCGGTGACTTGGGGTCTTTGATGCGGCCTTGTGCTGTACCGGTTTCTGGAATCACGCCGGCCCCTGGTCTGCCAGGGTTAGGTTCCCGTACTGTGCGACCCGACGCGCCCGGGGCACGCGGCGGCCTATGACTGGTGGGCGGCGGGATGTGGACGGTTGCGTGTTTGCAGCCGCTCGCCTCTTCCCTAGGCAAGGGGGACACGGGGCGGGCAGTGAATGGCGCGGCGCTGGAGCTGTTGTGATCCCCTGGCCCACTGGTGCGCCTATAATAGCGGCTAGGTAACGCCGTGTTGTGACGGTCCTTGGCGCCTGTGGTCGTGACCTTCCAGCGTTAGGTGGGGCGTTGCGCTGGACGGGCGCTTGTACGACTGCGGTCGCGCCTCGTACACGGACCTCCGCGACCCTTCGCTTTCAATTACGGGGAATCGTGCGGGGCGGGCCTTTACACCGCTGCGGTTGCATCCGGCACGCGGATCGTTGCGACGCTTCGGTAGCGGCGGTATGGGCGAGGTGGCTTGAAATAGCCCCCCCGTACCAGCGTCCCCGCACCTTTGCGCCCTCTTTCCTGTCTGCTCCGCCTTCCACACCTTCGCGCTATCTTCACCGCTTCAGTCTCGTCATGGGACGCGATGGCCTCCAGTAGCGAGCGCGGCCAGGCGGTTGGTGGCCCTGCCATTCGCCGGCGATCCTCACCGTTGAAGGTGAAATACGCGCTCCAAGAGCGCGACCCGGCTGGTGGCGGAGGAGGAAGGCACGTTCTCCGGCGAGCTAGGCCCCTCACTCATGACCGAGAAGACGATCCAATGGCTCTTGCGCGCGGGGAAGTTGTCCGGGCGCCAGGACGTACGATTGCCCGCCGCCGATGAGACGGAACCGCATCCCGAGAGGTCGGAAGTGGTCGTATTCGTTGCCTTTTTCGATGCGGGGCTCCGGATCCCAGCGGCGACTGTGGTGGGCGACGTGCTGCGGACCTTCGGGCTGGAGCTGGCGCAACTGACTCCAAACGTCGTGGCCCGGCTCGCGGTGTACAGCTGGGCCTTGCGCTCGGGGGCGTGCTGGCCCAGCGCGTCGCTGTTCGCCCATCTCCACGAGGCACGATGCCAGCCGAAGGGCCGGAGGGACGGGACGCTGTCGAGCTTCGATAGCGTCACTTTTATTCTTCACCCGTCGTGCAAGAAGCTCTTCCTTGCGAACTCAACTCGCGGGAAGTGGGAGTCTTACTGGATGAAGCGGTGGTTCTACCACCGTGTGGAGAGCGGGAGCGGCCTTGAGTGCACAGGCCGACCAATCGCGTTCAAGCCCTCGCCCGGCCGAACGCTCGATGATGAGGACAAGCGGAGGGTCAAGCGGCTTGTAGGCGTGGCCACCCGCCTCAACATGCGCGACCTCGCCGAGGAGTACGTGATGTACGGCGTGGCACCACTTGCCTACGACTGGCATCTTGCCGCCGAGAGGCGTCGAGACGACAATGTTTCGCCGTGGGTTTGCTCGCTGCCGGCGCCGCCCGGTCCTCGTAAGCCTCGATTGCGTCCCTCCTTTGTTGACGCGAAACGCGTTGTATGCTGATGCTATTCTCCCTTGCTTCAGGGATTTCCTTGGAGGAGGCAGAGCAAGGCGCGCGCGTATTCCTGGGGCCGTACACCGCCAGGGAGCACGAGCAGCGCGCGTCTGCTATCGCCAAGGCGGGGCTGGGGCGAATAAACCGCGTGTGCGAGGTCCTGGGCCTTGCCGTGCCGGACCGTGTCGCTCCAGACGATGGTGGAGCGAAGAAGAAGAAGAAGGCCTCGTCTCGGAAGAGGGGCCGCAGCTGGGCGCCTGCCGCGCCTGCTGCCAGTGTTTCCGAGGGCGCGACGGACGCGGAGTCGGACTCGGCGAGGTATGCCAACTCGGGCTTGGGTGGCGCAGGCGCCGAAGGCGAGGTGTCTTCGGCGAGCGTCCCGGACGGCGGGTTTGCCGCGGGCAGCCGGAGGGGGAAGTTTCACCGCCCGCTGAAGTCACCGAGGCGGACCCCGTGCGGACCGGCGATGCCGAGGTGGAGCCCTCGACCGCGACCGCTGTGGTGCCGGATGCGCCCTCCGCGGGGGCGCACGTAGGCGTGCTGTCATTACCAACAGCAGCGGAAACCGAGGTGCCCCCTGCGACAACTGCCACCGTGGAACCTTCGCCCCCGGGCGCGGCAGCCGCGGGGTCTTCCTCAACCACGGCTGCGGGGGCGATGTCGCTGCTGGCTGCCCTGGCCAAACGGCCATGTGTGCGGCCGGAGCTCCACCGGACACCGCGGGGATTCGTCGTGGCCCTGGGCATTAGAAGCCTGTGGGACTCCAGCGCAAGCACCGGGGACCCTGCGGCCTATGCGCCTTCTGCCCCTCTGGCCACGCCGCCCGCCGCGCAGGGACAGCCGTCGTCCTCCCCGAACGCGGAGGCCTCTGCTCGCGGCGGGACCATTCCTTCTGCTACCAAAGGTAGGGTGGCTTAGCTTACTCTGGTGTATGCTTTTATGCCTTGGGGTGCTCACCCGTATCCCTGTTTACAGCGTTGCTCATTCCGGAGGGGGAGCACTCGGCGGAACACGGGGCCTCCGAGCACGTGAGCCCTGCGGACTTCGTGCCGCCTCCGGAGACGCTGAGGGCGTGGCGCGGGATTGTGAATGACGCGGCCACGAGCGTGGACCCGCAGGTGCTGCAGGCCTACGGTGCGGGGCGCCTCGAGGACGCTTTCGAGGTGTCTGGGGTGAGGGTAAGTACTCCTGCGACCACGCCGGAGCTTATTTGAGCTTGCTAAGTGTTTTCCCTTCTTCAGACACTTGTGCTGGGGCAGGCCCTGCAAACGGCCTATGCTCGTAGCCAAAAGGCGCTCGAGGATAGGCTGCGAGCCGCCGAGGAGGAGCTGCGCGAAGCCTCTGGCGCCCGCTCTGCCCAGGACGCCCGCATCTGCCAGCTGGAAGCGGAATGTGCCGAAGCGAGGGCACACGCCGAGGGACTGGCTGTATCGGCGCAGGAGTCGGCCGCGGCAGCTGCTGAATGAAAGTTCGCGGCGGAGCGGGACGGGCTCCTGGAGCAGGTCGCCGCGCTAGAGAAGGAAAAAGGCGAGCTTGTCTTGACTCTAGCGGAGCGCAACCGGACGCTGGGCGACGCCTCGGTGGTTGCGTGGGACGCCATGCAGGCGCTGGAGAGCCATCTTCAAGGGCTGGTAGCTGAAGTGCTGGGCCGCGCCTTCGGCCCGGAGGAGCTGTCTCGGACGCTCCGCTGGGTCGGGGATGCCGCCAACGTCGTGCGCGACGCGGCGACGTCCTTCGGCACCCACTGCGCGTACACGTCGGCATGCTTGGTGTGCGCGCTCCTGCAGCACCGCGGTTGTACGCACATCGCCGCGCTGGATGATCCCCAGCTGGAGATGCCTGGCGGGGCCGAAGTAATGTCCGGCGCCGTCCGCTCCGCTCGCCTTGCCCTTGGGCCCTTCTTCGACCGGATCTGGGGTTACGTCGGGCCGGATGCTGCACGGATCGAGCTCCAGAAGTCGCTCTACGGGACGGGGAGCCTCGGCCAATTTCTGGACGGGGTCCCTCGACGCGACGATGGTGGCGCTGGGCCCTCCGAAGGCGCCGGGAACCTGCAGGTCTGACGCCGTGGTGCCTAGGTGTAGGCGTGCGTTGTACTGTTCCTTGTCTTTGCGAATAAAGTACACACTTGCTGCACGCATTCTGACTTTCACCTATATCCCGGGCAGCTTCCTTGCTGGGGCCGGCTTCGCGCGGCCGACCTTTCAACCCGGCGACGCCTTCGACGCTGGCGAAGGGCCGAAGAGTCGCTGGACTTTTGGGCGAGCCGGCCTTCTTCGAGCGAGGCCCCATCTTTAGCGCGTGTTAAGGATGAACCCGCGGGGTAGCGGCTTAGAACGGCAGGGATGTTGCTGGACTTTCGTACTTGTGGTTTTTCCGGTAGGCAGACTTCTTGGCATTTTGGGATATGCGCTGTGTGTTGATGCCACCGTTGGCGAAGTAGCTGCGCCAGGATCCTTAGAACGGACAGCCCGGAGACTGACGTATGCGGAGGCGGACCTCCGCACTTTGCCTTGCTTTATAGTCCGGAGACTTGCGCGTGCGGAGGCGAGCCTCGACGCTACGTCTTATTTAAAGTCCGTAGACTGGTGCGTGCGGGGGCGGACCTCGACGCTACGTCTTATTTTATAGTCCGGAGACTCGCGCGTGCGGAGGCAGACCTCGACGCTACGTCTTATTTAAAGTCCGTAGACTGGTGCGTGCGGAGGCGGACCTCGACGCTACGTATTACTTTATAGTCCGGAGACTCGCGCGTGCGGAGGCAGACCTCGACGCTACGTCTTATTTAAAGTCCGTAGACTGGTGCGTGCGGAGGCGGACCTCGACGCTACGTCTTATTTAAAGTCCGTAGACTAGTGCGTGCGAAGGCGGACCTCGACGCTACGTCTTACTTTATAGTCCGGAGACTCGCGCGTGCGGAGGCAGACCTCGACGCTACGTCTTATTTAAAGTCCGTAGACTGGTGCGTGCGGAGGCGGACCTCGACGCTACGTCTTATTTAAAGTCCGTAGACTGGTGCGTGCGGAGGCGGACCTCGACGCTACGTCTTATTTAAAGTCCGTAGACTGGTGCGTGCGGAGGCGGACCTCGACGCTACGTCTTATTTAAAGTCCGTAGACTGGTGCGTGCGGAGGCGGACCTCGACGCTACGTCTTATTTAAAGTCCGTAGACTGGTGCGTGCGGAGGCGGACCTCGACGCTACGTCTTATTTAAAGTCCGTAGACTGGTGCGTGCGGAGGCGGACCTCGACGCTACGTCTTATTTAAAGTCCGTAGACTAGTGCGTGCGGAGGCGGACCTCGACGCTACGTCTTACTTTATAGTCCGGAGACTCGCGCGTGCGGAGGCAGACCTCGACGCTACGTCTTATTTAAAGTCCGTAGACTGGTGCGTGCGGAGGCGGACCTCGACGCTACGTCTTATTTAAAGTCCGTAGACTGGTGCGTGCGGAGGCGGACCTCGACGCTACGTCTTATTTAAAGTCCGTGGACTAGTGCGTGCGGAGGCGGACCTCGACGCTACGTCTTATTTAAAGTCCGTAGACTGGTGCGTGCGGAGGCGGACCTCGACGCTACGTCTTATTTAAAGTCCGTAGACTGGTGCGTGCGGAGGCGGACCTCGACGCTACGTCTTATTTAAAGTCCGTAGACTGGTGCGCGCGAGGGCGTCCCCCCGGTGCGTCTTTTGTTTATACTCAGGCCCGTCACCTTTGGCTACGGCGAGTGCACACGCGAACATGCGACTTCGATTTATACTCAGTCCCGTACCCCTGGCTACGGCGAGTGCACACGCGAACGTGCGTCTTTGGTTTATACTCAGTCCCGTACCCCTGGCTACGGCGAGTGCACACGCGAACGTGCGTCTTTGGTTTATACTCAGTCCCGTACCCCTGGCTACGGCGAGTGCACACGCGAACGTGCGTCTTTGGTTTATACTCAGTCCCGTACCCCTGGCTACGGCGAGTGCACACGCAAACGTGCGACTTCGATTTATACTGCGGAAATGCGCGCGTTGGCTAAGCCTGCGAGCGCCTTCACCGCGCACTTGCGCGTGATAAAGAAAGATTAGCGACAAACGGCGATCTTCATTACATCCCCGTTTGCGCGGGTGAGCAACTACAAAGGATAGATATACTAACCGTTTGCCCTTGGTGCGGCCGAAGCCTCTAGTCGCTAGATAGCTGTAGGGCCCGCCAAGGCACGTGTGAATGGCCCCGCGGACCTGGTACCTGGCTCGATGCGTCGGGCCATATCCTGGTCGCCTCGGACGGTGATGATGGTCCGGGGCCCCGGGATCTTCATGCATAGGTAGTCGTGATGCGGTACCGCGCCGAAGGAGTTGAGGATTGGGCGTCCCAATATGGCATTGTAGGGGTACGGAAGGTCGACCACGTCGAAAGTGGCGTCTTCGGCCCGCACATTGTCATCTCGGCCGAAGGAGACTTGGAGACCTATTTGGCCCAGCGCCCGCAGGGGCTGTCCGCCGAAGCCCTGCAGTGGGATGCCCGAGGGCCCTAAGCGGCTTCGAGGGATCCCCATCTGGTCGAAGGCCGCCGCAAACAATACGTTCGCGAAGCTACCGCCGTCCACCAAGGCGCGCCCCACGTCGCATCCCGCGATAGTGACCCGGATGACCAGGGGGTCCTGATGAGGGAAATCCACACCCTGGGCGTCGTCGGGTGTGAATGTAACTTCGTGCTGCGCCCAATCCAGCGGTGCTTGCGCTGGGTATGCCGCCACGTGATGTAGTCTTCGCGCATAGGCATTCTGCTGTCGTGCCGAGGTGAATTCCAGCGCAGATTCTCCGGATATGACGTTAATGACCCTGCGGTAGGTTGCGTCCGGGGCCTGCAACGACAGGAGGCCCTCCCGAGGCTACTGTACGTGAGCTTGGATCCGTAGGGTGCCTTCCTGGGGTTGCATCCCTTGCGCCTATACCTGCATCCCTTGCGCCTGTACCTGCATGGGGGCCTCGTATGGGAATTGGACGTGGGCCACCGCAGGCGGGCGCGCCTCCGGGTTCCTGTCCCTGGCGACGCTGTCGCGCAGCGCCGCGATGGAGGTGCAGGCGCGGGTATCATGATTGCCGCGGCCGTGGACTACGCACCACAGTCCCTGGTGCTGGTCGTCGTAATCTCCACGACCCTTATCGTCGCGGCCCCTGCCACGGCCGCGCCCCCGGCCACGGCGCCCCCGGCCGCCTCGGCCCGCTGGAGCACCCTCGTCGGACCCACCTTCGATGTCGAGGACGTACCGGTTTCGCCTCGACCTCTGCTGGCCGCGCTTGGGCTGATCGGACGACTCCTTATGCGAGTTGTCCCTACGGTCGGGCGCGTCCCTGGACGACTCCGCTTCCCCTTCGAAGAACCGCCCTTTGGCGGATCTTCGGCTTTTGCCAAGGCTCCGACCTGGTTGGTGTCGGAGTCGTCACCTTGCCTTCGCCGCGCGTCTTCCTCCGCCCTGGCATATTCTTCCATCTTGTCGAAGAGCTTCGCCACCGTCTTGATTGGCTTTCGCGCGTTGTACTCGGCCATCGGGCCCGGATGAAGGCCCTGTTTGGCTGCATTAACGATGGTGGTCTCGTTGACGTCTTTCACTTGACATCGAATCTTGGCGAAGCGTTTGAAGTAGTCCCGGAGCTTCTCCGAGGGTTTTTGCTTCACGGCAAAGAGTTGGTCCGCGTCGACTCGGTCGACGTAGTTTCCCTGGAAGTTGTTGTGAAGGCGGACGCGGAGCTGCTCCCACGCGTAGATGGAGCTCGGCTCTATGGTAAAAAACCAAGAGAGCGCCACTCCTTGTAGCGCGAGGGAGAGTCCCTTTGCCTTCGTGGTGTCGTCTCCGCCCGCGGCTTCGATCGCGGTTTCGTATACGCGCACGAACTCACGGGGGTCCGTGTCACCTTTGTACGAATCGATGGCGCTAGGAAACTTGAAGTCTTCGGGCCATGCCGCCTGCTGCAGCCCCGCCGAAAGCAGGGACTCCGGATCCACGCGCCGCAGCGGCACGCGGCTAGACGTGGGGGCTTCGCGACTGTCCGCCCTCTTTGGCGTGGGCTCGGACGCGATTACTGGCGCGGCCTGCTGACTCCGAGCCTCTTGCATATCTCTGACGGCTCCGCGAAGGTCCCCTAGCTCCCGCTGGAACGCGTTGAGGTCCGCCAGCAGGGCACTTTCCACCGCCTGTGCAGGCGGGGTCGCCGGTACTCCCGACGGGCGGATCGGCGCGGGGACGACCGCGTCGCGAGGTCCCGAGCTGCCGGTCGCTCCGTCGTGGCTACCTCGAACCGCCCAGTCCGCGCCACCGGCGAGGGTTGTAGTGGGGGCGGCGAGGCCGGCTGTCGTTGCGTCGGCGGGGTCGGTTGTCGCCGCACCCGCGTCGGCGTCCTCGACCGCGGGGTCCGTCCTCGCAGCGTCGGTGACGGGGCGGGTCGTCACGGTGCCGGTGACGGGGGCGATCGTCGCGGTGCCGGTGACAGGGTTGGTCGTCGCCGCGCGAACGTCGACGTCTTCGGCCACCGCGCCTGCGTCGCCACCCGCGCCCGCCGCTGCCGATGCCGAAGCCCTGGTACTCATACGACGCTCCGGCCTGGCCGCCTTCTTTCCCTTCGCCGCCGCTGAGGAAGCTTTTTTCGGTGCCATCCTTCTTCTTCGGTCTTCAGGCTTGTCCTGTCCTCCCCACGGACGGCGCCAACTGTTGTGGCTACAGACCAAACAGAGAGAGAGATGGTAGTGGAGAGTGATGAAGATGAGTGTAATGGCCTGGGTCCTCCCCATGGCTTGTACTCATATATATATACCCATGAGGAGTGCTTTTACAGTTATACCCTTACATCTGGTTATCCCCTCTGGGGGCAGTTATGTCATTACACATGGCCTATTCTGGGCCTTATAATCTCCTACCAGGCCTGCTGGGTTTAGGTGGGGGCCATCCCTACGACAATCATTGAGTTGTCAAACCATCTCTACTATCACATTCAATTCGCTTCTAGATAACACAATCCAGGCACCACCAAGCCCCAATGTAGCTTTCATGGAATTCTAGATAACACAAATATCAACCTTATGAGGCCATTGTATACAGGAATAATGATATCCGGAAAGAATTCCCTACAAGAAGCCAAGCATGTTCAAATTTAGGATGGATTGAGGAACTTGGCCTGTGATATTATTAAAGCTCCAGTCCCGGTGCCAGTAAGGTAGCAATATTATAGAAACAGATGTCACATTAAACTGATAAAAAAGTGAACAATTGTAAAGAAAATGCTTACAGAAAGGTTAATCTTACAAGTTTAGAGAAGTTCAATGTTGCAAGATCTTGCAGTTCCTCAATTTTCAATAAGACAGATATCTAACCTCAATATCTTACCACTTTGTCAAGATATAGCAATCATAAACTCTACAGTGAAAGCATGTTACTATCTAGGATGCCCTGATACGTGATACGGGTACGGTGATACCGCGATATGATATATTGCAAAAACAAGGATATACCTATACGACAAGTATATATGTATTTAAACATTGAAGTGTATTGAAACACGAGAAGAATGGAAGTGTAAGATAACGAGTGGAGGATGAAGCTTTACCTGAAATTCTCCAATGCCATGGTACTATTTCTAGCCATGTTTTGCTGGATAAGATGGGTATTAAATAGGGTAGTGGGTACTATAAGATTTCTATTCTAACCTGACAATAAAATTTTAGAAAATTTTAGGAAATCTACAAGATGGGAGTCCATTTAACATCACATAAGAAAGGTTAAGGAAATTTAAGTAATATGAATAATAGTAACCTGAAGAGACGAGCCTAGATGATGCAACGGTGTTAGTATCAGCACTTTGAGATCCTTGTGCAATTCTTGAGAGTGCACTAACCTATAGGGAACATATAAGTATATGACCAATCAGATGTGTCACAAGTCAATAAATAAGAAGATATGCTAATTGCCTAATTCTATATAGTGTAAAAACAATCTTCCTTGTGCTTACCATGTGTTCAAAAAGGTTTGGTCCCTCAGTGCTCTACTCACTCAGTGTGCTCACTGGATCAATGCTCTGCTCACTGGAATAGTAGAATGTACATGATCATTTTACTATTTCAGTCATACAAGAATCAAATAATACAAGGGATATTATCAGTTTATCACACTTACCTATTTAACAATTAACAGTGAACTTCAATACCTTTGAAAATTTTCTAGTTTGTACTTCTTACTTTCAAGCTTCCCTCACAAGATAGGCTTTCACAAATGACTGCATAAATAAGTGGTTGAATGTCAAATGACAAAATGCACCATCAGAATCTAAGAATACAAGAAAAATCATGGTCATTACTCATTAGAAGCAATACAGTAGCAATCATATTTCATCTGAACAAGATAGCAGGTTCTCTTCAAATAAGAGAAAGAAGGTGAGGCTGAAAAGAAACCTTCTCAAAAAAGGCATCAGGGCATGAAGTATTTTGATTCAGAAGTCAGAAGTACAAATGTACAATACAACTACTGCTATTAAAAAGAAATTGGAATTTTGTATGCATATGGGAATCATCTTTGCTACATCTAAATAGATTTATGCAACTGTGTTAAGTGTGTATTGAACAAGCACAACTCTTTTCCTTGATTCAACAAACAGAATCTTTCTCCACTATCTCTGCACATATAGAGTTATAGACTTATCATATCATCCTATTGAATCTTTATGGTTCTTTCCTAAAATACAAATAAATCTTTTCCTTCCATTTTAAGCCAACAAAAGAAAAACGTCAAGCACGTGATCGCATGTCATGTCACACAACAGAGCTCTATGTAGCATGAACCAAGAGTAACGTAGGAGCAAAGCAAACCACACCTAAGAGCAAGAAGGGGAACCCTAGCGAAGTGACATGCGAACGGGAGGGAAGGTGAGGCTACAATGTCATCTTGAAGTTCTTGGAGGTGTGGGAGAGAGAGGCATCGAGGTTGGTGTGGGCGCGAGAGTGGAGCACATCGAGGCGGTGCTTGAGTGCCTCCATCTGTGAGATGGCGGTGCTCCTGAGGTCCCCGACGCTAGGGACTAAAGTGGAATCAGTAGGGGCGGGGGCTGCAGCAATGGCGGGGAGAGGGTGGTAGGGCGGGGGCTGGTGAGTGGCGAATGCACGGCCAGCTTGGCCCTGGCCATGTGCTTGGATGACCTGGACTTGGGCGTGGGTTTTGGGCAAGCGGAGGAGCTAAGGGAGGAGACTAATCTGAAGTTGATGGGGGAGGTCAATGAAGACAGCGAGGAGCCGCTGTTGGCACGCTTACGGGTAGCAGTGGCCACCGGCACAAGCGGGGAGAGGAAGGAGCGCTTGGGCTTAGGGTTGGCCCATTTGGACTTGGCAGTGGCGGCGATGTAGGTTGCCCTAGGCCTCCCCATGGCAGACATGGCGGTGGGTGAGATTGGCTTCTCTACTTTGCTTCAGCTTTGGAGGTGGAGGAGGACAAGGAGCACACAATAAAATCGGGAGGGGAGGGCATGAGCGAGGGGATTCGGAGAGGGACTAGAGGTGGAAAGATGGGCCCTGTTGTCAGTACTTTTATTTTAAGAGTGGAAAAGGCAGATGAACCATCTAGAGGTGGTGGTGAACCACCACCAACTCCTTTTAAGTAGTAGAGATGAGATCTGTAGGGTTGTGGACAGTTTTGTGAAAAATTTGTGTTAGCTATCTCTGATTGGTGTGGTGCTTGCATGCATGAGCTGTGAGGTCTTTTCTGATGGTTTTGATGTATTGCATGGTGGCTGCTAGTTGTTGGATGTGACACTTGCCTAGTCTTCATGATTGGTCTTTTGTTTGTGTCTGGCTAAGAGTATGGGTGCAAACGGGTCGGGTTATTTCTGACAAACCTGGTACTGAATTCGGTAAGCTAGTTTAGTATTCGGCTGGATTCGGTATGGTAGCCGGATATTTGTAGGCGAATCAATACAAAACCCGACTGAATTACTTCGATAGCCAGTAAATTCGGTAATATCCACTCGGGTATCCGAAAGCAGCCTAGCAGGCCGGTCTGCAGTAGTCAGCACACCGCCACACTTCAACACTTGCACTAGCCAGGCCACGGAGCCCACAAGCCCACACCTCCACGCTCCACGCCTCCACCACGGGATGACCTAACCAGACACCGCTGTCACTCCAAACTCCAGAAAATACTAGAGAAACTACTGCAGGGCGCCGCACCGCTAGTCCCTTCGCTGGACTGCAGAGGCTGAGGCCTATGTGGCAGAGACCACCACTAGGCGCCACACCGTGTGAGCTCGTGTTGGTTCCACCGCATCATTGGGAGCTGCTTGGATCCACCGCTGCTGCCTCCCTCTTCTTCTCCACCAGTCGCCGCTCCTAATTCCTGAAGCATTCCCCAATGTAAGTCAGTAAGTCACCCCGCCGCAATGTGCTAGATAATAGATACTTAGATCTAGACTTGGATTGCTTCCTTCTTTTGCTGGTAAGGAAGGCCTGGCTTGCTTCGATCATTCTTTGTTTTGCCCACTCTGATCTTTTCTTTGTTGAGAATAATCCAACCCAACCAGATCTTTCTTCTTCTTCAAGATCCATCTCAGTTGATCCCATCCCATTCCCATCGATAGGACTATCAAAGGTGCCCTGAACTAATACTACTAATAGTAGCAAGTTAGTTTCCAAAAAACAAAAATGGGGGGGGGGGGGGGGGGGGTTCAACTGAACGATATAATGCGGTTTTTTTGGGAACTTATGCTTGCACAAAGGAATACAACTTTAGTGAGACCATAACATGCGTTGGGTGTACTTAGGTAGGTGGGATGACAAGCTTGTTGTGATTTTCATGTGTTTTCCTGTCAAAATCACTAGGTGCTTCCATGTGGTTTTTAGTTTGCAAATTTATTAGGGATTAGTTTTGATAAAGATGTAAGCTTCTCAAAGTCCATGATGCTAGGTCCTTATGCAGCTCAGTTTTTTTAAGTGAGGAGTGGGAAATGAACGAACATGCCTTTTATTTAATTTCTTTCAAAGAGTCTAAGAACCAGCATTTTCAGTAGTGTTTGTTACATCAGCCTTCCGAAAACCTCTTCAATCAGAACTCTATATTTGTTCTCTAAGCATGGACAAGCGTTACCTGCTGCTAGGGACCCTTTTAAACTGCATTTTGCGTTGGTTTGACAGTCTCTTCAAACATCTGACTGGCAGTTGAAACTTCCAATCCCTGTCACTCATATTTGCTTCTTTGTCATGTAGGAATTTAACACGAACGCTGATGCTCAGGACAACTTTGCTGCTAAACTTCCTGGTATGAAATTATTCTTAAAGCCTCACTTTGCTGCTGCACTTCTATTCGGAAGCAAGTTGTAGCAAAATTGACGTGGCACTTTTTTTTGCACATTGTTGATTCAACTTATGGTGCACTATTGTTTGTTTTGTGGTTTAAGATTTAGCCGGAACTAATTATGATGTTGAGAATCAATTTACCACTTATGTTGAACTTGTATTATGCTAGAAACTTATGTTGAATGTATCTTTTTGTATGCGAGTGCTATCCGTCTATATTATCCGTTGTCCGATTCAAATCCGTCAAGTATCCATCCCGATGTTACCGTTTCCGAAAATCCGTATATTTCGAATTCGTATTCGTATCTGGGCTGACTGTATTCGATACCGAATCCGAAGAAAATATGAATTAGGATATGATATAGATAATATCCGTCTAAATCTGACCCAATCGTACTCCTAGCTAAGAATTTAGATGGGCTTTGATTTGTATTGATGAGGTATGCTGCTGCTGCTACTGATGCATTGATTCGGTTTTTTTATCTCTCGATGATTGCATGCGTTGGCCCTTTTAGGTGTTCACGGCACATGAATGCATGATTAGAGTTCATCATTGCGGCGACCAGACGCAGCATCATTAAGGCTAATCAGTCTAATCAGTTTTTCACGGATAAAAGTTTTCTTTCTTTTTGTTATTTCTTTTTGTTTTTGTTTTCTCGGTGATTAAAAGGTTAAAAAAACAGAAGACAGTAAATTTTTTTAAAAAAAGCTATCTCTACGAATTATAATTATTTGCTCTCTTTCAATTGCCATCGATGATTCTATAGTATCTCCATCGAAAGAACGGCCAGTGCGTCATGCACCGAGACATCAAACCAAGCAACGTAATGCTGGACACGGGTACAACGGGTTACATGGATCCAGAGTGCATGGCCGTCGAGTCAGTCCGATGCGGCGGGCGCCAGGTGGTGACGCTGAACGATGGGAGCACCATTCACCTGGTACAACGGGTATGGGATTTGTACGGCGAAGGGAGAGCTCTCGATGCAGCGGACACACGACTGAACGGAGGATTCGACGATCAGGAAGGAGACGGAGCGCGTGAAGGTCGTCGGCCTCTGGTGCGCGCACCCTGATCGCAGCTTGACGCCGACCATCAGGCAAGCCGTCAATGTGCTGCGATTTGGCGCGCCCTTGCCGAGCCTCCCGGCGAAGTTGCCTCTTGCAACCGGCAGCGACGGCATCCGTACGACCATCGGTTCCAACTGAGAGTTTTTGGTATGAGCATGAACTTCACCATCAGTCCTACTCCTATACGTATGGCAGAGTCACACGAGAGAATTGAGAGCTTTTCTTTGTATGAAACTAGCATTGCCCGCAGGATTGCTCGCCCTCGCTAGTGCTAGTATGATCTCGTTGTGCGGAATAACACAGCTTTGAACGTTATTGACTTTCTCATATTCGCATGCATTGTTTCGTAAAAACACTTGCAATCATGAAAAGACAAGTTTATGTGGCACATTTTTAAAAAAAAGATGGCCGTAACGCTTACATTAAGAGAGAGCGTCATTTGGAAATTATAACTAGTTTATAAATCTGTTACACTCTGACACATGGTTTTATAAATATGTTACACTCTGATACCTTATTTATACACAGTAGTCCCTATATTAGAGCAAAGTTTTTAAGATATAGCACGAGTATATATGGTATTAAGAATAAAGAAGATAAATCTCATAGATAAAACCAAAATAATAACACTTAATAAACCATAATAAGAGAGAAAAGATTTCGTAAAGCCAACCAAAAATTCCTTAAACACAACATCAAAGAGAACAAGAGATTGTTGCTCTCTTACAACCCTTTCGAATCTATAAGGACCTTCAGATCCTTATCCTATACAAAAATCTAGTGCTAAATAATAATCTAGCATCTAATCCTTTTATGCACCTCTACCTTTGGATGAATGGCCCCTTTGCTTTATTGCTTGGTTGCTTAGATTCTCTATGACCACCCTTCATAGCTTTATATAGTCTTCTTAACCCTCCCCAAAGTAAAATAAAAATCCCAAAGCAAAATAAAATTCCTACTATAAAAGAAAATAGGAATTCCAAGCCTATTAAGATTTATTTGGGACTCTTTATACCATACATTTTCAAATCCTAAAAGATTAGGATATGTATCATCATACCAATAATCTTCACTTTGACTCATATCCATTGAAATTATTGTACTCTTCCAAGTCGATTCCACCTTTTTTCTTCTTTTTTTTTGTTCTCCTCCACATTTGGGAGTGCCTCCACCATAGGGGCTCATGCATATCAACACAATATGTGTGGCAGTGTCCATTTGTTTAGTTTGATTAATCACACCTCATGTTTCTACAGTCTTCCATACCATACATTTGTACCGCCTGTAAGCTCCATTTGCTCACTAGTAACACATGGTTGTCCACCACACCTTCTTCCAATAGCTCGCATCTTCGCCTTTTGCGTCTGCTAAATTTTGTAACCGTCTTTGCAGTTTCATATATAACTGCAGAAAAGATCTGAGTACCAACCATTGACGACATGTTTTCTTATCTTCTCTTTACAAGTAACTCACATAACTTCACATCAAAGTGATACCTCATAACCTTCGAGTTCAAGCAACCTCACAAATATTATATTTTTCTTTAAACTAGGAACATACTGAACATCAGTTAATGTGCCATGTGCTCCATCATACATTTTTAATGTAATTGTTCTCACCTCAGTAATTGTATACTTCTTAAAATCCGCTAAGTAAGCATTTCCTGACGTCGGGCATAGAGATCATTGTTAAACATTTCCCTCACTGAATATATATGAAACCAACAACCTGAATATAAAATATATCCATGAAAAGTACCAAATTGACTGATGGCTAGTACGTCCGAATCATTCTTTACTGCCATCATTTGGCATAAACCCTCCACTTACTTTAAATTCAACAGTCTTTTATCATGTGACCCTCGTCACATAGATAACATGAACATGTGCCCTTACTCTTGTTCTTCTTGTTCCTATGACTTTTTCTTCTGTCTGCAACACTTAGTACAGCTAATGCTTGATAATCTGAGGATGAAGATTTCGATGACTTTTTCATGGACTCCATCTCTAATAGATATACAACTACCTCGTTGAAATTGAGAGTAGTTTTTTTACAAGAATATTATCACTAATTGCTTCTATGATGGTGGTAGAGATGATATCAGTATGATGTCCTTGTCGCTCTCCTCAATATGCTCATCCACACTAGGCAGCTGTATGATAAGCTTATTAAAGATATTGAGATGGCCAACAAACTGTGTACCTTCCTTTATGTGTAACCTGTGCAGTTGTCACTTCAACACCCACTAGTTTATCAGTGACTTTACCATATACAATTCTTTTAAGTCCTCCTATAATTTCTTCGGCGAATTCTCCTTGATCACCTAGTACTTTACTTCATCGGAGACACATAGTCAGATTGTAGTGCCATTCTTCCGCTCCGTCACCTTCTAGTTTTTATTGGATGTCTTTTCTAGTTTATCCCCTTCAAGAGTATTGCTTAGCTCTTGTTAGACAAGTACATCCTTCACCATGTATTGTCACATGCTGAAATTTTCTCCGCCATCAAATTTCTCTACTTGATTCTACATTATCGACATTGATCTTGATTTTATGTCCCATAACACTTTATTGATCTTATCACGAATCAGATTAATCTATCATTATCTCTGGTATCACTTGTTACACTCTGATACACCTTATACATAGTAGCTCTAGGATCGGATCAGAATTTGTGAGATACAACATGAGTGTGAACGATATAAAGAAGAACGAAGGAATGGACCTTGTAGAGAGAACAAAAATAATGACGTTGAATCAACTATGACAAGAGAGAAAAGATTTGGTGAACCAAATCGTAAATTACTAAAGCACAACCTTAAAAGAGTACAAGAGATTGTCACTCTCTCACAACCGTCTTAAATCTTTTAGAACCCTCAAATGATTGACCTGATTTCTTTAATTTGTTGTTTGATTGTTTTGATTCTTTATAGCCACTTTTCGTAGTTTTGTATAGTCTCTTCTAATTTTATTAGGATTTATTTAAGACTATTTATAATGTATATTTTTAAATCCTAAAAAAACAAGATACGAGCTCCATACTCAATTAAATCTTTAATGAACGTTGATAGTAGAAGTAACGTCATTAAAAAAACCTAATGATATTTCCTCTGAACGGAATCTTACGAGTCACATATCCTCAATTTTCACTTCATTATTTCACGCAGAATCTTGCTTTGCCTCTTGGCCTGCCTCTCCAACCTCTCATCATCTCACCTAAACCGCCTGTCGTGCCTTTCACGGTCTTCTCATCCGTTGTCTGTCACCCCCAGCCCCAGCGGCGGCTCGACTCTAATCCCCGCCCCCTCTTCGGCCGCTCTCCAGTCTCCACGCCCCACGCGCGGCCGCTCTCGATCGGTGAGTAGTCTGATTCCATCGCCGCCGTGCTTGATTACCAATCTCTCAATTTCCGCTTCCTCTTCTTTTTCCGGCTCAGGAGCCAAGGGTTCTTGGACCTGTTTCTTTCGTTCTTGATGCGATTTCAACTCTGAAGTTTTAATAGATTACGGTACTGGCGCTGAACGATGCGTAAGTGAAGTGAATTGGTCTTGCTTGATTTCTGTTCGATCCTTTGCAGGATTTGTTCGGGTAAGGCACCAAGGGCGTTTTCCATGGCGGAGCTGGTGGGGCCGCGCGTGTACAGCTGCTGCAACTGCCGGAATCACGTCTGCCTCCACGACGACATCATCTCCAAGGCCTTTCAGGTCGAGAGCACATGAGCCTTTCCTTCTCCGTGTGTCGTTTGTTATGTATTGGGAGCTGAGTACCTACCTAGCTACCTTGGGACACTTATTCGTTCTAACAATCGATCGAATTTTGGATAGTACACGCGCTTGTTAGATTTGCTTGTGCGAGTTGTTGTGAGCCTGATGGATGCGTTCCTAATGATGATCAAGTAGGATACTTTTAATCCTCGAAAAAAAGTAGGATACTTTTAACAGTAGTGTTAATAGATGGGAAACATAAATGTAGTAATCTTTCTGATTATTGGTTCAATTTGGGTGGTAAAAGTGTTTAGCAGAGTTTGATGTGTCACACAGTTTGTATAGCCATAGACATGGTCTTGTGATAGCATAAATAATGGCACTCCATTCAGATGAGGTGATTTTGGTATAGATTTACGGTTTAGCAAGCATTTTTGGTCGGCATGCTTGCGCTTCTAAACCGCAAAGTTAACTATTCATTCAACATATCAATGGTATTGAAACTTAATGAATTGATTACACATGAAAAAGTAAATATCTTATTTGTTGAAATATCCATTGCTATAGGCTATAGCGTCACTGTCTAAAAGTACAATCAGAACCGGTAACCCCAAGTACAGAAGCTGAACTTCCTTATAATCAATGTATCATTTGGGCCTTCTGCTTGGAGGATGATGCCTTCTCTGGTTTGTTGTTTTGGTTATTTTAGGGGAGGAATGGCCGTGCCTTTCTGTTCTCTCATGCCATGAATGTAGTTGTGGGGGCGAAGGAGGATAGGCAACTTATGACTGGGTTACACACAGTCGCTGATATCTACTGCAATGATTGCCGTGAAGTGTTGGGTTGGAAGTATGAGAGAGCATACGAGGAGACACAGAAATACAAGGAAGGGAAGTTCATATTTGAGAAGTCAAAGATTGTCAAAGAGAACTGGTAGTATCCAATATTAGACACGGCAGACATTCTGCTGAAGATAAAAAAATCATCGTTAAATGGTCATCAGTGTATTTTGGATCTTTATGCCTTTGTAAATAGCAGTCATCCACGGGTTTGAATCTTAAGGCTGCATGTTCTTGCCTTACTGTCATTTGTAAAGTGCACTTATTCCTGTTCGTTCTGTGAATAAGATGCGGCATGTGGTTATTTGTTCTGGAATCATGATCTCTGATGTGCATAATTTGATTGGTCTTAAAAAGAATGCTTATAATCTTCGTCTTGCATGAGAATGTTGTACTAGGGTTGTACTGATCTAACCATGCATGATGAAATGTGAATGAACAATTCTACTTTCAATTTTAGAGACACAATAAGACGTACTATGGTTCCCTGAAATGATGTCTGTGGTTGAGATGGAATTCATTAAAGGTTAGTAAATGAATTCTTGTATCTAAATATTTGAGGTCAAAACATGCATAGGAAACACACAATGTTGGATTATCGATTTTTAACTGTTCTGTGTGTCCTTCTCGGCCAAACAGTATGTTGCTGTTAGTCATGGCAGTCAGAATCTCTTATTTAGTATGGGAGCTTGTATTTGATGTATTCAGTCAACAAATTGGTTCTGCATATGACATTTATTCTTAAAAAGCACACCAATTAAGCATGGTGACTTTTTTTTTGCGTCAGTAGTCGCTTTTTGCTCAGCTAGCGATTTGTCCTGCTCTAATGGGAAGTTGAAAACCTGCAGACTGGGATGACCTTTTCTGGTGAGGCATTGCTAAAGGTAATACTTTTGGGTTCAAGCTTCTAACCCCATGGCTGCAGTTAAATAGCTTGGAAAATTTTGCATTTAGCTGTCTCTCTGTTATTCCTTAAGTTCAGTTTGCATCTTGCTCTATTGGGTTTCTGAATGCCCAAAACTTCTGCAGTTTCTGAATATTGAATGTGAATGAAGAATAGGTGATGGATACCATTAACCCAAGATCTTTGAGCAACACAGGCATTGATACTTGAGAGACATCTTTATTGACATAGGAAAGGAGTGAAGCTGAAACCATTGCAATATGAAATGAGAACAAAAGGTCCTCCAAGAGCAGACTGATTAATTTGCAGTCACATGCCTGACCATACCAAGCACCTGATCTCAGGTGCTACCGCAAACAACGTAATTTGAATTTGAATATGAATTTGAAACCACTGTAACGGTAATCCGCTCCGAGACGGCCGTTGATCAGCAATTCGTTTTATTCAGGACCTCTGCTCGTCAGTTTGTTTCAGAACATAGGTGACGACCAGCAATTCGTTTTATCCAGGACCTCTGCTCGTTAGTTCGTTTGAGAACATAGGTGACTGGAGTCCTGGTACGAAATTAATCCCATGTGAAGTCACACAATCAGGAGAGAGAGAAAAACTATCTTTACCATCGAAACCATATGACATTGTACACCAGAAACATCCACAAACAGTAAGATTCGCCGACTCTAAACATTGCTTAAATAGTTAAATCTGAAGAAATTTGTCTATCGTCCTCCCCTTCACGAGCACAAAGCACACTAAAAAAAATGGCTTCCAAAAAAACTAATCAATCAACTCTTTAGAAAACCGGTTCACCTAGCTCAATCAATCGACTTGATCCATACACAACCCAAACCCACACACAGCAACCCCTCACTCCGCCACCCGCCTCACAACTCATACCGCGGACTCGCCTCACGCTGATGCCGCCAAAATCAAGGCCGACGTCGAGGGCGCCCTTCCCCACCTTTCTCCTTCCCTACACCTCATAACACAACGGCCGCCGCTGCACTCAAGGTCGTTGTTGTTCCGACTGGGGATAAGATCCAGATTGTGGGGGCCACCACCTCAACTCACGTCGCCACCACTGTAATCGGGGCCGACGGTGAGGGAGCCCTTCCCCACGCTCCACATCGCCACTGACCGCAGCGCTGACACACTCAAGGATGATGATGCTCCAATCTGAACCATTTGGGGGAGGGGGTTGTTCAGATTTTTTTTGGGGGGGGGGGGGGGCAGCAATCAAGGCCGACGGTGAGGGGGCCCTTCCCCACATCACCACCGCACGCGAGGCCGCTGCCCCTCCGACCAGGGCTCAAATCTAGATTGTGAGGACAAGGAGATGGGGTTAGAGGTAGAGCTACGGGAGTCAAACTCACAGGAGCAGGGCCCAACACAGTGGAGCTCAAATCCTCATGCATCACCTGCTCGTAGCTCATCCCATCACATCTGCGCCACCTCCAGATCTAGGAGCTGAATTCGCAGAACTGGACAAGCTCCATGGGCCAGTTGGCGACCCAACTGCCCAACTTTGACCATGGCAGTTGGAAGAAAAGGACGAGTTATGCGAACACCATGATTTTCTCCTACGACAGTATATATGGAGCAACACTTCTTCCATTTCTTCTTCAACTCTTTCTTCCACTTCTCCAACTCAACCACGAAAAATGACCAGGTAAATATTTTGCTCTCCACTCTAATTTTCTAGCTACATTATGGTTTTCTCACTATGCTTGATTTCTAGCCTTTACGCAATCTTATTTGTTGTGTTGGCAAATGTTACTAATGCTTGTTGGTTTTCTCACCATCACATTACATGTTGCATATTTGTTTGAGCCTGTTTGCACATCATGATATGAGCGGTACTATACTATGAGGCTAACCGATTTTAATAAGAATTCGAGTAATGTAGATAGACAAACACAAGTGAGTAGTGGTATTACAACATTACACTACCGGTATTGAGTAGATATGACAATTAGTGTATGTCGGTGATGTAGTAGCATCAAATTTTAATCATCGAAGAGTCTTTTGTGATAGGAAAGTAATCACATTAGTTTTTTCTTTACATTCAAATTAGAGTGATATACTTTTCTGGACCTGCCAGTCAGATGTTAAAATTACTGAATGTGTACTTACAAACTGATGTGGGCAAAAAAAAAACCCCGCTACATAGGAGTGAATGGTTGTCAGTTGTTGAAGAGCCTTTTGGTGATAGCAAAATATTGAAAGGAAAATTTACATATTCCAATAAGAGTGTTATACTTTTCTAAAGCTGTCAGTCAATTGTTAAAGTTGTTGAGCAACATTTTGGTTAATCAAGACACAATTTTTAAGAGCCACTACCACAGTTACTAAAACTTACGGTAGCATAAATAAAGCATTTTTCTTAAGAAAAATGAAATGACAACCAAGAATTAGCTTGAGTATAACAATGCAATATACTAATGTTTGGCCATTTACTACTAAATGTGGATATGTTTATACATATATGTTTTGCTACATGTGTGTACAAGAAAATTGATGTTTATGATATGGTTTTAGATCACATTTACTGATATATATCACCTTTTGATACTCCGTTGCAAGGCATGTGCAGCTTACTAGTCAAAGAAAATTACATGCTAGTCATCTGTTAAACTCCTCATTAACCCCGTCTTTCTTGTCCTTGTCCTCCGGTGTCCCCTCCACCATCTCGGCGCCGGCGTTGCTCCCGTCCGCCGCCGTTGGCGCTACCTTGAACTTGGCGTAGATGTCCCCCTTGTAGAAGCACCTCGTCCTCCACACCAGCACCAGCGACACGAGCGCGCCGGCGAACGTCACCGCCGTGATGATTAGGAACGCGTGCTTGAAGCACTGCACCCCCTTGCAGATCTTGTCCCCGGCAACGGCCATCCCACCGTGCTGCCTCGCCGCCTGGGCGTCGTACAAGCGCCCGGCGACGCGCACGTTGAGCACGTAAGCGCCGAGAGGGCTCGCGGCGGAGCCGAAGTTGAAGAGCGTGGAGTAGTATTTGAGCCCGAACAACTCGGAGATGATGGCGAAGAGCAGCGGCCACTGCGCACCGAAGCAGAAGCCGAGGATCACCGACGCGGCGTAGAGCGACTGCGGCACGCCGAAGGCGATAAGGAGGTGGCCGACGCAGGAGAGGAGGAGCACGGCCGTCAGCGCCAGCGGCCGCGGGAACCTGTACCGGGCGACAAAGAACTCCGAGAGGTAGCCGGCACCGACGCGGCCGGCGTAGTTCCAGATGCTGATGAGGGAGACGAAGGTGTTGATGCTCTTCGCCGGGTACCCCAGCGACTGCCCGATCTGCGCCATGTTGTCGATCGCCGTCAGCGTGCCGCCGATGCCGAACACCGACAGCACGAACAGCACGAGCATCTCCACGCTCACCAGCGCCTGCATGATGGAGTCCTCCCCC